>CM042995.1:14251820-15558334 GCA_023678885.1 Pogostemon cablin
TTGGAGACAATGAAAGAGTATTATCAGGCGTGTGGGTATGGTTGATAAAGCAGTATGAAATGAAGTACTTAAGAAAAGCAAAATATATCCTTTAGATCAAGATAATACGGATCACAAGAAAGGATGTTATGCTTATCTCAAGTTTCATATAATGATACGATCCTTACTCGTTTAACATGTGAATTTATCTAAGGGAATGTGTCTTGAGACACAAAAGAAGATAAAAGTGATGAAAGCGGTTCCTTATACTTCGGCAAATAAGGAAGCTTAATCTAAGAAATGCTATGTACGAGAATGGATAACTGTATTGCCTAATATCATAGACAGTGGGTATCAAAGGTAACCACAAATAAGAATGTTGAACTTTGGTAACACATAATTTTGAAGTACCTGAAAAGGACTAGAAACTATATGTGGGCTTACCAGATAGATTCACTATTTCTTAGGGGTTACATAAATTTGAATTTTTCAAATCAGATAGGGACGGCAGTAAATCCACCTCAAAGGTTAAGTGTTTAATTTTAGAAAGTAGAGTCATAATGTGGAGGAGTGTTATATAGAAATATATTTCAGACTCTGGATTTCATCATGGAAAGATGATAAATTGGAGCCTATGAGGCAACCAAAGTATCTGTATGACTCTAAAAACTTCAGGATGGACTTTGAAGTATTTCTAAGTTTGTCCAAGGTTATCACAACTTATTTTGATGATAATGGTGTAGGTTCAAACTTGAAGGAATCACGGGTCCATAAGGCAATTAAACACATAGAGCGCAAGTACTACCTGTTACAAGAAATCGTATGATGAGGGGAAGATTGTTGTAGCCTAGATTGTATCGGATGATAACCTAGTAAATCCATTTACAAGGACCTTAAAACGAGTATTTTTTTATGATCGTGTAGTGGGAGTGGAAATCAGATGTATGGCAGAAGACATGACAGCATAGTCTTTTAGTATAAGTGGGAGATTGTTGGATTGTATACTAAAAAGTCTAGCTTTAGTATGAACAATGTTATAACAATTTATTTGAAATGAGAATCATATGATCAAATGATTGTGTCTTAGAATTTATTTATATGTACGATGCAATAGTCCGCTTACTTTATACTGTAGAAAATATGTTGTGCGACAATACGTGGAAGATCATATTCTCGGTTTTCTTATAAAGTATAAACAGATGCTCACAACCGAGATAGACAGGGACTCTCTATTGGGATAGTTGTAGTGTGGTTTCGTATTAGCTTGTCTTGGCTATAGAATCACATTAGTGCACTTTGAGTGTATTGAGCAGGATCGCATGAGATTGTTCGACTTATACTGACTATATAGGAGAACTTGATCTCAGTTATTATGGATGTTCGTGCTCTTAATTATTATATAATAACCTCGACACGTAGGGCAGTATGTATTTCTTTTATTCATCAATGGGTGAGATTTACATGTAATTAAATCAACAAACTCGGTGAGTTGGGAAGTAGTACTGTCTCTATGGTGTGCTGTTGATTGTAGAAGGAATCTGTGTCCGTCATAGGTTGATGATGTCCCCTTGAGGAGCTCATAAGGATTATCATGTAAACCCTGCAGATGGATTTATTCCGGCATGATAATGAGGTTGAGTGGTACTACTCTTGGATGAGATATTAATTAATGGAGCTGTCAGTAACTTAATTAATTAATGGACATTGTATATCTTAAACATGGGGAGACTAACGGGCCCATAATAAGAAGGAGCCCAAAATGTAATTTTGGGATTGGAAAGGTAGTGCAGTAATAATATTTTAGTGAACTATATTATTATTATTTGACTTAAGTATAAGCTTTGGGCTAAGCTTGGAAACTTAAGCTCAATGGAGGCCCAACCCAATTTCTCCTCTTGGTCCCTGCTGTAGCCCATATATAAGTCATCTCAGCTGTCTATAAACTCTAATAACATGCCTAACACTGTGAGGTGGGTGAGGGAACAGCAGATTGAGTAGATCTCGAGGATCGTCGCCCACACGACGTCGAGATTGGACTTGAAAATATAGCAGAAGACCGAAAGATTATTTGCTGTTGTTGTACGCCACCTTGAAAAATTCATATAAAATTGTACAGTGCTCCGAATTCGATGTTTAATATACTGAAGGAAAGACGCCGAAGAATGGATCGTCACTCTTTTTTCTAGCATTGGGATGAACTCTCCATTTAATTGGTGATGTTCCCCACTTTCTTGTGTATTACATGTTTTATTACTCCTGAATTTATAAATAACCAAATTCATTGATAAACTATCAAAGGGTTGAAGAGTTCGATTAGAGTTTATACTCTCTCTCATATTCGATAGTTGCACCCACATTTGAGTTTAATTAACAAAAAAAATTTGACTAACGTAGATGCTCTAAGGTTTTGTATCAGATTGTCTTAGTTTATCTATTTTCTTTCTAGCAAAGTGAGAAAGGGACTTTTAGTGTATGACTTTGGTTGTGTATACTCTGGGCGCTTCATTTGGGGTCTTTATTAGAGCGTTTCCAAGGCTACAACATATACCAGTTGCAGTAGCGCTACTCCCACCAATGCGCAATGGTGCTATAAATGTTGTTGTATTTTGTCAGAAAACACTATAGATGTTGAAAATCCAACACATACAATACTTTCTCTATTTTTTTATTTTTTTCGTTGTTTGAATGAGAAACGTATTTCTTTTTTATACTCCCTTTATCCCATACTTATCTTCACACTTCTTTTGTAATTTACAAAGGAAGTGTGAAGATAAGTATGGGATGGAGGGAGTATTAGTTTAATGTGTAAATTTTCATTTTCATATATGTTGTGACAACTTAAGTTATAATGAAAAAATTATATAATTTGTTAATAAGTAAAAAAAATATAAAATTTATATATTAAAATATATTAAAAAATTAGAGATTAAATTTCATATTAAAATCTTAAATCAAAACTTCCAATACATCATAAATTATAAAACATAACTTAACTAATGATAAATTAGAAAGCAAAAATATTTGCACAATATAAAAAGCCCATTAAGCATATTAAATAAATATTTTTATTTACCTTTTTATAATATATTGCCTCTAGTCAAATAAACACATAAAATATAAATTATTCTAATAATCAGAGAGACCACTTCTAGACCCTTCTTCAATATCTCAAAAAAAATTATCCAAAGAAATCAGATGGGGTACTTAAATTTTGTTGTTGTTTTTGTCTTATTTTCTGCATGATTTTTGTTGTTCAAATTTAAAGATCTCACATCGTTCGAGATTCGAAATGGTGTCCAAAGAAATCATTAAAATTTTATCTTATTGCTCTGATTGTTTTATTTCATTTTACGACTTTGATCTTCAACTTTTTTTTAATCAAAGCATCATCTTGATCCTTTTTTTTTTCCTAGCTATGTGTGTAAAATTTCACGGATTTTTTATCATCTTCATGTGTCACATTAGTACGTTAAATGATTGTTTCCTCTTCAATTTGGTTTTTTTATCCCCTTTTGTCGCCATGATGAAAATCCTCCGATACAGCCATCATTACTTAAGTTGATAGTTATTCTAACTAAGAAAGTTTTGTGGAAATAGGAGATGTCAAAATATTTTCTTAAACATTTAAACTTTATGTATTTCTTCATAATTGATCACATATGCCCAAATTTGAAACCATCTGAATATTCTTTATGTTTAGAAATCAACATGTTAACCCTGTCCCATTACATATTTATGAAAACATTGAATTAAGTTGAGATTATAAACTAATAGGAGTTATAATTAAAAGAAAACCCAAATATTTTATTCATAATTTTGTACCACTGATAGGCAATTATTGCGCTCTTCAATTAAAATCCCCAAGTGTAGGGATGTCAATTGCAGAGGCAAGTACCCCGGTTAAATATCGTTCCCACTGAGACAGTTAATTATCTATTTTACTTTAAATTACTATTCAACTAGAATGAATGTAACCAATTTTTCAAGTGTTTGAATTGAATTAATTACTAAAGAATTGAAATGACAAATAACAAAATAAATAAAAGTAAGGAATATTCAAGATTGAATCAAGAGAGAAGTAACAGCTCTAAGGTTTCAGGTGTAGTGCAATTGATTTGGTCTCCTAGACGTCCTATTGTTCATTCATACTATTTTAATGGAAATACACCACAAGATGATGCGCGAATAGTTTTGAACCTCCTTCCTAGATACTAATAAGGCAAATTTCATAAACCTCCGGATGACCAATTCGACTAACATATATTCTCTGAAAGTAATATTCAAACTTATTCACTTCCTACTTGATTTCTTAATTGCATTGTTCTACTAACAATATCAAATATCCTATTTACCACCCCTTAGGATTATCGTGTTCATGGAAAAACTACTATAATCCCTAGCAAAAAGACAATATTAAGTACGTATGCACACAAGCTAACACAACATACCAAATATCACGGGCAATATCAATAGCATGCTATGAAGATGTTACAAACATATAATATAATATGAAATTAATGGAATAAATAAGAATCTTAATAGCATGAAATCACAATACTTTGTCTAGGGTTCCCAAATCAACTACCCCTAACCTTCAATCCTTAGAACTGTAAAGGGTTTTTCAACCCTCATGACTGACAAATTCATAATTAAATCAACAATTGAAAAGAATAAGAAAATATACAAAATCCTAGTACGTGGTCTGCTTCTTTCATCCGTCTCTCCGATTGGAGTGGCTCTCAAAATCTCACTTGAAACCTCCTATTGACCGATGGGATGGATGGGTGAAAGGAATGATGTGAATTGGGTGATGGATGGTTTGTGAATTGAATTCACGTTCTATTTCTACGTTGAATGATCGGTTCCGCTCTCCAGGTGTTCTGACCCCTTTTATACCTTGGGCCACGAATTTGACTCCATTGGGCTGTTTTTACACGTTGTCACGCACAGGGGAACAAAAATCCCAATTTTTGGCCCACAATAACCTAAATCGAGTTGGGATGCCCAACTCGAGTTGGCAACACGACCAGTGTTATGTTGAAATGCAACTCGAGTCACCCTATACGAGTCGTGTCATCAAGTCGAGCACTCGTTTGTCTAGTCGTGTTACAATACTCTGAAACTGGACTCTCTCCGTACACCAACATGACTCGAGTTGCAAGTTGAGTTAGGCCTTGCAACTCCAGTTAGCTCACTGGACAATTTTTGGACATTGCTCTGCCACTAGACTCGAGTTGCAAGTCGAGTTGGACCTTGCAACTCGAGTAAGCTCTCTGGACAATTCTGGACACATTTCGGACCCCAACTCGACTTGAGTTGCAAGTCGTGTTGCAACTCGAGTTGGGTCTTGTAACTCGAGTTGGGTCTTTTCAGCCTCGTTTCTTGCTCGTTTTCGTTTCTGCTTCATTTCTACCCTATTTTAACCTTCAAAAGTCAACAAAATCCATTAGTAGCACCATAATCATGTAAAATACGTAAACTACGCATTCCGACACAAATATATGGCTTTTCCCTAATAAAAACTAGGTAATATGAGATCGAAAAGACGTAGATTTCCACTCTCATCAACCACTTGGCTTAGATTATTCAACTTGTTGCATACATGCTTAGAATTTTCTATAATCTTTAAGTATAACTTGGAAATGACATTGTAAGAATTTTGTACTACCATCTGCTGCTGGTAGTGGTCATTTAGAATTGTATTTTTTTAGTGATATGATTTCAAAATTAGGTTTTGCTTTGGTATCTGCCCACAGTTGGATCTTGGGAAATTTCAAGATACCAAGTAGAAAAATTTTTTATCATCAGAATAAGAGATTTATAATTTGTTTAGAATAGATCTACGAAAATAAAAAAATATTGAGTATGAAGAGAGAATTCGGAGAGATATGTGGAAGGATAAGGGTTGTATAACGTTTATTTGTATAAAATATGAGACTCCATGCACTTTTAAAGTTGTAAATTCTTATCAATTGTTGGATTAAAAGCACATGGATTGTGATTCCTTTGTCACCATACTTCTAGGATACACATCCAACAATTGGAATTTAAAGTTGCAAATTCTTATCAACTTTCGAGATTGAAAGCACATGATTATGCTTAATTTGTCTCCACACTTCTAGGATACTCATCCAATGGTTGGATTTAAACTTACAAATTCTTATCAATGTTTGAGATTGAAAGTACATGGACTGGTGTTTTATTTGTCAACACACTTCAATGATACCCATCTAATGGTTAGGATTTAAAGTTGTAAATTCTTAATAATGGTTGAGATTGCAAGTGCATGAATTATGCTTTCTTTGTCCCAACACTTCTAGGACACCCATCCAATGGTTAGGATTTATAGTTGCAAATTCTTATCAATGGTTAAGACTAATAGCAAATGGATTGTGATTTTTTTGTCTCCAAACTTCTAGGATACCCTTCCAACAGTTGGGATTTAAAATACGTTGTAAAATTTCATCAATGGTTGAGATTGAAAGAACATGGATTGTGATTTCATTGTCTCCATAATTCTAGAATATATACATATCCGATGATTGAGATTTAAAGTTGCAAATTCTTATCAATGGTTGAAATTGAAAGCACATGGATTGTGCTTCCTTAAATAGTATAATTTTGGATTATATAATGAGCACATGCATGCAAACACTTATAATTTCTCATCTCTAATTTTTCTTCTCTAACCATTACCCATTCAAATCAAATTCTTTCATCACTCTACTTCTACATAGAGTAATGAATTTATTTCCTTGAGATACCTTCTTCGTCAAGCTACTCTAGTGATGATATTGAATTTGAGCAATAAGTAATGGAGACTTATGATATAAAAGAAAATTAATTATGCAACATTAACACATAGCAATCTTTTCCAGAATGAATTTATTACACAACAAAAAGCAAATCCATGGCACAGGAGATCAGTTCCAAGAAGGAGAACGATTCGTGATCGAGAAGCAGTCGCAGAAGTTAAAAATTCAACATATAATAAAGATCAGTTTTGTCGACACTTTCGAATGTTTCGTGATCTGTTCATAAGAGTTGTTGATGCTTTAAAAAATCGCGATGATTATTTTTTACAATGAAGGGATGGGGTTGAAAAACTTGGTTTATCAACCTTGCAAAAAGTTACGACTACAATTCGTACTCGTATATGCAGTTCCAGCTGATAAAACCGATGAGTATATTTAGATTGGGGAATCTATATCCATCGAATGTGCTAAAAGATTTTGTCGAGCTGCAGTTGAAATATTTTCAAAGCAATATCTAAGAGCTCTCAGTACCAATACGATAATGATGTTAGAAGACTACTCTAAATTGGGATGTGGCGTGGATTTCCAGGGTTATTAAGAAGTTTCGATTTTATGCATTGGAAGTGGAAAATTCAACAGCTTGGGCTGGATAATATTCTGGTCGTGCTGCATCTCCAACAATTATACTTGAAGTTGTAGCATACATGAATATTTTAGGATGTCGGGTTCCAACAATGACATTAACGTGTTAGAGACCATCTCATATTTTCTCCAACCTTGCTAGAGACATTTCTCCTTCAACTCATTATATCATTTAAGGAGAAGAATTTAACATGTGGTATTATTTATTTGACGAGATATATCCCAAATGGGCAACAATTATTCAAACTATCCATGCACCTATTGGGTCAAAAAATATACTTTGCAACAAAACAAGAAGCTTATAGAAAAGACTGGAACGCGCATTTGGAGTTTTCCAAAGTTGATTAGCAATAGTGGCAAACTCAGCGCATTTTTAGAGTAAAATTTATTTGAAAATGATTATGCATGCGTGCATAATAATGCATAACATGATAATCAAGGATGAACAAAATTTTGATGCCTTAATTGAGGAACTAAGAGAAGTGCCACCTACGGATGTTGAATTTGCGAATAGTGATTCTACTCGATTTCAAAATTTCCTAACTTCATATGCAATAATTAGAGATATTGATGCCCATTTCATCCTTTAAAATGAATTAATTGATCATTTATGGATGGATTATTCCAACTGGAAGGATTAGAATTTTTTTTTTAAAAAAAGTCTAAGTGTTGTTTTAACATTAATTTTATGTTTATGTATTTTGTAATGTAGTTTTAAATTTAAATGTTGTCTTAATTTTAAATTTAAGTAATTTATAATGTTATTTTAATTTTATGCATATTAATAATTTTATTATATTATTCTTAAATATAAAAAATGGAGTAAAAAAAGAATATTATGTATTATTTTAATAATTAGAGTAAAATATTAGAGATGAATAATTGATTTGACTGCATTTTGAAGTTGATATGAGTCAACGGCTAGATATATGCTGAGTGAAGTGATATCCATATGGAATGTTTCGTGTAGGGGGTGTCAACGGGTCGGGTCTTTGGTGGTGTGTGCACTACCCGGACCCGACCCGACCCATTTTCAATAGGCCCGGCCTGGACCCGCCCCGGACCCGTACGGGTCCTATATTGTGTGACCCGGACCCAGACCCGTATGGGGCGGGTCCGCCCAGCCCCGCCCCATTTGTGTTTTTTTTTTAAATACTCATTAACTACACATTAAATTTTAATTTAACATTTACTCACATACAAAAAATATCCATATATTTAAATAAAGAAAGAAAAAATCCAGTGAAAAATCCTTTGTACTACAGTACATCTTAATCTCATTATATTTGCGTGCCACTTAATCTAAATAAATCAAACTATCCTATATTTGAGCAAATGAGATCACCTATTCCATAATGGTGTTTCATCTTCTATTCTACAAATTAAATATTTGTCACGCGTCATAATCAATGCTCAAAATTCAACACGTGCCCCAAGGGTTTAATGATCGTTTATAGAGTATAATTTATTTTATATTATGAAATACTAATGAAACACTGAATGTGGAATAAGGAGTTCAACTTGATATTTGAGTGGCTTTTCCCATTTACCCTCGTCAATTATTGATAGAATCTCAACAGGCATTGTCTTTGCTTTATTGAAATTAATATTTTAACAGGCAATGATATTGATTCAAGTGCTAGATTGTTTTATTAAAAGTAAATGGTAAAAAAAGTGGGTGTAAAAATTAATTATCTTATTGTTCAACAATCTCCAACTCATTTCTCTCAATCTCCCACCTCTGCTCTAACTGTTCGGGATGCTCCACACCCATTCAGGCGGTGTTAAGTCCAACTTGGGAGAGATGTAACCGCGACAACAATGGAGTTAGGTTCTATGGTTGGATATTTGTTAAAATTGGGAAAAATTCTTTATATTATTTGGATATTACATTTTTTCAAAAATGTATATTTTGGGTGTAATATGGGTTGAATAAGAGATTTTAGGAGAAATCTGTCGAAGAGAGAAAACGGCGTGGTGATCCAAATAGAAGGGGTTTTAGATGTAGTGGTTCCAGTTGTGGCCTGAATAAGAGGGAAAATGACCGGAATAGAACTGCAATCGAGGATAAGGATAGTGGCTTGCAGAAAATGGCTCGAATAGGTAGACGCTGAAATGCCATGAGATACATTGTTGAAACGAATATAACAAAGAATAAAAAACTAGTGGGACAAATAGATATAAAGATAAGATGAATAGATAAAATTGTGACACCTTAATGGAATTTATTCTCTGAAAATATACGGAACGAATAGGGTTGAATACTAATTTTTTTAAATGACAAAAACAATAATCTTCATATAAAATTATCATTGTTTAAAAAGAAATATTATTTGAGGAAATAATTTCTATAATTACTACTTATATCATATATGTAACTTTTATTTTAGGGTAGGTCTTGCGTGAGACCGTCTCACGTGAGACCATTTTACACATTTTTAAATAGTTATTACTTTCGCTATAAAACGTTATCACTTTCGCTACAAAATGTTATAACTTTTCATTTATACTATAAATTGTTAATGAAATAAAATTATCACTTTTTTATTAATTTAGTATCATTTTTCAATATAAAAGTTGCCACTTTCTGACCGTCTTACGTAAGCCCTTATGTGAGATGGTCTCACACAAGTCTTTGCCTTTATTTTAAATTTATGAAATATTATTACAAATGTCTATATTATAATAAAATTTAATAATTTTTTTAAAAAATATTATATAGTAAATGAAATATAAATATAAAAAGGAATTATTACTGTCTAATACAAAATATACACTAATATTACTAGTAGATACGTATAGTTACTTTATCACTATCAGATACAAAAATATGTAATGAAAAGTCCAAACTAGAATATGTTTCTGAATACAACTATATTGAACATAATATTTTACTGAATACCAAATCATGATTTTCTAATGTCTGAATTCTGAATACTTAGGGGATATTTGGTAAAAGCGTTTGGAGGGTGAGGAATGAGAATAAATTAGGATTGATTTTGAGTGTTTGGTTATGAAAGAAAATTTGAATCATTCATACTTTTGTGGGAATTAAACATTTCTCCCTGTTGTTACTTGAAAGTAGAAGGTGATGTGAGATGATGGCTTTGGGATGATTAGTGGTGGAGAATAATAGGGTGCTGACTGGTGAGGGAGTTTGATAATGTTGGTAGTTTGCGTGATTTAATAAAGAGGAATAACAGTAGAAAAATGATTAGTTTGTGGGTGTTTATTTCTTCCACTAATTAAATTACACTTTGACATATTTATAGATAGTAAATAACGGTGGAGTGATTTAATACCGACTTCTTTTATTTATAATAATAATGTTAATATTAATATGACATGTAAAACTATATATAATAACATTTATATATAATAATAATAATAATAATAATAATAATAATAATAATAATAATAATTAGGGATGAGAATTTGTCCCGACCTAAAGCCGCCCCGCCCCGATTGAGCCGGGCCAGGCCAGACCCGCCCCACACAGAGAACAGGCCAGGACTGCCCCGCTCCGTACTCGGGCAATTCAGATATGGGTGTTGATGTTGCCCGCCCCGAACTAATTTAATATATTAAATTATATTATTTATTTATGCATTAAAAAAAATATATAGTTCCTATATTTACATTCTATTCAGGAATTAGATTTTCCCATTCCACCTTAAACCATAGTAGCTCCTCTCTCACTCAGACGGTCCCACTCCCATTTTCAAATCTCATTATAGACTCATCTCGGCACCTCCATCTCAACCACCACCTTGGCACCTTACATTCCACTAGCCCCTCACCAACGCACAGAAATTGCATCGGTAGGGCTTTACCCAGTTGAATGCAAGAAAAGTAGGGCAGAATATGTGAAGAATTGCAGACCTACTTGGGTAATTTTTTATAAACCTGAATAAATTTTGTGCATCTGTTGTGCTAATTATCGAAATTTAAAAAAATTTGTTCTTGATTAAATTCGTGGTGTTTTTGGGGTAGGGCGGGGCAGGCCTACCCCGCATAGGGACAGATCTGGGTACTAATATTCTGACCTGAGGCGGGGCAGGGTGGGGCGGCGGGCCAGTGTACGGGGCGGGCCTGGGTACACAGGTACCCTCCCTGGTCTGCCCCATTGTCATCCCTAATAATGATAATGATAATATACACAATGAATAAATAATACTTCGTCCATTCCAAATTCAAGTTGAGTTTAAAAAAAGTTACTTTTTGTCTTACTTTTAGGGTAGTATGAGATTTTTGGGTAATAAATAAATGATAAAATATGTTATGTGTGTTATAAAGGTGATGACAAATTTTAAATTAAAGTATATTAGAGGAATATTAGTTTGTTGTTTTTTCCTTTTATGGAGGTGTGAAATTGAATTTAGGACAGATCAAAACGAAAAGTGTGAAGTTTAAGTTGGGACGGAGGGAGTATATACAATAATATATATAATGGATATACATAAGTATATAATAATATGTTTTTGGCAACAACTTGTGATTACAAGTGGGTGGAAAATGGATAAGATCTCAAATCTGTAGTAAAATTTTGTTTTACTTGTCCTTTAAGATTTCTGTTATATATATATATATATATAAAGATAATTATACACTAAAGGTTAAAGCGATTATTCTTTCTTAGTAACTAAGGTGACAGTTAGGTTTGCAAGTTCTTTTCTTCCATATCAAAATATATATATATATATATATATATATATATGGATGATAAATAAATAAATAAATAAATAAATATATATATATATATTCCATACGAACTATGTATGGTGGGTTACTCAATTCGTAGTCGGTCTTTAACATGTTATATACAGAAATGCTCGCATCGAAGCGTAGAATCTAAATATGCAACTCTTTTATGAAATAAATATGATATGGGTTTAGATAAGCTCCATCGAAGTATTTAACACTTTAATGACATATTTTGTGTCGGTGGGAGTTAACTTTGGTATTATAGGCTATTTCGAAGCTCTCCTCAAAAGGTTTACAACAGTGTAATTTTTAAGTTTGGACGTAAAATGAAAATGATATGAAGAGACCCACTTCGCGTTCGAAATCGCGTCATTTTAAACTTTATTATTTTAACAAAAAAAATAGTATAGATGTGATCCTCGCCTCGTGAGGATTCCAAAAGTGCTTTTGAAATTTCAATCGAAGTTATATTATTTTAGTTGGGTCAATTTGTTATAAATTTAAAGTTTATAAATGAGAATTTAATATATTACAAAAACTTGATTGCAATTTATAATAAATAATTAAAATAATAATAATGAAATAAATGAAAATTTTCAAAAGTATAGTTGTTTTCAAACCCCCAAAACTGTGTGCGTGTATATATATATATAAATTTAATTTTTTATATATTAAATACTAATTATAATTTTATTAATAATACTATTTTAGATGTACAATATTTATTTGTATCCATATTTTTAATACTACTATGTATCACTAGAGTTGGAGACTAAATCCATAAATTACCATTTTATCCTTTTAAAAGAAATATGCATTTCTATTTATTAATTTCTAAATCTTTTACTCTAACTCATTTTATTAAATGATTAATTATTTATATTTCCTAAGTAAATATTAGTTTATTTTTTAATTATATAATATTAAAAATTTAGTTTAATTATTAAGAATCTTTATTAGAAAAAGAACTCAAAATTATTACTCCATCCGTCCCATAAACAAATTCATCATTTCTATTTTTGTCTGTCCCATAAACAAGTTCACACCCCCAAATAAGAAAATATACACAAATCATTTACCCCACATCACACTTTAATTTCAAAATTGTCACCTCTTTACAATTCATATAACTTACTTTATAATTTATTTATTACCTAAAAATACCAAACTACCTCTAAATGTTTGGTTTGACCGAGAGGATATTTGAACCCAATGAGAGGAACCAATCTATCGTTGACCTTAGTACGCACAAAAGGAAGAACTACCTCTAGATAGTACCTTTTAATAAGGGAGATTTAGAGACTAATTAGTACTTAGATGGAAGGGGTTAGTATTAGGCATCGATCCCAGGTGCGTTTGGGAGTCTCTAGGAGATCTACAACCTTAGTAACCCGAGAGGGAGCTTTGGATACATTCGTGATTGCCTCTAATCCAATTTTCATATCTTACTACTTTCCTTTTAACACCATTTCTCTATTTTATTTTCTCCTATTTTATTTTGACTTCTTTTATTTGAGTTCTTGAATATCATAATTCTGGTTAGTCCTTAAAAAACAATAAAAACACGAGCTGGCGTGTTCGTTCAATCTAAACTTAAACTACCTAGGTGATCACTATTTTTTAATGCGATTAGAGCAAGTGTACTCTATCATTTGTGGTGATTGACCAAGTTTAAATATCGAATCAAGGAAGATTTAAATCTAAAGTGTATCCGTATTTTTTTTAAATCATATTTTATAAGAGTGATCGAAATGTTGAGTTTTTAATATTAAAATGGCAATTAATCTACCAATTAACTGAGCAAGTAGCAAGTAGTAACAATTATCAACTAAAGGTTATAAAAGAGTATATCATGTAACCAAAATGAAAGTGAAATGGATGTGAAACAATCTAAAGAGGAGCAAGACTAAGCAGAATTAAGATTAACGACACAACATGGACTTGTTAAATTCAAATGGCAAACAATCAGTAATAATTGGAATAGAAGCAATCACATATATTCCCCTAATCCCTTTGGCCAAGGTGATTAAGTTATTAACTCACTATAAGTTTCAAGCACAATAGATTGATCTCACTCTCAATTCCCTTAGAAGGTACTATGATAACAAGATTAGTCTTCTCCCTCAATTAATCAACAAAATATGATAAACCAATTAAGTATCCCAACATGAAGGTTCTAAGTACATAAAGATTCTACCACATACTTCACATACTAACATAAAAAATTCATATTATAACATGATTCAATCAAAACCCTAATCAAAATATTGGAATGGCTTTCCTAATTTCATAGATCATGTAGGAAATTCCAAAATTCATATCAAGTAAACCATTAAAAATCCAACAAATCCATAAATCCTTAATCCATCAAGTGGCTAGCCTCACAAGAGGTCTAGCCAACAATAAACATTATGAAAACATAATTACAATGCTTACAAACAAAACAAAGAAAATACAAATAAAGGCAAATATCTCCCCTATTTGAATTTGGATTGAATCTTCCCTTCAAGATGCAAATTCCCACTCCTCAAGCCTCAATCCTCCATATATGTGTGATGGGTAGATGAAAGATGTGAAGATCCATGGATAAAGGTGTGAAAATGTTGGAAAATTGAGTGAAATTTGGATAGAGAAGGTAGTGTGTGTGGAAAATGGTATGTAGTATATGTGTTTCATGAATTTGGGGGTGATTGTGATCTCTCCAATCCAAACTTTGAGAAAAGAAGCCAAAATGGGAATTAAAACTGATTTTCTAGACAGGTGGCATATTTCACAAAAATTCAATTGAAGAATTGTGAGTGACATTCAATTTTTCTGCAAATCTGCATAAAAATTTGATCGAATTTTTATGTAGTACATCGAATTTTTCCGTCAGCGCACTCAGCCTCCGATGCTCTGTTTTCTTTTGTTTCTGCATAAAAATTCGACCAAATTTTTGTGATGCTGGTTTAATTTTTGTGTCAGTTTCTATTTTTTATTATTTTTGTGCTATTTTCTCCATTTTTGCTCGTTTTCTCCATCGTAACACTTGTACGTGCATATTTTGACATTAGATACATGTTTTTCACCTTTTTTACCACATAGAAAATGAAATACGATATGAAAACACTCAAAACAAACACAAAAAATAACCTAAAATTTAGGTGAATTCAATGACGATCAAACCCCCAAACTTAGAGCATTGTTCGTCCCCGAACAACAAAACAAAAAAAAAGAATTAGGAGGCGAATTAACCTAGGTAAAGAATCATGAAAACACAAGTAACAATATACTACAATCAATCCTCTTTAACTAACTTAATCGAATAGCTCAACATAAACAATGGCAATCACGTGCAGAGTTAACGAGTTCAAAGATCAAATAAAGCAAAGTAATGGTTGTTGGATTATATACTAAAAGCCTAGCTTTAGTATGAACAATGTTTCAACAATATCTGAAATGAGAATCATTGATCAAATGATTGCATCTTATAATTTATTTATATATCGATGCAATAATCCATTTACTTTATACTGTAGATAATATGGTATGCGGCATCGCACGGAAGATCATATTGTCGGCTCCTTATAAAGTATAAATAGATGCTCACAACAGAGATAGACGGGGACAAGTGTGATTTGGTATTAGTTTGTCTTGACTATAAGATTATATTAGTGCACTTTGTGTGTATTGAGCATGACCGCTTGAGATCGTTCAATTTATTTTGACTATATAAGAGAACTTGATTTCAGTTATTATGGATGTTCGTGCTCTTAATCCCTATACAATAATCTCGACACGTAAGCCAATATTTATGTCTTTGATTTATTAATGGGTTAGATTTAATTATTAAATCAACAAACTCGATGAGTTGGGAAATAGTGTTGTCTCTATGGTGTGTTGTTGATTGTAAAAGGACTCTGTGTCCTATTAAATAGGCTGATGATGTCCCCTTGAGGAGCTCATAAGTATTATCATGTAAACCCTGCAAGTGGATTTATTCAGGCATGATAACAAGGTTGAGTGGTACTACTCCCGGATGAGATATTAATTAATGGAGTTGTCAGTAAATTAATTAATTAATGGGTATTGTATATCTTAAACGCCGGGAGGCTCATAATAAGAAGGAGCCCATAAAGTAATTTGGGATTAGAGCGGCAGTACAGTAATAATATTTTAGTGGACTATATTATTATTATTGGACTTAAGTATAAGTTTTGGGCTAAACTTTGTTATTTAAGCCCATGGAGGCCCAACTCTAATTTCTCCTCCTGATCCCTATTGTAGCTATATATAAGTCATCTCAATTGTCCGAAAACCCTAACTTATTGACTAATACACGTGAGGAAAGAGAGAGAAAAGCAGGTTGAGAGGATCTTGAAGGTCGTCGCCCACACGACGTCAAGATTGGACTTGGGAATAAAACAGAAGATCAAGAGGTTATTTTCTATAGCTGTTCTTCCTCAACATACCCTGGTGAATGGTAATACGATTTTGTACTCTTGCTTCTGCTGATATAGAATCGCATGGAACCCTAACGGTTCATGTTAACCAAATGATCGAATGCCAACAATGATACCCTTTGATCTAAAACCTTACGGAACTATGAAGAACACTCAATGCTCTCTGAAGTATGTAAGGACAATGCACTCATCGATCAATCACACTCGACTCACAATAAGCTTGCAAACACAAAGATCAAAAAGGAATTTCATTTGGATATAATGGAAGGTTCTTTGTTAAGTAAGGTGGATATGGATAGAAGTGACTCAATTTCGTGAGGGTGATCTAAGAGATGATCCTTGATCATTCTTGCCATCATTCTTACTTCAACTCCAACTTCCTTGCCCTTTCTTTTCACTTTAAAACTTGAGTGATCATGTTAGCTCCTCAATTTCATTTTTCTTTCTATCAACATGGAGCTTTTTTATTCTTTTCGTAGATCCACTCGTTTCCTAGTGCCTTGGAAGTAACTCTTTAACTCTTGCTTTTTATAAATAATGAGCATGCATTTTTCAAAGAGCACCATTTCCTTCCATATTTTATCAATTCTCTAGCTTTCTTCTTGTTTTCTATTCATCTTTATCCTCTTCTTATGATTTTCTTCATTTCTTTCCACTTAAAACCAACTCTCTAATCACCCATACTCAAGATTTTTTTATAAGGCCAAAAATAGGACTTATTAGGCTTGTAATGAGCTTTTTTAATCAAAGAATAAGGCTTAAGGCTGAAAGTGGTTTTCAATGGAGTATTGTAAGGTAGGATATAATTTGGCTAGTAGCTTGATTTTTCAAAAATGTCTTAAGATCATTTATAAATATTTCCGTTCATCGGGCTCGTTCCAGAAGTGTGCAAGCAAATTCTAGTTTGTCTGAAGCATGAATGACCCACTTCAATGTAAATTACATACCATATGTGTGTGTATGGTTGAGGCTCAAACATTGCTTGCTTTTGCTCGAGATCTAAGGGAACATTACTCTTTTTCTGTTTTTCCTTTGAACGAGTTATTCCTTGCATGTTTCAACATCATAGAGTTCAACTATTTAATCACATTAGTCATCGAGCATTTAAAGGCATTATATCATCACCAATATTTCCAATCCAAAATAAAATAAAGAAGAAAATCTATCCCACAACACAACAACCAAAAATAACAAAACAAGCAACGCGATAGCAAGCAATTAGAAAGAAAGAATGAAAAATAAAATAAATGAACATCACAATAAAATAAAATAAAACATCCATACATCCCAAGATCTAAAAATCCTATTACAACCCAATTGAAACAAGTGTCTACCACAATCCCAAAACAAACCAAATCAAACATCTAAAGCATTAGTTTATGGTAATACAATCCAACCAAATTCAATTCAAATCACATAGTAGAGTGAGTGAGAGAGAGAGAGTAGGGGATCAAATATGCAGTGGCCATGGCTCCTAGGACTCCTCATCTCCACTAGCATCGCTAGCATCTGATTAGTGTATAAATTCACTAGTTTTGAGCTCGGATTCGTGTACTTATGGTCTCTCAGATGGTTATAATTTGATGTGAATCGATATACATGGTGAAAAGTCACGAATCAGGTGTCTTCAAGGTTATTTGAGTTTATTTCCAAAGGAAAATGAGTTTAAAGTGATCGGATCCAGAAAAAAGGAGATTCCAAAGTGCAATTCGACCAAGCAAGAGTTGGATTCGACCAAGAAGGAAGTCGTTCAACCAGCACCTATGGTTGAACCCGATGAGAAGAAGTGTCATTTGACCACGATCGTGCCATTCGACCAAGCCATTTGGTCGAACCGTGGTCGAACCAAAAGCCTAAAGAGACGCACCTGTAGTTCGACCAGAAAGTTTGTAATTCGACTAGGATTCTAATCGAATCCAAGACCCGCAACCAACTTACAGGTCGATTCGACATGCAGTTCGACCAGGGGATGATAGTTTGACCTGGCTTGTTGGTCGAACTGATGTGCAAAAACTTACCATATTCATATTTTTACACCTTTAATGTGTGTGTTCGCTCAAGAAGCCCATCCAAGACCCGTAAGGAGATTTTATAAGTATAAAAGAAGAGGGTTCGCAGGAGAAACACATTATTCATCATCCATCCATCACCGAAACCCTACCATCATCCGAAGGAGTCGTGAAGAGAGGTTCGTCTGGCGTGTCAAGTAAGATCATACCAATTAACCATGATTGTTCTTAGATCAATTATGGGCTAGAACTCTCCGGTAGTTCTAGGGTTATGAAAGTTTTATGAGTTAATTGAATTTCCATGTGTAAACTCCATACAACACTACTTGTGGTTTATTTTATATAAGATTGTGCCTTTTAATTCATACTCACGGTCGTTTTGTGCATCATTAACTGTTATGTAGAGTCTGAATACATATCTTGGTTATTGATTAAGTGCATTCACTGCTGAGTAGGATTACATGTTATAATTCTAAGTGAATGGATTCCAAAGTCTTATTAGAACTATCTTATATAGATACTTGTTAATTGAATATTATTTGGGTTAATAAGTAGGATAAAGAGTATAACTTCATAGTACCTATAAAGGGAGATTATATCGGGTTAGAGTACTAAGTGCACTGGAAATAATTGATACTGATAGTGCCTAGAAAGGGGGGTGAATTGTATCTCTTGCTCCGAGGATATTCACACGCATCATACGCATGTTTACTTGTGTCTATAGGTGAACTTGCATGGTTTAGTGATGCGTCCATAAACCACAAGGCAGAGTCAGACAATAACGCATGGAAAGGAAATTAATAAGTAAAACTGAATGCCTGAAGAACTACCTAATTTCTTACTTGATCACAACCGTATTTTCTCTATCACTTGTCTATTTAATTTGCTATTTAAATTACATGTTATTTAATTTCATAATTATTCCAAACCGATTTATCAACATAGTCATAGTTAATTAGAAAATAATCGAATTGATAATAATCCGTCTTTCGGGTTCGATAATCACTTGGTTGCCCATCGATACTACAATTGATATCCTTACACTTGGGGATTAATTTTGTGTATTGAGAAAATGCTCATCAAGTTCTTGGAGCCGTTGCCGGGGACAGAATTAATTATTAGTTGATTATTTATAGTTTAATTGATAATATATTATTCTTGTCTTTAATTTCTAACACTTATTTTTCTTAGGTGTATGCTCATTAGATTAAAGACATGTGAATTATCACCATATAATCCAGAGATCGGAGCATCATCGAGGAAGAAAAAGAAGAAGAACAACTAGAACAAGAACGTAGACCCAACTAAGGCTCTTAACTCAGGAGTTGAAGTTGACGTTTTGAATTCACAAATGATTGAAGCTGCAACCAAAGTTAATTTGGAAGTAGAAGCAATCAACATGGCAGTGGATCCTGATACATTTGCCATCCGGAAAGTCTTTAAGAATAATGAAACTGGCAATGCTGGGCTGCTAGGAGCAAGGGGAACTGGAGCTGATTTTGATTTACACCCTGCACTTATCAGCATGATTGAAAGGAGTCCCTTCTCTGGGGGAACATTTGAAGATCCTCAGCAACATCTAAATAAGCTCCTTGGGTATACAAGTACACAAAAAGATGTGGGAGCTCATGAGGATGCGAGGAAGATCATATTGTTTAAGTTCTCGCTGAATGAA
Source organism: Pogostemon cablin (assembly GCA_023678885.1). NCBI lineage: Eukaryota > Viridiplantae > Streptophyta > Magnoliopsida > Lamiales > Lamiaceae > Pogostemon > Pogostemon cablin. Next base: position 14,272,027 of record CM042995.1, read on the forward strand.
AAAGTGAGAGATTGGAACGATAATCTTGATGCTGCTGAATGTGATACATGGTAGAAGTTGAAAGTGAAATTCTTGGAGCGATACATGCCACCTTTAAAGGTGTTCAAGATGAAGCAAGAAATCAAATAATTTTCTATCCATGGCAATGAGAAGTTTCATGAAGCTTGGGACAGATTCAAGGACATGCTTCGGAAGTGTCCTCAGCATGGGCTATCTAAAGCTCAATATATCAGTATTTTCTACAATGGGTTGGATTGCGATTCTCATGCTTTACTTGATGCTTCTTCTAATGGAGCACTACTTAAGAAGTCACGCAATGAGGCCGAGATGCTTTTTAAGGATATTTCGATGAATTCAAGAGATTGGCCGATTGATAGAGTGAGAGGCACTTATTTCCTTTGTAAAGTAGCACAGGTTGAGCATACTATGGTGAAGTCAGGAAGAGATGATGAGATCGTCTCTAGTTTGACTAATATTAGCAAGCTACTAGAGTCTCAGCAAAAGCAGATCACAGATTTATCTCAGAGAGTACCAATGATGTAGCAGGATGGTGGCTATGAAGGAGCTAGCCAAGAGGAAATCGAGCAGGCAAATTATGCCATGAGTCAAAGTATTCAAGAAACTAGGTACTCAAATCAAGGAAATCAGAATTATCAGGGGAATTACAACAATCGTGGTCCCCCCAGGTAACTACCAACAACCAAGGAGGCCGGAGTTTTTATGGAGCAATCAAAATAATGTAGTGCAACCTCCTATTGGTGTTGATCCGGGAGCTAAGGTGGAAGAAGGGAAGCTGGGTTTCGAAGATACGGTGAACAGGTACATGGCGAGGAATGATGCAAGAGTAGATCGTCTTGAGGCTAAATTAGAAAAGAAGATTGATGCTAACCATGAGGATTTGTCTAAGCAAGTGAAAGAACTTACATTGTCAATGGGGAAGATGGTAGGAAACGTGAATAAGTTGACTCAAACTATTGAGAAAGGAAAGTTTCCGTCGCAAAGTATTGAGAATCCAAAGTCTTATCACACCATTACATTGAGGTCTGAAACGCAGTACGAGGGACCAATGAGGCCGGAATCGAAGTCTAAAGGGCTTGAGCCTAATTCGACCCAAATTCGACCAACATAGATGGTTGAACTATGCAGGAGAGGTCGAACGGGGTACCTGGGCGACATTCGAAAGCTGCTGATGATCAATTCGACCAAAAATAGGTCTGTTTGACCAACACTACTGGTCAAACTTAGGTTGAACTCCACTGTCCAGAGCACCCTATTTTGTCTGATATCCGATTCGACCACGATCACTATGGTTCGACCAACCCTGTTGGTCGAACCGTGGTTGAACCGGCCTATAAGGGGGAGAACGAACTTTCAGGTGCTCAGTTCGACCATTACTCACCTAGTTCGACCCGCCACCCAGGTCGAACTCAGGTCGAATCATCCCGTTCTTTATCATTTTCTACGTTGAATGCTCCACGTGATGTTGATTCTACTCAAGTACCTTTCAAAGAGCAGAATACATAGATTATAGCAGAAAAGAAATAGGAAAGAGTCAAGGGATTGAGAGCCAAAAAGGATAAAGCAGAGAAGGTTGAACGTGATGAATGGGGGATTCCCAAAACTAAGATACCTCCGTTATTTTCTTACAAACTAGTCAAGAAGGGATTGGAAGAGAAGTTTAAGAAGTTTTCAGAGATCATAAACAAAATAAGCTTGAACATTCCTTTTTCTGAGGCGATATTGGAGATGTCGTATTATGCACGTTTCCTAAAGGATATACTTTTAAAGAAGAGAAGCTTGAACGAAATTGAAATAGTGAATTTGTCTGAGAATTGTAGCTCTATCATTTAGAGGAAGCTGCTAGCTAAGTTGAAGGATCCGGAAAGCTTTACGATCTTATGTGAGATTGGAAAGGGGCCGGCACGTAGAACCTTGTGTGATCTTAGGGCAAGCATCAATTTGATGCCATTGTCTATTTTTCAAAGGCTTGGTTTGGGGGAGTCAACTCCCACGATAGTTGCTCTACAACTACCGGATAGGTCTATGACTTTTTCAAAGGGTGTTATTGAAGACGTTCTTGCCAAAGTAGAGAAGCTAGTCTTTCCTATGGATTTTCTTGTGTTGGAGATGGAAGATGACAAGGATAATGTACCTCTTATCTTAGGGAGACCTTTCCTTGTTACTGCGGGAGCTAGGATAGATGTGCAGAAAGGTGAGTTGCGGCTAAGGATGGATAAACAAGAGGTCTTATTTAACCTTGACAAAGCAATGAAGATGCCGATGGAGATGCAATGTCACAATATTGATGTGGTGGAGGAGATCATGAAGGAAGACATGTCTTTGATCCTGTCAAAGGATCCTCTTGAGACATGCTTGGCGGAGTCTCTTACTTTTCCCACTATGGAGCTAGATGAACTCTCCAATGAGGTATTTATTGAATTCCTTGAAAATTTGTTTGCTTTGGGTGATGACAGATATGAGTTGACATGGACAAAGGTTGAAGAGGTCAAGTGGACTAGGAAGTACCTATCATTGGATAGAGAGAACGCAGCTCAAGAAGAGAAGAAAGAGGAGTTGAAACCACTACTTGAGCACTTGAAGTATGCCTATCTAGATGACAATGATAAATATCCGGTAATTGTATCTTCTTCCCTTGATGATGATCAACTTGAGAAATTGTTAGATGTGCTTAGAAAGTATAAGTTTGTGATTGGTTGGTCTCTTGATGATTTAAAAGGTATTAATCCTTCATATTGCATGCATAGAATAAGATTGTTAGATGAGACCAAGAGTAGCATTCAAAATCAGCGGAGGGTAAATCCCGCTATTCAAGAAGTGATTAGGAAACAAATCCTAACGTGGCTTGATGCATAAATTATTTATCCCATTAGTGATAGTCCCCATATGAGTGCATTGCATGTTGTAGCTAAGAAAGGGGGCTAACTATTATGAAAGCTGAAGATGGAGAGTCATTAGCCACTAGGATTCCTACGGGATAGCGTGTGCGAACGGATTATAGGAAACTGAATGAAAATACATGCAAAGTCCATTTTTCTCTCCCTTTCATGGATCAAATGCTTGATCGTCTTGCAGGGTATGGGTATTATTATTTCTTATATGGGTATTCAGGTTATAATCAAATTATGATTGCACCCGAGGATCAAGAAAAGACCACTTTTACTTGCCCTTATGGTACTTTTACCTTTAGAAAGATGCCTTTTGGTTTATGTAATGTACCTGCTACATTTCAGCGTTGCATGATGGTCATATTTGATGGGTTGATAGAAAAGATCATGGAGGTGTTTATGGATGATTTTTCTATGTTTGGTTCCTCTTTTGATATTTGTTTATCTAACCTTGCTACTGTTTTGAAGAGATGCCAAAAAACTAATCTTGTCTTGAATTGGGAGAAATGCCACTTCATGGTAAGAGATGGGGTTGTTCTTGGCCATCATAATTCGGCCAAGGGATTGTAGGTGGATAGAGCAAAGGTGGTGACAATTGAGAAGCTTCCTCCACCTACTAATGAAAAGGGAGTGCGGTCTTTTCTTGGACACACTGGTTTTTATAGAAGATTCATAAAAGACTTCTCGAAATACTCCAAGCCCTTATCTCATTTACTTGAAAAGGATATTCCTTTTGTTTTTGATGAAGAATGTCTAACAGCTTTTCAGGTTTTGAAAGAGGCACTTATTACTGCACCTATCTTGATCACACCGGATTGGACTCAGTCGTTTGTATTATATGTGTGATGTAAGTGACTTAGCACTTGGAGTGGTGCTTGGGTAGTTGAGGGAAAAGAAGTTATACGCCATTTACTATACAGGTAAGACTTTGATGCTGCACAAATGAACTACACAGTGACTGAAAAGAAGTTTCTAGCTGTGGTGTATGCATTCAACAAGTTACGCCAGTATTTGGTTGGCATGAAGACAATCGTGTATACGGATCATTCTGCGATCCGATACTTGATGGAGAAGAAGGAAACAAAGCCAAGGATCATTAGATGGATTCTTCTTCTGCAGGAATTTGATATGGAGATCCAAGATAAAAAGGGTACCGAGAATGTTTTGACGGATCACCTATCAAGATTGGAGACAAGGGAGCACTGTAATGATTCTTTCTATTACATAGAAGAGATATTCCCTGATGAGAAGATAATGGCAGTGCTTGTTGAAGGAGCAGAAAGAGCATGTGTGGTGGCTGCCCAAGGGATGGATCCATGGTATGCAGATTATGTGAATTATATTGCTGTAGGTGAAATTCTGAGAGATCTCAACCGATATCAACTTGCGAAATTCAAGAGGGATGTTGAGACATTTATATGGTATGATCCATTTGTATACAAGATATGTACGGATTCCATGGTACGTATGTGTGTGCCAGAGATGGAGATGGAGAACGTTCTTGATTGTTTCCATGCACAATCCAACGGGGGCACTTTGGAGCTCAAAAGACGGCAGCAAAGGTACTTCAATCTGCTCTTTATTGGCCTACTTTGTTTAAAGATTGTGAAACCTATGTGGCGACATGCGATAGATGTCCAAGGATTGGGAACATAAGTCAAAGAGATGAGATGCCACTTCAGCCAAGCACTGATGTTGAGATCTTCGACGTATGGGGGATCGATTTTATGGGGCCTTTTCCTCCATCTAATGGATTTCTCTACATCCTTTTAGCTGTGGATTATGTTTCTAAGTGGGTTGAAGCCATTCCCACTCACGTGAATGATTCAAGGACTGTGTTGTCTTTCTTGAAGAAATATATCTTTGCCCGTTATTGAGTTCCTAGAGCACTAGTGAGTGATGGAGGGTCTCACTTTGTTAACAAACTTCTTGAAAAGGTGCTTAAGGATTATGGAGCCAAGCATAGGGTTACTACACCCTATCACCCTCAAGTGAATGGGCAAGCTGAAGTTACCAACCGACAAGTGAAATAAATTTTGGAGAAGGTAGTTGGAACAAGTAGGAAGGATTGGGCTATGAAGCTCGATGACGTTTTGTGAGGGTTCCAGACTGCTTATAAGGCGGTGTTAGATATGTCACCATACCAAATCATCTATGGGAAGCCATGTCACTTACCCGTAGAGGTTCAGCACAAAGCTTTTTGGGAATTAAGAAGTTTAAACTTGTCTTTAAAGGATCAATTGGAGTTGAGGATGACTCATATTAATCAATTGGATGAGTTCAGGAATCGAGCTTACAAGAACTCGGAGATCTACAAGGTGAGAATGAAGAAATGACATGATTCAAAGATCTCATACAAGGAGTTCAAGCAAGGTGATGAGGTATTACTTTTTAACTCTCGTCTGAAGCTCTTCGCAGGAAAATTAAAATCGAAGTGGACGGGGCCGTTCATTATCCATAGAGCCTGCGGAGGGTTATGGACAAAGACGGAGACATCATAGTGGTGAATGGGCATCGATTGAAGCATTACAAGTTGTCGGATGATACTTGCGTCATCTTTGAGGATACCTTGGACTAGATTGGTACCGTCGTGACTCTCCGACATTAAGCATGAGCGCCTGTTGGGGGATTTTCCTCCTGTTTTATTTACTTTATTTCTTTTGTGTGAGTAAGAAATTTTTATATTTGACGTTCTTACTTATCGGCAATTACATCTCTTTTCAAACTTAGTTTCCACTATAGTTTCTACTAAGTTTGGGGGGTGATGTATTTACCTCATTGAAGCACTGAGAGTATAATCTTTTCTTGGTACCATTTATTAGGGGAGTTGATTTTTTTGCGACATATTAAAACTTTAACCGATTTTAGTGTGTCGATTTTTTGCAATTTGCCTAATGTTCAGTGGTGTTAAGTGTTAATTTTTAGTGTCGTATGCAGAGTTACACATATATATTGAGTTTTAGGATTAATTCTAGAGCTCCATTTTGGTACCTAATGTTCATTTTTGAGCTTGAAGTGTGCAGGGGATGAAGAAAATTCGACTTTGGAGCTCAGGTGTCCGATTCGATCAAGGGTGCAGGTTGAACTGGTGATCAGAGAGTCGTTACAGGTCGATTCGACCACAGAGGAGGAGGTTCGACCAAGGCTTCGACCAAGACGAAGGTCGAATGGAAGATCAGAGAGTTTGTACAGGTCGATTCGACCAAGAAGGGTTTGGTTTGACCAAAGGGGTAAGTCGAACCAAGGTCGAATCGCGAACCTGAAAGTTTTGAACAGAGGAGTTCGACCACAACAGAGTTGTTCGACCAAGGTATTTGGTCGAATCGAGGTCGAACTCAGTCTCCAGAAACATGGTTCGACCACGTCAATCTAGTTCGACCACTACAGCAGGTTGAATCATACCAGGTAAGTCAGTTTTTAACCCCATTTTTCACCCCCATTCGATCACTTTGCACCATCTTCATTCGAATTCATTTCGAATCGAAAGCCCTTGCTTCTAAACTTTGATTCCGTACGATTTCGCTCTGATTAAACCACATTACACACTTCTTCCTCTCAATTCATCGTGTTTTCGGAACAATCTAGTTACAAAACTAGGGTTCATCATGATTTTGAAGAATTATCACACTTGTTCATTCTTTAGCCATGGTCGATTCAAAAGATATGTTTTCTCGACTCTATTACCCTAGGATTGAAGTTCTAATTGTTGATTGCAAGTGGGTAGGTTGATTGAACGAGTTTTTATAGGGATTCATGGTGTATTTTGAGTTATTGTGTGCGAATTCATATGAACAATTGATGGGATTGTTTTGATTGTTTAATTATCGTAAACCTTGATATTTATGTGAATTTGGGAGTAATTGAGGAGTGTGAGATGAAGCATGTTGGATTGTGAGTAAATTGCTTGAGTTTGAGTAGTTATTTATGTTGGATTGTGAGTAATTTGAGTAGTAATGCAAGCTTGCAGTTGATAGCATCGGTTGTTGATCTTATTGCATACTTGATGTTGGAATGGAATTGAGTAAGCATGTGAATTGAATTGTTGAATCATGAGGATGGAACATGCTTGTTTGGTGTGACTATGTATTGTAAAACTTGAAGTCTTGAGTAGAGTTGAATGCTAGCTGAGTATGAATTAGCTTGGTTTTCCTTTCTTGTTGTTGGTTTTGAACTATTGTTTTCAGGAAAAGGAAAGGAAGCCGAGGTTCGATCCAAGAAGAGGCAAGATAGACCTTCTTGTGAAGATGCTGTGACAAAGAAGCTAAGGCTTCAAGAGAGGTTCCCTATGAATTTCAAGGTGCGGATGAATGATTGGGATGATATCAAGGATAAGTGGGGTGATATATCAGACAAGATTGCTAGAATAAGGTATCAGGATAATGGAGCGATGGTTACAATATGCATCCGAGATGATATCCTTTAGATGTTTGATCAAGTAGGGATTCGTCGCTTCATGGAGTTGAAGAAGCCTACGTACTTCCATGTGACTACTGAGGTGCTTTGTTCGATTACTGTGAAGAAGGGTTCAAGCCATTTCCCATATGAGTGTACGTTTCAGCTTGGAGATGTGATGAGTGTTGGCGTTCGATCATTTGGTTAACGTGAACCGTTATCATACCATGCATTTCTAACACAGCGGAAGGAATAAATCATAGAAACGATTACCGTTCACCAGGGTATGTTGATGAAGATTAATTCTCGCAGGCAGCCTGCGCAGTCCCACGAGAATGGCCATAACTTCCTTGTCTGATATCGGAATTGAGTGATCTTTGCGTTCAGATGATCCTATCTTCGTCAGTATATTGATCATCAAATTCTGAGCACTGTACGAATTTATACAAATTTCGCAAGGTCGCGGACAGCAGCAGCAAACTACCTTCTGATCTTCTGCTGTATGTCCCACGTTCGATCTCGACGTCGTGTGGGCGACGATCTACGAGACCTCCTCAATCTGCTCTCAACCCTCATCACGCGTGAATATTCAATTAGATTAGGGTTCCAGATAAGCTGAGGTGACTTATATACATGGGCTACAGCAGGGACCAGGAGGAGAAATTGGGTTGGGCCTCCATTGGGCTTAAGTATCCAAGCTTAGCCCAAAGCTTATACTTAAGTCCAATAATAATAATATACTCCACTAAAATATTATTATTGCACTACCGTACCAATCCCAAAATTACGTTTTGGGCTCCTTATTATGAGTCCATTAGTCTCCCCATGTTTAAGATATACAATGTCCATTAATTAATTAAGTTACTGACAACCCAATTAATTAATATCTCATCAAAGAGTAGTACCACTCAACCTCATTATCATGCCGGAATAAATTCCACCTGCAGGGTTTACATGATAATCCTTATGAGCTCCTCAAGGGGACATCATCAACCTATGACGGACACGGATTCCTTCTACAATCAACAGCACACCATAGAGACAGCACTACTTCCCAACTCATCGAGTTTGTTGATTTAATTACATGTAAATCTCACCCATTGATGAATCAAAGAAATACATACTGCCCTACGTGTCGAGGTTATTGTATAGGGATTAAGAGCACGAACTTCCATAATAACTGAGATCAAGTTCTCCTATAAGTCAGTATAAGTCGAACGATCTCAAGCGGTCCTGCTCAATACACACAAGTGCACTAATGTGATTCTATAGCCAAGACAAGCTAATACCAAACCACACTACAACCATCCCGATAGAGAGTCCCCGTCTATCTCGGTTGTGAGTGGACTATTGCATCGAACATATAAATAAATTATAAGATGCAATCATTTGATCATATGATTCTCATTTCAAATTAATTATTACAATATTGTTCATACAAAAAGCAAGACTTTTAGTATACAATCCAACAATCTCCCACTTATACTAAAAGACTATGCTGTCATGTCTTCTGCCATATATCTGATTTCCACTCCCACTACACGACCATCAAAAGCTCTCGCCTTAAGGTCCTTGTAAATGGATTTACTAGGTCATCATCTGATGCAATCTAGGCGACAACAACCTTCCCCTCATCATACGATTTCTCGTAATAGGTGGTACTTGCACTCCATGTGTTTAATTGCCTTATGGGCTCGTGATTCCTTCAAGTTTGCAACTGCACCAATATCATCAATATAAATTGTGATATCCTTGGGCAAACTTAGAAACACTTCGAAGTCCATCTTGAAGTTTCTAGAGTCATACAGATACTTTGGCTGCCTCATAGGCTCCAATTTATCATCTTTCCATGATGGAGTCCGGAGTCTGAAATATATTTCTATATAACACTCCTCCACATTATGACTCAACTTCCTAAAATTAAACGCATAACCTTTGAGGTAGATTTACTGTCGTCCCTATCTGATTTGAAAAATCTGAATCTATGTAACCCATAAGAATCAGTGAATCTGTTCGGTAAGCCCAGATATAGTTTCTAGTCCTTTTCAGGTACATAAGTATATGTCTTACCACAGTTCATCATTCTTGTTCCGGGTAATGTTGATACCCACTGATCATGCCATCGGCAAAACAGATATCTAATCTCGTGCATAGCATTCCTTAGAATAAGCTTCCTCATTTGCCGAAGCATAAGGAACCGCTTTCATCTTCTTTATCTACTTTTGTGTCACAAGACACATTCACTTAGAAATTCACATGCTAAACGAGTAAGGATCGTATCATTATATGAAACTTGAGATAAGCATAACATCCTTTCTTGTGATCCGTATTACCGTGATCAAAAGGATATTTTTGCTCTTCTTAAGTCCTTCATCTCATACCGCTTTATCAACCATACCCATACGCCCGACAATACTCTTTCATTGTCTCCAATGAGCAAAATACTATCTACGTATAGTACAAGAAATACCATCACGTTTCCATCACTCTTTTCAATACACAAGACCCATCCGATCATTGATTAGATCCATGTCACTGGATTACCTCATCAAAACGGATGTTTCATGATCTTGAAGCTTGTTTTAGTCCATTAATGGACACTTTTAAGCTCACTACCACAATGCTCTTATCTCTTTGCAATGAATCACTCTGGTTGCTTCACATAGATGTTTCCCTTAAGACTTTCAATCAGGAAAGCTGTCTCGACATCTATTTGCTATCCCTCATATTTCATATGAGTAACAACAAATAAAAGAGTCTGGATCAACTTAGGCATAGCTACCGGTGAACAGGTTTTCTCATAATCGAACCCTTTCTTTCTGAGTATACCTTTTCGCAACAAGCTTGCTTCCAAGATTTTCACCTTATTCTATGATCCTCTTTTATTCTTGCATGCCCGCTTCCAATGGCTTTTACGCCATTTAGCGGTTCAACAAGCATCCAGACCTAATTTAAAATCCATCAATTCTATTTTAATATTCATTGCACTTACTAAGATTCCACATTTTAATTTTGTAGTGCAACGTCGTATCCCTGGGATAATACCATGTTTACTAGGGATCAAGTCTTACGACTTTCCCAAAACATGTATCTCACGGGTTGTCGAATAACCCTCCCACTGCGACAAGGCACTACATGTAATTGTGTATCAGACGTGACACGCGTTACAGTTTACCTTGTGTTATATCCTCTTGTACACTTGATACTTATACTTTGTGTTTTCTTCTCACTACCTTTAGAACAACTCATACATGGGTTTGTGATTTATTACATAGTCCCTTTCCAAAAATCTAGTGTTTGTGTTAACAATCACCCTTAGATCTTTTAGACTAAATAAGTCACCTTCATTTTTATAGCATATCCCACAAACAGACAAACATTCAAATAAATTACTGTTTCTAGGGCTTATCCATAAAATGAATTAAGTAATTCTAAATAATTCATCATCTATCTAATCATTACCATAAGAGTCTTATTCCTTTTATCCACCACACCATTCAGCTGGAGGATGCCCGGTGTAGACTGTTGGCGTTCGATCGTTTGGTTAACGTGAACGTTAGCATACCATGCATTTCTAACACAGCGGAAGCAATAAATCATAGAAACGATTACCGTTCACCAGGGTATGTTGATGAAGATTAATTCTCGCAGGCAGCCTGCGCAGTCCCACGAGAATGGCCATAACTTCCTCGTCTGATATCAGAATTGAGTGATCTTTGAGTTCAGACGATCCTCTCATCGACGGCTTTCCGATAATATATTGATCATCAAATTCTAAGTACTGTACGAATTTATAAAAATTTTGCAAGGTCGCGGACAGCAGCAGCAAACTACCTTCTGATCTTCTGCTGTATGTCCCAAGTCCGATCTCGACGTCATGTGGGCGACGATCTACGAGACCTCCTCAATCTGCTCTCCAACCTCATCACACGTGAATAATCAATTATATTAGATTAGGGTTCCAGATAAGTTGAGGTGACTTATATACATGGGCTACAGCAGGGACCAGGAGGAGAAATTGGGTTGGGCCTCCGTTGGGCTTAAGTATCCAAGCTTAGCCCAAAGCTTATACTTAAGTCCAATAATAATAATATATTCCACTAAAATATTATTATTGCACTACCGTACCAATCCCAAAATTACGTTTTGGGCTCCTTTTTATTATGAGCCCGTTAGTCTCCCCATGTTTAAGATATACAATGTCCATTAATTAATTTAAGTTACTGACAACTCAATTAATTAATATCTCATCCAAGAGTAGTACCACTCAACCTCATTATCATGTCGGAATAAATTCCACCTGCAGGGTTTACATGATAATCCTTATGAGCTCCTAAAGGGGACATCATCAACCTATGACGGACACGGATTCCTTCTACAATCAACAGCACACCATAGAGACATCACTATTTCCCAACTCATCGAGTTTGTTGATTTAATTACATGTAAATCTCACCCATTGATGAATCAAAGAAATACATACTGCCCTACATGTCGAGGTTATTGTATAGGGATTAAGAGCACGAACTTCCATAATAACTGAGATCAAGTTCTCCTATAAGTCAGTATAAGTCAAACGATCTCAAGCGGTCCTGCTCAATACACACAAGTGCACTAATGTGATTCTATAGCCAAGACAAGCTAATACCAAACCACACTACAACCATCCTGATAGAGAGTCCCCGTCTATCTCGGTTGTGAGCATCAGTTTATACTTTATAAAGAAACTGATAATATGATCTTCCGCGTGTTGTCGCACAACATATTATCTACAGTATAAAGTAAGTGGACTATTGCATCGAACATATAAATAAATTATAAGATGCAATCATTTGATCATATGATTCTCATTTCAAATTAATTGTTACAATATTGTTCATACAAAAAGCTAGACTTTTAGTATACAATCCAACAATCTCCCACTTATGCTAAAAGACTATGATGTCATGTCTTCTGCCATACATCTGATTTCCACTCCCACTACACGACCATCAAAAGCTCTCGCCTTAAGGTCCTTGTAAATGGATTTACTAGGTCATCATCCGATGCAATCTAAGCGACAACAACCTTCCCCTCATCATACGATTTCTCGTAATAGGTGGTACTTGCACTCCATGTGTTTAATTGCCTTATGGGCTCGTGATTCCTTCAAGTTTGCAACTGCACCAATATCATCAATATAAATTGTGATATCCTTGGGCAAACTTAGAAACACTTCGAAGTCCATCTTGAAGTTTCTAGAGTCATACAGATACTTTGGCTGCCTCATAGGCTCCAATTTATCATCCTTCCATGATGGAGTCCGGAGTCTGAAATATATTTCTATATAACACTCCTCCACATTATGACTCAACTTCCTAAAATTAAACGCATAACCTTTGAGGTAGATTTACTGTCGTCCCTATCTGATTTGAAAAATCTGAATCTATATAACCCATAAGAATCAGTGAATCTGTTCGGTAAGCCCACATATAGTTTCTAGTCCTTTTCAGGTACATAAGTATATGTCTTACCACAGTTCATCATTCTTGTTCTGGGTTACGTTGATACCCACTGTTCATGCCATCGGCAAAATAGATATTCAATCTCGTGCATAGCATTCCTTAGATTAAGCTTCCTCATTTGCCGAAGCATAAGGAACCGCTTTCATCTTCTTTATCTATTTTTGTGTCACAAGACACATTCACTTAGATAAATTCACATGCTCAACGAGTAAGGATCGTATCATTATATGAAACTTGAGATAAGCATAACATCCTTTCTTGTGATCCGTATTACCGTGATCAAAAGGATATTTTTGCTCTTCTTAAGTCCTTCATCTCATACCGCTTTATCAACCATACCCATACGCCCGACAATACTCTTTCATTGTCTCCAATGAGCAAAATACTATCTACGTATAGTACAAGAAATACCATCACGTTTTCATCACTCTTTTCAATACACAAGACCCATCCGATCATTGATTAGATCCATGTCACTGGATTACCTCATCAAAACGGATGTTTCATGATCTTGAAGCTTGTTTTAGTCCATTAATGGACACTTTTAAGCTCACTACCACAATGCGCTTAGCTCTTTGCAATGAATCACTCTGGTTGCTTCACATAGATGTTTCCCTTAAGACTTTCAATCAGGAAAGCTGTCTCGACATCTATTTGCTATCCCTCATATTTCATATGAGTAGCAACAAATAAAAGAGTCCGGATCAACTTAGGCATAGCTACCGGTGAACAGGTTTTCTCATAATCGAACCCTTTCTTTCTGAGTATACCTTTTCGCAACAAGCTTGCTTCCAAGATTTTCACCTTATTCTATGATCCTCTTTTATTCTTGCATGCCCGCTTCCAATGGCTTTTACGCCATTTAGCGGTTCAACAAGCATCCAGACCTAATTTAAAATCCATCAATTCTATTTTAATATTCATTGCACTTACTAAGATTCCACATTTCAATTTTGTAGTGCAACGTCGTATCCCTGGGATAATACCATGTTTACTAGGGATCAAGTCTTACGACTTTCCCAAAACATGTATCTCACGGGTTGTCGAATAACCCTCCCACTGCGACAAGGCACTACATGTAATTGTGTATCAGACGTGACACGCGTTACAGTTTACCTTGTGTTATATCCTCTTGTACACTTGGTACTTATACTTTGTGTTTTCTTCTCACTACCTTTAGAACAACTCATACATGGGTTTGTGATTTATTACATAGTCTCTTTCCAAAAATCTAGTATTTGTGTTAACAATCACCCTTAGATCTTTTAGACTAAATAAGTCACCTTCATTTTTATAGCATATCCCACAAACAGACAAACATTCAAATAAATTACTGTTTCTAGGGCTTATCCATAAAATGAATTAAGTAATTCTAAATAATTCATCATCTATCTAATCATTACCATAAGAGTCTTATTCCTTTTATCCACCACACCATTCAGCTGGAGCATGCCCGGTGTAGATTGTTGCAATTCGATCGTTTGGTTAACGTGAACCGTTAGCATACCATGCATTTCTAACACAGCGGAAGCAATAAATCATAGAAACGATTACCGTTCACCAGGGTATGTTGATGAAGATTAATTCTTGCAGGCAGCCTGCGCAGTTCCACGAGAATGGCCATAACTTCCTTGTCTAATATTGGAATTGAGTGATCTTTACGTTTGGACGATCCTCTCTTCGACGGCTTTCCGTCAGTATATTGATCATCAAATTCTGAGTACTGTACGAATTTATAAAAATTTTGTAAGGTCGCGGACAGCAGCAGCAAACTACCTTCTGATCTTCTGCTGTATGTCCCAAGCCCGATCTCGATGTCATGTGGGCGACGATCTACGAGACCTCCTCAATCTGCTCTCCAACCTCATCACACGTGAATAATCAATTATATTAGATTAGGGTTCCAGATAAGTTGAGGTGACTTATATACATGGGCTACAGTAGGGACCAGGAGGAGAAATTGGGTTGGGCCTCCATTGGGCTTAAGTATCCAAGCTTAGCCCAAAGCTTATACTTAAGTCCAATAATAATAATATATTCAACTAAAATATTATTATTGCACTACCGTACCAATCCCAAAATTACGTTTTGAGCTCCTTCTTATTATGAGCCCGTTAGTCTCCCCATGTTTAAGGTATACAATGTCCATTAATTAATTTAAGTTACTGACAACTCAATTAATTAATATCTCATCCAAGAGTAGTACCACTCAACCTCATTATCATGTCGGAATAAATTCCACCTGCAGGGTTTACATGATAATCCTTATGAGCTCCTCAAGGGGACATCATCAACCTATGACGGACACGGATTCCTTCTACAATCAATAGCACACCATAGAGACAGCACTATTTCCCAACTCATCGAGTTTGTTGATTTAATTACATGTAAATCTCACCCATTGATGAATCAAAGAAATACATACTGCCCTACGTGTCGAGGTTATTGTATAGGGATTAAGAGCACGAACTTCCATAATAACTGAGATCAAGTTCTCCTATAAGTCAGTATAAGTCAAACGATCTCAAGCGGTCCTGCTCAATACACACAAGTGCACTAATGTGATTCTATAGCCAAGACAAGCTAATACCAAACCACACTACAACCATCCCGATAGAGAGTCCCCGTCTATCTCGGTTGTGAGCATCAGTTTATACTTTATAAAGAAACTGATAATATGATCTTCCGCGTGTTGTCGCACAACATATTATCTACAGTATAAAGTAAGTGGACTATTGCATCGAACATATAAATAAATTATAAGATGCAATCATTTGATCATATGATTCTCATTTCAAATTAATTGTTACAATATTGTTCATACAAAAAGCTAGACTTTTAGTATACAATCCAACAATCTCCCACTTATACTAAAAGACTATGATGTCATGTCTTCTGCCATACATCTGATTTCCACTCACACTACACGACCATCAAAAGCTCTCGCCTTAAGGTCCTTGTAAATGGATTTACTAGGTCATCATCCGATGCAATCTAGGCGACAACAACCTTCCCCTCATCATACGATTTCTCGTAATAGGTGGTACTTTCACTCCATGTGTTTAATTGCCTTATGGGCTCGTGATTCGTTCAAGTTTGCAACTGCACCAATATCATCAATATAAATTGTGATATCCTTGGGCAAACTTAGAAACACTTCGAAGTCCATCTTGAAGTTTCTAGAGTCATACAGATACTTTGGCTGCCTCATAGGCTCCAATTTATCATCTTTCCATGATGGAGTCCGGAGTCTGAAATATATTTCTATATAACACTCCTCCACATTATGACTCAACTTCCTAAAATTAAACGCATAACCTTTGAGGTAGATTTACTGTCGTCCCTATCTGATTTGAAAAATCTGAATCTATATAACCCATAAGAATCAGTGAATCTGTTCGGTAAGCCAACATATAGTTTCTAGTCCTTTTCAGGTACATAAGTATATGTCTTACTACAGTTCATCATTCTTGTTCTGGGTTACGTTGATACCCACTGTTCATGCCATCGGCAAAATAGATATCCAATCTCGTGCATAGCATTCCTTAGATTAAGCTTCCTCATTTGCCGAAGCATAAAGAACCGCTTTCATCTTCTTTATCTACTTTTGTGTCACAAGACACATTCACTTAGATAAATTCACATGCTAAACGAGTAAGGATCGTATCATTATATGAAACTTGAGATAAGCATAACATCCTTTCTTGTGATCCGTATTACCGTGATCAAAAGGATATTTTTGCTCTTCTTAAGTCCTTCATCTCATACCGCTTTATCAACCATACCCATACGCCCGACAATACTCTTTCATTGTCTCCAATGAGCAAGATACTATCTACGTATAGTACAAGAAATACCACCACATTTCCATCACTCTTTTCAATACACAAGACCCATCCGATCATTGATTAGATCCATGTCACTGGATTACCTCATCAAAACGGATGTTTCATGATCTTGAAGCTTGTTTTTGTCCATTAATGGACATTTTTAAGCTCACTATCACAATGCTCTTAGCTCTTTGCAATGAATCACTCTGGTTGCTTCACATAGATGTTTCCCTTAAGACTTCCAATCAGGAAAGCTGTCTCGACATCTATTTGCTATCTCTCATATTTCATATGAGTAGCAACAAATAAAAGAGTCCGGATCAACTTAGGCATAGCTACCGGTGAACAGGTTTTCTCATAATCGAACCCTTTCTTTCTGAGTATACCTTTTCGCAACAAGCTTGCTTCCAAGATTTTCACCTTATTCTATGATCCTCTTTTATTCTTGCATGCCCGCTTCCAATGGCTTTTACGTCATTTAGCTGTTCAACAAGCATCCTGACCTAATTTAAAATCCATCGATTCTATTTTAATATTCATTGCACTTACTAAGATTCCGCATTTTAATTTTGTAGTGCAACGTCGTATCCCTGGGATAATACCATGTTTACTAAGGATCAAGTCTTACGACTTTCCCAAAATATGTATCTCACGGGTTGTCGAATAATCCTCCTACTGCGACAAGGCACTACATGTAATTGTGTATCAGACGTGTCACGCATTGCAGTTTACCTTGTGGTATATCCTCTTGTACACTTGGTACTTATACTTTGTGTTTTCTTCTCACTACCTTTAGAACAACTCATACATGGGTTTGTGATTTATTACATAGCCCCTTTCCAAAAATCTAGTGTTTTTGTTAACAATCACCCTTCGAACTTTTAGACTAAATAAATCACCTTCATTTTTATAGCATATCCCACAAACAGACAAACATTCAAATGAATTACTGTTTCTAGGGCTTATCCATAAAATGAATTAAGTAATTCCAAATAATTCATTATCTATCTAATCATTACCATAAGAGTCTTATTCCTTCTATCCACCACACCATTCAGCTGGGGCATGCCCGGTGTAGACCACTTGAGATTTAATCTCAACCTCTGATTAATAGTTCCTAATTATCCTAAGAGGTACTCGTAATGACGATTAAATCGTCATTACTTGATATATTTTCCATGATGCTTTACTGTACCAACCTTGTAATTCTTGAATAAATCAAAGAATTTAGACATGCAGTGCATCAAATAAATATATCGGTATCTAGAATAATCTTTGATTATTCATAACCACCTCTCGCCTAGATAATATTAGGCCCGCTTGAATCAGAATGAACCAATTCCAACATATATATCTTTGGCTCTACACCCCTTTACCTTGAAAAGGTAATTAATCATTTTTACTTCCAAGTAAGACTCGCAAGTTCGATAGTTTTCACTTAAGATAAACCTTACGGTCCATCTGCTATCAACTTTTGAGTCCTACTCAAGTAAAATGATCTAGTCTTAGACGCCAAATGCATGTTTAGTTCATCTCCGAAGGTTACTTTCTCTTACTAAGATCAGAAGATGCATTATTAATTACTATTTGTTGCATCTGTGGAATATACATGATTTAAGAGTATACAAATTGTCCATCAACGTACCATAACAGATTACAACTCTATCCTTCATTATAATGACCATGTCATTTAAATGAAATGGAGTATCCATCTATTAATGCATAGAAACCGAAATCAAATTCGTTCTATGAAAACGTAAGTAAAGACAATTTTACAAAATCAAACGTTTATTCATATCGTAAGATAAATAAATAACTCCCACTGGAATAGCCACTAGTCTTGTAGTTTTACCCATGTCATAACAATCTAATCCTCACTTAGTAATGAACATTCAGTGATTCCAGTATCTACACACTTCGTGTCAGTAGATGACATCACTAATCATGTTTAAACAACTAGTAAGTAAGATTCTATCCTTGTTCACTCCTTTTATGAAATTGAATTTCCTTTAACACATGTTTTGTCAGAAGTTTCCCACCATATACAACCTCTTGTAATTCATGAGAAAATTACTCAAAACATCTAGGCAATTATGAAGAATAAAATTAACTTAGGTTTCCCCTTCAACTTCTATTCCATGTATTTCCAATTCATTCATCAAATTCAATCATGACCTACCGCCTTTTAAATCACTCAAGTATCCGAAGAGTTACATGAGACCATCATATTTCTATGAACCTCTCATCTCTTCACTAGAGACTTTAATAGGCATTATGAGACGTCCTTTGTGAGAACACACATGTATTTTCTTAAGCAGTAAAATTCAAAACCAAGATTCTTTTCTAATCATCTAATTTGGACAAGTAAATATAATTTCTTTTAGTTAATAATAAGTGAGATAAAACCATTTGAAAATCAGAGAATCACAAATAAATATACCGATCAAAACTTCGAATTTTATCCTTTTATATTGATTCCCTCAAAACAATATAAAAATAAAATTCACCGACATCTCAAGCACCGTGAGTCTGCAAGCCACGATAGTGTGGACGTTTACAAACCTGAACATTTACAAGAGAAGGTTTTACCCATTAATTTCATTTGTCAACCTAACTTTATGACAAAATAATTAATAGTCGGTTCCTCTTTAGCTATGCAAATAAAAGCAGTGACTCCGATGGGGAGAATACTTATTATTTACACCTAAGTGTACACCATTATTTGACTCCAAGTCCGCGGCCCAAGCTTATGTGCCTTACAGATGGAGAAGTACACACGCGCTCGGATAACTTCCTACAGTCATCAATTATAAGTCTGTACAGTGATCCGCACATGAACTCATCCGATAGGGAGGAAGGTCTATGCCAACGCGGAAGTTCATATGCATCACATTACAAACATAATTATTTAAAGAAGTCTGTCTTAGCAATACATGAATAAACTCATCCGATGGGGAGGAAGGCTCTAATGCCGACGCGCAAGTTTATTCACATTGCTAACAAACCAATAATGGAGGCAGCGTGAATTTTTACCAATCCCCTCTCCCACTTAGTTATTCAACACCGAGGGTTTTTACATGCATATAATATTTAAAAATAAAATACGCAACCTAGCATGCTCATACTTCCAAATATATAACAATAATTGACCAATAAAACAATTATAGCAGTTATATATAAGGAAATAAATTGCCAAAAATAAGTTGACTTGATCAACACTCCAACATACATGCATATAATATACCAAATATAATACGCAATCTAGCATGCTTTTATTTAAGGCAATAAATCATAGAGAATCATACATACATATATAACAATAATCAATTAATAAATCAATTATAACAGTTATATAATAGCGAATTCGATTGTTCGCCACCAATCACGAATGCGGACAACTGCGATGGGGATCGACCTCCCCGCAGCTTGCTCCACCACTCTGGCATCCTGCCCGATCATATTGTGAAGACTCACGCGGAACCTGATGCAGACCAGTCGAACTTGATGCATACCCGCTCGAACCTGGTGCAGAGTCGATCAAACCTGATGCAGACCAATCGAACCTGATGTGAATCCGCTCGAACCTGGTGCAGCATTGATCGAACCTGATGCAGACCAATCAAACCTGATGCAAATCCGCTCGAACCTGGTGCAGCATCGATCGAACCTGATGCAAACCAATCGAACCTGATGCAAATCCGTTCGAACCTGGTACAGCATCGATCGAACTTGATGCAGACCAATCGAACCTGATGCAAATCCGTTCGAACCTGGTGCAGCATCGATCGAACTTGATGCAGACCAATCGAACCTGATGCAAATCTGCTCGAACCTGGTGCAGCATCGATCGAACCTGATGCAGACCAATCGAACCTGATGCAAATCCGCTCGAACCTGGTGTAGCATCGATCGAACCTGATGCAGACCAATCGAACCTGATGAAAATCTGCTCGAACCTGGTGCAGCATCGATCGAACCTGATGCAAATCCGCTCGTCCAAGGGCCTACTTGCACGGAACCAAGTTCAGCCCAACGCGCAACATCAAATTACACCAACTGTCGTTCAGGGTTCGTAACTTTAGGGACCTGGAAATCCAATCTCCACCATCCAGAATCCGCGCCTTTGAGTTTTGAACATGCTGTTCAAATTACAGGTCGATCCAACGGTTAGATTGTGAGAACAGCTCGTTTCCCTCGACTGCGCAGAACAGAATCGCCCAAAAAACTGCTTCTATTTTCGGCATATTTCCGACTACACAAAGCTCGAAATCCGATCTTCACCGTTCAGAATGTACATCCACAAAATCCGAACGTGCTGACAAAAAAACAGCTTGATCCGACGGTTAAAACTCCGGTTATTGCCTCTGCAATATCACTGCGCTGGATTTTCCCTCAATTTCTTCCTTCCATGTGAAATTGACGAACAGTTTTCGTCGAATCCTCTCACACACAACCATCAACGAACAGATATGATATAGGGTATATTTCACATAGGGATATTCATGATTTGTGCAGTAAAACCAAAACCCTAAACATGCGATCCTAATTTTAAAAAATTAACCACATAAACCCTAGTCTAACGTGTCACGCTTCACCACGAAACTGAAGCTCTGATACCAATTGTTGGCGTTCGATCGTTTGGTTAACGTGAACCGTTATCATACCATGCATTTCTAACACAGCGGAAGCAATAAATCATAGAAACGATTACCGTTCACCAGGGCATGTTGATGAAGATTAATTCTCGCAGGCAGCCTGCGTAGTCCCACGAGAATGGCCATAAATTCCTCGTCTGATATCGGAATTGAGTGATCTTTGCGTTCAGATGATCCTCTCTTCGACGCTTTCCGTTAGTATACTGATCATCAAATTCTGAGCACTGTACAAATTTATAAAAATTTTGCAAGGTCGCGGACAGCAGCAGCAAACTACCTTATGATCTTCTGCTGTATGTCCCAAGTCCGATCTCGACGTCGTGTGGGCGACGATCTACGAGACCTCCTCAATCTGCTCTCCAACCTCATCACACGTGAATAATCAATTATATTAGATTAGGGTTCCAGATAAGCTGAGGTGACTTATATACATGGGCTACAGCAGGGACCAGGAGGAGAAATTGGGTTGGACCTCCATTGGGCTTAAGTATCCAAGCTTAGCCCAAAGCTTATACTTAAGTCCAATAATAATAATATATTCCACTAAAATATTATTATTGCACTACCGTACCAATCTCAAAATTACGTTCTGGGCTCCTTCTTATTATGAGCCCGTTAGTCTCCCCATGTTTAAGATATACAATGTCCATTAATTAATTTAAGTTACTGACAACTCAATTAATTAATATCTCATCCAAGACTAGTACCACTCAACCTCATTATCATGTCGGAATAAATTCCACCTGCAGGGTTTACATGATAATCCTTATGAGCTCCTCAAGGGGACATCATCAACCTATGACGGACACGGATTCCTTCTACAATCAACAGCACACCATAGAGACAGCACTATTTCCCAACTCATCGAGTTTGTTGATTTAATTACATGTAAATCTCACCCATTGATGAATCAAAGAAATACATACTGCCCGACGTGTCGAGGTTAATGTATAGGGATTAAGAGCACGAACTTCCATAATAACTGAGATCAAGTTCTCCTATAAGTCAGTATAAGTCGAACGATTTCAAGCGGTCCTGCTCAATACACTCAAGTGCACTAATGTGATTCTATAGCCAAGACAAGCTAATACCAAACCACACTACAACCATCCCGATAGAGAGTCCCCGTCTATCTCGGTTGTGAGCATCAGTTTATACTTTATAAGGAAACTGATAATATGATCTTTCGCGTGTTGTCGCACAACATATTATCTACAGTATAAAGTAAGTGGACTATTGCATCGAACATATAAATAAATTATAAGATGCAATCATTTGATCATATGATTCTCATTTCAAATTAATTGTTACAATATTGTTTATACAAAAAGCTAGACTTTTAGTATACAATCCAACATAGACTACTTGAGATTTAATCTCAACCTCTGATTAATAGCACCTAATTATCCTAAGAGGTACTCGTAATGACGATTAAATCGTCATTACTTGATATATTTTCCATGACGCTTCACTGTACCAGCCATGCAATTCTTGAATTAATCAAAGAACTTAGACATGCAGTGCATCAAATAAATATATTGGCATCTAGAATAATCATCGATTGACGAATATTCATATCCACCTCTCATCTGGACAATCTTAGGACCACATAAATCATAATGAACTAATTCCAACATAGATATCTTTGGTTCTGCACCCATTTGCCTTGAAAAAGCAATTAGTCATTTTTACTCCCAAGCAAGACTAAAAAGTCAGATAGTTTTCACTTCAGATAAACCTAAGGGTCTATCGGCTATCAACTTTTGAATCCTACTTATGTAAAATGATCTAGTCTTAGATGCCAAATATATGTTTAGTTCATATCCGAAGGTATCTTTCTCTTACTAAGATTAGAAGATTCATTATTAATTACTATTTGTTGCATCTGTGGAATATACATGATTTAAGAGTATACAAATTGTTCACCAACGTACAATAATAGATTACAACTATATCCTTCATTATAATGACCATGTCATTTAAATGAAATGGAGTATCCATCTATTAATGCATAGAAACTGAAATCAAATTCTTTCTATGAAAACGTACGTAAAACAATTTCTCATAATCAAACGTCTACTCATATCATTAGATAAATAGACAACTCCCACTGCAATAGCCACTACTCTTGTAGTTTTACCCATGTCATAGCAATCTTATCCTCACTTAGTAATAAACATTTAGTGATTCCAGTATCTACACACTTCGTGTTAGTAAATGCCATCACTAATCATGTTTTAAACAACTAGTGAATAAGATATAAAACTTGTTCACATTATGATGAAAATGGCTTTCCTTTGCCACATGTTTTGCCAGAAGTTTCCCACCATATACAACCTCTTGTAATTCATGAGAAACTTACTCAAAACATCTAGGCAATTATGAAGAATAAAATTGACTTAGGTTTCCCCTTCAACTTCTATTCCATGTATTTCCAATTCATTCATCAAATTCAATCATGACCTACCGCCTTTTAAATTACTCAAGTATCCGAAGAGTTACATGAGACCATCATATTTCTATGAACCTCTCATCTCTTCACTAGAGACTTTAATAGGCATCATGAGACATCCTTTGTGAGAACACACATGTATTTTCTTAAGCAGTAAAATTCAAAACCAAGAATCTTTTCTAATCATCTAATTTGGACAAGTAAATATAATTTATTTTAGTTAATAATAAGTGAGATAAAACCATTTGAAAATCAGAGAATCACAAATAAATATACCGATCAAAACTTCGAATTTTATCCTTTTATATTGATTCAATCAAAATAATATAAAAATAAAATTCACCGACATCTCAAGCACCGTGAGTCTGCAAGCCACGATAGTGTGGACGTTTACAAACCCGAACATTTACAAGAGAAAGTTTTACCCATTAATTTCATTTGTCAACCTAACTTTATGACAAAATAATTAATAGTCGGTTCCTCTTTAGCCATGCAAATAAAAGCAGTGACTCCGATGGGGAGGATACTTATTATTTACACCTAAGTGTACACCATTATTTGACTCCAAGTTCGCGGCCCAAGCTTATGTGCCTTACAGATGGAGAAGTACACACGCGCTCGGATAACTTCCTACAGTCATCAATTATAAGTCTGTACAGTGATCCGCACATGAACTCATCCGATAGGGAGGAAGGTCTATGCCAACGCACAAGTTCATATGCATCACATTACAAACATAATTTTTCAAAGAAGTCTGTCCCAGCAATCCATGAATAAACTCATCCGATGGGGAGGAAGGCTCTAATGCCGACGCGCAAGTTTATTCACATTGCTAACAAACCAATAATGGAGGCCACAGGAATTTTTACCAATCCCCTCTCCCACTTAGTTATTCAACACCGAGGGTTTTTACATGCATATAATATTTAAAAATAAAATACGCAACCTAGCATGCTCATACTTACAAATATATAACAATAATTGACCAATAAAACAATTATAGCAGTTATATATAAGGAAATAAATTGCCAAAAATAAGTTGACTTGATCAACACTCCAACATACATACATATAATATACCAAATATAATACGCAATCTAGCATGCTTCTATTTAAGGCAATAAATCATAGAGAATCGCGCATACATATATAACAATAATCAATTAATAAATCAATTATAACAGTTATATAACAGCGAATTCGATTGTTCGCCACCAATCACGAATGCGGACAACTACGATGGGGATCGATCTCCCCGCAGCTTGCTTCACCACTCTGGCATCCTGCCCGATCATATTGTGAAGACTCACGCGGAACCTGATGCAGACCAGTCGAACTTGATGCAAACCCGCTCGAATCTGGTGCAGAGTCGATCAAACCTGATGCAGACCAATCGAACCTTATGTGAATCCGCTCGAACCTGGTGCAGCATTGATCGAACCTGATGCAGACCAATCGAACCTGATGCAAATCCGCTCGAACCTGGTGCAGCATCGATCGAACCTGATGCAGACCAATCGAACCTGATGCAAATCCATTCGAACCTGGTGTAGCATCGATCAAACCTGATGCAAATCCGCTCGTCCAAGGGCCTACTTGCACAGAACCAAGTTCAGCCCAACGCGCAACATCAAACTACACCAACATTCGTTCAGGGTTCGCAACTTTAGAGACCTGGAAATCCAATCTCCACCGTCCAGAATCCGCGCCTTTGAGTTTTGAACATGCTGTCCAAATTACAGGTCGATCCAACGGTTAGATTGTGAGAAACAGCTCGTTTTCCTCGACTACGCAGAACAGAATCGCCCAAAAAACTGCCTCTGCAATATCACTGCGCTGGATTTTCTCTCAATTTCTTTCTTCCATGTGAAATTGACGAACAGTTTTCGTCGAATCCTCTCACACACGACCATCAACAAACAGATATGATATAGGGTATATTTCACATAGGGATATTCATGGTTTGCGCAGTAAAACCAAAACCCTAAACATGCGATCCTAATTTCGAAAAATTAACCACATAAACCCTAGTCTAACGTGTCACGCTTCACCACGAAACCGAAGCTCTGATACCAATTATTGGCGTTCGATCATTTGGTTAACATGAACCGTTAGCATACCATGCGTTTCTAACACAGCGGAAGCAATAAATCATAGAAACGATTACCGTTCACCAGGGTATGTTGATGAAGATTAATTCTCGCAGGCAGCCTGCGCAGTCCCACGAGAATGGTCATAACTTCATCGTCTAATATCGGAATTGAGTGATCTTTACGTTCAGACGATCCTCTCTTCGACGGCTTTCCGTTAATATATTGATCATCAAATTCTAAGCACTGTACGAATTTATACAAATTTTGCAAGGTCGCGGACAGCAGCAGCAAACTACCTTCTGATCTTCTGCTGTATGTCCCAAGTTCGATCTCGACGTCGTGTGGGCGACGATCTACGAGACCTCCTCAATCTGCTCTCAACCCTCATCACACGTGAATAATTAATTAGATTAGGGTTCCAGATAAGCAGAGGTGACTTATATACATGGGCTACAGCAGGGACCAGGAGGAGAAATTGGGTTGGGCCTCCATTGGGCTTAAGTATCCAAGCTTAGCCCAAAGCTTATACTTAAGTCCAATAATAATAATATATTTCACTAAAATATTATTATTGCACTACCGTACCAATCCCAAAATTACGTTTTGGTCTCCTTCTTATTATGAGTCCATTAGTCTCCTCATGTTTAAGATATACAATGTCCATTAATTAATTAAGTTACTGACAACCCAATTAATTAATATCTCATCCAAGAGTAGTACCACTCAACCTCATTATCATGCCGGAATAAATTCCACCTGCAGGGTTTATATGATAATCCTTATGAGCTCCTCAAGGGGACATCATCAACCTATGACGGACACGGATTCCTTCTACAATCAACAGCACACCATAGAGACAGCACTACTTTCCAACTCATCGAGTTTGTTGATTTAATTACATGTAAATCTCACCCATTGATGAATCAAAGAAATACATACTGCCCGACGTGTCGAGGTTATTGTATAGGGATTAAGAGCACGAACTTCCATAATAACTGAGATCAAGTTCTCCTATAAGTCAGTATAAGTCGAACGATCTCAAGCGGTCCTGCTCAATACACACAAGTGCACTAATGTGATTCTATAGCCAAGACAAGCTAATACCAAACCACACTACAACCATCCCGATAGAGAGTCCCCGTCTATCTCGGTTGTGAGCATCAGTTTATACTTTATAAGGAAATCGATAATATGATCTTCCGCGTGTTGTCGCACAACATATTATCTACAGTATAAAGTAAGTGGACTATTGCATCGAACATATAAATAAATTATAAGATGCAATCATTTGATCATATGATTCTCATTTCAAATTAATTGTTACAATATTGTTCATACAAAAAGCTAGACTTTTAGTATACAATCCAACAATGAGGACGTGTTCGGCTGAAGAGTTGAATGCGCTGTTTCAGACTCCGAGAGGGATCTCTAGAAATGAGAATGGATTCTTTAACGCTAATAACTTCTGGAGAGATTTTTGGGAAGGATATGGATTTCAGGACTAGTAGTGCTCGTGCTTTGTTGATCCAAAATCCAGTGCTCTGATATATGGATCGAGTGTTCAACAACACACTATTTGCTCAGTCTGAGGGGAGCTGTGTATCGAGGACAGAATTGTATGCCCTCTAGTGTATGCTCAATGGAGTGAGATTCAATGTGGGATCATATCTTATTCATCAGCTATACAAGTTCAGAAGCTCTCCGTTTCAGAGAGTTAACATAGGAGGTTTGCTTACTACTGTGGCTGAGTATTATCACATGGACTTCACTAGTATTACACCCATTCTTGAGGATCCAAACTTGGTCATGAGTACGTGTGTGAAGGGTGGATTCGCTCATCTTCGCGATGGAGATTGGTTCTACATGAGAGGGTCGAAGCCCTTCACTTTTATATTTCCATTTGATGTGAGTGAGTTGACTTCTATCCGAAATAAAGGCAACAAGTTGATGAACATGTTGGTGCACGATGCTCTCTCCATTTCTTGC
The DNA here is from genome assembly GCA_023678885.1 of Pogostemon cablin. Classification (NCBI taxonomy): domain Eukaryota; kingdom Viridiplantae; phylum Streptophyta; class Magnoliopsida; order Lamiales; family Lamiaceae; genus Pogostemon; species Pogostemon cablin. The sequence continues at coordinate 14,299,845 of CM042995.1, forward strand.
TTGACAAAAGGTGATTGAAGGACTGTAGCTTAGATGTACACTGAGGGGATGATGGAGGAGCTTCAGAGGATTGTAGACGAGGGACATTTTTAGCCACATCCTCGGCCACATCCACAGTAGCAGCAGGAGCTTAGAGCGGTTCAGGTGGATCCGGAGATGGGAGATCCACAGCCGCATGAGATGCCACCATGTCCCATTCCAGCATGGCCACAGCAGCAGTGGGCTGGTCCTGATGCCTATTTTCAGGAGCAGTTTCGATTGATTCATGACCAGTTCGCCACATTGGATGCAAAACAACAGGAGACTAATACGTAGCTGGAATTGACAAATACAAACTACGCAGCACTGGATGGGAAGTACAACACGCTGCAGAGTAACTATATGGAGATGGATAGGAGATTGGAGAGGATGTATGCTCATGAGCGTGAGTTGGATAGAAAGCTAAACAGTCTTCATAGCGATTTGGATCGATTGTACTAGAGATGAGTGATGGTGATGACGAAGAGGGCGCAAGCGATGATGATGCTTCGAAAGAGTAGGATGCACCAGGTTTTTGTTCTTTGTCTGTTTTATCTCATCTCCCTTCTCTTTTTCTCTTTACAGGATGTGTATTTGTAGTGTGAGTGGCATGCACGTATATTGTTAGGATTGGATGTTAGATTGAGAGGTGATGATTGCATACTTGAGGGTGGAATTGGTTGGATATACTTATATGGATTGTCATGATATGAGAGTTCTTAGTTTTAGTATGATGCATTCATATTTTACATGTGTTAATTTTTGTTGATGAGAAGCATGCACAACTTGATAAGTATATGGAGTTCATTGTGAAACTGATCTTGATTATATGCTATGAGGAGTACTTAGGATTCTTTTTATCCATGTGAGAATTTGAGCCATTTGAATCATGCTAGTTCATGATAGTTTATTCTTGAGGGAATCATTCATATGACCGTATTTTAGAACTTGGCTTGGAGTCTTGTGTGAAACTTATGATTGATGAATTGCTAGGACATGATCTTAGGCCATTATTGTGTAATTGAGTCACTTAGCCAAAATTTTACCTTACCTGATAACAAATGTATCATTGTAAGCCTTTTTGAGCCTTAAAATATTTTTCTTTGGCAAGCCTTGATAAAAAGCCTTATTACCTTTACTTGAGCTTTGTTGAATATCCTAGTCATTAGTAGAGAGTTGAGGTGCATAAGTGCTTGAAAGAATGAAAAGGGAGAAGCGTGGTTAAGAAGTATGAAAAAGGAAGAAGTTGGTTAAATCTTGTTTAGGGATAGTGCCTGAAATTGGTATCCCGACTGCTTAGAAGGGTAGTGCCCGAAATTGGTACCCTTGATCATTGAGGAAAGATGATGTTGTTGCTAAGGAAAAGAAGGAGAATAAAAACCAAGAAGATTATGAAAAGAAGATGGAGAAAAAGATGAAGCTGTATGATGAAAAGTAAAACTCCAAGGTAATTCTCTACTAGTGAATGAGTCACTTTACCTAAATTCTCCTACCTTTACCAAAGAGCCAACGTTACAACCCAAAAGCAAGTCCTTTGTGATCCTAGCAAGGAATTGATTGTTAGTTGATTTTTGAGATCCTTGCCAATCTTATGATTACGCAGAAGTATGAATTGATATGAGCATATATTAATCTATTGAAGTGTATATCTTTTGTACTAGAGAGAGAGAGAGTAAATACTTATCGTGTGAGCCAGATGACTTAGTACTCCAAATTGCGTAATAATTCAGTGATGTTTTACATGAATGATATATATGATGCTAGTAATACTTATTTTCGATTGATGAAATTGCATGTGTGAATATTAATTGTGTTGAATGTGGTGGTTGAGTGAATTTTACACTACTTTATGTTTTGATTGTGTTGCCTCAGGACGAGCAACATGTAAGTTTGGGGGTTTGATGAGTGTGTAAATTCACTAGTTCGAGCTTGGATTCGTATACTTATGGTGTGTTAGATGGTTGTAATTCGATGTGAATCGATATACATGGTGGAAAGTCACGAATCAGGTGTCTTCAAGGCTATTTTAGTTGATTTTCGAAGGAAAATGAGTTTGAAGTGATCGGATCCAGAAAAAAGAGACTCCAGGGTGCAATTCGACCAAGCAGGAGCTGGATTCGACTAAGAAGGAAGCCATTCGACCAGCACCTGTGGTCGAACCCATTGAGAAGAAGTATCATTCGACCACGATCGTGCCATTCGACCAAGTCATTTGGTCGAACCCTGGTCGAACCAGAAGCCTAAATAGACACTCCTGCAGTTCGACCAGAAAGTTTGTGATTCGACCAGGATTCTGGTCGAATCGAAGACCCGCAACCAACTTACATGTCGATTCGACCTGCAGCTCGACCAAGGGATGATAGTTCGACCTGGCATGTTGGTCGAACTAATGTGCGAAAAATTATAATATTCATATTTTTACACCTTCAATGCGTGTGTTTGCTCAAGAAGCTCATCCAAGGCCCATAAGGAGAATTTGCAAGTATAAAAGAAGAGTTTTCGTAGGAGAAACACATCATTCATCATCCATCCATCACCAAAACCCTACCATCATCTGAAGGAGTCGTGAAGAGAGGTTCGTCTGGCACGTCAAGTAAGATCATACCAATTAACCATGATTGTTCTTAGATCAATCATGGGCTAGAACCGCTCCGATAGTTCTAGAGTTATGAAAGTTTTATGAGTTAATTGAATTTCCATATATAAAATCCGTACAACACTACTTGTGGTTTATTTTATATAAGATTGTGCCTTTTTAATTCATACTCACGGTTATTTTTTGCATCATTAACTGTTATGTAGAGTCTGAATACATATCTTAGTTATTGATTGAGTGCATTTACCACTGAGCAGGATTACATGTTATAGTTTTAAGTGAAGAGATTCCGAAGTCTTATTAGAACTATCTTATATAGACACTTGTTAATTGAATATTATTTGGGTTAATAAATAGGATAAAGAGTATAACTTCATAGTACCTATAAAGGGAGATCATATCGGGTTAGAGTACTAAGTGCATGGGAAATAATTAATACTGATAGTACTTAGAAAGGGGGGTGAATTGTATCTCTTGCTCCGAGGATATTCACACGTGTCATACGCATATTTACTTGTGTCTATAGAGTGAACTTGCATGGTTTAGTGATGCGTCCATAAACCACAAGGTAGAGTCGGACAATAACGCATGGAAAGAAAATAAATAAGTAAAACTGGATGCCCGAAGAACTACCTAATTTCTTACTTGATCACAACCGTATTTTCTCTATTACTTGTCTATTTAATTTTCTATTTAAATTACATGTTATTTAGCTTCATGCTAAAAAGTTTGCAGGCGGTGCTTATCTCTTTCCTTCTAGGATCAACTCATCATCTTCAACCATCTCTTTTTCGGACACCACTCTCTCTGTTAGATTCCGTGCATTGTCTTTAAGGAATTTTTGGAGGGCTTTATCATGATCTAGGCCCAAAAGTGCAAGATTCCCATGCGGTCGGGTAGGGTAGATAGTAGTAAGACTAATAGGCCGAAGTGAAAAGAACTCGGCCATAGGAATACTATCACATAGTCCCTTCCTATCTTCTCAATCACTCCAGTCCGCTTCATGTTTTCTATATCTAGATTTGGTCAAGGAATAAGCCTTTGCCCTGTCAAGTCCAACCTTAGCCCTTCTCCTATTATAGTTACCATGCCTCCTATTTTAAATTCCTTATTACAAAAATTCGCCAATCTAAATTCAAAAAATCTCTACATATATCGATTGTTCAATGTAAAATTTTGAATATGGGAGAGGTGGTGTGAATATAATTAGAAGAGAATGGTTGGTTAATTAGGAATATGATTGAATTAATTATTTAATTCATGGGTAATTAAATAAATAGTAATTAATGTAATTTTCTTTTTTATTTATTTAATGAATGGAAATTTTTATTAATATACAAACTTTTATTGATGAAATACAAATAAAAAATCCATTTAGTAGTTATTTTAAATTACAGAATTTATTTAGTGGCTTCAACAAACTTTAGAGTATTGGTAATTACCAAAAATTAATTTATCAAATTCAAGATTACCAATTATTAAAGATTTATATTCATAATATATCATCAAATATGTCCTCTTTTTATTTGTCATTGTACCTAGTGTGTGTGTGTGTGTGTGTGTGTGTATAATCATGTTAAAAATATGTCACATCAAAGTTACACAAAGATCTAAACATGACAAAAGAGTTTTCATATGCCAAAAAAATGGACAATCAAAATCCAAACCTCATTGTACTGTGATTGGGTGTAATTAGAATTTTTCTAATTAATCTTAACTAAAAATTGGAGAGAGAAAAACCAATATAAATATAAAATTAACTTATTATTACCTGGTTGAATGAAAAAGAGACATGGACACTGATCCAAGTGTTCCAACCACCCATATTGACATCATATCGATCATAATTCACCTATTGCAATTATTCGGAAAGACCAATCAATTTATGGATCCAAAACCAGCTTAAATTTGAAATAAATTAGAAAGATATTATATTTTATAAAATTGATTATTAAAATAATAAAAAACATAAAGTCATCAATCACATCATCACATCTTGACAGACGCATGAAAACTTTAATATTGTGTCTTCGTACTTTGCAGATCAAAAATGAAGATATTATCTTAGAATCCGGTTAATACCACAAGCCTTTGTACTTTGCAAATCAAAATTTCCTTACCACAAGCGTTTATACATCTGAAATTTCCTTTTGCAGTAGCCATCCGACACACTCCAGCACTGAAGTTCGATCCATCTATGATGCAGCTTAGGGCGTACAACCCCCTCTTGTTAACACACAAACCCTCTGACCTAGCAAACAAGGTATGTGCTAGGAATTTTTCGATGTATCTCACATGTGAGTTCCTTATTTGTGCTGCTCTGGAGTCGGACGGGTCATACTTCAATGGCTTCTTATGCAATGCTCGATGAGTGATTGAGTGCCAAAAATCTTGCTCTACAAAGTTGCTCCTAGTCTCCCAGTCTCTTAATAGCTCTTCCTTAGGTCTATGGAAGAACTCATTGATGTCCTTTGGCTCATAGATGTACTCAGTATTCTGGAGTCAGAACTTCATCCTCCATGAAAAGGATTTCTTTGAGTAGTTTTTCACCTCTAGAGTTACCAAAAACTCTAGAGTGAGTCCCCTATACGTTTCAAGCCATCTTGTTGCAAACCAATCTAAGTCTATTCTTTCCATCATCCCTTTCACCTTGATGATCATTTTCTCAACACACAAAATTATCCCCAAGTATGAAGGACATCAATTGTAGTTTCGATCGGTGATCAAGTGATTATCGAACCCAAGGGACGGATTATTATAAATTTAATTATATTCTAATTAACTAAGACTATGTTTGGTAAAATTGGATGGAATATTTACGAAACTAAATAAAATACAATTTAAATAGCAAATTAAATAAACAAGCAATAGAGAAGATACGGTGGTGATCAAATAAGAAATTAGGTAGTTCTTCGGGTCATCCAGTTTTACTTATTAATTTCCTTTCCATGTGTTATTGTCCGACTCTGCCTTGTGGTTTATGGACGCATCACTAAATCATGCAAGTTCACCCTATAGACACAAGTAAAATCCGTATGACACGTGTGAATATCCTCGGAGTAAGAGATATAATTCACCTCCCTTTCTAGGTACTATCACAAAAAGACCGTGAGTATGAATTTAAAAATCACAATCTTATATAAATAAACTACAAGTAGTGTTGTACGGAGTTTACACATGTAAATTCAATTAACTCATAAAACTTTCATAAGCCTAGAACTACTGGAGTGACTCTAGCCCATGATTGATCTAGGAAAAATCATGGTCGATTGGTATGATCTTACTTGACGCGTTAGATGAACCTCTCTTCACGACTTATTCGGATGATGGTAGGGTTTCGGTGGTAGATGGATGATGAATGATGCGTGTCTTCTTTTTTCCTACGAAAGCTCTTCTTTTATACTCATGGAACCTCCTTATGGGCTTAGGATGGGCTTTTGCTTGAAGCACACGTCAAATTTGGTAAAAGATATCTGGAATTACCATAAATAGCAGCAGCGAGAATCCATTCGACCTAGCCTTGACTGGTCGAGCAAGGCCTTCAACTCGAGCAATGGTCGAGCAAGCTCACTATAAGTTTTTGCACATTTCGTTCAACTTCACTCATCTGCTTGACTAAGATGATTCTAGTCGAGCAACATCTCCAAGTCAAGCAAGCTCTCTGGACGATCTGCGTAATCTGCTCGACTTGGCCACTGATGAGAGTGAAAATTTACAACTTTTCGGTCTCATAAATACCTTGATTTGTTAGGAATAGGCCATATATTCATGTGGGATTGCATGTTTTATATAATTCGCATGATAATGGTGCTACTAAGGTATTTTATTGTGTTTTGATAGAAAAATGGATCAAAAGTGTAAGGTTGGAGCAAAGGTGCAAACTATGCAAGGATGATGAAAAACGCACGTCAAACTTTCATAATTTTTCTGTGTTAATGTGGAAATCAAAACTTATGGCGTGCTATATGGTTGGAAAGCCACTGAAGAGAGGGTCGTTTTGGCATAAAGAACACCACAATCGAGATCCGAACGAGAAAGTTATGAGCAAAATGGTGACAACGCGCGAGGGGTGCCGAACAGAATTGTTGGCCACATTCCGTAGCTTATTGCACATTCAAATCTTGGTGTTTTTGACAGATCTTTACATGAATTAAAAGCCAAGAAAGTGAGGATCGCGTGAGTGCAAGAATTTCTCAATTCGCAACTCGGATGTGGAAGTTATACATGAAACGATGAAGAGGTGTAAGCCCATTCGACCTCAACACATGGATCCGACCTCCCCACTTAGTGCACAACCTACGTGGATAGCAAAAGCAAGTGGGAAAGATAGTGCACACACCATATTAGAGAAGATAATGCACCACATGAAGCACTCAAAACATAATGGGATGCCTAAGAGAAGAAGACAAGAAGAAGAGTTAGCTAGAAAATGCATAAACAAGCATAAAAGAGGAAGACAAAAATAAGAGGGAAGGCATGGACAGCACTAGCAAGAAGAAGTGGGTGTATGGAGCACCATGAGCAGCCATTAAAGAAATGTGCAGCTATGTTCTTTTTACATCTATAAAAGGGGGCACAACACAATACAAGAAAAGCACCATTCTACACACAACACAAGTCACAAATAGAGAGAAAAACGTGAGGTGAAGTGTGTGCAAGGAGCTGCAAGGAAGAACAGCCAGCTGCAAGGGGGATTCTCGTGTGATCAAGAGAACAATTTAGTCGAGATAAAGAGAGGAACACAACTCAAGTGACACTAGATTTTTGTATTCTTTTCTTTACTCTCTTCTTGTACTTATTATTATGCATTGCTTAGCCGTGAATGTTGTGTTCCATATCATGAGCTAAATTCATTTACAGTTCTAAGGTGTAAGGTTAATGTAGTTGGTTTGGAAACTTAGATAACTATTTTGCATTCATGCTATGAAAATTCTAGTTTATTCAATTCAATAAGACTTTGTTAATATGTGTGTAACGTCTTCATAATATGCTATTGATATTGCCCGTGATGCTTAGTATATTATGTTAGCTGAGTGCATGCGATATTAATAATGTCTCTTTGCTATGAATTAGAGTAGTTTGCCCGTGAACACGATAATTCTAAGAGCTAATAAATTGATACTTGATTCTCTTAGTGGAACAATGCAATTAAGAAATCAAGTAGGAAGTGAATATATTTGAATACTATTTTCAGAGAATATATGTTAGTCGAACTGGCCATCCGGAGGTCTGTTAAGTTTGCCTTATTAGTATCTAGAAAAGATATTCAAAACTATTCACGCGTCATTTTATGATGTATATCCATTGTAATAGCATGAATGAAAAATAGAACGTCTAGATAGCCAAATCAATTGCATTACACCTGAAACCTTAGAGCTGTTATTTTTCTCTTGATCAATCTTGAATAATTCTTGTTGCTATCATTTATTTGTTAATTTTTAATTTAAACTTTTAAATTTATTCAAACTCTTAAAAATTGAAAACCATAATTCTAGTTAAATAGTAATATTAATCGAATAAATAATAAACTGTCTTTGTGGGAACGATATTTATTTTAACTTGGGTACTTGCCACTACAATTGACATCCCTACACTTGGGGATTTTAGTTGAGGTGCGCAATTATACGAGAACAAATTTTTGGCGCCACTGCCGGGGACAGTAAATTATTTATTTGTTTTTATTACTTATTTAATTAGAATATTTGCTTTGAGATTTAATTGTCTACTCCTTGAGCTTTCTTGAAGTTGCATGAACACCAGATCAAAAAAGAGAACTCAAAATCTTGAATTTGATCCAGAAGTTGAAACGTCTGCTAGAAAAAGGAGAGGAGCAGCAAAGAATCTTAACGCACCTCCTAAGGCTGTTAAGGCACCAGTTCAAAAGAAGACAATAGACAAACCGGAGCCTAGTGCGGTCGTAGAGGAGAAAGAAGAGCAAATAACAAATTCAGTTATCCCAGAAAGAACCATGGGAGACAGAACACATGAGGATGACATTGTCATCCAAGAGACGTACAAATCCACCAATCTTGGAGGATCAGGCGTAGTTGGGGCTATTCAAGCGGATGAAGCAAACGATATAAGACCAGCCCTGATCAACATGGTGGAGAAAAATCCTTTCGCCGGAGGCATTTTCGATGAACCATACGAACATCTAAGGCGTTTCAACAGCTACATGGATACTGTTAAAGCCGCCGACAATACAAATGATAGATGGAAAATGAGGCTTTTCCAATTTTCTCTAGCTGACAAGGCAAGGGAATGGTACGACAAGTTGTCAGGAGACAGTTGCTCAAACTGGACCGAGCTGCAACAACTGTTCGTTGATCGTTTTATGCCACCAGGAAAGATTCTTGCACTAAAGCAAGAAATCAATCAGTTTAAACAAAGAAGAGATGAATCGTTTGGGGAGGCCTGGGAAAGATTCACTGATGCGCTGAGACGCTGTCCACAACATGGTTTCAAAAAGTCTCAGCTAATCAGTGTTTTCTACAATGGCCTCGATAATGAATCCAGAGTACTAGTTGATGCATATGCTGGAGGAACGATTTTTGGCAAAACATCAAATGTCGTTGAAAAGCTGTTTGATGATATCTCTATGAACTCTAGAGATTGGCCATCTGAAAGAGTACGTGGAAATTACATACTTGGAAAAGTTGCAAGGGTGGAAGAGAAGTTCTCTGAAGCTGACAGAGATGATAAAGTTGCCTCTCAATTGGAGAAAATGAACAAACACCTTGTTACTCTTATATCAGGTAAATATGGAGGAGGCAACCAAGGACCAGCAAGTGATGATGTGGTGATGAACATTCAAAAAGTTGAAGATGCAAATTGGGCTATGGGGCAAAGTCTCCAAGGTTCAAGAGCACCTCAAAATTGGCAGGGAAACAAATACCCCCAAGGAAATTTTAATCAAAGAAATAACCAACGGGGAGGTTCCAACAATCAAGCAGGTCCAAGCAATCAAGGAGGATGGCAGAATCAGCAGAGGCATGAGAACTTTGCTTATTCAAATCCGAATAATGCAGTTCCATACCCTCCTAATTTTGATCATAGAGCCAAAACTGAAGAAGGGAAGCCAAGCATTGATGATGTGTTGGCAAATTACATGCAGAAAAATGATGCAGCCATCAACAAACTCAATAACTGCATAGTGTTAATAGATTCAAACATGGCAAAACAAAATGAGGAAATGAATAAGCAGTTGCAGAGTCTCACATACTCTATGGGTCAAATTTCCACAACGGTAAATCAACTTCAGCAGCAGATTATGAAGGGAAAATTTCCTTCAGATACAGAAATCAACCCAAAGGAGAGTGTAAATGCGATTACTTTGAGGTCCGAAAAGTAGTGTAGTCAACAACTGATGCAGGATATGACAGAAATGAGGCAGGATGGAAGAGAAAAAGAGCAAGGAAACTTGTTCACTAGTTCGGTCCCTGTTCAAGCTGAGTCAGGTCTGGGGGGTAATCCGGAAGAGCTAAAGGATGCAGTGCAACCCCGGCTCAAAACAAGCACACCTCCTGGGTTCCCTGAGATTCCAAATTCTGTGGTGAACCAATCTGATCAAGCAATAGCTGATAAAAAGTGACAACGACCTAAGAAACTGAGAGAAGCAGAAGAGGTATTCGAGAGAGATAGTTTGGGGCTTCCAAAAATAAAGGTACCACTCCCGTTTCCCTAAAGACAATTGTCCAAAAGTTTGGATGAGAAATTCAGGAAGTTTGCTAAGGTTATGAGGGATGTTCAAGTAACTATTCCCTTTTCAGAGGCCTTAGATCAGATGCCACACGACGCAAGGTTCATAAAGGAACTTATCTCGAGAAAAAAAAGCTGCATAGTGTGGAGACAGTAAGTTTGACGAAAAACTGCAGCTCTATAATTCAGAGAAAGTTACCCGAGAAACTGAAAGATCCAGGAAGCTTCATCATTCCTTGTGAGATAGGAAAAGGACCATCAAGAAGAGCATTGTGTGATCTATGAGCCAGTATTAATTTGATGTCTTTATCGGTGTACAAGAAGCTTTGTTTGGGGGAGTTGAAACCCTCATCTGTGGCCCTACAATTAGCGGATAAATCACTAACATACCCTGAGGGAATTGTGGAAGATGTGCTAGTGAAGGTATCAGATTTGGTTTTTCCCGTGGATTTCCTAGTACTTGACATGGAGGATGAAAATGATGGCGCGCCTCTTATCTTAGGACGTCCATTTCTTGCTACTGGAAGAGCTCAGATAGATGTATTCAATGGGAAATTGAAGCTTAGCGCCAATGACAAGGAAGTGGTTTTCTTGTTGAATAAAGAGATGCAGTGGCCTAAAAATCAGCAGCAGTGCAAGTCTGTAGATGTGGTAGACACAGAACATGATGAGAACGTTGCCTTATCTGATGCTGAGTTTGAGAGTTTGTCCAATGATGCGAGTATTGAATACCTTGAGAAGCTACTTGCATTAGGGGATGCCAGAGATGCACAGTTAAGGAGGACCGCAGCTGACATGAATAAGAAGGGTGTTGAAAAAAGGAGACATACGGCCGAAATGGTTAATTATGAGGAGAAAAGAGTTGCAGTAGTAGAGAAGATCGAAAAAGCAAGTGAATCTCTCACTTTTCCTATTACTAACTCTGATGTTATGTTTGATAATGTTTTAATTGCAGGAAATATGGATGATCCATATTTGAAGCCTCCTGACTTACCTCTAGATTTCCCTTTTTATATGGACGTAAAGCATTCTAACTTGGGCAGTCCGTGTTTTGGCAAGAAGGATCATATATTGGCAACAAAGAAAGGTGAGGTGGTTGTAGCTGTCAATGATAGAGGAAGGAAGTACTTGAAGGTACGAATGCGAGGGGACTATGCTACAATTCAGTAATTCAAGTTAGAGATATCCGTCGTGACTCAACGACGTTAAACATGAGCGCCTGTTGGGGGCTTGTCCCTCCCGTTTTATTTTCTTTATTGAGTCTGTGACAATGTAGGAATTTTATTAGGTGTTGCTCGACTGCAATATATATACTTCTTTTCAAACTTATTCCCTCACTTTGTTTGATCTAAGTTTGGGGGTGGGGGGATATGTATATACTTGTGTCTCGCAGCACCAAAGTAGAATTGTTTCATTGTGTGGTATTCTTGAATAATTATTTTTTTTGCGATTTTTCAGTATATTGATTATATTGAGAGGTCGATTTTTTTGTGATTATCCAGGTGTGAGTCGTTTGTTTGAGTTTATTTAGTGTTAATCCTAGTATCTGTGGTTCTCGAGCATGATTGTTGGATCTTGATCGAATTGACAATATGGAGATAAAAGTGAAAATCCAGTTAGAGATGTGTATTTGGATGTTGAAATGCTTGAGATTTTTGCATGTATTAGAATTGGTTCATAGACCCATGTAGGAGTGCTCATTATTCTATTATACCCATGTGAGATTTGAGCTTTAATAGATCATGAAATTATGCATGATTAATTTCTTTCTTGAGAGCATCGTTTACATGCATGTATTCTAGAACTTGACTCTTAATCTACTTAAGACTAGACGATTGATTAGATGATGGGAAATGACCTTAGGCATTTTGTTCTTTATTGAGTTACTAGCCAAATATTTATCCTACCTTGAAATTTTTATCCATAGTTTCCCGTTTGAGCCTTTAAGCCTTTTTCATTGGAAACATATGAAGATAGCCAATTTAATCTTTTAAAAGCCTTTTAAATACCTATCCTAGTAGAGAATAAAGGAAATAAATTGGTTTGTTGTGCTAAGGAAATTAGAAAGATAAATATTGGTTGATCATGTTTGGAAATGAAGGATGGTTAAAACTTGCAAAAAGGGGTAGTGCCTGAAACTGGTACCCTTGACATTGATGCTTGAAAATAAAGGGAGGATTGATATGGCAAAAAGAAATGAAAAGAGAAAAAGAGAGAATGAGATTGATTTAATAGATATATGTGTTGAAGAAGTATCTCTACTGTTGATTCTCTACTAATGATCAAGTCACTCATACCATAATTACCTACCCTTGTCCAAAGATCCAACGTTACAACCCTTAACAAGTCCTTTGTGATCCCATCATTAAGTCTTTCAAGTTAGTGGAGAGTTTAGATAATTGTCAAGCTTATGGTAACGCATGCATGTGAATTGATTAGAGTGCATATATTTCAACCATGAGAGTATAGCTCACACTTTTGTAATGAGTGTAAACACTATCCGTGAGAGTGGATGATGAGCATTCTAAAATGGGGAGTGACTAGTTTGAAACACATGTTTCGATTGATAAAATTTTGGCATTGAGTATATTATATTGGTTTGGAATTATATGATCCCTTGTTTGCTGTATAATTTCAACTCTCATTTCTCTCTTGTCTTGGATTCGTTGTTCGGGACGAACAATATGGTAGTTTGGGGGATTGATGAGAGTGAAAATTTATAACTTTTCGGTCTCATAAATACCTTGATTTGTTAGGAATAGGCCATATATTCATGTGGGATTGCATGTTTTATATAATTCGCATGATAATGGTGCTACTAAGGTATTTTATTGTGTTTTGATAGAAAAATGGATCAAAAGTGTAAGGTTGGAGCAAAGGTGCAAACTATGCAAGGATGATGAAAAATGCACGTAAAACTTTTATACTTTTTCTGTGTTAATGTGGAAATCAAAACTTATGGCGTGCTATATTGTTGGAAAGCCACTGAAGAGAGGGTCGTTTTTGCTTAAAGAACACCACAATCTAGATCCGAACGAGAAAGTTATGAGCAAAATGGTGACAACGCGCGAGGGGTGCCGAACAGAATTGTTGCCCACATTCCGTAGCTTATTGCACATTCAAATCTTGGTGTTTTTGACAGATCTTTACATGAATTGAAAGCCAAGGAAGTGAGGATCGCGTGAGTACAAGAATTTCTCAATTCGCAACTCGGATGTGGAAGTTATACACGAAACGATGAAGAGATGTAAGCCCATTCGACCTCAACACATGGATCCGACCTCCCCACTTAGTGCACAACCTACGTGGATAGCAAAAGCAAGTGGGAAAGATAGTGCACACACCATATTAGAGAAGATAATGCACCACATGAAGCACTCAAAACATAATGGGATGCCTAAGAGAAGAAGACAAGAAGAAGAGTTAGCTAGAAAATGCATAAACAAGCATAAAAGAGGAAGACAAAAATAAGAGGGAAGGCATGGACAGCACTAGCAAGAAGAAGTGGGTGTATGGAGCACCATGAGCAGCCATTAAAGAAATGTGCAGCTATGTTCTTTTTACATCTATAAAAGGGGGCACAACACAATACAAGAAAAATACCATTCTACACACAACACAAGTCACAAATAGAGAGAAAAACGTGAGGTGAAGTGTGTGCAAAGAGCTGCAAGGAAGAACAGCCAGCTGCAAGGGGGATTCTCGTGTGATCAAGAGAGCAATTTAGTCGAGATAAAGAGAGAAACACAACTCAAGTGACACTAGGTTTTTGTATTCTTTTCTTTACTCTCTTCTTGTACTTATTATTATGCATTGCTTAGCCATGAATGTTGTGTTCCATATCATGAGCTAAATTCATTTACAGTTCTAAGGTGTAAGGTTAATGTAGTCGGTTTGGAAACTTAGATAACTATTTTGCATTCATGCTATGAAAATTCTAGTTTATTCGATTCAATAAGACTTTGTTAATATGTGTGTAACGTCTTCATAATATGCTATTGATGTTGCCCGTGATGCTTAGTATATTATGTTAGCTTGAGTGCATGCGATATTAATAATGTCTCTTTGCTATGAATTAGAGTAGTTTGCCCGTGAACACGATAATTCTAAGAGCTAATAAATTGGATACTTGATTTTCTTAGTGGAACAATGCAATTAAGAAATCAAGTAGGAAGTGAATATATTTGAATACTATTTTCAGAGAATATATGTTAGTCGAACTGGCCATCCGGAGGTCTGTTAAGTTTGCCTTATTAGTATCTAGAAAAGTTATTCAAAACTATTCACGCGTCATTTTATGATGTATTTCCATTGTAATAGCATGAATGAAAAATAGAACGTCTAGATAGCCAAATCAATTGCATTACACCTGAAACCTTAGAGCTGTTATTTTTCTCTTGATCAATCTTGAATAATTCTTGTTGCTATCATTTATTTGTTAATTTTTAATTTAAACTTTTAAATTTATTCAAACTCTTAAAAATTGAAAACCATAATTCTAGTTAAATAGTAATATTAATCGAATAAATAATAAACTGTCTTTGTGGGAACGATATTTATTTTAACTTGGGTACTTGCCACTACAATTGACATCCCTACACTTGGGGATTTTAGTTGAGGTGCGCAATTATACGCTAACAACCACCTTGTTCGACCAAAGTTATAATAGTTGAACAATGTGTTGAGGTCGAAAGGCCTTAAAAAATTGCCTCAAAAATCGTGTCCTCCAATTTCGAGCCTTTAAGACCTGTTTTCCTGTACAAATATGCTCAAAAAACCCAAGTATCCTCTAATTCGCGCCTTTTTCATAAACAAATCGATTCGTCTCAGTAAAAAACTCAATCATATAAAATTTTCATGCAAATCAGAGCCCAAAATACGTGAATCTACACTCTCATCACACCTCCGTTTGAATACCCATCACCTCCATGCACTGTGGATCTAACCATCTTGTCCTTTCTATTTTAGAAGCCATCATCCTCAATTTTTAGCACTTGTCTAACCACTCTTCTTCTATGAACTCGACCCCATAGTCAGTTGGATGCCACCTTCTTCTTAAAAGATAGTTGTTGATTCTTGCAAATTTGGCTGGAGTTCAGTCTCCTTGCCAATCTTGTTGTCTTACCTACAAATACGCAAACAATTTAATATATTTTGGAATAAAACAATCAAGAGGCATAACTTCATATGAAATCAACACACTTCATTCCCTAATCAAAGCAAGAGCATCACTTTCAATACTTTCAACTAACATGAAGTTCATGATCATCACACATAATTCCAGTGCCAAACATTTCATCAACCATCCCAAGAAAAGTATATGCAATTCATGCTTCAAAAATATGTCTAACAATTCAACTCTCAAAGCATGGATTATATAACTCTCCACACAAGCTTTTATCCCCACAACTTAACACATATTCCACTTATGAACATGCTTCAATTTGCAAATCGAGAAAATATGTTCCTTTTCATATGTTCCTTTTAAAGAACCTTTGAAAAACAAAAGCATCATTCGTCTTCGTGGGGATCGCCTTCACCAACTTGGACATATAATCCACGACCAACAAAATACATAAGTACCTTTGAGAAGAAGGAAACGGGCCCATAAAGTCAATGCCACATACATAAAAATTTTCCAATTCAATCCTCAAAGCCATAGGCATCTCATCCCTTTTTCCTATTCCTCCAACTTGTTGGAACTTATCACAACTATCTTCAAACTTCTTAGTATCTCCAAACAAGATAGGCCAATTGAATCCCGATTGAAGAACCTTGGCCCCCCGTCTTGTGATGACCAAAATACCCACCATATGGAGATGAATGACACAACTCTAGAAACCCCTCTATCTCCTCATTGGCTATACATCTCTGGATAACTCCATCCTTACATGTTTTGAACAAGAATGGCTTGTCCAACAAATACTTCTTCACTTCAATGTAGAATTTCTTTAACTTTTACTCATTAAGAAGCGCGGGTCGAATGCCACAAGCAAGATAATTAACATAATTGGCATACCAAGGAGACGAGCTAATCGTGAGAGTAAACACTTGATCTACCTCCATCTTGAGAATCTCCTCATCCAGAAATACATCACTAATTGGCTTCATATCTTCATCCCCCTCTTCTCTTTCTGGCCGTAACAAGTGATCCGTTATAACGTTCTCAACCCCTTTTTGTCCTTGATTTCCACATCAAACTTTTGTAATAGCAATACCCACATAATCAATCTTGGCTTTGCGTCCTTCTTGTTCATAAGATACTTAATAATTGTATGATCAGTGTATACTACCGTTCGAGTGCTAACCAAGTATGAACGGAACTTCTCGAATGCATATACCACCGCTAGAAACTCCTTCTCCGTGGTTGTGTAGTTCACTTGGCATGAATTCAACGTATTAGAGGCATAATAAATAATTTTAAACTTCTTCTCTTTTGTTTATTCAAGAACTACTCCGATAGCTTCATCACTTGTATCACAATGCAACTCAAAATGTACACTACAATCCAGAGTCACGAGTATTGGAGATGTAATCAAGGCATATTTTAGTACCTAAAAAGAAACAAGACAATCTTCATCAAACATAAATGGACTATCCTTTTCAAGAAGCTTACAAAGTGGCTTAACAATTCTTAAAAAATCCTTAATAAATCGTCTATAAAAGCCCGCATGACCTAAGAACAATTTAGCTCCCTTCTCACTAGTAGGAAGAAGAAGACGTTCTAAGACTACAATTTTTACTCTATCCACTCTCAAGCCATGCTGCAAAATGTGGTGTCCTAGCACATACTTCCATACGCTATACTTAGTAAGTGAAAGTTTTGAATGCTACATTACTCATGTTGTTGCTTGGAGTGAATTGAATGATGTTGGTGGATAGATTTGGTACTTGCATGTTCTTGCATTTAAAGAATAAATGAAGGGATGTTTGTATGTGAAGTGGATACTTAGTTGTAGATGGTTGAATTTTGTCTTATTTTATGAAGAAACCTTTTAATAGAAGATGTATGGTTAAATATTGTAGATGGCTCAACGAAGGAAACGTGGACAAGACTTCATTGTTATTAAAAGTGAAGTTGAATTGGCCAACTTGGATGCCAAGTTGAGTGTGGGAGGGAGGACTTTGATGTGGTGTTCGAGAAATGATGGGAGAGGTATGCTAACAGTTGGAAGGCCATATGCCTAAAGATCCATCCAACAAAGTTACAACACCAAACTACTATGGTCGAGTTGGGGATAGAAGGAGATTTGAGGACGATGTTTCAAATGGCCCGTATAGAGGAGTTCTTCAATAAGAAACCTCCCACATACTGTCACCTCACGGCTGAGTTATTGAGCACATTGGTGGTGAAGAAGTATGATAACGGATTTTCAAGGTCAATCACTTTACAATTTAACAATTAATGAAGGCGAGTTGACATGGATATGCTCAATAGGTATTTAGGTTGTCCTCCGTACGGTTATGATAGACACTTTTATAAGGGTGGAGACTTTAATCAGCATGATTGGTGGCATCGAGTGGGAGTTAAGATGGTGGTACTGAAAATGCAAGATGTTGAATTTGAAGAGTTAGCAGCACTCAGAGCCGAGCCAGTTCCAATTAAAGAAGGGGATGATCAGGAGCATTAGTAGAATATGGAGTTCACTGAGCAAGCACCTGATCACCAGTGTTTGAGGAGGATGAAGCACAACATGAGCAGCAGGTATAGCTCGGAGTCGGTAATATGGGGTGGAACATTTTTGAGCAGGATGTTCGTGAGATCAGACAGACGTAGCTGATGCACGGAGCCCAAACGGGAGTTGCAGGCGGGGCAGCTGAGGATGGATCACAACTTTGATCAGGCTCGCCAGCAGATGATGAGCATTGCAGAAATGACCACTATGATGTTTAATTTTCAATTTTTAGGGAATCCTCGTGCTCTAAACCCGTGGGAGTCGTACCAGCCACCTCCACCTCCAGAGCCCTGAAGGGAGTTTTAAGTTGCTCATCATTTCATCAGTTAGCTAGTATTGAGACATTTGATTTGATTTGTTATGGATTACTTGATTTGTATTCGGGAAGTTTTGACTTCTTATTTTGGGATTTATTTTAGTTATATGCGATTTTCATTTACTTATTCTATTTTGGTATTTTAGATTGTTTTTCTTTTTTGAGTGTGATGGGATTTATTTTAGCGTACATGATTATAGATACTGTGCAACTATGTTTGATTTTCTATTGATGGATGGATTTTTATTTATGTATATTAATTATTGTTGTATTTTTTCTTGCTTATTGAGTCTTTGTTTTGATGTTTTGTTTGTATTTTATTCTTGTATAGGGATGATTGGTGGTTTGTTTTGGGATGTCATAGATTGTTTTGAATATGAGTTATGATATATTGTTTGTGATAGGTGATGGAAGATAATATTATGAATCTCTACTCATTAAAATTGTGACATGACTTATATAATTTGTCTAATTTTGAGATAAATGAAGGTGTAATAGGTTCCTCAAGGTTCGAGCAAAAACTTGTGAGCATTTGAGCCTCAACCGTGCATCCATTGTTACTTCTTCATGAGTGGATCGATTGAGGTCTTGTAAGCTAGAAATTGCTCAAGGGATACAGGAATGAGCCCGATTAGTAGTGAAATGATTTTAGGACATCCTTGTCATTTTGAAGTCATTGCCAAATAATTCCTTGCCATGAACATCATCCCCAGTCAACCACTTTGGCCTATAAACATATTTCTTGTGATATAAGCATATTACAAGCCATGATTACCCACTTTAACTTTATATATATAACCTTAGTGTGGGTAATTGAGGAGATAATGGTTAACAAGTTTTGATGAGATGATTGTGATCAAAATAAGAAGGGAAATAGCAAACAAGCAAAAAATATAATGAAAAGGGCTCCAGCAAGGATGTACATGCAACCTTCAAAACAAAAAGATGAGTAAACCAACAACAAAATGCTCAAGAAAATCATAAATGTTAAAAAAGGAGGCATGAATCAAAAGAAGCTAAAAAATCCAAGGAAAGTTAATGAAAGTGCTTGTGATTAACAAAGTTAAGAAAGGAAGAAAGAGAAGTAAAGGAATGGAAGAAATTGATCATCTCTTCGATTACTTACACTTGATAAGTCACTCTTATCCATATTTTTCCTACCCTTACCAAAGAGTCTATCATCACATCCAAAGATAAAAATATTTTTTATCATTAATTAAAACTTTGGTGGTTTGTGAATGTACTCCGCAAGCAAGCTTATGGTGCATCGGACCAATCGATTGATGAGTGTTGATTTACCCAACTTTATAGAGTGTTTGAGTGAAAATTTGTATCCTATGTAAGGCTTGGACCGGAAGGTACTATATTGCTCTTTATTTTTTTTGGATTGAACTTGTTAATTCTTAATGCCATGAGTTTAACGTTATAGGGTGACTTGATATAATTTGTAGTCCTTATTGCTTATGATGTGTTATTACTTATGTTTGTTAGGTTTTTGCTAAGGTGAAAATTTTTCCTCTTAGTTTATTATTTTCATTGCTCGGGGATGAGCAACATTTCAAGTTTTAGTGTTTGATTGGAGCTATTTTCACCTAGATTTTAGTACTTTTTTAAGTGTATTTTCATATGATATTATCCGGTTTGAATAGCATTTGATAATATTTTGTGGTGTTTTACGTTCATATTGAGATTTATGTGTGGAAATATGGAATGTATGAAAATGAGCTTAAATATGCTGAAAACATATGAAAAATAGAGCAAAACGAAGTTGGGAGCCGAAATGGGAGAAAATAAAAAGTAGGGGCACAAACTCGTGTCGAGCTCAGGACTCATGTCGAGTCCTGCTGCATAGTTCGATGTCGAGTTGGTGCAAAAGGCCAACTATGCACATCTTAAATATGAGCTCGGCCTCGCCTATTGCTCAAGCTCATAGTTCGAGTCGACTCCCGTCTGACGCCATGAACTACCGAGGAAAATGTCGCCACTTGAGTCGAGTGCGATTAATTTGAGAAAATTAAATCAGCAAGATCCTAGAAGATTCCTGGGTTATAAATAAATGTTTAATGCTAATTTTACGGGAGAATTCATTTGTAACAGTAGTTAAACCTATTCTTCACCTTAGAACACACACACATTCTCTCCATTCCATCCTTAGATCCATAATCCATTTTCTCCACATTTATCCATTCATTCCACTTGAATTCCATAAATCCATCACATTTCCATCACCTTACTCTAATTTGAGAAGGAGTTCTACATTTGGTGAAGAAGTTGGCATGATTAAGGGAGATGACGCCTACCTTCAAAGGGAAGTCATTCAACCTTATTTTGTTAATTCTCTTCTATACATGGCTCACACGGAGCAAGCCTTGTGTTGTAATGATTTAACAATTATTTTGATAGGCTAGACCTCTTGTGAGGCTAACAATATGATTGGAAATGAATTCTAGGTTTATGTACTTTAAGTGTTTGATGAAATGAATGAGTTGAATTAATTTATATTATGAATGCATATTCTCATCTTCATGAGTTATTATTTGTGTGCTTATATGATCATTGTAAGTCAAATAGAGGTAAGACCTTGATTGTTTGTTATGATTATGTGATTGAATCAATGATAGCATAAGGTGACTATATTAGTATGGGTTGAGATTGAAATCCATTCAATGCATGCTTAAAACCTCATAGTGGGATATGAGACTTAAATCTTTTGATAGGATATTTCTATGGACTCTAGTACCTTTTAAGAGTATGGGAATATAGTAAGACTCTCCTAGGAGCTATTTTGGGTATCTTAGGTGCTAGGTTCCTACATCTATATGTTGCTTGAAAAATAGAGCATGTAGTGTTAATAATAAGAGCCTATAGTGATCAATTCATGACCTTTATCATTACTTGAGTGTGCTACCTAGAAAACCTTACCATGATGTTGCTAGCCTTGCATGCTTATTTTATTATTCAACCTACATCCATTTCAAATTTCTTGTTATTTTACTTTAGATAGGTAGTTTCTTTTCTTGCTTTTATTAGTTGAGAATTGATAACATAGTCCGAACCCACTATATCGATTTTGCCTTCTAGAGTGAGCATTTATTGAGCACGGATACTCATCCTTTGTCCTTTAGGTTTGATATTTTATTACTTGGTCACCGACATTACTAGATGATAGAGTACACTTGCTCTTGACAAAGAAAATACCGATCAATGAGTCGCCTTTAAATAGTAGAGAATATCCTTTCTCTATCATTTGACCCACGCTAAGTAGATTAGTGTATAGTTTTGGAACAATAGCACATTATGGATAAACTTCGTACCTTCTGAAAGTGAAAAGATGAATGTGTGGCGTGAAATAGAAAATGATTTGATAGCGGTTGATGTTGAAAAGAGTTAATTGAAAAATGTTATAGTAGATGTGGCAGGGAGGACTTTTACAATGGAAGTGATAGTTTCTTTTCTTGTGTTGACAACTATTGTGCCTTTTCCCTCATCTTCCACTAGTTCTCTGTAACCCAACTTCGCATGAGATTGACAGTTTTGTCAATATTTTAAAAGATCTTCTCATCTCCTGTCATGTGGTTACCACTTCTACGTAGCACATTTCATTTTTTACTTCTGACGCTGCATGATTCGCATAGGAGAGATAATCTCCATCTTCTTTTTCTTCAAAGTAGTTAGTTATGTGACTTCTCTTGAAGTGAAATTTTTCCTCTAGATGTCCAAAATTTTCATAAATTTTGCATTGTGGTTTACCCAACAATCTTTTTCAAGATGATTAGTCATTTTACAAACTCCACATAGGGGATTTTTTCTTTTCTAAATTTATTTTCTCCAACTTTTCCCCCCCTATTTTTAAAATTCTGATACCGTATTTTTAGTTTAGACTTAAATGCATTTTGTACATTTTCATCTTCATTCATGCTTAGTCTTTTATCATAGGCTTTTAGAGAACCTAATAGATTCGTCACTGCCTATTTTTTTTATATATTTAGTCTCTGCTATGGTAGTAATTATTAGATTGTATTTTGTAGAGAATAATATTAGAGTCTTTTTCATTCTCTTTTTATCTGTAATATCTTCCCCATAAGTAGGGGTGTGCATCGGTGCATAACCGAACCAAACTGAATTAATAAAATCGAACACCGAAATAAAAATATATATAAAGGCGAACCAAAATTGAATTAGGGGAAAAGCCAAACAAAACCAAACCGAATTTAGGATTTCGGGTTTAGGGTTTAGGGCATTTTAAAACTGATTTAATCAAACCAACTAAAAAAATTAAGGTAAAAAAATGCCAGCAAATAGCCAATAAAACAACAAACCCACCTAAAACAACAATCAAAATTAATATTTTATAGTTTCAACAAAAGGCAATAATATTGCATTACAAAACAGTAAGAAAAAAAAACAGTAAATCCATAAGTATCCATAGTTCCATACATATCTCAATCTTTCTATACCAAGAAAAAAGAAAAAAAAGGTAAATCCATACTGATCCATAGTTCCATACATATCTCAATCTTATCTCAATTTTTCTGCACCAAGAAAAAAAAAAGGTAAATCCATACTGATCCATAGTTCCATACATATCTCAATCTTTCTACGCATATTTTTCTATTTTAATTACAATAGGAATATTTTAATTTATATCATAAATCTAAAACCCATAGAGATTTGATGTCATTTACTGTGTTAATGGGAGAAAGAAGAAAGAAAAAGGGGAAGGACAGAGGAGGATAAAATGGATGCTAGACGACTAATAGGAAAAGTGGCGATCAAGGCTGTGTGGCAACTGACGGCGATGACGAGGCTGGGAATGGCGGTCGCAGCTAGTGGGAGCTGGGTGGGGTGGTGGGTTAGGCAGCGCCTAACCCTTAACAGTTTGTTCCTTAACCCTTGAACTCAAATGTAAAATGAAAGAAAATATATTAGGGTTTTGTATTTATATATATTAATATATCAGTTCGGTTTTTGATTATTTAGTTTTCAAATCTTAAAACTAGAACCAAATCGAAACACCGAATTATACATATCTAAAAAATAAAACCGAACTGATTTTTCAATTCGGTTCGGTTCAATCGGTTATTTCGTTTTATCCGATTAATGCTCACTCCTACCCATAAGATTTTAATTGATTTACTACTTCTCTAAATTGAGTGCAGTAATCTTTTATGGTCTCAGATTCTTTCATTTTCATATTAATGAAATATCTTCTTAGATTTTGGAGTTGAGATTTTGTACATTGTTAATGCCTTGATACTCCTCCTAGAGTATACCCCAGGCCAAGTTTCTTTAGTTGTCTTAGCTTCACTAATTCTTGGAAATAGAGACTTCGCCACAACAATCTATAGTATATAGAGAGCCAAATTATCCTTCTCCGTATTTTTATCTAGTTTGTCTTTTTTTGTTTAGACAAAGATGATGTATACGTTAGGAATTGAGATTTAGCGGGTATAAGATAGAAAGGACATTTTTAAAGGTTTTTATATGATTTGTATAGAATAGTGAGGGCATATGTAGTAATATGCGAAAGACTATTTTAACCCAGTTAATGTGTAAGATAATTATGGCCTAGTGCCATTAATAATAAATATATATAAGATATTTATTATGATCAAATATCTTAAATAATGATATGGTTTAAATAAATAATATATATGAGATAAATAAGATCATATATATTTATGGATAACAATCACATTGATAGAATGTGATTTGATAAAGATTTAATATCCCGATCTGGTCCTCTCTCCACCTATTAAAGAGACACAGTTTTATTAATTCTCTATCACATTAAGTCTTACGTACTGTGCAATAAAGAAAGGGGTGAGGAGAGAGAAACTAGTTCCCGGCGTAATTGACAGGAACGTATCGTTGGAGGACCGCTATTAGTGGCGTCTCAAGGTAAGTCTTCTAATCGTGTTTATGTGGTGTGAAAATCATGAAGATCTAAGATCCATGTCAATTAATAAATTAATTGTTTATGAAATTATGCTTTTATGAAATTATGCTTACATGTGGTATCAGAGCATGGTTTTGGAACTCATGATTTTTCATCGAATAATTAACATTAAATTTGGATGTAGTAAATTCACGTATTACGTTCTTGATTGGATGTGAGATGTATTCTATAACCAAATTATCTCAATTTACACTTTATTATCAATATATTATGATGTGTGAATATTATGTTTTATGTATCATGTATTAAAGTGATGTAAAAAAGTAATTATAATGAGTTGATTCACGTTAAAAATTTACATGATTATTAAATTGATATATTGAAATCTTATGACTCATGCGAAAATTATAGTGATATGATTTCCATATTAAGAAAATGTCAACTGTCCTATTTAGTTTTTGGGACTGAACAATTAAAGATTGATTATGGAAGTTAATTATGTCAGCATAAGATATGAAAGTTAATTATGTCATGAGATTTTAATATAAAATTACATGACTCCCTTTAATTTTGGGGAGTATAATGACTGATTAAGAATAATGACAACTAATTACAGTCAATAAATCAACATGCCTTATTCATAAAATGGCTTGAATATCACACTTTAATGCCAGTTATTAACATAATTATAATAATAAAGTGACTCATGTATTCCTCAAACTTTCCAATTAAAGTGATTTAATAATGTTAATAAAATCGATCCATCACTAACGTTTATGACTTATATTATTATTGATAATAATTAAAGATTATGTTATTATTGATACTAATTTATTGGAATTAAAATATCTCACTTATGTTATGTATGTTTGACTGCTCATGGCATTTATAATGTTAAGATGCCAAATTTATTATAATATGAATACAAATTATACATGATATCTTTATTAATGTGATATATATGGATATATTATGTGTATATATGATGACAGTCTTAAGATTTTAATTAATGATATTGACTGTGATTTATGAATATTTATGAAATAATGATTTGATTATTACTCACTTTCCTATTGAGTATAATCTAAGAGTCTTTGATAAGATTAATAATGATTTGATTATTACTCACTTTCCTATTGAGTATAATCTATTATGATAATCTTTGATAAGATTATAATGAATGATTTTATGATTTAAATTTATTTAATGTTGGTCTGTTAATCACCAAAGTGGTCTGATCTGAAAGAATAATAAAATTAAATCGTATAGTTAAATTTTAATTTCCCATATTTAAGTGATGCTTGAATAAAGAGAATTATTATATGGGTTATTAAAAATTTCACAATTATAAGACTTTAAATTCACCCAAAGGTGATTGTTAGTCTTTATAATTCATGAATATGAAGATAAATTGATAATTAATATATTATGACAAACTGTTTTGTATGTCCAAAGATGACAAAATAGTTTTAATGAAAATATTTAATTATCAAATTATGTTATATTTGAAAGCATCATTATGATTATGATTGTATATTGTTGTATCACCCAAAGGTGAACTTCAATATACATTTATTGCTTTCGATCCTGAATCTATTATTAAATTACTCAAGGTATTTATAGGAATAAATTATATTATTCTTATTCTTAAAATTACTTATATTATTTAGTCTCTATTCGCATGTTGCATCTGTTCTATTACAAAATGGATTAAAGTAATTTAAATAGTGTGGATAAATCTAATTTCAGCAAAGTGTTTTGGATTTTATTTATCACTTCAAGATAAATTGCTCATTTGCTTTGTAATAGCAATAAAGCTAAGTAATCTGACTATAATGCTCGGATTAGATCAAACAGACTGGGCATAATGTTTATGCGAATGAATGAGACTAATAAATTAAGTCTAACACACCTAAATTACTAATAAATCTCTTGATGAGATGCTAATGACTACTTTAACTACCATAAAGTTTGATGGTTCTCATGGCACACATGAACTCATCATTAAAGATAATAAATATTGCAACAAGATTAAAGCCTTCCATAATGAACGTAGTTTACAAATTCATTACCTTCTAAGTATGACCTATTCCTAATAAACTATAACACCATGAAAGACAAATGGAATGTGAATTAAATTCACGTAATTTAATGATGGTTCAAAAGGAAAGAAGGTTTAAGAAACAATTTAAAATTTAAACATTATGTTCGTTTAAAAGTAATGAAGTTTGAACTAAACGTGGCTTTAATGTTTGGGGAAACTTTCCAAAAGAATTATTCCAAAAAGATTAATTAAGAATAAAGCCTTTCATGAGATAGGCTTTTACTGATCTTGATATTTGTGTAATTTGCATTAAATAAAAGCAAACCAAAAACACACAAATAATATTCGTGATAATTGCACAACTTCTTATAATAGTTTACACCGCTAATTGTAAGTCTTACGATAATACCCTTCTTAAAGGAATAATAATATTTCATCCTTTTTAATTTTAAATTTAAATTTTCACATTATGGTTATATTTATCTTAGCAAGAAAATTCTCACTCCACAAATGCTTGATAAACATTTATTAATGATGTTGAGAAAATTAGATAGAAAAGTGAAAATTATAAAGATTGGAAGCAGTGATGAATTTTATGGAAAATGTGATTAATTATCATGTTCAGTCACTTAATTACAGGAAAAACTGACATTTATACTAAATGTTGCACACCATAATAAATTGGTGTAGCAGAATGACATAATCGTACTTTATTGAATATGGTTATAAACATGTTAAATGATTAATTTATACCCATATTTTGTGGATTTATACATTTAAAGCTGCCACTTACGTGGTGGTCGAGTTTTTAGTAAAACAGTTTTCAAAACACCTTATGAACTTGTAGAAAAACTCGATCTTAGGCAGTTGAATGTTTTAAATTGCCCGGCAGGGATTATGATTTACATCCATATGAAAAGAAATTGGATATAAGAAAATTAAGTTATTTTCTTATAAATTATCCTTAAAGTCTAAAAGGTATGAATTTTATGGTCTTAACTATAGTACAAGAATTTTAAAACTAGAATGTCAAATTCATTAAGAATTGTAAAATCAGTGGGAGTATGAAACCATGAAATGTGGTTATTGAAGAAGTTGGGTGGAGAATTTGAAAATACATTCATCTAAACTTCTTCTAAAGTTGTTATATAGTTGTTAAATAGTCAAACAACTTTCAAGTACAACATTAAGTTATTCTACTCTCTTAAAGGATCCGATTTTACTAAATCAATTATCAATGAGCTTTCATTTGATATATCACATCAAATAGCATTAAGAATGTCTGAAGGACAATATATCCGCTATTTCTAACGATTGCATATGTGGTATAATAAAATGAGCTAAATTTGACATTATAATAAAAGCTAAAATTTCAGTTTTGGAATAAGTCATGGAAGTACTAATTCTATTAAATGAGTAAATTCAATGAAAGGCGAGTTGAAATCAATGGCTCATAATAAAATTTAATATCTTGTTAGAATTGCCAAAGAGTTATAAAAGAATTTGAAACGGATGTATCTTTATGATGGCCATTTCCAAAGATATAAAATTAGAGTTGTTACTAAAGATTTTACTCAAAAAGATGACATAAATATAATGAGATATAACAAATTATTTCTTTACAAGACTCTATTAGAATTATCATGGCTTTGGTAACTCATTATGACTTAGAGTTTCACCAAATAAATGCTATGCCTGCTTTTCTTAAAGGTAATTTGGTGGAAGATCAAGTTAAATAGATCAACTCAAGTTTTTTTTTCCATTAAAGGAAAATATCACATGGCGTGTAAACTTAAAGAATTAACATACAAACTTAAGCATGCTTTCCTATAAAGATATTTTTGGATTTAAGAAAAACATCATAAATGGTGTACATATATATCTGAAAGTTAGTGGGAGCACATTAATTCTATACTTGATGATAAACTTGCTTGCAACTGATGATCTTGGTTTATTATGTGAAACCAATAAATTTCTCTCAAAGAACTTTAGAATAAAACATATGATGAGACAATTAAAGATGTCTCTGTAAGTATATGTTAATAAAGTTCAATAGAGGTTATGGATGGAAAAGTGTTTGTAAAGAACGTTCCAATCCGGAAGGGAGATAAGTTTAACCTTATGTAATTTCCAATAATGAATTGGAACGTACTACAATATTCCTTATATGTATATTATTGGTAGCTTAAGATATACAAGATTGTATAAATACCAAATATCAGTCTTACTGTTAGAATGCTTGGTCATTATTGAAGTGATTCATAAATGAATGACCAGAATGTTGCATAAGGAAATATTATAAGGTATTCTAATGAACTAAAGCACTCGTGCTTACTTATCGAAAATTTAATTACTTAGATGTAATTAAATATAGATTCAGATTAAGATGATTATATGATGCAAAAAGGTTCACTTTGACTTTTACGTTTCTTAGTCGGGGATATTGTGTCAAGCAATATTGTGAAGAAGTTTCTAAAAACTACATTCACTATTAAAGTTAACTTGTGGCATGATTTGAAGCTACAATTTAAGGACATTAAATGTGGAGTTTAATTTCAGGACTTGAAATAAGTTGACAATAATGTCAAGTCGCTGAAAACTTATTATGATTATTCCGCTGCATTGTTCTTCTTTAAAACAATGGATATTCCAAAGTTGCTAAAACATATGGAATGAAAGTATTTATCGTTAAGAAGAACTTTAGAGACAAAGATATCAATTGAGCATAATGGAATCAATCTTATGATTTCGGATCCGTTACACAAATGATCTTCTCTAAAACATTCATTGAACGTTACATGAATATGAGATCATTGAAAGGCTCTAACAAGCTTATGATGAACAATTGACATTAAGAGCTCATTATGTTTTGTTTTCTAATTGATATATCTTGTTTTGTCATTTTAGTTTACATGAATGTTGACATCAATAAAACAAGATTTTATCTCAAATTTGAGATACTTATGTGGACCATTATTGATCCTTACGAGTTATGTTGAGTAGAAAGCTAATATCATAGTACATGGAAGGAACTATGTCGAGTAAATGATATAGAACCGCTATGATTTGTGTTAGTCTATACTCAATACTGACTTTATGAGTTGACCAGTTAATTTATCTTATGTCGCGCATATTATGTAAATTATTTGAACCTTTACGTTTAAAGTTTAATTCTGTCACTCGGCCAAGTGGGAGAATGTAAGATAATTATGGCCTAGTGCCATTAATAATAAATATATATAAGATATTTATTATGATCAAATATCTTAAATAATGATATGGTTTAAATAAATAATATATATAAGATAAATAAGATCATATATATTTATGGATAACAATCACATTGATAGAATGTGATTTGATAAAGATTTAATATCCCGATCTGGTCCTCTCTCCACCTATTAAAGAGACACAGTTTTATTAATTGTCTATCACATTAAGTCTTACGTACTGTGCAATAAAGAAAGGGGTGAGGAGAGAGAAACTAGTTCCCGGCGTAATTGACAGGAACGTATCGTTGGAGGACCGCCATTAGTGGCGTCTCAAGGTAAGTCTTCTAATCGTGTTTATGTGGTGTGAAAATCATGAAGATCTAAGATCCATGTCAATTAATAAATTAATTGTTTATGAAATTATGCTTACGTAATGAACTAATCAAACTCTAATACCACTATTGGTATTTGAAAGTAGACGGCGATGTGAGATGATGTGAGTTTGATAATGTTGTTGGCTTGCGTGATTTAAGAAAGAGGAATAGCCGTAGGAAAATGATTAGTTTGTGGGCGTTTTATTTCTTACACTAATTGAATTACACTTCTTAGTTTTTCCACATGATTCTAGAATAATCAATAGTATTTGAGATGTGCATCGAATTTCATAATTCCCAATTATGGGAGGAATCACTTTCATTCCATACCCATACATATTCACATTTCAATTAAAAATATCAAACACCTCCTTAGTATATGGATTCTGAATATGGAACTTCTGAATACAAGGGAAAATAAGTCAATAATTTAAAAAAAATCACTACATCCAAATTCATGAATTATGAATACTTAGCATTTGAATACCAGTGAACTAAATATCAAGTAATCATGAATACCTATAAATAAATCAGAAAGAAAAAAAAATTAAATGAACAATTTTCTTTAACATGTTTGATATCTCCTAATAAAATTCATGATTTAATTTTAAAGTTAACTAAAATATAAGTTTTTAGGAGTAATATTTTTATTCAGATTCCAATATATTTTTGTGTATTTTAAAAAGATTTCAAATTTATATACTATTTTTCTATTACGTACCTTCCAGGTGGATATTTAGGAGGAAATCTCTTTTCAATTTTAATATACATTGAACACACAATCACATTAAGAATAAAAATGGTATTACACTCATTCAAAATGTATTAATTACTAATATATTTAGTCTAATGTACCTATTACTATTAATAATAATATATAAAATGAACATTATAGTAATGAACTCATATTTTTATATAAATACTATACATTATCATATATTTTTTTTGTTATATTATATTAATATATCTTAATTTTTGATCGATTTCTTCCTTATCTATAAAAGTTGGATTATATAATCCATATCTCTTATAAATTTAAATGAATACATAAAATTAAAATAATCACCTAGTTAAATAGAAAAATATAACAAATAATTAAAAAAAAAGATTACAATCAATGATTATGATCAAGATTCACAAATCTAATAGGATCAACATCATTATATACAAAATTAATTAATTTTGTTAAATTAAAATTTAATTTAATTTTAAAAAAGAATTATTACTTATTGGTACAAAATATAAGCTAATATTACTATTAGATGCATATTATAAATTATATTACTACTAGGTATAAAAGTATATAATGTAAAGTTTTAATTACCCTTTCATACATAACTAATTTGAATTATGTACTACATAGAAATTCACGTTTACATGATTATTTAATTTTTTATTTTCAAGTTTTCTCTCCATAAGAATCAATTTATTTCATGAATTCTCTGTCCAAATGTGTGAGTTTGTTCTACATGTTAAAATTTTTGTTTTTTCTAAAAACTATTTAAAGATTTTTCTGAAACCAATTGTTGATTTTCTAATTATTGATTTTTTTTATATTTGACCGATTTTTGACATATAGTAATCTCCAACTTATTTCCTATTTTTATGGAGGATTTTATGGGTACATTAAATACTGAATATTTGTTGATTTTCTAATGTGCAAGGTATTCAAAAAATGAGTCATTTTTTTTTCTAAATACTGTTTTAAGATTTTCAGAATACCAATTGTTGCTTTTATAATGTGTGAGTTCATTCTGTATGGTTATAATTTTTTTTCTGAATACTATTTTAAGATTTTTCTGAATACCAATTGTTGTTTTTCTAATGTGCGTCGCTGGAAGTTTCAAAGAGATGGGATTAAATACAAGATTCTTAATGCTTCTTTTTTTATGTTTGATCGATTTTTTACTAATAATAATCTCCAACATATTTCTTATTTTTATGGAGGATTTAGTGGGTTCATTAATTTCTGAATACTTGTTGATTTTCTAATGTGTGAGGTATTAAAAAAAGAGTTAATCTATTGTGCAATAATTGCACCTTAAAAACATAACCGGTATTTTGTAAACGGGTTAGATATAAAAGGAAAAAAAAATCATTAACTCATTTTACTCATTCATTCCCCTCTCTCTCTCTTAATCTATGTTCTTCTTCTCCCCCAAATAGATCTGGTTTCCTCACGCTATTCACTCCTGATCTCTCCCCCTCTCCAATCTCTCTCCATCTGCTTTTCTTCTTTCTTATCTCCAAATAAGTTTGAAGAAACACGCTATTCACTCCTCTCTCTCTCACCCCCCTAATCTGCGTCTCCTCTCTTTTCTCTCCAAGGTTTTTGGCTAAAAGCGCTTAGCGACAAACAGTGATGGTTGGATTCAAGGTAGAGAGGCGATGGTTGTGATACACTTTTCATTGTGCTGCAGCGACGGGTCAGATCTGGCAACGACGGGTCAGATCTGCCATTGTCGGCCTCGATCGATGATTCCGGAGGTCGTCGTGATCGTTGGCGCTAGATGGCGAAGAGTTGGAGCAATTTGTAGCAGATTTCGACAGTGTTATGACTAGATCCGATGCAAATTTCTAATCTCGCTGTTAAGCACTAATGTAATGTTAAACTGTATTACTTTTTTTATAATATTGGTATGAACAATGTTATAACAATTAATTTGAAATGAGAATCATATGATCAAATGATTGTATCATATAATTTATTTATATGTTCGATGCAATAGTCCACTTACTTTATACTGTAGATAATATGTTGTGCGACAACACGCGGAAGATCATATTATCGGTTTCCTTATAAAGTATAAACAGATGCTCACAACCGAGATAGACGGGGACTCTCTATCGGGATGGTTGTAGTGTGGTTTGGTATTAGCTTGTCTTGGCTATAGAATCACATTAGTGCACTTGTGTGTATTGAGCAGGACCGCTTGAGATCGTTCGACTTATACTGACTTATAGGAGAATTTGATCTCAGTTATTATGGAAGTTCGTGCTCTTAATCCCTATACAATAACCTCGACACGTAGGGCAGTATGTATTTCTTTGATTCATCAATGGGTGAGATTTACATGTAATTAAATCAACAAACTCGATGAGTTGGAAAATAGTGTTGTCTCTATGGTGTGCTGTTGATTGTAGAAGGAATCCGTGTCCGTCATAGGTTGATGATGTCCCCTTGAGGAGCTCATAAGGATTATCATGTAAACCCTGCAGGTGGAATTTATTCCGACATGATAATGAGGTTGAGTGGTACTACTCTTGGATGAGATATTAATTAATTGAGTTGTCAGTAACTTAAATTAATTAATGGACATTGTATATCTTAAACATGGGGAGACTAACGGGCTCATAATAAGAAGGAGCCCAAAACGTAATTTTGGGATTGGTACGGTAGTGCAATAATAATATTTTAGTGGAATATATTATTATTATTGGACTTAAGTATAAGCTTTGGGCTAAGCTTGGATACTTAAGTACAATGGAGACCCAACTCAATTTCTCCTCCTGGTCCCTGCTGTAGCCCATGTATATAAGTCACCTCAACTTATCTGGAACCCTAATCTAATCTAATCTAACTGATTATTCACGTGTGATGAGGGTTGAGAGCAGATTGAGGAGGTCTCGTAGATCGTCGCCCACACGACGTCGAGATCGGACTTGGGACATACAGCAGAAGATCAGAAGGTAGTTTGCTGCTGCTGTCTGCGATCTTGCGAAATTTGTATAAATTCTTACAGTACTCAGAATTTGATGATCAATACACTGACGGAAAGCCGTCGAAGAGAGGATTGTCTGAACGTAAAGATCACTCAATTCTGACATCAGACGAGGAAGTTATGGCCATTCTCGTGGGACTGCGCATGCTGCCTGCGAGAATCAATCTTCATCAACATACCTTGGTGAACGGTAATCGTTTCTATGATTTATTGCTTCCGCTGTGATAGAAATGTATGAATTCCTAATGGGTCACGTTAACCAATTGATCCAAGCATCAACAATTGGTATCAGAGCTTCGGTTTCGTGGTGAAGCATGACACGTTAGGCTAGGGTTTATGTGATTAATTTTTCGAAATTAGGATCGCATGTTTAGGGTTTTGGTTTTACTGCGCAAACCATGAATATCCCTATGTGAAATATACCCTATATCATATAGGTTCGATTGGTCCACATCAGGTTCGATCGATGCTGTACCAGGTTCGAGCGGATTTGTATCAGGTTCGATTGGTCTGCATCAGGTTCGATTGATGCTACACCAGGTTCAAGCGGATTTTCATCAGGTTCGATTGGTCTACATCAGGTTCGATTCATGCTGTACCAGGTTCGAGCGGATTTGTATTAGGTTCGATTGGTCTGCATCAGGTTCGATTGATGCTACACCAGGTTCGAGCGGATTTGCATCAGGTTCGGTTGGTCTGCATCAGGTTCGATCAATGATGCACCAGGTTCGAGCAGATTCACATCAGGTTCGATTGGTCTGCATCAGGTTCGATCGACTCTGTACTAGGTTCGAGCGGGTTTGCATCAAGTTCGACTAGTCTGCATTAGGTTCCGCGTGAGTCTTCACAATATGATCGGGCAGAGTGCCAGAGTGGTGCAGCAGGCTGCAGGGAGGTCGATCCCCATCGCAGTTGTCCGCATTCGTGATTGGTGGCGAACAATCGAATTCGCTGTTATATAACTGTTATAATTGATTTATTAATTGATTATTGTTATATATGTATGCATGATTCTCTATGATTTATTGCCTTAAATAGAAGCATGCTAGATTGCGTATTATATTTGGTATATTATATGCATGTATGTTGGAGTGTTGATCAAGTCAACTTATTTTTGGCAATTTATTTCCTTATATATAACTGCTATAATTGTTTTATTGGTCAATTATTGTTATATATTTGGAAGTATGAGCATGCTAGGTTGCATATTTTATTCTAAAATATTATATGCATGTAAAAACCCTCGGTCTTAAATAACTAAGTGGGAGAGGGGATTGGTAAAAATTTCCGCTGCCTCCATTATTGTTTTGTAAGTGATGTGAGTAAACTTGCGTGTTGGCAATAGGCCTTCCTCCCTAACGGATGAGTTTATTCACGGATCACTGGTACAGACTTCATTATATAATTATTATTTGTAATGTGGCACATGAACTTGCGTGTTGGCAATAGGCCTTCCTCCCTAACGGATGAGTTTATGTGGGGCTCACTGGTACAAACTTATAATTGATGATTGTAGGAAGCTATCCGAGCGCGTGTGTACTTCTCCAACTGTAAGGCACACAAGCTCGCGCAGTGGACTTGGGATCAAATAATGGTGTACACTTAGGTGTAAATAATTAGTATCCTCCCCAACGGAGTCACTGCTATTATTTGTATGGCTAAAGAGGAACCGACTATTAATTATTTTGTCATAAAGTTAGGTTGACAAATGAAATTAATGGGTAAAACCTTCTCTTGTAAATGTTCGGGTTTATAAACGTCCACACTAACATGGCTTGCAGACTCACGGTGCTTGAGATGTCGGTGAATTTTATTTTTATATTGTTTTGAGGGAATCAATATAAAAGGATAAAATTCAAAGTTTTGATCGGTAAATTAATTTATGATTCTCTAATTTTCAAATGGTTTTATCTCACATATTATTAACTAAAAGAAATTATATTTACTTGTCCAAATTAGATGATTAGAAAAGAATCTTGGTTTTGAATTTTACTGCTTAAGAAAATACATGTGTGTTCTCACAAGGGACGTCTCATGATGCCTATTAAAGTCTCTAGTGAAGAGATGAGAGGTTCATAGAAATATGATGGTCTCATGTAACTCTTCGGATACTTGAGTAAGTTAAAAGGCAGAAGATCATGATTTAATTTGATGAATGAATTGGGAAAGCATGGAGTATAAATTGAAGGGAAACCTAGATCAATTTAATTCTTCATGAATTGCCTAGATGTTTTTAAGTAAGTTCCACCTGAATTACAATAGGATGTATATGGTGGAAAACTTCTGGCAAAACATGTGGCAAAGGAAAACCATTTTCATCATAATGTGAACAAGTTTTATATCTTATTCACTAGTTGTTTAAAACATGATTAGTGATGGCATTTACTAACACGAAGTGTAGATACTTGAATCACTAAATGTTTATTACTAAGTGAGGATAAGATTGTTATGACATGGGTAAAACTATAAGAGCAGTGGCTATTGCAGTGGGAGTTGTCTATTTATCTAATGATATGAGTAGACGTTTGATTATAAGAAATTGTTTTACGTACGTTTTCATAGAAAGAATTTGATTTCAGTTTCTATGCATTAATAGATGGATACTCCATTTCATTTAAATGACATAGTCATTATAATGAAGGATAGAGTTGTAATCTGTTATTGTACATTGGTGAACAATTTGTATACTCTTAAATCATGTATATTCCCCAGATGCAACAAATAGTAATTAATAATGAATCTTCTAATCTTAGTAAGAGAAAGATACCTTCGGATATGAACTAAACATATATTTGGCATCTAAGACTAGATCATTTTACTTGAGTAGGATTCAAAAGTTGATAGCCGATAGACCCTTAGGTTTATCTGAAGTGAAAACTATCTGACTTTCAAGTCTTGCTTGGGAGTAAAAAATGACTAATTGCTTTTTCAAGGCAAAGGGGGTGCAGAACCAAAGATATATATGTTGGAATTAGTTCATTATGATTTATGTGGTCCTAAGATTGTCCGGATGAGAGGTGAATATGAATATTCGTCAATCGATGATTATTCTAGATACCGATATATTTATTTGATGCACTGCATGTCTAAGTTCTTTGATTAATTCAAGAATTGCAAGGCTGGTACAGTGAAGCGTCATGGAAAATATATCAAGTAATGACGATTTAATCATCATTACGAGTACCTCTTAGGATAGTTAGGAGCTATTAATCAGAGGTTGAGATTAAATCTCAAGTGGTCTACACCGGGCATGCCCCAACTGAATGGTGTGGTGGATAGAAGGAATAAGACTCTTATGGTAATGATTAGATAGATGATGAATTATTTAGAATTACTAAATTCATTTTATGGGTATGCCCTAGAAATAGTAATTCGTATGAATGTTTGCCTGTTTGTGGGATATCCTAGAAAAATAAAGGGTGATTTATTAGTCCAAAAGATCGAAGGGTGATTGTTAACACAAACACTAGATTTTTGGAAAAAGACTATGTATTAAATCATAAACCCATGTATAAATTGTTCTAAAGGAAGTGAGAGGGAAAAAACACAAAGTATAAGTACCAATTGTACAAGAGGATATACCACAAGGTAAACTGCAACGCGTATCACGTCTGATACACAATTGCGTGTAGTGCCTTGTCGTAGTGGGAGGATTCTTCGACAACCTGTAAGATACATATTTTGGGAAAGTCGTGAGACTTGGTCCCTCGCAAACATGAAATGGACCCACGGATACGACGAAGCACTACAAGTTAGAAATGCCAAATTCTAGCAAAGTGCAATGAATATTAAAATAGAATCGATGGATTTTAAATTAGGTCTGGATGCTTGTTGAACAGCTAAATGGCGTAAAAGCTATTGGAAACGGACATGCAAGAATAAAAGAGGATCATAGAATAAGGTGAAAACCTTGGAAGCAAGCTTGTTGCGAAAAGGTATACTCAGAAAGAAAGGGTTCGATTATGAGAAAATCTGTTCGCCGGTAGTTATGCCTAAGTTGATCCGGACTCTTTTATTTGTTGCTACTCATATGAAATATGAGGGATAGCAAATAGATGTCGAGACAGCTTTCCTGATTGGAAGTCTTAAGGGAAACATCTATGTGAAGCAACCAGAGTGATTCATTGCAAAAAGCTAAGAGCATTGTGATAGTAAGCTTAAAAGTGTTCATTCATGGACTAAAGCAAGCTTCAAGATCATGAAACATCCGTTTTGATGAGGTAATCCAGTGACATGGATCTAATCAATGATCGGATGGGTCTTGTGAATTGAAAAGAGTGATGAAAATGTAGTGGTATTTCTTGTACTATACGTAGATAGTATCTTGCTCATTGGAGACAATGAAAGAGTATTGTCGGGCGTATGGGTATGGTTGATAAAGCGGTATGAGATGAAGGACTTAAGAAGAGCAAAAATATCCTTTTGATCACGGTAATACGGATCACAAGAAAGGATGTTATGCTTATCTCAAGTTTCATATAATGATACGATCCTTACTCGTTTAGCATGTGAATTTATCTAAGTGAATGTGTCTTGTGACACAAAAGTAGATAAAGAAGATGAAAGCGGTTCCTTATGCTTTGGCAAATGAGAAAGCTTAATCTAAGGAATGCTATGCACAAGATTGGATATCTATTTTACCGATGGCATGAACAGTGGGTATCAAGGTAACCCAAAATAAGAATGTTGAACTGTGGTAAGACATATACTTATGTACCTGAAAAGGACTAGAAACTATATGTGGGCTTACCGAACAGATTCACTGATTCTTATGGGTTACATAGATTCAGATTTTTCAAATCAGATAGGGACGGTAGTAAATCCACCTCAAAGGTTATGCGTTTAATTTTAGGAAGTTGAGTCATAATGTGGAGGAGTGTTATACAGAAATATATTTCAGACTCCGGACTCCATCATGGAAAGATGATAAATTGGAGCCTATGAGGCAGCCAAAGTATCTGTATGACTCTAGAAACTTCAAGATGGACTTCGAAGTGTTTCTAAGTTTGCCCAAGGATATCACAATTTATATTGATGATATTGGTACAGTTGCAAACTTGAAGGAATCACGAGCCCATAAGGAAATTAAACACATGGAGCGCGAGTACCACCTGTTACGAGAAATCATATGATGAGGGAAAGGTTGTTGTCACCTAGATTGCATCGGATGATAACCTAGTAAATCCATTTACAAGGACCTTAAGGCGAGAGCTTTTGATGGTCGTGTAGTGGGAGTGGAAATCAGATGTATGGCGGAAGACATGACAGCATAGTCTTTTAGTATAAGTGGGAGATTGTTGGATTGTATACTAAAAGTCTAGCTTTTTGTATGAACAATGTTATAATAATTAATTTGAAATGAGAATCATATGATCAAATGATTGCATCTTATAATTTATTTATATGTTCGATGCAATAGTCCACTTACTTTATACTGTAGATAATATGTTGTGCGACAACACGCGGAAGATCATATTATCGGTTTTCTTATAAAGTATAAACAAATGCTCACAACCGAGATAGACGGGGACTCTCTATCGGGATGGTTGTAGTGTGATTTGGTATTA
The DNA here is from genome assembly GCA_023678885.1 of Pogostemon cablin. Lineage (NCBI taxonomy): Eukaryota > Viridiplantae > Streptophyta > Magnoliopsida > Lamiales > Lamiaceae > Pogostemon > Pogostemon cablin. Next base: position 14,338,967 of record CM042995.1, read on the forward strand.
GCTTGTCTTGGCTATAGAATCACATTAGTGCACTTGTGTGTATTGAGCAGGACCGCTTGAGATCGTTCGACTTATACTGACTTATAGGAGAATTTGATCTCAGTTATTATGGAAGTTCGTGCTCTTAATCCCCATACAATAATCTCGACACGTAGGGCAGTATGTATTTTTTTGATTCATCAATGAGTGAGATTTACATGTAATTAAATCAACAAACTCGATGAGTTGGGAAATAGTGTTGTCTCTATGGTGTGCTGTTGATTGTAGAAGGAATCCATGCCCGTCATAGGTTGATGATGTCCCCTTGAGGAGCTCATAAGGATTATCATGTAAACCCTGCACGTGGAATTTATTCCCACATGATAATGAGGTTGAGTGGTACTACTCTTGGATGAGATATTAATTAATTGAGTTGTCAGTAACTTAAATTAATTAATGGACATTGTATATCTTAAACATGGGGAGACTAACGGGCTCATAATAAGAAGGAGCCCAAAACGTAATTTTAGGATTGGTACGGTAGTGCAATAATAATATTTTAGTGGAATATATTATTATTATTGGACTTAAGTATAAGCTTTGGGCTAAGCTTGGATACTTAAGCCCAATGGAGACCCAACCCAATTTCTCCTCCTGGTCCCTGATGTAGCCCATGTATATAAGTCACCTCAACTTATCTGGAACCCTAATCTAATCTAATCTAACTGATTATTCACGTGTGATGAGGGTTGAGAGCAGATTGAGGAGGTCTCATAGATCGTCGCCCACACGACGTCGAGATCGGACTTGGGACATACAGCAGAAGATCAGAAGGTAGTTTGCTGCTGCTGTCTACGACCTTGTAAAATTTGTATAAATTCGTACAGTGCTCAGAATTTGATGATCAATATACTGACGGAAAGCCGTCGAAGAGAGGATCGTCTGAACATAAAGATCACTCAATTCCGACATCAGACGAGGAAGTTATGGCCAATCTCGTGGGACTGCGCATGCTGCCTGCGAGAATCAATCTTCATCAACATACCTTGGTGAACGGTAATCATTTCTATGATTTATTGCTTCCGCTGTGATAGAAACGTATGAATCCCTAACGGATCACGTTAACCAAACGATCCAAGCATCAACAATTGTATATGTGCTAAAGTGGTGAAGATGAGAGAAAGAATAATAAAGATCGTTTATTCTAAAATTAACGCGTGAATTTGTATACTATGCTTCATGTTTGTGATCCATCTATTGCCTCAAATCTTCGCTATCAGATATTGTATTTTTTATAATTCAATAGTGTATAATTTTTTCTTAACAAATGTATTAAGTTTTATTTTTTTAATATTTTTGATTTTATACGCTACTTTAAGAAAAGTAATATAATTATAAATACAATCATATACAATAATGTATAACCATAAAAATATTTTTTTAAAAAAAAAAATAATTTATGTATGTATTTATATTCATAATTGTATTACGTTTTAACATAAGTGTATAGAACTAAAAATATTAAAAATATATATTTTTAATTTATTAATGTATGTATTTGTATTTGTATTTTTTTACAATAATGTATAAAATAAAAAATGTTATGAAATAAAAAAAAATTAATACATAAATTAAATTTTTATGATACTTGAATCACAAAGTTGTAATTATTTATGATAAGAAAAGAAATAAAAGCAGTTGTAATGAAAATTGGGAGAAAGAAATATCATGAGGTGAGAGAGAGTTTCGTAGATGGTAAAAGTTAGGATGAGAGAGAAAAATAATGAGAGATACAGCGTCAGGAAAAAAGAAAAAAATAAGGAGAGAGAGCGTGAGAGAAAAATAAGGAGAGAGAGAGAGTCAGAAAAAAATAAGGAAGAAAAATGAGGGATCGGGTCAAATTTTTTTATACTGATGGGTCAATTGGAATGAAAAAAATAAGGAGAGAGAGCGTGAGAGAAAAATAAGGAGAGAGAGAGAGTCAGAAAAAAATAAGGAAGAAAAATGAGGGATCGGGTCAAATTTTTTTTATACTGATGGGTCAATTGGAATGAAAAAATAAAGAGAGAGAGCGTATGAGAAAAATAAGGAGAGAGAGTCAGAAAAAAATAATGAAGAAAAATGAGGGATCGGTTCAAATTTTTTTTATACTGATGGGTCAATTGGATTTGGATTATTTGGTGAACCTTAAAAACTGGTGCACATTAGTATTTGCCTTAAAAAAATGTGCAATTTTTTCTGAGTACTATTTTAACATTTTTTTTGAATACCAATTGTTGATTTACTAATGTGTGTAGCTGGAAGTTTCGAAGAAATGGGATTGAACACAAAATTTTTAATCCATTTTTTTATGTTTGATGATGTTTGGCGAATAGTAATCTCCAACCTATTTCATATTTTTATGGTGTATTTAGTGGGTACATTAATCTTGAATACAATTAAAATTAAAATAGGATTAAAAGTGATATTTAATGCATTAAATTTGTATTGATTAATAATATAATTTATTTTATGTGTCTAATAGTAATATATTTACATATAATGTACCTACTAGTAATAAACCCATTATAATTATTCGTGCCAAAATGTGGTCAATTCGTCCCTATTTTATCTTTATTCGTCCGATAATTTTCACTTTCAATAAAATTGTATTTAACCTTATTCGTCGCACATAATGTCAAAGAATAAATTCCAATAAGATTTTACCATTATATCTTTTCGTTCCATATATAATTTTTTCTTTTATTCGTTTCACTAGTTCTTTGTTTTTTGATATATTTATTCCATCAATATATCTTGAGTCATTTCAATCTCTACCTATTCAGGTCACTTGCCCTCCTATTAAGGCCACACGACCAAACAACTACATCTAAAACCCGACAAAGGTGAATGGATCTTCTTCAGGATGTACCAAGAATGTGGATGAACAATTGGAAGAAGAGGTAAGTATACTTAATTATCCTTCCTTTAAAAGCATCACACAGTTCATAAGCTTGCTGCTCCGTCGGATGTGCCTAAACTTGGTGATTATGTAATTAAAACCATTATTACAAATGATTAGTTTGAATCTTCCATTGCCTAAAGATAGTGAGGAAGAGAGGAAGGAAACTTGAAATTCTGTTGCAAGATTGGAAACAAATTAGGCATTCACCTCCTTGATATATAACTCTTTCATTTATGATAAATGTAATCTCATGTCAATATATGTCAATTTATGGCATGTTAATTATGTTCATTTACTGTTTTGGTTAAAGTGTTCCATTTTATTTGGCTTCAATCTCTGTTTCAGTGCTGAAGCATTTTGTATTGTTTCAATGTATGAGCATTCAATTGTTTCTGCACTAATGCAAATGTAACACCCCAAAAATTAGAGCTTATTTACGTTATTTATTTATTGGCCCAAATTCTTTTTAAGCTCAAATAATTTCTTTTCCTTTAATATCATTTAAAAGTCTACAATATTATGTGAGACTCCAAATTAATTTGATTACTTTATTTCAACAAGGAAAGACAATAATCTATCTTTCATTGATTACAAAATATTCTCCTGCATTAGTTTTTCCCTGCATTTTTATTTCAGTAACTTTTTTTTATTAAATCAATTTTTGTGTCTATCAAATCTCTTAAGGGAGGAAAGTCTTCTCTATCAATTATGTCATCCTAAATTAGCTATATGAAATTGAGAAAAATTGAAATCTCCTACAATCCAATCCGTACCTTATAGACTTGTCTTCACTACACATAAATAGGCTCCATAAAATCCCTTTTCTGGACCGATTCATGATCATCATTAGTGTCGCATCTCTCCAGAGAGAGTGCGATCTATTTAGAGAATGAGAGAGAAGAGAGAAAGAGAGAGTGCGAGGCCTCAAGGGAAATTTTGGATAAAGGCTTCTAGAGTACGAATCGAATTAGTCTCTTTATGTCAAGATTTAAGGTGGGAATTATGTGCTAGTCATTTATTAAATTTTTACTTTACATGTTAGTTTATGTCATGATATGATCTATTATGAATTTGTAAGATGTGTTTTACTATGAATATATGAGATATAATTTATCATGAAAATATGAGATATGATTTATGTGAGGATTTCTCATTCTTATATACATTAATTATTTCGTATATGATTATTTTGTCATGAGTAAATTATTTTCATGTTATGATTTATATTTGAAGTATGTGAATTCGTAAATGCAATACGGGTTGGGACAGTAATGGTGCCTTACCAATGATATTTGAAATATATGCAATACGGGTTGGGACTGTAATGGTACTTTACTAATGATATTTGGAATATATGCAATACGGGTTGGGACCGTAATGGTTCCCTACCAATGATACTTGAAATATATGCCATGCAAGTGCCTTACTATCATATTAAGATTCAATATATGTATATGAAATATGTGTAGATGGAATATGTGTTATGTGCCATACGTGAGTACTTAAATTTTCATGTATGAGATTATTTAATTTATAACAGTGGCGTGGTTTCCACTGAGCTGTGGTTTGCTCACCTCCATTTTACCCCCTTTCAGATTAGCGTGGCGGCGTACAAGGGGAGGGTGTGATGGCGAGAGATATTAATAAAGTCGTTATGGAGATTTCTATGTTACAATTTTAAATGATAGTCTTGATGTATTTTTACGAAATTTTCTGTAGTTTGGATAAGTTGAAATTTGAGTGTTATATTATAAAATTTTATTTATGAAGTTATGATTTATTCTATTGATTGTTACTGATGTTTTAAATGTCAGTTGGTTTCTAAAATACCAATTTTCGAAAAGATGGGAATTCCATCAATCATGACTCATTTTTCCTTGCTTAAAATTTTCAGCAGTTTAATTATTTAATTATTATGACATTTTTATTTTATTTTTTTGGTCATACCCCTTTTTGAAAGACTTTCTTTAAAGAATTTTATGCATAAATTCTATTTATTAAAATTGGTGTGTGACAGGAAACACCTTGCCTTGAAGCGATTTTGAATTTGATCTTCCATACAGTACGAGTATATCATGCACTAATCACAGATGTTGTGTGCTATTCAATAGTAGATCGTGCATGATATCGAACAATGTTGTGAAAGTAGAATTGATGAAAATAAAAAATAGATAAAAAAATCATCCCTACCCTTCCCCACCCATCCTTGTTTGATAGTAGATATCATCACCCATAAGCAGGGAGTGTTCTCTTGTGCTCATATCACCTATTTAACCAGGTGCGTTAGCTCACCGGGCCACTGGACTCCTCACTAAACTGAGTGACCCAAGTTCGATTCCCTTTGACAACGAATTAAGGGAGTAATAAGGGGACTTGTTGAAATCTTGGAATATAGGTGATTGGTGAACTAACTTCTAACTAATAACAACTAACATTTAATGATAAAAAATCATTTATTTTTGCTTTTGTGTTACAACATAGCTAGCTAAGGCTTTTCTTCTGACCATTAATTACTTTGCAAATGAAAAGAAAATTTACGTTGGAAAAGTGTATGCTTGTTTTGTATATGAGAACTGGTGTTGGAGTTGGATAGAAAGTATAGTTAATATATTGGAAAATATCACGTTTGGTCCCATAAGAATTCCTTCAGTTCAATTTTGTTCATGTCAAATAAAAACGGTCCCATATCTAGCACTTTTAGTCCTCTCCCATCACTTTTGGTCCTATTCCTAAAGCCTTGGATGGACTAGTTAACGGTGGCCGTTTAGTCCCATAAGAATATTATAACCATAATTTTCGAAAATTTTCATTCCAAATCAACTTATATTATATTAAACTGCTAGATTTGTATTCTTTTCTACCTTTCAAAATAGATATAGTTTATTACAACCATATCAGACCCATCATGCTTCAACACAGTACCTTAATAACAGTATTCTATACTAACAATCTTAGAACAGTAACAGTACCTTTTTTAACTAAAAATTGGTCGAGTATTCAGGAGGTTTTATGACTGCTCTTCACAGCCAACCACACACCCCGCAGTGTGATGGATCAATCCAGCTCCTTCAGCGAATCACAGCGTAATCCTGGTTCATTTCCTACACCGGGTGTACAGGCTACAACTACTATTTGTTGGACGGAAAATATGAAAACTGAGGTTATAGAGGAACTGAAAGATTACATGCTAGGGCAATACCCCACGATTATGGAATGGAATTATTTATTACACTCTCATAACACTTAAATGAGATGAGGAGACTCCTCTAGCTACTTATGGTAGCTGAAACAGAAACACTCATACAAGAAAGAAAGATATTACAATGTTTATTGAGAGAAAACAGAGGGTGATGTTTTAATGCCTTCTGCTTCCTCAAACTCCTTATTTATAGAGGCTCCTAGACTTGAAATTTGGATCTCAAAGCCTCTTAAATCTCTATGAAGTCACTGCTTACATCACCATGCTTACGTCAGCGCTTATGTCATTTCAATTGGATGCTCTCCTCTGGTCCACCCTTCTCAGCCTTTTCCAGGGGTAATATGACTTTTGCCCCTTTGAAAAGGCCACCCGACTCTTACTTTTTTTAAGAGTCATTTGTCTGTTGCTTTATTCGAAGGGTCCTCCAGATCTTGAGAGTTTTGAAAAGATTTTACTTTCTTCTTTCCTCGTGTCTCATTTTTTGCTAGAGGAGTCCCAATATTCCTATTCCTTTCTATGCTCAATTGCACCCCTTTCCCAAAATCTGGTTCAGTCAGGAAGGGGCAGCTGGTGAATATTTTCTCAGTACACTTCCCCGGTGGATCATGCTATAATATTTCCGATGAGTTTCTCTGCTTATTGGTAACTTGTTTTCCCAAAGCAGTTTTCTCTTCCTCTCGAAATTGTCCTCCACGTACTATCTTTTTTTCCTGTTAAGGTGTTTAACAGGAAAGACCCATTCACAGTATAGTCCTCAAATTTGAACGAAAACTTGACTTGTATCATTTCCTTGAAGCAGACGTACAAACTCATCGCTTTTCGCATAGAGATTTGATCATCTGAGTATGTCGACACCAGGACGGGTTTCTTACCGGAAGGCTCTTTGAAGTTGTTTATGGCTTTAATACCTGGCCTTCGTAACTTGATAAAATGAAAGGCTTCATGACAGCCTTTCCCAACTGGTTCTGGAGCTGCATTGATGAAATGTATCTCCAATGGTTCTCCCCTGGACAAAGTATCATTGTTTGACCTTGCCATGGTCACTGCTTCCCCTATCCATTTTGGTAACTTTGAGATTTTTGGGAAGCCAGGCGCCATGGTGTATATTGAGGTTAAGGCCCCAAAATTGAACCATTGCTTGACGTCTTCTGGATTCGACCAAAGCCCCATCCAAACTCAGGGATATTTTCTAGATACATCTATCCGGCACTTCTCTAGATAGATTTTTGTCGCATGTGTTTAATTTCACCCAACTGGCCTAATATTCCTACCAAAGAGAAAAATCAGTTAGGTTAATACCAGCCTTAGCGGTGCTTGTTATAGGCCTAAGACAGATTTCTTTCTCTTTAACCCCAGAGGTGCTGGTTGACTCGACGACTTTAGATGTGACTCTAGAGCCTCAATTTTTTCTTGGACCAGTTCTTTCTTCCGAGTTCTAATCCAAAACTCATTCTAGGGGTACTTAAATCCCGTGCTCCGGATTTAGGGCCCTGTTCCCTAATGCACTCCTTTTATCGATTATTCATGACTGCCTGGAGTAAAGTCACTTTTATTGTCTCTAATAGACCCGCATTGCTACTGATACAATCTCGTATTAGATTAGACACTTTGGTCTGATCATCTCGTTGTAATTTTTCAGCAATATTTGCATTCATCGCCAGAGCCTCGAAATCCTTTTGAAGCGCCGCAAGGAGCTCCATCAGGTGCTTGGATCTCATTAGGATAGTGTCTATTTTAACTCCCTCCATCTCTTATCAGGAAAACTGCCAAAACATTTTCAACAAATTTTATAATGACAATATTAAAATCATAATATTGACATTCAGCTTGCCATCTTAAGAGTCTAGCCTTTTCTGGTTTAGATCCAATTTTATTTTCAAAAAGTCTTTGACACTCGTGTTATCAATTTTAAGAATGAATTTCTTCGTGAGAAGAAATAGCGATCATTTTTTAATGTCTTTCGGACAGTAAAAAGCTCATTCTCATTGATGTGCCATCTCTTCAAATTGATATACCTGTACCAGATTATGGAAGTACACCGCTTCCTCTATTTCTAAAGTTGTTTTGAATTTTTGTACTCCTCGCTTCTGGTTTTCTAGGCAATCTGGTGAGATGTGCCCTCTGGCTCCATACGTATAGCAATTACAATCCTTAATTATTTCATTGGCTTATATGGGGACTCTTCGGAATGTCTTTCTGGTGGGAGTTCTTTCTGTACTCCTCTGGTTTGACCCTGAGGATGAGGCTTGACTTCTTGAACTCCACCCTGATGGTCCTGCCCTTTGCCCTGATTTAAAATTTTGGGCCTTTTGTTTGGGCCAAAAGGATCTTGGTCTTCTAGACCTCCATCCTCCGCTTCTCTGTGTGTAAGGAAGACTTTTCTTCATCCTTTTTCTACTTCCTTGGGTTTCTTTCAATGATGGTTAGAAGATCATTGTTCTCACAGTATAGGGGTACTGTCTTGTTGGTTCACCTTAATCCCTTGTAATTCTTATGCAAAGCTGCTTGATAATACCATTCTGCAATCTTGGCTTTGAGGAAGGACATTCTCCTTAATATTAACTCCAGATTATATGGTTCATATTCTTTTATTAGCATTTCTCTCCATGGACTTGGGACTTTTGAAAAGAACATGTGGAAAACTTCCTCACGTGGAAAACTTCATCCTCCTTTATTTTTCCATCTATACTTTATGAAGAGTTTGATATACTCGTCCACATGACAAATGTCAAGTAGCCCAAGGCTGTATACGGCATTCCTATACTTCTTCTTCTTTTCTTCTTGCATTCCTTCAAAGTAGCCTACTCCGATTAAATGGATTTTGAAGATATGTGATAAGAGTGAAAATAAGCATATTTTAGTGTTCAATTAATACCCTTTTGATAGGAATTGTTGTTATATATTAGCACAAGTATCTTATATTTAATATATGTGAGAAAAAAGTTTCACTTGAGGTGTTTTATTGTGTTTTAGGTGGAAAAAGGATCAAAAGTGCAAAGTTGGAGAAAAGTGCAACTTGTACAAGAATGTTAAAAAACGAACATCCAATTTGTGTAATTTTTCTGTATTTTTTTGGAACTCAAAACTGGAAGTGTGATATATGATTGGAAAGCCACAGAAGAGAGAATCATTTTGGCATAAAAAACACCTCAATCGAAGTCCAAACGGGAAAGTTATGATTGAAATAGTGATGTTGCACAAGCTATTTCTGCTCAGCACGATTGTGTCACTTTGAATGGATTGCTACACCTTCAAATGTTAGAGTTTTTATGAGTTCTTTATATGCATAGAAAACTAAGGAAAAGAAGATCATGTGACCACAAGAATCACTTAAATCAGAGTTTGGATGTGGATGTTATGTGCGAAATGGTCAAACTACGCAACCTCGCTCTACCTGAAGAAAGCCCGCTCGACCAAGACATTTTGGTCAAGTGACGGTCGAACGGTGTGAAATTTTTGGATCCGCGAATTGGTATGCCGCTCGACCTCTGCTCGACCAAAGACAATCCTGCTCGACCAAGACCATTCTGGTCGAGCTGGAAGACGGAATTCTATTTTTTATAATTTCACACCCCAGTGCGTGCATTTGCGTATTTTCAAGAAAAAAACACATCCAAGGCCAATGAGGAGAGCTTACAAGTATAAAAGGGGATGCAGATCACACAAAGGAAGAATCGCGCCACATCCATCCAACACCACCCCACAAGGGGGGATCACCCCCCAACCATCATCCACATCATTTCCTCCATCTATCCATCACTTTGAAGATTTGTTTGCTGAATCAAGAGGAGAACCAAGGGGAGGATTCAAGAAGGAGAAGGACGCGACGATGCCCACATCTACGATTTATTTCGTTACTTAATTTATCTTGAATTTTTCAGACTATGGGTAAGATCTATTCAACCCCCATAAATGTTCTTCACAACGTCATAGGTTAGAACCATTTTGGTAGTTCTAGGGTTTTGAAGGTTTTTATGAATTAATTGAATTTTTGAGTATATACACTGTACAACACTACTTGTGGTTTATTCTATATATGACTATTCATTTTTTATCCATATTCAGGGTAGTTTTGTACATCTTCAACTGCTATATAGAGTCCAAATATATCTCTTGGTTGTTTGTCAATCACCTAACCGAAAGAAAATAAGGGATTTGGTCTAAAGAATCTTAGTAGATGGAATATTGCTCTCTTAGCATCTACAGCATGGGACATCTACAACAAGGCTGACTCATTGTGGATCAAATGGATACACCCAGTATACCTTAAGGCAACTCCCATGGCAACCTATGTACTAGGGCCCTATGTTTCATTCTGGTGGAGATCCTTAACTATAGCCCAGGATAACATTTTACAAATAGTGCCACAAGAAGAGAGATAGAGTACTTGGGACCAAAGAATGAAGGAATGCTTTAGGATGGGAAAATTCAGAAGTGGCATTTTATACTCCAAGCTGAGTAGATCAGAAGAAAGTCCAAAATATTTTGCTTTAGGAACATATGGAATAAAGCTATTCTGAGGAAACATAGCTTTAAATTATGGCTCCTACATAGGCAGAGACTTCTGACCAAAGATAGAATGTGGGGAGATATTGAAGACAAGGAATGTGGGTTTTGCATTGGACAACAGGAATCGTAAAAACATCAATTTTTTTAGTGTAAATTCACAACTTGCATTTGGCACCATATCAGGGACTGGATAAGATGGACAGAAAATCCAAAATCAGTGGAAGATGCACTCAGGAAAATTTTCAGAGATACAAGAGGTAGAGAAAAGGAAAAACACCTACTTCTAATTACATTCGCCGCGTTTGTCAATCAAATTTGGCTGGAAAGGAATAAGCAGTGGTACCGGGAAGCATTGACTTGTCCGAAGGTGATTGTAGAGAGTATTAAATACGTTATTGTACATTTATACTTGAATTTTAAAAGGGGTCCTGAAAAAGGATACCAAGAGCTGTTGTTTTTCATATTGTACCACAATAGCGCAAGCAATTGTAACTGATGGTTTCTAAGATATATATAATTCACCAATTTCAGTATATATCTTTGTTGTTGATTGAACGCGTTCACTGCTGAACAAGATTTATTGCTATGATTCTAAGTAAGGGGACTCCGAAACTTCATTAGAATTATCATATATAGATACTTATTAATTGAATTGGATTCGGGTTGATAAGTAGGATAAAGAGGGTAATTTTATAGTACCTATAAAGGGAGATCATATAGGGTTAGAGTACCAAATGCACGGGAAAATAATTGATACTGATAGTACCTAGAAAGGGGGGGTGAAATTATATCTCTTGCTCCAAGGTTATTCACACTTGTTACACGCTTATCTACTTATGTCTATAAAGTAGATTTTCATGGCTTAATGATGCTTCCATGGTCCACGAGGCAGAGGAGGACATTGATACATGAAAGGGAAATTTATGAGTGAAACTGAATTGCCGGAGAACTGCCTATTCTCCTACTTGAGTCACTTTCGTATTTTCTAGTGTTTAATTTATTTTATTTATCATTTTAATTAATTGTTTAATTAGTTAATAATTCAATCCCAAATTTATTGCCTTCTTCTTAATTAATTTAGTAAATTATTAGATTGTTAGTACACTGTCCTGCGGGTTCGATATTTAACTTGGTCGCTTATCTAAGCTACAATAACTTCCTTCATATTTGGGGATTAATTATGTGTTGAGAAAACACTCATCATGTTTTTGGCGCCGTTGCCGGGGATGATTGTTATTATTGATTTTATTATTTCTAGTTTGATTAAGATTTTTATTTGCAATTATTTATTTATATCTAACCTTGAATTTTTCTGAGGTACTTGTGCATTAGGAAAAGAAGAGGAAGGAAAGGTGGGAATAACACATTGAGTTGAACATGGCCGAAGCAAGGCAGAATCTGGATAATGTTGTCATACATGAAATTTTCAAGTACAATGGTATTGGCAACATGGGTTTGATAGGAATAAGGGGGAAGATGATGAATACGAGATACATCCCGCTCTTATCAACATGGTAGAGAAGAATCCCTTTTCTGGGAGTTCCTTTAAAGATCCATATCAGCATATTAAAAGATTTCTTGGTTATGCAAATACTCAATGGTTCGCTGGAGCTAATGATAATGCTAGGCGGATCACCTTATTCAAGTTTTCATTGATTCATAAGGCAGAAGCTTGGTATGAGACTCTTGGTGCAGCAGACTGCACTACATGGGACCAAATGCAGCAGCAGTTCTTAGAGAGATGTATGTCACCCTCAAGGATCTTAAGAATGAAGAAAGACATCACCTAATTTGTTATGAATTAGGGTGAGAAATTCCATGAGGCGTGGATAGGTTTAAAGACATGCTCAGGCGGTGTCCACATCATGGAATGTCTAAAGCTCAGTACATAAGCATCTTCTATTATGGATTGGATTGTGAGTCGCGTGTTCTTATTGATGCATCATCAGGCAGAGTGTTGTTATCTAAAACAACACTTGAAGCAGAAAAGTTATTTGAATACATCTCTATGAATTCACGTGACTGACCTACGGTGAGAGTAAGAGGATCTTATGTATTTGGCAAGGTGGCGCATGTTGAACATCAAGTGGTAAACCGAATAGGATGATGAGATCGTCTTTATTTTAGCTGACATCAACAAGCTACTAGAATCCCAGCAGAGACAGATTACAGAGTTAACACAAAGGGGGCTTAGTATGCAGCCCATGGAGTGAAGGCTAGTGTTGAAGATGCCTTCAATCGATACATGACAACCAATGATGCAAAGGTTGACCGCATTGAAGCTAGTTTGAATACTAATCCTGCAGATTTATCTAAGTAGTTGAAGGACCTTACCTTGATAATGGGTCAGATGGCTGCGAGTGTGAATCAGCTGGCGCCGATGTTAGAGAAAGAAAAGTTCCCATCTCAAGGCATAATTAACTCGAAAGAGTGCAAAGCCATCACATTGAGGTCAAGAACACGGTACGAAGGTCCGATGATACCAGCGAGCAAAAAAAGAGATGGCATGTCCCCACTCGACCACCGCTTGACCAAACCTCTTGGTCGAGCAACAGTTGAGCAGCATACTGTAGAGCTGAAAAATCACAATCAGCTTATAAGGAACCTGCTCGACCAAAATGAGTTTGCTCTACCAGACCATTCTGGTCAAGTGGCGGTCGAGCGGCTACCTGTACAACTGAACAATCATATTCTAATTTTAAGGACCTCGCTCAATCAGTTTCACCCATTTTTGTACAGGATGTTACAACTGCTATTCAGAACACTTCAGTACTGAGCAGATAGTTGAGAAGAAGTGGGAAAGAGTAAAGAGGTTGAGAGCCGAGAAGGATAAACTGAAGGAGGCTGAAAGAGATGAGTGTGGAAGACCTAAGACTATACCTCTTTTGTTTCCTTCTAGATTAGCCGAGAAGGGATTGGAAGAGAAGTTTAAGAGGTTTAAAGACATCATGAGAAAAATTAGCTTGAACATCCCTTTCTCTGAAGCAATCATGGAGAAGCCATACTATGCCCGATTCCTCAAGGATATTATATCGAGAAAGAGAAGCTTGAACAGAGTGGATACGGTGAATCTGTCAGAGAACTACAGCTCGATCATTAAAAGAAAGCTTCCTGCAAAGTTGAAGGATCTGGAAAACTTCACTATTCTATGTGAGATTGGAAAATGGCCGGCATTTGAAGCCTTGTGTGATTTGGGGGAAAGCATCAACTTGATGCCTTTGTCCATCTTTAAAAGTCTTGGTTTGGGGAAGTTTACACTCACAACAATTGCTCTTCAGTTGGTGGATAGATCCATGACTTTTTCGAAGGGTTTAATTGAAGATGTTTTGGTGAAAGTGGATAAGTTTATATTTCGCGTGGATTTTCTTGTACTTGAGATGGAAGATGACAAGGATGACATTACCCATATTTTAGGGCGGCCGTTCCTTGCCATAGCTGGAGCCATGATACATGTTCAGGGGGGAAAGCTTAAACTATGGATGGATAATGAAGATGTGGTTTTCTCTCTTGATGATGCCTATGAAAACTCAATCATGTGAGAGCATAGATGTGGTTTCTAACTTGTTTAATCTTGATTTTTCTAGGAGAGATAATTCTGAATTTGAGTGGAAGATTGACAAGGAGGTGTCTAGACAACCATAGGAGGAAGGAAATTCCAAGGATCCTATTTTTGTGACTAAGAAAAGTGAAGTGCTGAGTATAGACAAGAAGAGAAAAATGAAGTATTTAAAGGTAAGGATGCGAGAAGACCATCCTCGGATCTAATAGTTCAAAGTTGCATATCGTCGTGACTCTCCGACGTTAAACATGAGCGCCTGTTGGGGCATGTCCCTTCCATTTTATTGCTTTATTATTTATTTCATGTGAGTGAGGAGTTATTGCTTTATTATATCTGAATATAAATCTTAGTTGTTGATTGAGCACGTTCACTACTGAATAAGATTTATTGTTATGATTCTAATTGAGGGGACTCTAAAACTTCATTAGAACTATCATATATAGATACTTATTAATTGAATTGGATTTTGGTTGATAAGTAGGATAAAGAGGGTATTTTATAGTACCTATAAAGGGGGATCATATCGAGTTAGAGTACCAAACGTGCGGGGAAATAATTGATACTGATAGTAAATAGAAAGGGGGGTGAAATTATATCTCTTGCTCCAAGGTTATTCACACATGTTACACGCTTATCTACTTGTATCTGTAGAGTAGATTTGCATGGCTTAGTGATGCGTCCATAGTCCACAAGCCAAAGTTGGACATTGATACATGAAAGAAAAATTAATGAATGAAACTGAATTGCCGGAGAGTTACCTATTCTCCTACATGAGTCACTCTCGTATTTTCTAGTGTTTAATTTATTTTATTTAATTGTTTAAATACTCCCTCCGTCCACTGTCAATCTATCCATTTTACCATTTTGGGTCATCCATCCTTAATCAATCCATTTCCCTTTTAGGACTAGGGACCCACACCCTCCACTAACACAAATAAAATATGGGACCCACACCCTCCATTAATACAACTACCTACTACACATAAAATAATAATACTCCTTAATCCACGTGCAAAAAGTGAATGGATACATTGAGTATGGACGGAGGGAGTAGTTAATAATTCAATCCCAACATTATGGTCTTCGTCTTAATTAATTTAGTAAATAATTAAACTGATAATATGTTGCCCTTTATCAAGTTTTTGGCGCCGTTGCCAGAGACGATTGTTATTATTGATTTTATTATTTCTAGTTTGATTCAGATTTTTATTTGTGATTATTTATTTCTATCTAACCTTTAATTTTTTTGAGGTACTTGTGTACTAGGAAAAGAAGAGAAAGGAAATGAAGGAAAAACACATTGAGTTACACATGGCCGGAGCAAGGCAGAATCCAGATAATATTGCCATACGTGAAATTTTCAAGTAAAATGGTATTGGCAACATGGGTTTGATAGGAGTAAGGGGGGAGATGATAATTTCGAGATACATCCCGCTCTTATCAACATGGTAGAGAAGAATCACTTTTCTTGGAGTTCTTTTGAAAATCCATATCAGCATCTTAAAAGATTTATTGATTATGCAAACACTCAAAGGTTTGCTGAAGCTAATGATAATGCTAGGTGGATCACCATAATCAAGTTTTCATTAATTCATAAGCCAGAAGCAGATTACATAGTTGACAAAAAGGGGGGCCTAGTATGCAGCAGTAAGAAGTGAAAATTATTGAAGATACCTTCAATCGATACATCACTAATAATGATGCAAGAGTGGATGGACTTGAGGTTACTATGAATTCTACCCATGCAAATTTGTTTAAGTAGTTGAAGGACCTTACCTTGATAATGGGTCAAATGGCTGCAAGTGTGATTCAGCTGGCGCAGGCGTTAGAGAAAGAAAAGCTCCAGTCTCAAGGCATAATGAACCTGAAAGAGTGCAAAGCCATCACATTGAGGTCAGG
The DNA here is from genome assembly GCA_023678885.1 of Pogostemon cablin. Taxonomy (NCBI): domain Eukaryota; kingdom Viridiplantae; phylum Streptophyta; class Magnoliopsida; order Lamiales; family Lamiaceae; genus Pogostemon; species Pogostemon cablin. The sequence goes on from CM042995.1 coordinate 14,355,056, forward strand.
AATGCAGTACGAAGTTCCGATGATGCCAGCAAGTATAAACATAGATGGAGTGTTCTCAATCGACCTCCACTTGACCAAACCACTTAGTCGAGCAATACATTTTAGAACAGATAAACAATGCTCTGTTTTTAGATTCCCCGCTCACCTACCACTCGACCAAATTCTTTGTTCAAGCAACAATCGATCAACATACTGTAAGGCTAAAAAATCACGATCAGTTTACAGGGACCTTGCTTGACCAAGAAGATCCCGCTTGACCAGACCATTCTAGTCGAGCTGAGGTCGAGCGGCCACCAGTAGAGCTTAACAGTCATATTCCGATTACGTGGACCTTGCTCGACCAGTTTTACCTCGCTCAACCAGACCATTCTGATCAAGCAGTGTTTGAGCGACCCTATTCGGCTCCCGTTTCTGCGCAATCATTCCCGGAGGTCCATTCGATCAGCCGTTCGAGTCGAGCATTCAAGTAATGAAGATGCCCATGGAGACTCAATCATGCGAGAGCAAAAATGTGGTTTCTAACTTGTTTAATCTTAATTTTAATAGGACAAATGATTCTGAATTTGAGTGAAAGAATGACAAGGAGGTGTCTAGACAGCCATGTGAGGAAGAAAATTTCAAGGATCATATTTTTGTGACCAAGAAAGGTGAAGTACTGAGTGTAAAAAAGAAGAGGAAAAGGAAGTATTTAAAGGTGAGGATACGAGAAGGCCTTCCTCTGATCTAGTAGTTCAAAAGGTTACATCCGTCGTGTCTCTCAGACGTTAAACATGAGTGCCTATCGGGGACTTTTCCTTCCATTTTATTACTTTCGTATTTCTTTTGTGTGAGTGAGGAGTTATTATATTTGAAGTGCTCACTCTTCGGCAATTACATCTCTTTTCAAACTTAGTTTTGAATTATGTTTTTATTAAGTTTGGGGGGGTGTGATGTACTTACCTCATCTTATAAGTACTAAGGGTATAATTTTTCCTTTCGTTGGTTGTTTATTTGTTAGGAGATTAGTTTTTTGCGGCATATTAATATTTTAACCGATGTTGGTATATCGATTTTTTTGCAACTTACCTAATGTTCTGTGTGTTATTTTTGTGTGTTCCCTAGTATTAGTGGTTAAGTTTTTTCTGTCTTTTCAATTTTTTTAGTGTCTCATATTTTATTATTGATAAATCCTGTGATAATGAGTGTGTTTGAGTTTTGATGATAGGAAAGGTAAAAGATTGGCAAGATGAGTTCTACACTGAGGCTTTAACCTGATCGAATTGAACAAATCGTGGAGCTCGTGATCGTTAAAGAAAAATCAGGTGCTCTCATTTTCTTATTCTAATTTTTATATGTGCTTTTAATTCATGGGAGTGAAAGGTTGAGTTTTTGGTTGTGGATCTATAAGCTTATATTTTTTAATAGTGCATGAAATTCATATGCTCTTGAAATTGATGAAGGAAGTTTACTGGAGTTATATTGTGGTATAAAGTTCTATATGTACTTGTGGAATATTGCTTACTAGGCAAATTTCTCTGTTAATTTTTAAAAACCCATGTGAGATTTTGAGCCTTTTAATCATGTTACATAATCACATGATGATATTTCTTTTCTAGTGAGTATTGTTCTTGTGTGTGTATTCTAGAACTTGCCTCTTGTCTCACTTGAAACTACACGTGTGTTAGATGATGGGAGATGATTTAAGGCCATTCTTGAATTTATGAGTCAATTAACCAAATAATTCCCTACCAAATGATGTTTATCCATAGTTAGCTCCATTGAGACTAAAAACATCATTATTTGGCAGCCTACGAGAAATAACCACTTTGAGCATCCAATTTTTTTGAGCCTTGACTGCCCTATATCTAGTGGAGAATTAATGGTTTTTCAAAGTGTGTTGATGGAGTTTGATAATAGTTTGGGAAGGAATGAAATTGGCGTTGAAGCAGTGATTAAGCTTGAAATTGCATCTAGGAAGAATCATAGAGTAGTGCTTAAATCTAGTACTCCATGAAATTCAACACCTGAGGGTTGTGCTTAAATCTATTACCCTATGGAGGATGCGCGAGGTAGTGAGAAAAAAAAGAAGAGAAGAAAGAAAAAAATATGGTGCTTGAAGGTGAAGAAGGAATGAAAACCGTCTGCATTGAAAAGAAAGAGAGGATGAAAGTTGAAGTGATCAATCAGTTTTAGTTCTCTACTATTTGAGTCGCAATATCTATATATTTCCTACCTTAACCAAAGAGTCAACGTACATCCAAAAGAAAAGTCCTTTTGATCTCATTGTCAAATCATACTTTTAGTGGTGGAGAGTTTGAGACTTTTGACAAGCTTATGGTTACGCATGCACTTGAATTGAATTTGAGCGTAAACACTTTAATCCATAAGTGTACATCGTTTATACTTGAGTGTGAGTGATATATACTTCCTGTAAGAACATGTCAATGGAGCATTTGAGTTGGTGGTGATTGTCTTATCTTGTCTGTTATGCATTAATTATTATATGTAATGAGACTTGCATGACCTAAGTTGAGGACAATTATATTTTGAATGGGGTATTGGTCATAGTCCTTATTTTCCCACTAATTTTCTTACTCACTCTCCTTATTTTTATTTTGTTATCTCGGGACGAGCGTACGATTAAGTTTGGGGCATTGATAAGAGTGAAAATAAGCGTACTATAGTGTTCAATTTAACACTTTTTTTATGAGAATTGTTTCCATATATTAGAAAAAATATCTTATACTCGATATATTTTGGGAAAGGTGTATTTGAGGTGTTTTATTGTGTTTTAGGTGGAAAAATGATCAAAAGTGCAAAGTTGGAGAAAAGGTGTAACTTGTGCAAGAATGCTGAAAAATACACGTCCAATTTGTGTAATTTTTCGGTGTACGTGTAGAGCTCAAAACTGGAAGTGTGATACATGGTTGGAAATCTACAGAAGAGAGGATCGTTTTGGCATAAGGAACACCTCAATCGAAGTCCAAACGAGGAAGTTATAATAAAAATGGTGACGTCGTGCAAGCTGTGCCGAACAGAATGGTTGTGCCACTTTGCATAACTTGTTACACCTTCAAATATTGGAATTTTTATAAGTTCTTTATATGGATAGTAATACAAGGAAGAGATAATCGCGTGAGCATAAGAATCACTCAAATCAGATTTTGGATGTGGAAGCTGTTGGATTGTATACTAAAAGTCTAGCTTTAGTATGAACAATGTCATAACAATATTTGAAATGAGAATCATATGATCAAATGATTGCATCTTATATTTTATTTTATATGCATGATGCAATAGTCCATGTACTTTATACTGTAGATAATATGTTTTGCGACAACACGCAGAAGATCATATTATCGGTTTCCTTATAAAGTATGAACAGATGCTCACAACTGAGATAGACGGGGACTCTCTATCGGTATGGTTGTAGTGTGGTTTGGTATTAGCTTGTCTTGGCTATAGAATAACATTAGTGCACTTGTGTGTATTGAGCAGGACCGCCTGAGGTTGTTCTTCTTATACTGACTAAATAGTAGAACTTGATCTCTGTTATTATGGAAGTTCGTGCTCTTAATCCCTATACAATAACCTCGACACGTAGGGCAGTATGTATTTCTTTGATTCATCAATGGGTGAGATTTATAAGTATTAAATCAACAAACTCGGTGAGTTGGGAAGTAGTGCTGTATCTATGGTGTGCTGTTGATTGTAGAAGGAATCCATGTCCGTTATAGGTTGATGATGTCCCTTTGAGGAGCTCATAAGGTTTATCATGTAAATCTTGCAAGTGGATTAATTTCCGCCATGATAATAAGGTTGAGTGGTACTACTCTCGGATGAGATATTAATTAATTTGAGTTTTCAGTAACTTAATTAATTAATGGACATTGTTTTTCTTAAACATGGGGAGACCATCGGGCTTATAATAAGAAGGAGCCCAGAACATAATTTTGGGATTGGACGGGTAGTGCAGTAATAATATTTTAGTGGACTATATTATTATTATTGGATTTAATTAAAAGCTTTGGGCTAAGCTTGGTTAATTAAATTCAATTGAGGCCCAGCCCAATTTCTCCTCTTGGTCCCTGCTGTAGCCCAGTATATGAGTGAACTCAGCTTCCTGGAACCCTAAGATAATTCCTGCGCCTCTTTTGGTGAGAGAAGGGAAAAGAAGCAGATTGAGAGATCCTGCAGACTGTTGCCCACACAACAGCAGGATCACACTTGGGACATACAGTAGAAGATCAGAGGTAGTTCTCTGCAGTTCATCCTCTACATCAACCCAGAAGTACGGTAAATGGTTTTATTGCTTCTGCTGCTTATTGTTTATCTGGAATCCTAACGAATCACGTTGAACCGCACGATCCAATTGCCAACAATTTGTATCAGAGCGTTGATTTCGTGGTGAAACGTGAGATGTTAGGTGGGGATTGAGCCTTACATGTGATTATTATCGAATTGAAGCATGTATGATAGGGCTTTAGTGATTAAATGTTTAATCTAGTTATTATCATATGACTAGAGTACGGGTTTAGTATCCTTTTATCCTTGTATCCCTATCTGCTGTGTATTATTGTTGTTGATCCAACAAACATAGTCCAAACGACGGCGAGGCTGTCGAATCAGCAGTCGGTTTCGGCGAGATCCTTGAAGGCCAGGGCATGTCAGCGATGAGACTCGGGCTGGATGACGTGCAGGCAGGCGGGTACTCCGGGGACATTGTTGACTGGATGATCTAGGCGCGTCTGATGCAAGCTCCGACAAGTCCATGGTGGGTCTCGAGCGAGGCTTCAGGCTGTTCTGTGCGCGGCTGATGCGGGCGAATCCTGATCGGTGTCGTGCTGGGCGATGGCGACCTTGGGCGGTGCAATCCGTAGGGGATCCAAATCGATAGGCGGCGGCGCTGTCGAAGTGAATCGGGGTATCCCGATAGAAGAAACTGCTGACTGGAGTCCGATCCAGATCGGATCGAAACAAATCGGCGACGCGCATCGGACGCCCAGAGAGGAAGATTGGGCACTGTCGTTGCTGGCGGCGCGAATCTGGTTGGGCCATCGGGGGTCTTCGACGAAAGATGCCGCTCGAGGCTTACTGACGGTGCGTCTGCTCTGGCCTCCCATCGCGCCTGGTTGGCGGCTGCCTGTGCTGTCCTTGAGCAGTGGCGGCGAGCGGCGAAAGGGGGCGACTAGGATGGCGGCGGCGCTGTTGCTCAGTGGGCGGCAGCGGCGGCTTGTTTCGTCGGTGATGGCTGGCATGTGCGAGAGGCCGTTTGGCTGTGGGGGCGGCCACCGGGAGGAGAAGGTGGACGGCAGTAGAGGGCGGTCATCCGGACAGGCTGGTTGTAGTCGCACTTGATAGTGTCTTCCGGCGTATCTTCGTTGGCTCTGGGCATGTTGTTAATTGTCGCTAGAGGGCGCTGACGGGATGGCCGCCGGCAACAGTGCGCCGGTCGAATCTACTGGTGGCTGCCGGTGTTTTCTCCGGGTGTGATGTACGCTTGCGGCTGGCAGTTTTTTAGGGCAGCATGATGTTGGGCTGATGGGCCGAGCACATGCTGCAGGCTTGGATTGTTGTTGGGTCTTGTTTATGGTTGAATAGGCAGCAGTTTAATGAATGGGATTTGGGCCCAAATTATAATTAAAAGGAAATGGGCTGCTGGGCCCTATTTTAATTAAGGTGTATTTGGGCTTGTTTTTCTGGATTATGGGCTGCTGGGCCAATATTTTATTGCTGGTTTTAATTAATTGTGAGTAATGGGCCAAGCATGATAAATTAATTAATTATATTAATGGGCTAATTTTGTGCTGGTGGGCTTGGTGGATTTAATTTGATTTTGGGCTAAGATTATGGGCCATGGATAATGGGCTTGATTAATTATTTAATCTGCTGCTCATTTTGTGCTTATTTGTTGCTCTTCAGGCCCAAATTAATTGATCCACTATTTATACAATTAATTATGTTATATAACTAATTAATTGATTTAATTATCAATTATTGTTGTATATGTGAAAGGCATGTTCTATGTGATTTATTTATTTAAATTGCTGTTAATAGAAGCATGCTAAAATGTATATTTTATTTCTAAATATTATATGCATGTTAAAAACCCTCGGTAATTAAATAACTAAGTGGGAGAGGGGATTGGTAATTAATTCCCGCGGCCTCCATTATTGGTTTGTAAGTGATGTGAGTAAACTTGCGCGTTGGCAATAGAGTCTTCCTCCCTAACGGATGAGTTTATTCACGGATCACTGGTACAAACTTCTTTAAATAATTATTGTTTGTAATGTGATGCATATGGACTTGCGCGTTGGCTATAGTGCCTTCCTCCCTAACGGATGAGCTTATATGCGGCTCACTAGTACAAACTTATATAATTGATGGTTGTAGAAAGTTATCTGAGCGCGTGTGTACTTCTCCAATAGTAAGGCACATAAGCTTGGGCAGCGGACTTGGGATCAAATAATGGTGTACACTTAGATGTAAATAATTAGTATCCTCCCCAATGGAGTCACTGCTATTGTTTGTATGGCTAAAGATGAACCGACTATTAATTATTTTGTCATAAAGTTAGGTTGACAAATGAAATTAATGGATAAAACCTTCTCTTGTAAATGTTCGGGTTTGTAAACGTCCACCCTAACGTGGCTTGCGGACTCACGGTGCTTGAGATGTCGGTGAATTTTATTTTATATTGTTTTGAGGGAATCAATATAAAAGGATAAAATTCGAAGATTTGATCGGTAAATTTATTTGTGATTCTCTGAATTTCGGATGGTTTTATTTCACTAATTATTAACTAAAAGACATTATATTTATTTGTCCAAATTAGATGATTAGAAAGAATCTTGGTTTTGATAATTACTGCTTAAGAAAATACATGTGTATTCTCACAAAGGACATCTCATGATGCCTATTAAAGTCTCTAGTGAAGAGATGAGAGGTTCATAGAAATATGATGGTCTCATGTAACTCTTCGGATACTTGAGTAATTAAAAGGCAGAAGATCATGGTCGAATTGATGAATGAATTAGAAAAGCTTGGAATAGAAATTGAAAGGGAAACCTAAATCAATTTATTCATCACAATTTGCCTGGATGTTTTGAGCAAGTTCTACCTGAAATACGAGAGGTTGTATATGGTGGGAAACTTCTAACAAAACATATGGCAAAAGAAAGCCAATTTTCATCATGATGTGAACAAATTTAATATCTTAATTACTAATGGTTTGAACATGATTAGTGATGGCATCAACTGATACGAAGTATGTAGATACTGGAATCACTAAATGTTTATCACTGAGTAAGGATAAGATTGTTAATAATATGGGTAAAACTACAAAGGTAGTGGCTATTGCAGTGGGAGTTGTTTATTTATCTCATGATAAGAATAAACGATTTATTATGAGAAATTGTCTTTACGTACGTTTCATAGAAAGAATTTAATTTCGGTTTCTATGCATTAATGGATGGATACTTCATTTCATTTAAATGACATGGTCATAGTAATGAGGAATGAGGCTATAATCCGTTAAAGTATGTTGGTGGATAAAAAGTATACTCTTGAATCATGTACATCCCACAGATGCAATAAATAGTAATTAAATAATGCATCTTCTAATATTAGTAAGAGAAAGGAACCTTCGGAAATGAACTAAACATACATTTGGCGTCTATGACTAATTCATTTTACTTAAGTAGGATTCAAAAGTTGATAGCCGATAGACCGTAAGGTTTATCTGAAGTGGAAACTATCGGACTTGCGAGTCTTGCTTGGAAGTAAAAATGATTAACTGCCTTTTCAAGGCTGTGGGGTGTAGAGCCAAAGATATATATGTTGGAATTAGTTCATTCTGATTCAAGCGAACCTAATATTATCCAGGCGAGAGGTGGTTATGAATATTCGAAAATTATTCTGGAAACCAATATATTTATATGATGTACTGCATGTCTAAGTTCTTTGATTAATTCAAGAATTGTAAGGCTGGTACAGTGAAACGTCATGGAAAATATATTAAGTCATTACGATTCAATCATGATGGCGAATACCTCTTGGGATAGTTAGGAGCTATTGATCAGAAGATGAGATTAAATCTCAATTTGACTACACCGGGTAAGCCCCAGCTGAATGGTGTGGTGGGTAGAAGGTATTAGGCTCTTATGGTTATGATTAGATAGATGATGAATTATTTGGAATAATTAAATTCATTTTATGGATATGCCCTAGATACAGTAATTCGTGAAACATTTGTCTATATATGGGATATCCTAGAAAAATGGAGGGTGATTTATTTAGTCCAAAAGATCGAAGGGTAATTGTTAACACAATAACTAGATTTTTGGAAAAGGACTATATAATAAATCACAAACCCCATGTATAAGTTGTTCTAAAGGAAGTGAGAGGAAAACACAAAGTTAAAGTACCAAGTGTACAAGAGGATATACCACAAGGTAAAATGCAACGCGTGTCACGTCTGATACACAAATACATGTAATGCCTTGTCGTAGTGGGAGGGTTGTTCAACTACCCGTTAGATATATGTTTTGGGAGAGTGATGAGTGTGTAAATTCACAAGTTTGGCGCTATGTTTTGTGCTAGTTTTGGAGAGTTTTGATGTGGAAATAGGTGGAAAACCTATATATATTGTGAAATAGCATGAATCAGGTGTTAGTGGAGCTATTTGAGTGTTTTCTTAGCAAAAATGGAGTGAAAGGGCCAAGAATCGAAGAGACGGAGTCGAAGCCACGCGAATCGCCCAAGAAGTAGGTGGGTTCGACCTAGCTGGAGGAGGGTTCGACCTCTCCAGCAGGTCAAACCAATGCTGCTGGACATACAGAGATGGGTTCGGCCACGACTCAGTTGGTTCGACCTGGCCATCAGGTCGAACCATGGTCGAACCTGTTTGCAAGAAGGAGGATTCGACCATGATGTTGGGGTTCGACTTGCCAGTTAGTTGAATCGGGAGCAAGAGTTGTCCAGTGCTGAGGTTCGACCTGGGGTTCGACCAAGGCCTAAGTGGTTTGACCTGTCCAGAAGGTCGAACCTGTGCAGAATTCTTCCAGTAGCGGGGTTCGACCTGGGGTTCGACCTGCGGCTTGGGGTTCGACCTGCTTGACGTGGTCGAACCTGTGTGCGAGAACTTACCTTATCCGGATTTTCGAGGCCGAAACGCGTGAGATCACTTAGAAAGCCCATTCCAAGCCCTAGAGACGTGATTACAAGTATAAAAAGAGGCTCATACAGAGAATAAGGAGTTTTTTGATCGTCAATCGTAGGAGAGACAAGAGTAGAGGTGGTGATCCATTCGGAGGGCTGTGACAGAGGTTCGCTGAAGGTTCAAGTAAGAATGATTAATCTAACCATGATTGTTCCTAGATCAATCATGGGCTAGAACCACCTTGGTAGTTCTAGGGTTATGAAAGTTTTATGATGTAATTCGTGTTTCGTGTGTAAAACTCCGTACAACACTACCTGTGGTTTGTTTTATATAAGATTGCATATTTAATCCATACTCATAGTCGTTTTGTGCATCAACGATCGTTGTGTAGAGTCTGAATACATGACATGGTTATTGATTGAGTGCGTTCACTACTGAGCAGGGTTTATCGTTATAATTCTAAGTGAAGGGATTCCGAAGTATTATTAGAACTGTCTTATATGAATATTCATGAATTGAATTGAATTCGGGTTGATGAATAGGATGAAGAGTATAACTTTATAGTACCTAAAAAGGGAGATCAAATCGGGTTAGATTCTAGACGTAGAAGATAATTGATTATGATAGTACCTAGAAAGGGGGGTGAAGCATATCTCTTGCTCTGATGTTATTCACACGTGTCAAGCGCATATTTACTTGTATCTATAGAGTAAACTTGCATGGTCTAGTGATGCGTCCACAAACCACAGGGCAGAGTCGGACACCATCACACGAGAATACGAATTGCTAGTGAAACTGGATGACCCAATGAACTACCTATCATTCTTATTGATCACAACTCACTTCTCTCTACTTTTGCTATTTCTTTTGTTAATTCGATTAGAAGTTACTATCCATTAAACCTTTACAATTACCAACATAGTCTAAAATATACTAGAAGATCACAAAATTGATATTTATCCGTCCCGTGGGTTCGATATTGTAACTTGGTCATCTTCGCGACTACAATTGATATCCTTATACTTGAGGATTAATTTGTGTGTTGAGAAAACCCCTATCAAGTTCTTGGCGCCGTTGCCGGGGACAGCGTAAACTATCTTTTTTGTATTATTTCTAGTTTATTAGGACTATTTACCTTGTTTTGTTGTTTTCTTTCTTATTTGTTTTAGGTGTATGCTCACAAGATCAAAGAAAGGTAATCTTGAACCGTATAATCCTGAGATTGGAGCATCATCAAGAAAGAAGAAGAAGAAGAAGAGCAAGGCATAGGCAATAGACTCAACTGAAGCTCTGAATTTTGGAGTTGAGGTTGACGAGCAGATTTCGCAAGCGATTGAGACTACAACTGAAGTTAATTTGGAAGTAGTAACAGTCAACATGGCAGTGAATCCGGATAATCTAGCCATCCGTGAGGTTTTCAGAAATAATGGGGCTGGAAATTATGAGCTTTTAGGAGCAAGGGGAACTAACACCGCGTTCGATCTTCATCCCACTCTTATTAGCATGATAGAAAGGAACTCCTTTTCAGGAGGGTCTTTCGAGGATCCACAGCAGCATCTGAACAAGTTCTTGGGCTATGCAAGTACTCAAAAAGACGTAGGAGAACATGAAGATGCTAGGAAGATCCTTTTGTTCAAATTCTCGCTTACTGAAAAGGCGAGGGATTTGTACGATACTATTAATGCAGCTGAGTGAACCACGTGGGAGCAATTGAAGTTAAGATTCTTGGAGAGGTATATGCCACCTTCGAAAGTGTTTAAGATGAAGCAAGATATTAACCAATTTGCTATCAGTGGAGGTGAGAAATTTCATGAAGCGTGGGATAGATTCAAGGACATGCTCAGGAAGTGTCCTCAACATGGGTTATCTAAAGCCCAATATATCAGTATATTTTATAACGGATTGGACTGTGAATCAAGAGTGCTACTTGATGCTTCTTCTAATGGAGCATTGCTTACAAAGTCATCCGTTGAGGCCGAGAGATTGTTTGAAGACATATCAATGAATTCGAGGGATTGGCCCACTGATAGAGTTAGAGGTACGTATGTTCTTGGAAAGGTAGCTCAGGTTGAACAAACAATGGTGAAGACTAAAAGAGAGGATGAGATCGTTTCGAGCTTGTCCAATATCAACAAGCTACTTGAGTCTCAACAGAAGCAGATCAGCGAGATATCCCAACGAGTGCCAATCATGCAGCAAGAGATGATGAATAATGGAACCATCCAAGACGAATTGGAGGAAGCAAATTATGCCATGGGTCAAAGTATCCAAGGAACGAGGTACCCAAATCAAGGAAACCGGAACTACCAAGGGAACTATCGAGGGAACTTTAATAATCGTGGTCCATCTGGTAGTTATCAACAGCAACCAAGGAGGCCTGAATTTTCATGGAGCAATACGAAAAATGCAGTGCAACTTCCGATGGGTATTGATCCGGGAGAAAAGGTGGAAGAAGGAAAGCCTGGGTTCGAGGATACTGTGAACCGGTACATGGTAAAGAATGATGAAAGAGTGAATCGCCTTGAGGCAAAGCTTGAGAAAAAGATTGATGATCACCACAGAGATTTGTCCACTCAAGTGAAAGATCTCACATTGTTCATGGGTACAATTGCAGAGAATGTGAACACATTGACTCAAACTGTAGGAAAAGGTAAGTTTCCGTCTCAGAGTATAGAGAATCCAAAGTCGTGTAATGCCATCACACTGAGGTCAGGAACGCAGTACGAGGGACCGATGAGGCCGGAATCGAAGTTGGAATTTTCTAAGCCTCGGTTCGACCAACACGCAGAGGGTTCGACCAACTTTTCAGGTCGAACCCAGGTCGAACCTCATCGGCCAGAGCACTCTGTTTTGACGCATGAGCGGTTCGACCAACACGCAGAGGGTTCGACCAACTTTTCAGGTTGAACCCAGGTCGAACCTCATCGGCCAGAGCACTCTGTTTTGATGCAGGAACGGTTCGACCACGATCACGAGGGTTCGACCAACTCTTCAGGTCGAACCCAGGTCGAACCGAAGGATAGAGATTATACAGTGAAGCGGTTCGACCAAAGGGGCAGTGGTTTGACCTCCAATGTTGGTCGAACCCAAGTCGAACCTCCGGAGCAGAATGAGATCAGTCTTCCAGTGAAGAGGTTCGACCAATACTGTCCTGGTTCGACCTCTCAGCCTGGTCGAACCCCAGTCGAACCTCGCCGAGATATTTTGTTTGATTCACCTGTTGTTCCTTTTGATGTTGATGCAACTCCAGTGGTACGGAATGAGCAAAGTACAGACATAATAGCTGAGAAAAAATGGGAAAGAGCTAAGCGATTAAGAGCCGAAAAGGAGAAAGCGGAAAAGGTTGATCGTGATGAATGGGGAATTCCCAAAATAAAGATGCCTCCACCGTTTCCCTACAAGCTAGTGAAGAAGGGGTTAGAAGAGAAGTTCAAGAAGTTTTCAGAGATAATGAACAAGATAAGCTTGAACATCCCTTTTTCAGAGGCAATCATAGAGATGCCATATTATGCTCGATTCCTTAAAGACATATTGATGAAGAAGCGAAGCTTAACCGGAGTTGAAACGGTAAACTTATCGGAGAATTGTAGCTCAATTATTCAAAAGAAGTTGCCACCAAAGATGAAAGATCCGGGGAGCTTTACTATTCTTTGTGAGATCGGGAAGGGGCCAGCACGGCGAGCTTTATGCGATCTTGGGGCAAGCCTCAATTTGATGCCGTTGTCCATCTTTCAGAAGCTTGGTTTGAGGGAGATGACCCCGACAACTGTTGCTCTCCAATTGGCAGATAGATCAATGACGTTTCCGAAAGGAATAGTTGAAGATGTTCTAGTTAAGGTGGAGAAGCTAGTTTTTCCTATGGATTTCCTTGTGTTAGAAATGGATGATGACAAGGATAATGTTCCTCTAATCTTGGGGAGGCCATTCCTTGCTACAGCTGGAGCTATGATAGATGTTCGGAAAGGAGAACTGAAGTTGAGAATGGATAAAGAAGAAGTACTTTTCAACTTGGACAAAGCAATGAAAATGCCAATGGAGTCCCAGTGTTATAGTATTGACGTGGTGGAGGAGATTGTGAAGGAGGATATGTCTTTGATCTTGTCAAAGGATCCTCTTGAGACATGTTTGATGGAATCTCTTACTTATCCCACTACGGAGCTTGACGGACTTTCTAACGAGGTATGTATTGAATTTCTTGAAAACTTACTTGCTTTGAGTGATGATAGGTTTGCATTGGAGAGAAATAAAGTGGAAGAAGTCAAATGGACCAGGAAGTACTTGCCTTTGGATAATGAAAACACTCCAGTGGAGAAAAGAAAAGAGGAGTTGAAACCATTGCCGGATCACTTGAAGTATGCTTTTCTTGGTGATAATGCACAATATCCGGTAATTGTATCTTCTTCCCTTACTGATGATCAACTTGAGGCGTTATTAGATGTTTTGAGGAAGTACCAGTCTGCAATAGGGTGGTCACTTGATGATTTGAAAGGTATTAGTCCTTCGTATTGTATTCATCGGATTAGGTTGTTGGATGAAGCCAAAGCTAGTGTTTAGAATCAGCGTAGGGTGAATCCCGCAATTCAAGAGGTGATAAGGAAGCAAATTCTTACGTGGTTGGATGCTGGAATTATATATCCTATTAGTGATAGTCCCCATGTGAGTCCATTGCATGTAGTTGCTAAGAAGGGGGGTATGACTGTAGTGAAAGCTGAGGATGGAGAAGCTATAGCCACGAGAATTCCTACGGGATGGCGTACATGTGTGGATTACAGGAAATTGAATGAGAACACGTGTAAGGACCATTTCCCTCTTCCATTTATGGATCAAATGTTGGATCGTCTTGCAGGGTATGAGTTTTATTGTTTCTTGGATGGATACTCGGGGTATAATCAAATCATGATTGCTCCCGAGGATCAAGAAAAGACCACTTTTACTTGCCCCTACGGGACCTTTGCTTTTAAGAAAATGCCGTTTGGATTGTGTAATGCGCCTGCTACTTTTCAGAGATGCATGATGGCGATTTTTGATGGTTTGATAGAGAAGATCATGGAAGTATTCATGGACAATTTTTCAGTCTTTGGTTCTTCTTTTGATATGTGTTTGTCTAACCTTGCTGTTGTTTTGAAAAGGTGTCAAGAAACTAATCTTGTCTTGAATTGGGAGAAGTGTCATTTCATGGTGAAATATGGGATTGTTCTTGGGCATCATGTTTCCGCCAAGGGATTACAGGTAGACCGTGCTAAAGTGGTGGTAATTGAGAAGCTTCCACCACCGACCAATGAAAGAGGAGTGCGGTCCTTCCTTGGACACACCGGTTTTTACAGGAGATTCATTAAGGACTTCTCAAAATACTCTAAGCCCTTATCTCATTTACTTGAAAAGGATATTCCTTTTGTGTTTAATGATGAGTGTTTAACAGCTTTTCAAGTTTTGAAGGAGGCGCTTATTACTGCCCCTATCTTGATCACACCGGACTGGACGCAACCGTTTGTACTTATGTGTGATGCAAGTGATGTAGCATTGGGTGTGGTGCTTGGGCAGCTAAGGGAGAAGAAGTTCTGCGCCATTTACTACGCGAGTAAGACTTTCGATGCGGCACAGAAGAATTACACGGTAACTGAAAAGGAGTTTTTGGCTGTTGTGTATGCATTCGATAAGTTTCGTCAGTATTTGGTTGGCATGAAGACGATTGTGTATACGGATCACTCAGCGATTCGTTATTTGATGGAGAAGAAGGAGACGAAGCCTAGGATCATAAGATGGATTCTACTACTGCAGGAGTTTGACTTGGAGATTCGGGATAAGAAAGGAACAGAAAATGTGTTGGCCGATCACTTGTCAAGGTTGGAGAGTAGGGAGCATTGTGATAATTCTTTCGAGTATATTGAAGAGATGTTCCCTGATAAGAAGATCATGGCTGTGGCTGTTGAAGGTGCCGAGCAAGCATGCGTGGTTGCAGCGCAAGGTGTGGATCCATGGTACGCGGATTATGTTAATTACATTGTCATTGGTGAAATTCCAAGGGATCTCAACCGATATCAACTTGCGAAATTTCGTAGGGATGTTGAGACATTTATATGGTATGATCCGTTTGTTTATAAGATTTGTACAGATTCTATTGTTCGGAGATGTGTACCCGAGATGGAAATGGAAAGTGTGTTGGAGTTCTGCCATGCACAACCGAATGGTGGGCATTTCGGAGCGCAAAAGACTGCAGCTAAGGTACTTCAATCTGCTCTTTATTGGCCTACTTTGTTTAAAGATAGTGAGAGCTATGTGGCGTCTTGCAATAGATGTCAGCGCATGGGTAATATAGGTAGGAGAGATGAGATGCCATTGCAGCCTAGCATAGTTGTGGAGATATTTGATGTATGGGGGATCGATTTTATGGGGCCTTTTCCCCCGTCGAATGGGTTTCTCTACATTCTTCTTGCGGTGGATTATGTTTCGAAGTGGGTGGAAGCAATTCCTACTCGTGTTAATGATTCGAAAGTTGTTTTATCTTTCCTGAAGAAACATATTTTTGCCCGTTATGGAGTTCCGAGAGCATTAGTTAGTGATGGAGGTTCCCACTTCGTCAATAAATTTCTGGAGAAGGTGCTTAAGGATTATGGTGTTAGGCATAGGGTTACTACACCCTATCATCCACAAGCAAATGGGCAGGCGGAGGTCTCCAACCGTCAAGTAAAGCAGATTCTGGAGAAAGTGGTAGGAACTAATAGAAAAGATTGGGCTATGAAGCTTGATGATGTGTTATGGGGGTTCCGAACCGCTTACAAGACGGTATTAGATATGTCACCGTATCAAATTGTCTATGGGAAGCCGTGCCACTTACCCGTAGAAATCCAACACAAAGCGTTTTGGGCTTTGCGTCGCTTGAACTTGACCCTTAGGGATGTAAAGGAGTTGAGGCTTACTCACATGAATCAATTGGATGAGTTTAGGAGTCGTGCTTTCAAGAATTCAGAGATTTATAAGGAAAGAATGAAGAGGTGGCATGATTCTAAAATTTTGTACAAGGAGTTCAAGCGAGGAGATGAGGTACTACTTTTTAACTCTCGTTTGAAGCTTTTTGCAGGCAAGTTGAAGTCTAAATGGACGGGACCGTTCATGATTCATCGAGCCTTAGGAGGGGGGATTTATGAGCTTATTGACAAAGATGGTGATGTTATCATGGTGAATGGGCATCGTTTGAAGCATTATAGGTCGCCGGATGATGCGTGTGTCATTTTTGATGATACCTTATTCTGATTTGGTACCATCGTGACTCTTCGACGTTAAACATGAGCGCTTGTTGAGAGCTTACTCTTCCGTTTTATTGCTTTATTTCTTTTGTGTGAGTAAGAAATTTTTATATTTTAGATGCTTACTAATCGTTAATTACATCTCTTTTCAAACTTAGTTTCGACTTACGTTTTTACTAAGTTTGGGGGGTGTGATGTTATTACCTCATTGAAGCATTAAGAGTATAATCTTTTCTATGTATTGTTTGTTAGGGGAATTGGTTTTTGCGGCCATGTTGAAATTTTAATCGATTTTGATGTGACGATTTTTTACAATTTGCCTAATGTTCAGTGGTTTTTGGTTGTGTTTTCTTATACGGAGATACTCATGAATGATATTATGTGGAACAATTTCTGAAGTTGTGCTCTAGATTGTACCTAATGAGGTTGTGTTGAAGCTTGAAGTATGTAGTGAATGAAGAACACTCAGTTTTGGAAATCAGGAGATAGGTTCGACCAAGTCTAGGAGTGGTTCGACCTGATCAGGAGGTCGAACAAAGGCAGAGGAAGTCGAACCGTCGTTGAAAGTTGTCCAGAGAGGAGGTTCGACCAAAGCCATAGTGGTTCGACCTGATCAGGAGGTCGAACCTATGGTCGAACCGGCGTTGAAAGTTGTCCAGAGAAGAGGTTCGACCAAAGCCATAGTGGTTCGACCTGATCATGAGGTCGAACCTATGGTCGAACCTGTCAGTCGGAATCACTCTGTTTTCCAGAAGAGGGGTTCGACCAATTCAAGAAAGGTTCGACCTGTTTAGCAAGTCGAACCCCTGGTCGAACCAAGAAGATCGTTTGTCCAGAAGAGAGGTTCGACCTCGCCATCCATGGTTCGACCAGTCCAGGTGGTCGAACCCGAGGTCGAACCAAGCCAGGTACGCGATTTAAGTTTGAATTTTCAGAGGGGTTCGATCACTTTTTCGAAACATCAAACCTCGAACCCTCTTCGAACCTCTACACCCTTGCACAAATTCTTCAATTACACTTGATTTCACACCGATTACACAACATTACACCTTGAACTATCGATTTGGTCGTGGATTTGGGCGGATTTCATCGCGTGTTAGGGCTGAAATCGCGTTTTTGGGTGTTTTGTGTTTTCGATCGGTTTTTCACCATGGGCAAGTCACAAGGTACGTTTTTTCCAACTCAATTACTCTAGGATTGAAGGTTTAGGTAAGCAATTTGATGTGAAATAGAGAATTGATGTTGAGTATGGTTGAATTTCATGGAGAATGTTGATATTTTGATTGGTTTCATATGAATTCTTGTTTCTTGGTTTGTGGTTGATTGATTATTGATAGAACTTGGGTTTTTATGTGGATTAATCAAGGATATAGAATATACCATAGAATGAGCATGTTGATTTGATTTGAAATTGATGAAATTAAAGTAGTTCATGGAGGAAAGCATATTGAATTTTTGATTGAATTGCTTGAATTGCTTAATGCATGCTTGTTGGTTATGTTTTGATGATTAAAGAAGGTATAATTGAAGATGTTTTGAGAATGTTGAATAAGCAAGTGGTGTTGAGATGATAGTTTGTATGAATATGCATTGATGCTTGAAGTCTTGAGTTAAGTATGTGATGTGCTAGTACAATACTTGCTTTCTTGTCTTGTTGGTTGGATTGAAGTATTTGTTTTCAGGAAAGGGGCAAGTATCAAGTAAAGGAAAAGGAAAAGCAGAGGAGGAGAGATCAAAGAAGAGGCATGACAGGCCTTCAAACTTGGACAAAGTGACAAGAAAACTGAGGCTACAAGACCGTTTACCTGATAACTTCAAGATTAGGATGCAAGGATGGGATGAGATTAAAGAGAAGTGGGAAGAAGTTTCAGACAAGATAGCTCGCACTCGATACCAAGATGATGAAGCGATGAGGATAATGAGAATAGGGGATGATATATTTTGGATGTTTGATCAAGTAGGGATCCGAAGATTCATGGAGTTGAAGAGGCCGACGTACTTCCATGTTACAGCGGAAGTGGTGTGTTCGTTTGAGATGGAGAAGGACCCGCTTGGATACCCCTATCGGTGTACGTTTCAGCTTGGTTGAGTGAGTTGGAGATGGACGTCTGAGGATTTCAACGAGCTATTTGATACACCTTTGGAGATCCCTCGTTTAGAAAGTGCTGCATTCAGTGTAAAGCGATTTTGGAGGGAGATCACGGGGGAGATTCGTGATTACAAGACTAGACAGGCTCGTGCTTCCGCAATAAAGAACCTTGTCTTGAGGTACTTGGACCGCATCCTGAGCAACACGTTGTTCACCCGCTCGGAGGGCAGTGTTGTGTCTAGAGGAGAGTTATATGCCTTGTGGTGTTGTTGAATGGAGTGAAGTTCAACGTTGGAGCTTATTTTATTGCGCAGCTGAATCGATTCAAGACCATTGGTTTTCAAAAGGTAAATATTGAAGGGTTATTGACGATTTTGGCTGAGCATTACAACTTGGACCTCACCGGCATTACACCAGTAGAAGGAGAACCCGATTTGATTATGAGCACGTGCGCGAATGGAGGGTTTGCCTATTTTAGAAATGGAGATTGGTTTTTCACGAGAGGTGTCAAGCCTTTCGAATTTATGTTCCCCTTCGACGTGAGCAACTTGACAACTATTCGGGAAGCAAGGAATAGGCTAATGAATTCTCTAGGACACACCGCTTTATCCATGGCAGCGAAGTCGGGTGGTGATTGGAGAGCGGTAGCACAGATGTGTGCTGAGGGAAGGATGGCTGAGTTACAGCAGATTGTTGATCGAGGAGAGTTCCGTCCACCTCAGCCACAGCAGTCTGAAGAGGAGGATCAGGTAGAGGAGCAGCCGAAGATGGAGATTCCGGAAGGAGAGCAGCATGATGCGCCTCAGCATGCTCCAGGACCGCAGCAGCGGCGAGCAGTTCCAGGTACTCAGGAGCAGCTTCGCTTAATTCATGAGCAGCTGATCGTGGTGGTAGCTGCACAGCAAGAGACGAACAGGCAACTCGCGCTCGCTAACGCCAACTACGCTACGCTGAACGAAAGGTACGCTGCCTTGGATGAGCGTGTTGGTAGAGTGAGTAGTCGAGTGGATATGATGGACAAACACATTACCAGTCTGTGCCGAGCTGTGGAAAATAGAATGGATGAGGATGACGATGATGATGAGGATGATGATGCTCCTAGGGAGTAGTTTCAGGTTTTCTTTTGGCTTCTCCGATTCATCTTATCTCCCATTCTTCTTTTTATTTTTACAGATTGGGGTGTGATTCATGTGTGAGTGGCATGTACTTGATATAGTTGACCTTGTATCGTTACTCTGTATATGGGTTGTTGATTATGTGCATTCATATGTTTATGTGTTTATTTTCATTTGGAAAGAGCATGAATAATTTGTTAAGTATATGGAATTCATGAGGAATTGATTTTGATTATGTGCTATGAGGAGTATTAGGAATTGATTACCTGTGTGAGGATTTGAGTCTTTATCATGATTAATCATGATAGTTTATTCTTGAGAGAATCATTCATATGAACGTATTCTAGAACTTGGCTTGGAGTCTTGTGTGAAACTTACAATTGATGAAATATTAGGATATGATCTTAGGCCATTTTTGATTAATTGAGTCACTTAGCCAAATTTCACCTTTCCTAATGATCTTATAAATCTTTGGTAGCCCTGTTTGAGCCTTTTAAAAGCTTTTTCTTTGGCAAGCCAATTATGAGAGCTTTAATTACCTTATTTGAGCTTTGAAAATACCCTATCCATTGGTAGAGAGAATAAGGTGAATAAGTGTGGAAGAAACAAAGGGAAGATAGAATGAGGTTCGATAAAAAGTGCATGGTTAAATCTTGTTAGGGATAGTGCCTGAAATTGGTACCCCGAATTGCTTATACATGGGGCTTGTAGTTTCTAAGAAACAGCCGAACGATGTTCGAGAAGGGTAGTGCCTATAACTGGTACCCGAGCAATTAAAAGAAGAATGATGTTGATGCAAGGAAGAGAAGGAAAATTGATAATTTCAAGTGCAAGAGAAGAATTGGAGGAGAATATGAAGGCGAATGAGAAATCAAGAACCTCCAAGGTAACTCTCTACTAGTGTATTAAGTTACTATGACCAAATTTTCCTACCCTTTCCAAAGAGCCAACATTACAACCTAGAAACAAGTCCTTTGTGATCCTAGTGTTAATCTAATGTAAGTTGATTTCTGAGACCTTTGCCAAGCTTATGGTTACGCGTGAATATGAATTGATATGAGTGTTTATACTAGCCTATAGTGCCTCACGCACGAGTGAATGAGAGTAAAGACTTATCTTGTCAGTGAGATTACTTAGTGCTCCGAATGGTGTGTGATTGGATTGATTTTACATGAGTGACATATTTGATGCAAGTAATTCTTGTTTGATTCAATGAAGTGGCATGTGTGATATGTGTTGTACTTGATCTTGTTGAATTATACACGACTCCTGTGGTTTAAATTGGTTGTCTCGGGACGACCAACATGTAAGTTTGGGGGTTTGATGAGTGTGTAAATTCACAAGTTTGGCGCTATGTTTTGTGCTAGTTTTGGAGAGTTTTGATGTGGAAATAGGTGGAAAACCTATATATATTGTGAAATAGCATGAATCAGGTGTTAGTGGAGCTATTTGAGTGTTTTCTTAGCAAAAACGGAGTGAAAGGGCCAAGAATCGAAGAGATGGAGTCGAAGCCACGCGAATCGCCCAAGAAGTAGGTGGGTTCGACCTAGCTGGAGGAGGGTTCGACCTCTCCAGCAGGTCGAACCAATGCTGCTGGACATACAGAGATGGGTTTGACCACGACTCAGTTGGTTCAACCTGGCCATCAGGTCGAACCATGGTCGAACCTGTTTGCAAGAAGGAGGATTCGACCACGACGTTGGGGTTCGACTTGCCAGTTGGTCGAATCGGGAGCAAGAGTTGTCCAGTGCTGAGGTTCGACCTGGGGTTCGACCAAGGCCTAAGTGGTTCGACCTATCCAGAAGGTCGAACCTGTGCAGAATTCTTCCAGTAGCGGGGTTCGACCTGGGGTTCGACCTGCGGCTCGGGGTTCGACCTGCTTGACGTGGTCGAACCTGTGTGCGAGAACTTACCTTATCCGGATTTTCGAGGCCGAAATGCGTGAGATCACTTAGAAAGCCCATTCCAAGCCCTAGAGACGTGATTACAAGTATAAAAGGAGGCTCATACAGAGAATAAAGAGCTTTTTGATCGTCAATCGTAGGAGAGACAAGAGTAGAGGTGGTGATCCATTCGGAGGGCTGTGACAGAGGTTCGCTGAAGGTTCAAGTAAGAATGATTAATCTAACCATGATTGTTCCTAGATCAATCATGGGCTAGAACCACCTTGGTAGTTCTAGGGTTATGAAAGTTTCATGATGTAATTCGTGTTTCGTGTGTAAAACTCCGTACAACACTACCTGTGGTTTGTTTTATATAAGATTGCATATTTAATCCATACTCATAGTCGTTTTGTGCATCAATGATCGTTGTGTAGAGTCTGAATACATGACATGGTTATTGATTGAGTGCGTTCACTACTGAGCAGGGTTTATCGTTATAATTCTAAGTGAAGAGATTCCGAAGTATTATTAGAACTGTCTTATATGAATATTCATGAATTGAATTGAATTCGGGTTGATGAATAGGATGAAGAGTATAACTTTATAGTACCTAAAAAGGGAGATCAAATCGGGTTAGATTCTAGACGTAGAAGATAATTGATTATGATAGTACCTAGAAAGGGGGGTGAAGCATATCTCTTGCTCCGATGTTATTCACATGTGTCAAGCGCATATTTACTTGTGTCTATAGAGTAAACTTGCATGGTCTAGTGATGCGTCCACAAACCACAGGGCAGAGTCGGACACCATCACACGAGAATACGAATTGCTAGTGAAACTGGATGACCCAATGAACTACCTATCATTCTTATTGATCACAACTCACTTCTCTCTACTTTTGCTATTTCTTTTGTTAATTCGATTAGAAGTTACTATCCATTAAACATTTACAATTACCAACATAGTCTAAAATATACTAGAAGATCACAAAATTGATATTTATCCGTCCCGTGGGTTCGATATTGTAACTTGGTCATCTTCGCGACTACAATTGATATCCTTATACTTGAGGATTAATTTGTGTGTTGAGAAAACCCCTATCAGAGAGTCGTGAGACTTGGTCCCTAGTGAACATGGTATTGTCCCACGGATACGACGTAGCACTACAAGATGAAAATGCGGAATCTTAGTTAGTTGCAATGAATGTTGAAATAGAATCTACGGATTCTAAATTAAGTCTGGGAACTTGTATGACCACTAAATGGTGTAAAAACCATTGCAAGTGGTCAAAGGAAATAAAAGAGGATCATATGGAAAGGTGAAAACCTTGGAAGCAAAGCTTGTTGCGAAAAAGTGTACTTAGAAAGAAATGGTTCGATTATGAGGGAACGTGTTCGCTGGCAGCTATGCTTATGTTGATCCGGATTCTTTTATTTATTGCTACTCATATTGAATTATGAGGAACAACAAATAGATGTCAAGACAGCTTTCCTGATTGGAAGTCTTGAGGAAAACATCTATGTGAAGCAACCAGAGTAATTCATTGCAAAGTACTAATAGCATTTTGATAGTAAGCTTAAAATTGTCCAGCGATGGACTAAAGCAAGCTTTAAGATAGTGAAGCATCTGTTTTGATTAGGTAATCCAGTGGCATGGATTTAAATCAATGAGCGGATGAGTCTTGTGTGTTGTAAAGAGTGACGGAAACGTAGTGGTGTTTCTTGTACTATACGCAGATAGTATCTTGCTCATTGGAGACAATGAAAGAGTATTATCGGGCGTATGGGTACGGTTAATAAAGCGGTAGAGATGAAGGGCTTAAGAAAGGCAAAATATATCCTTTTGATCACGGTAATACGGATCACAAGAAAGGATATTATGCTTATCTCAAGTTTCATAAAATGAAACTGTCCATACTCGTTTAGCATGTGTATTTATCTTAGTGATTGTGTCTTAAGACACAAAAAATAGATAAAGAAGATGAAGCGGTTCCTTATACTTCGACGAATAAGAAAGCTTAATCTAAGTAATGCTATGAACGAAGTTGGATATCTGTTTTGCTGGATGCATTAACAGTGGGTATCAACGTAACCCGGATCAAGAATGATGAACTGTGGTAAGACATTTATAAAGTGCCTGAGAAGGACTGAAAATTATATGTGGACTTACTGGACAGATTCACTGCTTCTTGTGGATTACGTAGATTCGGCTTTTTTAGTCAGATTGGACGGTAGTAAATTCTCCTCAAAGGTTATGTGTTTAATTTTAGGAAGTAGAGTCATAATGTGGAGGAGTGTTATATAGAAATATATTTCAGACTCCGGACTCCATCATGGAAAGACGATGAATTGGAGCCTATGAGGCAGCCAAAGTATCTATATGACTCTAGAGACTTCATGATGGACTTTGAAGTGTTTCTAAGTTTGCCCAAGGTAATCACAATTTACATTGATGATATTGGTGCAGTTGTAAACTTGAAGAAATCACAAGTCCGTAAGGCAATTAAACACATGGAGCGCGAGTACCACCTGTTACGAGAAATCGTATGATGAGGGGTAGGTTGTTGTCGCCTAGATTGCATCGGATGATGACCTAGTAAACCATTTACAAGGACCTTAAGGCGAGAGCTTTTAATGGTCGCGTAAGTGGGAGTAGGAATCAGATGTATGGCAGAAGACATGACAGCATAGTCTTTTAGTATAAGTGGGAGATTGTTGGATTGTATGCTAAAAGTCTAGCTTTAGTATGAACAATGTCATAACAATATTTGAAATGAGAATCATATGATCAAATGATTGCATCTTATATTTTATTTTATATGCATGATGCAATAGTCCATTTACTTTATACTGTAGATAATATGTTGTGCGACAACACGCAGAAGATCATATTATCGGTTTCCTTATAAAGTATAAACAGATGCTCACAACTGAGATAGACGGGGACTCTCTATCGGTATGGTTGTAGTGTGGTTTGGTATTAGCTTGTCTTGGCTATAGAATCACATTAGTGCACTTGTGTGTATTGAGCAGGACCGCCTGAGGTCGTTCTTCTTATACTGACTAAATAGTAGAACTTGATCTCTGTTATTATGGAAGTTCGTGCTCTTAATCCATATACAATAACCTCGACACGTAGGGCAGTATGTATTTCTTTGATTCATCAATGGGTGAGATTTATAAGTATTAAATCAACAAACTCGGTGAGTTGGGAAGTAGTGCTGTATCTATGGTGTGCTGTTGATTGTAGAAGGAATCCATGTCCGTTATAGGTTTATGATGTCCCCTTGAGGAGCTCATAAGGTTTATCATGTAAATCTTGCAAGTGGATTAATTTCCGGCATGATAATAAGGTTGAGTGGTACTACTCTCGGATGAGATATTAATTAATTTGAGTTGTCAGTAACTTAATTAATTAATGAACATTGTTTTTCTTAAACATGGGGAGACCATCGGGCTTATAATAAGAAGGAGCCCAGAATATAATTTTGGGATTGGACGGGTAGTGCAGTAATAATATTTTAGTGGACTATATTATTATTATTGGATTTAATTAAAAGCTTTGGGCTAAGCTTGGTTAATTAAATTCAATTGAGGCCCAGCCCAATTTCTCCTCCTAGTCCCTGCTGTAGCCCAGTATATAAGTGAACTCAGCTTCCTGGAACCCTAAGATAATTCCTGCGCCTCTTTTGGTGTGAGAAGGGAAAAGAAACAGATTGAGAGATCCTGCAGACTGTTGCCCACACAACAGCAGGATCACACTTGGGACATACAGTAGAAGATCAGAGGTAGTTCTCTGCAGTTCATCCTCTACATCAACCCAGAAGTACGGTAAACGGTTTTATTGTTTCCGCTGCTTATTGTTTATCTGGAATCCTAACGAATCACGTTGAACCGCATGATCCAATTGCCAACAGAAGCTATGCGCGAAATGGTGAGACTGCACAATGTAGCTCGACCAGCCCCTCGACTAAGGGTCCTCCACTTGACCAAGAGCTGTTTGGTCGAGCGGGAACACGGAAGCTAGATTTTTTTAGATTTTACTCCTGTGTGTGTATGTTCGTGTTTTCCAAGAAAAGGCCCATCCAAGGTCCGTTAGGAGAGTTTATAAAAAGGGATGCATGTTATAGCTGAAAAGCACGTATAGCAACACAATCATCCTACACCCCACAGGGGGGATCACTCCCCAATCATCATCTACATCCTTTCCTCTAGCCATCCATCACTTTGAAGATTTGTCTGCTGAATCAAGAGGAGAATCAAGAGGAGGATTCAAGACAGAGAAGGACGCGACGACGCTCAATCTAAGGTTTTATCATTTCCTAATTTATCTTGTATTTTTCAGATATGTGGGTAAGATCTATCCAACCCCCATGATTGTTCTTCACAACACCATGGGCTAGAGCCTTTTTGGTAGATATAGGGTTTTGAAGATTTTTGTGAATTAATTGAATTTTCGTGTGTATACTCCGTATAATAATACTTGTGGATTTATTTTATATATAACTATGCATTTTTAATCCATATTCAGAGTCATTTTGTGCATCTTCAACTGTTATATAGAATCTGAATATATATCTTGATTGTTGATTGAACGCGTTCACTATTGAACAGGATTCCATGTTATGATTCTAATTGAGGGGACTCCGAAGCTTCATTAGAACTGTCATATATAAATATTTATTAATTGAATTGAATTCAGGTTAATAAGCAGGGTAAAGAGGTTAATTTTATAGTACCTATAAAGGGAAATCATATCAGGTTATAGTACCAATCCAAGGGGGAAATAATTGATACTGATAGTATCTAGAAAGGGGGGGTGAAATTATATCTCTTACTCCAAGGTTATTCACACGTGTTACATGCATATTTACTTGTATCTATAGAGTAGATTTGCATGGTTTAGTGATGCGTCCATATTCCACAAGGTAGAGTCGGACATGATACACGAAAGAGAGATTAATGAGTAAAATTGAATTATCCTAGAGGTACATATTCTCCATTAATTCTTGAGTCACTTTCGAATTCTTCTAAGTGCTTTTATTTTATTTTTTATTTAAATTAATTGTTTAGTAGTTAATAATTTTATATCTCAACTTTATTGTCTTCGTCTTAATTAATTTAGTTAATAATTAAATTTATAATTCGTCGTCCTTTTGGTTCGATATTTAACTTGATTACTTGCTTAAGCTGCAATTGATATCCTTAATACTTGGGGATTAATTTTGCATGCAAAGAAACGTACATCAGCTCCCGTTAACAATTCCATTGCCTTTATCTTGAAATTTCCTTGGTTTCGGATTATTTCTTCGTGTCTTACTTCATGGACATACTGTGATCCAGAAGTTCCTTCATTTTGGCTCAGATTATATTGTATCACAGGAGCCCGCGATTGCTGTTGAGAGATTGAAGTTTCTCCCACATTCATCTTTAGATCTACAAGAGTTAGCCCTTGTAAGGACTCCTATAGATCTTATAGATTTCAAGATTCGCTCTTTACATCTGGAGATGTGGATTCTCCTCGAATGATAGTGATCATCTTCTCACTCTCTGTTTTTGGCTTAGTGACCTCCGTCGTTTTTCCCTTTTGATGTAAAATGGGTTCTATTCCAATGGTTAGTGGCAACCTTCCTCCTGGCCTTCTCCATGTCACCTTGGTTTCCAGGAATATTACTTAATCTCTCAATTTCTTGATGAGAGCAAGTTGTTTATTTTGCAACGTCTCCATCTTATCTATTTGGAAGTTGATCTCAGCTATAGTTCTGGACATATGCTAGCAATATTCTTCGAAGAATTTCACCATCTTCCGTATTTCTCTAAGGTCTTGGTTCATCTTAGAATTATCTGCCTCGATCTATTTTCACTCAGAAATTTCGACCATCAAGAAAAGTGGTAAGGCTTGCAGATTTCACTTGAACCTTGATTTGGCCGTCTTCTCCATTGTCGTGTCTGGGACATGTCCATGGATTTCAGTGAAACTACAGATCTAGTTCCACTATATTTCTTGACATCTCCTTGGAGTATCATATTTCATCCTGTCGAATTTCCTCCAAGTACTCTTCTTTTGTGTGATTGGCACGAGCTCTTGTACATTCCATTCCTCATTTCAAGTTATCCCAGAACCTATTGTTGGCCTCTTGTCACATCCCAAAATTATATATATATATATATATATATATATATATATATATATATATATATATATATATATATAAAGTTTTAACTTTGTAGGACATGACTAAATATTAATTTTTATCCAAAATATAAATTCTTTAAAGTAGCGGAAGCTTTAAAGAAAAAGATATATGCTATATTTTTAACACTCATAACTAAGTCTCAAACATATGATTTAAAAGTGAAAATAAACCTAATGAAATTAGGTTTGAACAATAATCATATTATTCGAAATAAAAAAACACTCTTTATCCAATAAATGGAATTTATAAAATAAAGAGACTAAATTTTCTAAAATGAAGTTGCATAAATTAAACTTGTTCAATTATTCTATTTCCATACCAATAAATAATCACCACCCATCGCCTCTCTCTACGTTCTATCTCTTAAACCTGAAATGATATGAAGTGATGGGATGAGCAAACCAGAAGCCCAGTGGATAAACATACTTGCCAGAATTAAATACCACATTGATGAGAGTGAAAATAAATGTGTTTTAATATCCAATTTAACACCTTTTTGATTGATATTGTAGTCTTATATGAGCACAAGTGTCTTATATTTGATATATGTGAGAATCATGTGCACTTGAGGTGTTTTGTTGTGTTTTAGGTGGAAAAAGGATGAAAAGTGCAAAGTTGGAGAAAAGGTGCAATTTGTGCAAGAATGCTGATAAACGCACGTCCAACTTGTGTAATTATTCTGTATTAACATAGAGCTCTGAATTGGATTTGTGATATATGGTTGGAAAGCTACAGAAGAGAGGGTCGTTTTGGTATAAAGAACATTCCAATCAGATTTCGAACGAGAAAGTTATGAGCAAAGTAGTAACGTCGCGCGAGCTATGCCGAACAGAACTGATGTGCTACTTTCCATGGCTTGTTATAGATTCAATTCTTGGAGTTTTGGTAATATCTTTATAATCTAAGAAAGCCAAGGAAAAGGGGATCATGTGAGCAAAAAAATCACTCAAATTGGAGGTCGGACGAGGAAGTTATGCTCAGAATCGTGAAGTCGCGCAGCTGTTGGCGAGAATTTCTGAGAATTTTCGAAAACTACCTTATTTATCCGGATCTCTTTTACCAAATTTAACGCATGTCTCTTACATCATGGAGAGCTCACAAGTATAAAAAGGGGTGTAGATCACATCATAAAAAAAAAGAGAAAAATTATAGAGATACAAGGAAGGAACACAACTCAATGCAAGAGAGGAGAAGAGAGGCCACAACATACAACACCCCACAAGGGGGTATCACCCCCCAACCATCATTCTTTCCTCCATCCATCCATCACATTGAAGATTCATTTGTGGAATCAAGAGGAGAACCAAGAGGAGAATTCAAGACGGAGAAGGACGCGACGACGCCCACATCTAGGGTTTTATTTGTTTTCTAATTTATCTTGTATTTTCCAGACATCCGGGTAAGATCTATCCAACACCCATGATTGTTCTTCGTAACATCATGGGCTAGAACCTTTTTGGTAGAACTAGGGTTGTGAAGGTTTTACGAATTAATTGAACTTCCATGTGTACACTCCGTACAACACTACTTGTGGATTTATTTTATATATGATTGTGCTTTCTTAATCCATACTCACGGTCGTTTTGTGCATCATTAACTGTTATGTAGAGTCTGAATACATATCTTGGTTATTGATTGAATGCGTTCACTGCTGAGCAGGATTTCATGTTATGATTCTAAGTGAGGAGACTCCGAAACTTCATTAGAACTATCATATATGAATAATTATTAATTGTTCGAGTTATTAAGTAGGATAAAGAGGGTAATTTTATAGTACCTATAAAGGGAGATCATATCGGATTAGAGTATCAATCCTAGGAGGAAATAATTGATACTGATAGTTGATTAGCCATAGTTTAGTGGTATGACCAACTAAAAATTATCGAACCTCAGGGAGGACGGCACTAGAGCTCAAGCGATCTCATGTTCATTGTAATTTTATAAAGACGGATATAAATGGAGGGGTGATCTAACAAGAAATTAAATCAATCAATGCAAACAAGATTAAATGATTAGATGAGTGGTTTTCCAAATCAAGCAAGGGTGAGATTAACAACAATCAAGGAGTGGTAATTCATATATTCATGCATTCAAACTCATGTGGTTTAAGGCTTGACTAAGGGCTAACACTAATGTGACCTAAGCTTCCTCTCGGAATGGGCAGGATATGATCTTATAAAGGTTCCATGGTTAGTTCTCAATTAAATCATTCAAACTAGGTACTAGATTCAATTAAGAGTCCCTTCACATAATCTATTGAATTCTCAATCTAATAAATGATATGTTCTATCAAAGGGTTCTAAACTATCAAGGACTTCTCAATCTCTTCATAATCTATAATGCACATGAAGTGTTTGATAAAATGATTCACTTAACTATCCTAAATATGCAATTGACTTCTCAATCTAATCACATGCTTAAAATAATTAAACACACAAAACATCATCAACCTCAAGATATTAAACATCAATGATAGAAAATCAATTACCAAATCCACACATGAATTTAAGTACATGAATATCACAAATTATTCAACTCATATCATGTTGCTAATCTCACAAAGGAGATTAGCCTACAATCATCACAAGATCCATAACATAGACATTAGGAATCTTACAAATCGTTGTAAACTAAAAGGTTTAACACTAAATCAAGATGAAAACTCCCTTGGATTGAATCCAAATGAATCTCCTTCCTTCCTTGAGTGAAATCCTCCTCTTCTTTGCTTCCTCACTTGATTTGAAGATGAAATGATGGTGGATTTATGAAAGGATGATGATAGATGATGAATGGATGAAGAAAAGGTGTAAAATGAAGAAAATGGTGTGTGAGGTGTGTGTGCAGGGTTGGAATTCGGATCTCCCTGTAAAATGTTGAATAAAGGGGTATTTA
Organism: Pogostemon cablin; assembly: GCA_023678885.1. NCBI lineage: Eukaryota > Viridiplantae > Streptophyta > Magnoliopsida > Lamiales > Lamiaceae > Pogostemon > Pogostemon cablin. The sequence goes on from CM042995.1 coordinate 14,385,614, forward strand.
TAACCCTTGGGAAGCTTCTAGAAGGATTCTGATTTTTGACAGAATTTACACCTACACGGCTCGTGCTCTGCACACGGCCACAGGGGTGGTCGTGTTGTGTAATCTGGTGTCCGCGCACGGCTTTCGTTACAGGCCCGTGTTTGGTACACGGCCCGTGTTTCTGCACTGGACACGGGTTGTGTTTCCGGGCTCAGCTGTCCGTGTTGTGCTGTCTGCTTCACTGTTTTGGCTCGTTCTTCCTCGTTTCAACTCCGAATTGAGATCCGCTTTTTCCTATGCCTTCCTTATCATATCTAACATCAAATAAAAATACAAAACACAACCAAATAGAACACAAATATGGATAAAAATATACGAAAACTCACATAAAAAGATACTAAAATCTAGGTGACAATATCACTCATCACACCCCCAAACTTAAAGTGTTGTGCGTCCCCGCACAACGAAAATGATAAACCAAGGAGAGTAATTTTCACCTAGGAAAAGACTAAACGAATATAAGTAACAACACATCAATAATAATAAGAATCACAATTTATGCTAAGTCATCCTACAACATTAGATTCATGACATGAAGAATTAACAAGTTCAATCATAAGAGAATATTAGTGTAATATAGTCTCTTTTTGGTCCAAGCCTCACATAGGTTATAAATGTCACTCAACACTCTTTAAAGTAGGGTAAATATCACTCATTAATCGATTAGCTCGACTCGCTATAAGCTTGCTCGTGGACTACATTCACAGACCACCAAAGTTTAAATTAATGATCAAAAAGGTCTTTAATTGGGATCTAATGATAGGCTCTTTGGTAGGGTAGGAAGAATGTGGATAATAGTGACTAAACAAGTGTAAGTAATCGAAGAGATGGCCAATTTCCTCAACTTCTCCACTTTCCGTTTCTTCCTTTCTTTTCTTTATTACTCACAAGCACTAATCATCAACTTCCTTGGATTTCTTTAGCTTCTTTCAATGCATGCTTCCTTCTTTTGACTTTTAATACTTGAGCATTTCATTGTTTCTTTGCTCATTTTCTTGTTTTGTGGTTGCATGTTCACTCTTGTTTGTGCTATTTTCATCCTTTTTTTTTATTTGTTTACCATTTTCTTTTCTTATTTTTCTTCCTCATCAAACCTTTTTAGCCACCATCTCCTCAATCACCCACACAAAGGGTATATATACATGGCTTAAGAAGGTAATCAAGGCTTGTAATGTGCTATATTCACAATAAAAAGGCTTAAAGACTCAAAATGGTTAACTAGGGATGATGTACATGGTAGGAAAATATATGGCAATGATTATGAATAACAAGGATGGCCTAAGATCATTTCACTAATCTCCACAAATCGGGCTCGTTCCTATAGTCCTTGAGCAAGTTCTAGCTTATCAAACACAACCAATCCACTCATGAAGACAAACCATGTATGCACGGTTGAGGCTCAAATTCTCACAAGCTTATGCATTGGACCTTAAGAAACTTATTACACCACATTCATCTCAAAATTGAACAAGTTAAGTAAAACATGTCACAATTCGAAAGTGTAGAGATTCTTAATCATAACTTGTCATCACTTACTACCACAACATATCACCACTCATGTTCAAAAATGACTCACAACATCCCAAAATAAACCACCAAACATACCAAGACAAAAATAAGAAAACACACAAAACATAAAATAAAGACTCAACAAACAAGAAACAAAACAAAAACACATAACATGCAAAAACAACAATCACCATCATTAGAAAATGAAGCACATATTCAATCATCCATAACAATGTAAGCTCACAATCATCCCCATCCTTGATTGAAAAGGAAACCTCCCAAAGACATAACACATAAAGTAGCATGTTAATCCATCAATCCAAATCAAAATATGTCAAGCAACTAGAAGTGATAAGGTGTAGAGTACTCCCTCAATAGGCATTTGATAATGAAAGCGTTAGCTCCAAGCTCCATTCATGCTTCCAATACCTTTCACTCATGCTCAAAGACTCAACAAACACCATTAGCTCAACAATTTCATAAAAATATGGACAATCATGAACTTCAACACAACCAATCATACCAAAATCCAACCAAAACTCATGAGAAAAATTTTAAAATTGACCAATTTTTACAAGAAGACTTATCATTATCAAAATATCATCATATCAAGCACACTCAATTGGTGAGTCACACCACACACTCTCCCCCCATACTTAAATCGAAACAAGTTGAGACTTAAGTTTGCAAAAAGTGATGAGACTTACCCTTGTAGTTTCCATTGATGGTCTTCTTGTGGAGAAGCCATGAAACACTTCTCTTTTCTTCAATACGCTTTCTTCTCACGAGCTCAATCCACCTACATGACCAAAATCAACAAAAAACATCAAAATATAAAAAGAATGGGTTGCCTCCCATTTAGCGCTAAGTTTAACGTCTTCAAGCCGGACGGAATTTTCATGCTCATCGAACCAAAGGATGGTCCATCCCACTTTCTCCTCGCATCCTCACTTTGAACAATAGCTTAGCCCTCTTTTTGTCCACTAATTCAACTTCTCCATTCTTGCTTACAAGCATCAAATCTTCATCAAGGAGTGATTCTAGTGGACTTCCTTTTTCTCCTTTATCGATTTTCCAACCAAGGTCCGATTCTTTCATCCTATTAACATCATAAGAAGATAAGTTAGTATTTGAAAATTTCATATAATCATGAAGAAATGAATTTAAATTGTCAAAGAGAAGAGAATCATGATCATCGAAATCATCCGGAGGCCTTGTATGATGAGGCTTGATCCCTTTATCTTTCTTGCACAAGAATGTGACATTCTCTCCATTTGAACTCAAAGAAAGCTCTTCTCTCCCAACATCAATCTTTGCTCTTCCGGTGGCTAGAAATGGTCTTCCCAAAATGAGTGGAACTCGAGGGTCCGCCTTTACTTCCAATACCATGAAATCAACCGGGAAATCTAGCCCCTTCACTTTCACCTCCACGTCTTCAACAATCCCAAGTGGCTTCACAACTTCACCATTTACCACTTCAAGACGGATAGTCGTAGGCTTTAGCTCTTCAATTTCAAGGTCTTTAAACGTGGCATGAGACATCACGTTGACAATTGCCCCCAAGTCACACAATGCATCAAGGGTGCTTTTTCCTTCAAAATCACAAGGAATTATGAACTTCCCCGGATCACCACCTTCGTAGGTCCCCCTTTTTGCATCGACTTACTCATTTCGGGTTGCTCCTCTTTCTTTTTCTCTTCATACTTCTTCTTGAGCGACATGACATACTCCTCAAATTCCTTCTTCTTCTCCTCCTTTACAAACATTTGTGGATAGGGAATAGGGAATGGAGTGATCGGGATACCCCAATAGTCACGTTTGTACTCTTCTTCTTTGACCTTCTCCTCTACTTTCTTTTCCTCTTGCACCCTCTTCCACTTGGGTATCCATTTAGGCCCCTTCTCTTCTTTCTTACATACTTCTTCCATTTCTCCAACAACCTTGCTTTCCACCAACCCTTCTTCAATCTTTCGTTCCTCTTTCATATCAACCAACAAACATTGAGCCTTTGGATTAACTTTGGTTGTGGCCGAAAACTTTCCTTTTTGTTGAGCACTCAATGAACTTGCCATTTGTCCAACATTGTACTCCAAAGCTTTGCATCTTCTATCACTATTTTCCTCAATAGCTTTGAATCTTCTTTCATTAGCTTCATCTCTAGCTTTTTCCGATACTTCTCTAGCTTTATTTGATGCAATCAATTGTTCAAGTAGCTCATCGGTTAATGCTCTTCCCTCATTGTTCGGTGCCTTAGCCCCCGGTTGATATCCCGGAGGATACGCAACCGCATTGCTCGGATTAGAGTAGGAAAAGTTACCATGCATTTGTTGTTGTTGTGGGTATGAGCTTCCACTACTTTGACCATTGAAACCTCCTTACCTTGGTGGATAGTTTCCTTGACTTTGGTTGAAACTACCTTGGAAATTATTTTGGTAATTCCTTTGGTAGTTTCTTCCTTGCATGTATTGCACATCCTCCACATGTGGCATTGTCATAGCCCATAGTTCCCCACTAACACCATTTGGAGGAAGCACACTTTGATCCATTTGGCCATCAACCATATTAACTCCTTGATTAGTCACTCCTTGTTTCAAACTCATTTGCTTCATTACCTCCGCTACTATCATTTCCATGCTTGGCGTTTGTGGCTCAACATTCACACTCTTCACGCTCGAGTGTTGCCCTTGATCATAGCTCTCAAATCCGTAGCATCCACTAACCCTCTCCGATGGCCATTGGTAGACATTTGTAGCAATTTTATTAAAAATCCTTATAGCCCTTTCCGAAGTCACTCCAAGTACGGATCCACCCGCCGAAGCATCAACAAGCACTCTTTGACCATTTATCAAACCTTGGTAGAAAAATCCCACTTGTTGATTCTCCGGGAATCCATGTTGAGGACACTTGCGTAGCATTTCCTTAAATCTTTTTCACGCTTTGTAAAAGCTTTCTTGAGGCAATCGCTTGAATTGAGTAATCAAGCTCTTCATTTGAAGTGTCTTGGAAGGTGGAAAATACTTGTTCAAGAACATTTGTGCAAGTTCCTCCCAAGTGTTGCACATTCCCGGAGTAAGAGTAGATAACCATGTGCGAGCACGATCTCTCAAAAAAAATGGAAATAACCTCATTTTAATGCAATCCTCGCTCACCCCATTCATCTTCACAGTGTTAGCAATCTCAATGAATTGAGCTAGATGAGCATTAGGATCTTCATTCGGAGTTCCACTAAATTGTTGCTCCCTCACCATAGAAATCAAGCCCATCTTAAATTCAAAGTTATTAGCATGGATTGGTGGCCCCATCATTTGTGGCATTGCTCTTGGCATAAAGAAATCCCGGATCACCCTTTGATCATTTTGCATTCCATGTTGCACCGGAGGTGGTGGTGGTGGTACATATGCTTGTTGCGGAGGAGCATAAGCTTGTTGAAAGCCTTGTTGCCTTAGAACTTGTTGCACCATTTGTTGAAGCAAAACTTGGTTGTTCATAGCTCTATGATTTTGATAGGCTTGTTGAGGAAGATTTGCATTGAATTGAGGTGCGTTGTCATGCACGTTCATATTGTGTCCTCCTTCCCCATCATGCTCTATCTCCACACGATTATCCTCTTGAAAGTTCTCCATTCGCACACTATTTTTGTTCTCCTTTATTCTCCTTCTCAACGTATGCTCAATCTCCCAATCGATAGGTTCTACTTGTTTCCCCTTGGATCTTGTTTGCATACACCTCCAAAGCAAAAGAAGTTAGAACAAGATTTTCAAAGCAAAGACAAATAATTAATAAAAGAAAAATATCTCTATTAAGATTACTCAAAATGATCCTTCGTTAAGCTACTAGCAACCGTTACCTCCCCGGTAACGGCACCATTTGATTAGCCATAGTTTAGTGGTATGACCAACTAAAAATTATCGAACCTCAGGGAGGACGGCACTAGAGCTCAAGCGATCTCATGTTCATTATAATTTTATAGAGACGGATATAAATGGAGGGGTGATCAAACAAGAAATTAAATCAATCAATGCAAACAAGATTAAATGATTAGATGAGTGATTTTCCAAATTAAGCAAGGGTAAGATTAACAACAATCAAGGAGTGGTAATTCATATATTCATGCATTCAAACTCATGTGGTTTAAGGCTTGACTAAGGGCTAATACTAATGTCACCTAAGCTTCCTCTCGGAATGGGTAGGATATGATCTTATAAAGGTTCCATGGTTAGTTCTCAATTAAATCATTCCAACTAGGTACTAGATTCAATTAAGAGTCCCTTCACATAATCTATTGAATTCTCAATCTAATAAATGATATGTTCTATCAAAGGGTTCTAAACTATCAAGGACTTCTCAATCTCTTCATAATCTATAATGCACATGAAGTGTTTGATGAAATGATTCACTTAACTATCCTAAATATGCAATTGACTTCTCAATCTAATCACATGCTTAAAATAATTAAACACACAAAACATCATCAACCTCGAGATATTAAACATCAATGATAGAAAATCAATTACCAAATCCACACATGAATTTAAGTACATGAATATCACAAATTATTCAACTCCTATCATGTTGCTAATCTCACAAAGCAGATTAGCCTACAATCATCATAAGATCCATAACATAGACATTAGGAATCTTACAAATCATTGTAAACTAAAAGGTTTAACACTAAATCAAGATGAAAACTCCCTTGGATTGAATCCAAATGAATCTCCTTCCTTCCTTGAGTGAAATCCTCCTCTTCTTTGCTTCCTCACTTGATTTGAAGATGAAATGATGGTGTATTTATGAAAGGATGATGATAGATGATGAATGGATGAAGAAAAGGTGTAAAATGAAGAAAATGGTGTGTGAGGTGTGTGTGCAGGGCTGGAATTCGAATCTCCCTATAAAATATTGAATAAAGGGGTATTCATACCCCTTGGGAAGCTTCTAGAAGGATTCTGATTTTTGACAGAATTTACATCTACACGGCTCGTGCTCTGCACACGGCCACAGGGGTGGCCGTGTTGTGTAATCTGATATCCGCGCACGGCTTTCGTTACAGGCCCGTGTTTTTGCACTGGACACGGGTCGTGTTTCCGGGCTCGGCTGTCCGTGTTGTGCTGTCTGCTTCACTGTTTTGGCTCGTTCTTCCTCGTTTCAACTCTGAATTGAGATCCGGTTTTTTCTATGCCTTCCTTATCATATCTAACATCAAATAAAAACACAAAACACAATCAAATAGAACACAAATATGAATAAAAATATACGAAAACTCACATAAAAAGATACTAAAATCTAGGTGACAATATCACTCATCAATAGTACCTCGAAAGGGGGGTAAAATTACGTCTCTTGCAACGAGATTATTCACACGTGTTACACGCAAGTTTACTTGTGTATATAGAGTAGATATGCATATTTTAGTGATACGTCTATATTCCACAAGGCAGAGTCGGACATTGACACATGGAAGAGAAGTTAAGTAGTGAAACTGAATTATCCTAGAGCTACCTATTCTCCTACTTGATCCACTTTCGTATTCTTCAAGTGATATTTATTTTATTTGTTATTTTAATTACTTGTTTATTAGTTTAATCATCCTAAACATCGAACTTAATTGCCAACTTGTCTTAATTAATTTACATAATAATTAAATTGATAATACGCCGTCCTTTGGGTTCGATATTCACTTGGTCGCTTGCTTAAGCTGCAATTGATATCCTTAATACTTGGGGATTAATTTTGCATGCAAAGAAAACGTGCATCACACATGCAACATCAATTAAGTAACATAAATCATGTAGATGTAAAAGTATATGTACTTGATAACCGATTTCTCAATTACAAGCAGTAAATGTCTCGTTTATAAAGGTCAGGAGACCTATCCTCATTTGTAAAGGTCAGGAGACCTATATGTACATGCATGAACTCAAGGATACCACAAGTAGTAGTTAATAAAGTCAAGTAAGAATTTCTCCCCTGGAATAAATGTTGTGGATGCATATAGATGTAATTGATTTTACTTGAATCCTTGTAATGCTCATCATCTATCATGAAATATATTACTTTTAGATATATCATTAAATATCGTTTGAGTTTTAAATAAATGAAATTGAATGATTTAAGTTTTAAATAAAGTAAAAGAGATTATGAGTAGAAGTATTTTATAAGTTTGAAATATCACAAATTGAATGGGAAGAAAATAAAAGTTCTAATAGTAGAATGTTAAACATACATGAATATTAATATTTAAATTTATAAATAGTAAAATAATAATTAAAACAGCACGAAACTTTACGTATACATACTAGACTTACATTAATACAACATATTTATATTTTATTAAGTTTTAAGATTTATAACTATATATTTCATATTTTCAAAATTTAAACCATAGAAGCTAGAATTTCTGACACTTGATAAACCATGTGCATCTTAAAATATGTAATTAAATCTTTTAAAAATAATATATGTTATACTGAATATATCAAAATATAGTATATCCAAAAATCATAATTTTTGGAGATTAGTAGATAAGATTTTCATATTTTTAGAAGATACATTAAAATTTACTTGAAACATGTTTTGAAGTTGTATAAAATTAAGGGTAGGTCTTGCGTGAGACCAATATCACTTTTCAATACAAAATTTATCACTTTCTGACCATCTCAAGTAAGCCCTTACATGAAACGGTCTCACACAAGTCTTTGCCTAAAATTAATTATAAATAATTTATTATTAATATTAACATAAAATTTCTATATAATATGTTAAATTATATATTATAACATATATATGAAAATTAGAATATTTGGAATAGTTTAAATTTTTTTTGTAATTTCAAATAAGCATTAAATCGGAAATCAAAACAAGACATGTAGATGATATAAAATTCATATGAATTAATAAAATGATCCAAATCATTTGCAATTATTCAAAATTATTACTAACATAATAAATTAAAATAAACATGAAACACTGTACTTTTGACAGAATAATCAGAAGCTTTGTAAAATTAATATAAATTAATATGACTTTATTTCAAATCTGAAAATTTTAATTAGCATACTAAAATACAAGAATTATGACAAATCCGAAATTCATTGGATTTGGAAAACTATAACTTTATAATTCGAATTTTCTGATCAGGTATGCATACAAATTTCAGATTCTGCAGGCCGAAGTGTAAAATTCGTATAAAAAAAATACACTTTCAAAAATCATTAAATTTGAAACATAAGTCCAAAACAAAACATTAAATGACATATTAAAATTTCATGGCTATTGGATCTAAATATATATGAATTTGAAAGACTAGAGATGAGTTACCTCAATTTTGCAAGTAAGTTTGATACTTTAAATTATACTGATAGAGTGAGAATAATCTTTGAATAAGATTTTCTGGTCTTCTGCTGGATCATCAAAGGAGAGATGACGAAGAATTATGTTTCTCACTTTATTTTTTTTTATTTTGTAAACCATAGTTTCTACGGTGTTGGAAATGAATGAATTAAAAGACCAGTATTTTTTTTTATTGGATGGATAATTTGGGCTTTTAAAATGGACTTTGACATAAAAGTATATTTGGGCTTGGTTTGAATTCAAGAAAAATTAAAATAAAACAAAAAGGGAATTTAAAATTTAATACTTATAAAAATTTGACTAAAAGTTTTAATGGGCTTTGAATAAAAAATTGCTATATATTTATTTTTATTTAAATAAATAAATAAATAAATAAATAAATATATATATATATATATATATATATATATATATATATTCTGGATATTACACCTCTACTTGCTTTCCGTCTTTTGTCTATATAAAATATTACTCCCTCCGTCCGGTTCTAAAGTGTCCGTTTGCTTTTTGCACGTGGATTAAGGAGTACCATTATTATATGTGTAGTGGGTAGTTGATGTGCGTACTTTTACTTATTTACCCTCCCCTATTAGTTGAGGTGTGATAATGAGTAATGACATTCATGTAAATACTAAGTTTTAAGGGGTTAAGTGATATTATTAGTGGGATCCATGCTTACCTTAATTGAAAACGGACACCTTTGTACCGAATACCAAAAATAGTAAAATTGACACTTTAGAAGCGAACGGAGACAGTATAATATTGCTGTATAAGACTACTTGTACTGTCGTATCCAATAGGCCAAAAGGCGTTGTTACTCCCGTCTTGAACAGGGTTAATAGTCATGTCACACTCGGATGTCGAACTTTCGTTCGGGTCCATATATCTTTGAAACTCTCCTCTCGTTAAGTGATAAGATTATATAATATTATTTTCATTTATAATAAATAAACCTGGCTCTAATACCATTTTAAAGCACGGATAATAACTTAAATCTGGCCCAAATAAAATATGATTTTTTATTTTTTGGACTATTTTTGCAAATTATGGGATCAAATCTGAAAGTTGCACTTTTGGTCGTGCTAACGGTTCAAAATATTCCGTTAACTATTTACAAATTTTGATGAAGAAATTTTTATGGGACTAAATCTGTCAGTTTTGGGATAATTTTGGCATTAAGCAATTCTTACGGGACTAACTTTCCCCCTTATTATATTGGCCAAATATTGAATGAGGATGTCATTAAGAAATTATTGGTTGTTGATATTATGATTGGACTGTATAAGTTATGGACACTGTAGATAATAGAAAATTGAAACAGGTGATTATAGTTTGGGAGACTTATTTATACAGAGCGGAATGGATAAATGAATAGATTTTTTTTCTATTTATTTTATTTTAAAAAAGAATTAAGGAAAAGAAGATAAACAAAGAGCGAACATGACAACGGCAAAACATTTGGAAAAATGTTGGTTTCCAAAATATTAGGATTTAACTAGTCATTTCTCGACAATTACTTTAATTTGTTGAAGAAGTATAATCCTATAACTTTCATATTAATTCGACTTGATTGGCAAAATTTTACTTTTTATAAGACGTGAATCCTCCATTATATGGAGGGTAATGCTTCTCTCAGTATTTAGAGAAAATAATTGTGTTTGATGGGTTAATTTTTATTTAACTCATGGAAATAAGTTGATCTACTGACTACTGTAATATCTTATCAACTTGCCTTCTTTAAATGCTTCATGTAGTGGTAATAATTGTTAGAGTGATTTTATTAAGTATTAAACGGTTTACCTCTCTATAAGTTTGAACTTATTGATGAGATGGTCGTTTAGCATGGTATCAGAGCTCATGATTAACAAAGATCCAGGGGTCGAACCTCACCGCCACCCATTTATGAGAAAATTCATCATGCAAGGCTTGAGGCAAAAATTCCCCTCCTCCATGTGAGGGGCGTTTTAGAGTGTGTTAATTAAATATTAAATGGTACACCTCATCTAAAAGCTTAACACGCCCCTCACATACAGGCGAGGAATTTTTGGTATGTTTTATTTAATTAATAACCATGTCATGCTTTATTTTTAACATGTTTTCGTATTTTATAATAATTTCACTTCATGTTCTGTCCTGCTCAGTTTATGCAGATCATAGTCCTTATATTCTTACTTAATTTGAATGCTAAAATTGTAATAATTCTACTTGGCAGTCAAAGCACCCAAAATACGCACCATTGCTCGCTAAAATATTGAAAGCATTGATATCCCAAAACAATGTTGAAGACAACATTTGCCTCTATGATGAGGTATAATATCAAGAATGCTATTGTTCACTTGTATCTTGCAATCTCTTGTGATCTTAAAGTAATAAGATGTGAGTAAAGTATTTACTGCTGAAATTACTATTGGATTGATGTTAGAGTGTGTGGTCAGATCATTAGTATTGAATTTCTCAGATATATATAAAATTAGTAAGTTGTATAATTCTTAGCTTATGCCACCATGGTTTATTTCATACCTCTATTTGTGTCTTAATGACTATCAATCACGATACTGACCATTATCTGGTTGTTTTTTAGTTATAATCAATATGCATTTATGCAGCTTATTACTTCTATAGATATAAGATTTACCTCTGTAAGTTTGTAAACAATATATTACAGCAACTATTCCATCACAACCTGGATTAGCTAGTCAATTTAAAATTACCTCATTCACTTTGAGAAAATATACACATTATTCCAACGACTAGCTGTCATGATGCTCGTTGGTTGATTATAAATGTGTGAAACTAAAGGCTTCTTTTTGTATTGATAAATCAGGTATTGGGAGACTGATCTAAGAGAATGGCCAGCCTCTTTAAAAGTTTTATGATCTGAAGCTCATGCTGCACGGGCAAATTGGATCGGCCCATCTGGTTCGGTATAAGAAGGAATTGATGAAATGTGCTATTCCCAATAAGTTTTCTAATTTTCTAAGGTTAATTTTCATTATGTGAAGTTTTGTTGTCATACCTTACCAGATTCCTGTTGCCCAAATTTTGTTATTTCATGTGGAGGTTAATATAAATTAAGATACTAAAGCAAATCGTCCCTCTTGGTTTAGGGTTCCAGTATCTCCTTCGAAGATGTCGCCGTTCTCCCACCATGTGGGGATATGTTCAGCAACCCATTAACATTTTCTTTGTCCTTATCTTGTTGTTGTGTCTTGTATGCACTAATTTTATTTTCTTGGGCTTTTTCTCTTTTTTAATTCATGTTATCTATTTAATTCTTGTTATATAATCCATTCACCTTTTTCCCCTTTTCTAGGTTTCTTCTTCCCACACTGTTGGGATCCCTCTGTTTTTCTATTGCTTGGAATATTCGTTGTCCAATGCTTTTTATCTTGGTGTACTACTTTTGAAAACTGAATTTAGATCTCCATGCACCCTTCTATGGCCTCTGTCCGATATAACTCTATGAAGGAGGAGGAGGAGAAAACACCGGTGATTTGTGATGGCACTGAGTTGGAAACAGGGAAACCATCGCTATGCCTGATCGGGAAGCTTTGGACTTCTAAATCATTCAATGTCTTTGGATAACTGGAGACAATGCGTAGGATATGGAAACCGAAGAAAGGGATGGTGGTAAAAGAAATGCAATCAAACCTATTCTCATTCCAGTTTAAGCAATGGAATGACGTTCAAGAAATACTCTCTCTTCAACCATGGCATTTTGAAAAAGAACTTTTCCTTCTAAAGGAACTGGACCATGGAGAACAACCCTCTAGGATCAGATTCAACATGACTCCTTTTAAGGTTCGTCTCTACGATCTTTCGATGGCAGCAAGGACTCCCATCAATATCAAATCTATTAGAGAGAGACGTGGTGAGTTTATGGAAGTGGATGTTCAAACTTTGGAAGGATTTGGAAGAAGTATCAAAGTAAAAGTTAACATCGATGTCACAAAACCACTAAGAAAAGGTACAAAGCTACTAGTGAAAGAAGATCGATCGATTTGGATCCCTTTCAAGTATGAGCGATTGCCATCATTTTTCTATGTATGTATATGGGATGTTGGGTCATATGAAAAAAGAATCTGATATTGTTGAAGCTGATGATAACTTATCTATAGTTGCAGACAATTTTTTGCCCTTTGGAGTATGGATAAAAGCACCCCCCATGAAGGATGCTTCGGTAACCTCAGAAGAGACAGGAAGAGAAGGTAGCAATACTGGGTTGAGAAGAAGACTCTTCCAAGAGTTCAAGAAAAATAATCACCAAACAAAAAATAAAGTTGAGCACAAAAGTGAAGAACAAGAGGTATCACAAGAAGCTGCCGAAATGCCTGAGATTGTTGTTGACCTGCAAAAGATAAAAGTTTTTCAGAGGTCAGCCTTGAGTCTGTTGTGATTGAGCCTGGAGAATCTGGTGGAGTACATAATGAAACCCAACAGAGCTTGTTAATACCCCAACCACCCATGAAACTCTAAGAAAAGATCATCATATACCCGCAACACTCTGCTTAATGTACAAAGCCAACCCAAAACTAAGTGTTGATTAAAGATTCCCCCGTGCCCATTGGGATCGAACCTCACCGCCACCCATTTATGAGAAAATTCTACATGCAAGGCTTGAGGCAAAAATTCCCCTCCTCCATGTGAGGGGCGTTTTAGAGTGTGTTAATTAAATATTAAATGGTACACCTCATCTAAAAGCTTAACACGCCCCTCACATGCAGGCGAGGAATTTTTGGTATGTTTTATTTAATTAATAACCATGTCATGCTTTATTTTTAACATGTTTTCATATTTTGTAATAATTTCACTTCATGTTCTGTCCTGCTCAGTTTATGCAGATCATAGTCCTTATATTCTTACTTAATTTGAATGCTAAAATCGTAATAATTCTACTTGGCAGTCAAAGCACCCAAAATACGCACCATTGCTCGCTAAAATATTGAAAGCATTGATATCCCAAAACAATGTTGAAGACAACATTTGCCTCTATGATGAGGTATAATGTCAAGAATGCTATTGTTCACTTGTATCTTGCAATCTCTTGTGATCTTAAAGTAATAAGATGTGAGTAATGTATTTACTGCTGAAATTACTATTGGATTGATGTTAGAGTGTGTGGTCAGATCATTAGTATTGAATTTCTCAGATATATATAAAATTAGTAAGTTGTATAATTCTTAGCTTATGCCACCATGGTTTATTTCATACGTCTATTTGTGTCTTAATGACTATCAATCACGATACTGACCATTATCTGGTTGTTTTTTAGTTATAATCAATATGCATTTATGCAGCTTATTACTTCTATAGATATAAGATTTACCTCTGTAAGTTTGTGAACAATATATTACAGCAACTATTCCATCACAACCTGGAATAGCTAGTCAATTTAAAATTACCTCATTCACTTTGAGAAAATATACACATTATTCCAACGACTAGCTATCATGATGCTCGTTGGTTGATTATAAATGTGTGAAACTAAAGGCTTCTTTTTGTATTGATAAATCAGGTACTGGGAGACTGATCTAAGAGGATGGCCAGCCTTCTTAAAAGTTTTATGATCTGAAGCTCACGCTACACGGGCAAATTAGATCGGCCCACCTTGTTCGGTATGAGAAGGAATTGATGAAATGTGCTATTCCCAATAAGTTTTCTAATTTTCTAAGGTTAATTTTCATTATGTGAAGTTTTGTTGTCATACCTTACCAGATTCCTATTGCCCAAATTTTGTTATTTCATGTGGAGGTTAATATAAATTAAGATACTAAAGCAAATCGTCCCTCTTAGTTTAGGGTTCCAGTATCTCCTTCGGAGATGTCACCGTTCTCCCACCATGTGGGGATATGTTCAGCAACCCATTAACATTTTCTTTGTCCTTATCTTGTTATTGTGTCTTGTATGAACTAATTTTATTTTCTTGGGCTTTTTCTCTTTTTTAATTTATGTTATTTATTTAATTCTTGTTATATAATCCATTCACCTTTTTCCCCTTTTCTAGGTTTCTTCTTCCCACACTGTTGGGATCCCTCTGTTTTTCTATTGCTTGGAATATTCGTTGTCCAGCGCTTTTTATCTTGGTGTACTACTTTTGAAAACTGAATCTAGAGCTCCATGTACCCTTCGTATGGCCTCTGTCCGATATAACTCTATGAAGGAGGAGGAGGAGGAAACACCGGTGATTTGTGATGGCATTGAGTTGGAAACAGGGAAACCATCGCTATGCCTGATCGGGAAGCTTTGGACTTCTAAATCATTCAATGTGTTTGGATAACTGGAGACAATGCATAGGATATGGAAACCGAAGAAAGGGATGGTGGTAAAAGAAATGCAATCAAACCTATTCTCATTCTAGTTTAAGCAATGGAATGTCGTTCAAGAAATACTCTCTCTTCAACCATGGCATTTTGAAAAAGAACTTTTCCTTCTAAAGGAACTGGACCATGGAGAACAACCCTCTAGGATCAGATTCAACATGACTCCTTTTAAGGTTCTTCTCTACGATCTTTCGATGGCAGCAAGGACCCCCATCAATATCAAATCTATTACAGAGAGACGTGGTGAGTTTATGGAAGTGGATGTTAGAACTTTGGAAGGATTTGGAAGAAGTATCAAAGTAAAAGTTAACATCGATGTCACAAAACCACTAAGAAAAGGTACAAAACTACTAGTGAAAGAAGATCGATCGATTTGGATCCCTTTCAAGTATGAGTGATTGCCATCATTTTGCTATGTATGTATGTGGGATGTTGGGTCATATGAAAAAAGAATGTGATATTGTTGAAGCTGATGATAACTTATCTATAGTTGCAGACAATTCTTTGCCCTTTG
Source organism: Pogostemon cablin (assembly GCA_023678885.1). Taxonomy (NCBI): domain Eukaryota; kingdom Viridiplantae; phylum Streptophyta; class Magnoliopsida; order Lamiales; family Lamiaceae; genus Pogostemon; species Pogostemon cablin. Next base: position 14,401,346 of record CM042995.1, read on the forward strand.
GAGTATGAATAAAAGCACCCCCCATGAAGCATGCTTCGGTAACCTCAGAAGAGACAGGAAGAGAAGGTAGCAATACTGGGTTGAGAAGAAGACTCTTCCAAGAGTTCAAGAAAAATAATCACCAAACAAAAATAAAGCTGAGCACAAAAGTGAAGAACAAGAGGTATCACAAGAAGCTACCGAAATGCCTGAGATTGTTGTTGACCTGCAAAAGATAAAAGTGTTTCAGAGGTCAAGCCTTGAGTCTGTTGTGATTGAGCCTGGAGAGTCTGGTGAAGTACATAATGAAACCCAACAGAGCTTGTTAATACCCCAACTACCCATGAAACTCTAAGAAAAGATCACCCTATACCCGCAACACTCTGCTTAATGTACAAAGCCAACCCAAAACTATCCATCACCTTGCCTTAAATGCCCACCAATCCAATTCAGAAATGCACACACTACCAAAACCTGGACCAAATGAGACAAGTACACAACACATGGCACAAACCCTATACAAGGCTAATGCTCAGCTGAAAACCCCACAAAATATACCCCCCAAAGACCCACTGCACTGTAATGCCTGACCAAATACCTATCCGCACAAATTTTCCCCCCTCTTACCTCTCCCTAAGTTAGTATCTATGTGTGATCAACCATTAGGTAGCAAACCAGTTAGGCCTCCCATACCTTCCCCAGACTCTGAAACCCAAGAAACTAATCTAAAATCTCATCAACCAAACCGAAAACTACCAAAATTATAAAGCGAGAATTAGGTGGAAAAACTTGTAAAGATGATGCGATGGTCATGTCTGATGATAAGAAGAGGTAGGGAAGAGATGGAAATCAGTGATCGTTTATGAAAGAAACAAAGAAATGAGATGATGGCTATTGATCAAGAATGCTTAAATACAATGGCGGTGGCTGATAACCAGCCCCACCAATCTCAATGAGTCTTCTAAGCTGGAACTGTCACGGGCATGGGAACCAAGCGGCAATTTATGCTCTCCAAAAACTCCTCTGTAACGAAGATCCGGGCATTGTCTTTCTCATGAAAACAAAAATTAAAAATTCCTAGTTACAAAACCTGAACATGATGAAGTTTCATTATGATGGTTGTTTCTCAGTGGATTGTGAAGGGACGAGTAGAAATAGGAGAGGAGAGTTGTATATATTGTGGAAAAAACCATTTTCTCTGTCTTTGAGTTCATACTCCACTAATCATATCTCTTTGAAGGTGACGACAGAAGGATTTTCTAACGAATGGAATATCTAAGTTGTGTATGGTTGGCCGGAGTCAAATAATAAATGGAGAAGTGTAGATATGTTAAGAACAATTAGACTAGTTTGGGGAACTCCATGGGCTTGCTTTGGATATTTTAATCAAATCATATGGCCAGAGGAGAAATTGGGTGGAAATTGACGATGCTCGAAAGCTATGGGGCAACTTTGGGGTGAATTTGGAATGTGGATTGAATGATTTAGGCTTTTGTGGATCTAAATAAACATGGTCAAATGGACAAGCAGGATCATATAACATTTAATCTCGCTTGGATAGAGTTCTTGCAAATGATATTTGGAAATCCAGATTCTTGGAGAGACAAATCTTACATTTAAGCAGAGTGAATTCAGACCAAGCTCCCATCATCATGCAGTTCAGTAAAGATTCAATTGGAAAAAGTACAAAAAAGCTTAAACATAGACAAGTCCTCTGCTTTGAGAAAATATGGATAGAACACACACAATGCAAAGACTTGATAAAGAGTAGCCATGTTGGATTGTATACTAAAAGTCAAGTTTTTTGTATGAACAACGTTATAACAATTTATTTAAAATGAGAATTATATGATCAAATGATTGTGTCTTATAATTTAATTATATGTCCGATGCAATAATCTACTTACTTTACACTGTAGATAATACATTGTGCGACATCACGCAGAAGATCATATTATCAGTTTTCTTATAAAGTATAAACAGATGCTCACAACTGAGATAGACGGGGACAATCTATCGAGATGGTTGCAGTGTGGATTTGGTATTAGTTTATCTTGACTATAGAATCACATTAGTGCACTTTGTGTGTATTGAGTATGACCGCTTGAGATCGTTCGATTTATACTGATTATATAGGAGAACTTGATCTCAATTATTATGAATGTTCGTGCTCTTAATCCCTATACAATAGCCTCGACACGTAAGGCAGTATGTATTTCTTTGATTCATCAATGAGTGAGATTTACATGTAATTAAATCAATAAACTCAGTGAGTTGGTGTTGTCTCTATGGTGTGCCGTTGATTGTAGAAGGAATCTGTATCCGTATAGGATGTCCCCTTGAGGAGCTTATAAGGATTATCATGCAATCCCAGCTGGTGGATTTATTCTGACATGATAATGAAGTTGAGCGGTACTACTCTCGGATGAGATATTAAATAATGGAGTTGTCAGTAATTTAATTAATTAGTGGGCATTGTATATCTTAAATATGGGGAGACTGTCGGACTCATAATAAGAAGGAGCTTATAACGTAATTATAGGATTAGAGCGGCAGTGCAATAATAATATTTTAGTGGAATATATTATTATTATTGGACTTAAGTATAAGTTTTGGGCTAAACTTGGATACTTAAGCCCAATAGAGGCCCAACTTTAATTTCTCCTCCTGGTCTCTACTGTTGCTATCCGGAAATCCTAATTAATTATTCACGCCTAAGACTATGACGAGGGAAAGGAAACAGAAGATTGAGAGGATTTTGAGGATCGTCGCTCACACGACGTCAAGATTGGACTTGGGAATACAGCAGAAGAATAAGAAGTTGTTTGCTGCTGCTATTCGTCAACTTCCACATTTTTATAAAATAGTAAGAAACTTCAAACTATTTTGTGTGTAGAAAGCCACGGAAGAGATGATCATTTTGACATGTAGATTACTCAAATTGGAGATCTGATGAGAGAGTTATGCCCAAAACGGTGAACGCATGCTGTCGGCGAGAATTCATTATCTTCTTCAACATACCCTGGTAAAAGATAATATAATTTTATGTTCTTACTTTTGCTGATATAGAATCGTATGGAACCCTAACGGTTCACGTATCAAACAATCAAATGCCAAAAATTGTTATTAGAGTTTCGGTTTCGTGGTGAAGCGTGAAACGTTAGGCTAGGGTTTGTGTGGCAAACGTGGACTAGGGTTTAGAAATTATTATTTCTTATTGAATACTCTATCCAGATACGCTGGTGTGATTGCCATCGATGAACGTTCGATGGCGGCGGCAGCTGACGATGGCACAAGTCAAGTCACCGACTTGGATCGCGTCTTGGCGGATGACGACGCGTAGGTGGCACATGGCTGGATAGGGGCAGGCCACGCTGAGAAGGTCCACAAGTCATGCTAGTGGGTGGCACGAGTCGTGCCACCAGAAGTGTGGCGTCTGCATTAGTATGCGTAAGCGATCAAACATGCGACGGAGGTAGTCAGCACGACTGTAAGTGATGGTTGGCATGAATAATGCGGACGGCCGGTACGAGTCATGCCTGTGGGAAGTCGAGGCAGGCGAGGCATGGATACGCGACACAGCAGGCACAAGCGTGGCACAGGCAGGCGGCACGAGTCCATGCTGGAGATGGCACGGTACGTGCAGGCTGGTGAGGTGACAGCGACTTGGCCAGCACAACCAACTAGCAGGTGGCTGGCACGATCAGCTGGTGTCAATGCACTTTTGGAATGGGATTCGCAGCGGGATGGACGTCAATGGGAAGCGGCACGTCTGTTGCTGTCGGCCGGCACGATTGTTGAGAGTGGAAATTAGTGTGTTTGAGTGTCCAACTTAACACTTTTTTGATGAGAATTGATGTTATATATTAGCATAAGTGTCTTATATTTAATATATGTGAGAACAAGGTGCACTTGAGGTGTTTTATTGTGTTTTAGGTGGAAAAAGGACCAAAAGTGCAAAGTTGGAGAAAATGTGCAACTTGTGTATGAATGCAGAAAAATGCACATCCAAATTGTGTAATTTTTCTGTGTTTGTGTGGAGATCAAAACTTCTATTGTGATACATGGTTGGAAAGCCACTGAAAATATAATCGTTTTGGCATAAAGAACACCTCAATGAATTCCAAACGAGGAAGTTATGAGCAAAATGGTGACGTCGCGCGAGTTGTGCCTAAAAAAATAGATGTTCTACTTTCCATGGCTTGTTACAGATTTAAATCTTAGATTTTTATTGATTTCTTTATACGGATAGAAATTCAAGGAAGAGAGGTTTGCGTGAGCGCAAGAATCACTCAAATCGGAGCTCGAATGTGGAAGTGATATGTGAAACAGTGAGATGGCGCAAGTGTGATTCGACCACGACAGTTTGGCTCGACCAAACACTTTGGTCGAACCACAGCCATTTTCGTCAAACCAGAAGCCTGTAAGTGCTAAAAATCATCGATTTTGATTCGAGAAGGGTTCGACCAAGCCCTAGGTCGAACCCTAGGTCGAACCACATGCCTGAGCGTCCGAATTCGATTTTTACACCCCTAGTGCATGTTTTTGCTTATTTTCCAAGAAAAAGCCCTTCTAAGGTCCATAAGGAGAGTTTAAGAGTATAAAAGGGGATGTAGATCACATCATATAACGAGATTAGAATAGAGGAAGAAGAGATCCACAACACAATACTACACCCCACAAGGGGGGATCACCCCCCAACCATCATCCACATCCTTTCCTCCATCCATCCATCACTTTGAAGATTCGTTTGTGGAATCATGAGGAAAACCAAAAGGAGGATTCAAGATGGAGAAGGACGCGACGACTCCCGCATATAGGGTTTATTTTGTTTCCTAATTTATCTTGTAATTTTCCAGACATCCAGGTAAGTTCTATCCAACACCCATGATTGTTCTTCGTAACATCATAGGCTAGAACCGTTTTGGTAGATCCAGGGTTTTGAAGGTTTTATGAATTAATTAAACTCTCTTGTGTATAAACTCTGTACAACACTACTTGTGGATTTATTTTATATATGATTATACTTCCTTATTCCCTACTCACAATCGTTTGTTGCGTCATTAACTAACCATCTCACCCTTCCTTGTCACTAAAACAGGACTCTTTGACTTCCTTCTCTCCCATGAATGTCGCGATTCATCCTTTTCAATCTCCCTCTCAACTATAGGTTCACCCTGCATAGCACAACAAGGATCCAACAAGTTAGAATTTTCAATGCTAATATAAGAATGAAAATATGGAGGTAAATTAGGAGGCTTCACATATGGATCATCAATTTTTCCTGCAACCACAAGATTATCAAATGTCACATTAGAGTTAGTAGTAGGAAAAGTAAGAGATACGCTTGTTCCTACGATCTCCTCTATCACTTCAATGCTTTGGCTCTTTTGCTTCTCTTCCTTAGCAGCAGGCTTCATCCCCACTTCAACAGTGGACCTCTTATTCCGATTCACACTAGCATCGCCCAATGCAAATAGCTTCTCAAGATAATCAATACATGCATCATTAGACAAATTCTCAAACTCTGCATCAGAAAGGATAAAGTTCTCATTATGCTCTGTGTCCACTACATCCACAGACTTGCACTGCTGCTGATCCGTGGGCCACTGCATCTCCTTATTCAAATAAAAGACAATCTCCTTATCATCAGCCCTAAGCCTCAACTCTCCTTTGAACACATCAATCAGAGCCCTTCCAGTTGTAAGGAATGGACGCCCCAAGATCAGAGCCGCACCATCCTTTTCATCCTCCATGTCAAGTACAAGGAAATCCACAGGAAAAGTCAAATTTGACACCTTCACTAGCACATCTTCAATCACTCCCTCGGGGTATGTCAACGACCGATCTGCTAACTGTAGGGCAACAGACGCAGGTTTCAACTCCCCCAAACCAAGCTTCTTGAACACTGATAAAGACATTTATACTGGCTCCTAAATCACACAGTGCTCTCCTAGATGGTCCTTTTCCAATCTCACAGGGAATGATGAAACTCCCTGGATCCTTCAATTTTTCTGGAAGCTTTTTCTGAATAATAGAGCTACAGTTCTCTGTCAAATTCACTGTCTCCACACTGTTAAGCTTCCTCTTTCTGGAGATAAGTTCCTTGATGAACCTTGAATAATGCGGCATCTCTTCCAATGCTTGCGAGAAAGGAATAGTGACATGGACATCCCTCATAACATCAGCGAACTTACGAAACTTCTCATCAAGGCTCTTCGACAAGAATCTCTGAGGGAAAGGAATTGGTACCTTTATTATCGGAAGTCCCAGACTATCTTTCTCGAATACCTCCTCCGTTTTTCTCAGTTTCTTAGCTCTCTGCCACTTTTTATCAGAAATTTCCAGATCAGATTAGTTTTGTACGGAAGTCAGATGTGCAGGAAATCCCGGAGAATGGCTCGCCGGCTCGCTCGGCTCGAGTTGAGGTCCAACTAAGCCGAGCCAGGTTTCAAATGAACCGAAAGGCCCTTCTGAACCGGCTGGTAGGCCTCTCGGTGGCGGTTGATCCCGCTCGGCAGCTGGCTCGCCGCGAGTGCGTAGCCGAGCGGCACCATCTTCGTTCTGCTCCACCCCTGTTTCGTCCTGCTTCTGTTCTGTAACGTCCTGCATTAGTTTTGGACCTTTACAATGCTTCTCAGACCTCAACGTGATCGCATTAACACTCTCTTTTGGGTTGATTTCCGAATCCGAAGGAAACTTCCCTTTCTACAACTGCACTTGCTGCTGATTTACTGTAGTAGAGATCTGCCCTATGTTATATGACAAACTCTTCAACTGCTTGTTCACTTCCTCATTCTGCTTTATCATATTCGAATCCATGAGTACAATGAAGTTGTTAATCTTGTCAATATCTCCATCAGTCTTCTTCATATACCTGGCCAACACTTCATCAATACTAGTTCTTCCTTCTTCAGTCTTGGCACCATGGTCAAAATTAGGAGGATATGGAACTGCATTATACGGATTTGAATAAGAGAAGTTCTCATGCCTCTGATTCTGCCAATTGCCTCCTTGACTAATAGGACCTCCCTCTTGGTTATTCCTTTGGTTTGAATTACCTTGAGGGTACCTATTTCCTTGCCAATTCTGAGGAGCTCTCGAACCTTGAAGACCCTGCCCCATAGCCCAATTAGCATCCTCGACCTCTTAAAGGTTCATCACCACATCATCACTTGCAGGCCCTCGGTTGGTTCCCCTATTATTACCTGATATCAGAGTAATCAGGTTCTTATTCATCTGTTCCAATTGAACGACAACCCTATCATTCCTATCAGCTTCAGAAAATTTCTGTTCAACTTGAGCAACTTTGCCAAGTATGTAAGTCCCTTGGATCCTCTCTGATGGCCAATCCCTTGAGTTCAAAGAGATATCATCAAACAATTTTTCTACGACATTGGATGTCTTGCCAAAGATTGTTCCTCCAGCAGAAGCATCAACCAACACTCTAGATTCGTTGTCAAGGCCATTATAGAAGACACTGATGAGTTGAGACTTTTTGAATCCATGTTGTGGGCATCTCCTCAATGCATCAGTAAACCTTTCCCAAGCCTCTCCAAACGACTCATCTCTCCGCTGCTTGAATTGATTGATCTCCAGTTTCAGTGCAAGAAACTTACTCGGTGGCATAAATCGATCAACAAATAGCTGCTGCAACTCAGTCCAATTTGAGCAGCTATCTCCCTTTAACTTATCATACCACTCTCTTGCCTTATCAACTAATGAAAACTGAAAAAGCCTCATCTTCCATCTATCATTAGTAGCATCAGCAGCTTTCACTGTATCCATGTAGCTGTTGAAACGCTTAAGATGGCCATAAGGCTCATCAAAAATGCCTCCGGCAAAGGGATTTCTCTCCACCATATTGATCAGGGCTGGCCTTATGTCGTTCGCTTCATTAGCTCGAACGGCTCCAACTACCCCTGATCCTCCCAGGTTGGTGGACTTAAAAGTTTCTCGGATGACGATGTCATCCTCATTGACTCTTTCTCCCATTGATGCTGTTTCAGACTCCGATTCAGCCTCTTCTAGGATAACCTGATTCTCAATCTGCACTTTTTCCTCCTCTAACATTGCTTTAGGAGGTGCTTTGGTATTCTTTGATTTTACTCTTCTTTTCCTCACAGAAGCTTCAATTTTCTGATCAAATTCGAGATCTTGTGCTCTTGTCTTTGACCGAGTTTGCATGCAACTTCAAGAAAAATCCAAAGTAAAACAATTAAATCCCAAAGAAAATATTCTAATTAACTAAGTAATACAAGAAAATAAATAATTAAAACTGTCCCCGGCAACAGCGCCATAAACTTGTTAGGCTTTTTCTGCGCACTATAATTTAATCCTCAAGTGTAAGGATATCAATTGTAGCAGCAAGCACCCAAGTTAAATTATCGATCCCACTGAGACAGCTAATTATTTATTTTACTCTTAATTACTAATTAATCAGAATTGAGTAACCAATTTCTAATGTTTGTAGTGAATTAATTATCTAAATTACTGAAAATATAAATAACTAAATTAATTAAAAGGCAATAAAAATAAAAGCAAGTTTCTAATCAAGAGATAACGAACAGTTCTAAGGTATCAGGTAGAGACCAATTAATTTGGGTTATTAAACTTACGATTGTTCATTCATGCAGTTTCACTGAAAATACACCACATATGCCTGTTATCCCACCGAATATGATTCGATTCTAAGCTAACAGTATAATCTGGTTTAAATCCTAAGGTGCGCAAATATTACCAAGCCTTATTCCTAGATACTAATCCAGCGAACAACAATACCTCCGGATGGTAAGTTCGACTAACAAGATATTTTCTGGAATTACTACAAGGTTCTATTCACTTCCTACTTGATTGTCTAATTGCATTGTTCCACTAAACTAATCAAGTATTTGACATACCAGTTCATGAAATTAAAGTGCTTATAGCGGAGCTACTCTAATCTCTAACAGATAGACAATACCAATCATGAACGCACACAAGGTAACACAATAATCCAAGCATTATAGCGGATGTCATGAATATATTATGAAGACGTTACGAAGAAGAAAAGCATGTCTTAATAAAATAAGTAAAATCAAAAGCTCAACTGCATAAAATCTCAATCTTTGGTCTAAATCCTCAAATCAATTAAATCAATCCATCAAACCTTAGAACTGTATATAAAATTAGCCCATGAGGTCTCAAGCAACACTCATGGCTAAGCAATTCATACCAAAAATCAAAGTAAAAGGAAGGAAAAGATAGGAATTTGAAACCCTAGTGTAGACGTAGTTTTTCGTTCCTTCTCCGTCTCTCCAATTGCTCGATTCTCCCTCAATTAGCACTTGGAACCCTCTTGAAAGTGGATGGATGGTGAAATCAGGTTGTCAATCTGATATGGAAGGATTGGAGGTGTGAATTGATGATGGGTTATGGATGGGTCCTCTCCAATTTGTGTTTTGATCTCCCTAATTGTTTCTAGGACTGATGCAGGGCTTTTTTGCGATCAAAACTACTTCAGAATCGCGATTTGAGGGTATATATACGTTGCTGCATCGAACAGGCACCGTCTGGGCCCGATTTTCGGCCACTCGGCCCCAGGCTCGAGCCGAGCTGAGCCTAAATGTAGCCGAGCGGCATATGGGTGAAACGAAGACGTGTTTTAAGCTCCGTTGGACCCCAGCTCGGCAGCGTTTGGCCACGTGGAAGGGCCGCTCGCCGCGAGCTACTCGCCGAGCTGCAGAAACTGCACTACGCGATCTCACCGTTTTGAGTATAACTTCTTCATACGGACTCCGAATTGAGTGATTTTTGCGCTCACGCGTTCCTCTCTTCCTTGGATTTCTATCCATATAAAGAAATCTCAGAAATTCTAACATTTTATATGTAAAAAGTCATGCAAAGTGGCTGTTCGGTACAGCATGCGCGATGTTAGCATTTTGATCATAACTTTCTCGTTTGAAATCCAATTGAGGTTTTCTTTACGCCAAAATGACCCTCTCTTCTGTGGCTTTCGAATCATATATCACATGATCAATTTGGACTTATATAAGAATACAGAAATTTGTGCAACCTGAACTTTATTTTTCAGCATTCCTTCTCACTTTCACTCCTCATTCCAACATTGAACTTTTGATCATGTTTTACCCTTCAAAACTCAACAAAACACCTTAGTAGCATCAGAATCATGTAAATACTCAAATGTACACAATTCCATGCAAAAATAATAACTTTCCTAAGCAAAATGGTGTAATGGGCATATATAAAATGCGTGAAATTCAACTCTCAACAGTCACTTGCTTAAGCTGCAATTGATATCCTTCATACTTGGGGATTAATTTTGCGTACAAAGAAAACACGCATCAAGAACTTGATGAGCGTTTTCTCAACACACAAAATTAATCCCCAAGTATGAAGGATATCAATTGTAGTTTCGATAGGTGACCAAGTGATTATCGAACCCGAGGGATGAATTATTATCGATTCGATTATTTTCTAGTTAACTAAGACTATGTTGTCAAATTTGATTTGGAAAAGTAGCGTAACTAAATAACGCATAAATTAAATAGCAAATTAGATAAACAAGCAATAGAGAAAATACGATTATGATCAAGTAAGAAATTAGGTAGTTCTTCGGGCCATCCAGTTTTACTTATTAATTTCCTTTCTATGTGTTAATGTCTGACTCTGTCTTGTGGTCTATGGACGCATCACTAAACCATGCAAGTTCACTCTATAGACACAAGCAAACATGCGTATGACACTTGTGAATATCCTCGGAGCAAGAGATATAATTCACCCACTTTCTAGGTACTATCAGTATCAATTATTTCCCGTGCACTTAGTACTCTAACCCAATATGATCTCCCTTTATAGGTACTATGAAGCTATACTCTTTATCCTACTTATTATCCCGGATAAGATTCAATTAATAAGTATCTATATAAGATAGTTCTAATAAGACTTCGGAATCCCTTTACTTAGAATTATAACATGTAATCCTGCTCAGCAGTGAACGCACTCAATCAATAACCAAGATAAGTATTCAGACTCTACATAACAGTTAATGATGCACAAAACGACCGTGAGTATGAATTAAAAGGCATAATCTTATATAAAATAAACCACAAGTAGTGTTGTACGGAGTTTACACATGGAAATTCAATTAACTCATAAAACTTTCATAACCCTAGAACTACCGGAGCGGTTCTAACCCATAATTGATCTAGGAACAATCATGGCTAGTTGGTATGATCTTACTTGACTTGCCAGACGAACCACCCCTCACGACTCCTTGAGATGATGGTAGGGTTTCGGTGGTGGATGGATAATGAATGATGTGTCTCCTACGAAAGCTCTTCTTTTATACTTGTAAACTCTCCTTACGGGCCTTGGATGGGCTTCTTGAGTGAACACACGCATTAAAAGTGTAAAAATACGAATATGGTAAGTCTCCGCACGTCAGTTCGACCAACTGCCCAGGTTAAATCTATTTCCCCTAGTCAAACTCCTAGTCGAATCGACCTATACATAGGTTGTGGGTCTCGAATTCGACCAGAATCTGGTCGAATCAAAAACTTTCTAGTCGAACTGCAGGTGCGTCTCTTTAGGCTTCTGGTTCGACCACGGTTTGACCAACTGGCTTGATCGAATGGCACGATCGTGGTCGAATGGCACTTTTTCTCCAACAGTTCAACCCAAGATGCTGGTCGAATGCCTTCCTTCTTGGTCGAATTCAACGCCTGCTTGGTCGAATCCTCCTCTGAATTTCTCTTTTTCCGAATCCGATCACTTCCAACTCATTTTCCTTCGAAAAGCAACTCAGATAGCCTTGAAGACACCTGATTCGTGACTTCCTACCATATATATCGATTCACATCGAATTACAATCATCTAACACACCATAAGTACACGAATCCGAGCTCGAAACTAGTGAGTTTGCACACTCATCAAACCATGCATCTTATGTAGAGTCTGAATACATATCTTGGTTATTGATTGAGTGCGTTCACTACTGAGCAGGATTACATATTATAATTCTAAGTGAAGGGATTCTGAAGTCTTATTAGAACTATCTTATATAGATACTTGTTAATTGAATCTTATTTGGGTTAATAAGTAGGATAAAGAGTATAACTTCATAGTACCTATAAAGGGAGATCTATCGGGTTAGAGTACTAAGTGCATGGGAAATAACTTATACTGATAGTACCTAGTGTTAGATTGTATACTTAAAGCCTAGCTTTTGTATTGAACAATGTTTTAACAATTTTATTTGAAATGAAAATTATTTGATCAAACGTTTTGCATATTATAAATTGTTTATTTATATGTTTGTGCAAAAGTCCATTTACTTTATACTGTAGATAATATGTTATGCGATAAGACGTGGAAGATCATATTATCAGTTTCCTTATAAAGTATAAACAGAAGCTCACAACCGAGATAGATGGGACTATCTATCGGGATGGTTGTAGTGTGGTTTGGTATTAGTTTGTCTTAACTATAGAATCACATTAGTGCACCTAGCGTGTATTGAGCAGGACCGCTTGAGATTGTTTGACTTGTACTGTCTACATAGAAGAACTTGATCTCAGTTATTATGGATGTTCGTGCTCTTAATCCCTATACAATAACCTCGACACGTAAGGCAGTATATATTTCTTTGATTCATAAATGGGTAAGATTTACATGTATTAAATCAACAAACTCGGTGAGTTGGGAAATAGTATTGTCTCTATGGTGTACTGCTGATTGTAGAAGGAATCCATGTTCGACATAGGTTGATGATGTCCCCTTGAGAAACTTATAAGGTTTATCATATAAATCTTGCAAGTGGATTAATTTCGGCATGATAATAAGGTTGAGTGGTACTACTCTCGGATGAGATATTAATTAATGGAGTTATCAGTAACTTAATTAATTAATGGACATTGTATATCTTAAACATGGGGAGACTGTCGGGCTCATAATAAGAAGGAGTCCAAAACATAATTTTGGGATTGAATTGGTAGTACAATAATAATATTTTAGTGGACTATATTATTATTATTGGATTTAATTATAAGCTTTGGGCTAAGCTTGGTTAATTAAATCCAATTGAGGCCCAATCCAATTTTTCCTCCTAGTCCCTGCTGTAGCCCAAGTATAAAAGTCATCTCATCTCACTTCAACCTTAACGTTGCGCCACTATTGACGTGAAAGAGAGGAGAAGGAGCAAATTGAGTTGATTCTGGAGATTGTTGCCCACACAACACCAGAGTTGACTTTAGGTCATACAGCAGAAGATTAAGAGGTGGTTCACTACTGTTCATCCTCTACATCAACCCAGAAGAAAGATAAACTTTTATTTTGCTTCCACTGTAATTATTTACTTGAGTTCCTAACGGATCACGCTGAGCCAAATGATCCAATAGCCAACACCTAGAAAGGGGGTGAATTATATCTCTTGCTCAGAGGATATTCACACGTGTCATACGCATATTTGCTTGTGTCTATAGAGGAAACTTGCATGGTTTAGTGATGCGTTCATAGACCACAAGGCAGAGTCGGACATCAACACATTAAAAGAAATTAATAAGTAAAACTAGATTACCCGACGAGCTACCTAATTTCTTATTTAATCACAACCGTATTTTCTCTACTGCTTGTCTATTTAATTAGCTATTTAAATTACATGTTATTTAGTTTCGTAAATATTCCAAACCAATTTATCAACATAGTCTTAGTTAACTAGAAAATAATCAAATTGATAATAATCCATCTTTCGGGTTCGATAATCACTTGGTTGCCCATCGAAACTACAATTGATATCCTTACACTTGGGGATTATTTTTGTGTGTTGAGAAAATGCTCATCAAGTTCTTAGCGTCGTTGCTGGGGACGGCTGTTATTATTAGTTTATTATTTCTAGTTGATTAAGACAATTATTAGTGATTATTTATTTCGATCTAACCTTGAATTTTTCTGAGGTTCTTGAGCATTAGGAAAAGAAGAGGAAGGAACGAAAGGAATAACACACTAAGCTAAACATGGCCGGAGCAAGGCAGAATCTGGATCTCTGCGGGTGGCCGCCATGAGTCGTGCTGGTATATTTCCAAGGGGCATGCGCAGGCGACACGGCAGCGCTATTTGACACGCCTGATGATAATAGTCGGCACGAGCTGAGTAGATGGCCGGCACGAGTCGTGCTGATAAGTTTGTGGGATGGATGTGCTATCTTTTTGTTGGCGTGCGGGAGATGGTCAGTCCCTGGCACGAGGCGTGCAAGCGTGAATCGTGGGCAGATGGGCTCGTTTTTCGTTTGATCTATTTCGGCGAATTCTAGGTCAAGGCAACCAGTGATGTTGAACGACTTAGGGCGCAAGTAATCCTACTTGTAGCGTAAGACATCGGTTCAACAGTTGGAGTGTCGGACAAGACTTCCTTATTAAGTGGTGATTTAATTTGTGTTATATAACTGCCATAATTGATTAAATTTTCTATTATTATTATATATGGTTACATGTTGATATCGATGATTTTGATGATTTGGACAATATCGAGAATTTTGATAATCTGATCGATATCGATGATTTTGATAATCTGAAAGATATCAACAGTCGATATCGATAGTTTTAAAATTTTGATAATCTGGAGATTTTCAAATTTTTGATATTCTAGAGATCCTTGCCGACATTTATTCTTGGTGGCGAACAATCAAATTCGCTAATATATAACTATTTATAATTGATTTAATTATTTGATTATTGTTATATATGTATGCTTGATTCTCTGTGATTTACTGCCTTAATTGGTGTAATAGGAGCATGCTAGGATGCGTATTTCATTGTTGAATATTATATGCATGTAAAAACCCTCGGTGTTAAATAACTAAGTGGGAGAGGGAATTTGTTAAATAATTCCCGCTGCCTCCATTATTGGTTTGTAAGTGATGTAAGTAAACTTGCATGTTGGCAATAGGACTTCCTCCACAACGGATGAGTTTATTCACGAATCACTGTTATAGACTTCATTAAATAATTATTGTTTGTAATGTGATGCACATGAACTTGCGTGTTGGCATAGACCTTCCTCCCTAACGGATGAGTTTATATGTGGTTCACTGGTACAGACTTATAATTGATTATTGTAGAAAATTATCCGAGCGCGTGTGTACTTCTCCAACTGTAAGGCATACAAGCTTGGACCGCGGACTTGGGATCAAACAATGGTGTACACTTAGATATAAATAATAAGTATCCTCCTTAACGGAGTCACTGCTATTATTTGCATGGCTAATGAGGAACCGACTATTGATTATTTTATCATGAGGTTAGCTTGACGAATGAAATTAATGGGTATAACATTCTCTTGTAAATGTTTGGGTTTGTATACGTCCACATTAACATGGCATGCAGACTCACGGTGCTTGAGATGTCGGTGAATTTTATTTTTATATTGTTTTGAGGGAATCAATATAAATTGATAAATTCAAAGATTTGCTCGGTGTATTTATTTATGATTCTCTGAATTTTTAAAATGTTTTTATCTCGATTATTGTTTACTAAAAGAAACATATTTACATGTCCAAAATTTGATGATTAGAAAAGAATTTTGTTTTTTATTTTTACTGCTTAGGAAAACATATATGTTCTCTCTAAGGATGTTCCATGATGCCTATTAAAGTCTCTAGTGGAGAGGTAGGAGGTTCATAGAAATATGATGGTCTCAAGCGACTCTTCAGATACTTGAGTAAGTTAGAAAGGCAAGAGGTTATGAATAAGTTGATGAATGAATTGGGAATGCTTGGAGTAGAAATTGAAGGGGAAACCTAGATCAATTTATTTTTCATAATTTGCCTGGATGTTTTGAGTAAGTTCTACCTGAAATACGAGAAGTTGTATATGGTGGAGAACTTCTGACAAAACATATGGCGAAGGAAATCCAATTTCATCAAGATGTGAACAAGGTTAGTATCTCATTCACTAGTTGTTGAAGCATGATTAGGGATGACATCTACTGACACATTGTGTGTAGATACCGGAATCACTAAATGTCTGCAATTAAGTGATGATGAGTTTATTATAGACATGAGTAAAACTACGAGAGTAGTGGCTATTGCAGTGGGAGTTGGTTATTTATCTTTTGATAGGAATAAATGTTTGATTATAAGAAATTGTCTTTACGTATATTTTCATATAAAGAATTTCATTTCAATTTCTATGCATTTACAGATAGATACTCCATTTCATTTAAATGACATGGTCGTAGTGATAAGGGATGGAGCTATAATCTGATGTGGTATGTTAGTGGACAATTTGTACACTCTTAAGTATGTTTATCCCACGGATGCAACGAATAGTAATTGATAATGCATCTTCTAATCTTAATAAGAGAAAGGAACCTTCAGAGATGAATGTATGCACTTGAATTTTATTGCCTATTAAAGAAAAATATGTGGCAAATTAATGCAATAATTATCAATTAATTATTTATTTATTAAGGGATTTAAATAAATATATTCCTAAAATAAATGAGTAAATAATTGATAATTAGGCCAGATCCAGTCAAATAAGTCAAACTTAAAGCCTAAGCAAGTGAAAGGCCCAAGCCCACAGAATCAGGTCAAATCAGCCCTGGACCAATCAGACTGCAAGTTATTTATGGGACGTCCCCACCCTTCACCTATATAAAGATCCCTCCTCCATTCATTCCAGACATACATTCAAAGACCTGAAGATACAAACACTCTGAAGAGATTGAAACACGAGCAGCGTTCCTCAAGATCTTCAAACATCTTCAAGTCAAGAACGACAAACGATTTGGGATTAAGGTGCGGAGCCCCCCAAATCAAGCATTCTTTATACACTAAGTTATTCGATGTTCTTCGCGCCAAGAACAGCATACGACCCTGGATTAAGGTGCTAAGCCCCCCAGATCGAGTGTTTTTCACATCAAGAATGTTTAATCCAAACAAAGGATAGACGCCTCTGGATAAACATTATAAAGCCCAAAACTGAGTCTGGACAAGCTTCAACTGAAGATCCGACTCAAAACACACAGTCAACACGGTCAACGCGGTCAAGTCAAAGTTAAGGTCAAAATTCAAATTGGTTCGAGAGAAGAATCAGAGGATAGATAGAGATTATTTCCTAAATTATCAAGTTTAGTCCGTCTGGATTATTATTGTAATTCTTTTGTGTTTATTTGACTATAAATACAAAAATTTATTGTTATAAATTTTGGCACGCCCGGTGGGACAGTCTCTACCTCTCATCTCTTCTCTCAACAAGCACAAAGATACAAAGTATGACTCCTCTTAGGATAGCGATAAAAAGGTCATCTACCTCAAAGCCTTTAGAACTACAAGCTGTGAAGACGCAAGTTATGACTTCGCTAAAGATTGCGATATGAAGGACTATTGCATCAAAGCCTCCAGAGTTGCAAACTGAAAAGGTTGAAGTTGTTACAAGAAGTATGTCTGAAGGCTCCTCAAAGACAAATCGTATGGTGGGGATTACTCTCAATAAGCCATTGCACAGCGACAAAGATGGTAAAGATGACTCTATCTGCTCAACTCCTCGCTCCACGCCAAGCTCACCACCTGCCTCAGCTGAAGCTGCAGTGATGACAACAAGTGCTATGACCATTGAGGATCAACTCGCAAGTATGATAAGAGCCATTGAAGGACTCAATAAGCACATGGAAGCTCAAGACGTAAATATTTCTGTACTTATGAAAAAAATGTATAATGCGGAGACAAGCCATGCAAATAAGAAATAAGTTGAGGATGAACATGAGAAGAAAGACTGGACGAAACATCATTCACCTGAAAAGAAATAAGTTGAGAAAAAAGTGGAAGTTTCAGCTGACGGCATGCTTCATATTAACCAACTAAAGAACATCGTCATAGAGACGATAAAAGACAAGTTTGAAGAAAGCTCAAAAACTTCTTCAACATACGCTAAGCTGTTTGACTATTTTCAAATACTCACTGAGCAATAATACTCGATCGTTGTAGTAGTATATCCCAAGAAATAAAATTATCAATCCTCAAGGGAGTTAGGTTTGGACTAGTAAAATACGTGAGCTCATGTTTATGTCACTTTTGTAAGGATGATTGGGGATTTTGAGTATTATTATGAAATAAACAATTAAAGCAAGTAGTAAGTAAATAAAATAGCAAATAAGAGATTGACAAGTAAATATGATTAATGAGAAAAGAGAATAGGTGCTAAAGTTCAAGTATGAAAAATATGGGATTAGAAACATCCAAGCACATTCAATTCATATTATCATGCAAAGGGAATTCAATTCAATTGATGTAGATTAAGGGTGATCACGATTATATCCTAAGCTCCCTTTCGGGTTACAAAGGTTGTAGATCCACTTGAGACTCCCAAAAGCACTTAAGATCAAAGCCCAACATTAACCTCTTCCATCTAGGTACTAATTAACTCCCAATTCTCCCTTAGAAGGTACTAATTAGAATTAATTCTCCCTTTTTGTGTACTAAAGCTAACGAATGGATTGGTTCCCCTCATCAAATTTTAATATCCTTTCGGTCAAACCCAAACGCGATGTCTATTCATGCCTTTCTAATACTTAAGAGGGCCGTTTCCATCTCACTCCAAACAATATACACATGAACATCATTATAGCATTTAATTACCATAAATCAATCCATTGATCAACAATCCATTAAACCAATAATCAATCATGAATAACAAACCATGCCATCACAACATCTAAACAATTAAAGCCCATGCATAGAAACCAACATCAATTAAATCCACATAATAATATAAACCTAATGTACTCTTCATGTCCCTAATCCCACTAGAGGGATTAGCCTAACATGATAATGGTAACAAAACACATGAATGATTCATTACACATACCCATAGTCTTAAATCCAAATGAAAAATAAAAGAGATGTAAATCTTCCCTAGCAATTCCTTATAGAGAATCTTCAACACTCATTGATCTCTACCTCTAGCTCTTGAATTCTTGAGGTCTTTAACACCCAAATAAAAGGAATGAAGAATGGATGAAGATGGATGAAGATTGATGGTGTAAAATGGAGAAAATGGTGTGTGATCTAGGTGTTGGAGTGAAACCCTTGTGTGAAATATCCAATCTCCCTTGAAATATTGAACTTGAGGCTATTTATACCCTCTCCAAGTTGGGCCATGAATTTTATATCAAATGGGCTTTTTACACACACTTACACACATTGGCAGGAAAAATACGAATTTTGGCCCAAAAAACATGCAACTAGAATTGACCTTACCTAACTTGAGTTGCAACACGAGTCGAGTTCGTTGTGTATAACTCGAGCTAAAGTAGCTCGACTCGTGTTGGCATCTCGTGTACCTGCCTTTTCGGTCGTGTTACGAGGCTCTGAAACTAAAAATCCCTCGGCACCCAGCTCGACTCGAGCTAGCAACTCGTGTTGTAGTTTGCAAATCGAGTTAGCTCGCTGTATTATTTTTGCTCATTCCCCTGATCCTAGCTCGACTCGAGTGGCAAGTCGAGTTGGACCTTGCAACTCGAGTAAGCTCTCTGGACGATTCTAAGACCCCAACTCGACTCAAGTTGGTAACTCGAGTTGGGTCTCTCAAGTCGTGTTGAGCTACTAGACGATTTTGGACATTTTCAGACCCAATTCGAGTTGGCTTCAACTCGTGTTGGCAACTCGAGTTGCACCTTGCAACTCGAGTTGGGTCCTGGCAGCTCGTTTTCTTACTTGTTTCAGCCCTCGACTCTATTTTGCTCCTTTTTCACCTGTTTTACACACATTTAAGCTCATTCACACACATTTCCATAAAAACACATAACACAACCAAATAATACATAAAATACGAATACAATAATACGAAAAGACTTACAAAAAGACACTAAAATCTAGGTGAACATAGCGACAATCAAACCCCCCAAACTTAAAGTGTTGCTCGTCTCCGAGCAATGAAAATGATAAACCAAGAGGAGAAATTTTCACCTAGAAAAAGACTTAAGTGAACATAAGCAATAACACATCTATAGCGATAAGAATCACAATTTATGCTAAGTCATCCTACAACATTAAACTCATGACATAAGGAATTAACAAGTTCAATCACAAGAGAATAAAGTGTAATATAGTCCCTTTTTAGTCCAAGCCTCACATATGTTATTAATTTCACGCAACACTTTATGACGTAGGGTTAGGCAGCACTCATCAACCGATTGGCTTGACTCGCTTTAAACTTGCTCGTATACTACATTCACAAACCTCCAAAATTTCAATTAATGATCAAAAAGGTCTTTAATTAAGGATGTAATGATAGGCTCTTTGGTAGGGTAGGAAGATTATGGATAAGAGTGACTAATCATGTGTAAGTAATCGAAGAGATAGCCAATTTCATCAACTTCTTCACTTTCCTTTCTTCCTTTCTTATCTTTACAAATCTCAAGCACTATTCATTAGCTTTCCTTGGATTGAGCTTCTTTTGATGCATGCTTTCTTTCTTTGATTTTTGTTTACTTGAGCATTTTGATGTTGCTTTACTCTTTCTCTTTCTTTGAGGTTGCATGTGCATTCTTGTTGTTGCTCTTTTCATCCTTTTTCTTGCTTTTTAACATGTCCTTTTCTTCTTTTGCTAATCAATCAATCCTTTCTAGCTAGTATCTCCTCAATCACCCACACAAAGGTATATAAGCTTGAGTGCATAATTAAGGCTTGTAATGTGCTAAATTCACAAGAAATAGGCTTATAAGCTCAAAGTGGTTGACTAGGGATGATGTTCAAGGTAGGAACATTTATGGTACTAACTTCAAATAACAAGAATGGCCTTGGATCATATCATTAATCTCCACTAATTGGGCTTGTTCCTATAATCCTTGAGCAAGTTCTAACTTATCAAACATAACCGATCCACTCATGAAGAAATACCATGTATGCACGGTTGAGACTTAAATGCTCACAAACTTATGCTTGGACCTTAAGGACTTATTACACCACATTCATCTCAAAATTGAACAAGTTAAGTAAAACATGTCACAATTTGAAAGTGTAAAGATTCTTAATCATAATTTGTCATCACTTCTCACAACATGTCATTACTCACATTCAAAAATGTCTCACGACACCCCAAAACAAACCACCAAACATCCCAAGACAAAATTAAAGATACACACAAAACATAAAAATAAGGACTCAACAAACAAGACACAACAAAAACACATAACATGCAAAAGTACAAATTACATCCATCCATAGCCAATAAAACACACATTCATATCATCCATGACCAATTAAGCTCACAAATATCCCCAACTTTTATTGAAAATTGAAATCCTAAATTATGAAAGTAAACCTCCCACAAACATAACAAATGAAGTGGCATGCTAATCACAACA
This sequence comes from Pogostemon cablin, assembly GCA_023678885.1. Taxonomy (NCBI): domain Eukaryota; kingdom Viridiplantae; phylum Streptophyta; class Magnoliopsida; order Lamiales; family Lamiaceae; genus Pogostemon; species Pogostemon cablin. Next base: position 14,422,688 of record CM042995.1, read on the forward strand.
ATCCAAGTCAAAATCAATTCATGTCAAGCAATTAAAAGTGGTAAAGCATAGAGTGAACTCCCTCAATAGGCATTTGGTAGTGGAAATGGTTGGCACTAGCTTCCGGATTGAATACACCACGAATCTCGACTTGATCTTCGGGCTCAATTCGTGCTTCACTACGCTTCATTCATGCTCAAACACTCACAAACACCATTAGCTCAACAATATCATTAAAATTTATGGATTATCATGCACTTCAAGACAACCAATCGGACCAAAATCCTATCCAAACTCATGAGAAATTTTTTTTTTCAAAAATTGACCCAATTTTACAAGAATCATAATTCAAGTGGTGAGTCACACCACACACTCTCCCCCCAAATTTAATCGAAACAAGAGTTGAGAATTAAGTTTGCAAAAAGTGGTGGGACTTACCCTTGTAGTTTCCATAGATGATCTTCTTGTGGAGAAGCATATGCATCCAAATGGATCAAATTATGTACACCACGCACTAGTCTCCCCCCAAACTTAATTCGAGATAAGAATTGAGAATTAAGTTTGCAACAAATGGTGTGACATCCTTACTCGAATCCATGAAGCACTTCTCTTTTCATCAATATGCATTTTTCTCTATGAGCACAATCAACCTACAAGGCAAAAATTGCAAAACAACATCAAAACCATAATCTTTATTGAAAGCACTAATTAAAGCAATAAATATAATGATGGGTTGCCTCCCATCTAGCGCTAAGTTTAACGTCTTCAAGCTAGACGGAAATTTTTAAGCTCATCGGAATGGCCATGGATAACGGTCGTCCTTGCCACCATATTTTAATCTTTGAGCTTCTTCATTCTTTAAGTATTTGTGGCAAGTGATGGCCTCATTGGCACTCTTTAGATTGAACTTGAAATTGCCAACTATCCTTGCATGACATTCCATTTTCCTCTCCATTCTAGCAAATCACTTATTCCTCCTATCAACGAATATCCCCAAATTTTCTTCCAACTCTCTTTTGTCCCTAAGAATTTGTGAGGTGTCAAGAGGCAAAACAAAGTCAATAGAAACAATGTCAAGAAATTCATTGCAACTTAAAGAGTTTAAGGGTTTAGAAATGCTCATTTCACTCTTCAAGTCCTCTTCATTTGCTTCCACAACTTGCTCTTCTTCTTCTTCTATTTCATTGGCCTCAATAGGCTCTTCAATCTTCTCACTTGATTCTTTTACCACCAAGTTCTCTTCTTCCTCCAACCCTTCGTCGACCTTACTTTCCTCTTCCCTTTTATCCTCCATATGATCTCCCTCTTCAATTTGTTGAGAATTGTTCAAAGAACTTACAAATTGGCTCATATGATACTCAAGGGAGCCCATCCAATCATCCATCTTCTTCTCACTTTCATCGATTCTAGCTTCAAACTCGGAATCTTTCCTTTCCATATAAGCCCTTGTATCTTTCATGAATGCTAACAATGTATCCTCAAAGGTCGACTTCTCTTCTTCATTAGATGGCTTGGCACTTGGATCAAAAACTTGATATCCTCCTTGGTAATTCTCTTGACTTGGTGGATAATTCCCTTGAAAACTTCCTTCATAGGTATTTTAAAAATTCCCTTGGAAATTACCCCCTCCCACGAAAGTAAAATCCTTAATCATATCAAGTAATTCAGGAGAAACAACGATGTTAGACTTAGGAGTGGAATAAGTGTATCCTTGATGAGGTTGGAATGTGTTTCCATTGTAAGCTCTTGGCAATTCATCATATCCTCCATGATTATAGTGTTGAGAGTGATCTTGATTCATTTGACCATTATAACCATAGTACTCTCATTCATGTAGCCTCTTTGTTGTGCGTGTAATCATAAAACACCTACAAAAATTCAAAGAGTGAGACCACAAACAAAAATAGGAAATAAAATAAAATAACAAGTATCCTTATCAAGAACAACTAAAATAATAACACAGTATTCCACTAATCCGTTAAACTCCCCTTTGGCAACGGCGCCAATTTCCTGTTTGACTATTTTCAAATACTCATGAGCAAGAATACTCGATCGTTGTAGTAGTATATCCCAAGAAATAAAATTATCAATCCACAATGGAGTTAGGTTGGACTAGTAAAATACGTGAGCTCATGTTTATGTCACTTTTGTAAGAATGATTGGGGTTTTTGAGTATGATTATGAAATAAACAATTAAAGCAAGTAGTAAGTAAATAAAATAGTAAATAAGAGATTGACAAGTAAATATGATTAATGAGAAAAGAGAATAGGTGCTAAAGTTCAAGTATGAAAAACATGGGATTAGAAACATCCAAGAACATTCAATTCATATTATCATGCAAAGGGAATTCAATTCAATTGATGTAGATTAAGGTTGATCACGATTATATCCTAAGCTCCCTTTCGGGTTACAAAGATTGTAGATCCACTTGAGACTCCCAAAAGCACTTAAGATCAAAGCCCAACATTAACCTCTTCCATCTAGGTACTAATTAACTCCCAATTCTCCCTTAGAAGGTACTAATTAGAATTAATTCTCCCTTTTTGTGTACTAGAGCTAACGAATGGATTGGTTCCCCTCATCAAATTTAAATATCCTTTCGGTCAAACCCAAACGCGATGTCTATTCATGTCTTTCTAATACTTAAGAGGGTCGTTTCCATCTCACTCCAAACAATATACACATGAACATCATGATAGCATTTAATTACCATAAATCAATCCATTGATCAACAATCCATTAAACCAATAATCAATCATGAATAACAAACCATGCCATCAAAACATCTAAACAATTAAAGCCCATGCATAGAAACCAACATCAATTAAATCCACATAATAATATAAACCTAATGTGTTCTTCATGTCCCTAATCCTACTAGAGGGATTAGCCTAACATGATAATGGTAACAAAACACATGAATGATTCATTACACATACCCATAGTCTTAAATCCAAATGAAAAACAAAAGAGATGTAAATCTTCCCTAGCAATTCCTTGTAGAGAATCTTCAACACTCATTGATCTCCAGCTCTAGCTCTTGAATTCTTGAGATCTTTAACACCCAAATGAAAGGAATAAAGAATGGATGAAGATGGATGAAGATTGATGGTGTAAAATAGAGGAAATGGTGTGTGATCTAGGTGTAGGAGTGAAACCCTTGTGTGGAATATCCAATCTCCCTTGAAATATTGAACTTGCGGCTATTTATACCCTCTCTAAGTTGGGCCACGAATTAATATCAAATGGGCTTTTTACACACACTTACACACATTGGCAGGTAAAAATACAAATTTTGGCCCAAAAAACATGCAACTCGAGTTGGCTTTACCCAACTCGAGTTGCAACACGAGTCAAGTTTGTTGTGTGTAATCGAGCTAAAATAGCTCGACTCATGTTCGCATCTCGTGCACCCGCCTGTTCGGTCGTGTTGCGATGCTCTGAAATTAAAAATCCCTTAGCACCCAGCTCGACTCGAGCTAGCAACTCGTGTTGCAGCTTGCAAGTCGAGTTAACTCACTGTATGATTTTTGCTCATTCCCCTGCTCCTAGCTCAACTCGAGTTGCAAGTCGAGTTGGACCTTGCAACTCGAGTAAGCTCTCTGGATGATTCTAGGACCCAACTCGACTCGAGTTGGTTCTCTCAAGTCGTGTTGAGCTACTGGACGATTTTGGACATTTTCAGACCTAACTCAAGTTGACTTCAACTCGTGTTGGCAACTCGAGGTGCACCTTGCAACTCAAGTTGGGTCCCGGCAGCTCGTTTTCTTGATTGTTTCAGCCCCCGACTCAATTTTGCTCCTTTTTCACCTGTTTTACATACATTTAAGCTCATTCACACATATTTCCATAAAAACACATAACACAACCAAATAATACATAAAATACGGATAAAATAGTACGAAAAGACATACAAAAAGATACTAAAATTTAGGTAAAAATAGCGACAATCATAAGCCATATACAAAGAGGATTCACAACTTGAGGATGCCAACTGACTATCAACCTCCCAAGTTTCAATAAATTGATGGCAAAGGCAACCCAAGACAACATGTTGCGCACTTCGTCGAGACATGTAATGATGCGGGGACCTATGGAGATCACATGGTGAGACAATTCGTCCAATCTTTAAAAAGAAATGCCTTCGATTGGTATATCAACTTGGAAGCTAACTCCATTGACAGTTGGGGGCAAATGGAAAAAGTATTCCTCAACCATTTCTATAGCACACAAAGAATTGTTAGCATGATGGAGCTAACAAATACTTATCAAAGAGATGAAGAATATGTCATCGACTACATTAATAGATGGAGGAGCCTAAGTCTAAACTACAAAGAAAAGCTATCAAAAACTTCAGCTATAGAAATGTGCATTCAAGGGATGCAATGGAATCTTAGCTACATACTCCAAGGAATTCGACCTAAAATTTTTGAAGAATTGGCTAAAGAGCTCACGACATGGAGTTGAGCTTGACATAAAATGACATCGAATGGCCCTCTAATCAAGACTCATACGAGTTTGAAGACATGCTTCTGATGAGCTTGTGGAAGAGGAACCATAATCAAAGACTGCAATTTCCATAAAGATTCATAGAAATGAAGTGGAAGCAAGAGAAAGTGGCGCATCTCAAGATTGGGGGAAATAATTTATTGACCAAATCAAATGCAAAGCTCCTCGACACGAACAAAAACTGTCCACACAATGCTTCTTGATACGAGCTAAAACTATCTACGCATGATTCTCCTTGGTACGAGCATAAACTATCTAAAATCTGTCAAAGCTCCTTGACACGAGTGAAAACTGTCTACATTAGGCTCCTTGATATGAGATAAAACTATCTACATATGATGCTTCTTGATACGAGCTTAAACTACCCACACACAAAGCTCCTTGACACGAGCTAAAACTATCTACAAGTTATACTCCTTGATACGAGTTTAAACTATCTAAAATCCTCAAGTTACGCTCCTTGATATGAGCTAAAACTATCTACACACAACGCTCCTTGATATGAGTATAAACTGTTTACACATCAAATCAAAACTTCTTGGAAAGAGAATAAACTCTCTACACACAAAGCTCCTCGACATGAGTGAAAAATGTCCACACAAGGCTCCTTGACACGAGTATAAACTGTCTATAAGTTCAAATTCAAGACTCATTGACATGAGTATAAACTGCCAGCAAATTCAAGTTCAACGCTCCGTGACGCATGAGCCTAAACTGCATGTTACTCTTGGCCCGCATGAGTATAAAATGTGTACGAAACCCCTCATTCAGACCAAATCATGTTCCTTTGAACTATGTTATGACTTGATCCTCTTCAAAGAGGTACGTAGGCAGCTTGGCACTTCACTAAGTTCATTCATAATTTGGGCTATTCATATTAAGTTGGTGAAGCAAGCAATAAAATTCAATCATGTTGATCAAGAGCGGATTATCGCAATTTGTTCACTTCAACACAAAGGCGTCCGTGAACAAAATGCGAGGGGCCATTTGTATGCACTTGAATTTTATTGCCTATTAAATGAAAATATGTGGCAAATTAATGCAATAATTATAAATTAATTAATTATTTATTAAGGGATTTAAATAAATCTATTTCTAAAATAAATGAGTAAATAATTGATAATTAGGTCAGATCCAGTCAAATAAGTCTGACTTAAAGCCTAAGCAAGTGAAAGGCCCAAGCCCGCAGAATCAGGTCAAATCAGCCCTAGACCAATCAGACTGCGAGTTATTTATGGGATGTCCTCACCCTTCACTTATATAAAGAGCACTCCTCCATTCATTCCAGACATACATTCAAAGACCTGAAGATACAAATGCTCTGAAGAGATTGAAACACGATCAGCGCTCCTCAAGATCTTCAAGCATCTTCAAGTCAAGAACGACAAACGATTTTGGATTAAGGTAGGAGCCCCCAAATCAAGCGTTCTTTATTCACTAAGTTCTTTGGTGTTCTTCGTGCCAAGAACAGCATACGACCCGGTATTAAAGTGCTAAGCCCCCCAGATCTAGTGTTTTTTCGCATCAAGTACATTTAATCCAAAAAAAGGTTCGACGCCTCTGGATAAATGTTATAAAGCCCAAAACTAAGTCTGAACAAGCTTTAACTGAAGATCCGACTCAAAACACACAGTCAACGCGGTCAACAAAGTCAAGTCAAAGTCAAGGTCAAAATTCAAATTGGTTCGAGAGAAGAATCAGAGGATAGATAAAGATTATTTCCAAAATTATCAAGTTTAATCCGTTTGGATTATTATTGTAATTCTTTTGTGTTTAATTTATTATAAATACAAAAATTTGTTGTTATAAATTTTTAATGCCCCCTCGCATTTTGTTCACGGACGCCTTTGTGTTGAAGTGAATAAATTGCGATAATCTACTCTTGATCTACATGATTGAATTTTATTACTTGCTTCACCAACTTAATATGAATAGCTCAAATTATGACTGAATTTAGTGAAGTGCTAAGCTGCCTACGTACCTCTTTGAAGAGGATCAAGTCATACGTAGTTCAAAGGAACATGATTTGGTCCCACTGGGCGTGCCAAAATTTATAACAATAAATTTTTATATTATAATAAAATAAACACAAAAGAATTACAATAATAATCCAGACGGACTAAACTTGATAATTTAGGAAACAATCTCTATCTATGCTCTGATTCTTCTCTCGAACCAATTTGAATTTTGACCTTGACTTTGACTTGACCGCGTTGACCGTGTTGACTGTGTGTTTTGAGTCGAATCTTCAGTTGAAGCTTGTCTGGACTCAGTTTTGGGCTTTATAACGTTTATCCAGAGACGTCGAGCCTTTGTTTGGATTTAACGTACTTGATGCGAAAAAATACTCGATCTGGGAGCTTAGCACCTTAATCCCGGGTCGTATGTTGTTCTTGGCGCAAAGAACAACGAAGAACTTAGTGTATAAATAATGCTTGATTTGGGGGGCTCCGCACCTTAATCCCAAAATCGTTTGTCGTTCTTGACTTGAAGATGCTTGAAGATCTTGAGGAGCATTGCTCATGTTTCAATCTCTTCAGAGAGTTTGTATCTTTAGGTCTTTGAATGTATATCTAGAATGAATGGAGGAGGGCTCTTTATATAGGTGAAGGGTGAGGACGTCCCATAAATAACTCGCAGTCTGATTGGTCCAGGGCTGATTTGACCTGATTCTGCGGGCTTGGGCCTTTCACTTGCTTAGGCTTTAAGTCAGACTTATTTGACTGGATCTGGCCTAATTATTAATTATTTACTCATTTATTTTGGGAATAGATTTATTTAAATACCTTAATAAATAAATAATTAATTGATAATTATTGCATTAATTTGCCACATATTTTCCTTTAATAGGCAATAAAATTCAAGTGCATACAATGAACTAAATATACTTTTGGCATTTAAGATAAGATCAATTTTACTTGAGTAGGATTCAAAGGTTGATAGATGATGGACCGTTGGGTTTATCTAAAGTGGAAACTATTTGACTTGCGAGACTTGCTTGGAAGTAAAATGATTAAAGTCCTTTTAAGGCAAAGGGGTTTAGAGCCAAAAGATATGTTGGAAATGGTTCATTCTGATTTAAGCAGTCCTAAGATTATCCCTATGAGAGGTGGTCATTACGATTAAATCATGGTGACGAATACCTCTTAGGATAGTTTAGGAGCTATTTATCAGAGGATGAGATTAAATCTCAAGTTGTCTATACCGGACATACCCCAGCTGAAAGATGTGGCGAAAAGAAGGAATAAGACTCTTATGGTAATGGTTAGATAGATGATGAGTTATTTGGAATTACTAAATTCATTTCATGGGTATTCCTAGAAACAACATGTCATAATGATGTTTGTCTGTTTATGTGATATCCTAGAAAAATGAAGGGTGTATTATTTGATAGTCCAAAAGATCAAAGGATGATTGTTAACACGAACACTAAATTTATGGAAAAGGACTATATAATAAATTATGAACCCATGTATAAATTATTCGCAAGGAAGTGAGAGAAAAACATAAAGTATAGTACCAATTATACAAGATGATATACCACAAGGTAAATTGCATCGCGTGTAACATCTGATACAAAATTACATGTAGTGTCTTGTCGTAGTGGGAGGGTTATTTTACAACTGGATAGATTTATATTTTGGGAAAGTCGTGAGACTTGGTCCCTAGTAAACATGAAATTGACCCACGAATACGACGAAGTACTACAAGATAAAAATGTGATATCTTAGCAAGTTGCAATGATTTCTGAAATAGAATCGATTGATTCTAAATTAGATCTGGTTGCTTGTAGAATTGTGAATAGTATGAAAGCCATTGGAAGTGGCTCTACAAAATAAAAGAGGATCATACGGTAAGGTGAATACCTTGGAAGCAAAGCTTCTTGCAGAAAGGTATACAAAGAAAGAAAAGGTTCGATTATGAGGAAACCTGTTCGCCGGTAGCTATGTTTAAGTAGATTCGGATTCTTTTGTTTGTTTCTACTCATACTAATTATGAGATATAGCATATAGATTTCAAGACAGCTTTCCTAATTGGAAGTCTTGTGAAAAACTTTTATGTGAAGCAACTAGAGTGATTCATTGCAAAGGGCTAAGAGCATTTTGTGTGAAAGCTTAAAATTGTCCATCCATGGACTAAAGTAAGTTTCAAGATCATGGAGCATCCGTTTTGATGAGTAAATCTAGCCATATGGATTTAATCAATGCTCGGATGGGTCTTGTGTATTGAAAAGAGTGACAAAAATATGGTGGTATGTCTTGTACTGTACGTAGATGATATATTGCTCTTTGGAGACAATAAAAGAGTATTGTTGGGCGTATAGGTATGGTTGATAAAGCCGTATGAAATGAAGGACTTAAGAGAAGCAAATTACATTCTTGCGATCATGATCACAAGAAAGGATGTTGTGCTTAACTCAAGCTTCATGAAATGATGTAATCCTTACTCGTTCTAGCATGTGGATTTGTCTAAGGAAATGTGTCTTATGACACAAAAGAAGATAAAGAAGATGAAAGTGGTTCTTTATGCTTCGGCGAATAAAGAAGCTTAATCTAAGGAATGCTACGCACAAGAATGGACATCTATTTTGCTGAACGCATGAATAGTGGGTATCAAGGTAACCCGAAATAAGATTGTTGAACTGTGGTAAGACATATATTTATGTACCTGAAAAGGATTAGAAGTTATATGTGGACTTACTGGACAGATTCACTGCTTCTTATGATTTACATAGATTCAGATTTTTCAAATCAGATAGGGACAGTAGTAAATCCACCTTAAGGTTATGTGTTTAATTTTAGGAAGTAGAGCCATAATATGGAGGAGTATCATATAGAAATATATTTCGGACTCCGCCATGGAATGTTGATAAATTGGAGCCTCTGAGGCAACCAAAGTATCTGTGTGACTCTAGAAACTTCGTGATGGACTTGGATATGATTTCTAAGTTTGCCCAAGGGTATCATAATTTATTGTGATAATAATAGTGTTGTTGCAAACTTGAAGGAATCACGAGCCCATAAGCAATTAAACACATAGAGAGCAAGTACTACCTATTATGATTAATCGTATGATGAGGGGAAGGTTGTTGTCACCTAGATTGCATCGGGTGATAAACTAGTAAATCCTTTTACAAGGACCTTAAAGTGAAAGCTTTTGATGGTCATGTAGTGGGAGTGGGAATCAAATGTATGGCAGAAGACATAACAGCATAGTCTTTTAGCATAAGTGGGAGATTGTTGGATTGCATACTAAAAGTCTAGTTTTTTGTATGAACAATGCTATAACAATTTATTTGAAATGAGAATCATATGATCAAATGATTGCATCTTATAATTTAATTATATGTCCGATGCAACAGTCCACTTACTTTATACTATAGATAATATATTGTGCGACAACACGCAGAAGATCATGTTATCAGTTTCCTTATAAAGTATAAATAGAAGCTCACAACAGAGATAGACGGGGATAATCTATCGGGATGGTTGTAGTGTGATTTGGTATTAGATTGTCTTGACTATAGAATAACATTAGTGCCCTTTGTGTGTATTGAGTAGGATCGCTTGAGATCGTTCGATTTATACTTACTATATAGAGAACTTGATCTCAGTTATTATAGATGTTCGTGCTCTTAATCCCTATACAATAACCTCAACACGTAAGGCAGTATGTATTTTTTATTTATCAATGAGTGAGATTTACATGTAATTAAATCAATAAACTTGGTGAGTTGGGAAATAGTACTGTCTCTATGGTGTGCTGTTGATTGTAGAAGGAATCCATGTCCGATATAGGTTGATGATGTCCCCTTGAGGAGCTCATAAAGATTATTATGTAAACCTAACTGGTGGATTTATTCCAGCATGATAATGAGTTGAGTGGTACTATTCTTGGATGAGATATTAATTAATGGAGTTGTCAGTAACTTAATTAATTAATGGGCAATGTATATCTTAAACGCGGGGAGACTAACTGGCTCATAATAAGAAGGAGTCCATAACGTAATTATGGGATTAGAACGGTAGTGCAGTAATAATATTTTAGTGGTATATGTTATTATTATTGGACTTAAGTATAAGTTTTGGGCTAAACTTTGATACTTAAGCCAAATGGAAGCTCAACTCTAATTTCTCCTGCTAGTCCCTGCTGTAGCCCATTTATAAGTCATCTCAGTTGTCCGGAAATCCTAATTAATTATTCATGCCTAACACTGTGAGGGGGGAAAGGGAACAGCAGATTTATAGGATCTTGAGGATCATCGCCCACACGACGTCAAGATTGGACTTGGGAATACAACAGAAGATCAAGAGGTTGTTTGCTTCTGTTGTTCATCAACTTGCATGATTTTTTAAAATCGTGTGAAGCTTCAAACTTTCATGTGATACACCGTTGGAAAGCCACGGAAGAGAGGATCATTTTGGCGCATAGATCACTCAAATCAGAGATCTGATGAGAGAGTTATGCCCAAAACAGTTAGGTTGCGCATGCTGTCGGCGAGAATTCATTATCTTCTTCAACATACCCTGATAATAGGTAATAAGATTTTTTGTTCTTGCTTCTGCTGATATAGAATCGTATGGAACTCTAATGGTTCACGTTAACCAAATGATCAAACGCCAACAAGCTGGACAACAGGTAAAGAGGTGGTCAACCATTTTGATATTAAAACTGCTAAATGCATGGAATCTTTGCAAATCTGGGGAAGAAAAGAGTTTGGTAATGTATCAAGAAAATCAAAGCTCTTGAATCGGATTTGGAGTCATCTCTGCTACTGAGAAGAATGAGGATGGGTTGAATGCTTTATACAAAGTAGAGTAGACAATGTGGTTTCAAAGATCCAGGGCTCTTTGGTTAAAAGATGGGGATAAAAACACCTCTTTTTTCCACTCTAAAGCTACTCATCGAATGAAAAGAAATAAATTTGGATGAATAAGAAATTTGGAAGGAGGATGGGTTGATAAAGAGGAAAAGATTGGGAATGTTTTCAGAAGCTTCTTCAAGTGGAGTTGTTTACTTCAGATGGTCATTGTGAAATGCGTAGAGTTCTAGAGTCAGTTGAACAAAGGGTAACACCAGATATGAATGCTCAACTACAACGACCTTTCACGGTAATTGAAATACAAAAGGCTCTCAAACATATGCATCCTACTAAATCTCCTGGTCCAGACGGTATTCCCTCATTATTTTTTCAAAAGTATTGGCATATTGTTGGTCATGATGTCATTTCTACTTGCCTGGATGTTTTAAATAACTCTCTTGATCCCACTTTTCTTAACCATACATATATTGTCTTGATTCCCAAAACTAAAACCCCAGATAGTTGTAGGGATTTTTATCTTATTAGTCTATGTAACATCTGTTGGCAATTGGATCGTGTGGTTCAACGTAATCCGTTTAGGATATCAGGTAAACGATAACAGCGGAAGCAATTAATAAATCATTTACCGTACTTCTGAGTTGATGTAGAGGATGAACCGTTGCAGAGAACCACCTCTCAGTCTTCTGCTGTATGTCCCAAGTCGAATCCTGCTGTTGTGTGGGCAACAATCCGCAGGATTCTCTCAATCTGCTCCTGTTCTTTCTAACTGTCAAATGAGGCACTGGCTTAGGGTTAACAGGAGCTGAGATGACTTATATAGTTGGGCTATAGCAGGGACCATGAGGAGAAATTGGGATGGGCCTCAATTGAATTTAATTAACCAAGCTTAGCCCAAAGCTTTTAATTAAATCCAATAATAATAATATAGTCCACTAAAATATTATTACTGCACTACCCGTCCAATCCCAAAATTATGTTCTGGGCTCCTTCTTATTATGAGCCCGACAGTCTCCCCATGTTTAAGATATACAATGTCCATTAATTAATTAAGTTACTGACAACTCAAATTAATTAATATTTCAACCGAGAGTAGTACCACTCAACCTTATTATCATGCCGGAAATTAATCCACTTGCAAGATTTACATGATAAACCTTATGAGCTCCTCAAGGGGACATCATCAACCTATGGCGGACATGGATTCCTTTTACAATCAACAGCACACCATAGATACAGCACTACTTCCCAACTCACCGAGTTTATTGATTTAATACTTATAAATCTCACCCATTGATGAATCAAAGAAATACATATTGCCCTATGTGTCGAGGTTATTGTATAGGGATTAAGAGCACGAACTTCCATAATAACAGAGATCAAGTTCTTCTATAAGTCAGTATAAGTCGAACGATCTCAAATGGTCCCGCTCAATACACATAAGTGCACTAATGTGATTCTATAGCCAAGACAAGCTAATACCAAACCACACTACAACCATACCGATAGAGAGTCCCCGTCTATCTCAGCTGTGAGCATCTGTTTATACTTTATAAGGAAACCGATAATATGATCTTCTGTGTGTTGTCGCACAACATATTATCTACAGTATAAAGTAAATGGACTATTGCATCATGCATATAAAATAAATTATAAGATACAATCATTTGATCAATGATTCTCATTTCAAATATTGTTATGACATTATTCATACTAAAGCTAGACTTTTAGTATACAATCCAACAATCTCCCACTTATACTAAAAGACTATGCTGTCATGTCTTCTGCCATACATCTGATTCCTACTCCCACTACACGACTATTAAAAGCTCTCACCTTAAGGTCCTTGTAAATGGTTTACTAGGTCATCATCCGATGCAATCTAGGCGACAACAACCTTCCCCTCATCATACGATTTCTCGTAACAGGTGGTACTCGCGCTCCATGTGTTTAATTGCCTTATGGACTTGTGATTTCTTCAAGTTTGCAACTACACCAATATCATCAATGTAAATTGTGATTACCTTGGCAACTTAGAACCACTTCAAAGTCCATCATGAAGTCTCTAGAGTCATATAGATACTTTGGCAGCCTCACAGGCTCCAATTCATCATCTTTCCATTATGGAGTCTGGAGTCTGAAATATATTTCTATATAACACTCCTACACATAATGACTCTACTTCGTAAGATTAAACACATAACCTTTGAGGTGAATTTACTGCCATCCAATCTGACTAAAAAATCTGAATCTACGTAATCCACAAGAAGCAGTGAATCTGTCCAGTAAGTCCACATATAATTTCCAGTCCTTCTCAGGCACTTTATAAATGTCTTACCACAGTTCATCATTCTTGTTCCGGGTTACGTTTATACCCATTGTTCATGCATTCAGCAAAACAGATATCCAACATCGTTCATAGCATTCTTTAGATTAAGCTTCCTTATTCGCCGAAGCATAAGGAACCTCTTTCATCCTCTTTATCTTCTTCTTGTGTCTCAAAGACACATTCACTTAGATAAATTTACATGTTAAACGAGTATGGACTGTATCATTTTATGAAACTTGAGATAAGCATAATATCCTTTCTTGTGATCCGTATTACCGTGATCAAAAGGATATATTTTGCCTTTCTTAAGTCCTTCATCTCTACCGCTTTATTTACCATACCCATACGCCCGATAATACTCTTTCATTGTCTCCAATGAGCAAGATATTATCTACATATAGTCCAAGAAATACCACCACGTTTCCGTCACTCTTTACAACACACAAGACTCATCCGCTCATTGATTTAAATCCATGCCACTGGATTACCTAATCAAAACAGATGCTTCACGATCTTAAAGCTTGCTTTAGTCCATCGCTGGACACTTTTAAGCTTACTATCAAAATGCTATTAGTATTTTGCAATGAATCACTCTGGTCGCTTCACATAGATGTTTTCCTCAAGACTTCCAATCAGGAAAGCTGTCTTGACATCTATTTGCTGTTCCTCATAGCAGCAATAAATAAAAGAATCTGGATCAATATAAGCATAGCTACCAGCTAACATGTTTCCTCATAATCGAACCATTTCTTTCTGAGTACACCTTTTCGCAACAAGCTTTGCTTCCAAGGTTTTCACCTTTCTGTATGATCCTCTTTTATTTCCTATGACCACTTGCAATGGCTTTTACACCATTTTAGTGATCCTTCAAGCTCCAGACTTAATTTAGAATCCGTAGATTCTATTTCAACATACATTGCAACTTACTAAGATTCCGCATTTTAATCTTGTAGTGCTACGTCGTATTCGTGGGACAATACCATGTTTACTAGGGACCAAGTCTCACGACTCTTCCAAAACATATATCTTACGGGTAGTTGAACAACCCTCCCACTACGACAAGGCATTACATGTAATTGTGTATCAGACGTGACACGCGTTGCAGTTTACCTTGTGGTATATCCTCTTGTACACTTGGTACTTTAACTTTGTGTTTTCCTCTCACTTCCTTTAGAACAACTCATACATAGGTTTGTGATTTATTACATAGTCCTTTTCCAAAAAATCCAGTGTTTGTGTTGACAATCACCCTTCGATCTTTTGGACTAAATAAATCACCCTCCATTTTTCTAGGATATCCCATATACAGACAAACGTTTCACGAATTACTGTATCTAGGGCATATCCATAAAATGAATTTAATTATTCCAAATAATTCATCATCTATCTAATCATTACCATAAGAGCCTTATACCTTCTACCCACCACACCATTCAGCTGGGGCTCGCCCAGTGTAAACTACTTGAGATTTAATCTCAACTTCTGATCAATAGCTCCTAACTATCCCAAGAGGTATTCGCCATTATGATTGAATCGTAATGACTTAATATATTTTCAATGACGCTTCACTGTACCAGCCTTGCAATCCTTGAATTAATCAAAGAACTTAGACATGCAGTGCATCAAATAAATATATTGATATCTAGAATAATCTTCGAATATTCATAACCACCTCTCGCCTGGATAATGTTAGGTTCGCTTGAATCAGAATGAACTAATTCCAACATATATATCTTTGCTCTACACCCCACAGCCTTGAAAAGGCAGTTAATCATTTTTACTTCCAAGCAAGACTCGCAAGTCCGATAGTTTCCACTTCAGATAAACCTTACGGTCTATCGGCTATCAACTTTTGAATCCTACTCAAGTAAAATGAATTAGTCATAGACGCCAAATGTATGTTTAGTTCATTTCCGAAGGTTCCTTTCTCTTACTAATATTAGAAGATGCATTATTTAATTACTATTTACTGCATCTGTGGGATGTACATGATTCAAGAGTATACTTTTTATCCACCAATGTACTTTAACGGATTATAGCCTCATTCCTCATTACTATGATCATGTCATTTAAATGAAATGAAGTATCCATCCGTTAATGCATAGAAACCGAAATTAAATTCTTTCTATGAAACGTACGTAAAGACAATTTCTCATAATCAATCGTTTATTCTTATCATGAGATAAATAAACAACTCCCACTGCAATAGCCACTACCTTTGTAGTTTTACCCATGTTATTAAGAATCTTATCCTTACTCAGTGATAAACATTTAGTGATTCCAGTATCTACATACTTCGTGTCAGTAGATGCCATCACTAATCATGTTTAAACCATTAGTAAATAAGATATTAAACTTGTTCACATCATGATGAAAAATACTTTCTTTTGCCACATGTTTTGTTAGAAGTTTCCCACCATATACAACCTCTCGTATTTCAGGTAGAACTTGCTCAAAACATCCAGGCAAATTGTGAAGAATAAATTGATTTAGGTTTCCCTTTCAATTTCTATTTCAAGCTTTTCCAATTCATTTATCAATTCAACCATGATCTTCTGCCTATTAATTTACTCAAGTATCCGAAGAGTTACATGAGACCATCATATTTCTATGAACCTCTCATCTCTTCACTAGAGACTTTAATAAGCATCATGAGACGTCCTTTGTGAGAATACATATGTATTTTCTTAAGCAGTAATTTTCAAGATTCTTTTCTAATCATCTAATTTGGACAAGTAAATATAATGTCTTTTAGTTAACAATTAGTGAAATAACACCATTCAAAATTCAGAGAATCACAAATAAATATTCCGATCAAATCTTTGAATTTTATTCTTTTATATTGATTCCCTCAAAACAATATAAAATAAAATTCACCGACATCTCAAGCACCGTGAGTCTGCAAGCCACGATAGTGTGGACGTTTACAAACTCGAACATTTACAAGAGAAGGTTTTACCCATTAATTTCATTTGTCAACCTAACTTTATGACAAAATAATTAATAGTCGGTTCCTCTTTAGCCATGCAAATAAAAGCAGTGACTCCGATGGGGAGGATACTTATTATTTACATCTAAGTGTACACCATTATTTGACCCCAAGTCCGCGGCCCAAGCTTATGTGCCTTACAGATAGAGAAGTGCACACGCGCTCGGATAACTTCCTACAGTCATCAATTACAAGTTTGTACCAGTGAACCGCATATAAACTCATCCGATAGGGAGGAAGGTCTAAGCCAACGCGCAAGTTCATATGCATCACATTACAAACGTAATTATTTAATGAAGTCTGTTCCAGCAATCAATGAATAAAACTCATCCGATGGGGAGGAAGGCTCTAATGCCGACGCGCAAGTCTATTCACATTGCTTAACAAACCAATAATGGAGGCCGCAGGAATTTATTACCAATCCCCTCTCCCACTTAGTTATTTAAACACCGAGGGTTTTTAACATGCATATAATATTCTGAAATAAAATATATATACTAGCATGCTTCTATTAACAGCAATTTAAATAAATAAATCACATAGAACATGCCTTTCACATATACAACAATAATTGACAATTAAATTAATTAATCAGTTATATAACATTAATTAATTGCATAAAATGTTGGATCAATTAAATAGGCCCAGCTGACCCAAACATCATTAGCATAAAATGAGCAACCCATTAATTAAATAATAAAGCCCATTTACCCAGCCAATTTCTGCATTAAGGTCTAGCCCAATATTTAACCTGGCCCAACATCAATCCCACAATTAATTAAAATAGCAGTTAAGGTCCAACAGCCCATATCCATTTTAATTAAAATTTGGGCCTAGCAAACCAAGCCCAAAACCAATTAAAACATAAATTAAAAAAAAAATTGAGCCCAAGCCCAATCACCAAGCTGCTGCCCTAAATATCCCAGCCGCATCTTCGCTTCCTTCCAGCCGCAACTAGAAATCGACCGCGAAGCTTCCACCGGCGCCAAGTATTCACCGGCATGACTTGGTGCCCACTGTAGCCGGCGAACCTGCCCACTGGAATCAAGCCGCCACCGAGCGCCGTCGCCGGAAACAACATCAGACACAGCCGCGAACTTCTCTGCCCAGCGTCAAACACCTCTACCCTCTTCCTTTTGTCTGCAGCGCGTCCACATCTTTCCAGTGCGCTGCCACCAGGGAGACTCGCACGAGACCCGCTGGACTCGCAGGGAAGTACGCCGTGCGTGTCCCATGCCACCCAGAAATGGTTGTCGACGATCGTGGCTCAAACGACCAGTCGACGCCGCTATCTGATTCCGCAGCATCACCACCAGCTTCTGACTCAACGATCTGGAATCGCCGCCCAGAACTCCGTCGTGGTCCATAAAGGACTCGCTCGGAAATTCTGGAGGAATCGCCCGATCGCCGCCAGTTCGAGAACCTCCAAGTCGCGTCGACACAGCGCCTTCGACGTGCAGTCGTGGGACAGCCACCGGATCTGCGTCGATCTTCCCCGATCCGACTGGATCTGCCTCGAATTGCCCAGCCAGAGCTTTTCCTCAATTGAGCATCGCCGCCGCCCGCTGCCAATCGGACGCGATTGGAGGCCATGGGAGACGCGCCTGGATGCAACACAGACTCACCGGAATCGCCTCTGTAAAACCCAGAAACCAGCTATCCAGGTCTGACTTTTCTTCAACGTCGCGCCAGCCTTCTCCCATCGATCTTCGTCGATAGCAGAACTCAGCATCGTCGCGGTCAGTCACACCACTGATTTACCTCGTTACTTTCCCATTGTTGTTTCAGAGGTATCCAGGCTGACGTGCTTCGATGAACAGACCAGCAGCCGTGAGGGAATCGAGTCCAGGGTGAACAATCATCGTCGATGGATTATCCGAGCGTGTGTGGCAGCTTGTTCAGCGTCGAGGATATATTATCCATGTGTGTACAGTGTATTCTTTCACAATATCACACACAATATTATTGACAAAAACGCATAGGAATAATGGATAATACTCTCGTATACAATTCCTAAAATTATATGCTATCTATCATGCGATAATGGGATCACAAATAGCACAAAAAACATGCGATTAAATCTAGATCATCCCACATAATCATATAATCACATTAACCCTTACCTTACGATTAACGTTTCACCACGAAACCAACGATCTGATACCAATTGTTGGCAATTGGATCGTGTGGTTCAACGTGATCCGTTTAGGATATCTGGTAAACAATAACAGCGGAAGCAATTAATAAATCATTTACCGTACTTCTGGGTTGATGTAGAGGATGAACCGTTGCAGAGAACCACCTCTCAGTCTTCTGCTGTATGTCCCAAGTTGAATCCTGCTGTTGTGTGGGCAACAATCCGCAGGATTCTCTCAATCTGCACCTGTTCTTTCTAACTGTCAAATGAGGCACTGACTTAGGGTTAACAGGAGCTGAGATGACTTATATAGTTAGGCTACAGCAGGGACCAGGAGGAGAAATTGGGTTGGGCCTCAATTGAATTTAATTAACCAAGTTTAGCCCAAAGCTTTTAATTAAATCCAATAATAATAATATAG
Organism: Pogostemon cablin; assembly: GCA_023678885.1. Lineage (NCBI taxonomy): Eukaryota > Viridiplantae > Streptophyta > Magnoliopsida > Lamiales > Lamiaceae > Pogostemon > Pogostemon cablin. The sequence goes on from CM042995.1 coordinate 14,441,873, forward strand.
TCCACTAAAATATTATTACTGCACTACCCGTCCAATCCCAAAATTATGTTCTGGGCTCCTTCTTATTATGAGCCCGACAGTCTCCCCATGTTTAAGATATACAATGCTCATTAATTAATTAAGTTACTGACAACTCAAATTAATTAATATTTCAACCGAGAGTAGTACCACTCAACCTTATTATCATGCCGGAAATTAATCCACTTGCAAGATTTACATGATAAACCTTATGAGCCCCTCAAGGGGACATCATCAACCTATGGCGCACATGGATTCCTTTTACAATCAACAGCACACCATAGATACAGCACTACTTCCCAACTCACCGAGTTTATTGATTTAATACTTATAAATCTCACCCATTGATGAATCAAAGAAATACATATTGCCCTATGTGTCGAGGTTATTGTATAGGGATTAAGAGCACGAACTTCCATAATAACAGAGATCAAGTTCTTCTATAAGTCAGTATAAGTCGAACGATCTCAAACGGTCCCGCTCAATACACATAAGTGCACTAATAGGATTCTATAGTCAAGACAAGCTAATACCAAACCACACTACAACCATACCGATAGAGAGTCCCCGTCTATCTCAGTTGTGAGCATCTGTTTATACTTTATAAGGAAACCGATAATATGATCTTCTGCGTGTTGTCGCACAACATATTATCTACAGTATAAAGTAAATGGACTATTGCATCATGCATATAAAATAAATTATAAGATGTAATCATTTGATCAATGATTCTCATTTCAAATATTGTTATGACATTGTTCATACTAAAGCTAGACTTTTAGTATACAATCCAACAACATCATCTTTCGTATTATTACGAAGATTATTGCTAATAGACTTAGCCCTTTTTGCCTCATGTCATATCTCCTTGTCAAAGTGCTTTTATCCCTGGGTGTTTAATCGCTGATAATTCAATGATTGCTTATGAATCCTTTCATTACATGAGAAAGAAAAAGAGTGGTAAAAATGGGCATCTGGCTCTTAAGTTAGACATGAGTAAGGTTTATGATAGAGTTGAGTGGTCTTTCTTGAGGGCTATATTACTTAAATTGGGCTTCGTTGAATCTTGGGTCAATCTTATAATGAGTTGTCTCCAAAGTGTCTCTTATTATATTCTTATTAATGGAGATTCAACTGAACCTTTTATGCTGGGGTGGCCTAAGACAAGGCCACCCTCTCTCACCATATTTGTTCTTATGTTGTGCTGAAGGATTTTCTAATCTTTTACAGAATGTAAAGAAGACGGGGGAAATACACGGGCTGAAAGTGAGTACAAGAGCTCCTACAATCTCTCATCTCTTCTTTGCAGATGATAGCATCTTGTTTTTTCGAGCAAATTTGGAGTCCTGCAACAAAATCAAGGAGATTATCTCATATTATGAACTACCATCGGGACAAGAATCAATCATGACAAATCAGAACTCACAGCCAGTGCGAATGTCTCAGAGAAATTAAGAGAATATTTTCGTTTATACCTTGGGGTAAAATCTGTTGAGCAATATTCTAAATATTTGGGCATGCCTACTCTTATTGGCAAGTCAAAAAATAGATTTTTGGCATAATTATGGAGAGGTTGGTCTCACGTTTAAAGGGTTGGAATGAGAAGATGTTGTCAAAAGCGGGCAAAGAGGACTTACTTAAAACATTGATTCAAGCGTTCCCAAATTACACTATGAGCTGTTTTTTTCCCCGATTACTATCTGCAAGGAGATCGAAAAGGCTATAGCATGCTTCTATTCGAGATCTAGTTTGGATCATCACAAACTACACTGGGTGAGTTGGGATAAAAAACAAGGTCGAAGGAAAATGGTAGCTTGGGATTCAGGGAGATCTATTTCCTTAACCTTTCTATGTTGGCAAAGCAGTATTGGAGATTGCTTAACAACACAGACTCTATTACTGCAAAAATATTGAAAGCAAGATACTTTGCTAGAGGAACCACTGAGATAGCTAAAATAGGATACCAAACTAGCTATATGTGGCGAAGTATCCTACAATTTCGTGGCTTGGTTAGTGAAGGAAAGACATGGAGAGTGGGGAATGGAAATCAAATCAACCTAAAAGCTGAAAGATGGATTGGCATAAAAAATCTCAAGAAACCCAATATTATTGTTGGAGATCACCCATCTGAAACATGTATGGATATATTGATTAATCATGAGCTTCGTTGTTGGCGAGAAGATAATGTATGGAGAATTTTAGATGCAGAGATGCCCATGAAGTCCTTGGAATGCCTTTAAGCCATCAAAGCAGGTCAGATAAAATCATTTGGAGATATACTAAAAGTGGAAAAATGGTAAAATTAGCATACCACTTGGCAGTTTCCAAATTCTCAAGCCTTGGAGCTTACACTCCCACAACTAGTGTAATGAGAGATGGTTGGAAGAAAATATGGAGGGTAAGAACATTGCCTAAAATTTGACATTTTTTATGGCGTGCTTGTTCAAATGCACTTCCAATGAATCACAACCTTAACCAAAGAAATATCACCGTGGACCCGGTGTGTGAACTATGTGGGGAAGAGGTTGAATTCCTAACTCATCTAGTACTACGGTGCCTGACAATAAGAGCAGTGTGGGGCCTTAGTCCATTTCGAGTAGACTTTGCAAGATTCAAGGATTCTAACTTCCAGAATTTCTTTGGTTCATTAGTGATCATCTAACGTATGAAGGGGTTGAGATGCTGGTTGGACTCCTTTGGCATATTTGGCAAATGAGGAATCAAGTTTATCTTGATCAGAAAACTTTTGACGCTTAGAAAATTATAGAGCGAATGTATAGTCTCAGTATTGAAGTAAGATCAAGTTTTGGCACTCCTAGCAGCATAGATAAGAAAAAGCACAATATGGTGAAATGGGTCAAACCTGATCGTGGGTGCTACAAACTGAATACAGATACAGCAAAGCACAATGATGGTACAACAGGTTTTAGGTTTATTGTTCGTGATGAATGTGGTGCACCAATTCTTGTAGGATCTAAAAGAACACAAGCTGATGGGGATAGCATACTTTTTGAGGTCTATCTCTTCGCCGTGCCATCCAGGTATGTGTTACAAAGGATATTGGAGATATCATCATTGAAGGAGATTCTTTAATTATAATTAATGCTCTTAATGGATAACATCTTTTAGCCCCATTTAACTTGGTGATTAAAGAAGATATATTATTGCTGGCAGAGGAAGTGAATTGCTCAAAGTTTATGTTTGCTCCTCGTGAGGAAAATAGGGTACCACATGCGCTTGCTCATTATTGTATTAAACTCAATCTTGATTTTGTTTGGATTGCAGAAGTCCCAGAACAAGTTCTCTCACTTGTGATCAATGATGTGGGGCGTGAGCCAATGATTCTCTAATTAATGAAATTTCATTTAGATTTCAAAAAATATATATCTATATATATTAAGATGATTTAACCAGTTTTGGGGAAAAATAACTGTTCATTTTTTTTCCCAAGTAATGGTTATATCACTAGTCTAACATTTGATTCCATTCAACTTAGAGATTAGAAATTTGATCAGAGAGACTATAATTTGACCAATATATTGATATTTTTCAAAATAAGAAACATAAGTAAATGTGGTACCTTAGCTAGTGTTACATTATTCAATAAGGATGAAAATGCTACAGCATTGTATTATAATCCATTCCTCATGATCTCTATCTCTAGCTAGCACGCATACAGGTGCATATATCTCGTGCCATTACGATGTAATATTATTCAAGCCATTTAGTTGGATACGTGACACCTAGGATACACGGGAGTTTAATTTGAACCCTAACGATATTATACAATAGTGGCTCGGGACATATGAGCCGAGAGGAAAGTGCCTATAGAGGTTTGAAAATAAGTGGCATTCCATGCCTAGGCCTAAGGGAAAGCATGATAGACGGCTCATGGCAATAGTTTGGGGAGAGAGAGAACGAAAAGCGGGTGAGTATTAAAGTTAAGACTATCTTGTACTCCATGGAAGCTAAATTCCGACCGATACACATTCGGCCACCGAACCCAAACGGCAAGAATCCCATCTTGTGATTGCACCCTCCATATATGTTTTCGTTGAACCTTTCTGGTTTGAATTCGTGTACATCTTTGCCCCAAAGATCCTCGTCGTGATGCATGGAAACGACGTCTATCCACATGTTCGTACCGTTTGGAATCACTAGGTTCCCCACTTGGATGTCATGTCGTGCCTGCCTTTGTACATTTGGAGCTGCAGGATATAATCGTAAAACTTCGTTCATGACCCATCCCATCTGCACAACAAAAAAAAAAGCACTTATGAGTTTAATTTTATTATTATTATTTATTTGTTTATTTTTAGTGAGAAAATTAAAAGGCCATTTCGCACGTGAATAAAAGAGGGAAAATTATTTTCTATCCTGTAAGTATAATAATAAAGAAATAAGAAATTATATGGCAAAGTGCACATTTAGCCAATTTTTTGTGTTTAACCAAAGAGTCAATTTCCTTTTTTATATATGGATATGGATCTATACACACCCACTAATATAATTAGGTTAAATATAGTGTGCACCCGGGTGCACACGAAGCTTCGTGTGCACTCACGTACAAATATAAGCAAAAACATATACAATTATGAGTAAAAATGTATACAATTTAATTGTTAATTTTTTTAATAAAAAATTGAGTGTAAAAAAATGTACAATTATTAAAATACATGTATACACTATTGAATAAAAAGTTATACACATATGAATGCTTGTTTTTTTAATGAAAACCTTAGTGTGAAAAAAGTATACAATTATTACAAAACATGTATACAAAAGAGAATAACATGTATACAAAATAGAATAAAAAGTTATACAAATATAGGTGCAAGGGTGCACCCGGGTGCACCTAATATACATCATATAATTAAAATATGCGGCTCACACCCACCCATACAATCACACACGGCATGTAATAATACGTATAAAAACAAGCGTTCCTCTTGCACGCATACGAGGAAGTAACTGAAACTCGGGCCAGTGTCTTTGCGAAAAATTTAACGTGGGTAGGTGGAGATATTAAAATGAGGAAGTAAAAAGACCAAATCCAAAGAAAATAGGAATGGGTGACAACAGAAATGATGGTGAATTAAACACCTTCTAGAAACCCCATGAGAAAAAGAAAACAAAATTGATGGTGGGCGGTGCCGCGTGGGTATTGAACTGCGCGGACTAGGGTCCTGCCAGGTGGCCTCAGGTTTGGTATCGCACTACTACACCTCATATCATGTCCAAATACGTACGCACATCACCATATATACATCAGAAGTTATACGCACTAGATTTGGGTCCCACCTACCATAATCATCCTCTTACATTAATCTTGCTCAATTGCATGCTAAAATATGTACGCACTATCCAAAAGTGTCGTTATTTTCTTCGTATTATCAGGTTTTTCATACATATATACTTTTTATTTGGCCAAAAGCTCATGTGCTCCCGGGGACACGGAGGGATATTCCGCGTCCCCATGTAAACACAACATCTTTCTATATTCTATTTAAATTTATGTATTGTTAGGGGTTTAAATTGCAAAGAAACACGAAAATTACAAAGGAGTACGGAATGTGATCCGTGCACTCTGTGCACATAGCCTCACCCTTCTATTTATCTACTAAATTACTATGCTACTGTAATCTTTTCATTACCGGAACATAAAGTAATGTAATGTTTTAAAAGAAATATAGTAAGATATTACTTCCTCCCTCTTACAAAATTCTTCACTTTACTAATTTACATTGTTTGAGATAAATGACTGTTTTTATCAATTTTGTTGACTTTAAAATTAAAGAAATTTTGAAATTGTTGGATAATAAAGTTATATTTTTTATTTAGGATAAAAAGGTATTTTGTAAGACAAATGAATGGGAAAAGGTATTTTCCTAGAATTTATTTATATTAAAAGCTTTTATTATTAGGATTAAGAAATGGAAATAAAAGGAGTATAATTTTACCTTTTTAAGTCCACCAAGCTTTGTGGCATCAATGGCGTCCCCATCTCCCATCACTTGTTTAATCTCCTCCCTCAGCTGGTTCTGCCACTCTGGGTGGAGGCCGAGGAGAAACAAACTCCACGTCAGCGCCAGCGCCGTAGTCTCGTGGCCGGCGAAGAAGAAAGTCTTGCACTCATCCACCAGTTCCTTGGCGGTCAACGCTCTCTTTTTCTGGCCATCCACCGTGTTATCCGCCAGAAGAAGGCCGAGGAGGTCATTCTCGGCCGGCGGCTTGGATCTCCGGTCAACGATAATCGAATGCAGAAGGGCGTCGATCTCCTTACCAAGGGCCATCGCTTTTAGGTTGTATTCGGGGTTAAAGAGCTTCCCGTAGGGCACCCCTACGTACCGGTTCGAATTGAACAGTGTAATCTGCATTTCCCTCAACTTCTCCAGCACCGGACGACCGTTCTGGTACGTCACGCCGAAGCTGGTCTTGGCGATGATCTCGCCGGCGGTGATGATTATCTCTCTCTCGACGTCGATTTCAGGGTGGCCGGAGCTGATGAGGCCGCCCCATCGGTCCAACATGTTCGTGGCTGATTCTGCCATTAGGCTCGCCATGCACTGTCAACAATTTAAGTTTTTAACGTCTCATTCTTTAATGATCTTGGAACGATCTTGAATGTTCTGTTACACTTAGTATATGTTCTGTTACACTTAGTATTACATCATGTAACACGCGTTAGGTGCGTGACATGCATGCGGGGAGAAAAATCTCAACTTTTTTTCTTTTACGTGTCAATCATCCAACAATTCACAATAGAATGTAATACTAAATTATAACAAGAGAATCGAATAGTTCTTTAACTAATATTAGGAAGTACTGCCGCACAATAAATTTCACATTTTTTTCATCTCACAACAAGTTTCACTTTCCAAAAAAAAGAAAATACACATTTATCTAACAACCTTAAAAAAGTTGAGTAATTTATTTTCAAATTTGTCGCTCTTTTTTCACACTCATAACATTATTTTACCATTTTTTTATTCCTTGAAAATATTAAAATATCTCCAAAAGTTAATAAATTTAGTTAAAAAATAGTTTTTCTTAAGCAACGTGAAACAATAAATATGAAACATATCCCAGGACTAAGGGATTAGCTAGCATGTGTACCTTTAAGCTTGAAGGGGTGAATGCAGGAGTGATGGCGTGTCTGTGACGAACCCAGTCATCGCCTTCGACCATTACGAGCCCACTGCCGAACATGGGCTTCCTGTCATGCTTGAACACGGTGGGTTTTCCCCAACCCTTGCCATTTATGTTGACAGTCATCTGCTTTACAAATTCTGGCTCTGCAATATACACGAATGGCTCTATGCCTAACCAGTACACCAGAACTTTGCCTACAAATCAAACCCAAATTTGTTAATACACACACATACATGCATGCACCAACATTTGCAAACTCAACAACGAGAGATTATTTAGAAATTTTGGAGAACAATGAAGAAATATTGCATGCATTTTTGGTTAGTACTAAGAGGTCCATTACAAAAATGTCACATAGTTTCAAATTGAAACCCAAAGTTGCATTTTATTTTATCTTTTTTTATCTCAAAACCGTCTGTATATATAGGGCCTATATACAATCTTCTCATAAAAAAAAATGTAACTGTAGAAAAAAAAATGCAATATTTAGGATAATTTGAAATGTGATATTTTTTTATATGAAACGCCGGATTAAAAGTATGGTTATAGTATGTTAGTAGAGTTACCATGCAATTTTTTCCATCGAGCAAAGTATGGAAATGCAGTGGAATGGATATCATGGGACACCGTGGAAGTTGAAGACGAAGAAGAAGACGAAGACAAAGAGAGGTTAATATTATTGACCCTTTTCATATCATTGAGGTTCCCCACAGGGAAGCTAGGTTTTGGGCCAGAGAAACCATTTGCTTTGAGCTTTCTGTAGGTTAACTGAGGGATAACCCACCCTGAAACAAACAATTTTCCGACCATAACCAAAACCATAAGAACACATACTCCTAAACATGAACCTATCAATAATTGCACTGATGCTTCCATCTCTCTCTTTCTCTCTCTAATGATCAGTGCAGTTTTTTTTCCATCTCTCTCTTTCTCTCTCTAATGATCAGTGCAGTTTTTTTTATGCACCGGTATCCGATCAGTGTAATTTTAAGTTGAGTTTTGAGTTGAGTAATGAACAACACATTGGGGTATTTATAGGTGGAGGATGGCAAGAATGTCCAATGAATATAAATATAATAATAAAATGAAAAGAAAATCAACCCGTTGACTGAAGAAGTACCGAGTTGAACATGTTTGAAGTTTTTGACGTGGAAGTTATTACAACATTTTTGTCCTTTTTATAATATAAGGTTCAAAGGCCAGGTATTGAGAAAATGTCAAACTTCATAAAGACAACTGCGCTACCTTTACCTTTTGCTTTTCTTCAATATATTTTTTTTTTCTGTAAAAAAATAATATTCTGTCGTCTTATTAGGTTCCAAACCGAGTGCATTACATCTAGCCGCCGCAGCTAATTACATCCACATTGCTAAATTAGGATTTAATTACATCCACATTCCACATACATCTGTCTCCAAATAGTACTTTGTCCCACAACAATTTGTTTCTAGAAAACTTAATAACTATCACGTGAGGATGGCAGCGAGTAGATACGGGTTGGCAGTATTAGTATTGATGTATTATATCGCGTGATGCCACGTTTATTTCGATTTATTCATAATATATTCAGTCCGATATTATTTCAGCTCGAAATTAGTAATACATTTTTATTAGTATTGTGTATTCCACTATAAGAGGTGGGTTACACAATACCACAATTTAATACTTAGATATTATACTTACTTTTACCATTATACCCCTTTTCCATTATTATTATTATTATTATTATTATTAAATAATATTTATAATAATATTAATAATCATAATATAATAATAATATCAATAATAATAATTAGGCAAAGACATGTGTGAGACCGTCTCGCATAAGGGCTTACGTATTATGGTCAGAAAGTGATAACCTTTATATGAGAAAGTGATAATAAATTAATGTAAAGTGATAATACTATTTCATGAATAATTTATAGTATAAATAAAATGTGATAACATTTTATAGCCAAAGTGATAATGTTCTATAGCCAAAGTAATAATATTTTATAGCGAAAGTGATAACTATTTCAAAAAGCGTAAAATAGTCTCACGTGAGACAGTGTCACACAAGGCCTACCCTAATAATTAATAATAAATAATAATACTCCCTCCGTCCCACGTATTTTTACCCACTTTCCATTTTGGGGTGTCCCACGTATTTTTACCCATTCCATTTTTGGCAAAAATATATAATATTTTATTATCTACTTTTTACAATCCCAATAACTTTAATTACTTTTTTACACTTTATTCATCATTCTCAATAACTTTATTCACTTTTTCTTTTTAAATTACTAATTTATCCCTACTTTCTCTTACATTATATATTAAAAAAATAAAACGTCTTAATCTCCGTGCCCGTACAAACGGGTAAAAATACCCGGGACGGAGGGAGTATTAATAATCATAATAATTAATAATAATAATAATAATTAAAAATAAATAATATTAATAATTAATCATTATTATTATTAATATTAATAATTATTAATAATAAATAATATTAATATTAATAATAATAATTAATTATGGTAGATCTTGCATGAGACCTTCTCGCATGAGACCATTTTACACTTTTTTAAATAGTTATCACTTTCGCTATAAAACGTTATCACTTTCACTATAAAATGTTATTACTTTTCATTTATACTATAAATTGTTCATAAAATAACATTTTCACTTTTCATTAATTTAGTATCACTTCTTATTATAAAAGTTATCAATTTCTGACCGTCTCACGTAAGCCCTTACGTGAGACGGTCTCACACAAGTCTTTGCCTATTAATTAATAATAAAAATTAATAAGTATATTAATAATAATAATAATAATAATAATAATAATAATATTAATAATAATAGTAATGAATAATAATAAAAATAATAAATAAATAATAATAATAACAATAATAATAAAGGGTAAATATGTCATTTTACTTATTATCCAATTTGCTAATACTCAATAACAAACCTAAAATAACTAATACCTTGTTATCAACAATCTCATTTTTTCATAATACCAAACAATAATACAATTAATCATAAGTCAAACAAATTTTATTATACACAATCCTTATATATCATAAGCCCACAAGCAAATCACCCCCTTATTTTGGAATATTCATACATGTATTCGCTTAAATACTAAATCCACCTTGATTAAAAATTTTATTACTATACTCGTACTCATTTTATATTTGTTTATTATTATCCGTGGGTCATGTGTACCCGTTTAATATATATATATATATATATATATATATATATATATTTTGTTTAAATTAATATTTTATTAAAAATTATACTATTATTAATTAAATATAAATTGTATTCCATTCATCCATTATTAATCTATTTATTTTACTATTTTTGATCGTTCACTCTTAATCTATCGATTTTCCATTTTAGACAAATAGAACACACACTACTAATACTTCCTCGGCTACTTACAAGGTATCAATTTTATCATTTCGGGCGTTCACTTCAAATGTATCCATATTCCATATTTAGTAAAAAGGTACACTACATGGCCCACCACTTCCCTCTAATACAACTACCCACTACACATATAATAATAATACTTCTTAAACTACGTGCAAAAAACAAATGATTACCTTTTAAGTGGGCGGAGGGAATACAATTTAAATATGGGACCCACATACCCCTCTAATACAACTATTCACTACATATAAAATAATAATTTTATTTAATCTACTCGCGAAATTAAACAAATAGATTACAATGTACGGAGGGAGTATTATTTTAAATATATATTTAATAAATATATAAATATAAAACTTATAACTATTAATAAAATACCCCTCCGTCCCTCTGAAAGGTTCCCATTTTATTATTTTAGTTGTTCCATTCAGTGTCTCAATTTTCCCATTTTAATAAAAGGGCCACATATATGGTCTATCACTTACTACTATTACAACTACTCATTATACATAAAATAATACTCACTTCGTCCCATAGAAGTTGACATAATTTTCTTTTTGGTTTGTCCCACTAAAGTTGACACATTTCCTTTTTAATACATGGGACCCACACAAAAATAATTAATCTATTCTCATGGACCCCACATATCACCTCTAATACAACTACCCACTACACATTAAATATTATTTCTCTCACTTCACTTTATTTCACTTTATATTAAATTATTATACTCCTTAATCTCCGTGCCCAAAAAAAATTATACCGACTTCTATGGAACGGAGGGAGTAATACTTATTAATTCACGTTCAAAAAGCAAATAGGGACTTATGGAAGGGACAGAGGGAGTATATACAAATCACATAATATATAAATTATACTCACTCCATCCTATAATAGTATTCACTGTTACTGTAGACACAGAGTTTAAAAAAAATAGTTTCTTTTTGACCAACTTTATTAACTTTTGGATGGTAATGTCCTATTTTTAGGTAATAAATAAATTATAAAGTATGTTATATGTGTTAGATGAGAGTGTTAAATTGTAATTAATATGTACTTTTAGAGGTGGGAATTAATTTGATATTTCCTTTTTTGGGTGGTGAAGTTAATGTGGGATGAAGATGGAAAGTGTAAAATTTAAGGTTTACATTTTTCATTTCGATTTATCCCAAGTTAAGGTTTATATTTCTTTTTTTGTTACGTGGAGCCCACACAAAAAATTATTTATTTTATGTAGGGCTTACACACAATACTAATACAATTATCAGATACACATTAAATGATATATTTCTCAACCTACTATCTATTAAAATATTATATATCTTAATCTCCGGGCAAAAAGTAAACGTCAATATCGATGCGGGATGAAGAGAGTTTATATATATAGAGTGAGGCTCTTGTGCCCCGGGGATACCGTGTCCCTTTGCAATTTAAGCTCCTAGCAATACACAGGTTTAAATAAAATATGGAGGGAGGGTTGTGTTCCCATGGGGGCACGGTGTGTCCCCGGGAGCGCAGAAGCTTTTGCCATATATATATATATATATACACACACACACATTGAGAATTATTAGTACCCATCCATTTAGGGTTCTGATAGACCGGGTACCCGGAATTACCTGTCCCATTGCCATCCCTACTATCACGTACTTCCTTCTTCCCACATTTATCTTCACCACTAAAAGAAAAAATTATTTATAACTTCAAAAATTCATCTTAATTTTAAAAATATCACTCTCACCTAACACACATAACATATTTTATATTTTATTTATTACCTAGAAAATCAATAAAGTTAATCCAAAAGTAAGTTTTCTTAAACTACATATCTATAATACATGTGTAGTTAAGTGTGAGACAGATGGAGTAATTATATCAAAAATTATTTTACTCCCCAATTTAATATTTACCTTTATGATTTAATATTAATTCTAAAAATATAATTATAATTTCAACTTGTAGGTCATGGTGTATTTTATCATAATAATTCATGTTATATTTTACACTTGTGGTTCATGATTTACTCTTAAGGTTTAATATTAATTATTAAATTATAATTGTCTTTATAAAATATAATTAAATAATAAAATATTCCCTCATCCCCATTGAAACATACACATTTTGTCATTTTGGTCTGTCTCAATACAAGGTGTGTATTTCTCTTTTTGATAAAAGTGACCCACACAAATGAAGTATTTTTTCTTTATGGGCTCACACATCACACTAATACACCTACATAATAAAAATATTATTTCTCGCACCTCACAATACATTAAAATATTATACTCCCTCCGTCTCACACCACCCTTCACACTTTTATTATTTGTCCGTCCCACAACACCATTCACACTCCAAAAAATGAAACATCATTTTATCCATCAATCTCAAAAGTTACTTTAATTTCAATTTTGACACTCATTTTTCACAAACTTACCATTAGTTTATAATATTTTATTACCTAAAATATTACAATACCCTCTAAAGTTAAAATTAATAAAAAATTACAACTTTTCTTAACAATATGGTATAATAAATGGAAAGGGCGATCTGGAACGGAGGAAGCATTCCAAAATCTAAAAAAAAAAAAAAAAAAAAAACGCACACGTTTAATGAGATGGAGGGAGTTAGATAAAAAAACTAGCACATGATCCGATATATGGTGGAGTTCCGATTTTATGCTAGCTACTCTCCGAATACTTCTTGCACCCTTACACATAAAACTATGAGCACGGTATGATTATATTTGTTTTTGGTTTATTTGGGTTTGAAATTTATATATAGTGATAACTTATATCTGATTTGGATTTCGATGAATTTGATTTTAACTTTATATGAAGTGAATGTGTAAGAGGTAAGTAATGATATATGTAAAATAGTATTCATTGATACGAGAAAAGAAATGAGAAGGGAGAGATATAAAGAAAAAAAATATTAATTGAAAAGTAAGAATGTATACAAAAGGAGGGTGAAGTTAAAAATTAATAGGGTTTGTGGTTATAAATAGAGGTGATTTATAAATTTAGATTTGGATTTTGAAAATCAAAATCGGATTTTTAAAACCTAAAACAACCCTAACGTGTTCTATCATATCATACCATTGTATTTAATATTTATTTTTATGGTTGACAATGACTAAGGTGGGAAGGAGTATCAATTTTGAAATGTACAACCTTCTTCCTTCATCTTCAGTGTGTATTTTCCTTCTTTTTTTCCATTTTTTTTTAATTTTTTGTTTATTTTTCTGTTTTTTTATTTATTTAATTTTAGAGGTATAATTATAATATTATCCTTGTGGTTTAGAGTATAATTTATCCCTAGGGTTTAGGGTTTAGAGTATTATTGTAATTTTACCCTTATAGTTTAGGGTATAATTTATCCCTAGGGTTTAGGGTTTAGGGTATAATTGTAATTTTTTCCTTTTGGTTTAGGGTATAATTTATCCCTAGGGTTTAGGGTATAATTTTAGTTTTACCATTATGATTTAGGGTATAATTTATCCCTAGAATTTAGGGTTTAGGGTATAATAGTCATTTAAATATAATAAATTTAAAAATAAAATAAAAAACGACATTAATGAAGGAACATGAATTAATTAAGAAGAGTTGGGACCAAGGGGGTACCAATTTAATTGGTACCCCTGGTTGTACCATAGTCACTCTCTTTAAGGTTTAATGTTAATTTTTAAAAAAATTGTAATTTCATCGTTATAGTTTATGGTGCATCTTACTCTAGTGGTTTATAGTGTCTTACCCTTGTAATTCATGCTACCTTATTATTGTGGTTCATGACATTTTCAAGAATATTACTCCTTCATTCTTATAAAATTTGAGACATTTTCCTTTTTTGTTTGTCCCATAAAAGTTAACATGTTTTCTTTTTTAGGTATATGAATTCAAAAAAATAATTAATATATTATCATAGGACTAACATACACCACTAATACAATTACCCACTACATATTATAATATTATATTATCAACTCACTAAATATTAAATTATTACTCCTTAATCTCCGTGTAAATAGAAAACTAACAACTTCTCCGGAACAGAGGAAGTAATGTTTTTTCAACTCATAAATAAGAGTATTGTGTTAGTATACCCTATTTCACAAGAGACAAGTAAGTTCTTATTTCAATATCCGCTTGAAAGTGTTCATTTTTTTTATTTTAGGCGTTCGTTCTAAAGAATATCTTTTTTTTTTTTACATATATGAAACTTGCACACATCCACTAATACAACTATTCATTATACATTAAATAATAATACCCCTTAATTTATATGTAAAAAACAAAGGAAACTCATTAAACTGAACGAAGGAAGTATTAATATTATTTTTAGGCTAAAGCTTATGTGGCCCTGAGCACAAAAATTTAGCTCTAACTTGTTCCCAAACTAAAATGCAGAGAACCACTCCCATTAGATCTTAAATAAGATACATCCAGATTTTAACACACTGTTTTTAATACATGTTTTCATTTTTAATTAAAAGATCATTATACTCTGAAGTCTAAATTCAAGGGTTAAAATATGTCGGAAACTAAATGAATGAAATTATAATTATATTCTTAAAATTAATCATAAATTCAAACGTAAAATATGTTCTAAACTATAATAATAAAATTACAATTACACCCATAAAGGTAAAATATGCACTAAATCATTTGGATGAAATTATAATTATACATTTAAAATTAACAATAAACTCTAAGGATAAATAATAAATCTTGAACGCAAAATATGTCCTAAACCACTAGAGTAAAATATCACTACAAAAGAATATTTTTTAACAATCGAATTTATCAACGGAATTCAATCCGTTGGTAATTATCAAGGGATTAGCAACAAAAATGACATTTTTGTTTTAGCAACTGAATGTCAATGGATTTATTCTCGATTTTAGCAACGGAATTCAATCCGTTGGTAATTATCAATGGATTATCAAGGGATTATTATATAAAATACCAACGGAATTATTAGCAACGTATTACCAACAGAATTATTTACCAATGAAATTGATTTTTCATTGCTAAAAATTTACCAACAATCACTTTACCAACGGATTCCGTTGCTAATCCTTTGATAAGTCAATTTAACAATGAAATTAAGGTTTTTACCAACGGAATATTCCGTTGATAAAAAATAATTTTTTTTAGTGTATACCCCAAACAATATTAAAACCCAAGGGTGAAAAAGAACATAAACTAGGATAAAATACACCATAAAGGCATAAACTATGATAATAAATTACAATGGTACAAACAAACATTTTCATGCAACCGATTACATGGAAAATGTGTGGCTGATCGTAATGGGAATGCAATAGTTGCCCCACGATATAAATGAAAATTTGTACAAAAATATTGAACCAGTACTAGGTTTCACACTCTCAAGTCCGTAAAAATAAAATGGTACTAGTTATAAATTGGGATTTTTTTATATATAAAAAAAAAAGATAAATAGTAAAGAGAGAATTTAAGGAAGAAGAATGATTGGAAAATGTCATTTTCTAAGTGAGGTACTAAATTACATCATGCATGTATAGTGTGACAAAGTCCACACAAAAGCGGTAGTCATGTAATAAAGTTCATAGTTAATGATTTCAAACCTAAAATCCCAACTTTTCATTCACATTTTCTTGAACTCCGGCCACTACATTACACGCCCAACAATTTTATTACAAGTCAAATTTCCAACATCACTTGGAGCTACTTTTCTGGTTCACCTCCTCTTTTAACTCCATATACCTTAATTAATTAATGGTGTACCCCACCATTAGGGGCCCCCACCGCCCCTGTCCTGGGGGTTCACCTCCTCTTTTAACTCCATATACCTTAATTAATTAATGGTGTACCCCACCATTAGGGGCCCCCACCGCCCCTGTCCTGGGGATTGGTGGAGGAGGTAAATCGCAGGATGTGCTTCAAGTGGCTTATAGGGAGGGCTCACTGTTAAACTTGTGCTTGCAAGGGGCCAAATTCATGCCAAAGGCAGGATTCGAACCCCCATCCTGCAACAACCAAGCTCAGCTGGAAGGCCTTTCCACCCTCCCCTCTACCATTTGAGCTATGCCCTGGGGTCTACCTTAATTAATTAATTAAATAATTAAGGGGTGTTTGTTTTTTATTTCGAAAATTGATTTTGATTTTAAAATCTTAATACAGAATTTCTTACTTAATATAAAATTTTCTAAAACACATGTATCACCTCTCATGAGTTATAAAATTTTATTTCATAGATGTTGTCCTTGTATTGGTTTAATAATAATTATTCAATTAATACATTTCCTAATACTCTAATAATGAATGTTTGAACTTAAATTTGTAATTTTATATGATTTTTTCTAAAATATTTTTTAAATTGGCTACTTTATATTGAAATATATTTATAAATTAAGCATTTTCAAAAATGTATTAATAATTTAATAGAAAGTTATTATATTCAAGTTTTATTTTTTATTTTATTTTTTCATGTTACTATAATTAGATTAATATTAATATAATTATACATATTATTATAACAAAAAATAAACATATTATTATTATATGAATATATATATTTTACGCTAAAAAAATTATAATTTTAAAATCTAAAATACAATTATTATAACAGCGTAATACGCGGGTTATTATTGTAGTTCACATCTAATTTTTTAAAATCACTTCGGTATATACATACAAATCCTAATAATCTTTAATTTATCAACCCAGCTTTATACTTCTTTTGTCTATCAATAACATATCTATTTGTTTTATTACGTATATTAAAGACTATTATTATTTAATATAAAGAGGATAATTGTATTAGTGGTGAGTAAACTACAAAAAAAAAATTTTGCAACGGAATTTACCAACGGAATTCAATCCATTAGTAATTACTAATAGATTATCAACCAAAATAATATTTTTTTCTATTAGCAATGGAATGCCACGGATTTATTTTTTATTTTACCAATAGAATTCAATCCGTTTGAAATTACCAACGGATTACCAAGGGAATCTTTATACAAATTACCAACGGAATTTTTAGCAACGGATTACCAACGAAATTGATTTTTCGTTGTTAAAAATTTACCAACCACCACTTTACCAACAGAAATTTACAAACAAATTTCGTTGCTAATCCGTTGGTAAACCAATTTAACAAAGGAATTAAGGTTTTTACCAAGAGAATATTCCGTCGATAAAAAATAGTTTTTTTGTAGTGGTGGTGAACCATGTGTAGGACCCTTTTACTAAAAAGAGAAAATAAATACCTTGAATGAAAGATCAAAATAACAAAATGAATACCTCATCATCAAAATTTGATAGAGCTGATCTTTTCTCTTAAATCAATTAATATTAATTTATAAATATCGTCACAAACTTTTTACCTATATTGATTTGATATAAATTAAAATTTTATCCTAACAAAACTCAAAACAAACCTATAGTAATACACATTAGTTCACAAACATTACATAAGCATACATAGCCATGAATTGTTCTCTTGCGCATTCGGGTGTACAAGATGTTCAAATATATTAAATTTTATTTTAAAGGATATTCATTTTAATTAAAAAATTTATTATTTTTTCATTGAAGGCGTCAATTGAACGACGAAGGGTATAAATATTTGATTAAGAAAAAAATATTTTGAAAAATTCAAAGTCTACTTTTTTTTTTTTAATACTAAACAGTATAACATTCAATATATAAGGATATAAAATATAAAAGTCAGATCCGATCTTAGCGTATGGACCTCGATTCGTGTGTCATGCATATAAGAGACATTGCTATTATTTAATTATTTTAAGATGTGAGATCATCTTATATAACGACTTACATGAGACGGATAAAAATAATAATTTTTATAATAAAAAATTATACTCAATTAATGAAAAGTTATAATCATATTTCATAAATAATTTATAAATAAATTAAAACTAATAATATTTTATAATAAAAGTGATAATTAATTACGAAAATATAAAATGATCACATCGTGTGACGGTTTTATCTTTATTTTAATATTAGACTCGTGCTGTTTTTTCATGTTTAATTAGTTATTATAAGACTCGTGCTACAAGACTGATCACAATGATATTGTTTCATCCACCAATACCTTTTGAGTTGCATAATTTAATTTAATCAAACTATAACATCCTTTCTTGATAATTGACTTTCAACTAGTTCCAAATACCTAATAAATTGGATATGCTTTAATTATCACCTTTTTATAAAATTCCACCATGGATGTGGATTTTCAAAACTTATGAACGTGACTTTTGCATTTTAAATGTGCATATCATTGGAATAACTGTACACATGAAAATAAAAGGGATTACTTGTATAAACCATGTAATATATGCAGTGATGGAGTCAGAAATTGGGCTCAGAGGGGGCCAGAATGACACTAAAACTATAAAATGTTCTTCCCGTCATTTATGTAGTTTAAGAAAATTTAACTTTTTTACGAACTTTTATTGATTTTTTAGGAGTAAATTGATATTTTTACATAATAAATAAAATAAAGAACTCCATTAATATGTGTTAATATTGTGACATTTTTAAAATTAAAATATAAGTAATCTTTAAATTTATTATTGATGTTATTTTTTTGAGTAAATATAATACAAATAAATGAGTAAAGTGTAAATAATTTTATTAGATAAAGAGTATTATGTTGTATATTATAAATAAAATAAATTTATTATATTATATGTAGAATAAAAGTTATTGAAAAACAAAGAATTAAATTATCAGAAAGAAAAAAGATCAAAAAAGAAAACAAATATAAAATACAAAAGAAAAGTTTCTTTAAAAAAAAAATAAAACATGTTTTTAAAAAATAAAAGCAATAATTATTACTCTCACATTACTCAACCTTATGTCTTGAAAATGATAGATGAACCATTAAGCCAGCAAACACATCAATTAAATTATTAAACTTCATATATATATATATATATATATATATATATATATATATATATATATATTACTAAATTTCTCCGGGTCCTTAACTCCCTCCGTCCCTGAATATATGACTCAAAATTTTACCGGGGCTATTATACGTAATTCGTTTCATGTTTTATGATTTCTCATAATTAATTGACACATCATCCACGTTTTTTTATAGCTTGACTATCGCGGCTGTCTGATTTTCTATATTCATTTTTTTCGTGAATGATATAATTTTTTTTAATATTTGAATATTTCATGTAATAAGTAAATCACTTTATATATTTTTGGCAAAAATTTGTGTGTCCCCGGGACACATCGTGCGCCCATATCTTTAGTATTAAATTGTATACTCCCTCCGTCCCAGAAAGTATTTCACACTTTCCTTTTTTATCCGTCCCTCAAAGTATTTCACACTTTACTTTTATTAAAATTGGTAAAGAATACACTATAATAATACTCACTTTTTACACACATTCCAATATAATACTCACTTTTTCACATATCTCAATAGCTTTATACAACTTTTTCATTAAATGAACCCAAATATTTCTTCTCTTTCTTACTTTATACATAAAAATATAAATTTTTCTTAAACTCCGCGCATCACAATACGTGAAATACTTGCCGGGACGGAGGGAGTACATATTAATATAAAGACGTATACCTTTATTTACTGAAAAAATAAAAAATATTAATGAAAAGTGTATACCCTTTAAAATAAAATGTTGTACCCTTATTAATTAAAATGTATACCATTTAGAATAAAATATTGTACCCTTATACACTTTGTGCACCTGAGGACACAAGAGACCAACTCTATATTTTTAGGATGATTCTGTGGTGCACTAGTACACTGTACACCTGTGGTTAATGAGTTAAAAATATGATGTAGTAGGTAGTTATTTTTTAAAAATTTGGGTAGTTATTTTTTAAAAATTTCAATTATTTTATTTTATTTGATAGTAGAGATCGAATTAAATTTAATCTAATGATTAAGAATATTCAGATGTACCAAATGCATAACAATTGAACTCTATATTTTATGCTTATGATCACATTTTCTTTTTAGGGCAGACTTGTGCAAGAACATTGCCGACAAGAATATTTTACCTATAATAATTAGTTATCAAATTGTATTAAAAATATAATCCATTTTTTAAAAATGTTGTCACTTTTACTTTTTTATTAATTGAATATCGCTTCTCATAAAAAAAATGTATATAATTAACAAAATTATTTTTAAAAAAAAAATTATTTTTCTTTTGAAAATTATTATATATATATATATATATATATATATATACATGACCAGTTCAATCTGTTTTCCTAGTCCAACTCGATTCAACCCTAAAAATATTTTTTTTGTATTCTGAACCAGCTTTGGTTTTCAATCGAACTGGCCGGTTCAATCCAATTTTGAGAACATTGCTTAAGTATAATAAAATCCTTGAACACATTTTCTATAATATTGGGAGAATTTTAATACATGGTGAGAAATTATAATTTCATCAAATTGTCATGTTTGGTCCTTTAATTATCTTATTAAATTATCTCAAAAACCACATTTGATTCTAAAACTATTGTAATTTTCGATTTTAATAATTGTTTGTCCAATTTTTATCTAATTTTGGTTTTGAGGAACCAAATTGGTAAAAAATATAATTAAAATTAAAAATCGCAATTGTTAAAGGACTAAATGCAGATTTTAACACACTTACAAAACCAAATGTGATAATTTCTATAAAATTTATTGTAAATTTTTTATATTCATTTTTTTTATTTATTTATTTGTTTACTTTTCTGGTAAATACATTTGGGATTCGATAAAATGAAAAATGTGAAAATAGATTTATTAAAAGTGAAAATAAACTTTTCAGGTCTTGAATTGAAAATATTCAAATTTTGAAGATAATTTTTTAAATTAAATCAATTTCTTATTAAATATATAAGTTATTATAATTAAAAATAATTTTTTATATACTAAAAAAATTATTTTAAACTTTAAAAGCAAAATTTTGTGTGAATACTTCTATTTTATTTGATACAACATTTTATTTAAAAAAATATTAATTTATTATCCGTTTATAAATTATTTATAAAATAATTTAATTGGATAAATAAGATATTTTACATTAAATATCACATTGTATTAAAATTATTAATATTTTATTATTTGTACCATGAAAGTTATTTCATGAAATATATAAGACGTTGACTTACTCAAATTTAATGATTTTTTATTAAAAAAATTTACCAAAAATTTAAATAGCTAATTAATTAAAAAAATTAATTAAAGGATTACATGCTACTACCTGTCTAAGTTATCCATTTTATTTTATTCGATGGTTCCTTTATTCTTGCTCATATCTAATAGTTGTTGTGGCGTTAGGTAATACATGACAAAGGTCACGCAAGAATCTAACGAAAATAGATAAATAAATAACTCCCTTTCACTATACAAATTTAAAAATATAAAAGACAATTTTTATTCACTACACAAATAGTTCGATTTTTTATAAAATATGTTAGTAAAGAGTAAATCATGTGTCAATTAGTAACAGTGACAATTTAGAAAAACAAATTAAAAAAGTGCGAATTTGTTTAGAGTACGAATTATGTGCAATTAATTTCATGTAGAACTTATGTTTGGAGAGAAGGATTTGAAGGAGGGATTTTCATGTTTGGATGTCACCTGAAATCAATGGATTTATAATTCCAAGATTTTAAATCAATGGATTTCAAATCTTAGATTTGATTTTGAATTTTTTTAGTTGTTTTTTATTGAATTTCAAATCCTTTCTCAAATCGTGTCATTTGAAATCCTTCCGTTGTTGTGTAATTGATATATTAATATATATAAATAGTATATAAAATTAATAAATTAATTAAAAATATATATTTATATTTTTTTTTTAATTTTAAACTCTACCACCCATCCTACCCCACCCCTACCCCCACCCCCTGCCCACCCCCACCTCCTATTAGCGTTTGCTCGTTTGGTTAACGTGAACCTTTAGGGTTCCATACGATTCTATATCAGCGGAAGCATAAATATAAAATCATATTACCTTTCACCATGGTATGTTGAAGAAGAGGAATTCTCTTAGACAGCTTGCGCGACCTCACATCTTTGGGAATAACTTCCTTATTCAATCTCCGATTTGAGTGATTTTTACGCCAAAACGATCCTCTTTTCCGTGGCTTTCCAATGGTATATCACAAGACCCGTATTGAGTTCCACATGATTACAGAAAAATTATAGAAATTGACAATCAGGTTGCTAAAAATAACCTCTTGATCTTCTGCTTTTTCTCAAGTCCAATCTTGACGTCGTGTACGCGACGATCCTCAGGATGCTCTCAATCTGTAATCCTCCCTCAAACTCATGTGTGTTTCATGCAGGAATTAGGGTTTCTAGATCACTAAGATTGTTAAAACATTGTTCAATACAAAAGCCAGACTTTTAGTGACTCTCTATCGGTATGGTTGTAGTGTGATTTGACATTAGTTTGTCTTGACTATAGAATCACATTAGTGCACTTAGTGTGTATTGAGTAGGACCGCTTGAGATCATTCGACTTGTACTGTCTATATAGGAGAACTTGATCTCAGTTATTATGGATGTTCGTGCTCTTAATCCCTATACAATAACCTCGACACGTAAGGCTGTATATATTTCTTTGATTCATCAATGGGTAAGATTTACATGTATTAAATCAACAAACTCGGTGAGTTGGGAAGTAGTGTTGTCTTTATGGTGTGTTGTTGATTGTAGAAGGAATCCATGTCCTATTTAGGTTGATGATGTCCCCTTGAGGAACTCATAAGGTTTATCATGTAAATCTTGCAAGTGGATTAATTCCGGCATGATAATAAGATTGAGTGGTACTACTCTCGGATGAGATATTAATTAATTTGAGTTGTCAGTAACTTAATTAATTAATGGGCATTGTATATCTTAAACATAGGGAGACTGTCGGGCTCATAATAAGAAGGAGCCCATAATGTAATTATGAGATTGGAGTGGCAGTGCAGTAATAATATTTTAGTGGACTATATTATTATTATTGGACTTAAGTATAAGCTTTGGGCTAAGCTTGGATACTTAAGCCCAATGGAGGCCCAACTCCAATTTCTCCTCCTAGTCCCTACTGTAGCCCATATATATAAGTTATCTCAACTTCCTGGAACCCTCACTCTACACCGTTTTTAACATGAAAGAGAGGAGAGAAAGTAGATTGAGAGGATCTGAAGATCGTCGCCCACACGACATCAGGATTGAACTTGGGGAATACAGCAGAAGATCAAAAGGTTGTTCTCTGCAGCTATACTTTAACAACATACCCTGGCGAAAGGAAATGCGAACTTTGAATACTTATTGCTTCCGCTGATTAAGTTTACATGGAATCCTAATTGTTCACGCTAACTAAATGATCGAACGCCAACA
This sequence comes from Pogostemon cablin, assembly GCA_023678885.1. NCBI lineage: Eukaryota > Viridiplantae > Streptophyta > Magnoliopsida > Lamiales > Lamiaceae > Pogostemon > Pogostemon cablin. The sequence goes on from CM042995.1 coordinate 14,465,858, forward strand.
ATTGGTATCAGAGCATCGATTTTATGGTAAAATATGACACGTTAGGCTAGGGTTTAACTGTTATACGTGATTCAATTATTGTATAGAAATAATGATAATTAGGGTTTGGTATATGTGTGAATTATCCATGAAATCCTATGTGCTTTGTCGCTGTAATCTACCTATATACCTTGTTGTTCGAACATGCTGAAACACACACAAAAATGGTTGTACGCTGGTGGCTGGTGAAAGACGTGAAAGGATTGCGGCTGTTGTTGGACGGCTGATGATGGTGTCTGGAAAAGGCGATGGAAACCGCGCACGGTTGCGGCTGGAAAATGGGCGTGCTATACTGGAAACCGAGCACATTCCCGAGTAAAGAGCCTGGCATGGCGCTCGGTGACACGCTCGTCATGACGCTCATTTTGGTGCTTTTCGGGCAAGCTTCGGGGAGAGGCACAGCTTTCCGGGTAAGGCATCAGCTTTTCGGGCGAGCTTTTGGGTGAGGCATAGCTTTCCGGGCGTGCTTCCGGGTGAGTCTATGATGGTATCCAAGCACGGCGCTCATTATGGTGGCTTTCCGAGCGAGCCTGGTAGCAGCTTTCTGGGCGAGGCAGCTTTCGGGCATGTTCTTGTTGAAATCGAACGTGATGCTGAGTGAAAGGCCGGGCAGCCCGCCCGGTGGTATGCACGATGAGGCACCCGATGATTTATGGAAATCGTGCATGACTGTTGCAATCCGGGCGACCAACCAGGCATTGGTGTCGTGTGTCTGATTTTCTTCCGAGCGAGTCGACGGCTTGGAGTGTTGCACACGGCAGCGCTGGTGGAAATGGTTGGTGGATGCGTGGGTGATAGTTCCGGCAGTGAGTGATGGTGATCGGACCCAGTCCTATTGCAGTAGACGAAGTGTGGAAGCAGATTCTGCTCAACTGAGTTCAAGCCATGGATGCTGATCGAGTCGAGTTCAGACCTGCAGCATAGTTCGTCAGTTTTAGTTTCGGGGCACTGCCCTAGCCCCGCGACCTGTCCAGGCAGGTCGATTCCTGAGACCTCACCGTGGAGGTCGAACCCCGTAAAGTCGCAGTTGCTCAATTTTATGCTTTGTGGCGAACAATCGAATTCGCCAATTTTATATATAAGTGCTTTAATTATTTTAATTTGATGATTATTGTTATATATGTGAGCATGTTCTATGTGATTTATTACTTAAAATAGAAGCATGCTAGGATGTGTATTTTATTATTGGAATATTATATACATGTTAAAAACCCTCGGTGTTAAATAACTAAGTGGGAGAGGGGATTGGTAAATAATTCCTACAGCCTCCATTATTAGTTTGTAAGTGATGTGAATAAACTTGCGTGTTGGCATAGAACATCCTCCCCATCGGATGAGTTTATTCACAGATCACTGGTACAAACTTCTGTATGATGATCGTAGGAAGTTATCCGAGCGCGTGTGTACTTCTCCATCTGTAAGGCACATAAGCTTGGGCCGCGAACTTGAGATCAAATAATGGTATACACTTAGATGCAAATAATAAGTATCCTCCCCATTGGAGTCACTGCTATTTTTTGCATGGCTAAAGAGAAACCGACTATTAATTATTTTATCATAAAGTTAGGTTGACAAATGAAATTAACAGGTAAAACCTTTTCTTGTAAATATTCGACTTTGTATACGTCCACACTATCGTGGCATGTAGACTCACGGTGCTTGAGATATTGGTGAATTTTATTTTATATTATTTTTGAGGGAATCAATATAAATTGATAAATTCAAAGTGTTTGATATGTTTATTTATTTATGATTCTCAAAATTTTCAAATGGCACTCAACTCACTTTCTGTTATACTTAAAGAACACAAACTTATTGGAACAAATTATATTGACTGAAAATGAAACATGAACATTATTTTAACTGCTGAAGATTATATCTTCGTTCTTACTGAGGAATGTCCTCCGGAACCTACTGATGCCTCTACCGAAGAGTAAAAAGTTGCTTATAATAGGTGGGTCAAAGCTGATAGGATGGCTAATTGCTATATTTTGGCTTCTATGTCAAATATGCTGCAGACTCAGCATCAAGCTATGAACACCGCCTACGATATGATGCATAATCTTAGGGAACTCTTCGGGCACTAGAGTCGTCCTGCTAGGTCGAAAGGCATGTCAGTACTGATGAATACCAAAATGGCTAAGGGCACTTCTGTAAGGGAGCATGTCCTTAGGATGATGGGCCAACTCAATGAGTTGGAGGTTCTTGGAGCTTAAATCAATGGGGAAACCCAAGTTGATATCATACTTCAAAGCTTGCCTAGGAGTTTTGAACAGTTTCGCCTGAACTACGGTATGAACAAACATTTATACACGTTAGCGGAACTTCTGACAGAACTTTTGGCCGCTGAAGAACTGTTTCGTCATGCTCCTTAGGTTTATGTTGCTGGAAGATGCTACTTATCCTAGATTGAAAGGCGGTAGGAATAAGAAGAAGCAAGGAAATTCAGCGCCGATGAACCAAGTGAAAGCAAAGGCTGGTGGAGTCAAGAAGCCTAAAGGCAAGTGCTTCAAATGTAAGCAGTCGGGACACTACAAGGCTGACTGCCCTCTTCTAAAGGGGAACAAGAACGGTAACTCTTATATACTGGTTGTTGAATCGTATTTATCGATTGTATCTACTGACACTTGGTGTGTAGATACGGGAGCCACTGACCATGTCTGCAATTCTTTGCAGGGATTCCACCAAACCTGACAGCTTAGTGATGGGGAGATTATCATACTCATGGTGAATGCTACAAGAGTAGTGGTTGTTGCAGTGGGAGACGTCTATTTATTTTTTAATAAGAATAAAACTCTTGTTTTGATGGATTGTCTTTATGTACATCATTTTAGAAAGAATTTAATTTAGGTTTCTAAATTGTTTATGGATGGTTATTCTGTTTCTTTTAATGACAAGGTTGTTTTAAGGAAAAATAGAATTTTTATCTGTGATGGTGCATTGATAGATAATTTGTATACTCTTAATCCAATTTCTGCTACGGTGCAACAATTTGAAACAAATGATATATCTACCAATAAGAGAAAAGAACCTTCGAAAATGAACCAAACATATCTTTGGCATCTAAGACTGGGTCATATTAACTTGAGTAGGATTCAAAGGTTGATAGCTGATGGACCTCTAAGTTTATTAGTAGTGGAAAATTATCCAACTTGCGAATCCTGCTTGGAAGGAAAAATGACCAAAAGGCCTTTTAAGGCAAAGGGGTATAGAGCCAAGGATCTTTTGGAATTGGTTCATTCAGATTTATGTGGTCCTATGTCTGTCTAGGCAAGAGGTGGTTATAAATACTTCGTCACTTTTATTAATGACTATTTTAGATACGAATATATTTATTTGATGTGCCACAAGTTTGAGTGCTTTGATAAATTCAAAGAGAAAAAGGCTGATGTGGAAAAGCAACTTGGAAAATATATCAAGATACTACAATCTGATCATGATGGTGAACACCCCTTGTGAGAGTTTAGGAATTATGTATCGGAGGAAGGGATAGAATCCCAATTGTCTGCACCGGGCACACCCCAGTAGAAAAGTGTTGCGGAAAGAAGGAATAGGACTCTTATGGAAATGGTAAGATCAATGATGAGTTATTTAAAATTACCAAATTCGTTATGGGACATGCCTTAGGAACAACGACTTACATTTCAAACTTAGTACCTTCTAAATCGGTAGCCTCCACACCCACAGAACTGTGGAGAGGGCGTAAGCCTAGTCTCAAACATGTTCGGATTTGTGGTGCCCCGGCACATATTTTAAAGGCGGATGCTGATAAGTTAGAATCACGAACTGAAGTTTGTCTGTTTACAGGATATCCTAGAGGAACAAAAGGTGGTTTGTTTTATAATCCAAAAGATCAAAAGGTGATCGTTAGCACGAACGCTAGATTTTTGGAAGATGATTATATTATGAATCAAAAACCCATGAGTAAAATTATTCTAGAAGAAGTAAGAGGGGAAACACCAAATATAATACCAACTGTACAAGAGGATATACCACAGGACACTGCACTGTTGGATTGTATACTAAAATTCTAGCTTTAGTATGAACAATGTCATAACAATATTTGAAATGAGAATCATTGATCAAATGATTGAATCTTATAATTTATTTTATATGCATGATGCAATAGTCCATTTACTTTATACTGTAGATAATATGTTGTGCGACAACACGCGGAAGATCATATTATCGGTTTCCTTATAAAGTATAAACAGATGCTCACAACTGAGATAGACGGGGACTCTCTATCGGTATGGTTGTAGTGTGGTTGGTATTAGCTTGTCTTGGCTATAGAATAACATTAGTGCACTTGTGTGTATTGAGCAGGACCGCCTGAGATCGTTCGACTTATACTGACTTATAAAAGAACTTGATCTCTGTTATTATGGAAGTTCGTGCTCTTAATCCCTATACAATAACCTCGACACGTAGGGCAGTATGTATTTCTTTGATTCATCAATGGGTGAGATTTATAAGTATTAAATCAACAAACTCGGTGAGTTGGGAAGTAGTGCTGTATCTATGGTGTGCTGTTGATTGTAGAAGGAATCCATGTCCGTCATAGGTTGATGATGTCCCCTTGAGGAGCTCATAAGGTTTATCATGTAAATCTTGCAAGTGGATTAATTTTCGGCATGATAATAAGGTTGAGTGGTACTACTCTCGGATGAGATATTAATTAATTTGAGTTGTCAGTAACTTAATTAATTAATGGACATTGTATATCTTAAACATGGGGAGACTATCGGGCTTATAATAAGAAGGAGCCCAGAACATAATTTGGGATTGGACGGGTAGTGCAGTAATAATATTTTACTGGATTATATTATTATTATTGGATTTAATTAAAAGCTTTGGGCTAAGCTTGGTTAATTAAATTCAATTGAGGCCCAGCCCAATTTCTCCTCCTGGTCCCTGCAGTAGCCCTTATAAATAAGTTATCTCAGTTCCTGTTAGCCCTAAGTCAGTGCCTCATTTGACAGTTAGAAAGAACAGGAGCAGATTGAGAGAATCATGCGGATTGTTGCCCACACAATAGCAGGATTCAACTTGGGACATACTGCAGAAGATTGAGAGGTGGTTCTCTGCAACGGTTCATCCTCTACATCAACCCAGAAGTACGGTAAACAAGATTTTATTGCTTCCGCTGATTTTGTTTGCATGTTTTCCCTAACGGATCACGTTGAACCGCACGGTCCAATTGCCATCAATTGGTATCAGAGCGTTGGTTTCGTGGTGAAACGTGAGACGTTGGTTAGGGTTTTTGTTATTATTTGATTATTTGTAATCATCTGGATATTATCACTTGTTGTTGTGTGTTCTCGTGTTTCAATTATCATCGATAGTTTCTAGGCCTGTTGAAAGGGATTGAACATGTGTATATTATACATTATTCCTATGTGCTAGTATCGTTGAAATTGTGTGTGATTTTCGTAATTGTTCACACTGTACACACACGGATGAACCATCATCGGTGATCTTTTCTTGCTGGACTCAATTCCCACACGACATTGACCACGGGGTCAAGTACGACGATGGCGTTGGAGGAGTCAGGTTCACGGACTGGTGGCGATACTCTCAGGCGAGTTCACGGCGGCTTACGGCGCAGTGGGCCAGTGATCTGGAAGGCGGCGCTGGATTGGGCTGTGGCAGATCGGCGATCGGGGTGGATTGGATTTGTGCAGTTCCAAGCGGGTCTTGTCTAGTCTTCGACGACTGATGATGCTCGGGGCTTACTGTCGGCCGAAGCGGTGATGGCAGAGGTCGGAGTCGGACACGCTGGAGTCGGCCGATCTATTGCATGACGGAAGATCGGTGGCGGATGGTTTTCGAGAAGGCTTCTTCAGCGATCCAGAAATGCCGCGTGCAGCGGCAGGCGGCGAGCTGGGCGGCGGACCCTCGGACGAAGCGGATGCTGCCGATCCCAGTCGGATGTACGGCAGATCTCGTTCGACGGCGTGCTGGGTTGTGGCGGCCTTGGGCGGCGTGTGCGTCGCTAGGATCCATGGCGGCTGGCGGCCAGAGGTCTGTCCGTCGTGACTCAGGCTGCTGGCGCCGTAGGACTGGCGGCGGGCCCTCGGACGAAGAAGATGCGGCCGATCCCAGTCAGTTGTGCGCTTGACAGTGCAAACCGGTGGCGAGCGACGAGCGGCGAGCGGCGGCAGGTGGTTGTGGCTCGACCGCCGGCGAAGGCTGCTTGATGTCTTGCCGGACAGGGCTGATGATGCATTTCCGGTCAGCTGTAGGCGGCACCGGGGGCGGCTGCAGAGCCTGGATGCGCCGGTAATCCCTGGAGGTTGAAGAGAAGGAGGGCGGCGACGTTTCCTAGGGCTTCAATTTGTGTTGGACTGCCAGGGCCTTATTTTAATTGATGTTGGACTGCCAAATAGGCCCAATTCAGATATTAATAGTGTGCTGTTTGTGTTGGGCTGCAAGTTTGGGCACAAAGAGGGCAAGGATAATGGGCTACCCCACTGGGCTTTAATTCTTTGGTTTTGGGCTGTGGTTATGGGCTCAAATTTAATTAAAAGCCTGTGGACTGCTGGGCCTATTTCTTGCTTGTGGGCTGCTCAATTAATTTTAATTTGGTTTTGGGCTGTTGGGCCCAATTTTAATTAAAATGGTAATGGGCTGCTAGGCAATTTTAATTGCTGGATTTAATTAATTGTGGGTATTATGTTGGGCCTGATTTAAATATTGGGCTAGACCTTAATGTAGAAATTGGCAGGTTAAATGGGCTTAATTATTTTATTAATTGGTTGCTCATTTTTTTTGCTAATAAATTTTGGGTCAGCTGGGCCTATTTAATTGATCCAACATTTTATACAATTAATTAATGATATATATAACTGATTTAATTGTTTTAACTTGACAATTAATTGTTATATATGAAAGGCATGTTCTATGTGATTTATTTACTTAAATTGCTGTTAATAGAAGCATGTCTTAGTTGTATATTTTATTCTGGAATATTATATGCATGTTAAAACCCTCGGTATTAAATAACTAAGTGGGAGAGGGGATTGGTAATAAATTCCCGCGGCCTCCATTATTGGTTTGTAAGTGATGTGAGTAAACTTGCGCGTCGGCATTAGAGCCTTCCTCCCTAACGGATGAGTTTATTCACGGATCACTGGTACAAACTTCTTTAAATAATTATTGTTTGTAATGTGTTGCATATGGGCTTGCGCGTTGGCTATAGTGCCTTCCTCCCTAGCGGATGAGCTTATATGCGGTTCACTAGTACAAACTTATATAATTGATGGTTGTAGAAAGTTATCTGAGCGCGTGTGTACTTCTCTAACAGTAAGGCACATAAGCTTGGGCAGCGGACTTGGGATCAAATAATGGTGTACACTTAGATGTGAATAATTAGTATCCTCCCCAACGGAGTCACTGCTATTATTTGCATGGCTAAAGAGGAACCGACTATTAATTATTTTGTCATAAAGTTAGGTTGACAAATGAAATTAATGGGTAAAACCTTCTCTTGTAAATGTTTGGGTTTGTAAACGTCCACCCTAACGTGGCTTGCAGACTCACGGTGCTTGAGATGTCGGTGAATTTTATTTTTATATTGTTTTGAGGGAAATAATATAAAAGGATAAAATTCAAAGATTTGATCGGAATATTTATTTGAGATTCTCTGAATTTCGAATGGTTTTATTTCACTAATTATTAACTAAAAGAAATTATATTTACTTGTCCAAATTAGATGATTGGAAAAGAATCTTGTATTTTAAAATTACTGCTTAAGAAAATACATGTGTATTCTCACAAAGGACGTCTCATGATGCCTATTAAAGTCTCTAGTGAAGAGATGAGAGGTTCATAGAAATATGATGGTCTCATGTAACTCTTCGGATACTAGAGTAAATTAAAAAGGCAGAAGATCATGGTTGAATTGATGAATGAATTGGAAGAGCTTGGAATAGAAATTGAAAGGGAAACCTAAATCAATTTATTCTTCACAATTTGCCTGGATGTTTTGAGCAAGTTCTACCTGAAATACGAAAGGTTGTATATGGTGGGAAACTTCTAACAAAACATGTGGCAAAAGAAAGCCAATTTTCATCATGAACTGAACAAGGTTAATATCTTATTTACTAATGGTTTAAACATGATTAGTGATGGCATCTACTGACACGAAGTATGTAGATACTGGAATCACTAAATGTTTATCACTGAGTAAGGATAAGATTATTAATAACATGGGTAAAACTACAAAGGTAGTGGCTATTGCAGTGGGAGTTGTTTATTTATCTCATGATAAGAATAAACGATTGATTATGAGAAATTGTCTTTACGTACGTTTCATAGAAAGAATTTAATTTCGATTTCTATGCATTAACGGATGGATACTTCATTTCATTTAAATGACATGGTCATAGAAATGAAGAATGAGGCTATAATCCGTTAAAGTACATTGGTGGATAATTTGGATACTCTTGAATTATGCACATCCCACAGATGCAATAAATAGTAATTAAATAATGCATCTTCTAATATTAGTAAGAGAAAGGAACCTTCGGAAATGAACTAAACATACATTTGGCGTCTATGACTAATTCATTTTACTTGAGTAGGATTCAAAAGTTGATAGTCGATAGACCGTAAGGTTTATCTGAAGTGGAAACTATCGGACTTGCGAGTCGTGCTTGGAAGTAAAATTGATTAACTGCCTTTTCAAGGCTGTGGGGTGTAGAGCCAAAGATATATATGTTGGAATTAGTTCATTCTGATTCAAGCGAACCTAACAATATCCAGGCGAGAGGTGGTTATGAATATTCAAAGATTATTCTGGGAACCAATATATTTATATGATGCACTACATGTCTAAGTTCTTGGATTAATTCAAGAATTGTAAGGCTGGTACAGTGAGCGTCATGGAAAATATATCATATCATTACGACCCAATCGTGATGATGAAAACCTCTTGGGATAGTTAGGAACTAATAATCAGAAGTTGAGATTAAATCTCAAGTTGACTACACCGGGCATGCCCCAGCTGAATGGTGTGGTGGGTAGAAGGTATAAGGCTCTTATGGTTATGATTAGATAGATGATGGATTATTTGGAATAATTAAATTCATTTTATGGATATGCCCTAGATACAGTAATTCGTGAAACGTTTGTCTGTATATGGGATATTCTAGAAAAATGGATAGTGATTTATTTAGTCCAAAAGATCGAAGGATAATTGTTAACTCAATAACTAGATTTTTGGAAAAGGACTATGTAATAAATCACAAACCCATGTATAAGTTGTTCTAAAGGTAGTGAGAGGAAAACACTAAGTATAAGTACCAAGTGTACAAGAGGATATACCACAAGGTAAACTGCAACGCGTGTCACGTCTGATACACAATTACATGTAGTGCCTTGTCGTAGTGGGAGTGTTGTATGACAACCCATAAATATATGTTTTGGGAGAGTCGTAAGACTGAATCCCTAGTGAACATGGTATTGTCCCACGGATACGACGTAGCACTACAAGATTAAAATGCGGAATCTTAGTAAGTTGCAATGTATGTTGAAATAGAATCTACAGATTCTATATTAAATTTGGGAACTTGTATGACCACTAAATGGTGTAAAAGCCATTGCAAGGGTCAAAGGAAATAAAAGAGGATCATATGGAAAGGTGAAAACCTTGGAAGCAAAGCTTGTTGCGAAAAAGTGTACTCAGAAAGAAATGGTTCGATTATGAGGGAACATATTCGCTGGTAGCTATGCTTATGTTGATCCGGATTCTTTTATTTATTGCTGCTCATATTGAATTATGAGGAACAGCAAATAGATGTCAAGACAGCTTTCCTGATTGGAAGTCTTGAGGAAAACATCTATGTGAAGCAACCAGAGTGATTCATTGCAAAGCGGTAGTATGGGTATGGTTAATAAAGCGGTAGAGATGAAGGACTTAAGAAAGGCAAAATACATTCTTTTGATCACGGTAATACGGATCACAAGAAAGGATGTTATGCTTATCTCAAGTTTCATAAAATGATACAGTCCATACTCGTTTAGCATGTATATTTATCTAAGTGAATGTGTCTTTGAGACACAAGAAGAAGATAAAGTGGATGAAAGCGGTTCTTTATACTTCGGCGAATAAGGAAGCTTAATCTAAAGAATGCTATGAACGAAGTTGGATATCTGTGTTGCTGAACGCATGAACAGAAGGTATCACCGTAACCCGGAACAAGAATGATGAACTGTAGTAAGACATATATAAAGTGCCTGAGAAGGACTGGAAATTATATGTGGACTTACTGGACAGATTCACTGCTTCTTGTGGATTATGTAGATTCAGATTTTTTAGTCAGATTGGACGGTAGTAAATTCTCCTCAAAAGGTTATGTGTTTAATTTTAGGAAGTAGAGTCATAATGTGGAGGTGTGTTATATAGAAATATATTTCAGACTCCGGACTCCATCATGGAAATATGATGAATTGGAGCCTATGAGGCAGCCAATGTATTTATATGACTCTAGAGACTTCATGATGGACTTTGAAGTGTTTCTAAGTTTGCCCAATGTAATCACAATTTACATTGATGATATTGGTGCAGTTGCAAACTTGAAGAAATCACAAGTCCATAAGGCAATTAAACACATGGAGCGCGAGTACCACCTATTACGAGAAATCGTATGATGAGGAGAAGGTTGTTGTCGCCTAGATTGTATCGGATGATGACCTAGTAAACCATTTACAAGGACCTTAAGGCGAGAGCTTTTAATGGTCGTGTAGTGGGAGTAGGAATCAGATGTATGGCAGAAGACATGACAGCATAGTCTTTTAGTATAAGTGGGAGATTGTTGGATTGTATACTAAAATTCTAGCTTTAGTATGAACAATGTCATAACAATATTTGAAATGAGAATCATTGATCAAATGATTGCATCTTATAATTTATTTTATATGCATGATGCAATAGTCCATTTACTTTATACTGTAGATAATATGTTGTGCGACAACACGCGGAAGATCATATTATCGGTTTCCTTATAAAGTATAAACAGATGCTCACAACTGAGATAGACGGGGACTCTCTATCAGTATGGTTGTAGTGTGGTTGGTATTAGCTTGTCTTGGCTATAGAATCACATTAGTGCACTTGTGTGTATTGAGCAGGACCGCCTGAGATCGTTCGACTTATACTGACTTATAGAAGAACTTGATCTCTGTTATTATGGAAGTTCGTGCTCTTAATCCCTATACAATAACCTCGACACGTAGGGCAGTATGTATTTCTTTGATTCATCAATGAGTGAGATTTATAAGTATTAAATCAACAAACTCGGTGAGTTGGGAAGTAGTGCTGTATCTATGGTGTGCTGTTGATTGTAGAAGGAATCCATGTCCGTCATAGGTTGATGATGTTCCCTTGAGGAGCTCATAAGGTTTATCATATAAATCTTGCAAGTGGATTAATTTCCGGCATGATAATAAGATTGAGTGGTACTACTCTCGGATGAGATATTAATTAATTTGAGTTGTCAGTAACTTAATTAATTAATGGACATTGTATATCTTAAACATGGGGAGACTATCGGGCTTATAATAAGAAGGAGCCCAGAACATAATTTGGGATTGGACGGGTAGTGCAGTAATAATATTTTAGTGGATTATATTATTATTATTGGATTTAATTAAAAGCTTTGGGCTAAGCTTGGTTAATTAAATTCAATTGAGGCCCAGCCCAATTTCTCCTCCTGGTCCCTGCAGTAGCCCTTATAAATAAGTTATCTCAGTTCCTGTTAGCCCTAAGTCAGTGCCTCATTTGACAGTTAGAAAGAACAGGAGCAGATTGGGAAAATCCTGCGGATTGTTGCCCACACAACATCAGGATTCAACTTGGGACATACTGCAGAAGATTGAGAGGTGGTTCTCTGCAACGGTTCATCCTCTACATCAACCCAGAAGTACGGTAAACAAGATTTTATTGCTTCCGCTGATTTTGTTTGCCTGTTTTCCCTAACGGATCACGTTGAACCGCACGGTCCAATTGCCATCATGCACCGCATGTCACACTTGATACATAATTGCCTACGGAGTCTATTCATAGTGGGAGGGTTGTGAGACAACCAGATAGATTCATGGGATTGGGAGAGTCATCCGACTTGGTCCCAGGTGAATTTGAAATTGACCCATAGAATTACAACGAAGCACTGCAAGATAAAGATGCTCAATCATGGCAAAAGGCAATGCAATCTGAAATAGAATCCATGTATTCTAATCAAGTCTGGGAGCTTGTAGAATCACCCAATGGTGTAAAAGCTATTGGATGCAAATGGGTCTATAAAAGAAAAAAAGGATCTGACGATAAGGTAGAAACCTTTAAAGCAAGGCTTGTCGCTAAAGGATATACTCAGAAAGAAGGAATTGATTATGAGGAAACCTTCTCACCTGTGGCCATGCTTAAGTCAATCCAGATTCTTTTGTCCATTGCTGCTCATATGGATTATGAGGTTTGGCAAATGGATGTCAAGACAGCTTTTCTGAATAGAAGTCTTGAGAAAAACATCAATATGAAGCAACCAGAGGGATTCATTACAAAGGGCGAATAACATCTTGTGTGTAAGCTTAATAGGTCTATTTATGGATTGAAATAAGCTTCAAGATCATGGAACATCCATTTTGATGAAGTAATCCAGTCATATGGATTTATTCAATGTCCGGATGAATCATGTGTGTACAAGAAGTGTGACAAAAATGTAATGGTATTCTTGTACTCTACGTGGATGATATTCTTCTCATTGGAAACAATGTAAAGGTATTGTCGGGCGTAAGGGTATGACTTTCCAAGCAGTTTGAGATGAAGGACTTAAGAGAAGTGGGACACATTCTTGGGATTAAATTAATAAGGGATCGCAAGAAAAGAATGTTATACTTGTCCCAAGCTTCATACATTGATACAATTCTAGCTCGTTTTAGCATGCAAGATTCCAAGAAAGATTTTCTATCTTTCAGACATGAAATACCTCTATCTAAAGATATGTGTCCAAAGACACTACAAGAAATAGAGAAAATAAAGCTGGTACCTTATGCTTCGGTAGTAGAAAGCCTCATGTATGCTATGCTATATACGAGATCGGATATCTGTTATTCCGTGGGCATAGTCAGTAGGTATCAAAGTAATCCAGGACAAGGGCATTGGACTGCAGTAAAACATATTTTGAAGTACATGCGAAGGACTAGGGATTATGTACTGATTTACCGGGCAGATACTTTGTTACCTTTGGGTTATACTGATTCGGATTTCCAGTCAGATAGGGATGCTAGTAAATCCACCTCGGGTGATGTGTTTACTCTTGGAGGAGGAGCCATAATATGGAGGAGTGTAAAGTAGAAATGCGTTGCAATCTCCACCATGGAAGCTGAATATGTAGCAGCCTTTGAGGCAGCTAAATAAGCAGTATGGCTTAGGAACTTCTTGATGGACTTGGATGTGATTCCTGGTTTACCCAAAGCGATTACAATTTATTATGATAATAGTGGTGCAGTAGCAAACTCGAAGGAACCACGAGCCTATAAGGCGAGTAAACATATTGAGCGCAAGTACCACCTGATACGAGACATCATTAAAAGATGGGAGGTTGTTGTCGCTAAGATTGCATAGGAGGATAACCTAGCTGATCCTTTTATTAAGAGCCTTCCAGCGAAAGTGTTCGATGGGTATGTAGAAGGAATGTGAATTAGATGCGTGTCAGCAGATTCGACAGCGTAGTCTTTTAGTATAAGTGGAAGATTGTTAGATTTATTTGAAATGAGAATCATATGATCAAATGTATTGCAAATTATAATTTATTTATATATTTGTGAAAAAGTCCATTTACTTTATACTGTAGATAATATGTTGTGCGATAACACACGGAAGATCATATTATCAGTTTCCTTATAAAGTATAAACAAATACTCACAATCGAGATAGACGGGGACTCTCTATTGATCGTTGTCATTTTCACCTAGGTTTTAGTGTCTTTGTTCGTGATTTTCAGATATTTTTATCCATATTTGTGTGACTTTTGGTGGAGTTATTGTAATTATGAGAAATGTGATTTGGATTGATAGAATTGTGTAAATGAGCTTAAATATGCATAAAACAGGTCAAGAAATGGAGAAAAATGGAGTCGGGAACAAAACGGAGATGGAAGTACAAAGCTCGCCCAAGAGGATGGCCATGTTCTGGCACACGAGCCGTGCAGCAGTACACGCCCCATGTGCAGAACACGGGCCTGTAAGAGGAAGCCGTGCAGTATCGTCAGAAAACGCTACACGCCCATGACTGAAGCCATGTAGCGCAGCTCGAGCCGTGTTCGGAAGCACGCATAACACGCCAAAGTAGGTGTGCACTACACGAGCCGTGCGCTGCTACACGGCCCGTGTAGGTGAAAAAACCAGTGCAGATTTCAGAATGTTCCGAAAGCTTTTAGAAGATCCATTAGTGATATAAAAGGATAACTTGTGCGAAATTTGAAAGAGGAGATCATAATTAGAGCAGTTACACAAACTCCACACCATATTTTCACACACTAGATCCATTTGATTCATCTCCATCCTTTAGATCCATCAATTTCACTTGATCTTCAACAATTAATCCATTACTCCATCCATCAACCCATCCATCCACCATTTGAGAAGAGGAAAACATCAAGGATTGAAGAAGTTATCATTTTGAAGAGAAGGAAGATTTCTCCATAAAAGGGAAGCCAATCTACTTTTCATTTGTTGATTTTCTTCTCATTTAGGCTCAAATGGAGCAAGCCTTTGATTGTATTGATACAAGCACAATGTGTAGTGGCTAGTCCTATAGGAGGGCTAATCATATGATTGGTTGAGAAGAATGTTAGATATGTAAGATTTGAGATGTTGAATTGAGTTAATTTTGGACTTCCTTTTATGATTAATGAATCATGTTTCATTTCAATACTTGTGTGATTAAATTCTCTATTCATAGTGTTAGGATGATCATTCCAATATTATGATTAGATGTTTAATTGAATCATATATTAAAGTGAGCATGCATGTTAGTGTGAGGGGAGGTAAGACATACCCTTCTTATGCTTAGAACACTCATAGAGGGACACTTAAGAAATTGAGCGAAAAGAACCAAACTTATGATCATAGTACCTTAAGGGAATTGAGATTAAGCACAATCTTAGGAGATTTAGACTTGTAAAAGAGTCGAGAACCTAATTACCTTGGCCATAGGAATTAGGGGTAAAAACGTGATTGCTTTTAGTCCACAAATTAATGAAGTTCACCATCAAGAGTCATGCATATCTAACTAGATTCTTAACCATGATTATGATTAGCCTTGCTCTCGTCTTAAGTGAATTCTATCTCCATCTCATTCATCATTTGTTTGTTGTCTGATCCAAAACATTGTTAGTTCATATTTTTTAGTTAATTGAGTAGAACAATAAGTAGTAATTTCAATACCTAACAATAAATCTATCATTCTTACAAAGCATAAATCAATGAAAAATCAGGACATAACCATGAGTTTACTTTCCCTTGGGACGACATTATTATAAATTTTGTACTTGGTCACACGTGTACTTGACGATAGAGTCTCTTACTCTTACACATTTTGCTAGAAATGCGACTAAGAACATGGCGCCGCTTGTCAAAAAAATGTTAAACTTTTGGTTGTAACGAGTTTGAAGTTGATTAGTTTTGATAAGGATATTTCTTTTATTTGTTTACTTGTTTACTTGTCTTGGTTACTTGGAGAGCTAATTTGGAAATTCTTGTAGGTACATGAGAACTCGTTCCAGGTCTCAATTTATTGAACCTTTGAACTTGGAATTGGAAGCCACCTTAAGAAGACAAAGAAGAGGAGTGTTAGAATCGACAGAGAAAATTATGGAAAACGTAAGGGATAATGCAAATATGGTTGATGAAGAAGGTAATATGAGGAATTTTCAAGAAGGTGATAATGTTCGAGGAGGAAATGTTATTTCGGAGTTTGTGCCACAAGCTTATGCGCAACAAATGCACTTGCAAAATCAACAATTGCAAGCAATTATTCAAAGCTTGATGGCACAACAAGAAGCTAGAGATAACCAACAAGCTCCTCCGATGGTGCAAAATTAACCTCGGGGCCAAGGTTATAATAGAGCAGGGATGAACATCCAAGATTATTTCCAACCTCAATTTGGGAATTACTCCATGGGGCCATCGCTTGATGTTAATAATTTTGAGATCAAGACGGGATTGATCAATATGGTGCAAGCAAACCAATTTAGAGGTGGAACGACTGAAGATCCAAATGCTCACCTATCACAGTTCACGGAGTTAGCTAACACCATCAAGATTAACAGAGTGAGTGACGATATTGTCAAGATAAAGCTCTTTTCATTTTTATTAAGAGATAGAGCTAAGGCTTGGTTCCATACTATACCTCCGGGATCTTATAATACATGGAGAGAGTTGGCTCAAAGGTTCCTAAGCAAGTATTTTCCACCATCAAAGATGTTGCATCTAAAAGGTTAAATATTGCAATTTAAGCAAATGCCTCTTGAAACTTTTAGTGAGGCCTGGGACCGGTTCAAAGAAATGCTAAGGAAGTGTCCACAATATGGATTTCCCAAAGATCAACAAGTAGGATTTTTCTATGCCGGATTGAATGGGAGTGAACAAATGCTTGTTGATGCTTCATCGGGAGGTTCTATATTGGGGCAAACTTTGGAGTGAGCAATTGCTATATGTGGAGAGATTGCTTTGAATACGAATCAATGGCCTATGGATCAAGTTGTGGAATGTATGAAAGAGAGAGAATTGCTAAGATGGAAGAAGTATGCTTGCAACAAGTGAAAAAGGTAGAGGTGCCTAAGGAAGATGTAACCGATAAGGCAATCACGGAGATACTTAGGAGAATGAATGCTAATTTGCAAGTGTCTCCGGATTTTTTGTCCAAACCTATGGTGAGTCAACAAGTCCTTGCAAATTCTCACCAAGGTATATCATTACCTTTGATGAGTCAACAAGTGTTTCCTAATCCTCAACAAGGCATGACTATGCCTAATATGGGTCAATCTTCTCAAAGTTGTCAAATGCCGACATCTTTGCCTCAACAAGGTATGTCCTCTAATTTCAGAATTCAAGATACATGGTGTCCACCGGAGATGTCACTTGAGGAAGTTGCCTTCATGCAAGGAGGAACTTTTAAGGAAATTATGGTGGTAGCTTTGAAAATCATGGAGGGGGATATCCACAAATGCAAGGAGGATGGGGGCAAGGTAACTTTCAAGAAAATTTCAATCAACCTCGTAGGTATAAAAATTTGTCATATGAAAATCAAGGGAATGCCCTCACTCTTCCACCGGGCATCAATCCGGGGGAGAAAGCTCAAAATGGTGAAGGGAAGCCCAACATGGAAGATCAAATGGCTAAAGTGTTGGAATTTATGAAAGAACTTAAAGAGGAAAGTAGACAAAAAGAAAATATAAATGAGAGGAGATTTAAAGCAATTGAGACTCACATTAGTCAAATCGAAAGTGAAAAGGAGGATGTTCATCGTCAAGGAAAGTTTCTATCCACGACCATTACTAATCCTAAGGAGCAATGTAAGGCGATTGAGCTTCTTAGTGGAACAAAATACGAAGGGCCTTCTATGCCAATGGAAGTAGAGGAAGTAGAGTGCGAACTTGAGCTTATGAAAAGATTGGATGAAGAAAGGAAAGAGGAAGAAGTTGAGATTGTTGAAAAAGATGAAAGTACCCCTATACTTGAAGAAGAAAATACAAAGTCTCCAAAGAAATGGGAAAGATGTAGAGAGGCGAAAAAAAAAGAGAGAAGAGAAGTTTGAAAGGGATGAATGGGGAATTCCTAAGTTGCTCGTTGCAATTCCGTTTCTGCAAAGATGCTTGATAAAGAGATTATAAGAGAAATTTGCTAAGTTTGTTGAGATGTTGAAAAAGATACATGTGAATATTCCTTTTGCGGATGCTTTGCTTCAAATGCCTAATTACTCCAAGTTTTTGAAGGATATTTTATCAAAGAAAAGAAGCTTGGGGGAGTTTGAAATGGTGAATTTAACGGAGGAGTGTAGTGCGATCTTGCAAAAGAAACTTTCCCTAAATTGAAAGATCCGGGGAGTTTTACTATTTCATGTGAGATGGGAGAGCATGAAAACTACAAAACTTTATATGATTTGGGGGCTAGCATTAATTTGATGCCCTTGTCAATCTTCAAGAAATTGGGTATTGATGAGGTCAAACCGACGTCGGTCACACTCCAATTAGCCGACCAGTCATTGACACATCCAAAGGGAATTGTGGAAGATATTTTGATCAAAGTTGGCAAGTTTGTATTTCCCGTTGATTTTGTGGTACTTGATATGGATGAAGATGTTAATGTCCCGTTGATACTTGGGAGTCCGTTTCTTGCCACGGTAAAAGCATTGATAGATGTGGAGAAGGGAGAGCTCACTATGAGGGTGAATGAGGAAGAAATGATATTTTCATTAAGAGAGGCTATGAGGTATCCGAGAAACAAGGAGGAGTGTAGAAGAGTGGAGGTAGTGGACAACATTGTTGAAGAATATATGTATCACCTTCACTCCAAGGATCCGTTGGAGATTATCATAAGCCATTCTTACTCTATTGAATCTACAAAATCTAAATCTTCTTTTTGTTTAGAGAATGAGGAAATGATTGATGAATTGCATGGTTTAAATGCTTGTAGGAAACCCACAAGTGAGGAAGCAAAGGAAGCAAAGGTGGAGAGACTTGATGAAGAACCAAAAGAAGGAGTGCAAGAGAAGAAGAAGGTGGAGTTGAAACCATTACCGGGGCATTTGAAGTATGCTTACTTGGAAGAGAATGAAACATATCCTATAATTGTATCTTCTTCCCTTAATAATTTGAATTGGGAAAGTTGTTAAGAGTATTAAGGGAGCATAAATCTTCTATTGGTTGGAGTATCAAAGACTTGAAAGGTATTAGTTCATCTATGTATATGCATAAAATTCATTTGATTGATGATGAGAAGTCTTGTGTGCAAAACCAACGAAGATTAAATCCTATAATACAAGAAGTGGTAAGAAAAGAGATGTTAAAATGGCTTGATGCGGGAATAATCTTTCCAATTAGTGATAGTCAATATGTAAGTCCTTTACATGTAGTGGCAAAAAAAGGTGGTATGACAATTGTTAGATCCGATACAAATGAAATAATTTCCACTAGAACTATTACTGGTTGGAGAGTATGTGTTGATTATCATAAATTGAATAAAAATACTCGTAAAGATCATTTCCCATTGCCATTCATAGACCAAATATTGGATCGTCTTGCGGGGAATGAGTACTATTATTTTCTTGATGGTTATTCTGGGTACAATCAAATATTGATTGCACCAAAAGACCAAGAAAAGATAACTTTCACATATTCCTACGGTACGTTTGCATTTAGAATGATGCCATTTGGTCTATGTAATGCCCTCTGCCACTTTTCAGCGTTGTATGATGTCTATCTTCAATGGTTTAATTGAAAATATTATGGAGGTGTTTATGGATAATTTTTCTGTGTATGATTCCTCTTATGATATTTGCTTGATTGATCTCAATATTGTGTTGCAGAGGTGTGAAGAGTCGAATCTTGTGCTAAATTAGGAAAAATATCATTTTATGGTGACCGATGGAATAGTCTTGGGGCATCATATTGCAAAGCATGGTTTAAAAGTGGATAGAGCTAAAGTGATAGCCATAGAACGTCTTCCCCCTCCTTCTAGTGAGAAGGGGGTGAGATCGTTCTTAAGTCATGCGGGCTTTTATAGACGCTTCATTAAGGATTTTCCAAAATTGCTAAACCTCTTTGTAAACTACTTGAAAAAGATTATCCATTTAACTTTAATGATGAATGTCATGTTTCATTTCAGGTGCTCAAGGATGCTCTCACTTCTTCTCCAATACTCGTTACCCTGAATTGCATTGTGATGCTAGCGATCAATCCGTAGAAGTGGTGTTGGGGCAAACGAGAAAAAAGAAGTTTAGAGCAATATATTATGCCTCGAAGACATTGAATTCATGCCAAGTCAAGTACACCACAACGGAGAAGGAATTTTTAGCCATCGTGTATGCTTTTGAGAAGTTTTGACCATACTTGATTGGAACACAAACAATTATTTACACGGATCACGCGACCATAAAATACCTAATGAGTTAGAAAGATGCTAAATCTCGTTTAATCCGTTGGGTATTGCTTTTGCAGGAATTTGATGTAATTATCAAGGATAAGAAAGGCGTGGAAAATGTGATTGCGAATCATTTGTCTAGATTGGAAAATGGAGGTGAGAATGAAGATATTAAGCCAATTGGAGATGAGTTCCCGGATGAGAAAATTTTGCTATTAGAAGTTGAGCAAGTGTGTACTCTCATAGTGAATGTGCCACCTTGGTATGCCGATTACGTCAATTTTATTATTTATGGAATCAAGCCCACATTGCTTAATGAGTACAAGGAAAAAAGGTTTCATGTTGAAGTGAAGAAGTACTTGTGGGATGAGCCCTTTTTGTTTAAAATTTAAATGATGGAGTAATAAGGAGGTGTGTGGCCGAGGAAGAACTCATGGGGATTCTTGAGCTTTATCATTCATCTTTGTGTAGAGGTCACTTTGCTCATCAAAAGACGGGGGCTAAAATCCTACAATCGGATTTTTTTGGCTAACATTGTTTAAGGATGCAAAGAAGTTTGTGGCTAAGTGTGATAGATGCCAAAGAATAGAGGGAATAGGTAAGCGAGATGAGATGCCCATGAGCTTAAGAATTGATGTGAAAATATTTGATGTATGGGACATTGATTTTATGGGACCATTTTTTTCTTCCAAAGGATATGTGTACATCTTGCTAGCCGTGGATTATGTGTCAAAGTGGGTGGAGGCAATCCCCACTAAGACAAATGATGCTTTGATTGTGCAAAGGTTCTTGAAAAAGAATATTTTTGCTAGGTTTGGAGTTCCACGGGCCTTAGTAAGTGATGGAGGATCTCACTTTGTAAACAAGTTGATGGAGAGTTTGTTGAAAAGATATGGAGTGAAACATCGAGTGGCTACACTGTACCACCCTCAAGCAAATGGTTTGGCGGAGGTTTCAAACTGCCAAATCAAGTTAGTTTTGGAGAAGACCATCAATGGAGGGAGGAAGGATTGGTCGGACAAGCTTGATGATGCCTTATTGGCTTATCGGACAGCTTTTAAAACCATTCTTGATGTGTCACCGTATCAATTGATCTATGGTAAAGCTTGTCATCTTCCCGTGGAGTTGGAACACCATGCATTGTGGGCTATTAAATGCCTCAACATGGATGAAAAGGAGAGTGGTCAAGCAAGATTATTGAAGTTAGTTGAGTTGGAGGAGTTTCGAGGAAGAGCATTTGATAACTCAATCATCTACAAGGAGAATATGAAGAGATGCCATGATGCTAAGGTAAAGGAGAAGACGTTTGCTCCCGGGAACAAAGTTCTTATATTCAATTCGAGGCTCAAGTTATTTTCCGAAAAGCTTAAGTCTAAATGAATGGGGCCATATGAAGTGCTTGAAGTGTTGAGTGAACATACGTTGAAGCTTAAGGGTCCTAATAATGAGTTTGTGGTAAATGATCATCGGGTGAAGCATTACCTATCTCCTTCTCAAAAGGAGATAGTGTATGTGGATACTCTCTCTTCTTGAATCTCTTTGATTTTGTAGTAGTATAGATTTTATTTTCTTTTTGTTTTATTGTTTTTTTATAGATTTGGTATGTAGGTGGTGAAGCTCATGAAGAAAAGTACATATGATGAAAGACAAGGGTGCTAAAGGAGAAATGATGATGTATGCCACACCACTCTTTAAAACTTAAATTTTAACACTCGTGTTAATTTAAGTTTGGGGGGAGGTTGTGTGGTGGACATACTTGATCATATGTGAACTTTAGAAAATGCACATGAGTTATTACGAGGTAAGTTTATGAAGAGCATTGGTAGAAATGACAAGGGTACGTCTCACCATTTTTTGCAAACTTAATTCACAACTTGTTTTGATTTAAGTTTGGGGGGAGAGTGCGTGGTGTGACTTACCACTTGTTTATGCTTTGGTGTGTGATGGATCATGTGTGTTGTGATATTGTCTTGTGGCAAAAATGGGTCAATTTTGAACTTTTTCTCATGAGTTAGGATTATATTGGTATGTTTGGTGGTATTTAAGTACATGATAATCCATTATTTGATCATAATAGTGGTGTGAATAATGTTTTGAAGTGTTTTGAGCTTGAATAGGGTGTATGAGAAGTGCAAAAACTGGGCAAAAATGAGGTGAAGTGTGAAAGATTGGAAAACAGGGCAAAAATACTACACGGGCCGAGCTCAGTACACGGCCCTATAAGGACAGGACATGTATTGACATCAGAAGTCACTACTCGTCCAGGAGGAAGGCCGAGCTCTGAGGTCGAGCCATGCAGAAGAGGAGGAACACGGGCTGTGTGCGGAGCACGACTCTGTAACACGTGGGCATGCGTGAATGTCAAAAAATGCTACACGGCCACACTTGAGGCTGTGTAGCACTACACGAGCCGTGCAGGGTTCGAAGCCAGTTTTAAAAAGGCTGATTCGTACTCACTTCCACACACACCCTCTCGTACGTACGCACTATTATCACACCAAATCCTTCTCCTTGAGCATAAATTGACACACCAAGGTTAGTTTTGAGAGATTGAGAGTGAGTTTCATCAATTTTGAACACCAAGAACACTTCTCCATATTCAAAGTTTGGAAGGTATGAATTCTTTGAACCCTAACTTTTGAATTTTGATAGAAATTGAATACATTTATACATGGGCTTTGTGATATTGTGAGTTTTGAATGAGTTATTGATTGGTAAACATACATGTGTTAATTTGATTTGAGAATTGAGAATAAAATTAGGGTTCATGAGAAGTAGAATTAGGGGATTTGTGAGAATGATGAACTTGGATGCATGTGTTGTGAAAATTGAATAAACATGAATGTATAATGCTTAAATTGTGGAGAAATAATCTTAGATGTTGAGGATTTGGGCATGAGGCTATGTGAATTGTGCTTTGAAATTGTATTGAAAAATTGTACATGCCAAGTGTTCGATGAAATGTCTAAGAGAAAATTTTGGCCAAATTTGAGATTATATGTGCATAGTGATTGGTGATGGTATAATTTAGAACTCATGTGTGCAAGTATGATAGGAATTGAGATGAATTCATTGTTAGTTGAGAGGAATGATGGTAAAGTGAATGTTGTGGTGAATTTTGGAGGTATAATGATGTGAATGTGTAATGTTGATGCATAGTATATTTCACACTTAGTTGAATGACTAGGGTAGAATTTAAACTAAGTGCATTAACATTTTTAATGATGAAATTGAATATGACTTGAGAATTGTTGTAAATTGTAGATGGCCGAGAGTTAGACCAAGAAATGAGGATTTTATCGTCATTACCGATCCAGGGGAGTTGGCTAATTTGGATGCTCAGCTAATGGAAGAAGGGGTCCATCAAATTATTTTGGGGTGGAATTTGAAGACTATTGGGGTAATTATGTGCTCCGTTGGCAAACACTTACTCCGAAGATCAAACCAACTCGATTCCAAGATACAGAAACAATGAGAGGGTTAGGATTTGAGGAAGATTTGAGGAAGTTGTTTAGGTTTGTACAGATGGAGGTTTTCTTTGATAAAAGACTGCCTGCTTACTACCATTTAACTGCTGAGTTCATGAGCACGCTGCAAGTGAAGAAGGATCAGAATGGTTTTCCTCTTTCAGTGACGTTTCAACTTGATAATGTGTTGAGAGAAAAGATTCCTTTGCCCGTATTGAATGAATGCTTTGGGTGCCCACCATGCGACAACCATCAGAGCTTTTATGAAGGAGGTGGATTCAACCAGCAGGATTGGTGGATGAAATTGGTGAATAACGGGACAGAACGAGCAGGGTATGTTCCTAGTGCTTCAAAGGGTACTGCAATTCAGAACCCAGTGATGAGATACCTAGAGAAGATTGTTTTGAACACCATCTTAGAGAGATTCGAGAGTGGAGCTGTAGGAGAGAAGCAGTTGTATATCATGTTCTGCATCTACAATGAGATACCACTGAATGTTGCAGCACATTTTGTGCAACATGCGGAGAGAGTTGCCAAGAGACAGACTTCTCAAGGGTTGATGTTGGGAGGTATGATTACCATGATTGCTCAAGGCTTGGGAATAAATCTTGCAGGAATAGAAAATAGAATGGTGAGTGATGGCTTGAAGTATTAGCAGTTGATGAGAATAGAGTTTTTGTCTATAGCGGGGAATCGGTATTGTCTGAGGCAAGAAAAGGGAGCTCCGTTTCCTTTGCCAGCTCCAGAGCTCACTACAGTGTATACTCGAAGGAAGTTTACTAATTTGGCAATGGCTAGTATTAACCACTCTAGGGTTGTGAGAGTCTTTTATATGAAAAACAGAGATGAAGTGGAAGAGGTTCTAAGACAGATGAGGGTTAAGGAGAACCTCGAGCTAGCCAATTTAAGAGCGAAGCTAGTGCCTATAGAAGGAGATGAGCAGGATGCACCACCTGAGCAGGTGGAGTTTGAGGAGCAAGCCCTTGAGCCGCCACAGTTCGAGGAAGAGGAGCAGCCACCAATGGGACCCGAACAGGGTAATGATCAATGGAATTACATGATGGACGAGGTGAGAGATATGAGGCATATGCAGCAGATATATGGAGCACAGATAAGGGAGATCCGAGAGGTCCAGCAGGAGCACGGAATGCATATTCAGGAGTTGAGAGCTGGACAGCGTTGTAGGGAGTACTATGAGGAGCAGTCGCGGGTGCATTCCAACAACAATGAGGAGATGATGATGATGATGTTTAACCTCCAGTTCCCCAGATCTCCTCGTGCATATATCCCATGGAATACCTATCATCCACTTCCACCACCTCCAGAGCCAATGAAGGGAGTACTTTGAGTGCTAGGAACTTTCATTAGTTCATTCTAGTTATGATTAGACATTTGATTTGATTTGTTAGAATCGGATTGGATTGTACTTAAATTGTCTGTTTTTGGGAGGTTTTCTTTACTTTAGGATTTTATTTTCAGTTTTATGCGATTTACTTTTTGTTATTTTAGGTATTTTGGTTTGATTTTCATTATTTGGATGTGATGGGAATGTGATCTTACTTGTTGTGGATGTGAATTGATGTGTTTTGATATCTTGAGATGGATGATTTTGGTTATGCATGTTATGTGTTTATGTTATGTTTCTTATGTGGTTAGTTTTTGATTTTATGTTATGTTGGTGTCGTTTTTATTCTTGTAGGGATAGATTGGTGGTAAGTTTTTAGGAAGGTGTTGAGTATTTTGGAATGTGAGCTATGATGCATTATTTGTGATAAGTGATAGCAAGCATATTAATGTTTTCTACTTGTTAAAATTGTGACATAGATTACATAAGTTGTTCAATTTTGAGAAGTATGAAGGGTAATTAGGTTTCTTTTGGTTCAAGCAAAAGCTTGTGAGAGTTGAGCCTCAACCGTGCCTCCATGGTTAATTCTTGATGAGAGGACCGATTGTACTTAGACAAACTAGAACTTGCTCATGGACTATAGGAACGAAGCCCGAATGGTTGAAATTTGTGATATGATCTTAGGCCATCCTTGTTAAATGAAGTCATAGCCATAAAATTTCTTACCTAAAACATTATCCCTAGTTAGCCAATTTGAGACTACAAGCCTTTTTTTTGTGATTTAAGCACAATATAAGCCTTGAAAATCCACTTAAGCCTCATATATATAACCTATGTGTGGGTAATTGAGAATGATGATGGTTTACAAGGGAAGATATGGAAAAATGTACAAGTAAATGGAAGAAAGGTTGAATCAAGAAAAAGGATGAAAGAGCTCAAGTTAAAAAGCAAGTGCAACTTCAACAAAAAGCGGAAAAGGAGCAAAATCATAAAATATGCTCAAAGGATACAAAAGTTAAAAAAAAGAAGTATGATATTCAAAAGAAACTCAATGAATCCATCATATGTTGATGTTTAGTGCTTTTGAACAATTGACGAAGGGAGGAATTTTGAAAGTGAAGAAGTTGGAGAAAAGAATCATCTCTTTGATTATCTACACTTGAATAGTACTATTACCCAAAGTTTCCTACCCTACCAAAGAGCCTAAACATTACATCCTAAGATAAAGACCTTTTTGATCACTTATTGAAACTAGGGTGGCTTGTGAACATAGTCCATGAGCAAGCCTATGGTGAGTCGGTTCTAGCCGGTTGATGAGTGTTGTTGAAAACCTTACTCCATAGAGTGTTGAGTGAATTTGGTATCCTATGAGAGGCTTGGATTGAAAGGGGATTGATTACTCTTTTGTCATTCTTAAGATTGAACTTGTTAATCTTTTATGTTATAATTTGATGATGTAGGGATACTTAATGTGATTTTGTAGTCCTTATTATTTGTAATGTATTGTGGTTTATGTTCATTAGGTGTTTTCTAGGTGAAAATTAGTCCTCTTGTTTATCATTTTTCGTTGTTCGAGGACGAACAACACTTTAAGTTTAAGGGGTTGATCGTTGTCATTTTCACCTAGGTTTTAGTGTCTTTGTTCGTGATTTTTGGATATTTTTATCCGTATTTGTGTGACTTTTGGTGGAGTTATTATAATTATAAGAAATGTGGTTTGGATTGATAGAATTGTGTAAATTAGCTTAAATATGTGTAAAACAGGTCAAGAAATGGAGAAAAACAGAGTCGGGAGCAAAACGGAGATGGAAGTACAAAGCTCGCCCAAGAGGATGGCCGTGTTCTGGCACACGAGCCGTGCAGCAGTACATGTCCCGTGTATAGAACACGGGCCTATAAGAGGAAGTCGTGCAGTGTCATTAGAAAATGCTACACGCCTATGACTGAGGCTGTGTAGCGCAGCTCTAGCCGTGTCCGAAAGCACGCACAACACGTCGAAGTAGGTGTGCACTACACGAGTCGTGCGCTGCTACACGGCCTGTGTAGGTGCAAAAACCAGTGCAGCTTTCAGAATGTTCCGGAAGCTTCTAGAAGGTCCATCAGTGATATAAAAGAGTGACTTGTGCAAAATTTGAAAGAGGAGATCATAATTAGAGCAGTTACACATACTCCACACCATATTTTCATACACTAGATCCATTTGATTTATCTTCATCCTTTAGATCCATCAATTTCACTTGATCTTCAACAATCAATCCATTACTCCATCCATCAACCCATCCATCCACCATTTGAGAAGAGAAAATCATCAAGGATTGAAGAAGTTAGCATTTTGAAGAGAAGGAATGTTTCTCCATGAAAGGGAAGCCAATCTACTTTTCATTTGTTGATTTTCTTCTCATTTTGGCTCAAATGGAGCAAACCTTTGATTGTATTGATACAAACACAATGTGTAGTGGCTAGTCCTATAGTAGGGCTAATCATATGATTGGCTGAGAAGAATGCTAGATATGTAGGATTTGAGATGTTGAATTGAGTTAATTTTGAACTTCCTTTTATGATTAATAAATCATGTTTCATTTCAATACTTGTGTGATTAAATTCTCTATTCATAGTGTTAGGATGGCCACTCCAATATTATGATTAGATGTTTAATTGAATCATATATTAAAGTGATCATGCATGTTAGTGTGAGGGGAGGTAAGCCATACCCTTCTTATGCTTAGAACACTCATAGAGGGACACTTAAGAAATTGAGTGAAAAGAACCAAACTTATGATCATAGTACCTTAAGGGAATTGAGATTAAGCACAATATTAGGAGATTTAGGCTTGTAAAAGAGTCGAGAACCTAATTACCTTTGCCACAGGGATTAGGGGTAAAAACGTGATTGCTTTTAGTCCACAAATTAATGAAGTTCACCATCAAGAGTTATGCATATCTAGCTAGATTCTTAACCATAATTATGATTAGCCTTGCTCTCTTCTTAAGTGAATTCTATCTCCATCTCATTCGTCATTTGTTCGTTGTTGATCCAAAATATTTTTAGTTCATATTTTTTAGTTAATTGAGTAGAACAATAAGTATTAATTTCAATACCAAATAGTAAATCTATCATTCTTACAAAGCATAAATCAATAAAAAATTCGGATATAACCATGAGTTTACTTTCCCTTGGGACGACATTATTATAAATTTTGTACTTGGTCACACGTGTACTCGACGATAGAGTCTCTTACTCTTATATATTTTGATAGAAATGAGACTAAGAACATCTATCGGTATGATTGTAGTGTGATTTGGCATTAGTTTGTCTTGACTATAGAATCACATTAGTGCACTTAGTGTGTATTGAGTAGGACCGCTTGAGATCGTTCGACTTGTACTAACTATATAGGAGAACTTGATCTCAGTTATTATGGATGTTCGTACTCTTAATCCCTATACAATAATCTCGACACGTAAGGCAGTATGTATTTCTTTGATTCATCAATGGGTGAGATTTACATGTATTAAATCAACAAACTCGGTGAGTTGGGAAGTAATGATGTCTCTATGGTGTGATGTTAATTGTAGAAGGAATCTGTGTCTTATTTAGGTTGATGATGTCCCCTTGAGGAGCTCATAAGGTTTATCATGTAAATCTTGCAAGTGGATTAATTTCGACATGATAATAAGGTTGAGTGGTACTACTCTCGGATGAGATATTAATTAATTTGAATTATTACTAACTTAATTAATTAATGGGCATTGTATATCTTAAATATGGGGAGACTGTCGGGCTCATAATAAGAAGGAGCCCATAACGTAATTATGGAATTGTAGGTTGTAGGGTTGGATGGTAATATTTTTATTATTTAAATATTAAAATCTAAATTAAAAAAATTGTCTGGTGGCGGGGGGAAGGGTGGGTGGGTGGATAGGGGTATGGTCTATGTGATAATATTTTTATTATTTAAATATTAAAATCTAAAGTTTAAAAAAAATGGATGGCGTTGGTGGGGTAGGTGGCGGGGGGTGGTCGGGTGGGTAGGGAGTAGGGGTGGGTGGTAATATTCTTATTATTTAAATATTAAAATCTAAAATTTTATTTTTAAAAAAATTAGAGGGTTGGGGTAGACAGGATGTGGGTAGGGGATATGCTGGGAGGTAGAGTTTCATTCCAAAAAAATTATTTTTAATAAAAAATTTTTAAATTTTAATATTTAATATAATAAAATTTTATTATTTTTATTTATTATATATAAAATTCTATTTTAAAAATAAGTGAATTATGGATTTGAAATTCTTTCAAAAGTGCATAATTCATCCAAACAGTGGAATTCAAATAAATTGATTTAAAATTCAAGAAATTTGAAATGACTTAATCCAAACACAACCTATGATTTATGGGTTGTATAGAAAATTATAACATATGAATTAACAATTTAAATATTCCCAAAGATAAATCCTAAATCCATAAGTAATTATAAGCTAAAAATATACTCCCCCATTCCATCACAATTTTCACACCCATTTGTAATGTGACACAGTTTTCATACCTTAAATTACACATTGGGTGTGAAAATTGTGATGAGACAAGTGGAGTAATACATAACTGCATCACAAGGGTAAAATTACAATTACGTAATTATAATTAATACACTAAATTTTAAGAATAAAAGTTGAAAATTGGGGGTAAAACAACGCTGGATCAAGGGGTAAAATACACCAATAAATTATAAATGTAAAATATTATATAAACTATAAAAGTGAAATCACAATCATACTGTAAAAGTTAATCCTAAACTCTATAAATCTTAATATATATATAAAAGTAGAATAAATCCAATCCTGACCATCTATTTCTAAATTAAATCTCAGTCACCCATTAAATAATTAAATAATTATAATTATGACATTTTCAAATTATGAAATAAGATATTATTTATTAAAATTTTAATAATATTAAATATATTATTTGAAATATATAAAAGCATAATAAATTCAATCATAGCCATCTATTTCTAAAACAAATCTCAGCCACTAATTAAATAATTAAATAATTATAATTATGACTTTTTTAAATTAGAAAATAAGATATTATTTATTAAAACTTTAAAATATATTATTTGAATATATTCAAAATTTTTAAATCAATCTAAGTCACCCATTAAAATAATTAAATAATTTAATAATTATAATTATTACATTTTCAATATTTTCAAATCAAGAAATAAGATATTATTATTTATTAAAAATTGAATAATTTTAAATATATTTGTAAGCAAATAAAATTCACAGTCCAATTAAATGGCAACATGTGAATTTTCATGAATAAAATATCAATTTTAATTTATTATATTTTATTTTTAATTTAAATGAGGCTTACAAGCCTGCAAAATAGAGGTCAAATCAAATATTGACCAATCAAATTGTAGGGATAAAAAGGCTCAAGTCCGTAGAATTAGGTCAAATCAGTAATTGACCAATCAAATTGCGAGTTATATATGGGACTTCCTCATCCTTTTTCGATATAAGGAGCCCTCCTCTATTCATTCTAAACACACCGAGAGTGATTCTCTACGAAGATCAAAGACTTTACAGTTATCTGAATAGTTCTTCAAATTCTTCAACGAGAATCAACTCAAGAATGGAATACATCTGGGATTCAGGTACTAAACCGCCCGGATTAAGCGTTCTACAGTCAAGTTCTTCGGTGAATGGCCTATAATCTAGGATTCAGGTGCTAAATCGTTCGAATTTAAGCGTTCTTAAGTCAAGTTCACTGATATTAAATATATTATTTGAAATATATAAAAGCAAAATAAATCCAATCCTAGCAATCTATTTCTAAAATAAATCTCAGCCACCCATTAAAATAATTAAATAATTATAATTATGACCTTTTCAAATTAGGAAATAAGACCAAGCTCGCAGAATTAGGTCAAATCATCCATTAACCAATCAAATTGCGAGTTATATATGGGGTTTCCTCACCCTTCTTCTATATAAGGAGCCCTCCTCCATTCATTCTAGACACACAAAGAGTGATTATCTACGAAGATCAAAGACTTCAGAGTTGTCTGATTAGTTCTTCGAATTCTTCAACGAGAATCAACTCAAGAACGGAATACATCTGGGATTCAGGTTCTAAACCGCCCGGATTAAGTATTATACAGTCAAGTTCTTCGGTGAATGGCTTATAATCTTGGATTTAGGTGCTAAACCCTCTGGATTTAAGCGTTCTTAAGTCAAGTTCTTCAGTGAACGGTCTATAATTTGGGATCAAGGTGCTAAATCGCTCGAATTTAAGCCTACTTAAGTCGAAGTTCTTCCAAGAACGGCCTATAATCTGGGATTCAGGTGTTAAATCGATTGAATTTAAGCGTTCTTAAGTCATGTTCTTCAGTGAATGGCCTATAATTTGGGATTTAGGTGCTAAACCGCTCGAATTTAAGCCTTCTTAAATCAAAGTTCTTCCAAGAACGACCTATAATTTGGGATTCAGGTGCTAAATCGTCCGAATTTAAGCGTTCTTAAGTCAAATTTTTAAGTGAACGGCCTATAATCTGGGATTCAGGTACTAAATCCCCTCGGATTTAAGCCTGCTTAAGTCAAAGTTCTTCCAAGAACGGCCTATAATTTGGGATTCTGGTGCTAATCTCAATCACCCATTAAAATAATTAAATAGTTATAATTATGACATTTTTAAATTAGGAAATAATTTAGTCAAATTTCTACACATCTATTTCTCAAACAAATGTTAGCCAACCATTAAAATAATTAAATAATTATAATGATCTTTTCAAATTAGGAAATAAGATATTATTTATTAAAACTTTAATAATATTAAATATATTATTTGAATATATTCAAAATTTTCAAATAAATCTAAGCCACCCATTAAAATAATTAAATAATTATAATTTTGACTTTTTCAAATTAAGAAATAAGATATTATTAAAGCAGAAAATATCAAATCCTTACCATTTATTTCTTAAAAAAATTCATCCACCCATTAAAATAATTAAATAATTATAATTATGAATTTAGGGTTTAGGGTTTTAGGGTTATCGATTT
This sequence comes from Pogostemon cablin, assembly GCA_023678885.1. NCBI lineage: Eukaryota > Viridiplantae > Streptophyta > Magnoliopsida > Lamiales > Lamiaceae > Pogostemon > Pogostemon cablin. The sequence goes on from CM042995.1 coordinate 14,497,910, forward strand.
TAGGATTTTCTGTAATTATTTCCATGAAAAACAAATATAAGATTTTTTTTGACAAATCACATATGAGATAATTAAAAAATATAAATAAAAAAATAATACGACAACAAAATTCAAACCACACCAAAACCAGATAAGAGAAGCTCAAACAAATCTCAGCAACCCATTAAAATAATTAAATAATTATAATTATAACTTTTTAAAATTAGGAAATAAGATATTATTAAAGCAGAATAACTGTCATATATTTCTTAATCAAATCTCAGCCATCCATTAAAATAATTAAATATTTATAATTATGACTTTTTCAAATTAGGAAATAAGATATATTAAAGTAGAATAAATTCAATCTGACCATCTATTTCTTAAACAAATCTCAGTCACCCATTAAAATAATTATATAATTATAATTATGAATTTAGGGTTTAGGGTTTTAGGGTTTAGGGTTGTTTATAGTTTAGGGTTTTAGGATTTTCTGTAATTATTCCCATGCAAAACACGTATGAGATAATTAAAAAACATAAATAAAGAAATAATACGACAATAAAATTCAAACCACACCAAAACCGAATGAGAAAAGCTCAAACAAATCTCAGTCACCCATTAAAATAATTAAATAATTATAATTATGACTTTTTCAAATTAGGAAATAAGATATTATTAAAATAGAATAAATCTGATCATCTATTTCTTAAACAAATCTCAACTACTTATTAACATAATTAAATAATTATAATTATGGATTTAGAGCAGAATAAATCTGATCATCTATTTTTTAAACAAATCTCAGTCACCCATTAAAATAATTAAACAATTATAATTATGAATTTAGGGTTTAGGGTTTTAGGGTTTAGGGTTTAAGGTTTTAGGATTTTAGGGTTTATGGGATAATGTTTGCAGAGGACCAAATCTTGACCTTCTATTTTTTAAACAAATCTCAACCACTTATTAAAATAATTAAATAATTAAAATTATGACTTTTTCAATAATTAAAAAATTATTAACCCATAAAAGCTGAATAAATACAATCCTGGCCATCTATTTCTCAAACAAATCTCAGTCACCCAATAAAATAATTAAATAATTATAATTATGACTTGTTCAAATTAGGAAATACTCTCTATGTCCCACCCAAAGGGTGGTGTTTTCTTTTTGCACATGGATTAAGAAGTATTATTATTTAATATATTGTGGGTAGTTGTATTAGTGGGAGTGTATGCCCCATATTTTAATTGTATTAGTGGGTGTGTGTGGGTCACATATGTGTAACAAAGGAAGGAGGACTCTTTGGGTGGGACGCCCAAAATGAAAAAAATGGACCCTTTGAGTGGGACGGAGGGACTAAGATATTATTAAAGTAGAATAAATCAAATCCTGACCATTTTTTTCTTAAAAAAATCTCAGCCACCCATTAAAATAATTAAATAATTATAATTATGATTTTTTCAATAATTAAATAATTATCAACCCAACCAAACTTTCATTGCAAATAATTGTTAATAATCTCATAAAAAAATATATGCCAATTTTTTAATAATTATTAACTATATGGCAACAATATATACACATTATTTCGTGAAATTAAGAAATCTTATTTAATTTAAAAATTTAATAATCTCATTATTTACCTAATATATAGCAACAATAAACACAAAAAAAAATTAAAAATAAATATATTATAACTTTATAGTCTATAAATAAATAAATAAATATTATTTTTGTAATATTACATTACATTGAGATATTTAATTTAAAACTTTAATAATCTTATTAAATCTTTTATTAATATAGCAACAATAAACAAAAAAAATCAAAAAATAAATATATGCAAATTTTTAATAATTTTATATGGCAAGAATATATATTCATTATTTTTGTGTTCGTTTGATTAATTCTCTACCAACTAACAAAATAAGCATTGCCATCAAACTCAGATGCGTTAGATTGTTTGAGTCTCCTAATTATCAAATTCATGGTTCAACCAATCTGAAAGGTGTTTATCACGATGTTGAGGTTAGTTAATATTTGTTACTTTGTTGTTATTTATTTTCTAATCATTTTTATGCATCATGTTGTGATTTGAAACCTGAGTATATATTATAGGGGTATTTGTTTATTTTTATTAGAGGGAAATAATACCCTTGAAAGCGGATGGAGGGAGTATTTTATATATTTTTTCAAAGAAATATTATTTGGTTTAAACATTATAAAATCAAATGAAGTTGTTGCCCTAAAACTAACACATACCGTGCAATGCACGAGTTAGCTACTAGTAAAGATTAATCCTTACGTAAAAATAAATAAATTATAAACTATAAGGTTATGTTTGGATTGAGCCATTTCAAATCAAATGGATTTGAAAATGAGTGGATTTTAAATTCCTTGAATTTTAAATCAATACATTTGAATTCCACTGTTTGGATAAATTATGAATTTTTGAAAGAATTTCAAATCCTTAAATTTAAAATTATTTTTAAAATAAAAATTTTTATATGATAAAGAAAAATAATAAAATTTTATTATATTAAATATTAAAATCTAAAATTTTATTAAAAATATTTTTTTTGGGGAGGGAACTCTACCACCCAGCATATCCCCTACGCACCCACCCCCCACCCACCTACCCAACCACTCACCCCCACCAAAAAAAAATTTAAATAAATTTTTTGATTTTAATATTTATAAATAATAAAATCTAAAATTTAAAAAAATAATTATTTTGGATGGGTGGATGGGTGGGTGAATAGGAGGATAGGGGCGGGTGATAATATTTTTATAAATAATAAAATTTAAATTTAAAAAAAAATTGGGGGTGGGGGATGGGTGGGTGGGTAGGAGGTATGGTTGGGTGGTAATATTTTTATTATTTAAATATTAAAATTTAAAATTTTTTTAAAAATTATTTCTTTGGCGGGTTGCCGGGGTTGGGGGTGGGGTGGGGGTGAGTGGGTGGATAGGGGGTAGGGTTGGGTGGTAATATTTTTATTATTTAAATATTAAAATCTAAAATAAAAAAAAAATTGGGGTTGGGGAAGGAGGGTGTTGGGGTGGGTAGGGGTAGGCTGGGTGGTAGAGTTTAAAATTTAATAGGATTATTATTGATATATACGCGTATATATAGTTTATTTACTAATAAATATATTGATCAAATATAATTACTGATGAATACATAACGTCTTTTTCTTTTTTCAGCTTTACCTTTATTTACAACGTTGAATATTCGACGTTTTTACTTAACACTAGTTTCATTGAACACTAATGTACATTAAATCAAAAACAATGGGTGAGAGCTTTAAGGAGAGATTTAAGGATAATTATAACAACCATTTCTTCAATTTAATTAATCGTGCATTTTATATTTCTCTCTCAAGGATGCATACTAATGTACATGTGTATTTTCTGTTTATCTCTCAAGGATGTATACTAATGTATATTTGTGGGGTTCTTAGCGTATTTTCTATTTCTCTCTAAGAAAGAATGCACAATAATGTACTTAACAATAGTTTCAATCGTATATTTTTTGTTTCTCTCTCAAAGATGCACACTGATATACATTCGTAGAGTTTTTCAATTTAATCACGTATTTTCTGTTACTTTCTCAAGAATGCATACTAATGTACGTGTTCTTCGATTTAATCGCGTATTTTTAGTTTCTCTCTCAATAGAATGCACACTAATGTACATTTGTATAAATAACATATTTTTGTTTTCATCTTAACAATGCACACATTTAATATATATATATATATATATATATATACTTTTTTATTAATTTATTAATTTATATACTCTTTTTATATATTAGTATATCAATTACACAATAACGGAAGGATTTCAAATGACATGGTTTGAGGAAGGATTTGAAAATCCATCTAAAACAACTAAAAAAAATTCAAAATCTAATCCATGATTTGGAATCCATTAATTTAAAATCTTAGATTTATAAATCCATTCATTTTAAGTTGCATCCAAACATGAGGGAGGGATTTATAAATTCCTCCTCAAATCCTTCCATCCAGTTTACACCCTAAGATTTTACAGTATTTTTGTGATGCTACAATTTTATGTAAATATTTTTTTGATTTGTTATGGTGGGGAGTTTATTATCATGAGTGGCAAAATTTTGTGTGAAACCGTTTTATAAAATTTAAAACAAATGTTATATTTTCAATAAAAAAAAATTGGTGTTTAATTATTAAAAAGTGATTATCAACCAAATGAATTATTTCATTAATAATACAAAAGATAAATAAAAGTAATAATTAATTAAGAAATCTGAAGCAATCTTACTTAGAAATAGATTTCAGGTTTTTAACCCATACAAATTCAAGTTCTTTTAGTTTTAGTCTGGTTAAGAATTTTGGAACTTCCATTCGAATTGTGGACAAGGAAAATTATGATGGCTATATCGGCAGTCATTGGTTCCCCTATTCGTGTTGATGCTCGTGCTACTTATGGATGATGAGGCACTTTGCTAGCATCTTGGTTGATCTTGATGTTCAATAACCTTTACCCGATCACGTCAATCTTGATAATTTGACAACTCCGAATCGAGCTCTATTTTTTCTCATACCTACATAATTGCTCAAAGAAGCTCAATTAACCATTAAATTTGAGTCTCATTTAACCATTAACTCTTGTAATTTTCAGCAAATATCCAATCTTCACAAAAATAAAAAAAATTAAAGAAATCAATCATTAAAAGCATTTTTAATTATATATGACCGAGTTAAAAATATGAGTTGGTCTCTTGTGTCCCCAGATGCACAGAGTGTATAAGGTACGACATTTTGTTCCATAGGGTATACACTTTAATTAATAAAGGTACACAATTTTGTTCTAAAGGGTATACACTTTTATTTTTTTTATTTTTTTCAGGAAATAAAGGATGAACGTCCTTATACTAAAGATTACACCATTTAATATTAAAGGATATTTGGGCGAACGGTGTTCCGAGACACACAAGTTTTTGCTTAAAATATATCCAATTTTTAATGAATTTTCACGCCAATCACTAGAAAAATATAGAAAAATAAAATATTGACGCGGTGTTTGGTTTAGGTTTTGAAATAATACTCAGATTTTAATTTTTAAAATCCTATATAAATTTTAGAAATTACTTTTATATCAATTCTATTAATTTTCAATTCATCTACCTTTTATATACATCATCTCTCTCCATTTATCTTGTCTCTCACATCAATTAATATTATTTTATATATATAACCATACAACTTTTAGTACATTCATATGCTAAAAAGTTAAAACCTATCCTAATAAAAACTCAAAATAAACATATACTACTGTTAATTAGTTTTAAAATCATACATAAACCCAAAACAATAAAATTTTAGAGTTTATCTCTGCATTCGGGTGCATAAGGTTTAAGGGTTATATTTTATTCTAAATGATATGCATTTTAATTGATAAGTGTACTAATTTTCATTGAAATAAGAAGGTAAAAAATGAAGGGTATTGATATTTAATTAAAAATATTATTATTATAATATATTTTTATACTAAAAAATATAACCTTTAATATAAAAATATTTAAAAATAAAGGTACAACATCGAAATCGGGTGGGATCTGAACACAGGAACCCCGATCCGTGCACCAGGCACACAAGAAACATTAATTAATTATTTCATGTTTAATTAGTTTAATATAAGACTCATGCTATTATTTCATGCTTAATTAATTTAATATAAGACTGGTCATGATGCTATTATTTCATCCACCAATATCATTTGAGTAACATAATTTAATAACTAGAGCATCCTAATTAAATTTTTCCAGATACCCAATAAAATTGGATATGCATTGTCAACTCGTTATAAATTCCATGATGGATGAGGATTTTAAAAACTTATAAACGTGATTTTGGCATTTTCAATGTGCATAACATTGGAATAACTGTACATGAAAAATAATAATAATAATAATAAGACAAAATCTCTTGTGAGACGGGTCGATCCATCACTAAAATATTCTTATTGTATACATAAAGTATGTTTAAACGTTGTTAAAGTATGTTTTCTAAAGTAGACTGGATTATGCGTTAAAGTATGATTTTAGTGTGTTATAATATGATTTTTTATTAACATACTTTAACTATAAATAAGCATACTTTAACAATACAATAAGCATACTTTAGTGATGGGCCGACCCGTCTCACAAATAATCTGTCTCACAAGAGAACTAGTTACTCTAATAATAATAATAATAATAATAATAATAATAATAATAATAATAATAATAATAATAATAATAATAATAAAATTACTTGACACTATGAAAAGATTATTATTTTTTATTCACTTTTACATATAGTTTGAATTTCATTTGTGATGAATCTATTTTAAAGTATGTAATGTGTTGGGTCATAATTTTAAAATTAAAATATGTTGTTAATTAGATTATTAAGTTAAGTGTCATTTCATTACTTGATGCCCGGTGTATAGTGAATTTTAGAAAAACAAATTAACAATATGCGAATTTGTTTAATGTATAAATTGTGTGGAACTGATTTCCATATAGAACCTTTTTAATCAATTATGGATCGAAAAGAAAATTATAATTAATGAATTAATATCTTTAATATGCTAATTAAAGTTTTTTTTATTTTTTTTCACTAATGTGTCGTTTTTAGAATTATTCTCACAAGGAATAGCTGACATGACTAAGTTAATTTGAATTAATTTAATTATTTATAATTTATATAATTTAATTTAATTAATTTAAAATATTGCATCTCCAAATCAAGATAATTTTTATTTAATTAAAATTAAAAATTTTAACTAGAATATAATTTTAATATATGTTTATTTAATTAAAATTATTTATAACTAGATAATTTTTAATAGTATTTATTTAATTAAAATTAATAGATTTGAATAACTTTTCGAGTGAAAGACAAATAATATTAGGAGTTGATGCTTGAGCTAATCCAAATCTTAATTCTCTAAATATGCAAGAGTATCTTCCTTGCCGAAAGTAGCACAACATATATGAGAGAGAGTAGAGATTTCTAATTATTATTTGCGAAGAAAATCGATTTTTTTTAAAAAAATGTCTTACTGTTTTTTTCATTTTTTAGATCTTACAAATGACAGGAAAACTTATATAGACAATAATAATTAAGATATTCGCGAATTATCAAAAAATGTTAGAAGAATTCAAAAGAAATTTCATTTGTATTTATGATTCTTATAGATAAAGAGATATATATTACTATTAAAATAAATTTTCTCCTAATGTTATTATGATGTTATCTACGTAGAATTAAATTTAATTTGTAAAAAAAATGTACTTCATCTGTCTCCTGTCACATATCACATTTTACATGCCGGATTATCTCATAGTATAAGTTTACTAGGCAGGGCACCTCACCTTGTCAGGCGTGGACCCTATTTTAGGTATACTTAACTTATCGGGGCCCATGCGACAGTGCCCTTTGTCAAAAGTCCAAGAGCAAAAATGCTCGGTCCATTTCAAAAAATACAAAAATACCCAGTTTTGAGGCAAAAAGACGAAACTACCCTTTGAAAGGTGATATAATATTCGTTGACTGACATTGAATCAGTTTGACCCGATTTTTACTCGGTCCTTATCAAACGAATATTTGTAATTTTTTGAAATCATATTTACTCTCTCCCTTCTATATCTTTATCTCTTCCTCCCCAATTTTCGAACTGCATTCAGTTCGTTCCTGTGCGAAATTTTTTTAATCAATTTCGTTCGTTCCTGTGTGATTTTTTTTTCAATTTCGTTCGTTCCCAGAAGATTACTTAAGATGGCGCAACGGGTTAGTGTAAATTGTGTTTATATTTCATGTAATTTAATTTACTGCGTAAAAAAATTGTAATGTTGTGTATTTGTGTAGATTCGTTGGTTATGAGATTAGGGTTAGATTTAGTGTTGTAATGTTATGTATTTCTGTATTAATCGTTAGTTTGAATGATATTTTGGTGTTAATCTGATGGAATTTGTAGAAGACCGAGTGGATTAGTTGAGAAATTAGGTTTTCTGGAGTGGGTTTATGCAAAAATTTGTAAGACCGAGTGATGTCATGAGTGACCGAGTGATTTCATGAGTGACCGAGTGATGTAATTGAGGGAGTGACAGAGTCCTTTAATTGTGAGATTTGAAATTGAAAGACAGAGTGCGCTTTAACATAGGCCGAGTGGTGTAATAATTCAAAGACCAAGTACACTTTATATTAAATATTGGGGACATGCAAATGAAAGACCGAGTACGCTTTAATATAATTTAAAATGAATAAATTAATATTATAAAGGTTAAAGACCGAGTTGTTAAACGGAAGTAAAATTCAAAGACCGAGTACTCATTAAAATTATTTTAATGATGTTAATTATTGGAGTTTAGTTAATTAGTTAATGATTTTAATTAAAGAATACTTATTATAGTGAACGCAATTATATGTTTATTGAATTTGATTAATGATTAATATGGGATAAAAATAATAATAACTAATAATATTAGTGTTAAATGTTTATTAGCACGTTCAACTTAAAAATGTAAATGTTAACATAAATATTTTAATTACATTTAAGTATACTATTATTTAAAAACTAAAATTAGATTTTCAATGAATAAATTTATCTTAAATTTATTTGTTTTTGTATTAAGTCAATTCAAATGGTTATAAAGTAAAAGTATTTTTTTTTATGTTGAAAAATATTATGTCATATTTTTTTGTGATATTATGATTTTAACAATATTAAATTTTTATTTTATATCTCATTAAAAGTATTATTCTTATTTATTTGGTGTTATAAAATTCATAACATTTTAGTTATCTGATAAAATTATATGCTTTGATGATTAAAACAGTGGGAGTGGAAACGACCAAGCATGCAAGGGAAAAAATATGGTATTAGAAATTACTGCAAATCGGCGCTCATATTGGATATGATCTCGACTGTACTGAATAATAGTGGGCCGGGGGTAGTACAGTCCTTTAGAGATTCATACTTTGGATATTTCTTGGATTTAGATCGAGGATACGGGACACATATGGGACTGCATAGCTTGATGAGTCATGAGGTTAAGTTTACCGGAGGTCCTAAGTACAGTCGATGGTTTATGGTGTCTGATACCTTACTCGAGTTTACAGCGGTGGACTTTATTAGAGTGATGGGTCTGGGATTTGATGACAGAGGGCATTTGGATCCTAATGGGAACTTTAAAATAAGCGGTAACAGTATGTATGCGAGGAAGTTGGTAGAGGATGGAGGACCAGCGAGTCCTAAGATAAATGTGGCTGCGTTGACATCTTTATTTGGGTCAGGCAAATTTGAAGGAGAGGATGCAGTGAAGGTAGCAAAAATTCTTCTGGTTTACTAATTTCTCCTTGGACAGGATACAGGTAAGGTGAACGTAGAGGATTGAATGTGGAGCTTAGTAGAGGATACAGATGCTTGGGATGGATTCCCTTGGGGCCGGTATACGTATCTTCATCTGATTCACTACATGGATAAAGTACCGGTTTCTGTACCTACTCGCGTCAATCCTGATATCACTTTTATGGTTGTACGTACGCCCTAATGGTAAATCTCTTATACACTCACCGAATTGTCGTTAAATTTTCTACACAAACCATGCAATACTTAATATTTAATTTTTTGTATGTCTGTATGTGATATAGATTTGGGCTTATGAATGGATCCCCTCATTTGCCGAACTGAGCCACCTGTTGAAAATAGGAGGCCCCTCTGTCGACGTTGGACATTTAAGGCGAAGCCAGTCCGAGTTGATACATGTGCTTTTTTCTAATCTGTAAGTGTGCTTTTTTATAAGTTTTATCAGAATTTAACGGAATGTAATAAGTTATCGTCTTTAATTTGTTGTTCGATTTGTAGAATCCGCCGATTCAAGATATGTCTGTTTTACTGCCCACTGAGTACTCTGCAAGGTACTGGAGAGGACATGAGTTGGACCCGAATGCTGGTTTCAGGGTGTTATTTGCGAAGGCCGAGGACCGCACATTACGGAAAATGGGCAGGAAAAAGAGAGCAACCATTCCTATCGCAGTTCAGTCAGAGGAAGAAATTGTACCCGAGGAAACTGCTGAGGTACGTACAGTGCCGGTGTTGTATGATGCGAGCTCCCAGCCATCGAGATATGTTCCGAGAGCACTGGACGACACAGCTATGCAAGGTCACCTGATAGTTCCAAGTGTTATTGATTTTGATTTCGTGGGTGGGTCATTTTGGTCCACCGGTGGGCCATTTGTCCCAGGCATATTGGTTAATATGGTGCAAGTGGAGACTATAGGATTGGATGTTAGCAATCCCATAGTTTCTGTGCCCCAACCGTCTCCAAATCTATCAAGAAACTCATCACAGAATGCCCCTATGGAGGTAGAGTACAGTCATCATTCCCACCACTCACAACGCTCTCGTGGCTCACACACCTCGCAGCGCTCTCGTGGCTCCCAACACTCACAGCGATCTCGTATGTCCCACCATCTAGATGCTCTTAGCGGCTCCCACCATTCTCAGCATTCCGTCAGATCCCACCACTCGCATGGCTCGCACGAGTCATACCACTCACAGCAGGCAGGTCCCAATGCACCGTTCCCTGAAATGCTTATTAGAGGTGCGGGACCCAATGTTATATTCACACAGGAGCATGCACATCAGGGCCATATAGCACATAAAGTTGAAGTTGGTGCCGAAGATGACAGGTGGCATAGGCTTCATACGAGGTTGGACAAGCACGACGAAAAGTTTTACGACTTGGAGACGTACATGGCCTTTCAAAAGGAATGAGACGAAAGTCATGATCGGAGATTCGATGAGTGGGACAAGCGATACGCTGCTTGGGATAATGGATTTTAGACGTGGGAGGCCAGCTGGCAACAGATATGGAAAGATCAAACACATTATGGGAGAGAACCACGTAACGCTGTTTCTTGGCTTGCTGGCTTTGGGCGACAGCACAGTCGAGATATGAAAAAGGGGTGAGGGATGCTTCTAGGTCATTCTTCGCAGGTAGGAACATTGCTCCAGAACCGAAAACACCACATGTCGAGGTGTCTGTTCCTCCTGCCAATTGGGGACATTCCTCTGCAGCGGCAGACACATCAACCAACGCTGCGCAGGTCGTACGTGAGACTCCTCCGACTGCGCCTCGATCATCCAGTTGGTTTGGTGAGAATCGGGAAGTTTCCTCTAGATCCCATCCCTCGCAGTCAAGGGTTGTCCTTAGTATTGCAGAACAGACCACACCTGTCCAAAAGCGTACCCCAGCCGCGGAGGACGATGATTCTAAATCGAGTATTGACCATGACTTCTCCCACCCACAGCGGCCAGTACGTGAGAGGAGGCCATCACGCATGTTGTGCTCCCAGTACACCACACAACAACAACATGCATTATTTGAAAAGTACAACGCTTTCAAACGTATGCCAAGAGCAGTGTAAGTTTTGTAACACAAATTTTTTGTCAACATTGCATATTTTGGAGTAGATTATAACATTGTGTTTCGCGTAGGTTGGATATCGACGTGGGGTTTGATGTGACTGGGGACTTCTTCAAGGATATGGAGACTAATGGAGCGTGGTTAGAAGACCATGTATGTATAATCCAGATAATTATATTATCGTTATTTCAGTTGAAGTTTATACAACAATGTGTCACTTTATATTGTGTCCCATGACTTGCAGCATATTACCGCAAGCCTATGTATACTTGTTGAATCACCCGTGCAGCTTGATGCATGGCCGTTGAAGAGTCAGGGCACTTATGTTATCATGCCCATGGATTTTGTGGTATGTTTCTACTTAGTATTCAACGATTATGCAGGTCTCCACTTCTGCTAAGCTATTTTCTAACATGCATTGTCGTAGATGGCCATTAAGCAACACTGGATCGCGTACATAAACACAGTCCAAGATGATGAGAGCACATTTTCTAGGCTGTCTGTAGATGCGTTTGAGCGTCTAGATGGGTATGCTACTGGCACTTTGGTCTCCTGGGTGCCTGCAAGCTGGATGCTGGCAACAAAACAATGGGCTGCAGCCCAAATGGTAAATATTGCACTACCATGATTTCTACTATAGGTGTTCCAAATCTATTTTTTAATATATTGAATATGTTTTTTGACAGGTCTTCTTTGTTGACAACTCGCATGGGCATTGCTACGCATGCTGCGTGCACATGCGTTCCATGAAGTTTTCTGTGTACGACTCTCTGCGACATCAATGGGATAATGATCCGGATATGGAGATTCGTAGATGTGAAGACACACTGCCATTTCGTCAAATTATCCCAGCCCTAATGGCACGGAATGGTTGCTTATGGGATCCCCTAGAACAGAAGATCAGAAAAACACTGAAGTGGGCATCCGTGGACGAAAGTCGTTGTTATCGCCAGACTGATAGCTAGTGTTGTGGACAGGCTGTTGTGCGGACTATACAAGGCATCATCACTAAAAACACCGCTTGGCGCAACGACACCCACCTGATGGATTACAGGAGACTTCTGTTAAGGGAGATATTTTTTTAGAATTATCAGCATCGTAAGCTCATCGAGGAGTAAATAATACCAATCAGTAATTTGTACTACATTCAATCCTTGTCATTTATTTGAATTTAATGATTAAACACTTCGCGGATGAATATTTCTTTTGGTTTAAAATCTATTTTTTTAATCAAAATAGCATACCTAAAACGGGGTACTCAGTTTTAAATTCTTTTTCTATTTTTTTGGAAGTCGGACTTGGCCACTCCATTTGGGACTCGGACTCGGGCACTAATTTATTCCAAAAAGGATTCGGTCTCGGCCTTAGAATTTTCCAAAATTAAACTACCATTTGGCACTCGGCCACTCCATTTTGGATTCGGCCACTCAAACTCGGCCTATTATTTAATTCCATTACAGGATTCGATCTATCATTTATTCCCAAAAGATTTGAAAGTACATATACACACCTACTATATCACAAAATATTAAACTTGGAAGTAAATACTTCCACCAACCGTTCATTTAACTGTGTAAGAACCTCTTCATTATCCTCACATTTTCACTGCACAAACGACTGTGGCAGAGAGGATTTTACATTCCACTCTATGAGACCAAAGCATCGTTCAGTCCCTCTCGAAGGCTAATAAGGTATGTTTTGTGGGGACCCACGTACTGTTATGTTGTTAGAATTCGCATTTAAGCTAGGTCATGAAATAATGAAATATTTAAGATGATGTTGTTTTTTAGGTCACAAATGAAATTTTATTATTTACTAATTACACAACATATTGTAGAATCAGATAAAATATATACTACACAGTCGGACTTGGCATTTAAAGTTGTAGTGACCGAGTGACCGAGTGGTTTAATTTGAACTACAAATCAAAGTTCTAGTGACCGAGTGGTATTTAATTTGATGTACAACTCAAAGTTGTAGTGACCGAGTGACCGAGTGGTGGTTAATTTGAAGTACAAATCAAAGTTATAGTGATCGAGTGGTGTTTAACTTTGTAATCGGACTAAGAATTCATCCTACTCGGCCTTAGGATTGTACTCGGACTTACATTTCCAAACCTTGGTATACTGCTTAAATTTGTTTTAATTATACTTGTTATAATAATATGACCTTATTATTAATATTTCAGTGTATTCACGACAGGGATTTCTTAGGTACGGTCGTCCGATCATCGTAGTGGATGGAACACATATGAGGGGAAAATATCGAGGTATCGTATTTGTAGCAATGACCCAAGATGGGAATCACAACGTGTTTCCCCTTGCCATCGGAGTAGGAGACACTGAGAATAACAACTCCTGGACATGGTTCATGAAAAGGTTGAAGGAAGCATATGGATCACCAGATGGACTACTAATACTATCGGATGGTCACAAAAGCATTGCTCATGCGGTACAAACTGTGTTCCCTACTGTACAACACGGTTTATGCTACGTTCATCTTAAGAAGAAAATGATGGTTTTCGAACAGCAAGTTCTTTACCAATTTGGCAAGGCGATGTACACATATAGTTTGAACGAATTTGATAAGTACGTATAACATCCGCACACCTTTTCACCCACACATTTTTTACCTACTGCCTAATATATTTATACGCTACTATGCAACAGTTGTATGAAAAAGCTGCACAATCATAACTCTGGGAGGTTGATGGAGGTTATCGATGAACTTGGTCTTCATAGGTGGACGAGAGTTCACTGTCCGGTGAGCAGGTTCGAGTTCATGACATCAAATGCAGCTGAATCCTATAACTCAGCACTCTTATGGGCACGAAAATTGCCACTATGCATGATGCTTGAGGTGGCGCGCACAACAACTGAGAAATAGTTTTACGAGCACAAGACAGAGGCTCGTAGGGTCACCTCGGTTTTATGTAGCAGACTGCATAAGGATCTAGTTGAAAAAATGCGTGAAGCCAAAAAGTTGGACATGGAAGACTTAACAGAAACCTTGTTTAAGGTTTACAAAGGTAAAAATAATTGGGTTGTCGACTTTCAAGCAAGGGAATGCTCCGGTGGGGAGTTTCAGATTGCGAAAATCCCATGTTTGCATGCTTTAAAGGTCATCGAGTGAGTACTTCGCCTTTTCTTATTAGATTGCATTACACTTCATTTCCTCTATTTAATTTTTTTCCCTTTATTATAGTAAATTGGGTTTGCCTACCAGTTCTTTTGTTTCGCGTTATTATCATCATGAGATCATCGTCGGTATGTGGTCTAGGGTTGTCATGCCCGTTCCCCATCCAGAAAAGTGGGTCACGCCAGACGAGATTGCTGCTTTGCGTGTCATTAAACCCCTTCCACATTCACAGGCAGGGCGTCCAAGAATGTCGCGAATGCGTTCAGGAATTGAGCGACAGAGACGACGGCCTAAGAAATGTCTAATTTGTGATGAAGTAGGCCACTCCCGTCGTATGTGCCCCCAACTTCGTAATGGTAATCAACCGAGAATAAATTGACAAAGGTTATCTTCAAATTAATGGCACTGTTTAATATAAATTATTATTGTATGCGTGATATTTTGTGATAATAGGCATTTTAGTTCGACTTTCCCCGGTATTAATACTTTATCAAAGATACACTCGGTCTGCAATAAATCACTCAACAATTAAACACCCACTAGATCAGTTTTAAGGTTTGCATTAAATTAAATAATAACTTAATTGAATATATTATCATTATAATTCAAATTAGACACAACTCGGTCACTAATACTTTGATTTTTAATTCAAATTAGACACAACTCGGTCACAAATTAGACACAACTCGGTCACTCAGTCTCTCCTTTATACTTAAAAATACTCGGTCACTCGGTTTCTAATACTTTGATTAAACACCACTCGGTCACTCGGTCACTAATATTTTGATGATTATATTCCCATATATGTGCATGCACTTTGCTTCTACTTATAAATTGTGCATGTATTCGGCCTTATACACTTATTGTATAGCATTAAAATTAAAATTCAAATTAAACAAACACTCCACTAGGTTACTCGGTCACTAATATTTAAATGATTATATTCCCATATATGTGGTCTGTTGTATATGTGCATGCACTCGACCTCTATTCAAATTAAACAAGCACTCCACTCGGTCACTCGGTCACTAATATTTAAATGATTATATTCCCATATATTTTAATTACAAATATCACTCGGTCAGTAATGCTCACTTTTTTCTTGTTTCATAGCCTGACATTAACTGACAATAACCGACTAGGGGTAACATGGTAAAGTTAGCTTAAAAGTGTGCATTTTTGTTAAATTTTAGTCAAAGTAGCATTTTTGCATATCACTTGATCAAAGTGGACAACCGACCACAATTCTCTAAGTTATTTATGGTACTCATTTAGGTAGAATTTAAATCAATTGTGTGTCATAAGCTCTCTGTACTTACACAGCTGTAATTATTTCATTATTTCAATATAATTCTGTAAGAGATTTAAACAATTAGATATTTATGTCAGCTTAGGTTCACTTTTACAAAGTGGTAAATAACCAAAGAAAATAGCTATAATTAAAGATCATCGTTTTAGCCCATTGATAATTTGCAAATTTTAGATGAAGAATGTGCAAATTTCATCATCACCATGCATGAGCATCCCCATCATCACACCAACACTTGGTGCAGAAGCGGCTAAAATAGCCTACAAACAGAGCGCATTACTTCTATTGTGTGGAAACCAATCACAGAGAAATTATCCTGAACTAAATTGTAATCAAGAATATACAATCTCATTAAAAGAACAATTGGAATTAACATCTCGCTGAACAAGTCCATGAAGCAGCCAGAAACATTTGAGTGCCTGTCATAGAATTGGAATCAAATGAAGACAGCAGAAATATTCAAAAAAGTGTTTTTAAGTTGTACATGGGGTGGGTATGTAGAGAGCCAACAATAATTGCTTTAATGCGATATAACTAAAGGATTGAAGTTAGTTATATGCCATGACAAAAATAACCATATAAAATTCATCTAGGATTTTGACACAGAAAAGTAATCAAAACATTCTAAGGAGTATCTAACCTTTTGGCAATCTGCAACAGCTGTGTAGAGATGCATCTCCACCAAACCAAAGCATGATGAGGTTTGGGGTGTCTGATTATATCTATCAAGATGTTCGGAGTTGATACAAGCACAGCCCACTACTTAACAACTCCTTGTGACCCAACAAAACCTTCAAATTCACATCTCCATACGTATCAGTAAATACATATTGAACAAGTCAATCAAGACAAGCTACAAACAAATACTAACGGAACCTTAAACTTTATAACTCCACTAAATTAAATATTAAGCTACACTTTAACCTTTTAGTAGAATAGAAGAATTTCAGTTATGTTCTGTTATGCGTAATGTATTGCACGAAGCGTATATTTTAATATCCATTGACGCACTCATGCCCTTATGTATGAATGCAAATTTAAAGATACATCCGGTGCAGCTTGTGTAAAGCCATTACCTTTGGCGGCCAAATTCATAGCTTAAGAGGCCAATTAAAAGAGCAATTCATAGCTTAAGAGGCCAATTAAAAGAGCAACCAAGATTCAAATAAGTGAGGATCAGCTATCGCAAGCACAGAAATCCCCTTCACTCTCTATTCCCACCTCCGATTGTACAGCCGTATTAGCCATTAAATTGTTGTAAGTTGTCTATGTAGTAAGTGTGCAGATAGATTACTTTATGTGGTGGGTAAACTTTCCTTCACAGAAATTAAAAGGGAAAACAAACCAATATTCAATCTATCATGGCATCAACAAACACAAACAATGTATAAGCTATCCATTCAAGCGAAACAACATTGCTGCGCACCGTACAGAAAGGGGAAAGTAAAGGTTTCTAGTGAGCAGTAAAATTCGAAGTCCCATTGCAGTGGAATCGGAAATATTGCAAGTTATAAGGAAGAGGGATGCTACCTATGCCAGAGCAATTGAATCCCACATTGAGGTGAACAAAGGAATTGAATCCCACATGGAGGTGCAAAACTTGCATAGTGGGGCAGAACTCCTAAGCAGTGAGAAAGAAATGTCAAAACCAAAAGCCAGACAGAAACAGATAGCTTATCTATACCACAACGAAGGAGGTGCAGTGAAAGGGGTCAGAGAAGCAGTGACGACGCCCGAGGGAAAAACCAAACGAACACATGCCTGTGAACAAAAGGCGAACAAATTACAGGGTTTGCAGAAGAAATTCGATGATTACGGTGAGAGGAGGGAAATAGGCAAGAAAAAAAGGCGACAGAGAGATGGAGGTGAGAAAAGGAACGTACAGAGAGCACGTTGTGGGGGTGATTCTGTCATCTCAAGCCACGTAAGAAAGAAGAAAAGAAGATTTTGACGCGTGGGCATTTAAGTAACCGGATACGGTACATAAACTGGCCGAAAATTCAGCGAATTCTCATAAGATATATCAACCTAAAAAATCAAAATGTAAAAAACAATTACCTTTATCCATATAATTTATTTTAAAAAAAAATATTCATATCTAACACATTTAATATATTTATTATTTATTTATTATAAAAAAAAATCATTATATCCCTAAAATTTACTCCCTCCGTCCCGTTTCAATATTTACGTTTATTTTTTGCACATTGATTAAGAAATATAATATTTTAATAAATAGTGGGTGGAAAAATATAATATTTAATATATAATGGGTAGGTGTATTAGTGTTGGATGATATATTAATTGTTTTAGGTGAGTGTAGGCACCTGAATTTTATTGCCTATTAAATAAAATATGTGGCAAATTAATGCAATAATTATCAATTAATTATTTATTTATTAAGGAATTTAAATAAATTAATTCCTAAAATAAATGAGTAAATAATTGATAATTAAGCCTTATCCAGTCCAACAGACTTAATTAAAGGAAAAAAGCCCAACATATCTTTTAAAGGAGAAAATATCTCTCAAGTGGTTATTTTCTCTACATATAAATAAGGGCCTTCAGTCCTCATTCCAGACACACCAAAAACACCTGAAGACGCGCTTCTGAAGAGATCAAGAATACGAGCAGTGCTCCCTTGAGTTCTTCAAGCATCTTCAAGTCAAGACTTAAGATCTTCAAGCATCTTCAAGTCAAGACTTAAGATCTTCAAGCATCTTCAAGTCAAGACTTAAGGTCTTCAAGCATCTTCAAGTCAAGAACGGTCTGCGATCAGAGATCAAGGTTCTAAGCCCCTCCGATCCGACGTTCTTCCATCCAACCGTCTCCGATCAGAGATCAAGGTTCTAAGCCCCTCCGATCCGGCGTTTTTCCATCCAACCGCCTCCGATCAGAGATCAAGATTCTAAGCCCCTCCGATCCGGCGTTCTTCATATCAAATTCATCCAGCAGTCTTCGTGAAGTCAACGTTCTACCAAATTGAACAGCATTCTCTTCACAACAAATCTTCAAGTCAACGTTTTATCCGAACAAAGGCTCGACGCCTCCGGATAAATATTTTAAAGCTTCAAGTCAACCCCGAGCACATCATTCTCTTCACAATAAATTTTCAAGTCAACGTTTTATCCGAACAAAGGCTCGACGCCTCCGGATAAATATTTTAAAGCTTCAAGTCAACCCCGAGCACGAACAAGCTTCATCCGAAGATCCGGCTCAGAAAGTTGATAAAGTCAAAGAAGTCAACTCAAGAGAGGAATCAGAGGATAGCTAGAAACTGTTTACTTAAATTCCTAAGTTTAATCAATCTCGGATTATCATTGTAATATCTTTTGTGTTTATTATTTTAATAAATACAAATTTTGTTGTTACAAATTTTGGCACGCCTGGTGGGACAGTTTCTACCTCTCATCTCCTCTCTTCGAAAGTTTGAAAGTACAAAGTATGGCTCCTCTCAGGATTGCCATAAGAATATCTTCTACCTTGAAGCCTTCAGAGCTGCAGACTGAAAAGATTCAAAGAACAACTCCACTCAGAATTGCGATACGAAGGTCTACTGCCTCAAAACCTTCAGAGTTGCAAACTAAAGATGTTGAAGTAGTTATAAGGAGTATGTCTGAAGTCTCCTTAGAGACAAACCACGTAGTGGGGACTGTTCTCGATAAGCCAATGCACGACGTCAAAGATGGTGAAGAGGACTCTATCTGCCCAACTCCTCGATCCATAGAAAGTTTGGCGTATGACTCATTCATAGCCTGCGCCATGGCAACAAATGCTTTGTCTGTCGAAGAACAACTGGCAAGCTTGACTCAATCTGTTGCTGCACTCACCAAACAGAGCCAAGAACAAGGTCTGTTGATATCCAAACTGATGAAAAAGATGGAGATAGCACAGACGAGTCATGTAAATGAGAAACGAGTTGAGGATGAAGACGAGGAGGAGGACTCCGCAAATCACCATCCATATGAAATAAATCCAGTTGAGGAAGTGATAAAAATTTCAGCTGACGGAATGCTCTCTATGAATCAACTGAAGAATATCGTACTAGAGACAATAAAAGACAAGTTTAAAGGGAGCTCCAAATCTTCTGTTGCTTACAATAAGCCATATACGAAGAGAATTGACAACTTGAAGATGCCAGTTGACTACCAGCCTCCTAAATTTCAACAATTCGATGGTAAAGGCAACCCAAGACAACACATAGCGCACTTTGTCGAGACATGCAATGATGCTGGAACCTTTGATGATCACATGATCAAACAATTTGTCCGCTCGCTGAAAGGAAATGTTTTTGATTGGTATATCGACTTGGAAGCTAACTCCATCGACAACTGGGGGCAAATGGAAAATGAGTTTCTCAATCGCTTCTACAGCACTCGAAGGACTGTTAGTATGATCGAATTGACTAACACTTGCCAGTGGAAAGAAGAGCCAGCACTCGATTATATTAATCGATGGAGAAATCTAAGCTTGAATTGAAAAGATCAATTGTCTGAAGTCTCTGCCATCAATATTTGCATTCAAGGGATGCAATGTAGTCTGCGATACATCCTTCAAGGGATTCAACCAAAGACTTTTGAAGATCTAGCTACAAGAGCTCATGATATGGAGTTAAGTATGACATCAAGTCATTTCGAATTGCCAAGCAACAACTTTTATGAATTTGAAGACATTTCACTTGATGAACCTCTCGAGGAGGAATCACATTCAAAGAAGCCGGTGTCAATAAAGATTCAAAGAAATGAAGTTAAAGTAAGAGAAAGTAATGCACCCGATGATTGGGGGCAATGAACTATTAACAAAGTCAATGCTCCTCGACACGAGCATAAACTGTCCACATGTTATACTCCTTGATACGAGTTAAAACTATCTAAAATTTCTCAAGCAATGCTCCTCGACACGAGCATAAACTGTCCACATGTTATACTCCTTGATACGAGTTAAAACTATCTAAAATTTCTCAAGCAATGCTCCTCGACACGAGCATAAACTGTCCACATGTTATACTCCTTGATACGAGTTAAAACTATCTAAAATTTCTCAAGCAATGCTTCCCGACATGAGCAAAAACTGTCCACATTATGCTCCTTGATATGAGTTAAAACTATCTAACTTAAATCAAATTTCCTTGAGAAGAGACGAAACTCTCTGCATGTTATGCTCTTTTGATACGAGCCTAAACTATCAAACTCAAATCAAATCTCCTTGAGAAGAGACGAAACTCTCTATATTTTATGCTCATTGATACGAGTCTAAACTATCAAACTCAAATCAAATCTCCTTGAGAAGAGACGAAACTCTCTATATGTTATGCTCCTTGATACAAAGCTTAAACTATCCCACTTAAATCCAATTTCTTGAGAAGAGATGGAACTCTCTACATGTTACACTCCTTGATACGAGATTAAACTTTCCAACTCAAGTTCAAGACTCCTTGAGAAGAGTATAAACTGTCTACAAATCAAATTGAAGACTCATTGACACGAGTATAAATTGTCAGCAAATTCAAGTTCAAAGCTCTTTAACGCACGAGCATAAACTGCATGTTACTCCTGGCCCGCACGAGTATAAACTGTGTACGACACCCCCTATTCAAACCAAATCATGTCCTTTTGAACTACGTTATGACTTGATTCTCTGTGAAGAGGTACGTAGCCGCTTAGCACTTCACTAAGTTCAGTCATAATTCAGGCTATTCGTATCAAGTTGCTGAGACAAGCAATAAAATTCAGTCATGTTGATCAATAATGGAGTGTCGCAATTTGTTCACTTCAACATAAAGGCGTCCGTGAACAAAGTGCGAGGGGGAATTTGTAGGCACCTGAATTTTATTGCCTATTAAATAAAATATGTGGCAAATTAATGCAATAATTATCAATTAATTATTTATTTATTAAGGAATTTAAATAAATTAATTCCTAAAATAAATGAGTAAATAATTGATAATTAAGCCTTATCCAGTCCAGCAGGCTTAATTAAAGGAAAAAAGCCCAACATATCTTTTAAAGGAGAAAATATCTCTCAAGTGGTTATTTTCTCTACATATAAATAAGGGCCTTCAGTCCTCATTCCAGACACACCAAAAATATCTGAAGACGCGCTTCTGAAGAGATCAAGAATACGAGCAGTGCTCCCTTGAGTTCTTCAAGCATCTTCAAGTCAAGACTTAAGATCTTCAAGCATCTTCAAGTCAAGACTTAAGGTCTTCAAGCATCTTCAAGTCAAGAACGGTCTGCGATCAGAGATCAAGGTTCTAAGCCCCTCCGATCCGACGTTCTTCATATCAAATTCATCCAGCAGTCTTCGTGAAGTCAACGTTCTACCAAATTGAACAGCATTCTCTTCACAACAAATCTTCAAGTCAACGTTTTATCCGAACAAAGGCTCGACGCCTCCGGATAAATATTTTAAAGCTTCAAGTCAACCCCGAGCACAGCATTCTCTTCACAACAAATCTTCAAGTCAACGTTTTATCCGAACAAATGCTCGACGCCTCCGGATAAATATTTTAAAGCTTCAAGTCAACCCCGAGCACGGACAAGCTTCATCCGAAGATCCGGCTCAGAAAGTTGATAAAGTCAAAGAAGTCAACTCAAGAGAGGAATCAGAGGATAGCTAGAAATTGTTTACTTAAATTCCTAAGTTTAATCAATCTCGGATTATCATTGTAATATCTTTTGTGTTTATTATTTTAATAAATACAAATTTTGTTGTTACAGTGAGTCCTATATTTCAAAAAGAGAAAAATTAAATATTGAAATGGGACACGCAAAATAGAAACGTAAACATTGAAACAGGACAGATGGAGTATCATTTTTCTTAAACTTCGTGCCGGATGGGAGTGCGGACTAAAGAATTAAGTGCTATTATATTTACTTTTCATTGTATTTAGAAATCCAATCATACATGTAAAAATTTTTCTCTTTATTTTTAAATATTTACAAAAAATACATTTTTTTCAACTTGTTTTTGTAATAACTATATACTATACTCCAAGGATAAATCCTAAATCCATGGATATTATAAACTATGATCCACAAGATAAAAATTATACTTAAGCACTATACACGGGTGAATTTACAATTTATTTATTATTAATTAACATTAAATCTTAAAGGTAAATTAACAATGGATCAAGGGGTGAAAATATACCAATAAATTATAAGTGCAATATATTTTATATGAAACACAAAACAAAATTACAAATTATACTTAAAAAGAGTTAATTCTAAACTCTATAAATAAAGATTAATCCTTAGAAAAAAAAAAGTAATAAATTACAAGGTTTTATGGTATTTTGTGATTCTACAAATTAATTTAAACATTTTTTGTTGGGGATGTATATTATTGCGAGTAGGCAAGATTTTATATGCAAGCCTGTATCACAATTTATAGTAAATGATAATATTTTTAATAAATATGTCTAATTAATAAATTAATGATAATTATTTAATTAAATTATTTCATTATTAATTTAAAGAATGGATGAAAAGTAATAATTAATTTTAAAAAAAAAAGGTGAAGTAATCTTACCGAAGACAACAATATATAGGCTCTTATAATATAACTAGCGTTATCCGGCCGTACGTGCGTCGGAATTTATCAAATAATTTTTTTTTTGTTTTTTTTATAAGTTAATATATTTCTCTTCCTCTATGATACATTGAGGTGAGGAGACAAAGTCCTCTTTTTTATTTATTGAGGTTTATATCCTGAATTTGTATGATTTCTTTTTTTTTTTTTACCGGCGTGTGGATTAATATTTGTTTTTGATTTTATAATTTATATATCTGCAATTTAATGTAGATTGTTATTTAACTATAAAATCTCCTTCTTTTGCTACCATGTTGCCCATCCAAGGTAATATTGAAACGTTGATTTTTTCTCCTTAAAAATAAAAGTTAAGCATTTGAGAATTTACATTGCAATAATTACTTAGACATTCATGCATGATGTATATACTTTCTTTGAATATGCCATGTGCCACCATTTACGCGCCAATATAAATAAAATAAAATCATTTGGAAAGTTTACTTAGATATATTAAAATACTAAGGGAGAAGATTATTTTGAAAATTTTTAGTGAAAATGAGTTTTTAAAAAATCTCAATTCAAACCATTTAGAAAAACCTCCCTAAACAATACATTTTTACATGTACTATTTTTAATTTTTTTTAACAAAGCATTGTGTTCAAATCTTTTCTAACTGTAACTCTTGAAATTGCGGCGTACAATTGACAATGAGCGAATATTGGCTTCTTAAAATATAGGTCAACACTGTTCAAAGACTGTCTTTGACTCTTATTTATGATAATTGGATACTAAAACTATCAAGGAAATTTGTGTATATTGAAACTTAAATAGAATTCTAAAATTAGATGACGTTAAAGTAAGTTTCAATATTAAAACATATTTACCAGAACTGTTTTGGAAAAAAAAAATAACTAACTCTTTCTATATGTATTTTAAATAAAAAAAATAGTACCATTAACAACACACTTGACATAATTTATGTTAGTATAGATAACAAGCAATGACTGAAAGGCACTTCGCCCCCTAAAAAATTAATACTCTCTCCGTCCGCTTCTAATGTAATCATTTGCTTTTTGTACGTGGACAGTTCTAAGGTCTTTATTTTTTTTTGCACGTGTATTAAGGAATATTATTATTATATATAAAAAGGGTAGTTGTATTAGAGGGAAGTGGTGGGTCATATTGTGTACTTTTTTTTTACTAAATAGAGGAAATTGATACCTTTAAAACGGACGCCAGAAATAGTGAAATGGATACCTTAGAAGCGGGCGGAGGGATTAATATATAACTGTCATTAGGTTTACGTTTTTCCTTTCTAATTCTATTTAAAATTTAGCTTCCCATTTTTGTTTTGGTTTCATTTTATTCCTTTTTTTTCTTTTATTATTTCTTATATTATTATTACTTTTATCTCCTTTTTCTTATTCTATATACCTTTATTTTATTTTTGGCAAAAGCTCATGTGCCCCCAAGAATACGGATGGATACTTCGTATCCATATGTGAACACAACTCTCCCCCTCTATATTTTTATTTAAACATATGTATTACTAGGGTTTAAATTACAAAGGGGCACGGAAATTGCAAAGGGGCACGGTGTCTTCGGGACACAAGAACCTCACTCTTTATTTTTTTCTCCTCGTCTTATTTGTTATATTTTTTTTTTACATTTTCTCATAATTCTATTTACTTTTTATTTATATCTTAATTTCATTTTATTTCAATTCCTTTCTAAAATTTTTCCCCTTTTTATATTCTATTTAAAATTTGGCTTCCAAGGAATTCCATGCATCCTAAAGCTAGTTTCATTTTATTCCACTTTCTTTATATTCATTTATACAATAATTGTTATATAAAGATATGTTATATACCACATTATATAATAGTATAATACTTAAATGTTATGTGTATATATTTATAGAGTTCGTCTCTTGAATTCTCAGGTATACAAAGTGTGTAAGAGTACAACATTTTATTTTAAAGGGTATATATTTTGATTAATAAGGATATAACATTTTGTTCTAAAAGGTATATACTTTTCATTAATTTTTTTTCAGAAAATAAAGGGTACACTTCTTTATAATAAAAATTATACAATTTAATACTAAAGGGTATGGGTGCACAGTGTGTCCCGGGGCACACACATTTTTGCCATATTTATATTAATATTTAAATTAATATTATATGATAATTTATGTGGTTAATTCTTCATGCATGTTGTTAGATTGTGAATTTAATAACATGTTGTGGATTGTTAATTGAATCATTTAATTATGTGAATTATTTCTACTATAAGTGTGAAGTGAGTTTGTGAAGACCATGATATACTTAGAGCCTCATGATAGGACATTAAGAAGTAGCATGTGAAATTGCTTTGATTAAGTGAAATAATATTTTTATAGGATCTTAGTACCTCAAAAGGGAATAGTAATAATAGGAAGACATTCTTAGAAGCCTTTTAAGGGTTGTTTTAGCATTCTATATACATCTAAGTCGTGTATTGTGAATGAGCTCTTAGTGGATATAGTGAGTGTCTTTAGTACCATATTCCTTGATATTCATGGGTGCATGTTCATAAGTCTAGATCTCCCTTTCCATAGTATTGTTAGTTTTACATGCTCCTTAAATTGATCTCTACCTACACCAATTCCATCACTTGTTCTTTTCTATTGTACTTTACTTGCTTGTTTAGTTGGTAATTTGTAGCATATTTCTAGTTAAACAACCAACCTCTTAATCTAACGTCCTCATAAAGCCAAACTTGTTAAAGGCACAGATAAATCATCATTCTCTTGTGAGTTCGATATTTTATTATTTGGTCACCAGTTCTATACAATGATAGAGTACACTTTCTCTAAT
The DNA here is from genome assembly GCA_023678885.1 of Pogostemon cablin. Lineage (NCBI taxonomy): Eukaryota > Viridiplantae > Streptophyta > Magnoliopsida > Lamiales > Lamiaceae > Pogostemon > Pogostemon cablin. The sequence continues at coordinate 14,524,191 of CM042995.1, forward strand.
TAATAAGAAAATCATCGATCACTTGGAACGAATGGAGTATTACTTTTTACGTATACTATAATATTGTTCATAAAAAAAACTAAAAATATAATAATAATAATAATAATATTGTTCAAGAAATAGTTACTTCACAATTATCACTTTTCTTTATTTGATTATCATTTTTTATACGTTTCTCGAAAATTCTTACATTAGACGGTCTCACACAAGTCTTTGGCTAAATATAAAATAGTATATCAACGCACAAAATACTGCAAAAATTAATATTATGATTAAATACATGCACATAATCACTGCAACACACACTAATACGTTAAAGCACATATATATTTAGTATAAAGCTCTTGCGCTGCGGCATGTGAATACAACCCTTTCCCTCCCTATTCTATTTAAACCTAAGTATTGCTAGGGAGTTTAAATTGTAAAGGGGCACAGAAATTGCAAAGGGGCACGGATCTAAATCCGTATGCCCGGGCGCACAAAAGACTCACTCATATATTTATGACTTGTTTATTTATTGTGTGTAGAAAGATTTCAAAACTGATTATAACGTGATTTTAGTTTAGGTATACAGTTCAATGTATATAACATAGAATAGAACAAAACTTTGAGCACCGGCAACATGAAAATCATATGGTTTTACTTATTTAGATTTTGACCCCACAATGGACCTATTCATGAAAAACACCACAACACAAATCAGTTTATTTCGATATCATTTAAGTGGGGATCAACTTTATCCTGATTTGTAGACTTAAAGTGGTTGAAAGTAGTACTATGAAATTTGATTTTCTTTCAATTCTATATCACACGTTTTTAGATTAAACATTAGATAAACAATGAAAACTTGGATGAGACCGTCTAAAAATTTTTGTAATACAGAATAAAAAGTGATAATATATTAACAAATAATGATATTCGAATTAATAAAAAATAATAATGGTACCGTGGATTATTTCATGAGAAATTCTTAATATAAATAAAAAGGATAATATTTTAATAAAAAATAATGTTATGTTTAATAAAAAATAATAACTATTTTAAAAAATAAATAAAGAGTCTCACATGTAACTGTATTGCCCTAGATAAATTGATTAGGATTGATCTAAGTAAAAAACAATTGCTGCGCTCTTTATAATTAATATTAAATTTAAAGTTTCAATTCAATTCACAAAGTTATAAATTATTTCGTGAGGTATTCTCACATAAATTTTTGTTATTATGAATTATTTATAATATAAATTCAAATTAAAAATTATCACTGTTTAAGGGCTGCTCGTCCATTGTACATCGGTAGCTGATGGGTTTCGGAAGATCCTTGCAGACACCAGGAGTAACAAGAAGGTGCAAAGATTGTTTGTCATTGCTTTTTATACTATTATATACTATATATGGATAGAAAGGAATGCACTTTTATTTGGTTCAAGAATGCTCACTTCGAGCTGCATAGCTGACAAGATCATGACTAAGATTGTTAAACTGTATTTAAATTATTGAAGTTGTATCATTCGAAGCTCTAGGCTAAGGATGTGGTGATAGGATCCTGATTGTACGTTTTATTATGTACTTTGTATCGTTGGATTGAAATAAAATTTACCAATTTCAGTAGGGGTTGCTCACCCTACCGAAGTACCAAAGGCTTATTTGATCAGTATATTTTTTTAAATAAAAATATATTACGTTTTTTTTAAAATATGGAGTATCACATTTTATAAATTTATAATATTTAAGGGTAAGTCTTGTGTGAGACCTTCCTACGTGAGATTATTATACACTTTTTAAAATAGTTATCACTTTTGTTATAAAACGCTATTATTTTCGCTATAAAATGTTATCACTTTTCATATATATTATAAATTGTTCATGAAATATATTATCACTTTTCAATAGTTTAGTATCTCTTTTTATTATAGAAGTTATCACTTTTTATCCGTGTCACGTAAGCCCTTACGTGAGACTACGTGGGATGGTCTCACATAAGTCTTTGTCAATACTTAAATTAAAAAATGAATTAAATGAAAATTAAATTTTATTTATACATTTTTAAATAATAACAAAATATAAATTAAAGATTTGGTCTCTTGTGTTCTCGAATGCACAAGATGTATAAGATATTTTGTTCTAAATGATGTAAACTTTAATGAGTTGATATTAGGTGCACCCTGGTGCAAGAGTGTACCCATACGTGTATAACTTTTTATTCTATTTTGTATACGTGTTTCTTAATGATCGTATACTTTTTTCACACTAATTTTTCATTAAAAAAACTAGCATCCATATATGTATAACTTTTTATTCAATAGAGTATACATGATTTTTAGTAATTGTATATTTTTTTACACTCAATATTTCATTAAAAAAACTAACAATTAAATTATATATATTTTTGTTTATATTTGTATATATTTTTTAAAGTGAATATACCCGGGTGCACAATATAATTAGGGGTGGGCGGTATGGCATACCAAAAATTTTTGTCATACCATATACCGTAGCGAAATTTTCGGTATATAAAAAACTATATCGTTACCTTACCTAAACTTTCAGTATACTATAATTCGGTATACCGATATTTTGTTATAGGAAAATAGTATACCTTCTACTTACCGATATTTCAGTATACCGTATCATACCTAAAATATCGGTATATACCATACTATTAGATAATTTGCTATGCCGTTATGCACCTAAAATTATATAAATCTAATTAAAAACTATACTAGAAAAGTGAAAGATAGCTATAAACAAATTCTAATACTAGATAATAAATTCATAATAAGAAAAATATACTGCAATTCACAAACGACCAAATTAAATAAGAGTCTCATGTAAACCGAGTTTACATGTAAACTCTATTTTTTAAAATTACTTTTTAGTATATAAAAAATTACTCTTTGAAAAGTAATAATTTTTATACAGAAGAGTAATAATTCATATCTCTAAAGAGTAATTTTTCATGTATTAAAAAGTAATCGATAAATCAGGATTTACAAGAATTTGAAGAGTAATTTTTTAATTTAGAAGAGTAACAATTTATGTGCTAAAGAGTAATTTTTTATATACTAAAAAAGTAACAGGTTTATATAATTAATGTATGTAATCCCGATTTATACAAGTATTTTTGTCATTAAATAAATAGTATCTAAGAGATCTACACAAGAACCATATGGAACTTATATTAAATTCAACACTTTTAAATTTTCATATAGGATAAAACTACGTAATTAAAAAAGATATACAAGATATCATGAAAGCCAATCAACTTTATCACCCATTTATAATTATGTAATTTACACTAGGATTCTAGATTTAATCTTTTAATTAAATAGTGTATATATATAATTTAATTAAAAATTATAATATATAAATAATAATTATAATTGCATATATCATGTAGTATGGTATATCGTATCATATTACCCAAAAATTAAATATTTTACGGTATTTTAGTATTTACCGAAATACCGCGGTTTTGATAATTTATATTTATCGTACCAAAATTTTCAATACGGTATCATACCTAACCAAAAATTTCAGCATACCTAAAATTTTGGTAAAATCAGTATTTTTCGATATGGTAAGGAAGATATACCAAAATTTTGGTATTTTTCCCCAGCCCTAAGTATAATTAACCAACTTTAATTAATAAGGGTATACTAATTTTTCATTGAAAAAGTCAGTTGAAATATGAATAGTATAAATGTCTACATTAATCAAGAATACGAGTTCTCATACTAAAAGGTATAATATTTAATAATTAAAAATAAAACTTTCAGAAAACGTGGAATTTAGGAACATGGTGTCCTTGGGACATGCAAGTTTTAGCAAATAAGAAAAAAAACATATACATATGTTGAGTGTGTAAATTACGTGTTTTGAGCACAGATTCATATAATAATGGTGTGTTAGATGGTTGTAATTCGATATGAATCGATATATATGGTGAAAAGTCACGAATCAGGTATCTTTAAGGCTATTTGAGTTGATTTTTGAAGAAAAATGAGTTAGAAGTGATCGGATCCGGAAAAGGAATGTTCAGAGGCTCGATTCGACCAAGCAGACGTGTGGTTCGACCAAGAAAGAGATAGTTCGACCAGTACTTGTGGTCGAACCGATGGAGAAAAAGTGTCGGGAATGTCGTTCGACTACGACATTGCCATTCGACCAAGCCCTTTGGTTGAACCGTGGTCGAACCAAAAGCCTAAATAGAATCAGCTGCAGTTCGATTCGACCTAGAGTTCAACCAGTGGAGGATGATTCAACCTGGCCTGTAGGTCAAACTGAGGAGCGACAACTTACCATATTCATATTTTTACACCTTTAATGCATGTGTTCGCTCAAGAAGCCCATCCAAGGCCCATAAGGAAAGTTTACAAGTATAAAAAAAGAGCTTTCGCAGGAGAAGGAGGGGACGACATCACTCATAATCCATCCACCATCGAAACCCTACCATCATCTGACGAGTCATGTAAGATCATACCAATTAACCATGATTGTTCCTAAATTAATCATGGGCTAGAGCCACTCCGGTAGTTCTAAGGTTATGAAAATTTTATGAGTTAATTGAATTTCCATGTGTAAACTCCGTACAACACTACTTGTGGTTTATTTTATATAAGATTGCGCTTTTTAAGTTCATACTCACAGTCGTTTTGTGCATCATTAACTGTTATGTAGAATTTAAATACATATCTTTGTTATTGATTGAGTGTGTTCACTGTTGAGTAGGATTACATGTTATAATTCTAAGTGAATGAATTCTGAAGTCTTATTAGAACTATCTTATATAAATACTTGTTAATTGAATATTATTCGGGTTAATAAGTAGGATAAAGAGTATAATTTCATAGTACCTAAAAAGGAAGATCATATCGGGTTAGAGTACTAAGTGCACGGGAAATAATTGATACTGATAGTACCTAGAAATGGGGGTGAATTATATCTCTTGCTCCAAGGATATTCACACGTATCATACGCTTGTTTGCTTGTGTCTATAGAGTAAACTAGCAAGGTTTAGTGATGCGTCCATATATCACAAGGCAGAGTCGGACAACAACACATGAAAAGGAAATTAATAAATAAAACTGGATGACCCAAAGAACTACCTAATTTCTTACTTGATCACAGTCGTATTTTCTCTATTGCTTGTTTATTTAATCTGCTATTTAAGTTATTTGTTATTTAGTTTCGTAACTATTCCAAACCAATTTGCCAACATAGTCTGAGTAAATTAGAATATAATTAAATTGATAATAATACGTCACTTGGGTTCGATAATCACTTGGTCGCCTATCAAAACTATAATTGATATCCTTCATACTTGGGGATTATTTTGTGTGTTGGGAAAATGCTCATCAAGTTCTTGGCGCCGTTGCCGGGGATGGCATTAATTATTAGTTTATTATTTCTAGTTTAATTGAGATTATAAAATTCTTGTCATTAATTTCTAACACTTATTTTTCTTAGGTGTATGCTTACTAGATCGAAGACAGGTGAATTAGAGCCTTATAATCCTGAGATTGGAGCATCTTCGAGAAAGAAAAAGAAGAAGAACAAGAACAAGAACGTAGACCTAACTGAGGATCTTAATTTAGGGGTTGAAGTTTACATGCTGAATTCATAAATGATTGAAGTTGCAAACGAAGTTAATTTGGATGTAGAGGTAGTCAACATGACAGCTAATCCTGATACACTTGCCATCCGTGAAGTCTTTAAGAACAACGGAGGAGGCAATGCGGGGCTGTTAGGAGCAAGAGGGACTGGAGCCTATTTTGATTTACACCGTGCTCTTATTAGCATGATTGAAAGGAGTCCCTTCTTTGGGGGAACCTTTGAAGATCCTCAGCAACATCTAAATAAGTTCCTTGGGTACGCAAGTACACAAAAAGATGCAGGAGCTTATAAGGATGCGAGGAAGATCATCTTATTTAAGTTCTCGCTGAAAGAAAAAACGAGAGATTAGTATTATAATCTTGATGCTGCTGAATGTGATACCTGAGAAAAGTTGAAAGTAAAATTCTTGGAGCGATACATGCCACCTTTGAAGGTATTCAAGATGAAGAAATAAATCAATCAATTTGCTATCCATGGTAATGAGAAGTTTCATGAAGCTTGGGACAAATACAAGGACATGCTTCGGAAGTGTCCACATCATGGGCTATCTAAAGCTCAATATATCAGTATTTTCTACAATGGGTTGGATTGCGATTCTCGTATGTTACTTGATGCTTCATCCAATGGAGCATTGCTTACGAAGTCACCCATTAAGGCCGAGAAGCTTTTTGAGAATATTTCGATGAATTCAAGAGATTGGCCGACTGATAGAGTGAGAGGCACGTATGTCCTTGGTAAAGTAGCACATGTTGAGCATACTATGGTGAAGTCGGGAAGAGATGATGAGATCGTCTCTAGCTTGACTAATATTAGCAAGCTACTAGAGTCTCAGCAAAAGCAGATCACTGATATATCTCAGAGAGTACCAATGATGCAGCAGGATGGTGGCTATGAAGGAGCTAGCCAAGAGGAGATCAATGAGGCTAACTATGCCATGGGTCAAAGTATTCAAGGAACTACGTACCAAAGTCAAGAAAACCGGAATTATCAGGGAAATTACAACAATCAAGGTTCCGGATAATTATCAACAACCAAAGAGGCCAGAGTTTTCATGGAACTATCCGAATAATGCGGTCCAATCTCCTATTGGTGTTGATCCGGGAGCTAAGGTGAAAGAAGGGAAACTGGGTTTCAAGGATACGGTGAACAGGTACATGGCGAGGAATAATGCAAGAGTGGATCGTCTTGAGGCCAAATTAGAAAAGAAGATTGATGTCAATCATGAGGATTTGTCTAAGTAAGTTAAGGACCTTACATTGTTGATGGGGGAGATGGCAGGAAACATAAACAAATTGACTCAAACTATTGAGAAATAGAGGTTTCCGTCTCAAAGTATTGAGAATCCAAAGTCTTATCACGCCATTACATTGAGGTCTGGAACGCAGTATGAGGGACCAATAAGGCCAGAATCAAAATTTAAAATGACAGAAGCCCGATTCGACCCCAATTCGACCAACACAGATTGTCAAACTATACAAGGGAAGTCGAACCAGACACCTAGGCGACATCCGGAAGTTGCAGAGGATTAGTTCGACCAAAATCAAGTCAGTTCGACCAAAAGCTCTGGTCGAACTCAGGTTGAACCACACTGTCCAGAACACTCTGCTTTATCTGTAGCCCAATTCGACCATGATCACTATGGTTTGACCAACCCTATTGGTCGAACCGTGGTCGAACCGGTCTGTAAGGGGAGAACAAACTTTCAGGTGCTCAGTTCGACCATTATTCACCCAGTTCGACCAGCAACCCTAGTCAAACCCAGGTTGAACCATATTGTTCTGTACCATTTTCCACGTTGAATACTCTGCATTATGTTGATGCTATTCCAGTGCCTTCCAAAGAGCAGAATACAGAGATTACAATGGAAAAGAAGTGGGAAAGAGCTAAGAGATTGAGAGCCGAAAAGGATAAGGCAGAGAAGGTTGAACGTGATGAATGGGGGATTCCCAAAATAAAGATACCTCCGCCATTTCCTTACAAGCTAGTCAAGAAGGGATTGGAAGAGAAGTTCAAGAAGTTTTCAGATATCATAAACAAAATAATCTTGAACATTCCTTTCTCTGAAGCAATATTGGAGATGACGTATTATGCCCATTTTCTGAAGGAGAGAAGCTTGAACGGAATTGAAATAGTGAATTTGTCTGAGAATTGTAGCTCGATCATTCAGAGGAAGATGCCAGCTAAGTAGAAGGATCCGGGAAGCTTCACTATCTTATATGAGATTGGAAAGGGGCCGGCACATAGAGCCTTGTGTGATTTTGGGGCAAGCATCAATTTGATGCCTTTGTCTATTTTTCAAAGGCTTGGTTTGGGGAAGTTAACTCCCACAACAGTTGTTCTACAACTAGCAGATAGGTCTATGACTTTTTCGAAGGGTGTTATAGAAGATGTTCTTGTAAAAGTAGAGAAGCTAGTCTTTCATGTGGATTTTCTTGTGCTTGAGATGGAAGATGATAAGGATAATGTCCCTCTTATCTTAGAGAGACCTTTTCTTGCTACTGCAGGAGCTATAATAGATATGCAAAAGGGTGAGTTACGGCTGTGGATGGATAAAGAAGAGGTCCTATTTAACCTGGACAAAGCAATGAAGATGACAATAGAGATGCAATGTCACAATATTGATGTGGTGAAGGAGATCGTAAAGGAAGACATGTCATTGATCCAGTCAAAGGATTCTCTTGAGACATGCTTGGCGGAGTCTCTTACTTTTCCTACTACGGAGCTAGATGAACTCTCCAACGAGGTATGTATTGAATTTCTTGAAAACTTGCTTGTTTTGGGTGATGATAGGTATGAATCGGAAAGGACAAAGGTTGAAGAGGTCAAGTGGACTAGGAAGTTCATACCATTGGATAGAGAGAGCGCACCTCAAGAAGAGAAGAAAGGAGAGTTGAAACCGCTACCAGAGCACTTGAAGTATGCCTACCTAGGTGATAATTGAAAATATCCGGTAATTGTATCTTCTTTCCTTGATGATGATCAACTTGAGGAATTGTTAGATGTGCTTAGAAAGCTTTAAGTCTGCGATTGGTTGGTCTCTTAATGATTTAAATGTATTAGTCCATCGTATTGCATGCATAGAATAAGATTATTAGATGAGGCCAAGAGTAGCATTCAGAATTAGCGGATGGTGAATCCTGCTATTCAAGAAGTGATTAGGCAGCAAATCCTAACGTGGCTTGATGCTGGAATTATTTATCCCATTAGTGATAGTTCCTATGTGAGTCCATTACATGTTGTAGCAAAGAAGGGGGGCATGACTATTGTAAAAGCCGAGGATGGAGAGACATTAGCCACTAGGATTCCTACGGGATGACGTGTGTGTATGGATTACAGGAATGAATGAAAATACATGCAAAGATCATTTTCCCCTTCATTTCATGGATCAAATGCTTGATCGTCTTGCAGGGCATTAGTTCTATTATTTTTTGGATGGGTAATCGGTTATAATCAGATTATGATTGCACTCGAGGATCAAGAAAAGACTACTTTTACTTTCCCTTATGGAACTTTTGCATTTAGAAAGATGCCTTTTGGATTATGTAATGCGCCTGCTATATTTCAACGTTGCATGAAGGCCATATTTGATGGGTTGATAGAAAAGACCATGGAGGTGTTTATGGATGATTTCTTTGTGTTTGGTTCCTCCTTTGATATTTGTTTATCTAACCTTGCTACTGTTTTGAAGAGATGACAAGAAACTAATCTTGTCTTGAATTGGGAGAAGTGCCACTTCATGATAAGAGATGGGATTGTTCTTGGCCATCATATTTCGGCCAAGGGATTGCAAGTGGATAGAGCAGAGGTGGTGGCAATTGAGAAGCTTCCTCCACCTACTAATGAAAAGGGAGTGCGATCCTTCCTTAGACACGCCAGTTTTTATAGAAGATTCATAAAAGACTTCTCGAAATACTCCAAGCCTTTATCTCATTTACTTGAAAAGGATGTTCCTTTTATTTTTGATTAAGAATGTCTAACAGCTTTTCAGGTTTTAAAAAAGGCGCTTATTACTGCACCTATCTTGATCACACCGAATTAGACTTAGCCGTTTGTACTTATGTATGATGCAAGTGACTTAGCACTTGGAGTGGTGCTTGGGCAGTTGAGGGAAAAAAAGTTTTGCGCTATTTACTATGCGAGTAAGACTTTTGATGTTGCACAAAAAAACTACACAATGAGTAAAAAGGAGTTTCTAGCTGTGCTGTATGCATTCAATAAGTTTCGACAGTATTTGGTTGGCATGAAGACGATAGTGTATACGGATCATTCTGCGATCCGATACTTAATGGAGAAGAAGGAAACGAAGCCAAGGATCATTAGATGGATCCTTCTTCTGCAGGAATTTGATATTGAGATCCGAGATAAGAAGGGTACGGAGAATGTTTTGGCGAATCATCTATCAAGGTTGGAGATAATGGAGCACTGTGATGATTCTTTCGATTACATAGAAGAGATATTCCCTGATGAGAAGATAATGACAGTGTTTATTGAAGGAGCAGAAAGAGCATGTGTGGTGGCTGCTTAAGGGATGAATCCATGGTATGCGGATTATGTGAATTACATTGCCGTAGGAGAAATTCCAAGAGATCTCAACCGATATGAAATTCAAGAGGGATGTTGAGACTTTATATGGTATGATCCATTTTTCTACAAGATATGTACAGATTCCATAGTCTGTAGGTGTGTGCCCGAGATGGAGATGGAGAGTGTTCTTAATTTTTGCCATGCACAACCTAACGGGGGGCACTTTGGGGCTCAAAAGACGGCAGCAAAGGTACTTCAATCTGCTCTTTATTGACCTTCTTTGTTTAAAGATTGTAAAACCTATGTGGTGACATGCGATAGATGTCAAAGGATGGGGAACATAAGTAGGAGAGATGAGATGCCACTTCAACCAAGCATTGTTGTTGAGATCTTCAATGTATGGGGATCGATTTTATGGGGCATTTTCCTCCATCTAATGGATTTCTCTACATCCTTTTAGCAGTGGATTATGTTTCTAAGTGGATGGAAGCTATTCCCACTCGCGTTAATGATTGAAGGACTGTTTTATCTTTCTTGAAGAAACATATCATTGCCTGCTATAAAGTTCCTAGAGCACTAGAAAGTGATGGAGGTACCCACTTTGTTAATAAGCTTCTTGAAAAAGTGCTTAAAGATTATGGAGTCAAGCATAAGGTTACTACACCTTATCACCCTCAAGCGAATGGGTAAGCTGAAGTCTCCAACCGACAAGTGAAATAAATTTTGGAAAAGGTAGTCGGAACCAATAGGAAGGATTGGACTTTGAAGCTCGATGATGTTTTGTGGGGGTTCCGGACTGCTTATAAGACGGTGTTGGATATGTCACCGTATCAAATTGTCTATGGGAAGCCATGCACATACTCGTAGAGATTCAGCACAAAGCTTTTTGGGCATTGAGGAATTTGAACTTGTCTTTAAAGGATCAAAAGGAGTTGAAGATGACTCATATCAAACAATTGGATGAGTTCAGAAATCGAGCTTACAAGAACTCAGAGATCTTCAAGGAGAGAATGAAGAAATGGCATGATTCAAAGATCTCTTATAAGGAGTTCAAGCAAGGTGATGAGGTATTACTGTTTAACTCTCGTTTGAAGCTTTTCACAGGGAAATTAAAATCTAAGTAGACAGGACCATTCATTATCCATAGAGCCTGCGGAGGGGGGAGTTTTGAGCTTATGGACAAAGACGGAGATATTATCACGGCGAATGGGCATCGATTGAAAGCATTACAAGTCGCCAGATGATGCTTGCGTCGTCTTTGAGGATACATTACACTAGATTAATACCGTCGTGACTCTACGACGTTAAACAAAAGCGCCTATTGGGGGCTTTCCCTTCTATTTTATTACTTTATTTATTTTTGAGTGAGTAAGAAATTTTTGTATTTGAAGTGCTTAATTATCGGCAATTATATCTCTTTGCAAATGTAGTTTCCACTATAGTTTCTACTAAGCTTGGGGGGGTGTGATGTACTTACTTTATTGAAGCACCAAGAGTATAATTTTTTCTTTGTAACATTTGTTAGGGGAATTGATTTTTTGCAGCATATTGAAACTTTAACCGGTTTTGATGCGTCAATTTTTTGCAATTTGTCTAATGTTCAGTGATGTTTTGTGTTGTTTTTAGTGTCGTATGCAGAGTTACACATAAATATTGAGTTTTAGGATTAATTCTCGTGTTAAGTTTTGCTCTGTTTTGGTACCTAATGTTCGTTTTTGAGCTTGAAGTGTGCAGGGGGTGAAGAATATTCGACTTTGGAGCATCAGGTGTTCGATTCAACTAAAGGTGTAGGTCGAACTAAGGAGCTCAAGTCAAACTAGTGATCAGAGACGTCGTTATAGGTCGATTCAACCACGCAAGGATTGGTTCGACCAAGGCTTCGACCAAGATAAAAGTCGAACTGGAGATCAGAGAATTTTGTACAGGCCGATTCGACCAAGATGGGATTGGTTCGACCAAAGAGTAAGTCGAACCAAGGTCGAATTACGGACCTAAAAGTTTGAACAGGTGAGTTCGACCACGACGTTGTGGTTCGACCAAGGTATTTGGTCGAACTGTGGTCAAACTGAGATGCTGAAAGCCTCCAGAAATATGGTTCGACCATGACAATCCCGTTCGACCACTCTAACAGGTCGAATTGTACCTGGTAAGTCAGTTTTTAAACGTATTTTTCACCCCCATTCGATCACTTTGCACACCACCTTCACTCGAATTCTTCCCGAATCGAAAACCCTTCCTTCTAATCTTCAATCTCACTCAATTTTGCTCCGATTAAACCACATTCCATACTCTTTTCACTTAATTTATTGAGATTTTGGAACGATCTAGTTGCGTAACTAGGGTTTTGAAGCGAATTTGAGGATTTTTCACATTTGTTCATCTTAAGCCATGGCCGGTTCAAAGGTATGTTTTCTCGACTCTACTACCCTAGGCTTGAAGTTCTAATTGTTTGATTACAAGTGGGTAAGTTGATTGAACTAGTTTATATAGGAATTCATGGTGTAATTTGAATTTTTGTGTACAATTTCATATGAACAATTGATGAGTTCGATTTTGATTGATAAATTGTTGTTAAACCTTGATGTTTACTTGAAGTTATAAGTAATTTGAGTAGAGTGAGATGAAGCATGTTGGTTTTGAGTACATTGCTTGAATTGTTAATGCATGCTTGTGGTTGATAGCATCATTGGTTGTTCTTGTTGCATACTTGATGTTGAAATGGAGTTGAGTAAGCATGAAAATTGAAGTATTGAATTATGAGGGAGGAATATGCTTGTTTGGAGTGACTATGCATTGAGAAACTTGAAGTCTTGAGTAGAGTTGAATGCCAGTTGATTATGAATTAGCTTGGTTTGCTTTTCTTGTTTGTTAGTATTGAAGTATTGATTCCAGGAAAAGGAAAGGAAGCCGAGGTTCGTTCCAAGAAGAGGCAAGATAGGCCATCTCGTGAAGATGCAGTGACAAAGAAGTTAAGGTTTTAGGAGAGGTTGCCTATGAATTTCAAGATTTGGATGAATGATTGGGAGGAGATAAAGGATAAATGGGGTGATATGTCAGATAAGATTGCTAGAACGAGGTATCAAGATGATGAGGTGATGATTACAATGCGCATCCGAGATGATATCCAGTGGATGTTTGATCAAGTGGGGATTCATCGCTTTACGGAATTGAAGAAGCTGACGTACTTCCATGTGACTACTGAAGTATTGTGTTCGAGTACTGTTAAGAAAGGTTTAAGCCATCTCCCGTATGAGTGTACATTCCAGCTTGGAGGTGATATGATGACGTGGTCGGCTGAGGAGTTCAATGCGTTGTTTCAGACTCCGAGTGGGATCTCAAGGAATGAGAATGGATTTTTCAATGCAAATAACTTCTGGACAGAGATTTTTGGGAAGGATATGGATTTTAAGACTAGCAGTGCTCGTGCTTCACTGATTCAGAATCCTGTACTCCGATATATGGATCGAGTGTTGAGCAACACGCTGTTTGCTCGATCTGAGGGAGTTGTGCGTCGAGGGAAGAGTTGTATGCCCTCTGATGTATGCTCAATGGAGTGAGGTTCAATGTGAGATCATACCTTATTCATCAGCTATACAGGTTCAGGAGCTCTCCGTTTCAGAGAGTTAATATAGGAGGTTTGCTTACTACTGTGGCTGAATATTATCACATGGACTTCACCAGTATTACACCCATTCTTGAGGATCCAGACTTGGTTATGAGTACATGTGTGAAGGATGGACTTGCTCATATTTGTGATGGAGATTGATTCTACACGAGGGGATCTAAGCCCTTCACTTTCATGTTTTCGTTTGATGTGAGTGACCTGACTACGATCCGGACTGAGGGTAACAAGTTGATGAACACGTTGGTACATGATGCTCTTTCCATCACTTGCTTGACAAAAGGTGATTGGAGAATTGTAGCACAGATGTACACTGAGAGGATGAATGAGGAGCTTCAGAGAATTGTAGACGAAGTGCGGTTTCAGCCTCGGCTACAACCACAGCAGCAACAGGAGCATGGAGCAGATCAGGTGAATCCGGAGATGGAAGTTCCGCAGCCGCACGAGATTCCACCATGTCCCATTCCAGAAGTGCCACAACAGCAGTGGGTTGGTCCTGATGCTTATTATCAGGAGCAGTTTCGATTGATTCATGAGCATTTTGCCATACTGAATGCGAACCAGCAGGAGACAAATAGGCAGCTGGCATTGGCGAATGCGAACTACGCAGCACTGGATGTGAGGTACAACACACTGCAAAATAATTATGTGGAGATAGATAGGAGATTGGGGAGAATGCATGCTGATGAGCGCGAATTGGATAGGAAGATTAATAGTCTTCATAGAGATTTTGATAGATGGCGCTCGGAGATGAGTGACGGTGATGACAAAGAGGGTGCGAGCGATGATGATGCTTCAGAGGAGTAGGTTGGACCAGGTTTTTGTTCTTTGTCTGTTTCATCTCATCTCCCTTCTTTTTTTCTCTTTACAGGATGGGTATTTATGGTGTGAGTGGCATGTACATATTTTGGAAGTATGATTTGATGTGATGATTGATACTTGAGGGTGGAATTGATTGGAGATACTTATATGGATTTTCATGATATGTGGGCTCTTGGCATTAGTACGTTGCATTCATATTTTACATGTGTTAATTTTTATTGATAAGAAGCATGTATAACTTGATAAGTATGTGGAATTCATTGTGAAATTAATCTTGATTATATCCTATGAGGAGTACTTAGGCTTCTATTTACCATGTGAGAATTTGAGCCATATGAATCATGTTAGTTCATGATAGTTTATTCTTGTGAGAATCATTCATATAACCGTATTCTAGAACTTGGCTTAGAGTCTTGTGTGAGACTTATAATTGATGAGTTGCTAGGATATGATCTTAGGCCATTATTGTTTATATGAGTCACTTAGCCAAAATTTTACCTTACCTTATAATATATGTATCATTGGAAGCCCTTTTGAGCCTTAAAAAGCTTTTTCTTTGGCAAGGCTTGATAAAAAGCCTTATTTAACCTTTATTTGAGCCTTGTTGAATACCCTATTCATTAATAGAGAGTTGAGGTGAATAAGTACTTGCAAGAATGAAGAAGGTAGAAGATTGGTTGAGAAGCCTAAAAAAGAAAGAAGTGTGGATAAATCTTGTTTAGGGGTAGTGCCTGAAACTGGTATCCCAACTGCTTAGAAGGGTAGTACTCGAATTGGTACCCTTGATCAATAAAGAATGATGATGTTGATGCTAAGGAAAAGAAGGAGAATTCAAACCATGAAGATTATGAGAAGGAATTGGAGGCAAAGATGAAGCTGTATGACGAAAAGCAAAACTCCAAGGTAATTCTCTACTAGTGAATTAGTCACTTTACCAAATTTTCCTACCTTTACCAAAGAGTCAACATTACAACCCAAAAGCAAGTCCTTTGTGATCCTAGTAATGAAATTGATTGTAAGTTAATTTTTGAGACCCCTGCCAAGCTTATGGTTACACGGAAGTATGAATTGAATATGAGCATTTATTAACATATTAAAGTGTACATCTTTTACACTAGAGAGTGAGAGTAAATACTTATCCTGTGAGCTAGATGACTTCGTACTCCGAATTGCGTTATAATTGAGTGATGTTTTGCATGGATGATATATGATGCTAGTGATAATTGTTTACGATTGATGAAATTGCATGTGTGAATATGAATTGTATTGAATGTGGTAGCTGAGTGAATTTTACACTACTATGGTTTTTGATTCGTTGCCTCGGGACGACCAACACGTAAGTTTGGGGGTTTGTTGAGTATGTAAATTCACGTGTTTCGAACCCGAATTCATGTAATAATGGTGTGTTAGATGGTTGTAATTCGATATGAATCGATATATATGGTGGAAAGTCACGAATCAGGTGTCTTTAAGACTATTTGAGTTGATTTTCAAAGGAATAAGTTAGAAGTGATCAGATCCGGAAAAGGGATGTTCAGAGGCTTGATTCGACCAAGCAGGCGTGTGGTTCGAGCAAGAAAGAGATGGTTCGACCTACACCTGTGGTCGAACTGATGGAGAAGAAGCGCCGAGTGTACCATTCGACCACGATATTGCCGTTCGACCAAGCCCTTTGGTCGAACTGTGGTTGAACCAAAAGCCTAAATAGAAGCAGCTGTAGTTCGACCAGAGAGTATGTGGTTCGACCAGGATACTGGTCAAATTTGGGACCCACAGCCAATTTACAGGTCGATTCGACCTGGAGTTCGACCAGTGGAGGATGATTCAACCTGGCCTGTTGGTCGAACTAAGGTGCGAAAACTTACCATATTTATATTTTTACACCTTTAATGCGTGAATTCGCTCAAGAAGCCCATCCAAGGCCCTTAAGAAAAGTTTACAAGTGTAAAAAAAAGAGCTTTCGCAGGAGAAGGAGGGGACGACATCACTCATCATCCATCCACCACCGAAACCCTATCATCATCTCAAGGAGTCGTGAAGAGAGGTTCGTTTGGTGAGTCAAGTAAGATCATACCAATTAACCATGATTGTTCCTAGATCAATCATGGGCTAGAGCCACTCCGGTAGTTCTAGGATTATGAAAGTTTTATGAGTTAATTGAATTCCCATGTGTAAACTCCGTACAACACTACTTGTGATTTATTTTATATAAGATTGCACTTTTTAAATTCATACTCACAGTCGTTTTGTGCATCATTAACTGTTATGTAGAGTCTGAATACATATCTTGGTTATTGATTGAGTGCGTTCACTGTTGAGCAGGATTACAGTATAAAGTAAGTGGACTATTGCTTAGTGCATATAAATAAATTATAAGATGCAATCATTTATTCATATGATTCTCATTCCAAATATATTGTTCAAATATTGTTCATACAAAAAAGCTAGACTTTTAGTATACAATCCAACAATCTCTCACTTATACTAAAAGACTATGATGTCATGTTTTCTGCCATACATCTGATTTCCACTCCCACTACACGACCTTCAGAAGCTTTTGCTTTAAAGTCATTGTAAAAGAATTTTACTAGGTTATCATCCGATGCAATCTAGGCGACAACAACCTTTCCCTCATCATACGATTTCTCGTAACAAGTGATACTCGTGCTTGAGATGTCGGTGAATTTTAATTTTATATTATTTTGAGGGAATCAATATAAATGGATAAAATTCGAAGATTTGATCGATGTATTTATTTATGATTCTCTGAATTTTTCAAAATGGTTATTGTTAACTAAAAGAAATTATATTTACTTGTCCAAAATTAGATGATTAGAAAAGAATCTTGGTTTCGAATTTTTCTACTTAGGAAAATAAAATGTGTTCTCACTGAGGATGTTTATATGATGCCTATTAAAGTCTCTAGTGGAGAGGTGAGAGGTTCATAGAAATATGATGGTCTCATGAGACTCTTCAGATACTTGAGTAAGTAAGAAAGGCAAGAGGTCATGGATAAGTTGATGAATGAATTGGGAATGCTTGGAATAGAAATTGAAAGAGAAACCTAGATCAATTTATTCTTCATAATTTGTCTGGATGTTTTGAGCAAGTTCTACCTGAAATACGAGAGGTTGTATATGGTGGGGAACTTCTGACAAAACATGTGGCGAAGGAAAGCCATTTTCATCATGATGTGAACAAGGTTAGTATCTCGTTCACTAGTCGTTGAAGCATGATTAGTGATGGCATCTGCTAACACACTGTGTGTAGATACCGGAATCACTAAAAACGTGTAACTAAGTGATGATGAGTTTATTATTGGGTACACGGGTATACTACGAAAGTAGTGGCTGTTGCAGTGGGAGTTGTTTATTTACCTTCTGATAGGAATAAACGTTTGATTATAAGAAATTGTCACTACGTACGTTTTCATAGAATGAATTTAATTTCAGTTTCTATGCATTTACGGATGGATACTCCATTTCATTTAAATGACATGGTCATAGTGATGAGGGATGGAGCTATAATCTGTTGTTGTACGTTGGTGGACAATTTGTACTCTTAAATCATGTTTATCCCACGGATGCAACAAATAGTTATTAATAACGTGTCTTCTAATCCTAATAGGAGTGAGACTCTTGGAAATGATTAGATAGATGATGAATTATTTGGAATTTCTAAATTCATTTTATGGGTATGCCCTAGAAACAGCATGTCGTATAATATTTGTCTGTTTGTGGGATATACTAGAAAAATAAAGGGTGATAATTTATTTAGTCCAAAAAATCGAAGGGTGATTGTTAACACAAACACTAGATTTTTGGGAAAGGACTATGTATTAAATCATAAACCATGTATAAATTGTTTTAAAGGAAGTGAGAGGGAAAACACAAAGTAATAGTACTAAGTGTACAAGAGGATATACCACAAGGTATACTGCAATACGTGTCACGTCTGATACACAATTGCATGTAGTGCCTTGTCGTAGTGGGAGGGTTGTTCGACAACCCGTAAGATATATATTTTGGGAGAGTCGTGAGACTTGGTCCCTAGTAAATATGGAATGGACCCATGGATACGATGAAGCACTATAAGATGAAAATGCAGAATCTTAGCAAAGTGCAATGAATGTTGAAATAGAATCGATGAATTTTAAATTAGATTTGGGAGCTTGTATAACCACTAAATGGTGTAAAAGCCATTGGAAGTAGTCATACAAAGTAAAAGAGGATCATATGGTAAGGTGAAAACCTTAGAAGCAAAGCTTGTTGCGAAAATGTATAATCAGAAAGAAAGGGTTCGATTATAAGAAAACCTATTTCGCCGATAGTTATGCCTTTGTTGATCCAAATTCTTTTATCTGTTGCTACTCATATGAAATATGAAGAATAACAAATAGATGTCAAGACAACTTTTCTGATTGGAAGTCTTGAGGAAAACATCTATGTAAAGCAACCAGAGTGATTCATTGCAAAGGGCTAAGAGCATTGTGATAGTAAGCTTATAAGTGTCCATCGATGGACTAAAGCAAGATTCAAGATCATGAAACATCCATTTTGATAAGAAAATCCAGGAATGTGGATTTATTCAATGCTCGGATGTGTCTTGTGTACTGAAAAGAGTGATGGAAACATGGTAGTATTTCTTGTACTGTACGTAGATGATATATTGCTCATTGGAGACAATGAAAGAGTATTGTCGGGCGTATGTGTATGGTTGATAAAGTAGTATGAAATGAATGACTTAAGAAAAGCAAAATATATCATTCTGATCACGTTAATACGGATCACAAGAAAGGATGTTATGCTTGTCTCAAGCTTCATAAAATGATACAATCCTTACTCGTTTTAGCATGTGACTTTATCTAAGGAATTGTGTCTTAAGACACAAAAGAAGATAAAATAGATAAAGGCGGTTCCTTATGTTTCGGCGAATAAGGAAGCTTAATCTATGGAATGCTATGCACGAGAGTGGATATCTGTATTGCCAATGGCATGGTCAGTGGGTATCAAGGTAACCCAAAAATAAGAATGTTGAACTGTGGTAAGACATATACTTATGTACCTGAAAAGGACTAGAAATTATATGTAGACTTACCGAACAGATTCACTGCTTCTTATGGGTTACATAGATTCAGATTTTTCAAATCAAATAGGGACGACAGTAAATCCACCTCAAAAGTTATGTGTTAATTTTAGGAAGTAGAGCCATAATGTAAAGGAGTGTTATATAGAAATATATTTTAGACTCCGGACTCCATCAAGGAAAGATGATAAATTGGAGCTTATGAGGCAGCCAAAGTATCTGTATGACTCTAGAAACTTCATGATGGACTTTGAAGTGTTTTTAAGTTTGCCCAAAGTTATCACAATTTATTTTGATGATAATGGTGCAGTTGCAAACTCGAAGGAATCACAAGTCCATAAGCAAATAAACACATGGAGTGCGAGTACCACTTGTTACGAGAAATCGTATGATGAGGGAAATATTGTTGTTGTCTAGATTGCATCGGATGATAACCTAGTAAAATCCTTTTACAATGACTTTAAAGCAAAAGCTTTTGAAGGTCGTGTAGCGGGATCGGAAATCAGATGTATGGCAGAAGACATGACAGCATAGTCATTTAGTATAAGTGGGAGATTGTTGGATTGTATATACTAAAAGTTTAGCTTTTTTGTATGAACAATGTTTGAACAATATATTTGGAATGAGAATCATATGATCAAATGATTGTGTCTTATATTTTATTTATATGCACGATGCAATAATCCACTTACTTTATACTGTAGATAATATGTTGTGCGACAACACGCGAAAGATCATATTATCGGTTTCCTTATAAGGTATAAACAAATTCTTACAATCGAGATAGACGGGGACTCTCTATCGGGATGGTTGTAGTGTGGTTTGGTATTAGCTTGTCTTGGCTATAGGATCATATTAGTACACTTTGTGTGTATTGAGCAGGACCGCTTGAGATCGTTCGTCTTATACTGACTTATAGAAGAACTTGATCTCAGTTATTATGGATGTTCGTGCTCTTAATCCCTATACAATTACCTCGACACGTAAGACAATATGTATTTCTTTGATTCATCAATGGATGAGATTTACATGTAATTAAATCAACAAACTCGGTGAGTGGAAAATAGTGCTATCTCTATGGTGTGCTGTTGATTGTAGAAGGAATCCATGTCCGACATAGATTGATGATGTCCCCTTGAGGAGCTCATAAGGATTATCATGTAAACCCTGTAGGTGAATTTATTCCGGCATGATAATGAGGTTGAGTGGTACTACTCTCGGATGAGATATTAATTAATGGAGTTGTCAGTAACTTAATTAATTAATGGACATTGTATATCTTAAACATGGGGAGACTTACAGGCTCATAATAAGAAGGGGCCCATAACATAATTATGGAATTAGAACGGTAGTGCAGTAATAATATTTTAGTGGTATATATTATTATTATTGGACTTAAGTATAAGCTTTGGGCTAAGTTTGGATACTTAAGCCCAATTGAGGCCCAACTCTAATTTCTCCTCCTGGTCCCTGCTGTAGCCCATATATAAGTCATATCAGCTGTCCGAAAACCCTAATCTATGAGATTAATCATGCCTAACACTATGAGGAGGGTGAAGGAATAGCAGATTGAGAAGATCTCGAGGATCGTCGCCCACATGACGTCGAGATTGGACTTGGGAATACAACAGAAGACTGGAAGGTTGTTTGCTGCTGCTGTCCACCACCTTCTACATTTTTTATAAAATCGTACATACTTCAGAAGAGAACGTGTCATATACTGACAGAAAGCCATGGAAGAGAGAATCGTTTTGGCGTGTAGATCACTCAAATCCAACATCGGATGAGAGAGTTATGCCTAAAACGGTGAGGCTGCGCAGGCTGGTTGCGAGAATTCAGCGTCTTCAACATACCCTGGTGAAAGGTAATACGTTTCTTATTTTCATGCTTCCACTGTGTGTTAGAAACGTATAAAACCCTAACGGTTCACGTTAACCAAACGATCAAACGCCAACAGATTGAAGCACTTTAAGTCGCCGGATGATGATTGTGTCGTCTTTGAGGACACCTTATATTGAGTTGGTACCGTCGTGACTCTCCTACATTAAACATGAGCGCCCGTGGGGCTTTTTCTCCTATTTTATTACTTTATTTATTTAATGTGAGTAAAAAATATATATTTAAGGTGCTTACAAATCGGCAATTAAATCTCTTTGCAAACTTAGTTTCAACTTATGTTTTTACTAAGTTTGGGGGAGGTGGTTTGATGTACTTACCTCATCGTAGCACCAAAAGTATAATCTTTTCTTTGTAATGTCTGTTAGAGGAGTTGATTTTTTGCGGTATATTGAACCTTTAGCCGATTTTGATGTGTCAATATTTTATAATTTGCCTAATATTCAGTGGTGTTTTATTTTATTTTATTTTACAGTGTGAGTGGAGTTTATGCATGATTTATTGAGTCTAAGTTGCGGTTCTCTAGCTATCATTTTGGTTTGACATGATACTTAATGTTATGTTCAAGTCTGATTTTTGCAGGGGATGAAGAAAATCATGAAAAATGGAGTGTCAGGAGCCTACTGTTCTAGAATTTAATCGCTCGACCATGACAGGATGGTCAAGCGGTGGTCTAGCAGCATTCCGAAAGGCAGTTCAGATTACAGAGTCGCCGCTCGACCAATATTTCTTGGTCGAGCAAGAGGTCGAGCGGAGTGCAGAAAACGATTCAGTTTACAGAGGTCTCGCTCAACCAGGCCAACCGCCACTCGACCATTCTGCTCGACCTGAGCGAGGGTGCAGAATCTCTGATTTAAGGGTTAGTTTTCGCGTTGCTCTATCTTTCTCACCACCCTTCCTCGAGAACTTACCCCAAACTGAAAGATTTTCACTCAAAACTCTTAGTGAACTTTTCTCTTTACCAACACACACATTCTACACCAATTTTGGAGGATTCCAGTCCAAATTAGGGCTTTTCTACTCAAATTTTGGAAATTTTATTCTCGTCACTTATACACTCATGGCCAGAGATAAAGGTATGTTTTCTTGACTTTTTATTCTTGAATTGGAATATTATATATCTAGTATAGATGGGTAAGTTAATTAAGCATGCTTTCGATTAGGATTGAACTTGAATTTGGGAGTTTTTAGTTGAAATTTTACATGAATTTGCATGAGTACAACTTTACGTTGGATTCATGGAATTTTGTGAAATTGATGATGCATATGTTACGGGCTTGAGCTTAATTATTGAATTTATACATGGGCTCGTTGAATTTGAGTGACAATTATGAGTAATTGGAATTGTGGAATTATTGTAGAATATTTATGAATTATGCTTAATTGTTGATTTTTGGATTCAATTTGAAGCATGTTGGTATCTGCTGAAGTATATTGGAAGAATTGGTATCACTTAGGACTTATGAGGGTGATTTCTCCATGATTTAATTTTTTGAGGTTCGTTGCTTGAATTTGATTATACATGTGAAGTTATGGAGAAGTTAAGGCTTGATTTGGTTTTACATATGATTTGAAGTCTTGAGTAGAATCTATGTGATCAATAGTCATAGGTTGGGTATACTTGTTTCTTACCTATGTTGTACATTGAAATACAATTTTCGTAGGCAAAGAAATTACTTCTTCTTCGAAAAGGAAGAGTAATGAGATAGCCAAAAAGGGAGAGACGACCAAGATATTAAAGAAAGACAAAAGAATGTCATCTGATTACGGTATACAGATACCGAAATGGGAAAAAAGAGAGGAGTTGTGGGGAATTATTTCAAGAAAGATTGTTCGGACAAGATATCAAGATGATCAAGTCATGATGGAGATGAACATCATTAATAACATCAGGTGGATGTACAACCAAGTAGGAATCAATGGCTTTATGGATTTGAAGAGAGAGACCTACATCCACATCATGGCTGAGGTGTTATGCATTTTGGAGGTGGTTTGTGGAGAGCATTTTCTTCTGGAGAGTGCTTGGTTTCAGAGTGGAGGGCAATTGAAATATATGTATGCTAATGAGTTCAACGGTTGTTTGGATGCCCGATGGAGATTTCGACTCAGGAGCACGAGGACTTTAATGCGGATGTGTTCTGGAGGTCGATCACGGGATTGCAAGGAGCCTATAATCCTCAAACATCAAGGGCTTCATTCATTCGCAACTCGGTTATTGCATATATGGACTGGATCCTCGGAAATACCATATTCGCCTGAGCTAAGGGTGGGCGTATTTTGAGAGGAGAGTTATACGTCCTTTGGTGCATGATGAATAGAGTCCACTTCAATTTGGGAGCTTACTTGTTTCAGCAACTACAGTGGTTTACTTCACACATATTTCAAAAGATCAACATAAGGGGGCTGATCACACCGTTAGTGGAGCACTATAATGTTGATTTGATAGGATATTGGCCGATCCTAGGTGATTCGGATTTGATCATGTCAGTATGTGTGCTGATGAACTTGGCTTGGAGGAAGGATGACGTGTGGATGTTCATTCAAGGGACAAATCTGATATCTTTCATGCTTCCTTTCTCGCTCATTGATCTCACTTCTGTACAAATCAATGCGAATCTTTTGATGAACACTCCTCCTCACATCGCGATCTCAGCCATTTGTGTTGGAGATGGAGATTGGCGGACATTAGCTCAAATGTATTTGGACAGGATCTATATAGATCTTGATGTGATCATTGAGCTTAGTAGGAGAACCGGAGGAGTATGAGGAGGATGAGCCACAGCCACAGCAACAGTAGCCGATTCCTGAGGTACACATGGAGATGCCTCACGATTTTTCAGAGATGGAAGTTCATCCAATGCAGCCACAACCACCGCAGTAGCAGCAATATGATTTTTGGCAGTCTCAGGATCGTTTCTATAGGGAGCAGTTCAGGTTGATGCATGAGCACTTCGCTACCTTGAACACAAATCAGCAGGAGACTAACTGCCAACTTGCCTTGGTGAATACAAACTATGCTGCACTAAACCTTCGTTATGATGTTATGGAGAGGAGGTTAGGAGACTTGAATGGAAACTACGAGGCATTGAATAGAAAGATCGATAGCCTGCAAAGGGATTTTGATGACTGGCGTAATGAAGTTAGTGATGATGATGCTCCTCAGGAGTAGAGTGTGCCAGGTTTTTTATTCTTTTCAGTTTTCTCTCGCCTCCCTTCTATTTTTTACTTTACAGGTTGGGTATTGCGTGAGTGGAGGATTAGGTTGTTGAGTATTCATTGATTCATGAGTGAGTGGCATGTACAGTGAGTGTTACACTTGCTGTGGTTTTTTATCGATTAAGTAGAGATGTTGACTCTTTTACATGCATGTGCACTTATATGTGATGCATGTTAGTTTTGTTAATGAAAGGCATGTACCATTTATTTGATTACTTTTCGTTTATGTAGGGATTGATGTTGATTGCATGCTTTGAAGAGTGCATAGCAAATCTATTACCCATGTGAGAATTTGAATCTATTAATCATGCTACATCAATGCATGATAGTTTATTCTTGAGAATATCGTTCATATGTGCGTATTCTAGAACTTGGCTTGGAGTCTTATAATAAGTGATATGGATAAAAAGTGATAAATTTTATAATAAAAAATTATATTCAATTAATGAAAAGTGATAATGCTATTTCATGAATAATTTATAGTATAAATGAAAAGTGATAACATTTTATAGCAAAAATAATAACGTTTTATAGAGAAAGTGATAAGAATTTTAAAAAGTATAAAATGATCTCACGCATGTAACAATTTATTTATGTATAATTTGAAGAGTAAGTTGAAGAGTAATTTTTAATTTAGAAGAGTAACAATTTATGTGTTCTAAAGAGTAATTTTTTATTTACTAAAGAGTAGTATGATTTACATATTAATGTTTGTAAATCCGATTTACACAAGAGTTTATATATATATATATATATATATATATATATATATATATATATATATATATATATATATATATATATATATATATATATATATATATATATATATATGTTATTTGAGTTAGTCTCATATTTATTGGGTTTACATATAAACCCTATTTTTAAAAATTACTCTTTAGTACATACAAAATTATTCTTTGAATAGTAATAATTTTTACACAGATTAAGAGTAATAATTCATTTCTCTAAAGAATAATTTTTCATGTACTAAAGTGTATCGATAAATTAGAATGTACAAAATTTTGAAGAGTAAATTTTTAATTTAGAAAAGTAATAATTTAGGTCTCTGAATAGTATTTTTTTCATGTACTAAAGAGTAATAGATGAAAACAAATCCGGTTTAGACAAGTGTTTATTAATATATATGTGTTTTTAAAATTATTTAGATATAGTAGAAAAATGTAAAATTATTTAGATATGATTGAATTTATATACAATATTTAAATAAAGTAATTATTCAAAAAATTGATCTGATTGTTATTTTACATAAATGTCAAATATTCTATAATAATTATATTAAAGTAATCATATCATATGTAAATACTTTTATAAAAATGTATATATAATTATATTTCTTTTTCTTTCCTATCATAATGTATCAATTAAATATACGAGTTTTTTGTATTTTTTTATTTAATTTTTTTTAAATACATCACCTTTATATTTTACATTTTTCTTCATTTTTTTGATCATCGTCGTGAAGAATACTTAAATCGATTCATTAGATGTAGATTTTAAAGAATAATCATCTTTCTCTTGAAGAATACTTGTATCGATTGTTTGGAGATGGATCGAATTTCTACTTTACTCGCTCTATAAAAATAAACCTTCTATACTTTCATGAATCAATTCTCTAGAGGAAATTGAGAAAAACTCATATTCTTCTTAAAGAATTGCATGTGTGTTTATAATGAACAATCAGAAAATCTTATTTATATGTGGGGTGAGAGTTAATATTATATAAAGTACTAGTGAAGTGCCCGTGCGATGCACGAGATATATGTATTTTTTAATAAATTAATTAGTAATATAATAGTAAAAAAATATAAAGAAAATATATTAATTAAATTAATATGAATATATATTATTTTATAAATTAATATTTGTAAATTAATACTCACTTCGTCTGGTTCTAAGGTATTCATTTGCTTTTTACACGTGGATTAAGGGGTATTATTATTATATGTAAAGTGGGTAGTTGTATTAGAGGCAAGTGGTGGGACATATTGTGCACTTTTTTACTAAATAGGGAAAATTGATACCTTTGAAGCGGACGCCAAAAATAGCAAAATGGATATCTTAGAAGCGAACAGAGGGAGTATATATTATTAATTAAAGAAAATGTATTAATTTAATTTATATATTTATTAATAGTGTGTATAATGATTTATAATGATTATTTTTGTGTGTTAATCATTACATGTGTATAATGATTTCTTAATTTATTTTATAATAAAAAAGCTTCAATTATTAATATTAATTTTTTTTAAAACTAATTTGAGTACGTCTATATGGGGTATTATTCCATAGTAGATAAATAATTTTTTATTTATTTATTTTTTTATATAAAATCATTATTCAATTTTTAAGATTAATATATTTTTATAATTGTCTTTTTTATTATCCCCACATACATCATTTTTTTATTTATATAATTAGTTTATATTATTTGAGAAATCGTGATAATCAATAAAATCCAATAATAATATTTATGTGAATGTTAAAAAGAATATATTTTTGAAAAAATATGAAAGAAAGATAATAATGATATAAAATTGATAGGAGAAGAATCAAAATATTAAATTTGTCACAATATCCTAATCCACTATTTTTAAATTAAGAAAATAATAATTATAATTATAAATCAATAAATTGTTCAGTACTCAGTGTTGTTGTCTTACATAATATGTGTACTCATCACCAAACTTAATTTGATTCCTAAAAAAAAAAAATACATTTTTGTATTTTTTATTTTAATTTAGTCCTAAACATTTTTGTGGTGTGCTCAAATAGGCCGTTGGAAGAATAAAAAAACATGTCGAGTTCATATATATATAGTTGCTAATAATTATGGAAAATTCACAATTATCTCCTATTAAAATGTTCACCAAAAGCAATTATTCATTTCTCCCTTGATGGTTATTGCAGAAGTTCTGCCTCATTATTCCCGCCATTTAATACTCACACACGCTCATACTTGATGATCTTTATCAAGTTTACTTCTAAATTTCTCGATGTGAGAATCTTTCTCCTATCATGATTCAAATACATCCTAATACATGTGTAGAATCATAGTAATTCAAATATGCTTATATATTATAGATAAAATAAAATAAATAATTAAAAGTAAAATTTTATTTTTTATGAAATATATTAGGATGTGCAACTATTTATATGCACATCTTGGTCATGGGAGTAATAAAAAATTAACACAATAATCATTTCCTTTATTTTCTTTTAATAAATTGATAATTGATTGTGATAATCAATCAATCAATTAGAAATAATATAATTAAAAAAATTAATCAATATATCACAAATATTTAATTCCTTAATATTAGATACGTTAATTAATCCCTTAAAATTAGCTAAAGTCTGATTGTATATAAACTAATTAAAACTGTCCAGTATTAAAAAAAATAACAATTAATTTTTTTTATTATATGAAATAATTATTCAATTTTTTAGATTTATATATTTATATTTTTTTAACGTTCTGAAATCCTAACATATATCCCATTTATCTTCGTGTAAATTTTTGTTTAGAAATTGAAATATATAAATAACTAATAAAAATTATATGATAGTTAAAAAATGTAAGAAAAAAAATTAATAACATACTAAATGAATTATGTAATTAAATTAAATAAAATATGAAAATATTATTTGCATGAATATAAAAAATAAACTGTTAAAGATTATAGAACCAAGAATAAAAAGAATAATAATGATGTATAATAAATCACAAAATAAAAATAAAAATATTAAATTTGTAACATTGTTCTAATTCATTATTTTTAAAATATAATAAAATAATACAATTTCTACTTAAAATTATTTTTAGTAGTACTCATATTGTTGTCGTAAATAGTGTGTGAGTGTTTGGATCTTCTGTATCACTTTAGTGTAATATTTCTTGTGTCATTTCGTTAGATGATTGACACGTAGGAAAGAGGAGATAAACTATACTCTAAGTCAATGCTTAAATCCTTGGGGTAAGGGATTAAATTTCTCCACCCCACTACTTGTTATTTTCTAAAAGGATGCTATAGGAGATGTCAAACTAAAATATCAATGGACATTTCGTACCAGGTGAAGCATATTATTAAAAAAAATTAAAAAGTAAAAAATCATGGGTTAATTGCAAAAACAAAATCACAAACTTTACTCCTATTGCAAATTAATTCTCACTTTTGAGAAATTGAAAAAAAAAACCACCACCTTTAAGTATTGTTACAAAAAACCCAAAAAAACCATACTTTTAATTAGAAATTGGGTGCGTTTTGCAACAATATTTAAAAGTTGTGGTTTTTTTGCAATTTCTCAAAAATGGGGATTAATTTACAATATATAAGTAAAATTCGTGGTTTATTTTTCAATTAACCCAAAAATAATTGAAGAAAAATATGCAAAATATTCTAAAAAGTTGAAATAAAAAATAATATCAATAGGTCCTTTGACCTTATGTTCAATTTAAATATTGAAACGCACAAAAACTAAATATATTAAATTAATTTTAAATAAAATAAAAATTATATGATCTAAAAAGAGAGAGAAATGAAATACAAAGTATACATTGACACCACTACAATTCAAAATGCACTGAAACGACCTACTTTATCATAAAAACGTAAATAACCTTTTAAGAGAAAATTTTAAGCCCAATAAAATTTAATTAAAATAGACTGACAATTTAGGAAAATATAAAATTGTTTGCAGCGGAATTTAAAATTAAAAGAACAATAATTAAAAGTGGACCACATTTCATAGCATAATTAAAATGAGAGCTTTCTTTCAAAAATAAATGATCATGAAATTGAACATTAAGTGCTTTATTAAAATAGAGATAAATACATTAAAAGATTCTCATTAAATTGAATCACCTCTAATTAAATAAATAATTAAGAAGCTCTAACTATTAAATAATAATAAAATGAGTTTATCATGATAAACATGTTAATGTATATAAACAATGAAACAATAAACTCAAATAAATACCAAATAATTACTTTATCACCCATCGCCTCTCTCCATACTCCATCTCTTTTAATCTGTAAAATGTTAAATGATGAGAGAGCAAACCACGGTTCAGTGGAAAAATATTTGTCTACAATATATAACTCACGTATAAACATTAATAAATCACAAACAACACGTAAATTTTAACTGTGAAGATGTCTGTGAATGATCGATCATGAAGTACGGTGGGAGTTACCCGAGGATTACTTAAAATTCCGACACCTGAAAGTGTCCTGACTTAAATAAATGTACTAGCACGGCGGGCCTTCCAAGTACCTTTTACAATCCAAGTATTCCCAAGGACCTTTTTATCAGTCCTGGACCCATATCACGGTCCCTGGCCACATGTCTATGAATAGTATTACGAATACTCTATGGCCGTGACAGTACTACGAGTAATACTCTATGACTGTGATGCAAGCAGTAACTTATCAACGTAAACACATAAGCACATACAATAGACAAAGTTTAGATTTCCCCACCTGGAATGAATGTTGATGATGAATGGATGCACTTGAATGTGTATGATGATCCGTGTCTTGTAATAAGTTTCATCTATCATAAAACTATACTTATCTCAAATTAATATGCAAACTTAAAATAAAAATAACATAATGAGTTTAAATCTTTAGAATATATTGGAAGTGATACTTCAATATTTGAAATAAAAATTACATGTTTATTAAATATCAATGTATAGATAATTTATAACTGATAAAATAAAAATAAGATCAGTTCAAAATTTAATAAACATGTAATCTTTTGTGATTGAAAGGACATATCTAAATTTAATAAAATAATAAGGTGTATAACTATATGTTTTGAATTTTCAAAGTGATTGTAGTAAAACCTGGAATTTTTCATATGCACCGATAATAATTTAATATATTTAAATTTAAACAATGAAATCATATGAAAATCACTTGAAATATAATATGTATAGTAATATAAAATTTATCTGAAATTTATGATTTCTAGGGATCAGTAAATATGATTTTCATATTTTAAAAGATTAAGATAAGATATTGATGAAAGAATTTAAGCAGTGATAGAATATTTATAATAAATATTATATAACACCTATAAATTTGAATATTATACAGTAGATTTAAAATATTAAAATAAATAAAATATATGAAAATCAGAATATTTGGATTCGTGAAAGTATTTATTTCATAATTTCAAATCAGAAAGAAGAAGTTGAGATGAATAAGATATTGATGTGATATTAAATCAATGTAAAATTATACATATTCTCAAAATTATTAAAAATATTATTGTGAGCTTAAAACTACGTAGGATATGACATATAATAAAATTATAATAATTTGAGGTCATTTAAAAGGGTTTTGAGATAGTAAAATTGAAAACAGAATACATAATAGTTCATGTACCGAAATCAGTATAAATTTAATTTAAAATCATTAACTCATTTATTGTATAGAAGATTTTTACTGTGAATCTTTAAACTTGTAATATGAAACATATAAAAATATAATAATATTTGAAGATCTTTAATTATTTTATTTGTAATTTCAAATCAGTAGTGAGTTCATGATCTAAACTGAATGTACTAATATTATAAAATTCGTATTAAATACTAAAGTATTTCAAATAACATGAAATTTTCATAAGTTACCAGAAATACTATAAAGTATAATATATACAAAAATAAGGATTTTTAGAGCCCTTTAAATATACTTTATAATTTCTAAATAGAAAACATAACATATTTGACAGCATGATCAGAAATATTTCAAAATGAATATAAAATAATATAATCGTCCTTTCAAATTGAAATTTTTACAGAACATCAAATATTTCATGATTCATAACATATACAAAATTCAAATCGTTTGAAAAGGTATAAATATATAATTCGAATTTTCTATTCACATATCCATAAAATTTCATATTCTATAGGCATATGTATAAAATTCGTATAAAATAAAATATGATTTCAAATATCATAAACTTTTAAATACAAGTCAAATTTTCAATTTTACACAACATATCAAAATTTTGTAGTCATTAAAAATAAATAGATATAACTTTGAAATTTTAGAAATTGATTACCTTGAATATGTGAATATGGTTGAAATCTGAAAACATCATTTCCACAAATGATTGATGGTTGAAATAATTTCGTTTTGTGGCTATGTTTTGAACAAGATGGAGAAATCGAATAAAAAAATTTATTTCTGCTCTTTCTTAAACTCTAACTATTACGGAGATGAAGAGAAATGAAATTTAAAAGAACCGATCCCTTTCTCTTTTATATATAAATAAATTGGGCTATTGGGCTATTCCATTTTGGACTTGGCCTTAGGCTCATTTTAAATTTATTAACGTTATGTGAAAAAGATTTAAAGTTAAATCCTTTTAGAATAACTAAAAGTTTAAATGGCTTAAAATACAAATATTTATCATGATTTAAAAATACATAAAAATATCGGGATATTACATTCTCCCCTACTTAAAAATAATTTCGTCCTCGAAATTCAGAATATTATAAATTATAAGTGAAAAATATATGTATGAATGAATTTTTGCACCTTCGTATATAAATAATTTACCTGTGTAAATATTTCAGTAACATAACAATTGTTTTAACGAGGAGAAATAATAAAATCCACACTTTTTAAGAAATAATAAAATTCATTGACTTTATTTTTCTCTACATGTAATCAAACTTGATGATTTTAAAATAGTGCATGAAATATAATGAGTACAAAGTACTTGAAACATTATAAATATTTATATTGGAGGTAGCAAATTTTTAGGAAAAAGATACTTGAGCTCAACTGTAAAATTGAATGATTTATCATTTTAGAAGTGGATCGGGATTATGTGAAGAATTTATGTATGCCCATATTTTTAAATAAAAAAAACTTACATAAAAACAATGAAAACTTTCACTTTCTTCTTCAAAAATAATAATAGAGTATGATGTCTTTGGGAACTTTAAGGTTTAGAAAATAAAATGCTATCCAAAAGTACTCAAAATATAAAATAATGAATAATTCAATAAATTATAAATTTTAAGCAAGAAGAAAATAATTAATACTTTGAAATTCTTTCATTTAAGTAAACTATGGAAGTCATATGACATATGAGAAAAGCTATGAGAAATATTATAACATGCAAATATATGTGAGAAATCATATTTCATATTTCATGTAAATGTATGATGTGGAATGATACGCACAACTGTATACGCGTATAATTATTCATGCGTGAATCATATTACTGAAATATTTGATTAATAAATATGAAATCTTGAATGACACATATGAACTTGATTATATATCAGTGATGTCATATTTAAAATGATAACTTTGAATGGGATTTTTGAAGGATATGTAACTTGAAAAGTGAAATTTTAAGTCTAAAATGATTTCTAGAAAATAAGTGAACAGTAAATTATATTGAAATATCAATCAGTATATATTGTAGTGGAAGACTAAGCCACTTTTTTTTTTAGTAAAAGCTTTAAGTCAGCATAAGTTCATATAAGTTTATTCATTTGAAGTATACTCCAAATATGAATATATTTACAAAGAAGATTTGGAGATGAAATGATGGAAGTAAAATGATAATTCCTTTATTTTTCTTCTTCTCCTTTTTCAATGAAAGACTGTGAATAATGATAAGATATAAAATTTTGTAAATTTAAAAAAGGACTCAAAATAAATAAAGTTTTCGAATTATGAATACAGAACTAGTGATTTGAATTTAAATTTTATGAAATCAAAGTTGCAATAATTATATGGGAGTCGAGTTTTTTTTTTAATAGCGAAATGTCAATGTTTAAGGTAATCATTTGAAATAATTAGTCACGCAAATCTATTGAGGATTAAAAAGCTTGTTGGAGTAACATATGAAATTTCATAATTAAATGTTTAAAAATCAAAATTTTACATGTAGACTTTCATTTATGGAAAATGATAAGAAGAAAAGATTTAAAATCTCTAAATTATACATTTTGAAGGTTTACATTATAAACTTGAGAATTAAATACTATGTTCAAGGGATTCTTAATTGAAAATCGAATAATTTTAAACTTATACGAATTATGAATCATGAATATTATAAAAATTATGCTTGAATATATATATATATATATATATATATATATATATATATATATATATATATATATATATATTCTTTTTATTAAAATAATTTCCTTGATAATTGAAAAGTATAAATAAACTCTAGGAATTTAAATAACTTGAAAAACTTTAGAATTTGAACATTTAAAATGAATGGAAATATTGATAAAGGGATCCATAACATAGAATACTTCATTGCTTACATTATTTTGAAACGAAGTGTAAACAGTTAAACAATTACAAATGAAATAATGATCATTTTATAAAGTGACATAACATGATACTAAAATTTATTTTGAAATTTATGACCAAAACTTATGATCAAGTGACTTTTAAAGGTCGTAACAAGATAATAATTAGAAGACAACATTTTGGATTTGACTAAAGAAAGAAATTAATATGTAAAAGTGTATTTGAGGATGATATCTCATGTTTCATGTGATGAAATATGTAATGACTTGGAATGATATATACATCCATACTACTGTGTCATTGAGATATTTGAATTCCTTCATGAGATACTTTAATTCATGTCATTGCAATATTTCATAACTATGTCATGGAGATACTTGAAACATATCATGAGAAACTTGAACCATGTCATTGTAATACTTGGTACTTGATGCTTGAAAGATGAATCATGAAATAAAGTTTAAGATGCACTTGATGATATGTCCATGACATCATTCTTTAAATGGCGACTTTGAAAAAATATAAATGTCATGCTCTAAATGATAATTATGAATAAGACATAAATTATTATGTCATGAAAGTAAATCAAATGTTAAATGAATGTACCTTTCGGAGTTGGAGTGGCGAGACGGTGATGGGTGAATTTTCTTAAATTTATTTTTTTACATCATAAATGAATAAAGTAATTCATGAAAACAATACAATATAGATACATAAATTAGCGAGTCTACAGAAACATAAACCCGCTCTGATACCAAATGAAACTACCCACTTTATCATAAAAACGTAAATAACCTTTTAAGAGAAAATTTTAGGCCCAATAAGATTTAATTAAAATAGACTGACAAATTTAAGGAAATATAAAATTGTTTGCAGCGGAATTTAAAATTAAAAGAACAATAGCTAAAAGTGAACCACATTTCATAGCATAGTTAAAATGAGAACTTTCTTTCAAAAATAAATGATCATGAAATTGAACATTAAGTGCTTTATTAAAATAGAGATAAATACATTAAAAGATTCTCATTAAATTGAATTACCTCTAGTGAAATAAATAATTAGGAAGCTCTGACTATTAAATAACTATAAAATTAGTTTATCATGATAAACATGTTAATGTATATAAACAATGAAACAATAAACCCAAATAAATACCAAATAATTACTTTATCACCCATCGCCTCTCTCCATACTCCATCTCTTTTAATCTGTAAAATGTTAAATGATGGGATGAGCAAGCCACGGCTCAGTGGAAAAATATTTGTCTACAATATATAAGTCACGTATAAACATCACTAAATCACAAACAACACGCAAATTTTAATTGTGAACATGTCTGTGAATGATCGATCATGAAGTACGGCGGGTATTACCCGAGGATTACTTAAAATCCCGACACCTGAAATTGCCCTAACTTAAATAAATGTACTAATACGGTGGGCCTTCCAAGGACCTTTTACAATCCAAGTATTCCCGAGGACCTTTTCATCAGTCCCTGACCCATATCACTCTCCCTGGCTACATGTGTATAAATAGTATTACGAATAATCTATGTCTGTGGATATTACTACGAGTAATACTCTGTAACTGTGATGCAAGCAGTAACTTATCAACGTAAACACATAAGCATATACGATAGACAAAGTTTAGATTTCCCCACCTGGAGTGAATGTTGATGATGAATGGATGCATTTGAATGTGTATGATGATCCGCATCTTGTAATAAGTTTCATCTATCCTAAAACTATATTTATCACAAATTTATATGCAAACTTAAAATAAAAATAACATAATGAGTTTAAATCTTTAGAATATATTGAAAGTGATACTTCAATATTTGAAACGAGAGAGACTAAACAGAATTTACTAGGAATGGTTTTATTAATATCAATGTATAGATAATTTATAATTGATAAAATAAAAATAAGATCAGTTCAAAATTTAATAAACATATAATCTTTTGTAATTGAAAGGACATATCTAAATTTAATAAAATAATAAGGTGTACAACTATATGTATTGGATTTTCAAAGTGATTGTAGTAAAACCTGGAATTTTTCATATGCACCGATAATAATTTAATATATTTAAATTTAAACAATGAAATTATATAAAAATCACTTGAAATATAATATGTATAGTAATATAAAACTTATTCGAAATTTATGATTTTTAGGGATCAGTAAATATGATTTTCATATTTAAAAAATTAAGATAAGATGTTGATGAAAGAATTTAAGCAGTGATAGAATATTTATAATAAATATTATATAATATCTATAAATTTGAAAATTATACAGTAGACTTAAAATATTCAAAATATATGACATATATAAAAATCAAATATTTGGATTCGTGAAAATATTTATTTCATAATTTCAAATCAGAAAGAAGAAGTTAGGATAAATAAGATATTGCTGTGATATTAAATCAATGTAAAATCATACATATTCTCAAAATTATTAGAAATATTATTGTGAGATTAAAACTATATAGGATATGACATATAATAAAATTATAATAATTTGAGGTCATTTAAAAGGGTTTTGAGATAGTAAAATTGAAAACAGAATACATAACAGTTCATGTACCAAAATCAGTATAAGTTTAATTTAAAATTATTAACTCATTTATTGTATAGAAGATTTTTTCTGTGAATCTCCAAACTTGTAATATAAAACATATAAAAATATAATAATATTTGAAGATCTTTAAATATTTTATTTATAATTTCAAATCAGTAGTGAGTTCATGATCTAAACTGAAAGTACTAATATTATAAAATTTGCATTAAATACTACAGTATTCCAAATAATATGAAAATTTCATAAGTTACCAAATATACCATAAAGTATAATATATATGAAATAAAGATTTTTAGAGCCCTTTAAATATACTTAATAATTTCTAAATAAAAATCATAACATATTTGACAGCATGATCAAAAACATTGCAAAATTAATATAAAATAATATAATCGTCCTTTCGAATTGAATTTTTTACAAAACATTAAAAATTTCATGATTCATAACATATTTAAAATTTAGATCGTTTGAAAAGGTATAAGTATATAATTTGAATTTTCTATTCACGTATCCATAAAATTTCAGATTCTGCAGGCATATGTATAAAATTCGTATAAAATAAAATATGATTCCAAATATCATAAACTTTTAAATACCAGTCAAATATTAAATTTTACACAACATATCAAAATTTTGTAGTCATTGAAAATAAATAGATATAACTTTAAAATTTTAGAAATTGATTACCTTAAATGTGTGAATATGGTTGAAATCTGAAAACATCATTTCCACGAATGATTGATGGTTGAAATAATTTGGTTTTGTGGCTATGTTTTGAACAAGAGGGAGAGATTGAATAAAAAAAGTTTATTTCTGCTCTTTCTTAAACCCTAACTATTACGGAGATGGAGAGAAATAAAATTTAAAAGAACCAATCCCTTTCTCTTTTAGAATAACTAAAAGTTTAAATGACTTTAAATACAAATATTTATCATGATTTAAAAATATATAAAAATATCGGAATATTACATGCACTAAAATCTACTATTAAATTCTAATCAAATCAGCATTAAATAAGTTGCAATTAATCTCTTGAAATCAACATAAATGGATTAAATAACGACAATTTGAAAAATATTATTCTCTAATATAGGAACCTAAAAAAAGTTAATAAAAATTTTGAAGAGCATAATTTCAATATAGTTAAATAAGAAAAATAATTAATGAAATAAAAAAAATAAAAATAATAACAGAATGACATGTCATCAGCAAATTTAAGAAAATATGTCATATATGTATAAAAAAACTATAAAATAGTATTATTAAGATAAATATATTTCTTTTTTTTAATAAATTGAATAAATTGAAAAAATATAAATACAAAATATCAAATAACTAAAACACTTGACTTCATATTCTTTTCAAGTATATACACAAAAATAAATAAATAAATAAATAAATAAATAAGAGAATCTTTAAATCAATCTTTTAAAATTAATTATAATAATTAAGAAAGGAATATAAATGACAATCAATTTTTTAGAATTAATTATAAAAATTAAGAAAAGGTGACGCTATTGCAACCCAAAACTTTACCAATGGCATCAAATCTTTAAAAAAAATTATATAAAATTATAATTTTAACCCTTCACTCACATAAGATCTCTATCTTTAATTAATGCTTTGAATACCCTAATCACTTTCTAAACCTACAACATAGAACAGGTCAGCGAAATCTTCACCTTCCTCGCTGCTACTTTGCCGCCTGTCAATTCATGTTCAAATTTGATAACAGTTTTCGTATTGTAAAGGTTGTGGCTTCTTGTAACGCTCCGGGTTACGCTATGGGGTTTGGGATGCTACTAGATATACAATTCACAATATAGTAATAAAGGGGTCGAGAATGCACAGCAAAAATAATATAAAAATCCCCAAAGCGATAATATAATAAAGTAAAAGTTGCATAGAGATTATTACATATTAGCGTCTACTCATCCGAGTAGAGTGAAATGTCCAAAACAAGTACGTTCAGATGATATATCTGAAATAAAGTTCTTAATAAAATACTAAAATATAAGACATGATATAAAGTCCTCTATGGGCTTGGGACATCTGCAGGGGCCTCTTCATTTTCTAAACCTTGTTCTAAAAATTATTAAGGGGTGAGCGTCTAAAATACACTCAGTGGGTTAACTTAAATGATTGCACAGTTAAAAATAAATATGCATGCCAAATATACCATAAAATGTAACATATGCCATTTTAATAAAATAATTTGCACATTGTCGTTTGATAACTTAATGAAAATATTTTAGACCGAACCGTCATCCGATAACTTGTGTTAGTTGGTATATTTGCTCCGAATCTTCATTCAATATGAGTATTAGTAGATTTAAAATATTTTTAGTATCGAACCGTCGCACGATAACTTGTGTTAGTTGGTATATGTGCACCTAGTCGTCACCCCGTACAAGTGTTAGTAAGAAAATATTTGTCATCGAACAAAAAGCACACATGACATATAACATGACATATAAGTAACACATATCACATTTTAACATAGCAATCAAGACATAAAATATAGCACTCGGTGAAGAGTGAAGGTTACCCTACCTCAAATTTTTCAGAGAATAGTATGCTGACTAGACTTGCTCTTGGGTATCAGGCATGCCTGCAAGGGTCTACTAAATTGAGTTCTGCTTATAATAATAATTCCTATTACTAAAACTAAATTTCTAATATTATTATGATTAAAATAAACTAATTATTAACTAACTTAAGAAAATATAAATAATTAATCGTTAAATAGAATGAGTTAAAATAAAATAATAAATAGAAATACATACTTTAAATTTTAAAAATAATAATTTATCAATCATATTTTACAAGTGTAGTAATAAATTATAATATAAAATATTTTTTACAAATGACATTAATTTTATTAAAAACGGATATTCAATAAAGATTTTATACCTAAAATAGTAATAATAGTAAAATTATAATTAATATTTAAAAAGGAATTAAAATAATCAAGTAGAATAAAATAAGATAAATAATAAATAAATAAATAAAAATATAATAGTACTATGTTACACACACAAATGCATGCGTTTTTAATATGAATAAGACAAATTCTCTTATGAAATGCTAATTAGGTGAGACGGTTTGTGAGACATGTTAAAGTATGTATATTATTTAGATAAAGTATGTTTAATGGTTGTTAAAGTATGTTTTTTAAAGTATGTTAGATTATGCATTAAAGTATAATTTTAGCGTGTTATAATTTAATTTATTATTGACATACTTTAATAGCAAATAAGCATACTTTATCTATACAATAAGCATACTTTAGTGATGGGTCGACCCGTCTCACGCCTGTCTCATAAATTACCCGTCTCACAAGAGAGTATCTCTATAAATAAAATACACAGTATTACACAATGCATAATACTTACGCAGTAAGTTCTAAACTTTCAAATTAATATTATTATTATTATTATATATACTTTTATAAATTGCGATCAAATCCCTACATTATATTAAATTCTCATTTAAACTTACCCTAAACTTTAACCTTATTACAAAATGATACAACTTGAGTTATACAACTCCATTTGAAAA
The DNA here is from genome assembly GCA_023678885.1 of Pogostemon cablin. Taxonomy (NCBI): domain Eukaryota; kingdom Viridiplantae; phylum Streptophyta; class Magnoliopsida; order Lamiales; family Lamiaceae; genus Pogostemon; species Pogostemon cablin. The sequence goes on from CM042995.1 coordinate 14,564,444, forward strand.
TCTGAAAGTACGTATGGAGTTCTCGTAAGACGAGGATCACATGCATACCAATTTTTCATGAAAATAATGAGGTTTAAAGGGGACGAAATTTTCACATGAAGTGGGTCTCTTCCCATCTTCTCCATTTCACGTCCAAACTCAAAACTAATTATATATTTGTGATCCTCATGAGGAGGGCTTCAAAATGGCCTATAATATCAAAGTTATGTCATACCGAAATAAAATATACCTTTAAAAGGTTGAAAGCTTCGACTGAGCTTTTCTAACTCATAGCACATCTATTTCATAAAGAATTATATATGAAATCTACGCTTCGAGATGATCATTTCTGTATATAACATGATAAAGTTTAATTAAGAATATAAAATCTCCAAAACTTACAGATAGATACCTCTCTTGGAATTAACCGTGCTCTCGCTCTCTTCCTCCAATTATAAAGAAAGATGATATATATATATATATATATATATATATATATATATATATATATATATATATATATATATAGGGTGAAGTATATATATGGATAAGTTATGTGGATTTCACCAAATCTACTAAGATACACAAACGTGATAATATTGGGAGTTTAACGTAAGTTGTTATCGTCATCTACGTACTTTCTCAAATCTAACAAGATTTCCTTCCATTATTATATATATTATATATATCCACCTATTATATATATATATATATATATATATATATATATATATATATATATATATATATATATTATAAAAAATGCTATTATTGTGGATATTACATCCACCCCTACTAACATAAAAAATTCATCCTCGAAATTTCACTTACCAGATATGAATAGATTTGGATATTTATTTCATATGTCATCTTCGCGTTCCCACATTACTTCCTCTTCATTGTGTTGGCTCTATAGGACTTTGACTAAAGTAACTTCACGATTCCTTAGCTTATGAACTTTTCTATCAAGAATGATTATAGGAAATTCCTTGTACGCTAAGTTATCGTCAATAGCTATAACCTCGTGATTAACAACGTGGCTTGGATCAAATACATATTTTCATAGTATGAACACGTGAAATACATCATGTACTCTAGCTAATTCAGGTGGTAAAGCTAATCTGTATGTCAACTCGCCGATTCGTTCTAAAATCTCGTAAGGCCCAATGTATCTTGGCCTTGAGTTTTTCTTTCCTTCCAAAGCGAGAAATTCCTTTCATCGGTGAGACTTTGAGAAAAACTTTATCTCCTTCCTGAAATAGCAAATCTTTGCGTCTCTTATCAGTGTAAGATTTCTGCCAATTTAGCGCGGTCAAAATTCTTCTTCTGATATTTTCAATTGCTTCCACTGTCTTTTCTATTATCTCTGGTTCTAAAACTTTCTTCTCACCAACTTCATCCCAATAGAGGAGAGATCTACACTTCCTTTCGTAGAGTGCTTCGTAAGGAGCCATGCCTATCGTAGCTTGAAAACTGTTGTTGTAAGCAAATTCTATCAGTGGTATGTATCTTTTTTAACTTTTCCCAATATATAGGACACACGCCCTCAGCATGTATTCCAATATTTGAATAGTCCTTTCAGACTGGCCATCAGTTTGCGGGTGAAATGTTATGCTAAACTTAAGCTTTGTGCCCATCGCGTTTTGTAAGCTGTGCCAGAATTTTGATGTAAATCTTGGATCTCGATCCGAAACTATAGAAACTGGTACACCATATAGTCTGACAACTTCTTCTATATAGATTTGTGCAAGCTTATCCATTCCGTGAGTCATTTTGACTGGAAGAAAATGCACAGACTTGGTCAAACGATCCATTATCACCCATATAGCTTGATTTTCTCGCACTGATCTTGGTATACCAGTAATGAAATCTATTATAATATGCTCCCATTTCCACTTAGGAATCTCTAACGTCTTCAAGAGCCCTGAGGGTCGTTGATGTTCTGCTTTCACTTGCTGGCAAGTCATACACTTTTGGATAAACAAGCCTATATCCCTCTTCATATTTCTCCATCAAAATACATTCTTCAAGTCTTGATACATCTTGGTTCCTCCTGGATGTACCGTGTATGGAGTACAATGAGCTTCTGACAAAAATTTCCTAATAAGATTTTCATTTTTAGGAACACATAATCTTTTTCCAAACACGAGTGCCCCATCTTCAGTGAGAGAAAATCCCTTTCCTTCCCCAATTTTCACGCATTCCTTAATTTTCCTGAGAAATTCGTCTCCATCTTGAAGTTCATTTACTCTATATCTTAAAGAGGGTTTAATCAGTAACGCAGTTAATACTGCTTCAATGCTACTTGGAGGTACCTGGGTTCGACCTGTTGGATAGGTCGAACCAAGATTGGTTTGGTCAAACTGGTGTTCTGGAAAAATAGATTGCTCTGAGTTGTCGGGTTCGACCAAGGTTCGACCTGAAGGCCAGGTCGAACCATCTGCAGTTTGGTCGAACTGATGCTGCAAGCTCTCCTGATCATGTCCAGTGTGTTGGTTCGACCTCCCCTGTATGGTTCGACCTTTAATGTTGGTCGAACCATGGTTGAACTTGGCCCTAGACATATCCAAATTTGATTCCGGCCTCATAGGTCCCTCGTACTGCGTTCCCGACCTTAATGTGATGGCGTTGCAGGACCTTGGATTCTTAATACTTTGAGATGGGAACTTCCCTTTCTCAAGAGTTTGAGTAAGCTTGTTAACACTTCCTGCCATCTCCCCCATCAGTAACGTAAGGTCCTTCACCTTCTTAGATATAACCTCATGGTTTGCATCAATTTTCTTTTCAAGTTTGGCCTCAAGGCGGTTAACTCTTTTATCATTCTTGGCCATATACCTGTTCACAGTATCCTCAAGACCCGGTTTCCCTTCTTCAACCTTAGCACCTGGATCAACACCCATCGGAGGATGAATCGCAATATTCGGATTGCTCCATGAGAACTCCGGCCTCCTAGGCTGTTGATAACCACCCGGGGGACCACGATTATTAAAGTTTTCTCGATAGTTCCCTTGGTAGTTCTGGTTTCCTTGGTCTGGATACCTAGTTCCTTGAATACTTTGACCCATGACATAGTGTGCCTCTTCCAACTCCTCTTGGATTGGTCCCTCATTCTTCAACTCCTGTTGCATGATTGGCACGCGCTGAGATAATTTGCTGATTTGCTTCTGTTGGGATTTAAGTAGCTTGTTGATATTGGACAAGCTAGAGACGATCTCATCCTCTTTACTTGTTTTTACCATTGCTTGTTCAACCTTAGCCACCTTACCAAGGACATAAGTACCTCTAACTCTATCAGTTGGCCAATCCCTCGAATTCATCGAAATATCTTCAAACAACTTCTCGGCCTCTACGGATGACTTTGTAAGCAATGCTCCATTAGAAGAAGCATCCAATAAAACTCGTGAATCACAGTCCAATCCATTGTTGAATATACTGATATATTGAGCTTTAGATAGCCCATGTTGAGGACACTTCCTAAGCATGTCCTTGAATCTATCCCATTCTTCATGAAATTTTTCTCCTCCACCCATAGCGAATTGGTTAATGTCTTGCTTCATCTTAAACACCTTTGAAGGTGGCATATACCTCTCCAAGAACCTTAACTTCAGTTGCTCCCAAGTGGTGCACTCAGCTGCGTTGATAGTGTCGTACCAATCTCTCGCCTTTTCAGTAAGCGAGAATTTGAACAAAAGGATCTTCCTTGCATCTTCATGTTCTCCTGCGTCTTTTTGAATACTTGCATAGCCCAAGAACTTGTTCAGATGCTGCTGCGGATCCTCGAAAGACCCTCCTGAAAAGGAGTTCCTTTCTATCATGCTAATAAGAGCGGGATGAAGATCGAACGCTGAATTAGTTCCCCTTGCTCCTAGAAGCCCAAAATTTCCAGCCCCATTGTTTCTGAAAACCTCTCGGATGGCTAGATTATCCGGATTTGCTGCCATGTTGACTGTCCTTACTCCCGAATTAACTTCAGTTGTAGCTTCAATCGTCTGCGAATTCTGCTCATCAACTTCAACTCCAAAATTTAGAGCTTCAGTTGGATCAATAGTCTTTGCCTTGCTCTTCTTCTTCTTCTTCTTTCTTGACGATGCTCCGATTTCAGCATTATAGGGTTCAAGTTCACCTTTCTTTGATCTCGTGAGCATGCACCTAAAAAGAACTAGAATTAAAACAACAAAACAAGAAAAATAGCCTTAACAAACTAGAAATAACAAAAAGATATTTTAAGCCGTCCCCGGCAACGGCGCCAAAAACTTGATGAGCGTTTTCTCAACACACAATTAATCCCCAAGTATGAAGGATATCAATTGTAGTTTCAAAGGTGACCAAGTTAAATATCGAATCCACAGGACGGATAAATATCACTTTAGTTATTTTCTAGCAATTATGACTATGTTGAGAATTGTAATTTTGGTTTGTAAATTAAGTAATAATTGAAATAACAAGAACAAGAAAATAGTAGTTGTGATCAAATAAGATAATAGGTAGTTCGTCAGGCCATCCAGTTTCATTCGTTAATTCATACTTTCGTGTGTCGATGTCCGACTCTATCTTGTGGTTTATGGACGCATCGCTAGACCATATAAATCTATTCTATAGACACAAATAGATAAGCTTTTGACACGTGTAAATATCCTTAGAGCAAGACGTATACTTTACCTCCCTTTCTAGGTACTATCATAATCAATTATTTCCCGTGCACTTAGTACTCTAACCCGATTTGATCTCCCTTTTTAGGTACTATAAAGTTATACTCTTTATCCTACTTGTTAACCTGAATTCAATTCAATTAACAAACATTCATATAAGACGGTTCTAATAAAACTTCAGAATTCATTCACTTAGAATTATAACAATAAACCCTGCTCATTAGTGAACGCACTCAACCAATAACCATGTTATGCATTCAGACTCTACACAACGATTATTGATGCACAAAACGACTATGAGTATGGATTAAAAATGTACAATCTTATATAAAATAAACCACAAGTAGTGTTGTACGGAGTATACACACGAAATATAAATTTAACTCATGAAACCGTCATAACCCTAGAACTTCCGAAGTGGCTCTAGCCCATGATTGATCTAAGAACAATCATGGTTAGTTGGACCAATCTTACTTGAATCTCCGGCTACACCTCTGTCACCGCCCTCCGGATGGACTCCTCTTATGATTCACGCGTCGTCCTTCGTCGTGATTCGTTCTTGATTGGTGACGTCTTTCTTGACTGCATGAGCCTCCTTTTATACTTGTAATCACGTCTCTAGGGCTTGGAATGGGCTTTTCAAGTGATCCCACGCATTTTGGCCTCGAAAATCTAGATAAGGTAAGTTTCCGCATTTTGGTTCGACCTCGTCAACAGGTCGAACCACTGGCCAATAGGTCGAACCCCAGGTCGAACCCTGCTACTGGACACATTCTGTACTTGGTTCGACCTCTTGTACTGGTCGAACCACTCCCTCACAGGTCGAACCTCAGGTCAAACCATGCTACTGGACAATTTCCGCTCCTGGTTCGACCAACTATCAGGTCGAACCCCATCGTCGTGGTCGAACCCATCTTCTCGCGAACTGGTTCGACCATGGTTTGACCTGATCAAACAGGTCGAACCCCTTAAGTCGTGGTCGAACCCTCCTTCTGCTATTTCGCAATGCTGGTTCGACCTGTAGGAGAGGTCGAACCCTCCTCCATCAGGTCGAACCCTACTCTTTCCTTGGCGGTTCGCGTGGTCTCAACTTCGTCTCTTCGATTCTTGGCACTTCCACTCCGTTTTTGCTATGAAAACCACTTAAATAGCTCCACTAACACCTGATTCATGCTAATTCACAATATATATAGGTTTTCCACCTATTTCCACCTTAAAACTCTCCAAAACTAGCACAAAACATGATGCCAAACTTGTGAATTTACACACTCATCAGTATCACTACTTCCAAACTCATCCAAGAGAACTCAGCCACCAATAATTCTTGGTTTGTTATAGAATAGGCTAATTCCCCTTTTCCTTTTCTGTTTAGAGCATCTGCTACCACGTTTACCTTCCCTGGATGGTACAGTATTATACAATCGTAATCCTTAACTAATTCCAACCATCTCCTTTGCCTCATGTTTAATTCCTTTTGTTCGAAAAAGTATTTTAAGCTCTTGTGATCTGTATAAATTTGGCATTTTGCTCGATACAAATAATGTCTCCAAATATTCAAGACACGTATCACAGCTGTCAATTCTAAATCATGAGTTGGATAGTTCTGTTCATGGATCTTTTGTTGTCTAGACGCATAGGCAACTACTTTATTATGTTGCATCAGAACACATCCCAATTCTTGCTTTGGAGCATCACTATAGATGACAAATTCTTCTGTCCCATCAAGAATTGTCAATACAGGTGCGGTGATCAATTTTTGTTTGAGAAGGTTGAAACTCTTTTCACACTCTTCTGTCCAACGAAACTTAACTTCCTTACGAGTTAATTTTGTCAAGGGCCCTGCAATCTTTGAAAATCCTTCAATAAATATTCTATAATATCCAGCCAATCCAATAAAACTCCGTATTTCTCCTACATTCATAGGTGTCTTTCATTTTTCTACTACTTCCACCTTGGTCGGATCCACCTCAATTCCTCGAGCTGACACAATGTGCCCAAGAAAGACAACCTTGTCTAACCAAAACTCACGTTTCTTGAATTTAGCATACAACTTTTCCTTTCTCAGTGTCTCTAGAACGATTCTCAGATGTTCTTCATGTTGTTCCCGATCTCTAGAATACAGTAAGATATCATCAATGAACACGATCACGAATTTATTCAAGTACGAGTGGAAAACACGATTCATCAAATCCATGAAAATTGCTGGTGCATTGCTGAGACCTAAAGGCATTACTACGAACTCATAATGCCCATAATGTGTTCTAAAAGCAGTATTTGAAGTGTCGCTCTGCTTGATTCGCACTTGATGATATCCAGACCTCAGATCTATCTTGGAGAATAAGCTAGCACTGCCCAGTTGATCAAATAGATCTTCAATCCTTGGCAAGGAATACTTATTCTTGATGGTAAGTTTATTCAATTCTCGATAATTGATACACATTCTAAACAAACCATCTTTCTTCTTTACGAACAAAACAGGTGCTCCCCAGTGTGAAACACTAGGGTGTATGAAACCCAAATCCAAGAGTTCTTGTAATTGGATCTTCAATTCTTGTAACTCATTTGGTGCCATTCGATAAGGTGCTTTTGAGACTGGTGATGCTCCTGGTACTAGATCGATTGTGAATTTTACTTGTCTTTCTGGTGGCAAGCCTGGTAAGTCTTCTAGAAACACATCTCCGTATTCCCGCACAATAAGAACATCCTTTTTTTATCATTTTGATTATTTTCATTGCAGTTATAATTCTCGGTATTACTCCAACTTTAGCTCCGTGAAAGGTAAACTTCTCATTTTCCGAGAGTTGGAACTGTACTTCTTTTTCACGACATCTAATTACAACATGATTAGCTCTAAGCCAATACATCCCTAAAATTACATCAAAATCTTTCATCTCAATTACGTGAAGGTCTGCAAGTAGAACACTGCCATTCATCCCTATCTTCACATTTTTGCACAACTTCATGGTTCGAATTGAGTTACCCGAAGGTATACTAACCTCAAAAGTTGATTTTGTCTAACTCCTCACAATTATTTTTTACTTTCTTATACATCTTAGCAGATATGAATGAATGAGTGGCTCCCATATCAAAAAGTATAAGAGTAGGAGTGCCAAATACTGATAGCATACCTGCCATTATTTTTGGTTCTTCCTTAGCTTCTTGCTATGTCATAGCATATGCACGTGCTGGTCTAGCACTCGATCCTCATGCTGCTTTAGACTTTGAGTATTCTAGTATGGTGTGTTCCGGTTGACGGCATCGATAGCATATTCCGGTTCTATATAAGCATGCTCCAAGGTGATTCTTTTCATATTTTGGGTAGGGAGAATTTGTTCCGAGTGATGGTGGTCCTGATCCTCCTTCAATTTTTATTTGCTTGTTTTGAACCTTATGGTTTCCTTTTTCGATCACCGGTCCTCTCCACTTATGATTTGTAGGTATTTCCATCGCCTTTTTGTTCTGGTTGCTGTTGTTCTTTTGTCGAGACTCAATTTCTTGAGCTCTGAAAAATGCATCTGCAAAAGTCATCATCTATTGTCCAGTCAAGATAGTGCTGATCTCAGACCGCAATCCTTTTTCAAATTGTCTAGCTTTCTTCTCCTCTGTGTTGATAAGGTGTGTGGCAAATCTGGAGAGTCGATTGAATTCCCTTTCATATTCGAGAACATTCATTGTTCCTTGTTTCAAGTGCAGAAATTAACTTTCTTTTTCATCTCGGAAAGACTGAGGCATGTAGTTTTGAATTATCACATCCTTGAAGTCTTCCCATGTCATCCTTGCCTTCTGTTCAGGTGTCTTGGTATGTCTATAAGCCTCCCACCAGAAATTCGCTTCACCCACAAATTGAAAAATAGCACACGCGATCTTCTATGCATTAGTGCAATCGAGATAGGTAAAAATCTTATCCAACGACCTCAACCATTTCTCAGCTTCTACGGGGTCTCCCATTTCGTTGAATGTTGGTGGATTGAAATGTCAGAATTGTTCAATTACCAAGGCTGGTTCATTTCTTGGAATAGGTTCTGGTGGTGGTGGTGGTCGTGCAGAGATTGCGTGAAATTTTTGAGCCAATCCTCGAAGGATTGTTGATTGTCGTTATTTTCACCTAGATTTTAGTGCCTTTTTGAGTGTATTTTTCGTATTGTTTTATCAGTATTTTCGTGTATTTTGGTGGTGTTATGTGTTTTCATAGGAATGTGTGAGAATGATCTTAAACATATATATAACAGGTGAAAATGGAGTAAAAATGAAGACGAAAGATCAAACAAAGAAGAAGAAACAAAGGTGCAAGAACACGGCCGGCCGTGCTGGCAACACGGCTCGTGTTGCAGCAAACGGCCCGTGTGCCAGACACGGGCCATTCCAGAATGGTCGTGCGGCGGCATCTATTTATCCAACACGACCACCACTTGGTCGTGTTATGGAGCACGACCCGTGTTGCGGAGCACGACCCGTGTACCAGACACGGGCCTGTAAGCGGAGGCCGTGCGGCGACGTCTAGACACTCAACACGGCCACCCTTTGGCCGTGCGACGCATAACGACTCGTGTGCCGCATGCCCTGACACGACACGACCCGTGCTACGTAGCACGACTCGTGTCGGCACCAGAACAGGATATTTTTTATATTTCTTCTAGAAGGTCTCCATGGAGTATAAATACCAATCCATTCAACATTTTGAAGGGAGATCCGATTTGCTACTGTTCCCACACACCTGACACACCATTCCTTTGATTTCATACCATATTCTCCATCCCATTCATCCATTTTAAGATCTACATCATCTCTCATTAATTTCCTCCATCCAAATCAAGTGAAGAAGCAAGGAAGCTTGGGTGATCACCAAAGGAAGAAGGGAGATTCAATTGGAACCATTTCCAAGGGAGTTTTCATTCCAATTTTGTGTTAATCCTTTAGTTTATCATGATTTGTAAGAATTATAATGTCTATGTTATGGATCTTATGAAGATTGTAGGCTAATCTCCCTTGTGAGATTAGCAACATGAAGGTTGTTGGTTAATTTGTGGATCTATGTAATTAAATTCATATGTTGATGGGGATATTTGATTTTCTATCATTGGTGCTTTTATATCTTGAGATCTATGATGTTTTGTGTGTTTGATTGTTCTAATTATATGATTAGATTGAGAAATCAATTATGTGCTTAGGATAGTCAAGTGAATCATTTCATCAAACACCTCATGTACATTATAAATGGTAAAGTGATTGAGAAGTCCTTTATTATTTAGAACTCTTTGATAGAACATGTGATTAGTTAGATTGAGAAGTCAATTGATTATATGAAGGGATTCTATAATTGAACTTAGTACCTAGTTGGAATAGTTTAATTTAGAACCAACCTTTGAGCTATTTTGAGATTGTGCAAATGATCTACATCCTATTCATTTCGAGAGGAAGTTTAGGTGGTATTAGTGTTGGCCCTTAGTCTTAACCCTTGATACATATGAGTTTAATGCATGAATCCATAAGTTACCACTTCAATAGTGTTGTTAATCTCACTTCTACTCAATTTGGAAAACCACTCATTCATCATTTTTATCTTGTCATTTGATTATTGCTTGTCGACTTTCATTTAATTACTTGTTATCCAAACCATCCATCTATGATTCGTTTCTATAAAATCGTGATAAACGTGATATCGCTTAAGTGCTAGCATCGACCTCCCTGTGGTTCGATAAATTCTTAAATTGGTCATCCCGACTACAAGTTATGGCTAATCAAATGGCGCCGTTGCCGGGGAGGTAACGGTTGCTAGTAGCTTAAAGAAGGAACGTTTAGAGCGATCTTACTAGAGACATTTTTTTTTCTTGTATTTATTACTTGTATTTGCTTTGTGAAAATTTGTTCTAATTTCTCTTGTCTTGAAGGTGTATGCAAACGAGGTCAAAAGGGAAGCAAGTCGAACCAATTGATTTAGAGCTTGAAAACACTTTGAGGAGAAAGAGAAGAGAGAACAAAACCAAAAATAGTGAGCGAATGGAGAATTTTCAAGGTGACAATCGTGTTGGGATAGAGCATGATGGGGAAGGAGGACACAATAAGAACGTGCAAGACAACGCACATCAATTCAATGAGAATCCTCCTCAACAAGCCTATCAAAATCATGGAGCTATAAACAATCAAGCTTATATTCAACAACTTGTGCAACAAGTGATGATTCAACAAGGTTTTCAACAAGGTTATGCTCCTCCACAACAAGCGTATGTACCTCCACCTCCGGTTCAACATGGAGTTCAAAATGACCAAAGAGTGATCCGGGATTTCTTCATGCCGAGGGCACTTCCACAAATGATGGGACCACCAATTCATGCCAACAACTTTGAGTTTAAAATGGGCTTGATTTCATTGGTGAGAGAGCAACAGTTTGGTGGAGCTCCGAATGAAGATCCTAATGCTCATCTAGCTCAATTCGTTGAAATTGCTAACACGGTGAAGATGAACGGAGTGAGCGAGGATTGCATAAAGATGAGGTTATTCCCATTCTCCTTGAGGGATAGAGCAAGAACATGGCTCTCCACCATTACTCTCGGTACGTGCAACACTTGGGACGAGTTAGCACAATTGTTTTTAAACAAGTACTTCCCACCGTCAAAGACGCTTCAAATGAAGAGCTTGATCACACAATTCAAGCAAATGCCTCAAGAGAGCTTTTATGAAGCATGGGAAAGGTTCAAAGAAATGCTACGCAAGTGTCCACAACATGGTTTCCCGAAGAATCAACAAGTTGGATTTTTCTATCAAGGACTTGTGAACGGGCAAAGAGTGCTTGTTGATGCCTCAGCAGGAGGATCCGTACTAGGAGTAACTCCGGAAAGGGCTATTCGAATTTTTGATGAGATTGCTACAAATGTTTATCAATGGCCATCGGAGAGAGTTAGTGGAAGCTATGGTTTTGAAAGCTATGATAAAGGACAACAGTTTAGTGTGAAGAGTGTAAGTGTTGAACCAAGTATGCCAAGCATGGAAAAGATAGTGGCGGAAGTTGTTAAACAAATGAGTTTGAATCAGAGTGTGAACAATCAAGTAGCGAATATGGTTGAGGGACTACAAGTCGAGCAAGGTATGCTACATCCGAATGCTGTGAATGGTGAACAATGGACCAACTCTATGCCACGTGTTGAGGATGTGTCTTATATGCAAGGAAGAAATTATCAAGGTAATTATCAAAACAATTACCAAGGTAATTTCCATCAAAATCAAGGAAGTTATCCACAAAGGCAAGGAGGATTCAACGCTCAAAGTAGTGGAAGTTCGCACCCACCACAACAACCAAGGCAAGGAGGTTTCACTAGCCAAGAAAGTGGAAGTTCTTATCCACAACAACCAAGAAGGCAAGATAATTTTTCTTATGCAAACCCAAGTAATGCGGTTGCTTATCCTCCGGGGTATCATCCGGGAGCTAAAGCGCCAAATAATGAAGGGAAGGCGACTACCGAAGAACTTCTTGAAAAGTTGATTGCCTCCAACAAGACTCAAGAGGAAAATTTTGAAAGATGATTCAAAGCCATTGAAGAAAATAGTGATAGAAGACTCAAAGCCTTGGAGTATTCATTTAGTCAAATGGCGAGCTCAATGAGTGCTAATGAGAAAGGGAAATTTCCTTCCACTACTATTGTGAACCCAAAGGAACAATGCAAGGCAATTACCTTGAGAAGTGGAACAAATTATGATGGACCATCTATGCCATTGGAAGATGATAAGGTGGAAGAGAAGGAGATGAAGAAAACCTTGGTTGAAGAAGACTCCGATGTTGAGAGTGAAGTTGAGGATAAAATAAATGAGGAACCGGAATTGAATGATAACAAGGTTGTTGAAAAGAAATGGGAAAGAACCAAGGCAATGAAAAAGAAGGAGGAGGAAATTGAAGTGGAAAGGGATAGTTGGGGAATTCCAAAAACACAAGTACCTATTCCTTTTCCACATCGATTTTTGAAGAAAGGCTTGGATGAAAAGTTTGCAAAGTTTTTGGAAATTTTCAAGAAAATCCACATTAACATACCCTTTGCGGATGCTTTGAAACAAATGCCTCACTATGCGAAGTTTTTGAAGGACATCATGTCAAGGAAGAGGAGCTTGATAGAGAATGAGACCGTCAACTTGACGGAGGAGTGTAGTGCAATAATTCAAAGGAAGTTGCCTCCAAAGCTCAAAGATCCGGGGAGTTTTGTTATTACATGTGAAATGGGCAAGAGTGAGGTTCATAAAGCTCTTTGCGATCTTGGGGCAAGTATTAACTTGATGCCTATGTCCATTTTCAAGAAACTTGGTATAGGGGAAGTAAAACCTACATCCGTTACATTGCAACTAGCGGATAGGTCTTTAACCTACCCTAGAGGAATAGTGGAGGATGTGTTAGTCAAGGTTGGAAAGTTTATATTCCCGGTTGATTTTGTAGTGCTTGATATGGACGAGGATGCAATTGTTCCATTGATATTGGGGCGTCCATTTTTAGCAATGGGAAGAGCTTTAATTGATGTACAAAAAGGGGAGTTGAAGTTGAGAGTAAATGAGGAAGAGGTGGTTTTCTCTTTGAAGAGTGCTATGAGATATCCAAATGAGAAAGAAGAATGTAGAAGGATAGACATGATTGATGAAGTTGTTGAAGAGAATCTACCATTCATCTTAGCTAAAGATCCTCTTGAAATGAGCATAAGCCATTCTCTTACTTTATCTTTAAACTCTAATCATTCTTTTCATTGTCTAGAAGATGAAGATATTAATGATTGTTTATATGAATTGAATGCTTGTAGGGAAATGCAAGAGGATGAAGCAAAGTTGGCATACTATGGAAAGAGGGAATACCTTTCATTAGAGATGGAGATTGAAGAGTCAAAGGTTGATAAAGGAAAGGAAGAATTGAAGCCTCTACCCGATCACCTTAGGTATGCATATTTGGGGGACGAGAAGACATTTCCGGTAATTGTATCATCATCCCTTTCTCCTTTAGAACTTGATAAATTGTTGAGAGTACTTAGAGATCATAAGAGTGCTATAGGGTGGAGTTTGGATGATTTGAAGGGAATTAGTCCCACAATTTGCATGCATCACATAAGGTTGATTGATGAGAACAAATCATGTATACAACCTCAAAGGCGTTTGAATCCTATTATGCAAGAAGTTGTGAGAAAAGAAGTTTTAAAATGGTTGGATGCTAAAATTATTTATGCCATTAGTGATAGTCCTCATGTAAGTCCTTTGCATGTTGTGGCTAAGAAAGGAGGGTTAACCATTGTTAAAACGGAATTTGATGAAGAACTTGCAACAAGGGTGAAAATGGGGTGGAGAGTTTGTTGTGATTATAGAAAACTTAATGACAATACTCATAAAGATCATTTTCCTTTGCCTTTTATTGATTAAATGCTTGATCGGTTGGCGGGATACAAGTACTATTGTTTTCTAGATGGTTACTCGGGGTATAACCAAATCATGATAGCCCCCGAGGATCAAGAGAAAACAACTTTTACTTGTCCGTATGACACATTCGCTTTCTATAAATTGCCTTTTGGGTTATGCAATACACCCGCCATCTTTCAACGTTGTATGATGGCTATTTTTGGAGGATTGATTGAAAATGTGATGGAAGTTTTTATGGATGATTTCTCCATGTTTGGATCTTCATTTGATATATGCTTAACTAATTTGTCCATGGTCTTGCAGCGATGTCAAGATACGAACCTCGTCTTGAATTGGGAAAAATGTCACTTTATGGTTCAAGATGGTATCGTACTTGGTCATCATATCTCCGAAAAAGGTTTGAGAGTGGATAGAGCGAAGGTTGTAGCCATTGAACATCTTCCCCCTCCTAAAAATGAAAAAGGGGTTAGATCGTTTCTTGGTCACGCCGGATTCTATCGACGTTTTATAAAGAATTTTTCTAATATTGCCAAACCTTTGTGTAAATTTCTTGAGAAAGATACTCCATTTGAATTTAATGATGAATGTCTTGATGCTTTTAGGGTGTTAAAGGAAGCTTTGATTTCTTCACCAATCCTTGTCTCTCCCGATTGGAGCAAGCCATTTGAACTCCATTGTGATGCAAGTGATAATGCCTTGGGAGTAGTGCTTGGACAAGTGCGAGAGAGGAAATTTTGAGCTATCTATTATGCATCAAAGACATTCAATGCCAATCAAAAGAATTACACCACAACGGAAAAGGAGTTTCTTTCCGTAGTCTATGCTTTTGAAAAATTTCGTCCATACTTAGTTGGCACGAAAACCATTGTTTACACGGATCATGCTGCCATTAGGTATTTGATGAGTAAAAAGGATGCTAAACCAAGACTAATTCGTTGGGTTTTTTTGTTGCAGGAGTTTGATGTTGAGATACGTGATAAGAAGGGAGTCGAAAATGTCATAGCCGACCACTTGTCACGATTGGAGAATGTTGATGAAAAAGGAAACATGGAGCTCATAAATGATATGTTCCCGGATGAAGAGATACTTCAAGTGGATTTTCATCGATGTACACTTTGTGTGAGACCGGAAGACCGTGGTACACGGATTTGGTAAACTACCTAGCGTGTGGTATCAAGCCGGACCATCTCACCGAGTCAAAAAGGAAAAAGTTCTACCATGGTGTTAAAGAGTATTTGTGGGATGATCCTTTGTTGTTTAAGAATTGTCCGGATGGTATCATACGGAGGTGTATTCCGGAAGAAGAAAAAGCAAGTGTCATGGAGATGTGCCATAGTTTACCATGTGGAGGACACTTTGGGTTTCAAAAGACGGGAGCTAAGATCTTACAGTCCGGATTGTTTTGGCCAACATTGTTTAAGGATTACAAAGAATACATCAAGGAGTGTGATAGATGCCAAAGAATTGGAAGTATTGGACAAAGAGATGAGATGCCTATGAAGAATATCTTTGAAGTTGAAGTGTTTGACGTTTGGGGGATGGACTTCATGGGACCATTTCCGTCTTCCAATGGTTTTCTTTACATTTTGCTTGCGGTAGACTATGTGTCTAAATGGGTAGAAGCAATTCCTACAAGAACAAATGATGCTCTAGTTGTCAAAGCTTTCTTGAAGAAGAACATTTTTGCAAGGTTTGGAGTACCAAAGGCAATCATTAGCGATCAAGGGACTCATTTCATAAACAAGATCATTGAGAAGCTTTTGAGAAGCTATGGAGTGAAGCACAAGGTGTCAACACCTTATCATCCGCAAACAAATGGTTTGGCGGAAGTATCAAATAGGCAAGTGAAGCTTGTACTTGAGAAGACAGTCAAGGGGAATAGGAAGGATTGGTCTTCTAAACTAGATGATGCGCTTTGGGCTTATCGAACGGCGTACAAGACCGCTCTTGGTCTTTCTCCATATAAACTTGTCTATGGGAAAGCATGTCATCTTCCGGTTGAAATAGAACACAAGGCTTTATGGGCATTGAGGAAGTTGAATCTTGAGGAGAAATAATTGGGAAAGAAAAGATGTCTTCAATTGATTAAGCTTGAAGAATTTCGTGAGGAAGCATATTCAAACTCCCAAATTGTCAAGGAGAAGCTTAAAAGATGGCATGATGAAAGAATCAAAGCAAAGGAGTTTATACCGGGGGATAGAGTGCTTTTATTCAATTCTAGATTGAAATTGTTTCCCGGAAAGCTTCGTTCAAAATGGACCGGTCCATATGAGGTGATTGAAGTTAGAGAAAATTGATCTTTAATGCTTGAAGGATCGGATGGGAATTCTTTTATTGTCAATGGTCATAGGGTTAAGCATTACCATTCTCCCTCTCAAAGGGAGTTGGTATATGTTGACACCTTCTCTTCTTGAGATCCGTATCCTTTTAGTAGTTTAGGTTTGTAAATATTTCTTTTCTTGTTTTGCTTTATTTTGGTCTTGTAGGTGGATTGTACTTATGAGGAGAAGATTTCTTGAACATTCAAAGTGTGTGTCATTGATGTGAACGGTATATCGTACCACTTTTTGCAAACTTTCTTTGAAACTCTTATTTCATTTCAAGTTTGGGGGGATATGATGTGATACGATATGTTATATTCTATGTTGACATGCATTCGTGTGTTTTTGAGCCAAATTTGAAATTTTCTCATAAGTTCGGTTTAGTTTTGGTTCGTTTTGGTGGTGTTGAAGTTGATAGTCCTTTTGTGTTTGATATTATGATTGAACTAATGATGTTGATGAAGTGTGAGCATGAATAGGGAGTTTTGGAAGCATGGAAACAAGGAAAGACAAGAGTTGAAGATGAAAAGTGGAAAATTCAGAGGAGTAGTGACACGACTCGTGTCGCCGACACGGCCCTGTTAGCTTTGGCCGTGCGGCGACATCAGTTAGCCCAACACGAGCAGATTTTGTTCGTGTTGCGTGACACGGGTCGTGTCCAAGCGCGAGACTCGAGTCGTGTAGCCGACACGGCACTGTACGCTTTGGCCGTGCGGGGGCATCAGAACACGCAACACGGGCACCTTATGGCCGTGTTGCGTGACACGACTCGTGTCGGGTCCGAAGAAACATTTTAAAAGGCAGAATTCTGGACACAGCTCGAAGGCTAAAACACACTTCCACCGTGATAATCCAGTCGAAACTCCACCAATCATCTTCTAAACACCAAAGAGTGGTAAGATTGTGAGTGTAAAAGGTGAACTTCAAAGCATAAACAACAATCCCCTTCATTTTGTTCAATAGAATTCAAGGTATGTCTTCTTGTGCCCTAATCTTCAATTCGAGGTATGAATGGAGAAATTCATGTATGGGTTTTGAATGATGGAATGTATGAAGCATGTCTAGGATAGTGAAATATGAATTTGCATATTTAATTGTTGGATTGATTGAATTTTGGATAGAATTAGGGTTCATGAAGGAAGAATTTGGGGATAATTGTTTTAGGATGATTAATTTAGGGCATGTGATTGTTAAATTGATCAATAATACTTCTATGATGATTGTATTGATGTAAATTAGTTTAGGTATTGAGGAATTGAGCATGAAAGCATAGTTAAGACTTGTTGAATTGAATTGTGAAATATGTGCATGCCAAGTGTTTGATGAAATGCCTAAATGAAATTTCAAAATGGAATTCAAAGTTTTTGCATGAAGCATTATTGAATTGAATTGTGCCAATTGAAAAAGTGAAATGTTATGAAAGTATGAGAAGATTAGGATGATGAAAGTGAGTGATTGAATGAAAATTTTGAAATAACTTTGTGTTAAGTTGATTGGATCTAAATGTTAAGTCTTGAAACAAAGTGTTTATTGTGCTTGAATATGTGCTAGAATTAACACTTAGTTGAATAACTAGTGATAATTCTAATCAAGATAAGACATTTTGTTTTGAGTTTACTTGAAATTAATTTGAATTATGTTGGACAATGTAGATGGCTGAAAGAAGAGTGAGGAAACGCAATAAGGACTTCATTTTCATTGAGTCAGATATGGAACTGTCCAACCTTGATGCCAAACTGCTAATGAAAGACCAACACCCTGAGAATTTTGGAGTAGAGTTCATGGAATGGGAGAAGTACGCATTGAGATGGGAGTACATAATCCCAAAGATTAGGGCAACTCGATTCCAAGATCAAGCAACCATGGAAGGCCTTGGAATAGAAGGTGATCTGAGGACTCTATTCCGTCGAGTGGAAATGGAGGAGTTTTTCGATAAGAGACCTCCCACTTATCTCCACCTTACAGCCGAGTTCATGAGCACCTTGGAGGTTCACAGAGATAGGAACAAGTTTCCTATTGCTATCACATTTCAGTTAAACAATGAGATGTGAGAGAAGATACCTGTGAATGAGCTGAATAGATTCTTTGAGTGCCCAATCATGAGAGGTCATCAGAACTTCCTACCACAAGGGGGTTTCAATCAACAGACGTGGTGGAGAAAATTGGTTGAGGATGGGACTGAGCCTCCAGAGTACATTCCAAGTTCGTCTAAAGGGACAGCCATAAGGAACCCAGTCATGAGGTACCTTGAGAAGATAGTATCAAATACTATTATGGGTCGGTTCGAGAGTGGATCTGTTGGGGAGAAGCAGTTGTACATCATGTACAGTATGTTCAAAGAATTCACAGTGAACATTGCAGCTCACTTCGTTCAGCATGTAGAGAGAGTGGCTAAGAGAGAGAACATTCGAGGGATTATGATTGGAGGAATGGTGACAATGATTGCTCAAGGGTTAGGAATCGACCTTAGAGGGATGCAACACTCGATGATTAGTGAAGGGCTCACTTATAATCAACTCATAAGGATGGAGTTCCTATCATTCATATGAAATATGTATTGTTTGAAGCAAGATAAGGGAGCTCCATTTCCTCTACCTGCTCCTGAGCTCACCACACTGCAAGGACGAAGAAAACATCAGAATCTAGCAATGGCGAGTCCTAACCACTCAGCAGTCGTGAGAGCTTTCTACAGAGAGAATAGAGATGGAGTGGAAGCAGTGCTCCAGCAGATGAGAGTAGATGAAAATCCTGAGCTAAGGAATCTGAGAGCTGAGCCGGTGGACATGGATGTAGGGGAGGAAAAGCAACATCATCAAGTGGAATTTGAAGAGCATGCACCAGAGCCTCCAGCATTTGAGCAAGAAGGAGAAGGACAAGAGGAAGGAGATGGACCAAGAGAGGGGAATGCAAGATGGAATCTTCTGGAGAACGAACTCATGGAGATCAAGCAGACGCAGCAGGCGCTTGGAGATGAGATGAGAGAGTTCCGAGAGGAGCAGCAGAGGCAGGGTGCGATGATAAGGGAGATCCATGAAGGGCAGCGTCGTAGGGAGTACTATGAAGAGAATACACGATCACGCTCGAACAACATGGAGGAGATGATCACAAGGATGTTCAATTTCCAATTCCCTACCACACCTCGTGCTTATACTCCTTGGGGATCATGGCATAATCAACCCCCTCTGCCTCCGGATAACTAAGGGAGTACTTTTGGTGCTCGATACTTCATTAGTTCATCTTCTTTAGTGATTTAATTTGTGTTGGATTTGAGACTTCGTATTGTTTTGTTTTGGGATGTTTAATTTCGTACTTTTCTTTCAATTAAGGATTGAGATGATTTTTTTGTGTATTGGTCATGGATGGGATGAATTTTCTTTGTGTCTTTTCTTTTATTGTTGTCTTTGTGTTTTTACTTTTGTCGTTTTGTTGTTTCTTTGGTTTATTTGTGTTTGTGTGCTGTTTTTATTTTTTTGTGTTTAGGTTTGATTTGGTGGTTTGTTTGGGAGGTTGTGAGTCGTTTTGAATATGAGTGATGATGCATTATGGTGATAAGTGAGATCGAATTATGATTAAGGAACTCTACGCTTTCGAATTGTGATATGTTTTATTTAACTAATTCAATTAAAAGAATGAATAAGTTGTAATAAGTCCTTTTAAGTCGAGCATAAACTTGTGAGAATTTGAGCCTCGACCATGTATACAGGTACCTTTTCATGAGTGGATCGGTTGAGTTTTGATAAACTAAATACTTGCTCAAAGACTTTAGGAATGAATCCGATTAATGGAGATTGATGAAATGATTTAAGGCCATCCTTGTCATGTATAGCCATTGCCAAATATTTCTTTACCTTTAAAATCATCCCTAGTCAACCACTTTGAGCCTATAAGCCTATTTATTGTGAAGATAGCACATTACAAGCTTTAATTACCCACATGAGCCTAAGACATATACCTTTTGTGTGAGTAATAAAGAAGATGGTGGCTAGAAAGGTGTGATGAGATAACAAAAGAGAAAGAGGAAATGGTAAATAAGTAAGAAAAAGGATGAAAAAGAGCATAAGAAAGAATGGACATGCAATTTCAAAACAAGAAAACGAGCAAAGCAACAATAATATGCTCAAGTACTTAAGAATCAAAGAGAAGAGGCATGAATCTATAAGAAGCTCAAGAAATCCAAGGAAGTGATGATTAGTGCTTTTGATTAATAAAGAAAAGAAAGGAAGAAAAAGAATGTGAAGGGATGGAAGAAAGTAGCTACCTCTTCGATTACTTACACTCGTTTAGTCACTTTTACCTATATTCTCCCTACCCTACCAAAGAGCCTATCACTACATCCTTAATTAAAGACCTTTTTGATCATTGATTAAAATTTTGGTGGTTTGTGAATAGAGTCTACGAGCAAGTGTATAGTGAGTCGAGCCAATTGATTGATGAGTGTTGATTTACCTTATTTAAAGAGTGTCGAGTGCAATTGATAAACTTATGTGAGGCTTAGACTAAAGGGACTATATTGCTCTTTATTCTCTTTTGATTGAACTTGTTAATTTCTCTTATCATGAATCTAATGTTGTAGGTTAGCTTAGCATGATTTGAAATTCTTGTGGCTAATGATGTGTTATTACATGTGTTCGTTTAGTCTTTTTACTAGGTGAAAAATTCTCCCTCGGTCTATCATTTTCATTGTTCGGGGACGAACAATACTTTAAGTTTGGGGGTGTGATTGCCGTTATTTTCACCTAGATTTTAGTGCCTTTTTGAGTGTATTTTTCGTATTGTTTTATCAGTATTTTCGTGTATTTTGGTGGTGTTATGTGTTTTCATAGGAATGTGTGAGAATGATCTTAAACATATATATAACAGGTGAAAATAGAGTAAAAATGAAGACGAAAGATCAAACAAAGAAGAAGAAACAAAGGTGCAAGAACACGGCCGACCGTGCTGGCAACACGGCTCGTGTTGCAGCAAACGGCCCATGTGCCAGACACGGGCCTATCCAGAATGGTCGTGCGGCGGCATCTATTTATCCAACACGACCACCACTTGGTCATGTTGTGGAGCACGACCCGTGTTGCGGAGCACGACCCGTGTACCAGACACGGGCCTGTAAGCGGAGGCCGTGCGGCGACGTCTAGAGACTCAACACGGCCACCCTTTGGCTGTGCGACGCAGAACGACTCGTGTGCCGTATGCCCTGACACGACACGACCCGTGCTACGTAGCACGACTCGTGTCGGCACCAGAACAGGATATTTTTTATATTTCTTCTAGAAGGTCTCCATGGAGTATAAATACCAATCCATTCAACATTTTGAAGGGAGATCCGATTTGCTACTGTTCCCACACACCTCACACACCATTCCTTTGATTTCACACCATATTCTCCATCCCATTCATCTATTTTAAGATCTACATCATCTCTCATTAATTTCCTCCATCCAAATCAAGTGAAGAAACAAGGAAGCTTGGGTGATCACCAAAGGAAGAAGGGAGATTCAATTGGAACCATTTCCAAGGGAGTTTTCATTCCAATTTTGTGTTAATCCTTTAGTTTATCATGATTTGTAAGAATTATAATGTCTATGTTATGGATCTTATGAAGATTGTAGGCTAATCTCCCTTGTGAGATTAGCAACATGAAGGTTGTTGGTTAATTTGTGGATCTATGTAATTAAATTCATATGTTGATGGGGATATTCGATTCTCTATCATTGGTGCTTTTATATCATGAGATCTATGATGTTTTGTGTATTTGATTGTTCTAATTATATGATTAGATTGAGAAATCAATTATGTGCTTAGGATAGTCAAGTGAATCATTTCATCAAACACCTCATGTACATTATAAATGGTAAAGTGATTGAGAAGTCCTTTATTATTTAGAACTCTTTGATAGAACATGTGATTAGTTAGATTGAGAAGTCAATTGATTATATGAAGGGATTCTATAATTGAACTTAGTACCTAGTTGGAATAGTTTAATTTAGAACCAACCTTTGATCTATTTTGAGATTGTGCAAATGATCTACATCCTATTCATTTCGAGAGGAAGTTTAGGTGGTATTAGTGTTGGCCCTTAGTCTTAACCCTTGATACATATGAGTTTAATGCATGAATCCATAAGTTACCACTTCAATAGTGTTGTTAATCTCACTTCTACTCAATTTGGAAAACCACTCATTCATCATTTTTATCTTGTCATTTGATTATTGCTTGTCTACTTTCATTTAATTACTTGTTATCCAAACCATCCATCTATGATTCTTTTCTATAAAATCGTGATAAACGTGATATCGCTTAAGTGGTAGCATCGACCTCCCTGTGGTTCGATAAATTCTTGAATTGGTCATCCCGACTACAAGTTATGGCTAATCAATTGTCACCAAATCATCTCCTGGATCACCATAAATGTTCTCAAGATTCTCATTAGTAGGTAGGTTTTGTGGTCTTCTCCAACTCATGATCTGATAAAAGTGTTATAGTTATAATAGTACTTCAATTAAACATAACAATTAAGATAATTAAACATATAAACATTTATATTCGCAAAATTGTGTCATTAAGGCACTCGAAACATCACTGTTAGTCATACATAAGTAGATTATACATCATAAAGTACTGTCTCAAAAAGGGCCTATCAAGTGTGATATCTAAACATATATATATATATATATATATATATATATATATATATATATATATATATATATATATATACTACCCACTTAAGGGTCAAAAGGTTCCTATTATGGGAACATGTCGCTACTACTATAATAAGAGTCATAGCAAGCCTAAGTCAGTGTAGTACGAGTCTGTCTAATCAATCACTTTCCCATCATCCCCAGGTCCATCCTCTCCAGGCTCCACGGGTGCGGCCGAAATCTCCTCCTGAACAAATGCCGGAACTGGAGGAGCAGGTGGCACGAGGCTAAAAAGCCAGTCATGGAACATAGATGCACAGTAAGCTATGTAGTTTAACACGGGAGGTCCAGGTGGAATTACAAATATCTCGTGGTATATGTGAAGAGCGTTGTCATTCCATGACTCTGGTACGGTGTTAATTAAGAGGAGACAATGACCAAAATCATCCATATCTCCATTACCTTGGGCATCTAGGTGGGGAATAAGTGTCATTTCGCTTATGTGTGTTCCTAGGTCTTATTCTTCAGTTCGTTCCCAAAGTTGCGCTCTGAATCTTCTTCGAGCATTGATCTCGTCAATGTCCATCTGAGTTACAAGTTAAAAACACATTCTAAGTTTATTTAAATATCAAAGAACTTTAAATATTAAAGAATTTTAAATATTTAACACAAGTCAGGAAATCCTATTGTGTAATGATGTCATAATCTAAGGGAATGAGTTGTCCTAGGGGTGTAGTATTATGATCTAAGTTAGGTACTTGAGCAAGTCTGATATAGACTGCTCTGATATAGTGTAGTACCACCCGGACTATATAGTACTCCCTCCGTCCCGCGTTAATCTTGACGTTTGTTTTATGCACGGAGATTAAGAGATTAATATTTTAATGTGTAGTGAGGTGAAAAAATTAATATTTAATGTAAAGTGAGTAGTTGTATTAGTGTTGTGTGTGTACCCTACATAAAATAATTAATTATTTCGTGTGGGCCAAACTTGATAAAAAAAAGAAATGTAAACCTTAATGTGGGACAATCCAAAATGAAAAACGTAAACCTTAAGGTGGGACTGGAGGGAGTATTGTTTTCAAAATGGCACTTTGTCTAAGTTTCAAGTCAATGATCAATTTTATGCCACAGTGATTAGTACATATTTTAGTCATCAAACCACAAAAGTAAAATGTGCATTTGAACATATGTGCACCTAAAAGAAGCATCCAAGCTGTTTGCATCTAGCTTTTATGATGATACTTGTATTATTTCAATGGTGAAAGTGAGATAAATTGTAATCCAATTTGGCAACATTAAAAAGAAAATCGAAAAAGAATGGAAGGTAAATTATAGACAAGGAAGAAACTAAGTACCATGAAGATAGATACCTACTATAAATATCATGTCATGAGAGTAGATCAAATCAGATTATTCATTTCGTTTATGTTATCACAACTAAAGGAATTATAAATGGTTCTTACATTTTCCCTATCGACAAAAAGTAGATGGATGTAAAAATTATATCGATGAAACCACGTCAGAAATTAGTGTATCTCAAAATTGCTTCTAGAAATAATACTCTTAAAAAGCATGCATAATACGTATCAAATGATGAGTGATGTGTGCTAAGTGATAAGTAGTAGTTGAATTGATGTTTTGATTAGTGGAGTTAACAATACCAGTCAAGTTCATATAGCAGAATTGCTTCCAATACCCAGAAACCTGGCCTTAGAAAAACTATGCTTGTGGATGAGTGTGACTATAGGAACTTCCCCACCCTTTCTGGAATCTATTTTTTTTGGGCAAAAGCTCCTGCGCCTCTGGGGACACGGTCTGTGTTCCCATGTGAACACAATCCTTCCCCTCTCTATTCTATTTAAACCTATGTATTGCTAGAGAGTTTAAATTGTAAAGGAATACGGAAATTGCAAAGGGGTACGGATCTAAATCCGTGTGTCCGAACGCACAAGAAACTCACTCTTCTTTTTTCCCTTTTGGATACATGCATCCTATTTATGTCTACGTCTTATCTGCACAAGTGAAGCAGGAATTACAATGATAAGACCCATTGCTGAAGATGAAGAATAGATATAGGTATACTTCACCTTTTAGTTTCCAAAGAAAATAGGTAGAACGAAAAAGACGTGGACTATAGCTAGCACAAATATGAAGATGTGAAGAATTTATAATGCTCTTAGTGACAACAATATTATTGCTTTACCCAAACAATCAACATTTAATGAGCTGGACAAAATTGAAGCAAACAAGCCTGATATAATTTACCTCTTTCTCATTATGACCTATAGTGTAAGAGTACCAAGAAAACGTCGTAGGGCCGTCGCCCATCATGGTCGGATAATTCCACGAAATAATGAGTTATGAGAGTACAAAAGCTTTCACTGAACAGTCTGAGCTCATCAAGTTTCAAGTATGTAACAAACTTGAACAACTTATTTTACATATTCTGAAGGCAGCCAATTAGAACTCATTCCTCCATTCACCATCGTGCACTATACTATTCACCATCTTGCACTTCGATCTGTGACAGCAAATAAGGGAATAAAACTTGTGGTAGTGTTGTTCAAGTGGTAAGACTGATTACCACATCATGATTTTGATTAGTAATAACTTGGTCATTCAAAATTGCCTATTTATGAAAAGCAGTGTAATTTTGTAGTAAAAAAATAATAAACACAGAAAATTTTTATCCTGTAACTTTCCATCTATCACGATTCACGGGTTTTCATGCCTTTTCATCTACTGCCAAAACAAACATATACCAAATGTCTTATTTCTGAGAAATTATCACAAAAATTAAAATTAAAAAAAAACTCAAAAATAAAGAACTACTGCAACTTAATTATAATGAAACCACTCAGCTCCCAACCTACACTCTTGAAGAGAGGAGGAAGATGGGTGCCTGAGAAATTCTGGGGACAACAAATTTCCTCTTGAGTTGGTCTAGCAATAAAAAAAAATAAATGACATTAGAAGTTCATGAATAATAGACATCAAATACCAATTTCCAAAGGGTTATCTAACAACAGCAATGGCAACACATTATTATTGCCATTAAAAAATATCAATCAGTAAATGAAGTCAAGCAAGCTAAAGGCTATGTGCTACGCGACCGTGCAAATGAATAAGAAGAAATAATCGATATGACATAAGGTTTAAAGCAAGAATCGTAGGATAAATAGAAGATTAATGTGGACTTACCTTGATAGTATTAAGTTGTCCAGGTTAACAACCTGCAAACTCTTTTACCAATTCACATGTTTTTCTCCTATACATTAGCAAAGTTCTACTTCCACAATTGCAAGTTATACCCTACAATAACCCATAACAATGACAAGAAAATTATCAGGAGAAAATGATGGTGAGAAAGAAACATAAATTCTGGTAGAAAAATAGAAGGATAGAAAATGGCTTCTGGTACGCATCAAACGGCTCACAACCTGAAACGACCTACTATATTATAAAAATATAAATAACATTTTAAGAGAAATTTTTAGATCTAATATGATTTAATTAAAATAGACGGACACATTTTGTGGAAATATAAAACTTGTTTGCAGCGGAATTTAAAATTCAAAAGAACAATAATGAACCGTATTTCATAGCATAGTTAAAATGAGAACTACCTTTCAAAAATAAATGATCATGAAACTGAATATTAAGCACTTTATTTAAAGTAGAGGTAAATACATTAAAAGATTCTCATTAAATTGAATCACCTCTAATGAAATAAATAATTAAGAAGCTCTTACTATTAAATAAATATTAAATGAATTTATCATGATAAACATGTTAATGTATATAAACAATATAACAATAAAGCCAAATAAATACCAAATAATTACTTTATCACCCATCTTCTCTCTCCATACTCCATCTCCTTTAATCTGTAAAATGTTTAAATGATGGGATGAGCAAACCACAGCTCAGTGGGAAAATATTTGTCTACAATATATAACACATATATAAATATTAATAAATCACAAGCAACACGTAAATCTTATCTGTGAACATGTCTGTGAATGATCGATCATGAAGTACGACGGGCGTTATCCGAGGATTACTTTAAAATCCCGACACCTGAAAGTGTCCTGACTTAAATGAATGTACTAGCACGGTGGGCCTTTCAAGGACCTTTTACAAACCAAGTATTCCCGAGGACCTTTTCATCAGTCCCGGACCCATGTCACGGTCCCTGGCTACATGTCTGTGAACAGTATTATGAATAATCTATGTTCATGGACAATATTACGAGTAATACTCTGTGACTGTGATGCAAACAGTAACTTATCAATGTAATACATAAGCACATGAATTAGACAAAGTTTAGATTTCCCCACCTGGAATGAATGTCGATGATGAATGGATGCACTTGAATGTAGATGATAAATCCGTGTCTTGTAATAACTTTCATATATCATAAAACTATATTTATCTCAAATTAATATGTAAACTTAAAATAGAAATAAGATAATAAGTTTAAATCTTTAGAATATAGTGGAAGTGATACTTCAATATTTGAAATAAGAGATATTAATGGAATTTACCATGAATGGTTTTATTAAATACGAATGTATAGATAATTTATAACTGACAAAATTAAAATAGGATCAATTTGAAATTAAATAAACATGTAATCTTTTGTGATTGAAAGAATATATCTAAATTTAATAAAATAATAAGGTATACAACTATATGTTTTGGATTTTCAAAGTGATTGTAGTAAAACCTAGAATTTCTCATATGCACCGATAACAATTTAATATATTTAAATTTAAACAATAAAATCATATGAAAATCACATAAAATATAATATGTATAGTAATATAAAACATATTCGAAATTTATGATTTTTAGGAATCAGTAAATATAATTTTCATATTTTAAAAAATTAAGATAAGATATTCTTTAAACAATTTAAGTAGTAATAGAATATTTATAATAAATATTATATAATATCTATAAACTTAAAAATTATACAGTAGATTTAAAATATTAAAATATATAACATATATGAAAATCAGAATATTTGGATTCGTGAAAGTATTTATTTTATAATTTCAAATCAGAAAGAAGGAGTTGGGACGAATGAGATATTATTGTGATATAAAATCAATGTAAAATCATACATATCCTCAAATTATTAAAATATTATTAACAACTTAAAATAACATAATGTATGATATATAATAAAATCACAATAATTTGATGTCATTGAAAATTATTTTAAGATAGTAACAATGAAAACAGAATACATTACAGTTCATGTATAAAAATTATTATACATTTAATTTAAAATAATTTACTCATTTATTCAATAGGTATTTTTACTGTGCATCATAAACATGTAATATAAAATATATAAAAATATAATAATATTTGAAGACCTTCAAATATTTTATTTGAAATTTCAAATCAGTGGTGAGTTCATGATCTAAACTGAATGTACTAATATAGTAAAATTTGTATTAAAAAATACAGTACTCCAAATTATATGAAATTTTCATATATTACCAAAAACACAATATAATATAACATATACAAAAACAAGGATTTTTATATCCGTTTAAATATGCTTTCAAAATTTTCAAATAGAAAACTAAACATATTTGACAGCATGATCAGAAACATTGAAAATTTAATATAAAATAATTTAATCGTCCTTTCGTCATGAAATTTTTACAAAATATCAAAAACTTTATGATTCATAACATATCCAAAATTAAATTACTAAACGATCTGGATTTTGGATATGTTATGAATCATGAAGTTTTTGATATTTTGTAAAAATTTCATGACGAAAGGACGATTAAATTATTTTATATTAAATTTTCAATGTTTCTGATCATGCTGTCAAATATGTTTAGTTTTTTATTTGAAAATTTTGAAAGCATATTTAAACGGATATAAAAATCCTTGTTTTTGTATATGTTATATTATATTGTGTTTTTGGTAATATATGAAAATTTCATATAATTTGGAGTACTGTATTTTTTAATACAAATTTTACTATATTAGTACATTCAGTTTAGATCATGAACTCACCACTGATTTGAAATTACAAATAAAATATTTGAAGGTCTTCAAATATTATTATATTTTTATATATTTTATATTACATGTTTATGATGCACAGTAAAAATACCTATTGAATAAATGAGTAAATTATTTTAAATTAAATGTATAATAATTTTTATACATGAACTGTAATGTATTCTGTTTTTATTGTTACTATCTTAAAATAATTTTCAATGACATCAAATTATTGTGATTTTATTATATATCATACATTATGTTATTTTAAGTTGTTAATAATATTTTAATAATTTGAGGATATGTATGATTTTACATTGATTTTATATCACAATAATATCTCATTCGTCCCAACTCCTTCTTTCTGATTTGAAATTATGAAATAAATACTTTCACGAATCCAAATATTCTGATTTTCATATATGTTATATATTTTAATATTTTAAATCTACTGTATAATTTTTAAGTTTATAGATATTATATAATATTTATTATAAATATTCTATTACTACTTAAATTGTTTAATGAATATCTTATCTTAATCTTTTAAAATATGAAAATTATATTTACTGATTCCTAAAAATCATAAATTTCGAATATGTTTTATATTACTATACATATTATATTTTATGTGATTTTCAAATGATTTTATTGTTTAAATTTAAATATATTAAATTGTTATCGGTGCATATGAGAAATTCTAGGTTTTACTATAATCACTTTGAAAATCCAAAACATATAGTTGTATATCTTATTATTTTATTAAATTTAGATATATTCTTTCAATCACAAAAGATTACATGTTTATTTAATTTCAAATTGATCCTATTTTAATTTTGTCAGTTATAAATTATCTATACATTCGTATTTAATAAAACCATTCATAGTAAATTCCATTAATATCTCTTATTTCAAATATTGAAGTATCACTTCCACTATATTCTAAAGATTTAAACTTATTATCTTATTTCTATTTTAAGTTTACATATTAATTTGAGATAAATATAGTTTTATGATATATGAAAGTTATTACAAGACACGGATTTATCATCTACATTCAAGTGCATCCATTCATCATCGACATTCATTCCAGGTGGGGAAATCTAAACTTTGTCTAATTCATGTGCTTATGTATTACGTTGATAAGTTACTGTTTGCATCACAGTCACAGAGTATTACTCGTAATATTGTCCATGAACATAGATTATTCATAATACTGTTCACAGACATGTAGCCAGGGACCGTGACATGGGTCCGGGACTGATGAAAAGGTCCTCGGGAATACTTGGTTTGTAAAAGGTCCTTGAAAGGCCCGCCGTGCTAGTACATTCATTTAAGTCAGGGCACTTTCAGGTGTCGGGATTTTAAAGTAATCCTCGGATAACGCCCATCGTACTTCATGATCGATCATTCACAGACATGTTCACAGATAAGATTTACGTGTTGCTTGTGATTTATTAATATTTATATATGTGTTATATATTGTAGACAAATGTTTTCCCACTGAGCTGTGGTTTGCTCATCCCATCATTTAAACATTTTACAGATTAAAGGAGATGGAGTATAGAGAGAGAAGATGGGTGATAAAGTAATTATTTGGTATTTATTTGGCTTTATTGTTATATTGTTTATATACATTAACATGTTTATCATGATAAATTCATTTAATATTTATTTAATAGTAAGAGCTTCTTAATTATTTATTTCATTATAGGTGATTCAATTTAATGAGAATCTTTTAATGTATTTACCTCTACTTTAAATAAAGTGCTTAATATTCAGTTTCATGATCATTTATTTTTGAAAGGTAGTTCTCATTTTAACTATGCTATGAAATACGGTTCATTATTGTTCTTTTGAATTTTAAATTCCGCTGCAAACAAGTTTTATATTTCCACAAAATGTGTCCGTCTATTTTAATTAAATCATATTAGATCTAAAAATTTCTCTTAAAATGTTATTTATATTTTTATAATATAGTAGGTCGTTTCAGGTTGTGAGCCGTTTGATGCGTACCAGAAGCCATTTTCTATCCTTCTATTTTTCTACCAGAATTTATGTTTCTTTCTCACCATCATTTTCTCTTGATAATTTTCTTGTCATTGTTATGGGTTATTGTAGGGTATAACTTGCAATTGTGGAAGTAGAACTTTGCTAATGTATAGGAGAAAAACATGTGAATTGGTAAAAGAGTTTGCAGGTTGTTAACCTGGACAACTTAATACTATCAAGGTAAGTCCACATTAATCTTCTTTTTTTGAAGGGTAATATAGAATTTTTAGATGATAAATAAATTATAAAGTATGTTATATGTGTTAGCTGAGAGTGATAAATTTGTAATTAAAATATACTTTTAGGGGTGAAGATTGATGTAATGTTTCCTTTTTTTGGTGGTGAAGTTTAATGTGGGACAGACGAAAATAGAAGGCATGAAGTTTATTATGAGATATAGGGAGTAATAAGCAAACTTAAAATATACATTGAATCATAAGTTAAAATTACAATTATACTTCTAAAATTTAAAATAAAAAAAAAACAGCGAATTAGGGGACTGTTAAGTGAATTGGAGGTGAGGTTAAGGGTGGTGCCCATGATGGTAAACATTTAGATTTTGTGGGGGTAACATCCATCAAATATATACTCAATAAATAAATTAATGTGTAATAAGTAGTTATATTGATGTTAATATGAAATAATTAAGGGTTAAATTGAAAAAAAAAACAATGAACTTTACTCTTATAGCAAATTAATTCCAACTTTTAAGAAATTGCAAAAAAAAAAAAACACTTTTAAGTATTGTTGTAAAACACACCAAAAAATTATTACTTTTAATCACAAATGAGATGCGTTTTAAAACAATAATTAAAGGTTGTGTTTTTTTTTTTTTACCATTTAAAAAAAATAGAGATTAATTTCCATTAGAAATAAAATTGATGATTTTTTTTACCATTAATCCAATAATTAATTATTTGTGATGGATCTATGCTAGTATATAACTTTTGAGGATTGAAACGTGAAACCACACAAAAACAAGGCGCCAGTTTAAAATGTACAAATATAAGGATCTTCTAGGAATAATCTTGCATATTTTGTATTTTTTCTATTCGTTCATAAAATAGATGGTCCCAAACCCTGCCAAGTGTGCGCCGTTATAGAGAGCATAGTCCGAGTTAATAGCAGTACACTGACTCAGTCAAGAGTCTCTTCCTCATTAATTCCTCCCCTGCCATTGTTGCTACTCCAGTTTACACATGTTTCCCACATAGCCATTACCTCTCCACTTTCTTCTCCATCTTCTCCTCCCCTCCCTCCTATTTATGAATTAGCCCTTCTCTCTATCTCTCCCTCTGAAACTTGTTTTCTCATTCGAATTTTCTTCCATGGCGGCGTCTCTAAACCTGCCAACCGGGATGTCTACTTTGAATTCTCCTGCTGATCGCCTATCCGCTGCCAAGAGTATCACTGACCTGTTCTTTCGCTGCGATTCGAGGGCGCCTCGTCGGAGAGTATGCTTCTCTAGGTCTACCGTTGTTACCAATAGTCTCGGATATGGCAACAGCGATTCTATTGCCAACGCTACTGTGTTCTCACCTAATGGCTCCTTTGTCTCTGTAAGTTTTTATTAATATGTGTTTTTATTCTGAAATCGTAATGGGATAGGAGTGATGTTGCAAATGTTTGTTATTAATAGAGGACGTAGTTTACAATATACTATATGACTGCTGTGCGTTGATGGATTGAGATTCTTTTGATTTCCCCCAATTCAACTAGTATCAAGATAGTCTTATTTGAATGTAATTGTTAGATTCAAGCCTCTTTTCCTAATTACAGTTCTTGAAATCAATTAGCTATTCTGTTCATTCGTGATTTCCCGGGAAATAACAGATGATAATTTGTATAATGCAGCATGTAGAGGTGCTGGATGCATTATAATGCATATCGTATGCTCAAACTCCATTACAAGTACTTGATGAGTCAGTTTAGTGGTAAACCATGAAAAGTAGTCATTCGTTACTTCTGTTTACTGTTTCCTTTTGTTGTTCATCCAGGTTACCTCTATTGTCAAAATATCTCTGATGTGAAACTCTGGGTTTCAATCATTGTCCCTTTAGTGGCATTCAGGGTGTTTTAGAAAGGCCCATTTGTTTTAATATTGATGTGATTATTCAGATTTTGAATGCTTCTCTTTAACCAATCGGTCATATCTCATATTTAATTTATTAGAACACTGAGTTTTAAGTAGACAAGGTGGAATTTCTCATTTTTCCTTTATTTTGTTTCGTTTTGCCCCCCCTCCCCCCACCCCCCACTTTTTTTTTTTTTCCTGTTTGCTTATCACCATATGTTTTGTCTTTAAAACTTTCAGCAATATAATCACTGTAGATGTTTGTCCCAAAATGAATCTTGAAAATATTCTCTTTTCAGTCTAGGGATGACGGTCAGCAGCTGCCAAACATTGGTGTAAATTCTCTAAGAAAAACAAAAATAATCTGTACTATTGGTCCTTCCACCAGCTCGCGTGAGATGATCTGGAAATTGGCAGAAACTGGAATGAATGTGGCACGTTTGAATATGTCTCATGGTGATCATGCTTCACACCAGAAAACCATTGATCTGGTCAAAGAATATAATGCACAATTTGAAGAGAAGGTTGTTGCCATCATGTTAGATACCAAGGTATGTACCAATTGAATGGCTCATCTCATTGATCTGAATCAATCTGTGTATGCAGTGTTAACCGTACTTACAGAGAAACAACAAACAATATCCTCCGCGTTTGTGTTCTAATGTGCCACATTTATAATTTGTGGGAAATTATTATCCTTGTGTCATGTGTATGTTTGTTAAGCTTGGGGTGTTTGTCTGTTTCTTTTTGTTAATATGGAATCTCAATTATCTTAATTAGGGTCCAGAGGTCAGAAGTGGAGATGTGCCACAGCCAATTCTTCTACAAGAGGGGCAAGAGTTCAACTTTACCATCAAAAGAGGAGTTAGTACAGCTGATACTGTTAGTGTTAATTATGATGACTTCATAACTGATGTTGATGTTGGGGATATTATACTGGTTGATGGTGAGTGAAATTCATGTTAAAAAATACAGCATCTTGTATCTTGTGTACAGATATGAATATCTTATTACATGATGTAGGTGTTAATGTATCACTATAATTATTCTGTTCTTGTTAGTATCTCATACAGGTTCTATACATAATATATGTACAATTGTAGATGCAGCGATGAGTTCATTTTTATATATTTGGTAATTTGAATATCCTTTTGTGTAGCTTGTTATCACTGTCTCTCAGTGCAAATGAATTAAAAGCAAAATAATTTGAAAGCTTGTAGGCTTTATGTTTGTTTGGAGTTGGGGTTTGTACTTGTTAGGTTTTCCCTAAAGATTGTTTAACATGTGCACTATTTAATTATTCCTTCATTGCAGCAAGTTGAATTGCAATTCGTATTTATGTGCTTAAGTTTTGGTGCAAAATCTTGATCTTTTTTTGTCTCTAATGCAAACAAAGTCAATTTATACAAGTGAGTGTCCTTTTACAGGTGGAATGATGTCTTTACTTGTGAAATCAAAGACAGAGGACGTGGTAAAATGCAATGTAGTTGATGGTGGAGAACTGAAGTCAAGGCGGCATTTGAATGTCCGTGGAAAAAGTGCAACTCTGCCTTCAATAACAGGTTGATTGACCTAATGCTCTGATATTCAATGTTTCTGTTTTCACTGATCAGAATTTTATAACTCTTAAATTAAACACCATGTGCCATCTCACAGACAAAGACTGGGAAGATATCAAGTTTGGTGTGGATAACCAGATTGATTTTTATGCTGTTTCTTTTGTCAAGGATGCAAAAGTGGTCCATGAGCTGAAAAATTATCTTAAACGTAATACCTCTTATTATCTCATCCTTCATGGTTAGCTTTCTTTCTCTGAATTTCTTTGATTTTTACAAATGAACTTTGAAATTTTGTCTGCAGGTTCTAATGCTGATATTCATGTTATCGTAAAGATTGAAAGTGCCGATTCTATACCAAATCTGCACTCTATCCTTTCTGCATCTGACGGGGTTAGTGTAGTCTGTATGGACCTTTCTATTATATTGTCAGGCTACTTAATAATTTGAGAAGTATGGAGCATTCAGGAATGGGATATATATATATATTTTTAAAATTTTGATAAATAGCCATGGCATGTTCCATGTGAATTTTCTTTTAATGCACATCAAGTGAAACCACTGTGGAGCGTTAGATTATAAGATTCTTGTTGCCTACTTAAACTGAAACTGGTATATGATGCAATAACCTTGGGATCTTTTATTCAGTTCACTTAAGTGGTCAATATGGCATATGTGATACATGAAGTGATTGGGATTAAGGGGTAGATGCAATATGCAGTTAAAAAGATGATATCTGTATGGACATGTTAGTAATTTCACTTAAGTAGTTAAGTTAAGGTATCCTGGTACTAGTCCTTAACTGAACTCTGAACTCCAAAATTAGTTTTTAGATAAGAAAATCAAATATATCAATTTAGAAAAAGAACTTAGAACTCAAGAAGGGTGGGGTGGGGGTAGGTGACACTTTTGTATGGGTCTAAACATTAGGAGGAGAATTTGAAAGAGAAAAGGATGCTCATCATAGGAGACTAGATATTAAGGCTAAGCATTTAGTTGAAAACAGTATTAAAAAAAACATGTAAAAAAAGGTTGATACTTTGGTTGAAGTTGATGAAAAGATATAGAAAAATTAAGAGAAGTTGAGTACATATCTTAATTTGACTGCTGAAAGTAACTCTTTGTTTTTATTCCAGTACTAAACTTTAGTCCTTAATTCAAAAATTATTAATTGCTCCAACTCTATAATCACCTGAAATACTACCTCTTCTGAATATGTATTCATATTTATGTATATTTTATGTTCTGCTCTTTAGTTAAAACTTTCTTGGGGATAAGAATTCTTATATTGAAAATATAGATAACACCTCGTCACTTGATAAATTCATGCATCTATTATGTAAAACATGGCCTTCATTTTAATAATGCCGTAACTGATTACAGTTGGCAACAGAAATAAGGGGTGTTTTTAATCATCATAAGCCAAGAAAGCGATTTTCTTTTGAACAATGTACTCTGAGTGATAATTTTTTTATTTTTTTTTAATTTGAAGCTTTTAGTACATGTTATGCATGTCACATTACTCGAGTTCTTAATAATAGGACAGTCATTTGTTAAACAATACTCCCTCCGTCCCATTTCAATGTTTACATATTTCTATTTTGGGCATCCCATTTCAATGTTTACGTTTCCCTTTTTGGAATATGGGACCCACCTAAAACAATTAATATATCACCATGGTCCCCACATCCAACACTAATACACCTACCCACTTTACATTAAATATTATATCTTTCCACCCACTATCTATTAAAATACTATACTCCTTAATCAACGTGCAAAAGCAAACGTAAACATTGAAACGGGACGGAGGGACTATATAATAGGTGACAACTATTTTAAGAAGCTTAATGCATGGATAATAAATAAATATAGGGGTATTGTCAATTCCTAAAACAATTTTCTTATTTTAGAAATTATATACGTATAGATTTAGGCAGTGTTGTGGACCAGAGGATCAATAGGTTGGTCTGATTGACCATTGGTCTAACCAATTTTCTAAACTAACTAAAAAAACTATATTTACTGTACAAAATCACACTTTAAGTCTTAATAGTAAGAAAAACGCACTCACATACCCATGTTAAAAAGGAAACTAGAAAATTGAACATATCTAAGTAAATTAAAAATGGCACTAATTACAAAGTTTTTCAAAATAGTTAAGTATTTGAGGATAGAGTTAGAAAAAGGATATATTTATCTCAATATTCTTACAGAAGTGAAGAATTGGATGGGTATGTTTATTAATATGAACCAAGTTCCCCCACATAGGATAAATAGATTTACATGTTGAGAATAGTGAATAAAAAGAGACTAAGTGGCATATCGGAACCTTAAAAAATTATACTCTCTCGGTCCCATGATAGATTGCCCCATATTGTAGATACGAAGATTAAGAAAAGTTACTATTTGACTAACTTTTATTGACTGTGATGTGGTCTTTTGAGGTAATAAATAAATTATAATGTATGTCATGTGTATTAGGTGGAGGTGGCAATTTTGAAATTAAGATATTTTTTAAGATTATAGGATTGAGGTAGTGTTTCTATTTTTTTGGGTGGTTCAAGATATTGTGTGATAGATGGAGACAGAAAATGTAAAGATAATCATAGGATGTTGGGAGTAATAATTATCATGTTTAAAATGTTGTCTTCACAACGCTTAAAAACATTTAGGAAAATGAAAATAGTAGAAATAGACACTGGGATAAGGAAACATACAGAAATACACTAAATAATATATGCATAAGTTTCCTAATTAAAAACGCTTAATTTGCCAAGTCCAATTAACACGGCTGGTTTTACCGATTGAACCTTTTGAATGAATTTTGATCGGTTTGATCAACTGATTACTTGTCCGGTGCGCAGTTCAAAGACTGCCAGTCCTTGTGTGCATGTGATTTCCTTTCACAATTAAGATGTAAGACAAAAAAGAAATTTTTATCCCTTTAAAGTGATTCTTAGGATTACTGGAATTTGGATCTCTATTATGCATGGTACTGAAACCAGTGGATGGCATCATGTGGGTAATATTGAAGGATTTTGACTGCTTCGGAGCCTCTACGCACGTGAATATTACATAATCACTCCAAAAGTTTTTTTTACAATGAGAATTGTACATTTCAAATCCATTTATAGGGTTAACTCAAGTAGAAAGCCTAAATGAATCAGTAGAGTGATGCAAGGTATGTAAGTTAGACAAAAGGAAGGTAGAAAATTTACATCCATATCCTACCTGACACCTTTAATTTCGAGATTGTATCAAGTCCTTACAAGGTTCTAAGTGAGAGTGTTTTTGTTTCCATCAATTCATGTGGCTGTGACCTGTACATCGTATGTTGCTAAATTTGAATCAAGTTAGTTGGTTAATATTTTTAATATTATTCCCAACTGTTGAGCTGATGATGGTGATAGGCTATGGTGGCTCGTGGTGATCTCGGTGCTGAATTGCCGATTGAAGAAGTCCCATTGTTACAGGTACTTACTGCAAAATATTGAAAGTTACTTTCTTGATACATTTCTTGCTTTGCTGAATATACCAAATATGACCACATGGAACTAAATCTAGAGAGATTGAAATCATGAATAAGGAGATTTTAATTATTATTAACAATATTGTGTGGATTTTCTGCAGTCTTGACATGTTAAGCTTTCTCTAAGTGCCACCTTTGATTCTCTTCTTCTTTGGTTTAGCAATCTACCTAATTTTGTTTTTTCCTGATCTCTTTCTGGTTTTTTAATTCAATTATGAACCTCTCCCAGGACTTATATCCAGGTGTTTCATTTTTCTATAAGTAACTACTACCACTGCTAATTTGTTAAGTTAATAACTGAGTCCAGTGTAAAAGCATTTAGCGTGTCTTCCAGCTATGATGTTGTAAAAAAAGTTATTTTACATTGACACAGGAAGACATTATAAGAAGGTGCAGAAGCATGCAAAAACCAGTCATAGTAGCTACAAATATGCTAGAGAGTATGATTGACCACCCAACTCCAACAAGGGCTGAAGTTTCTGACATTGCTATAGCAGTACGAGAAGGTACTGATGGAATAATGCTTTCAGGAGAAACAGCTCATGGGAAGTGAGTTATCTTGGTCCTTGGAATGCACATATGCTAACATGATTTCATTCCGCTCTTTTACTTGTAATTTTTTTCTTAATGTTTTAAAACTGCTTTGACCATTAAATCTTATTAGTTACCAAATGAGTTCAACATTTCGGGCTATCTCGAGTACTTGCTATATTCTAACTGAAAATGGAACATATGCTGGAAACTTTCAGTTCTGGGCTGAGATGGTCTACAGGCATACTGTTGTTAGTTTTGAAGATGGTTTCAAATTTTTTGTTTTTGTCAAATTTTCTCTTCTAGCATTTTTATCTAGAAACTGTCCTTGGGAGCACCAATTTCCATTATCTTACCTGCAATTTTGGATAACTCAGTTAAATAAAAAACCTGAACTAGGTGTTTAGGACGGGAGGGAGGGGACTTAAACCTATGGAAATCCAGCTTGGTTTTTATTTTTGGCATGAATTTCGCTTTGGAGTGTTCTTAAAATTCCAATAGTTTTTTGTATTTTTTCTTCCACGATGCATCTAAAACTAATTTATTTAATTGCTTACTGTGCTATGGATGAGTGATTTTTAATCTAAGAACCATTTTTTTGTATTAGATTCCCATTGAAGGCCGTTAAAGTGATGCATACTGTTGCTTTGAGGACTGAGAAAAGCTTACCAATCACATTCAGCTATCCAGGTCAATCTGAGGCCTACAAGGTGCGTGTAGTGTTTACTTTTATAATTTCAGATCAGAATTCTTCATAAAATTATTTCAGTATTATTATTATAAGATTGCACCTTATAATTTTCTAGTATCTCCATCTCCTCCTTTTTAGTTTTTACTTTTATAATTTCAGATCATAATTCTTCATAAAATTATTTCAGTATTATAAGATTGCACCTTATAATTTTCTAGTATCTCCATCTCCTCCTTTTTATCTCTTGCTTCCAATCTAAGTTTATAGCTGTGAGCTTATGGAGTCATTTCTCCTATTGAAAGCAATGGCTCAATTGGAAAGTAGAACCCTTTGGTCTGGGTGATACTCCAGAATGTTATCTATGGAATTTTGAAACATGGAGATATTGGGCAGGAAAAAAAGAAAAAGGAATTTTGAAACATGGAGATATTGGGCGGGAAAAAAGAAAAAGGATATCCAGAGAGATTATGTGTCTGTCCTCATGATATATTTGAGTATAAAGACAACCCACGAACCAAATAAAAAGAAAAAAGAAATATAATCAATAACCAAATACTAGAACTGTTATCAATCACGTCTACTCAAGAAGAAGAGGTTGAAAACTATTAAGTTAAAAATAATATGAGTTTACCAAGTGGAACTATGCTAAGTTACAGTATTATTGCAACATATCTCTTCATATAATATTTTCTTTGAGGACTTTCTACTTCCACACCTTCAAATTGAGATCAATATTAACTCTATTAGAGATTAGAACTCGAGAATGGCTTCTTTTCAAATTGTCTGTACTACTTTCACTTACTATACAACTTAAACTGAATGCGATAAAAAAATATGCAGAGCCACATGAGCGATATGTTTGCCCTCCATGCCACCACAATGGCGAACACTTTGGCAACTCCCATCATAGTTTTCACTAGAACAGGTTCAATGGCCATAACTTTGAGTCATTACCGGCCGTCCTCAACAATATTTGCCTTTACAAACGTGTAAGTTTATATGCTACCAGTCTTTAGCATCACCAATGGCATGTATATCTTTTTAGAACCATACACTTACTCTTGATGAGAGTCAACTGTGGAGGCATAGCTGAGTGCAAGCATGAATAATTGCCTTACTGCTGTCTTCTTCTTGTTTGCTAGCTGGACGTTCCAAATTACCAATTTGTGCAATTTTATTTTCAGAAAACATTCCTTATCTTCGATTCAACTGTATTTCATTTATTCATTGATTTGCTGACTTTTCCAAGATGATTTTGTGAACTATGTAATATTAGACAAAAGCAGTTATTTAGTGTGAAAATGTTAGGAAACGGGCCCTTGACCAAGCCTGCCTAGCCCACCTAGCCTGGCCGGCCCAAGTTACCCGGACCAGGACGCTGCGGGTCGCTGCAGATCGCTGCCCCGGCCCGCCCCGCCCCTAACAAGGCCTGCAGGCCATGCACCCCAACCCTCAGGCAAAGGGGTTGTAAATCCATCTGCCTGCAGGATGTTGCCAGGGGGAATCGAACCCCTGGCCTTTAGGTATAAAGGAGTACTTATGTCTCCTTATACCACCAGTTGAGCTGCAGCTCGAGCTGCAGCTCAACTGGTGGTATAAGGAGACATAAGTACTCCTTTATACCTAAAGGCCAGGGGTTCGATTCCCCCTGGCAACATCCTGCAGGCAGATGGATTTACAACCCCTTTGCCTGAGGGTTGGGGTGCATGGCCTGCAGGCCTTGTTAGGGGCGGGTCGCTGCAGATCGTCCTGGTCCGGGTAACTTGGGCCGGCCAGGCTAGGTGGGCTAGGCAGGCTTGGTCAAGGGCCCGTTTCCTAACAGAAAAGCTGGAAGACACTGGTTGAGATCAGTGATATAGGCTAGATAAAAAGGGTGCATCCAATTCAAACTGCATTATTGAATCTCTTAACATTCTCGTATGTACAAGTGTATAAAATTCTTGGTTTTTATTAACAGAGAAAGGGTGAAGCAGCGGTTGATCCTCTATCACGGGGTAATGCCAATAGTTATGCAGTTCACCGATGATGTGGAGGAGACATTTTCACAAGCTCTGAAGCTTTTATTGGTAAGAAGATTACTATTCCATTATTTTGTAGCATGCTACTTGAGTTGATTTCACGTCTCACTCTCTCTGTCTCTTCCAGAGTAAGGGTCTGGTGATTGAAGGGCAGTTTGTGACACTCGTACAAAGTGGAGCACAACCGATATGGCGACGAGAATCCACTCACCATATTCAGGTTCGCAAAGTGCAGAGCTGATAGATGGTTGAGTGCCAGGGAAAGCTTGTAGAGTAAAAAAAAAAAAATCGTTCAATATATGTGTCAAACTAAAGCTGCGGTGAAGTTGAAGGCCTTTTAGTCTTCTCGGAATTCACAATTGTTTTCAAGTAATAAAATTATGTGGTCCTTGTTATACAGTGACCTCCTCTCATTTTTGCATCATTAATGCCAAGTTGAGGGACATTGAGGCTTCGAGTGTAGAGGGAAAGAGTTTACTTTTAAATTTAGCTATACTGTTTTCTTTTGGATGTAAAACTATATCAAAGAGACGAGTATTTCAGTGCTTGTCACTTCCAGTTTGCCATCGACAGATTGTCAAAATTTTGAGCAAAAATACACAATTAATTAGAAGCATATTCCCTTGACAGTCGATTCCCCCTGTTTTTAGGACACCTTTATAGTATCTCTGACAGTGGACGAATATTCAATTTTTATCATCATAGAGATAACAATCGTATGAGTGAGATTGTTTTATTATTTTTTAATTTGTTTTTACTTTTTATTAATTTTTTTTAATATATCGAATTGTTTATAAAATAATTTACTTTTGCCAGTACTTTACATCAATTATGTATTATTTTTTTTACATCAATTATGTATTATTTTTTTAATTAAAATATTATTATTTCTTATTCGTGTTGCAAACACTTTTTTGCCAAGAGAAGGTCAACTACTTTGCCTTGTGAATCCATCTGGTCCAAGACGGAAGAACTTGCAATAGTGTTGCAATTCAAAATAAAACAGGTTGGACTTTGTTTGCACCAATTAATTTAGATGGAGGAGAGAAGAAATAAATGAGTTCGGAGAACATCAGATATTACAGGTTTGATGTAATAACCGCACCCTTCTATACTAATTTTTTTTAGTATGATTATTTTTTTATCGGGTTATATCTACGTTACGTGGTGGAGGAATCTTCGTATATTCATTATTTAAGTATTATTATTAATTATTAATTTAAATTTCTCCCTACTTATCCGGTGCTGCTTCATCAGAAAAGAATGAGATTTCAAATTATGTATTCCATCTTTCCCTTTTCAACCCACAATCACCTCAACTTATCTCTACGTAACAGAAATAGGAGTAAATGCAGGCCCTTATCTATTAAGTAGTTTGTGCGTCGATCATGAACTCATATACGCGGCGTACCTTCTCCCTTCATTGACA
This sequence comes from Pogostemon cablin, assembly GCA_023678885.1. Taxonomy (NCBI): domain Eukaryota; kingdom Viridiplantae; phylum Streptophyta; class Magnoliopsida; order Lamiales; family Lamiaceae; genus Pogostemon; species Pogostemon cablin. Next base: position 14,607,325 of record CM042995.1, read on the forward strand.
AAAAAACTATGCTCTATGGAATCATATAGAATAAGAAGACCCTTACAATCTATCCTGCTATACACTCAAACCCAAATTCCACTCACGTAAAACTCAATGTTTAGCGAGTGACGCACGTTAAGGATTGCACAAGGTGAGTTCGGAATCCATCATCGGTATGTTATGAATTTTCATATCATTATTACTGCAAACCATCATCTTCTATATACCCCATTGTTCCTTAAATTTAATTATACTCTTGTGAATTTTCATGTACTTACAATATACGTTGATTCCTTGTATTTAAGATCGTACATATATATGCTTATTCATTTTTATTATGCTTAGGTGATATTAACTGTGAGCATTAAGATAAAGGGTGTGCATATCATCGTGTTTTCAGCAAACTTGAGGTGGAGAATTCTAAACCTTTTTGTCTACTGTATGTGCTTACGTGTTTGCATTTAATGAATTATTTCACAGTCCCACAGTCATAGAGTACTCTTGTAGTACTATCACAGTTATATGAACCAGGGCACTTTCAGGTGTCGGGATTCTTAATTGGTCCTCGGGTAACGCCCGCAGAGTTCCATGATCGATCATCACAGTCACAGAAAATTTCATGGTGTATGATTATATTTGTGTGAATATGTGTGCATAATATGGTAGACGAATATTTTTCCACTGAGTCATTGTTTACTCACCCCTTTCAATAAAATTATTTTCACAGGTTGAGGAGCAAAACGAGGTATGACCCGATGGAAGCTAAATGTTTGTCTTTAATAAAAGTTTACTTTATATTTCTTTATAAGTTATTAGGCAAAGATTTTCTATATATTATCCTAAATATTGATAATTTTCCAAAAGGTTAATAATTTTATATTCTTATGGATATTTACTTACTTCTCTAAACCTTGTAGTCTCTAAATCTATAGTAATGGATCTGTCCCGGTAGACTTTTATAATATTTTATTTTGAACTTTTAGATAATTTTCATGACAGGTAAGTATATTTTTACAAATTTAAATCTTAATTTGATTCTTCTTAAAATTTGCTGCCTTTGATGTGCTTATCATTTAATCATTTTATTTATTCATTTATTTATCATATATAAAATTTTCTTTTAACTTAAGTTAATTCACTTACTTTTTGGTGGTGATAAATTATACAAATGAGTCCCCTATTTATATAAGTGGTAAGTGAAAAATTATTTCCTTTCCTAAGTAAGTCATAGAAGTTATTTTAATATTTTAGAAATTTATATATTTCATTCATATTTAAAATAAAAATAAAAAGAGAAACAAGACTTATTAATAGAATAATTTACAAAGTTGCAAATATTTTTGTTTATGAACATTTATAATTTCTTTTATAGAATTTTATTGATAACAATATATCATGGGAATTTATTTCCGAAATTGGGTCGTTACATGAGATCACCTATTTCATCATGTTATTTCATTTTGTATTTTACTCTTTAACAGAATAGCATGTGTCATTATTTGTGTCTTACACCACATGCTTCATGATTTAACGATCATTTTTAAAGTATGAATTTTTATGTTATGGAATACTAATAAAACATGGAATATGAAAATAGTTTTTTATAGCATGAATTACAAATAAAAGATGAAATGGAAATCAAGTCCATATTAAAACTCTAAAAGGGGGCACTTTATATATCAACCCTCTCAAAATGGAATTTATTGCTAATAACATTATAGAAGTCGAACCTAAACTATTTCAAAATAAATTTTATGTTATATATGAGACACATTACTAGGAAAGAAAAAGAAAACAGGTGCAGTTCATAACACTCAGTGTTTGATTAGGACAAAGTTAGAATGAAGTAGCTTCCAACAAAACCTGTTCTTCTCCTCCTCCTCGTCCAACGTAGTAATTCCAATGTCCACCCTTGGCCAGAGCATCAGTTAATTTATGCATGCTTGGATATCTTCTTATTATATTTTTGATACACATGACAGAGAGGCACACATATATGACTGATTTCAAACCCCACAGTGGTCACTGATTTCACCATTAGCCTTCCCTCCATGCTTGATGCTCTTATACCAGTTGGCACATGCAATATAGACAACCAGATCGAAGGCCGTGAGGGCGGCCAAGAGGAAGTAGAACCGGTCGAGATGGCCCTTGTTAAGGTTTCCCGGTATCCATCCCGGCATGTTGTCCACCGTCGATATCTTCATGACGACGGATACCAGCAAGCTGCTTACGTAGTTTCCGAGCGATATGGATGTCATGCAGAGCGCACTCCCGAAGCTCTTGAGGCCGTCGGGAGCCTGCGCGTTGAAGAACTCCAGCTGTCCCACGTACATGAACACCTCGGAGGCGCCTATGAGGGCGTACTGTGGGACCTGCCAGAATATGCTCAACGAGCTCGACCCCTGGAAGTGCTTGCAGTCCCTCTGCGCGTATTTCAGCCGGTAGCACTCCACTATACCGGCTGAGATCATCGCTGCAATGGCAATGACCAGCCCGATCCCCATCCTCTGCAACTCGGTCAGCCCTCTGGAATTGAACCTGCGGACGAGGGGGGTGAGCACTCTTCTGTATAGGAAGATGAAGGCGGCAACGCTGAGTATGTCAAAGCTGGACATGCTGGCTGCAGGGATCCTGAAATTTGAGATGGTGGTTTTCATGGCGTCGCCCTGTTCGACAAAGAGGGAGGCCATCTGCGTGAACACTACCGAGTAGAGGATGGTGCAGAGCCAGATGGGTAGGAGTCTCAGTATGCATTTCACCTCCTCCACTTGAGAGATGGGGCAGAGCCTCCACGGGCTCTGCACCATCCTCTGCTTCAGCTGCTCCACGTCAGCTGAAGTCAGGTAGGCTGCTCGATCCAGAAACCTGAACCCCTGACTGTGGAGCATCTGCCTCGCCCCTGCATTGGGCGCATCCTCACCTTCATACAACCCTCCTTCTCCGGGTGTGATCTTCACTCTCCACTTCTTAAACGCAGCCACGATGACTTGAGACACACGGGAGATGGGGTTTCCCGTGGGCTTGAAGTGCCTGTACCTGTTAGTACCTCCAAGAAAGAGGAGTAGAGCAATAAATGCAGACGAAGTAGAAGCCCAGAAACCGAGTGCCCAGTTCCCTCCGTCCTCAAAGTAGCCTAAAATAGTGTTTGAAAAGAGAGAGCCGAGGTTCAAAGCGAGGTAGAAGTAGCTGAAGAAGGCAACCTTAGAGTAGGCCTCCTTAGGATCCTCTTCGTCGAATTGATCAGCTCCAAATGTGGCAATGTTGGGTTGGTAGCCTCCGTTTCCGAGGGCAATCAAGTATATGGAGATGTAGAAGAGGCTTATGACCCAGCTAGAGTGGGGCTTGCACATTGTTGTTTCATCCCCACATCCTCTGGGTTTAAGCAACAAAATCTGTGTGCTCAATGATAGCAATACCAGCCCCTGTTGCAAGAATTATTCCACAATGAATATGAGATACACCATGATTCAAGAGATGAGAAAATAATTATGCATGAAACTACTTTCTCCCACATTAAATTTCATCACCCAAAAAGAAAACATCACATTAATCTCCAACTCTGAAAATATATCTTAATTACAAATTTATCACTCCCACCCAATCCATATAACATACTTTATGACTTTATTACCTAAAAATACTACACTACCCTCCAAAAGTCAATAAAATTGATCAAAAATCAACATTTCTTAAACTTTGTATCTACAATAATGGTGAAGAGTAATATAGGACAGAGGGAGTATAAGTTACTTACAGTGACAAAAATGAGCTGAAAGATGGCACATGTCTTGTATCTTCCCCAATAAGAGTCACTCAAAAAGGCACCAACGAGAGAGAATATATACACAGTGCCAGTCCATTTGCTAACGCTGTTTGCAGCCTCTGCATTGTCTTGCTGCAACACTCTCGTCAGAAACAGCACCAAATTCACTCCGACTCCAAAAAATGCAAGAGTTGCTAGACCTTGATTTACTGCATTCCGAACAACTAGTGTTGTTAATTTCCATCATTATTCATTACCATAAAATCTCTAACTAGATAATGTAATAAATTAAAGTATAAATAATAAGCTCCGGACCAATGATAAACCAAGGTTAGAATAGTAATACTTCTTCCGTTTCACGTATTTATGCTCACTTTACATTTTGAGGTATCGCAAATATTTATGCACATTTCATTAATAGTAAAAAGACATTATACATCTTAATTATCTACTTTTTACACTTTATTAATCACTCTCAACAATTTTATTTACTTTTTCTCTTTAAAAAATTACTAATTTATCTCTAACTTATTCTTATATTACATATTTAAAAAACAAAATTCCTTAATTAATGTGCTCGTACATAAATATCCGAAACAAAGGGTATTATAAAAGTTCATACTACATAAAAGTTAAATCCATTAATTATTAATTAATCGATGATAAAAACCCTAAATGAAGAATATAGTAAACTATCTAAAGAACAAACTTTATTACAAGATTAAAATGGTAATATAGCATATAAATTAGCGTGCATGTGGATGGACCTAACATTTTTTTTTATTTTTTTTACTACTTTTCCAAAAGTTGGAAGCTTTTCCTGGAATCATTAATGCTTGAAAAATATTCATAGAACATGCGCCATGCTAAAAAGTATATGGGTGCTTAATTCCATAAAATCTGGCAAATGGAAACGTATCCTTAATTGTCCTTGCCATTTAATGCTTATCTACGTAACATTATTAGTCTTAAACTATTATCAAAAGTGTATTTTAATGTGTCATGCACGGAATATATAACTCCACATCCAAATGCATGTTACAAGTTTATTTTCACGAGTCCTATAAATATAAAGTTTATAAAAAAAAATTCTCTATTTTTAAAGTGTAAAATATTTTATGTGTGTTTGGTGAGAGTTGTTTTTTTTTAATTTAAGATCAATTTTGAGATTATTGGATTAATGCAGTGATATTCTCTTTTTGTTGGGTGATGCAAATTATTATGGGACTGACGAAAATAGAAAATGTGAATATAATTTGCGAGACAGGTGGAGTATAATATAAAATTTTACATATATTAATTATATGAAAAATAAAAAATTTGCGTGGAATCGTTTCACATAATGACTTACGTAAAAAAATTAGTATATTTAATAAAAAAGTTATATATACCTGATTGATTAAAAGCGATAAATAACCGATTAAACTAAACTATTTTATGAATAATTTTTATAATAAATTATTAAAAATGATACATTTTTAATAAAAAATGATGCATTCTTATAAAAAAGAAAAAAAATGTGTAAATTAGTGTCACATTTTGCCTTGTATAAAGAATACTATGTAATAACTAACATATACTCCACCTGGCAAATTACAAGGTATCCATTTCACTATTCCTGACGTCCGCTTCAAATGTATCAATTTCCTCTATTTAGTAAAGAAAGTACACAATATGACACATCACTTCTCTCTAATACAACTACCCACTTTACCTATAATAATACTTCTTAATTCACGTACAAAAAACAAATAAAGACATTAGAATTGTCCACGTGCAAACAGCAAACGGTTACCTTGTAAGTGGCCGTAATATATTTTTATATATATTTTTTAAATAAAGCTTGAGTACTATATTTGTTGGTGGGGTATATGTGTGAATTTCCACTTGTGACATTAATTGGTGGTGGATTCCAAACCACATTTAGCTTTAGTTTTCTTAAAAAAATTACACGCATCAAAAGAGAGACTTGTCCACCCCTTAATTTCATTCACATAATACCTTATCTTGATAAACACTATTCTTTTTTGTCACTAAATAACTTGCTTTGTAATTAGATTGATTCTCATTTCTCAACATGTTGTTTTCACATCCATTACTTTTTAAGAAGTCGACATTACCGTTTTATTTTTGTCCTCTCTTATCTTTTATCTCACATTAAATAATAATATAATAATATTTTTTTCGTACAGCTAAGCTTATTAATCATATAGAAAAAAAAAACCCACAAAAACAACAAAACTACATCACCATTACTTTTAATAAGAATTTAAAATCCACTAGATTTTGCAAACTCGATTTTCAAAATCTATTTTAGACCAAAAAATAACATAACCAGTGACAGAGCAGGATTTAAGCTCGGGATCAAAATAGTATTAAAAGAAAAAAAATGCTCTTTCCGTTTTATTTGTGAAATCGTTTATGTAGTTTAAGAAACTTTAAATTTTGTACGAATTTTTATTGATTTTTTTAAAATAAATTGATATTTTTAAATAAAAAATAAAGTACATAAATATGCATTAAAAATAATGGCATTTTTAAAATTAAAGTATAATTTTTAAATTTTATGAGACAAATAAATGAATATAGTATAGTGTAAATAATTTTATGAAACAATGTATTATATTGTACATTATAAATAAACTAAATTTATTATCATTATATATAGAATAAAAGTTAAAAGGAGAAAAATAATTAAATTAAAAAGAATGAAGTAAAATATATATATATATATTAAAGGAAAATAAAAAAAATCACAAAATGCTTTTGAAAAGAGTCGAACTCCTTGCCAATGACATGAAAAAACATTTTGATAACCACCCAGCCAACTCAAAATCCTACAAGTTTTATTACTATACATCTACATATTCTCAAATTTCCGGGGGCCAATGCCCACTAATCCTGTCCCTCCGTCACTGAACATACCTTACGGATTTATATTTCTTTTAAAATTTAAAATTTTATGTTTCTGATACATATTAAAATGTAACACTAAAATAAAATATAATATAGTATTGTAAACATTTTTCACTATTAATAATATATTGTATGGTAGTCTTATGTGGCTCTAGTATATATTTCATTTCACATCAATTTGGTTAAAAGTTAAATAACAATTTAATTAAAATCTCAAGACAAATACTGATTTCTGAATTGTCGTTGAATTTATAAATCTAAATAATAAATGTTAGAAACATTTCAATTGTCTTTTATAAGTCACTCATATAATGAATGGCAAAAGCTCCCGTGCGCCCGAAGACACGGAAAGATGCTCCGTGTCCCCATGTGAACACAACCCTCCCCTCCAATCCTATTTAAATCTATGTATTGCTAGGGGTTTAAATTGTAAAGGGGCATGAAAATTGTAAAGGCGCACAGAATCTGCTCCGTGCGCCCGGGTGCACAGGAGCCTCACTCATAATGAATATGAGATAAGAAAAAAATGTTTTGTCAAGTAATGTGTAAAAGGACATCCGAACTCTGAGGAGGATGGAAGGAGGGGATATCAGTGCATGCAAAAGCTTGCTTGTCCGTAACCCCAAATCCCATATTTTCCAAAATTTATACTCTTTAATATTAAATGTTATATTCTTATAAGAATTTATACTCTTAATTTTCTAAGAAAAAAACTTATTTTTTTTATCAAACATTTATAGTATTCACATTTTAGACGACCTTTTCAAATAAAAAATTATACCCTTAATTATTACTTTAAGTGTATACCTTTTTATACAAAATGTTATACTCTAATACAATTTGTACGCCCAGAAACACAAGATACCAAGGATGTACGAATCGAATGTTTTTTACATGACCGTGGTACATATCCTATGTTATCCATTAAATCAAGAGTGACATGTAAGAGAAAAAATTAAGGTTTATTCTTTTATATTCTTAAGATCTAGTCTTATTGTATAGAAAATGAAAATGAAACACCTATACATAACAAATTATTGGATAGAGTGAGTTATTCCTTATACGAAATTAATTAGAATGATGATTGAATGTGGGATGTGTAGAGGGATAGGGCATATGAAATGTGGTATGACTAACTGAATGCATGAAATAGACTCAAACCCAACTCATGCATGTTCTCCATCATAAAAATCCCAACTTATTACAACAAATATTAAATGCAAAGGAAGTTAGAGAAAGTTTCCTACTTAATATATTTTGGAAAAATAATTTAAAACAAAATTTGTTGGACAATGCTAAATAATTCCTCCATTCCATTTATATAGTAGTTCTATTAATATGGATGCATGTTTTAATATTTTTTTGGAAACACAAATGAATAAATAGATTCTTAATATACCTTTATTTAATATGATTATATATGTATGTATTTCTTTCAAATTTATTGTCATAATGACAAATTTATCCATGCTGATACTGTTTTTCCTTATATTTTTTCCCAAAAGAAAATTTTAATTAACATAAGAAAGTTTTAACTAGGGCTTAGACATATTGCTTTCTACATCTTTTTGGTTTGATTGCAATATTTGATATATACTTTTATTTTCTTTCTCTTTAATAATATCACCTATTTAATAAAGTTATAATATTTATAATTATCTAACTTGGTTAGAACACTATGAACATATAACAAAGCAATGTCTTTTAAGAGTGCTGTAATAACTATTTAATTTGAATAATGTATGCCGGATTCATGTGTTTCACAAATAATGCTTAATGATGTCAGCAATGCAGCCATATAATGTTCCAATGTATAATTATTTTTTCACTTGATAAATGATTTTCTACCCATCATTCTTATAACATTAATTTAATAATCGTTTGTTTATACAATATTATAAATTTTTATATAAAAAAAAAAACTTATGTACCATTTTTCTTGATATTATAAATTTCAATCTAAGTAAAAAGAAAGTTTTACAAATATATGAATTTTATTTCTCTCTATCTCAACTCCCACCACGTAAGAGATCAAAATTGTTTGTTCCAAAAGTATGTTACATTCGGTGTTCCAACACACCAAATGAAAGACACATCATCATTTTTCACTCTTTTGTGTCTTCCATCTGACATGTTGAAACACCGAAATACACTTTTGTAATAGGGAATCCCATCTCAACTCGTAACTTTGACAAGTGACACAATGTAATAAAAAAATGATATATGTGTGTGAGGGCATGTGATGTGGTGGTGGTGTACTGGGGCAGAGCTTGCATGGCACAACACTTGGACACTTGGGAGTTACAAAATTTTAATTCCATACATGATGACCCAAATTGTCATTTTCAAAGATATTGTAGGTGCTAATTTATTCACCAAAATCAAACCAGCCACTTCTTCCTATTTCACAATTCATTCATACCAGCAGCAAAATCAAGCTCTAATAGTTCTCCAAATCAAATGATCAAAATGTTTTAGCTGTTAATTCGTTGATGCATGTCAAAACCCAATTTAATTTCACACATATATGTATGTATGTATTGCAGAATTAAACAGGGTGTCGGGTCGGGTCGGGCTTACAGAGTATGATGCTCCCAGCAACCCATTTTCCGGATCGCTGTCGGATTGCGGGCCGACCCTGAAGATCCACACTTCCATCACCAGTGCATCCATCTTCTACCTTCAACTTATTATCATCACCCTAATTCAATTCATCATAAATGTATATATTAGAATACTGTATGTATGTATAGTATTTGCATGAATGTGGGTTCATTAATTTATGCAAGAATATTGAAATTAATGGAGGGTGGTGAAAGAAGAACCTGCTTGGAATTAGCTTCGAAGGATTCCATATTAGAAGAAGATGAGAGATGTTGATGCTATGATGATATGATGGAAGAAAGATGGATGGATATGGGAACTAATTAGTTGGTAAATAAGTTTATGAATAAATTGAGTAGCCAGAAAATGGGAGAGGTTTATATAGAAGTTAGAGAGTAGAATTAAGTGCTGAGATGTGAGGATCTACTAAACATATTATATACTCCCCATACATGTATATTTATGAGCTAATACTTATGTGACTTTCCCATAAATAATCACATCATCTAAAAACTGGAGTAAAGAAGTGTATCATTTAATATAGAGTCAAGACTTAGCAAATGTTCAAGATTCAAACCTCCGTCATTAATTTAAAAAATAAAAAAATTCGCATGCAAGGCTCGAGGTAAATTAACCTATTTATACGTTTGGAAGCATATTAGAGTCATTTGATTAACTATTAAATGATAGTCCTCTCTATCCGCTTACACTTTTTGAAGAGGTGATTATTTAACAATATCATTTCATGATGATATTGTTTTATTTATTTTTAATTAGTTATCACTTGTCATTATATATTTTATTATTTCTCATTAAAATACCATCAATTCTTTTTTTACAATACGAATAACTCATGAAATAGTTCACTTGGATGTTTATAATTTTTCATAAATAAGATATCATTTTAAAAAAAAAAATATTACTGTTATATTTTTATCTGTCTCACTTTAACTCATTCACCCCTAAAACGGTGTTACATAAAAGTTTGGCTACATTTATAATTTTATATGCATAGATGTGTGCGGATGGACGACAAGTCACACTCACATATCAAATTTGTTGATGAATAGGAGTATATAAATGTAACAGTAGATTAAAAGTGTGAATAGTGGTGAAATAAAACAACCAATCTCCTATAATCTACTTGTATACAACCATTACTAGCTAACACTTATTGAACACATATATATTTAATTTATCCTGTATATCTGGATATGAGAACTATTTTAGTCTCTTGCGTGGCCTCTCATGAGGCACTGGACATTTCCACCCAGGATTTGCCTTTGTCAAATTCTGAGTGTAATTAGAGTACTTGTAGTGTGCAAATGAGTGTATGATTGAAATCTCCTTTTGAAAAATGTTCCTCTTAATAATATTGAGTGTTAATTTTAAATGCAAATACTTACTTGAATAGAATTACATAATTAGCTATGTGAATCCTATTAATTTATGTTTTATTATACCTTAAGTTCAATATTTATACTTAGAGTTTAGAATATTTAAGAGTATAATTGTTTGAGTTAGTCTCTTGCAATTGTAAACATTGTGGTACTCCTTAATTCAAACACCCTAACAATATATATGGTACATAGAATTGGAAGGGGGAACCACAGATTGTAAATTCGATTTACACAAATCTTTGTATAATTTTTTTTATATTTTTTAAATAAGGAGGGTTTACACGAAATAGAATTTACACGTGACTCACTTATTTTTTAAAATTCCTAGCGTTACTCTTCTCTGAATAACTCGCACTAGGCCCCCTGAACTTTTATAAATAATTAGTATATATGTAGTGAATTATGTAATTTTCATCATTTTATAATTAGTGAATTATTATATACAAGTAATATGTAGTAATAATTTACTATATGAAGCATTATATTTTTTATATTTTTCTCATTTATTTGTTTTATAACATTATTTTCACTCGCATAAAAAGAAAATTACATCTTTATCCAATAACCTTAAAAAACTTTAATTTAAAAATTTTCACTCACACCTAAGTGACCTAACATATAATATAATATACACATTATGATTATTTTTTTATCTAAAAATATCCTAAAATAGAAAATAAAATAATAAATAAAACCATTTTCCTTAAACAATGTAAAACTGCAAAAATGAACTGTGTTGTGAGACGAACGAAGTATATTTCGGGCCCCCTGGACATAAATCCTACTCGCCACTGCATACAAGAGTAATACTCTCTCCGTCCCAAACAAAGAAATACATTTATTTTTTACACGTAGATTGAGAGATATTACTCCCTCTATCAGCCAGCAAGGGGTCTCATTTTACCGTTTTGGGCGTCTTCCTTAAAGGATCTCATTTTTTTTTTAGACATATGAGACTCATACACACCACTAACACAGTTAAAATATGGGACTCACACACTCTACTAATACAACTATCCATTATATATTAAATAATAATATTCCTTAATTTACATGCAAAAACAAATGGCACTCTCGCGGACAGCTAATTGAGGGACTATATTTTAATATTTAGTGGTAAGTTTTAGTTGGGTTTTTTTTCTTCGGGAAAGAAATTATTATTATTAAGGCACCGGAGGTACCTAAAAATAGAGGAGTACAAATACAGTGAAATAAAATTACATAGAAAGAGGGTTGTTACACCACTTCTTAAAATATAAAGAGTTAGTATGTTTTAGATGTCTAATATTAAACCACGATCAAGTACGAAACTTCAATTACTCTGCATGAAGTTTGTATTCACTACAACATTGTTGAAAACTGCATTGGTAAATTTTAGTTGTATCTTTTACCTTTATGCGCTTAACTTTAATTTGAATGAATAAAATATTGTGTAATATTGTAAAATTTTTAGAAGTATAATTATTTATTTATTTATTTTTATGAAGATCCATTTACCAAAAAATGAAGCATAGATCACTAAAAAAAAACTACTCACAGTAACGGACTAACGGGACTTGTGATGAGAATATGCCCCCATCCCCCACCTTAATATGCGTTACAAAGTTTTTTTAATGGAGAATAATTGTGACGGAGAAAGTTCATCACAAACTATAATAATAAATGGGAATCGAATTATCGCCGTTCACGCGATGCGTGAGCCACCTTGGCTTGGCTCGATTTAAGTTTTAAATTGCAATTATACCCTTTATACTTCTTTTAAAATTTATTCAGAAAATTCGCCGCTAGCTAGATTTGAACTTGGGACGTGCACATGGTGAGAGCACATTTGTGCACACATATATGAGACCAATTTGGCTGGGTGAATATTTGTGTTATGTTTTAACACATACTTTTTCTGTATTACATTAAGGTTTACGTTTGTCTTTTACATGTAAATTAAAAGATAATACTTTAATGGGAAGTTGGTTGAGAGATATAATATTTAATGTGTTATAGATAATTTGTATTAGTATTGTGTGTGGACCCCATGACCCATGTAGAATATTTAGTTGTTTTGTGTGGGTCTCACTCCACAAAAAGAAAAATCTAAACCTCAACTTGATACAAATTAAAATTGAAAATGTAAACGTTAACACAGAACGAAGGGAATATTATATATATTTACTAATTTTGTATTAAAATGGTATCAACCAAACTACAAAATAAATATGATAATAATATACTCCCTTCATCCCGCTGCAATGTGTCTATTTGACTTTTCCACATAGATTAAGGGATATAATATTTTAATGTATAGTGAGGTAAAAGATATAATATTTTAATGTAAAGTGGGTAGTTGTATTAGTGTTGTGTGTGTTGGCGTTCGGATCTCGTTTGAGTTCCATGTAATTCTATTGTAGTGAAAACGAATAGAATAATTTACCTTTCACCGAAGACTTGGCGGAAAAGTCAGATCAGCTGCAGAAAACAACCTCTTGATCTTGTGTTGTATTCCCAAGTCCAGTCTTGATGCTGTGTGGGCGACAATCTTCAAGACCCTCTAAATCTGCTTCCTCTCCCTCTATCTCACGTGTTTTAGGTGCAGAGAATAGGGTTTCTAGACAATTGAGATGACTTATATATGGGCTACAATAGGGACTAGGAAGAGAAATTAGAGTCGAGCCTCCATTGGGCTTAAGTATCCAAGTTTAGCCAGAAACTTATACTTAAGTCCAATAAAAATAATATAGTCCACTAAAGTATTAATACTGCACTGCCGCTCTAATCCCATATTACGTTATGGGCTCCTTCTTATTATGAGTCTGTTAGTCTCCCCATGATATACAATGCCCATTAATTAATTAAGTTACTGACAACTCCATTAATTAATATCTCATCCGAGAATAGTACCACTCAACCTTGTTATCATGCTAGAATAAATCCTCCTGCAGGGTTTACATGATAATCCTTATGAGCTCCTCAAGGGGACATCATCAACCTATTTAATAGGACACGGATTCCTTCTACAATCAACAGCACACCATAGAGACAGCACCATCTCCCACTCATCGAGCTTGTTGATTTAATAATTAAATCTCACTCAATGATGAATCAAAGACATAAATAATGGCTTACGTATCGAGGTTATTGTATAGGGATTAAGAGCATGAACATCCGTAATAACTGAGATCAAGTTCTCTTATATAGTCAGTATAAATCAAACGATCTCAAGCGATCCTACTCAATACACACAAAGCATACTAATGTGATTTTATAGTCAAGACAAACTAATACCAAATTATACTACAACCATTCTGATAGATTATCCCAGTCTATCTCGGTTGTGAGCATCTGTTTATACTTTATAAGGAGCTGACAATCTGATCTTCCTTGCGATGCCGCACACCATCTACAGTATAAAGTAAGTAAACTTTTGCAATAACATATAAATAAATTATAATATGCAAAACGTTTGCTCATATGATTCTCATTTCAAATTAATTGTTATAACATTATTCATACAAAAAGCTAGACTTTTAGTATACAATCCAACAGTGTATGGGCTTTATGGAGACATATGAATTGATTTGTGTGAGTCTCGTCTACTGAATAAAAAAATAAACACTTTGTATTGAGACTAACAAATATGACAAAATGCGTATTTTGCAGCGGAACAAAGGTAGTCTATTAATATAACATATTAATATATGTTACTACCTCTGGATACGAATTCTGTTATGGTCCGTCCCATTACAAAGTACTATCAATTTTCTTTTTTGATAGATGTGATCCATAAAAAATAATTATATTCAACCCACTATACATGAGGTCAACATTCAACACTAATAAAAATACTCCACATACATTAAAATATTATATCCTCAATCCACTACACATTAAATTATTGTATTCAATTTATGTGAAAAAATTGTTATTTATCAATGTATATGTGTGTGTTACGTTTATAACTTAATTTCATACTACCTCCATCTCAAAGATAAGTTCACACTTACTGGTTACTGTAGATATGGAGTTTAAGAATAAATTTTTTTACTTTACTTTTAGGGCCAGTTTGATATTTTTAGGTAATAAATAAATTATAAAGTAAGTCATGTGAGTTGTAAAGGGGTGATAATTTTGATATTAAAGTGTGTTGTGGGTTATTGATTTGTGTGTATTTTCTTATTTAGGAGAGTAAATTTATTTATGGGACGAATAAAAATAGAAAGTTTGAATTTGTTTATGGGATGTAGAGAGTAATTATTAAGGAATAATTACAAAATAAATTCATGCACTATTAAGTGTGTTTATATATTTATTTTAAATATTTACATTTATATAAGTCAATATTTATTTTATTGATTTATTAAATAAATTTATTTACAAGATCTAAAAAATAAAAAATAAAATAAAAACATGTACTGTTAAACCTTATATTATCATACCAAAATTTAAAAAACATATATTATCATTATTAATTGTTATTATTATCATAAAAGGGTAAAATAACAAATGAACTGTTAAGGATAAAATGGTCCATGAATTAATAATAAAATAAAATTATAATTCCACCCTAAAAATTAATATTAAATTCTAAAAAATAAAAAAATTATACTTATGAAAAATAATACTACTCCCTCCATTCCATAATAAACTTCACCGTTACTGTAAATACGGAATTTAAGAAAAGTTATTTTTTATCAATTTTATTGACTTTTGGAGGGTAATGTAATATTTTTAGGTAATAAATAAATTATAAAGTATGTTATGTGTGTTAGGTGAGAGTGGTAAATTTGTAATTAAGATGAACTTTTAGAGCTAGGGATTGATGTGATATTTCCGTTTTTGATGGTAAAGTTTAATGTGGGACAGACGAAAATGGAAAGTGTGAAGTTTATTTTGGATGAGATGAGTATAAATTATACATGTATACACAACATTCCATATGAACCGATTACATGGAAATATTTGCATTAAGAAAAAAATTGTAATTTGTCTTGTAAAAGAATACTATTTCCTCTGTCTTAATTAACACTTATTTTACCGTAAATATAAAGTTTAAAAAATATATTTACTTTATCAATTTTATTGTTTTTTAGCATAATATGATCATTTTAAGGATAAATAAAGAAAAATGTAAGTTATATAATGAATGTAATATTACTTTTTAAAAAAATATAATATATTAAAAGATTATTTGTTTTGAAAATTTTACTATTTTTGATGGGTTAAAAGTGCAGTGAAATGATAAAATTAAAAAAAAAAAGTGTAATGTGCTAGAGTAATTTTAAAAATAATGGTACAATAATTCAATGTATTCTCAACTACATACTATAAAAACATACAAATATTTGTTGAACTGGTCCCTTACACTCTAATTTTATTAAAATTAAAATTACTTTTTAAATTGATAATTTTATTATTTTTCTGAATAAATAAATAATATTAATCTTTAAATTATGATATTTTGTACTACCTCCGGCCACTTACAAGGTACTCGTTTCACTATTCCTGGCGTCCGCTTCAAAGGTATTAATTTCATCTATTTAGTAAAGAAACCACACAACATGACTCACCACTTCCCTCTAATACAACTACCCACTTTACCTATAATAATAATACTCCTTAATCCACGTGCAAAAAACAAATAAAGGCTTTAAAATTGTCCACGTGCAAACAACAAAAAGTTACCTTTCAAGTGGCAATCTATATTCTTATTGAAATGAGTAATTTTTTTCATATGGGTAATTTTCATTTCTTTAAAGAATAACTTTTAATGTACTAAAGATTAATTTTATAAAATTAGGTTGCATAGTGAACTGGGTTATGAGGTGATTCACCTTACTAGATAAATTACTCTAGTCGTCAATTGATCATGTAATTATTTGTTTTTTCATACATATTTAAAAAGTTTTATTTTATATATAGTAGATATTTGTATTAATATGATTTTTTTTTAGAAAACTAAAAAAAAAAATACCTCTAAATGTGGAAAAATAGTAAAATAAATTGAGTGAGGCTCCTGTGCACCCGGACGCACGGAGCATATTCCTTGCGTCTTTGCAATTTTCGTGCCCTTTGCAATTTAAATTCCTAGCAATAAATAGGTTTAAATAAAATATAAAGGGGGAGAGTTGTGTTCACATGGGACAAGGAATATCCCTCCGTATCTACGGGGTGCAGGAACTTTTGCTAAATAAATCACTGATAAGGGAGGGATAATTAAATAACGTTACCATTAAAATGAATGATTAACATCAAGTGGCGCATGTTCACTTTTCTGATTTCATCATATCTAGGAATAAGATTTTATGCATTATTATATTTTAGAAATTTCTTGCTAGTAAAACGGCTCTTTAGGCTTTGCAATATGCACTGTCTGATATATCTAGATCAATTGTACTTTAAATATTATCAAACCCAAGTAAAAGATTACACTTGCCTCCATGTTCAATTTATTGTTTGGATGAATGTTAGTAAAAGTTATTTTTAATTATTTTTTAAAGTAATTTAGTATTTCAAAGTAATTAATTCATTGTAAAATATATTATATTTTCTAAATGACATGAGAAATTTTGTACCATTTAAATGTAACAACAGATGTTATGATGATAATTATATGAATGATACTTATAATAGCCAATCATGCATGGCTCACAGATTTTTTACTTTTTTTTATTAGATTATAGTTTTCTTTTCTCTTATTCCATCTAACAGTGTAACATATTGGATTTTACATCAAAATGACATAAAGAATTCAAACTAGTGTTAAAAAAAATACTTCCTACGTCCACTACAAAGAGTCTCATTTTTTCATTTTGATGTCCGTCTCTAGGAATGTAAGCGAACCAAACTGTTCGCGAATTATTCGTGTCTCGATTCGATAAAGTGTTCGTTCGAACTCGTTTGTTAATCTTAACAAATCAAATTTAAATTTTGAGCTCGAATAGTCTATCAAACCAAACCCAATCCTAAAGGTGTTCGGCTCAAAAGCTAGCGAACATATTCGTTAATGAGCTCGTTAATGGCTCACAAACGTATTTGTAAATTTTATAATTATTTTTTAGTATTATATACCTCCATCCCAAAAATTTTTGCACACTTCCTTTTGTAATTTACAAAGAAAGTGTGCAAAAAATTTTGGGATTGAGGGAGTATTATTTATTTATTAATATTCAATAATTAAATATTTTATATTAAATCACACAAATATGATAATAACTTAAGTCATTATTTAAATATTTAAATATTTTTGTAACGTTTATTATTATATTTTGTTAGTTTGTTTATTTAATATTATGAATAACATTAGATGTTTATGAACCAAACATTCTTTTAATATTTACGAACAAAAATATTTAAATGTTCATGAAAAAATGTTCATAAACAAGTTACTTTACGTGTTTGTGAACACGTTCGTGAGCTTAACAAACAGTTTGAGTTCAAGCTCGAGTTCAATATTTTTTTTCTTGAAGAGTTCTAGCTCGTGCTCGAGTCGATAATTCCTTAACAAACGATACTCAAACCTAGTACTGTTCGACTCGATTCGATTACATTCCTATCCGTCTCTAAGGATCTAATTTCTCTTTTTACACACATGAGACCCACATACCCCCACTAATACAATTAAAATATGGGGCTCACACACCCCTAATACAATTACCCACTATACATTAAATAATAATATTCATTAATTCATGTACAAAAAGTAAATGCACTCTTTTGGGACGGATGGAGGGAGTAATAAATTTAAAATTAAAATACTATATTGTGGAATTATTGATTAAGGTGTACTCCCTCCGTCTCACCCAAATAGCACAATTTTACTATATTGGGCGTCCCGTCCAAATTAAATCATTTTTCCATTTTAGTAAAAAGGACTCACCAATAGCCTACCACTACCCATCACATCTCTCTAATACATCTATTTATTTTATATAACATAATAATATTTCTTAATTTACATGCAAAAAGCAAATGATGGTGTCTGCACGAGATGGAGAGAGGGAGTAGTTTTTAGAAGTGTGAATTTTTTAAACTAAAAACAGAGGAAATAAAAAAAAAAGGTGTGAATTTGAATTTGTGGGATAGATAATGGAGTATTAGTTTTGGATTGTTATGGATCCAATTATCCATTCATATGAATGTAATTTAAACTATTATAAAACTATATGAGGTTAATTTCTACAAAATATTAGTTGAGACTCATCTTTAAATTTAAAATAACCGATGGGTCGAGTTCGAAATCGAAATGAACTTAGACGGAGTTCATTCTACTCAAATCCGTGAACAAGTTTACTCACGTTTGTTTTGGATTTTTGAGAGTTTTGAAAACCATTTTGAAAGAGTTAATTGCAAAACCAAGAATTTAATTCTTATTGAAAAATAATCCTCACATTTGAGAAAATACAGAAAAAGAATCTCACCTTTAAATATTATTGTAAAAAAAAAAATCCACACATTCCCATCTATGAGAAAAACATCACACCTTGGGTGTGTTTACAACAAAGTTTGAAGGTTTTTTTTTTAAATATATATTTTTTTCAAATTTAGAATTAAATTACAATAATAGTAAAGTTTGTGTTTGATCTTTTTTTCTTTTCAATTAACACTTTTTAAAATTGGGCGTCCTACTTTAATATTTACATTTCTTTTTATGGTAGATGAAACCCACACAAAATAATTAATATATTTTTATATGACTCATATAATATACTAATATAACTATGCATTTTTCCTTAAAATATTATATATCTCAACTCACTATATTATAAAATATCACATTCCTTTATATCTGTGCAAAAAAGCAAGGTAAACATTACAATGTTTTAGAGGGAGTATATCTTTAGGGATTCATGTATAACAATATTATATATTTCAACACACTATACATTAAAATACTATATTTCTTAATTTTTAAGCAAAAAGTAAAGGTAAAGATTAAAATGAGAGGATCGGGTATGTTTATTTTAGGGTTTTTGATAGAACAGGTTTTAAATATATATTAAAGGGTAGGTCTTGCGTGAGACCGTCTCACGTGATACCATATTTTAGTTTTTTAAATAGTTATCACTTTCGCTATAAAACATTATCACTTTCACTATAAAATGTTATCACTTTTTTATTTATTCTATAAATTGTTCATGAAATAGTATTATCACTTTTCATTAATTTATTATCACTTTCATTCATAAAAGTTATCACTTTCTGACCGTCTCACGTAAGCCCTTCCGTGAGATGGTGTCACACAAGTCTTTGCCTATATTAAATTAGTATGTAAAAAAATAGTATATTAATTTATGTAAGAATTTATGAAAGAGGAAAGATAAATAGAGAAAAAATATTAAATTATAAGAGAAATGTGTGGGGTGATGGGAATATTAAAGATTATAAAATTTGTAAATGTATATAACGGTGAATTTTAAGCTTAAGTTTAAGCGAGTTTTGAAAATCAAAATTCTGATTTCATAATTGTAAAACTAACATCAAGTCGTGTACTCGCAAATATGTTTGAACATGACTTTTTGAATTTTTACTATTCAAACTTGAACGAAATTGATTATTTAAATTGTTAACTTATTTCCTAGAGCTGAACTCGAGCTAAGTTAGTTTTGTATTTTACGAAAATTTTCGAATCGACCTAAAACTATTGACAAACTCAGTACTTGTTAAATAAACAGATTTCAAAATTATTTTTATATTCACAAACACGATAATTACCCCAATATAATAATAATAAAATTATTTTTTTAGCCACAAAATTTACTAACTTATTCAATCTGTTGATTACCAATGTATTGTAAAAAAAATTACATAATTTATCTTTTAACAATGAAATGTTAATGGACATATAATTATTTTATTAATGGAATAACATTCATTTATTATTTATCAATAAAATTATTACTAGCAAATTATTTAAGGAAATATTTATTAACGGAATTTGATTTTTGTTGGTAAAAATTTACCAACCACCACTTAAATAACCTAAAATTACCAACATATTTTATAGTTAATTCGTTGATAATTCAATTTAACAATGAAATTACTGCTTTTACCAACATAATATTACGTAAAAGTTTTTATAGCGAATAAAACCTACCAATCTAAACTGATCAACTTCGACAATTTCAAAACAGTTCATGAGGTTACAAGTAGAAATTGGGTGTTCTTAGTCATCAAAACAAAAATGGTACCAATACTTTTTGCTTAATTAAGTAGTTTAATTAAAATATTTTAATCCAAAAATTATGAGAACGAACTCGATGATATCATCAATGTGGGATCATTAATTTCCCTACCATCACATCACACACAACATATATCACATCCACCACAAAGTGAGACACTTGGGGTTTGGAAATGGTGATTTTTGATGCATAAGTTATTGGTTTTATTGCAACATTTTTTTCGACGTATCATGAAAACTATCTGTGGCATGAGCCATAAGTATATCGAAATTTCTATGGCCAAATTCTTTCATATCATTGTGTTTTGGAATCATGACTCAGATCCCATTAATTAAAATGAGGGGCTAATTTAATTAGTTTCTTTTATATATTAAGCATAAAATATTGAGTAATATCATCTCACGGGGAGAATTATACTTTTATAATTAATTATTACTCTTTATTAAAAATGTTACTCTCTTCGTCCCACGTATTTTTACCCACTTTTTATTTTGGGGTGTCCCACGTATTTTTACCCATTTCATTTTTGGCAAAAATACATAATATTTTATTACCTATTTTTTACAATCCCAACAACTTTAATTACTTTTTTACACTTTATTCATTATTTCTAATAACTTTATTCACTTTTTCTTTTTAAATTACTAATTTATCCATACTTTCTCTTACATTATATATTAAAAAAATAAAACGTCTTAATCTCCGTGCCCGTACAAACGGGTAAAAATACCCGGGATAGAGGGAGTATTACTTTTCATTTATAATACATAGACAAAGACTTATGTGAGACCGTTTCACGTAATGCTTTATGTAAGACGGAAAAATAATAATAATTTTTATAATAAAAAGTGATAATCAATTAATGAAAAATGATAATGCAATTTCATGAACAATTTATAGTATGAAAAATGATAATACAGTTTCATTAACAATTTATAGTATAATGAAAAAAGTGATAACATATTGTAATGAAACCGATAACTAATTACGAAAACATAAAATTATCTCACACAAAACTTGCCCTAATATAAATGGTTCATGAATAGTTCACTACACAATTATTATTTTTTGATTAATTAAATATCACTTTCCAATTGATATATTAATACTTTTTATCTATTTCACGAAAAGCATTCAGTCTCATACAAATATTTTCTTAAAATAATATAAAAAAGTAATATTAATTAATTAATCACACAAGAAACTAACTTAAATACGTCACTAAGTATTTTGGTGGGGTAGAAAGTGACTGGCTTGCTTTGTCGTCCTCATTTACCACACACCTAACCTTTAATTGGCTATCTCCAAATACTTAATTAGGTCAGTCGATTTACTATTTTTTTTTTATTAATTTGTTTTTCTAATATTATAAATGTACTACTGTGGATGAGCTGGTATTTTGGCCTCCCTTAATTAGTTGAAAAGGAGGTGTAAATTTCATTTCTTTTCCACTGCTATTTCGCATATGTTAAGGGTTTTGCTATTTTTTTATTACTCAAAAATCTCTACAAACACATAATGCATATAGGTTTACTTACTTTATTACACTAGCTAGATGGATGTTACCCAAAAAAATATATGTATAAGTGGAAGGGTCTTCATTTATCTCGGTTGGGTTCAACAAATGATTATTTATTTTACATTAAAATTAAAATCAAATAATAACAACATTTGAGCTTGTTTCATCGTGAGATTTTTTAATCATTTATATTTAACTATTATATTTTATATGTTTTTATTTGTACTACAAATTATTTATAAAATAGGAATATTTTACTTGATCGAGTATTATTACTTAAATATTAGAGTATAATTTTTAATTAAAATATTATCATCTATTATTCATCTCATCAAATTTATTAAGTGAGATAATCTTACACAATTATATATATATATATATATATATATATATATATATATATATATATATATATATATATATATATATATATATATATAAAGAGGTGAAATTTCACCATGCATTAATATGAACAATTATTATTTGTTCCAAATTTACTTTTTATCAAAAAGAAAAAAATATATATACAAGGGGTTAAATTTCACCGTGTATTAATATGAACAAATTCTTATTTGTTCCAAATTTAAGAATAACTAGCTCTTTTAATATTAATTAGCAATCATAACTTGTGCATTGCACGGACATGATTGATGTTTTATTTATTTATTTATTTTTTAAAATTTATTTTCTTACAATACCCCTCCGTCCATCTCAAAGGTCTTTATAATTTACCATTTTGGGTGTTCACTGCAAATATATCAATTTTCTTGTTTTAATAAAATAGTCTCACATATTACTCACTACTCACTACGTATACAATTATTCACTACACATAAAAAAATAACACTCAATAATTCACGTGAAAAAAAATGACCACCTTTAAAGTAGGTGGAAGGATTATCACATTCTAATTTTTTGAGATCAGAGGTTTTTAAATTTGATTAAATTATTTAAATGGTCTGTAATTTATTTAAATAATTTGAAATTATTTTGATTAATATATATATATATATATATATATATATATATATATATATATATATATATATATATATATATATATATATATATATATATATATATATATATATATATATATATACTACCTCTTACATTCCTAAAAATTTTGGGATACTCATACTCATATCTGTTTAAATATTAATTACCATTATTCGTACCCGTCTCATTTTAAATTAATATTTTATTAAAAATTAGTATACTTTTATTAATTAAATATAAGGTGGCTAATTATACTGTGCACCCGAGTGAACCACTTTAAAAAACGTATACAAATATAAACAAAAATATATACAATTATGGAAAAAAATCAATACAATTTAATTGTTAGTTTTTTTAATGATAAAATAGAATAACATGTATACAAAATAGAATAAAAAGTTATACACATATGGGTGCATCCTTGCACTCGGGTGCATCTAATATCAACTCATATAAGGTACCCGTATTGGACAATGAAATTAATAATTTACAAAAATAAATAAAATATTACAACAATAAAGATAAAGATTGTGTAAATGATGTTATGTATTCACGTTAAAAAAAAAAAAAAAATATTACAATAAAATAAAAAAAAAGGAAATTTACCTTTAAAAAAATAATTTAGATATATAAAAAGAAAATAAAATAACTTGGCTGACCACGGGTCATCGGGTGACCCTCTCACATGGGGGTATGCAGTGCGCACCCCCCATGTGAGAAGGTCATGACTGACCCGTGGTTAACCAATAATTGCCCTAAAATATTACAATAATATAAATTAAAAAATATATATACTACTTCCGGTCTGATAATAATTTTTAGATTCCTAAAAATTTGGGATATTCATACTCATATCCGTTTAAATATTAATTATCCGTATTCATACCCGTCTCATTTTAAATTAATATTTTATTAAAATTAGTATATTTTTATTAATTAAATATAAGATAACCGTATTGGACAATGAAATTAATAATATACAAAAATAAATAAAATATTACAACAATAAAGATAAAGATTGTGTAAATGATGTTATGTATTCACGTTAAAAATAAAACAAAAAGTATTTCAATTAAATAAAAAATACTCCCTCCGTCCCAAATTCAAGTTCACGTTTACTGTAGATACAGAGTTTAAGAAAAGTCACTTTTTGACTTACTTTTGAGGGTAGTATGGTATTTTTGGGTAATAAATAAATGATAAAGTATGTTATGTGTGTTAAAAATGTGATGACAAATTTGAAATTAAAGTATGTTAGATGTATATTAGTTTGTTGCTTTTTACTTTTATGGAAGTGTGAAGTTGAATTTGGGACGGACCAAAACAGAAAGTGTGAAGTTGAAGTTGGGAAGAAGGAAGTAATAAAAAAAGAAATTTACCTTTAAAAAAATAATTTAGATATATTAAACGACAATAAAATAAAATATATATAATATAAATAAAATATTACAACAATATAGATAAAGATTGTCCAAATGATATTATGAATTCACATAAAAAATTACTTAGATATATAAATAATTAATTGATGTATATATGGGAGGCCAAGAAAATGAATGGATGAAATAAAATAAAAAACAAAATAAACGGATGAGATGTTGTTAAATATTAGTAATCACAATTAAGGGATGAAATATTATAATAACTAATGAAGGGTCAAGATTTAATATACGAAGCTAAATTAGGTAAGTTAAAACAAGAGTAAAAAATTTGGTCTAATTTTGAGTTTTAAAGTGTGTTTTATTATATATAAAGAAAGATAGTATTCTGATGGGTATTTTCTCAACACACAATTTTAATCCCCAAGTATGAAGGATACTAATTGTAGTTTCGAAGGTGACCAAGTTAAATATCGAATCCACGGGACGGGTAAATATTACTTTAATTATTTTCTAGCAATTATGACTATGTTAAGAATTGTAATTGTTGGTTTTTAAACTAAGTAACAATTAAAATAGCAAATCAATAACAAGAACAAGAGAAGAGTAGTTGTGATCAAATAAGATGATAGGTAGTTCGTCAGGCCATCCAGTTTCATTCGTTAATTCATACTTTCGTGTGTCAATGTCCGACTCTGCCTTGTGGTTTATGGACGCATCGCTAGACCATGCAAATCTACTCTGACACAAATAGATAAGCTTTTGACACGTGTGAGTATCCTCAGAGTAAGATGTATACTTTACCCCCCCTTTCTAGGTACTATCATAATCAATTATTTCCCGTGCACTTAGTACTCTAACCCGATTTGATCTCCCTTTTTAGGTACTATAAAGTTATACTCTTAATCCTACTTGTTAACCCAAATTCAATTCAATTAACAAACATTCATATAAGACGGTTCTAATAAAACCTCGGAATCCCTTCACTTAGAATTATAACAATAAACCCTGCTCATTAGTGAACGCACTCAATCAATAACCATGTATGCATTCAGACTCTACACAACGATTACTGATGCACAAAACAACTATGAGTATGAATTAAAAACGTACTATCTTATATAAACTAAACCACAAGTAGTGTTGTACGGAGTATACACACGAAATATAAATCAACTCATGAAACCTTCATAACCCTAGAACTACCGAAGTGGCTCTAGCCCATGATTGATCTAGGAACAATCATGGTTAGATGGACCAATCTTACTTGAATCTCCAGCGGAACCTCTGTCACAGCTCCTCCTAGTCTCCTCTTGTGCTTCACGATCTTACGCTCTCTAAAACTCTCTAAAAGCTCTCTTGTATTGTGTGATTGGCGCTATTATCACCTAAATTTTAGTGTCTTTTTATATGTGTTTTCGTATTATTTTATCCGTATTTTATGTGTTATTTGGTTGTGTTTTGTGTTTTTATTGAAATGTGTGTGAATGAGCTTAAACCTATGATTTTCACTTTTTATTGGATGCTAGATATGATAAGGAAGACGTAGAAAAAAGCGGATCTAAATTCGGAGTTGAAACGAGGGAGAACGGGCAAAAACGGAAGAAGTAAAACAGGGTGTGCACCTACACGGGCCGTGTACGGAACACGGCCCTGTAAAAAGTGACCGTGTGCGGATGTCGGAAGCACCAACTCGACCATCCCTGTGGTCGAGTGCAGGACACGGACCGTGTGCAGAAACACGGGCCGTGCACCAAGCACGGCCCTGTCCAGAAAGCCATGTGACAACGTCAGAAAACACAACACGGCCACCCCTGTGGCCGTGTGCTGCGCACGAGCCATGCGCTATCCAGAGCTCGCCGTTGACCAGAAGCCCTAGACACGACTCGGGCCGTGTTACAGCACACGAGCCGTGT
The DNA here is from genome assembly GCA_023678885.1 of Pogostemon cablin. Lineage (NCBI taxonomy): Eukaryota > Viridiplantae > Streptophyta > Magnoliopsida > Lamiales > Lamiaceae > Pogostemon > Pogostemon cablin. Next base: position 14,633,978 of record CM042995.1, read on the forward strand.
AGGTGTCAAAACTGCTGAAATTTCTAGAAACTTCTAGAAACTTCCCAAGGGGTATAAATACCCATTTATTCAACAATTGAAAAGAAGATCTGAAATTCCACCCTTCTACACACACCTCACACACCATTTCTTCCATTTTCCACCATCATCTTCATCCATCTTCATCCATTCTTCATCCCTTCCATTTGGGTGTTGAAGATCTCAAGAAATCAAGAGCTAGAGTTGGAGATCCATGAGTATTGAAGATTCTCTACAAGAAATTGCTAGGGAAGATTCACATATCTTTTGATTTTCTTTTGGATCTAAGACTATGGGTATTTGTAATGAATCATTTATGTATTTAGTTACCTTTATCATGTTAGGCTAATCCCTCTAGTGGGATTAGGAACATGAAGAGCATATTAGATTTGTATTATCATGTGGATTAAATTGGTTTTTGATTTAATTGATGTTGATTTCTATTCATGGAGTTTAATTGTCTTGATGTTGTGATGGCATGGTTTGTTATTCATAATTGATTATTGGTTTAATGGATTGTTGATCAATGAATTGATTTATGGTGATTAAATGCTATCATAATGTTCATGTATGTATTGCTTGGAGTGAGACAGAAACAACCCTCTATAGTTTTAGGAAGGCATGATTAGACATCGAGTTTGGGTTTGACCGAAAGGATATTTGAATTCGATGAGGGGAAGCAATCCATTCGTTGGCCTTAGTACACAAAAAGGGAGAGTTTACTCTAACTAGTACCTAGATGGAAAAGGTTAATGTTGGGCTTTGATCTTAAGTGCTTTTGGGAGTCTAAAATGGATCAACAACCTTTGTAACCCGAAAGGGAGCTTAGGATACAATCGTGATCATCCTTAGTCTACATCAATTAAGTTGGATTCTTTTTGCATGATAGTATGAATTGAGTATGCTTGGATGTTTCTAATCCCATGTTTTTCATCCTTGAACTTTAACACCTATCCTCTTTTATTTTCATTCATCTTCACTTGTCGTTTCTCTTATTTGCTATTTTTATTTACTTGCTACTTGCTTAAGTGGTTAATCAATCTCAAAACCCCCTATCATCTTTAAAAAAACGACATGAACATGAGCTCACGTATTTTGCTAGTCCGAACATAACTCATTTGTGGATTGATAATTTTTCTTGGGATATACTACTACAACGATCGAGTATTCTTGCTCGTGAGTGCTACAAAAATAGGCAAACAAGAAAATGGCGCCGTTGTCGGAGAGAGTTTGACGGACTAGTGGAGTACTGTGTTATTGTTTTAGTTGTTCTTGATAAGGATATCTTTTTATCTTGTTTTATTTCTTATATTTGTTTTGAAAAATTTTGTTCTTACTTATTCTTTTTGATAGGTACTCTTACCTTGAAAGAAGGGGAGGAAGAACAAAGCCCAAAAATAGAAAGTTGAAGGAAGATTGTAGTAAACTTTGTGGAGAAAAGCATTAGATGGATGGATGGAACAAGTGGTTATTATGGAAATCAATATGCAAGAGTTCCTCCTCCACAACAAAAAGGCTATATAAATGAGAGTTACTATGGATATGATTGCCAAATGAGTCAAGTTCACTCTCAATACTACAATCATGGTGGATATGATGAATGGCCACAAGCTTACTCTGGAAGCACATTCCAACCACAACAAGGATACACTTATTCCGCTCCGAATTGCAACATTGAATTTCTCCCGAATTACTAGATATGATTAAGGATTTTACGAAAGAAATTAGAGAAGCCAAAGAGAGGATTGAATTAAGCAAGAAGAATGATGAAGAGAAGTCGTCCTTTGAGGATACATTGTTAGCATTCATGAAAGATACAAGGGATTATATGGAAAGGAAAGATTCCGAGTTTGAAGCTCAAATGGAAAAGAGGGAGGCAAAGCTTGAGGCTAGAATCGATGAAAGTGAGAAGAAGATAGATGATTGGATGGACTCCCTTGAGTATCAAATGAGCCAACTTGTAAGTTCTTTGAACAATTCGCCCCCTTCTTAGTGTGATCTACATCTCCTTTTATACTTATAAACTCTCTTTATGGACCTAGGATGGGCTTTTTGAGCGAACACACGCACTGAAGGTGTAAAAATATGAATTTGGTAAGCTTTTAGACATCAATTCGACTAAACAAGTTGGTCGAACTCTTCCCTGCAGGTCGAATACCAGGTCAAATCCGTCTGTAACTTGGCCTCTGATTCTGGATTCGACCAGAGTGTTGGTCGAACCGATTACTTCCAGGTCGAACCGGCACTGCTTCCATTTAGGCTTTTAGTTCGACCACGGTTCGACCAAGTGGTTTAGTCAAACTCACTTGTCGTGGTCGAACAGTACTTTTTTGCTCTCAGTTCGACCAGCAGTGCTGGTCTAACTCTCTCCTTTTTGGTCGAATCCGACCCCTGCGCAGTCGAATCGCACACCTGTTTCTTTCTCTTTCCGGATCCGATCACTTCCAACTTGTTTCCATCGAAAATCAGCTCAAATAGCCTTGTAGACACCTGATTCATGACTTTTCACTATGTATACCGATTCACATCGAATTATAACCATTTATTACACCATAAACACATGAATCCGGGCTCAAAACTAGTGAATTTTCACTCTCATCAAGAGGATGTGTAACACAGGCTTTCATCATCACCTTGTTTAAGAGAACTACATTGAATTATTTGTGGGGGGGGGGGGGGGGGGGGGGGAGGGTGGTCGTAGTTAGTATTGGCTATGGAGTTTAAAGGAAAAAAATAGAAGAGGTTGAAGAAGTTAACCTCTTTTGGAAGCACTTCTCTTCCACTTCTTGTATGGTGAACACTTTTCCTTATTGTTTTCATCTGTCCCTGATCATCTATGCCACTTTTATTGAATACTAATGCATGTATAACTAACAGTTTTAAATGAAAAAAAAGTTTTGAATCATACTGTCATTTCTTCATCAGAGTCTGTTGAGCTAATTGAAATCTTAATTTTTTCAAAGTTAAACAGAATATTAAAAAAAAAAGCACACGATTATGTCTTCCAAAATAAATGCTCTCCTGAAATGCATTAGGCTTTTCAGGGTCCACTTAAAATTACTCATCTTTATTCATTCCTTGTTTATTGATGTCACAAATGTTACAGTTTTATGTTAACCCAAGATTATACTTTGTAAAAAATTTTTAGGTGTAATTTTAAAGAGTAATCTAATTAATTTTAAAGAAATACCTAATTATTTTTATAGAGTGATCTAACATATAATTTAATTAATTTCAAAGAATGATCCAATTAATTTCAAAGAGTGGTTTAATTATCCCCAAAGAGTAACCTAATTACTTTTATAGAGTGATTTAACAATGTATAGATTGCATACAATTTAATTAATTTCAAAGAGTAGTCTAATTAATTTCAAAGAATGCTCTAACTCCAAAGAGTAACCTAATTACTTTTATAGAGTGATTTAACATCGTATATATTATATACAATTTAATTAATTTCAAAGAGTAATCCAATTAATTCCAAAGAGTGATCTAATTAACTTCAAAGAGTAACGTAATTATTTTTATAGAGTGATTTAACAACGTATATATAGATGGCATACAATTTAATTAATTTTACAGAGTAGTCCAATTAATTCCAAAGAGTAATGTAATTAACTCCAAAGAGTAACCTAATTATTTTTAGAGTGATTTAACAAATATAAATTACATACAATTTAATTAATTTCAAAGAGTAAACTATTTAATTCTAAAGAGTAATCTAATTAATTTTAAAGAGTAACTTAATAATTTTTATAGATTGATCTAACAAGATCACAAACAATTTAACTAATTCCAAAGTTGTTGCAATTCATTAGATGTACATCCACCCCTCCTTTTTTTCCAAGTAATCCACGTCTCCTTCGCTTATAATGGTGCACATGTGAGGAATGCCAAACATAATCAAGATTTATTTTCTTGGAGGGGGGCTTTTGATCTCAAATATTTTAAGTAATTTTATGAGTTAATTTGAGTAATTAATTTGTGATCAATAACACGAACCATCTTCATATTTGTGTGAACATAGTTTTAATTTCCGACCATATGAATTTGTTCACTATTTTTTTTGCAACTCTTTATTTTTGATTTCTTGTCATTTTGTGAACGTAGCCTTTTATTCAATTAAACATTGCTAAACCTAGAAAAACCCCTTTCTTGAAATTATGTGAAATACTATATGGATCAGGTTTTACGATCTATTGATGTAATCATATACTTGAAATTTCTGGTGACGAATTGGATGGAAAAGCTAGTGGGATGCAGACTCCTCAACACAAGCGCCAGAGACCAGGCACCGGAAAACAAAAACATGCAAGAAAAGGATGGTCTCATCACCAAAGCAAGCATGAAGTAATGAGAAAAGTAGCCGAAAAGCTAAAAAACAATGAAGGCCTTGGATGCTGTAACACGATAGCACCGGAGGTGCCATTATCGGACCGCTGATATTTCAAGGTCAGGGACGTCGGGGAGGCAACGCCGTGGAGAACTCCACGACCCCAACAGCGCGTGAGAATTCCTGAAATTATGTTGTTGTTGCCTCCGCTTGCGATGAATATCATTGAGTTCATTTTTTAGTTATGAGAGAGAGGGGAACAATGGGAGACAGAGAAATTGAGGAAGTGAGAGAAGAAGGAGATATGCTTTAATTTGGAGAGGGTGCGGAATCTGGAGAAAAAAGAAGAGAAAAGGATGAGGATCCGCTTTAAATATTTGACCCACCACACTAAAAAGTTCCGGTTCTACAAAGTTAGAAAAATAAGCATGGCCCATTCTAGTATTTGTTTATTTAATTACATACAAAACTCAATAAGTAATAAAAGTTTAATTTTTTTTCAAAAATTAATTTCATCCACTAATTAAATTTCTTGCAATTTCTTTTTTAAATCTACATAATAAGAATAATTTATAATTTTGAAACATACAAAACTTAAGCACATTTTCATTATTGTTGAGTGTTTTCTTTACACACAATTAATCCCCAAGTATGAAGAATGTGATTGTAGTTTAGATAAGCGACCAAATTATTTATCAAACCCAAAGGACGGAATATTATCAATTTATTTATTATCTAAATTAATTAAAACTATTGTTGCCAATAAAGTTTGGAGTAATTAAATATCAACTACTAACAAATAATTAAAATAGCAAATAAAATAAAGTAAGCAGTAGATAATAATGAAAGTTTATCAAGTGAGAGAATAGGTAGCTTTAGGATAATCCAGTTTCACTCATTAATCTCCCTTTTATGTATATTGTCCGACTCTACCTTGTGGATTATGGACGCATCACGAAATCATGCATATCGACTATTTAGACACAATTAAACATGTGTGTAACACGTGTGATAAACCTTGGAGCAAGATATAATTCCACCTCCCCTTTCTACGTACTATCAGTATCAATTATTTCTCTGACCGTTTGGTACTCTAACCCAATATGATCTCCCTTTTTAGGTATTATAGAATTATCCTCTTTGTCCTACTTACTATCCCGAATTCAATTCAATTAATAAGTATCTATATATGACAGTTCTAATGAAGTTTCGGAGTCCCCTCACTTAGAATCATAACAATAAACCCTATTCAGCGGTGAACGCAGTCAATCAACAACCAAGATATATATTTAGACTCTATATAACAGTTGAAGATGCACAATACAACCGTGAATATGAGTTAAGAAAGCACATCATATATAAAACAAATCAACAAGTAATGCTGTACGGAAGATATATATACAAAAGTTCAATTAACTTGTAAAACATTCATAAACCCTAGAACTATCAGAGCGGTTCTAGCACATGATATTGTGAAGAACAATCATGGTGTTTGGATAGATCTTACCCATAAGACTTGAAAAGTTACAAGATAAATTAAAAAATGAAGGAAACCCTAGATGCGAGAGTCTTCGCGTCTTTCTCCTTCTTGAATCTTCCTCTTAGTTCTCCACTTGATTCGACAGACGAATCTCTACAGCTCCTCCGGATGATAATAGAGTTTGGATGTTATGTGTTGTGAATTTCAGATCTTCTTTTCAGATGTTAACTGCATCCCTTTTATACTTGTAAAATCTCCCAATGGACTTTTACTTGACTTTTTCGACGAAAACACGTAGATACATAATGAGAGTGAAAATAAGCGTATTTTAGTGTCAAATCTAACACTTTTTTTATGGGAATTATTATTATAAATTAGAACAAGTGTCTTATATTTAATATATATGATAAAAAAAAGTGTGTTTGAGGTGTTTTATTGTGTTTTAGGTGGAAAAAGGATCAAAAGTACAAAGTTAGAAGAATGTTGAAAAGCGCACGTCCAACTTATGTAATTTTTCTGTATTTTTTTGGAGCTCAAAACTGGAGGTTATAAGGTTAGAAAGCCACAGAAGAGAGAATCGTTTTGGCATAAGGAATACCTCAATCAGAGTCCAAACGAGAAAGTTATGATCAAAATGGTGATGTCGTGCAAGCTGTTCCTACTCAGCACAACTGTGCCACTTTGCATGACTTCTTACACTTTCAAACGTTGGACTTTTTGTGAGTTCTTATATGGATAGAAATCCAAGGAAGAGAGGATCACGTGAGCGCAAGAATCACTCAAATCGGAATTCAGATGTGGAAGTTATGCGCGAAACGGTGAGACTGCGCAATGCAGCTCGACCAGAAGAGTCTAGCTTGACCAAGAGCAATTTGGTTGAGCTACAGAGGGGAAGTCGAGCTAGACGTGAAGACAAAGTTTCAGTTTACAAACACGCAGCTTGACCACAGCTCGACCAAGGCCTATCCAGCTCGACCAAGACCATTCTGGTCAAGCTGGGACATGTCAGTTCCGAATCGTCAGGATTTTACCTTTAGTGCGTGTATGTTAGTATTTTTCATGAAAAAACCCATCCAAGGTCCATAAGGAGAGCTTACAAGTATAAAAGGGGATGCAAATCACACTGGGTGAGAGAGCCACAATCCATCCTACACCATCCTACGAGGGGGGATCACCCCCCAACCATCATCCACATCCTTTCCTCCATCCATCCATCATTGCAAAGATTCGTCTATTGAATCAAGAGGAGAACCAAAAGGAGGATTCAAGATGGAGAAGGACACGACGATGTCCACATATAGGGTTTTTAATATTTTCTAATTTCTCTTGTATTTTCCAGACATATCGGCAAGATCTATCCAACCCCCATGTGTGTTTCCTACAACACCATGGGCTAGAGCCTTTTTGGTAGTTCTAGTGTTTTGAAGGTTTTTATTAATTAATTGAACTTTCTTGTGTATACTCCGTACAACACTACTTGTGGAATTATTTTATATATGATTGTGCATTTTTAATCATATTCATGGTCGTTTTATGCCTCTTCAACTGTTATATAGAGTTTGAATATATATCTTGGTTGTTGATTGAGCGCGTTCACTGTTGAACAGAATTTCATGTTATGATTCTAAGTGAGGGAACTCCGAAGCTTCATTAAAACTGTCATATATGAATGTTTATTAATTGAACTGAATTTGGGTTAATAAGCAGAATAAAGAGGTTAATTTTATATTATCTATAAAGGGAGATTATATCGGGTTAGAGTACCAATCCTAGGGGAAAATAATTGATGATGATAGTACTTAGAAATGGGGGTAAAATTATATCTCTTGCTCCAAGGTTATCCACAGTGTTACACACATATTTACTTGTATCTATAGAGTAGATTTTCAGCTTAGTGATGCGTCCATATTCCACAAAGTAGAGTCGGACATTGATACACGAAAGAAAAATTAATGAGTGAAACCAGATTACCCTAGGGCTACCTATTCTCCATTCTTGAGTCACAATCGTATTCTTCTAGTGTTTATTTTATTTTAATTGTTATTTAATTTTTAGTAATTTAGTTAATTAGTTAATACTCCATTCTCAAATCTTATTGCCATATTGTCTTAATTAATTTAGTTAAAAATTAAATTGATAATACTCCGTCCTTTGAGTTCGATATTTAACTTGGTCGCTTGCTTAAACTGTGATTGATATCCTTAATACTTGAAGATTAATTTTGCGTGCATAGAAAATGCTCATTAAGTTTTTGGCACTATTGTCCGGGATGGCTGTTATTATTGATTTTATTATTTCTAATTTGATTATGAATTTTATTTGTGATTATTTATTTCTATCTAACCTTGAATTATTTTGAGGTACTTGTGCACTAGAAAAAGAAGATGAATGAAAGGAAGGAATATCACACAGTGCTAAACATGGTCGGAGCAAGGCAGACTCCGGATAATGTTGTCAGACGTGAAATTTTCACGAACTATGGGATTGCCAACGTGGGGTTGATAGGAGCAAGGGGGAAGATGATGATTTTGAGATACATCACGCTCTTATCAACATGGTAGAGAGGGATCCTTTTTTTGGGAGTTCCTTTAAAGATCCATATCAGCATCTCAAAAGATTTCTTGGTTATACGAACACTCAGAAAAGAGCTGGAGCTCATGATAATGCTAGGCGGATTGTTCTATTCAAGTTCTCTTTTATTGATAGGGCAGAAGAATGGTATGATACTCTTCATACCACAGATTGCACCACATGGGACCCACTACAGCAGAAGTTCTTGGAGAGATACATGCCACCCTCTAAGGTGTTTAGAATGAAGCAAAACATCACCCAATTTGTTATGAATCAGGGTGGCAAATTTCATGAGGCGTGGAATAGGTTCAAAAATATACTCAGGAGGTGCCCACAACATGAGATGTCTAAGGCTTAGTACATAAGCATCTTCTACTATAGATTGGATTGTGAGTCGTGTATTCTTATTGATGCATCCTCAAGTGGAGCGCTATTATCTAAGACAACACTTGAAGTAAAAAAGTTGTTTGAAGACATCTCTATGAATTTACGTGACTGGCCTACGGAAAGAGTAAGAGGCACATATGTACTAGGTAAGGTAGCACAGGTTGAACATCAAGTGGTGAAGCCGAGTAGGAATGATGAGATCGTCTCTAGTCTAGCTAACATCAACAAGCTACTAGAGTCCCAGCAGAAGTAGATTACAGAGTTGACACAAAGGGGGCCTAGTATGTGGCAGCAAAAAGTGAAGAGTGTTGAAGATACTTTCAATCGATACATGGCAAGGAATGATGCAAGGGTTGACCACATCGAGGCTACTATGAATGCTAAGTATGCAGATTTATCTAAGCAGTTGAAGGACCTTACTTTGATGATGGGGCAGATGGTTGGAAGTATGAATCAGCTGACGCAGACATTAGAGAAGGAAAAGTTCCCGTCTCAAGGCATAACATACCCGAAATCATACAAAGCCATCACGTTAAGGTCAAGGACGTAGTATGAAGGTCCAATGAAGCCAGTGGATGAAAACAAAGACAGGATGTCCCAGCTCGATCGCAGCTCGACCATACTTCTTGGTCGAGCAACGATCGAGCAATACTTCTCAGAACAGAGAAACGATACTCTATTTTTAGATTCACAGCTTGACCAACACGATCTATCTCGACCAAACATCACTGGTCGAGCTGTGGTCGAGCTACCCACTATTGAGTTGAAAAATTGCATTCAGTTTACAGAGCCCTCGCTTGACCAAGATGGAGTAGCTCGACCAGATCCTTCTGGTCGAGCTATGGACAAGCGGCCACTTTCTGAACTAAAAGATTAGAATTCGTTTACAGGGACCTTGCTCGACCAGTTCCACCTAGCTCTGCCAGACCATCCTGGTCGAGCTGAGGTTGAGCAACACCATCCGACTCCTATTTTCGCGCAGAATGCTATACTTGATGTTCAAAAAGAAAAGCTTAAACTGCGAATGGATAATGATTATGTGATTTTCTCTCTTAATAAAGCAATGAAGATACCCATAGAGACTCAATCATGCGAGAGAATAGATATGGTTTCTAACTTATTTAATCTTAATTTTAATAGGACAGAAGATTCTGAATTTGAGTGGAAGATTGACAAGGAGGAGTCTAGACAGGCATGTGAGGAAGGAAATTTCAAGAATCATATTTTTGTGACTAAGAAAGGTGAGGTGTTGAGTGTAGACAAAAAGAGAAAAAGAAAGTACTTGAAGGTGAGGATGCGAGAAGACCACCCTCCGATCCAGTAGTTCAAAAGGCTGCATACTATCGTGACTCTCCGATTTTAAATATGAGCGCCTGTTGGGGGCTTGCCCTTCTATTTTATTACTTTATTATTTCTTTCGTGTGAGTGAGGAGTTATTATATTTGAGGTGCTCACGTTTTGGCAATTCATCTCTTTTCAAACTTAGTTTCGACTCATGTTTTTACTAAGTTTGGGGGGGTGATGTACTTACCTCATCTTATAAGAACTAAGAGTATAATTTTTTCTTTCGTTGGTTGTTTGTTTGTTAGGGGGTTGATTTCTTGCGACATATTAATATTTTAACCGGTGTTGGTATGTTGATTTTTTGCAACTTACCTAATATTTAGTGTGTTATTTTTGTGTGTTTCCTAGTATTAGTGATTGAGTTTTCAATTTTTCATCTTTTTTATTTTTCTGGTGTCTCCTATTTTATTATAGATGAATCATGTGATGATGAGTATATTTGAGCTTTGATGAAAGAAAAGGTAAGAGAGTGGCAAGATGAGTTCTACACTAAAGCTTTGACCTGACCGAGTTGAACAACTCGAGGAGCTCGTGCATACGAAGGAGAAAAAAATCAGGTGCCCTCGTTTCCTTATTCTAATTTTTATATGCGCTTTAATTCATGAGAGTAAAACGATTGAGATATTGGTTTTGTGATCCACATGAGTTTATATTGTTTAAATTGTACCTAAAATTCATATGCTCTTGAAATTGATGAAGGAAGTGTACTTGAGTTATATTGTGGTATGAAGTTCTATGTGTACTTGTGGGATATTACTTACCATGAAGAGTGCTATGTTACTTGTTAAAAACCCATGTGAGATTTTGAGCCTCGTTGATCACGTACATAATTGTTGGATTGCATACTAAAAGTCTAGCTTTTGTATGAACAATGTTATAACAATTTATTTAAAATGAGAATCATATGATCAAATAATTACGTCTTATAATTTATTTATATGTACGATGCAATAGTTCACTTACTTTATAATGTAGATAATATGTTGTGCGACAACACGCAAAAGATCATATTATCGATTTCCTTATAAAGTATAAACAGATGCTCACAATCGAGATAGATGGGGACTCTCTATTGGGATGGTTGTGGTGTGATTTAGTATTAGTTTGTCTTGACTATAGAATCACATTAGTGCACTTTGTGTGTATTGAGCAGGACCGCTTGAGATCGTTCGACTTATACTGACTTATAGGAGAAACTTGTTCTCAGTTATTATGGATGTTCGTGCTCTTAATCCCTATACAATAACCTCAACACGTAAAGCAGTATGTATTTCTTTGATTCATCAATGGGTGAGATTTACATGTATTTAAATCAACAAACTCGGTGAGTTGGGAAATAGTGATGTCTCTATGGTGTGATGTTGATTGTAGAAGGAATCTGTATCCAACATAGGTTGATGATGTCCCCTTGAGGAGCTCATAATTATTATCGTGTAAACCCTACAGATGGATTTATTCTGGCATGATAATGAGGTTGAGTGGTACTATCTTGGATGAGATATTAATTAATGGAGTTGTCAGTAACTTAATTAATTAATGGGCATTGTATATCTTAAACATGGTGAGACTGTCGGGCTCATAGTAAGAAGGAGCCCATAACGTAATTATGGGATTGGAGCGGTAGTGCAGTACTAATATTTTAGTGGACTATATTATTATTATTAAGTACAAGTTTTGGGCTAAACTTGGATACTTAAGCCCAATGGAGGCCCGACTCTAATTTCTCCTCCTGGTCCCTGTTGTAGCCCATATATAAATCATCTCAGCTGTTCTAACCCTAGTGAGACATGCCTAACACGTGAAGAGGGTAGATAGAATAGTATATTGAGAAGATCTCGGAGATCGTCGCCCACACGACGTCAAGATTGGACTTGGAAATACAACAGAAGATCAAGAGGTCGTTTGCTGCTGCTATCCGCCAATTTATACGATGTTTATATAATCTTACAGAGCTCAAAATTTGATTTGTAATATACTGACGGAAAGCCACATAAGAGAGGATCATTTTGGCGCCTAGATCACTCAATTCCGAGATCGGATGAGATTGTTATGCCCAAAATGGTGAGGTTGTGCAGGCTACCGGCGAGAATCTATCACATACCCTGGTGAAAGGTAATACGTTTCTTTGGTTTCTTGCTTCTGCTGAATTAGAAACATATGGAACCCTAACAGTTCACGTTAACCAAATGATCAAACGCCAATAATTGGTATCAGAGCTTCGGTTTTGTGGTGAAGTGTGAAACGTTAGGCTAGGGTTTATGTGCCATATGTGTAATTAGGGTTTTAGAACTTATTTTTTGATGGATACCCTAACTGTAGATGACACACGTACACCACACGATGGTTTAACAGGGCTGGGCGACGCTGGTGTTGAGCCGCGGTGGCACAATGGTGGTGTGTTGGGCGTGGTGGATGCAAGGAAAGGATCACATTGTTACAGCATTGGCAAGCTGGGGTTTTGATTGGTGCACGTTGAAGGCACGATTCATCTTTGTGGCTAGCACAATTCATCCCAATTGACGAGATGAGTGAAAACGGCATCTGGCGTCAGTGCAGCCTAGTTTGGCGATTGCCTTAGCGCATAAGTTTTCCAACTTGTCGCGCAAGGCAGCGGGTTATTGGGTGAAGTGTCGGGCAAGGCATTGTGTATTCATGACAAGGCGATGGAAGGGCAAGCGAGTGTTGATGGTTAATCGAAACTAACGATCGGTTGCGGAAGAAGACACAGGTTGCTTCATCGATGGTGTCATGTGATGATCTTCGTGGGCACGTTGTCATGTGACAGTCCAGGCGAAGGGGCTCGTCAATGGAGATGGTGTTGGTGCACGGTGGTGATGTGCTAGCCGTTGATGCAAACACTGGTGGATGGAGGAACAAGTCGGGACTGCTCAAGCGGTGGCGATGAATCGTGATGAACAGCGAAACATGCTAGCGGCAGATAGTCTCTGGACAGCCATGGACGATCAGGCTGGTGAAAGCGGCACGACAGAAGCGTGGACGGCGCGAGTCGGATGGCCTTATGGTCGGGTCTGCACATACATTCTGAGCGAGTCCTCGTGGTTCCGAGCGAGTCCTCTGAGCTTCTAGGTTGAGTCATCGCTGCGGTTGGGGCGAGTAAGACCACTTTCTGGTCGGATCTCCATCTAGTTCAGGTCGAGTCTCCTTGGTGGCAGCTGAGCGGCATGGATGATACTGCTGGACGACGAGTCAGCCACCGGGTGAAGGCAGGCTGGCGTGAGTTGGGCACTAGCTACCGGGAATGCACGCACGATGCCTTCCGGGCTGGCGTGCTTGCGTGCACATTGTGGCAGGAGTCGTGCATAGTGTGGATGCTGGCAGGCAGGCGTTCACACGGTGTGCAAGCTGGGCGCATGGTTGCTGGAGTCTACCGAGAGATTGGTGCACAACTTTCTTCAGTTGCTGTGCGTGGGCTGCACGAGTCGTGAATAGAGCCGGGCTGCTAGGCATGCGGCTATGCGCGTAGCAGGCACGAGTGAGGCTGTGGAGTGGCACGACCCGTGCAGGAAATGACACAAGTCTTGCAAGGAGCTTGGTAGGCTTTGCGATGAGTGGCTGATGTCGGGAAGGCAAGCGATGGCGGCATGAATTGTGCTGATGCTTGGCATGAGTCGTGAGGGCATGTAATGTGGGCCTCGTTACTGACGTGCTGGGCGAATCGATGAATGGACAGACAGGTAGTTCGGCCAGCTGTGGGCAAGTAATCTGGAGAAAAATTCATGAAGACCGGCTTCTGATTTTCAGATTATATTTTGGGGCGCTGCCCCGATCCCACGACCTAACCAGGCAGGTCGATCCCTGCGACCTCATCGGGAAGGTCGATTCCCGTCTGAATTCCCCATAATCGTGCTTGGTAGCGAACAATCGAATTCGCTGATATATAACTACTTATAATTGATGGAATAATTGATTATTGTTATATATTTTATGCATGATTCTCTGTGATTTACTGCCTTATGTGCCGTAATAGGAGCATGCTAGGTTGCGTATTTTATTTCGAATATTATATGCATGTAAAAGAACCATCGGTGTTAAATAACTAAGTGGGAGAGGGGATTGGTAAATAATTCCTGTGGCATCCATTATTGGTTTGTAAGTGATGTGAGTAAACTTGTGTGTTGGCAATAGGCCTTCCTCCCTAATGGATGAGTTTATTCACGGATCACTGGTATAGACTTCATTAAATAATTATTGTTTGTAATGTGACACATTAACTTGCGTGTTGGCATAGACTTTCCTCCCTAACGGATGAGTTTATATGCGGTTCACTGGTACAAACATATAATCAATGATTGTAGGAAGTTATTCGAGCATGCGTGTACTTCTCCAACTGTAAGGCATATAAGCTTGGGCCGCAGACTTGGGATCAAATAATGGTGTACACAAAGGTTTAAATAATTAGTATCCTCCCGAACGGAGTCATTGCTATTATTTGCATGGCTAAAAAGGAACCGACTATTAATTATTTTGTCATGAGGTTAGGTTGACGAATGAAATTAATGGGGAAAATATTCTCTTGTAAATGTTCGGGTTTGTAAACATCCATACTAACGTGGCTTGCAGACTCACGGTACTTGAGATGTCAGTGAATTTTAATTTTATATTGTTTTGAGGGAATCAATATAAATGGATAAATTTGAAGATTAGATCGGTGTATTTATTTATGATTCTCTGAATTTTCAAAATGGTTTTATCTCGCTTATTGTTTACTGAAAGAAATTATATTTACTGGTCCAAAATCAGATGATTAGAAAAGAATCTTGGTTTCGAATTTTACTGCTTAGGAAAATATAAGTGTGTTCTCACTAAGGATGTTCCATGATGCCTTTTAAAGTCTCTAGTGAAGAGGTGAGAGGTTCATAGAAATATGATAGTCTCATGCGACTCTTCAGATACTTGAGTAAGTTATAAAGGCAAGAGGTCATGGATAAGTTGATGAATGAATTGAGAATGCTTGGAGTAGAAATTGAAGGGGAAACCTAGATCAATTTATTATCCATAATTTACCTGGATGTTTTGAGCAAGTTTTACCTGAAATACGAGAGGTTTTATATGGTGGGGAACTTCTGACAAAACATGTGGTGAAGGAAAGCTATTTTCATCATGATGTGAACAAGACTAGTATCTCATTCACTAGTCGTTGAAGCATGATTAGTGATGGCATTTACTAACACGTTGTCCGTAAATACCGGAGTCACTTAAAGCCTGCAACTAAGTGATGATGAGATTATAATATACATAAGTAATACTACGAGAGTAGTGGTTGTTGCAGTGGGAGTTGTTTATTTATCTTACGATATGAATAAATGTTTGGTTTTGAAAAATTGTCTTTACATATGTTTTTCGTAGAATGAATTTGATTTCAATTTCTATGTATTTATAGATGGATACTCTATTTTATGTAGATGACATGGTCATTATAATGAAGGATTGAGCTATAATCTGTTGTTGTATGTTGGTGGACAATTTGTACACTCTTAAATCATGTTTATCTCACGAATGCAACAAATAGTAATTAATAATGCATGCTTTAATCCTAATAAGAGAAAATCTCTTATGGAAATGATTAGATAGATGATGAATTATTTGGAATTACTAAATTCATTTTATAGATATGCCCTAAGAAACAGTATTTTGTATGAATGTTTGTCTGTTTGAGGGATATCCTAGAAAAATAAAGCATTATTTATTTAGTCTAAAAGATCGGAGGGTGATTGTACACACAAATACTAGATTTTTGGAAATGGATTATGTAATAAATCACAAACCTATGTATAAGTTGTTCTAAAGGAAGTGAGAGGGAAAACACAAAGTATTAGTACCAATTGTTCAAGAGGAGATACCACAAGGTAAACTGCAACGCGTATCACGTCTGATACACAATTGCGTGTAGTGACTTGTCATAGTGGGAGGGTTGTTCGACAACCTGTAAGATATATATTTTGGGAGAGTCGTGAGACTTGATCCCTAGTAAACATGAAATGGACCCACGGATATGACAAAGTACTACAAGATAGAAATGCCGAATCTTAGCAAAGTAAAATGGTTTCTGAAATAGAATCGATGGATTCTAAATCAAGTCTGGGACCTTGTAGGACCACTAAATGGTGTAAAAGCCATTGGAAGTAGTCATACAAAATAAAAGTGGATCATACGGTAAGGTGAAAATCTTGAAAGCAATGCTTATTGCGAAAAGGTATAATCAGAAAAAAAAAGGTTCGATTATGAGGAAACATGTTCGCCGATAGCTATGCCTATGTTGATCCAGACTCTTTTATATGTTGCTACTCATATGAAATGTGAGGGATAGCAAATAGATGTCAAGACAGCTTTCTTGATTGGAAGTCTTGAGGAAAACATCTATATGAAGCAACCAGAGTGATTCATTGCAAAGGGCTAAGAGCATTGTGACAATAAGCTTAAAAGTATCCATCGATGGACTAAAGCAAGCTTTAAGATCATGAAACATTCGTTTTGATAAGGAAATCCAGGCATATGGATTTATTCAATGCGCGGATGTGTCTTGTGTATTGAAAAGAGTGATCGAAACGTGGTGGTATTTCTTGTGCTGTACGTAGATGATATATTGCTCATTGGAGACAATGAAAGAGTATTGTCGAGCGTATGGGTATGGTTGATAAAGCGGTATGAGATGAAGGACTTTAGAGGAGCAAAAATATCCTTTTGATCATGGTAATACAGATCATAAGAAAGGATGTTACGCTTGTCTCAAGCTTCATGAGATGATACGATCCTTACTCGTTTTAGTATGTAATTTTATCTAAGAAAATGTGTGTTAAGGCATAAAAAGAAAATAAAGGTGATGAAAGCGGTTCCTTATGCTTCGGCGAATAAGGAAGCTTAATCTAAGGAATGCTATGCACGAGGATGCAATACACCAAAAAGGCACTAAGACAACATAAAATATACAACATAGATCAGAAATATGTGTTATCGTATACCTTATATATGTAGTCTTAAATATATATGTTGTCTTAAATATTTTTTCACGCACAAGGACAACACATATTATCTGGTTTTGTCATATTGTGTTGTCGTATATACCACATTTCAAATGAATTCGCTATAAGACAACATATATGATACCATATGTTAACGTAAATTTTTTCACGCACAAAGACAACATATATTCATCTATGTTATCTTAAATTATTTTAATATTTTATTTTAAGAATACATATATGATTTTTTAAATATATTTTAAATATAAAATATAGGGAGATATAAATAGGAAACTAGAAAATTTTTATTTTCTCCCTTCTGCCCTAATCGAGTGAACACGCCGCACCCCCCCTCCACCGTGCTCTCCCGTCGTTGTTCCAAGCCGCGTCATGCATTGCCCATCGCCAGTCATCGCGTCGCCCGTCGCCCATCGCCCATCGCCAGTTGCCCAAGCCCCGTCGACAGTCGCCACATCGATGTTCTAAGCCCGCATCGCTATTCGCCTGTCGATGTTGCCTGCCACATTGCCTTTGCTGTTTGTCCATCACCAGCAGCCGTCTGCCTCCGCCAGTCTTCACCGTCCGTCCGCTAGCCCTTCTGTCGCTCGTCGCCAGTTCGCCGCCCTAGCTGTTCGTTCGCCATCCGTCGCCAGTCTCTCCCGTCTTCACTCTCGTCACGGTACTCTGTCTCCCATCCCTTTCTTACTCTATTTTGATTCAGCAACCAAAAATTCATAATAATCTGTGAAATTGAAATTGAAATAATAATATATTTTTATAATCTGTGTTGAAATAATCTGTGGGGTTGGGTTGGGTAGCCACTGATGCTGTCCGTGGGCTCATCTTCTGCCAAATTAAAATAATAATGATACATTGCATGGAAATCTAACACATTTCTTTGCTGTAATTTAATACAAGCATCATTCAAACTCTATATATCTCACTAATTTTGTGTTCACTGCTTTTCATGTATTATTTGATCAAAATAAAGCATAAAGCAAGTATTTGTATCGTGTTTAGCCATTTATTATGTGTTGATGTATCGCGATTCTATAACAATAAGGGGGAGGGAATTTCTACAATCAACAAAGAAATATTAATTTCTCATATACTTGTCCGTATCTTCCTATGTTTAATACACAGGAGCTAAGATTAAAAAGAACAAAACTATGAAAAATATTGGCTAAAAAAAAGGAAAAAATAATGAAACCGTCAATGATTACAGCAATTATTATCACATAGAAGAATCAATATGCTAATTCAAATTAACCTCAAATTATGAATTAAAAAATCTATCAGAAGAAACAAAGAAGCTTACTCAAATGTGCACCAGCATTTGAAACATGTACTCTACCTACTAAAAAAAATAGTAGAAAATTTAATTTTCTCTATCATTTTGTGAATTCATAGATAAATACACAAATGCAAAACTCGGGAATCCACATTACATATTTAAAATTTCATTAGACATACAATTTCAAAAATCAAGTTAAAAATAGTCAAATTAACTTCCATTTAAATACATTTTATACAGTAAAAATACTTGAAATCACATATCAAAACTTCAATGTGCTAATTTTTTTAATAATTATTTTATTTCATTTATTAGGAATTTATACTAAAAAATGAATAAAGACTGGATGTTCAGTGATAGATTATTACACGAGTATGAGGTAGGAGTAGAGACATTTATGCAATTTGCGGTTAAAAATATTGGTGATCTCGGCTCGATGTCATGTCCTTGTGTATTATGAGGTAACTTAAGAAATACCTCTACTGTACGAGTAAAAGCACATCTGATGTGCAATGGTATGCTGACAACATGCGATCCATGGATATGGCATGGAGAAAAAGTTCCAAAACAAGGTGAAATACCAGAAGGCTTTGAGTCGAGACAGTTTGATGGTAATTATGTAGCACATGATTCCTTAGATGATATGGTTCGTGATGCTCATGAAAAGAGTACTAATAACCCAGATGAATTCATAAAGATACTTGAGGATGGTGAGAAGCCATTATATCCTGGATGTTCGAAATACACCAAGTTGTCTACCATTATTAAGTTGTATAAATTGAAGGCTAAAAACAGATGGAGTGATAAGAGTATGACAGAACTACTAGAATTATTGGGAGACGTACTACCAAATCCCAATGAATTGCCAACAACTCTGTACAAAGCAAAGAAAATCTTGGTTGCATTAGGTATGGAATATACAAAAATACAAGCATGCCCTTACGATTGCATTTTATATTGGAAAGAGTATGAGAACCTCACACAATGTCCAACTTGTGGGGAGTCAAGGTATAAGGTAAGAAAAGACTCAAAAAAAATGAAAGGAGGTCCAAGAAAGGTCCTTTGGTACTTTCCACCTATACTGAGGTTCCGAAGAATGTTTCGTAATGAGAAAATAGCAAAGGATTTAACTTGGCATGCTGAACGTGAGGTTGTTGAGGTATTTTTAAATCATCTAGCTGATTCACCCGCTTGGAAAGTGGTGGACAATCAATATACTGATTTTGCAAGAGAATCAAGAAATTTAAGGTTGGCCTTGTCCGCAGATGGGATTAATCCCCATAGTAATATGTCTTCTTCATACAGTTGTTGGCCAATTATACTTATCACGTACAATCTTTCTCCGTTGTTGTGGATGAAGAGGAAATATATGATGCTTACTATGTTGATTCAAGGCCCTAAACAACCAGGCAATGATATCGATGTGTGCTTAGCTCCTCTTATTAATGACTTGAAGTGCTTATGGGAGGGAATTACAGTATTTGATGCATCTCGTGATGAAAACTTTATCCTCAGATCAGTGCTACTTTGGACAATTAATGATTTTCCAGCTTATGGAAACCTCGCAGGATGCTATGTGAAAGGCTATCTTGCATGCCCTATCTGTGGAGATAATACTAATGCAAATAGATTGAAGAAAAGCAAAAAAATTTGCTACATGGACCATAGAGTGTGGCTTGTGGGAGTTCATCCATATAGGAAACAAAAGAAGGCTTTTAATAGGAATCAAGAGCACAGAGTAGCGCCAAAGCCATTGAGTGGTAGTGAAATTTTACAAATTATTAATAGAATTTGCTACAAATGTGGGAAAAGGAAAAGGGATCAAGAGTCAAAGAAAATGGGGAAAAGGAAAAGGGATCAAGAGTTAAAGAAAAGGGGGAAAAGAAAAAGAGATGAAGACTCAAAACAAGAAGAAAAGTCATGTATGAAAAGGAAATCAATATTATTTGAGCTGGAGCATCTAGAGGTTCGACATTGTCCTGATGTGATGCATATTGAAAAAAATATTTGTGAGAGTCTAGTTGGTACATTACTCAACATTCCTGGCAAAACAAAAGATGGGAAAGCTTCGAGAGAAGATCTGGTTGACATGAATATTAGGACTGAATTAAAGCCAGAAGTAGTAGGAACAAGACCATATTTACCTCCGGCTTGTTACACACTAAGCAAGGATGAAAAAGAGAAAGTGTGTGCCTCTTTAGCAGGAATAAAGGTCCCTTCTGGATATTCATCCAATATTAGCAGGCTTGTGTCATTGAATTTGAATGATTTTAAGCTTGTTGGACTTAAGTCACATGATTATCACATTCTATTGCAACATTTGCTTCCAGTAGCCATTCGAGGTGTCTTACCTGACAATGTCTGTAACACAATCATTAAATTATGTTTGTTTTTTAATAAATTGTGCAACAAGGTGATAGATGTCTCCAAGTTAGATGAGTTGCAGAATGATATTGTAACTACATTGTGTTTAATGGAGAAGTATTTCCTACCCTCATTCTTTGACATAATGGTTCATTTAGTTGTTCATCTTGTAAGAGAGGTGAAGCTTTGTGGACCTGTATGGTATAGGTGGATGTACCCATTCGAAAGATACATGAGAGTATTAAAAGGTTATGTGAGAAATCACTCAAAACCAGAAGGGTGCATGGCTGAATGTTATATAGCAGAGGAAGCTGTGGAGTTTTGTTCAGACTATTTGTCAAATGTTCGTACGATTGTATTCCACCAAGGCATGACCGCACCAAACCAAAAAAATTAACTCGTCGAGTGTGTGTCATCGCTAAGGAAGAGTTGATACAAGCACATCATGTTATATTGGCAAATGATGATGACATGGATCCTTATATCGAGTAATTACACTAAACTCTCAAACTCTTTCATAATATAACTAATTAATATTTATACTTTATAATATTTAATCAATGTATTTTTAGGGAACACAAGACCCCACTTGAAGGCTGGTAATAACTCTAAAGCCAAATCACAAAAATGGGTACAAGATCAACACCAAAAGTTTTGTGCTAGTTGGTTAAGTGAAAGAGTAAGTTACAACGTGTTTATCAATATTGTATTGTTCATACTTACTAGGGGTTACCTATGAATTCTAATACTTTGAATAAATACTTACCTAGGTTTCAAATGTTGATAAAGATTCAAATCAGCAAATAACTGAAAGAATAAAAAGGCTTGCACATGGACCAAACAAAAAAGTTATCAAACAACATAGCTATTTCATTAATGGAGTGAATTATCTTACGAAGGAGCTTGATGACACAAGACTTACACAAAACTCGGGAGTCAGCTTGGTTGCAAAGACAATGCAGCTTTCTAGTGCAAAAGATAAAAATTCAATCATTTCTGAAATGTCATATTATGGAGTGATCGAGGAAATATGGGAATTAGATTACATGGACTTCTTCATTCCTATGTTTAAATGTGTCTGGGTTGATTGTAAAAGTGGTATAAGGGTAGATGAACTTGGTTTTACATTGATGAACTTCAACAAATTAGGATTCAAAGATTATCCTTTTATATTGGGGAGTCAAGCTTAGCAAGTTTTCTATATTGATGACCCTAAAGAAAAGGGATTGTCAGTAGTACTTGAAACTACACATAGTAAGCACTTTGAACATCAACCACACACAAAGTCTGAAGGAACATCAATCCACCATCCCAATTTGACCAAAGAGTTTTCCTTTGAAGATCCTATTATGAGTGACGATAATGAACCACCATGCATACGTAAAGATTGTGATGGGATATGGGTTGACAACACGTAGAGTTAAATTCTCTGGTACTTCTATGATGTGTTGGTTATTTTACATTGTTTATATTTAATTGTGATGATATTTTAATATTATCTTTAATTTTGTATTTTTTTTGTGCGTAACAGATTGAATAAAGACATGGTGACTCGTAAAAAGAATAAAAAAAATGTTGATGCCACTGAATCACAAGCCATGGCGAGAAGTAGAAAAAATAAAGAAAATTCTAATATGGATGGGCTACAAGAAAAAAGAGAAGGACTAAAGACACTCATTAAGTTGATGAAGATACAAAAATAAATGATGTTGAGACTAGTGTTAAAGCTGATGGTGATAAAACAGCTTCACATGTAACCCAATCTAATACTCAATCGGCAAGAACACCTAGAGGTCCAACATACATGCATTGTTTAGCTGTATAAAGGAGTAAAGGAGAAAAGAGAGATGTGGAATTCAATAATAATGGACAACCAATAGGGGATGCAGCGTGTGAAATTGCAAAGCTATATAGGTGTACTTACAAGGAAGACGGTAAAGATAACTAACAGTGATTGGAAAGTAGTCCCACTTGAAGTTAAACAACAAATATGGCATGATGTTAATGTAAGTATTCGGAAAAAGGATATTTATTATTCAAATGTTATTTCATGTTCTGTTTAATAACTTCTCTTTTCATACTAATTTTGCAGACATGCTTCAATATTGATCCTAAATGGTACAAGGGCTATTTGAAATATGCAAATGATAAGTGGCATCAATTCAAGACAAAACTGACGAATGAGTATGTCTTTAAAAGGATTAGAAAGGAAACACTAAATATTCCACCACGTGGTTATGAAATTGCTAAATCTGACTGGTCTGATTTTGTAATTAGTCGACTCTCTACGGATTTTAAGGTAATATTGATATATGAATATGCCTATATTTATTTTCTTTTACTTATAATTTTATGGGATTTCTATATATTTATTTATAAAATTATTATTAATAAGTGATTGTTTTAATTATTAGAGTTTGAGTGATAAACAAAAAGTTGTGAGATCTCGAATCAAATTTTCGTATCATCTTTCGCGCAAAGGATATGCTCAATATGCGAAGGAAAATATAAGTTTTTAAATAAATTGATGTTAATGAGTTGATGCATATGTTGATGGTCAAAATTGCATAACTATGAATTATAGTCAGAGCTATTATGTGGAGATGAAGAGGTTGATCGATCAACCCTTTGGATACATGGACGGAAGAAAAAAGGAGAAAAAGTTGGTGGTGATTTGGAAGAGAAAGTGTCAAAATTTGTAAGTAATAAAGTACAAAAGAGTACAGGATACTTTATTCAAATTTATAAGTGGTAACATCCAAGTTTACTTTGGACAATTTGTTTCTTGTAGAATGATTGCATAGAGCAAAAGAAGTCTGGGAAGGAATCTTTTTATGGACCAAGGGAAGGTATTCTTGCAAAGGCTCTTGGATCTAATGAACCATTTGAGCATGTACGTGGTGTTGGAGGATACGTCAATAGTACAAGCTTCTTTCATCGGCCTACTGTAAGAAAAGTGAAAGCGGAACGTCTCATTAAAGCTGAGAAGGAGTTACATGAAGCAAGGATGATAAATTCTGAGCTATTTGAATATTTGGCAAAATTGAAAGATGCAATTTTTAAGGACTCACGCACAGCTGAGACTGAAGAGAAGGGAAGTTGTTCTGTGAAAATGTATCATCAAATCTGTAATGATGATGTGGAGGCGGAATCAGATGAGGATGATGTCAAGGAAATCCCATATGATGCAGCTTTACAACATGGTGAACATTCAAAGGTATATATTTTACTTAATCTAGTCACAAATTTATAACTTTAAGTTAACCTAGTTAATTCCCTAATTAAAATTTCAAATGATATGTTTGCAATTGCATTTTGTAAAAACCCAAGATTAAAAAAGAGCATGCAGCGAATAAACTAATACTGGATCATGAGAACTTTCCGGATATGTTGTATTTGGTGTTTTGTGACATGGAAAAGGCTCATGAAACAAAATTTGACGACATACAAATAGTGTTGGACAAAAGTGTCTTCGGCCATGCCCAAGTACTGTATCTTGACTTCTCTGATGTTACAAGATTCTGCCTATTAGAGCCAATTACGCACTCTTATATTGCCATCTATATAGGGTAAGACTTGACATATATTCCATAATTAAAGAGTTTAGCAAATTTTTATTATTAGGCATAGTATTTGTTTTGGTGTTAAACTTATTTTTTCTTTGTAGCCATATTTATAATAGGGTGAAACTGCATAACAAGCTCGATAAGTTCAAATTTGTGGATCCCTATCATGTTGGGCATACTCACTTAACAAGTACAGATGCAAATTTTTTACAAGCAGATATTGAATTAAGGGCACGAGCTTTATCGCAAGGAATGGATGGTACTTTAGAGAATCAAGTTAATGTGGTACCTTGTAATGTCGGGTAAGTCATAGAGTTTTTATACCCTTAAGCTTAATCATATTACCAAGTGGTTGACGGACTGTCACATCTTATTTATGCTTGCATGCATTTGTAGCACACATTGGATCTTGACAATAATCGACCCGTACAAGAATGAAGTTTGTTTGTTGGATCCTCTTTATAATCGGATTCATGATGAGCCTTGGACACGAGTTGTTGAAATGTAAGTTTTATTTACTATTTGTTTGTCACATGTGGTAATGCATCAATTGTTTTAATAATTACATTAATGAACAATTAAAGGGGAATGAAAATATTTAAAGCGGCGACCATGTACAACAAAGGAAGAAAAAGAACTCACTGAAAATTAATTAAGGTACTTGATTTTCATTTCATTCAATATGAATAATTTAAATTGATTGGGGAAATATTTATAATTTATGTACATGTAGACACCTAAGCAACCAGATTCATCTCAATGTGGCTTCTTCATAATATGTATAAATTGTAGACGCTATGAATAATTTAATAATACTACATTAATAGAAAATACATATATCTGTTGTCTTAACCAAATAAGACAATATATATAACCTATTGTCTTAAAAAAATTAAAAAGAAGCACAACAACACGTAAAGATGCACAACGACAACACATAAATATATGTTGTCATTGTGCGTCCTTTTTTTTATAAAAAAGACGCACAACGACAACACATATTGTCCTAAAAAATTAAAAAGAAGCACAACGACAATACATAAAGATGCACAACGATAACACATAATATGTGTTGTCGTTGTGCATCTTTTCAAATGCCCTACGACAACAGGAGCTTCGACAACAGAGATTTTTCCAAAAAGAAGCTAATAGACAACACATTATATATGTTATCTTAATGTATTTTTAGTGTAGTGATGGATATCTATTTTGCCGAAGACAAGAGCAGTGGGTATAAAGGTAATCCGAAATAAGAATGTTGAACTGTGGTAACACATAATTTTAAAGTACCTGAAAAGGACTAGAAACTATATGTGGGCTTACTGGACAGATTCACTGTTTTTTAGGGGTTACATAGATTTGGATTTTTCAAATCAGATAGGGACGACAGTAAATCCACCTCGAAGGTTATGTGTTTATATTTAGGAAGCAGAGCCATAATGTGGAGGAGTGTTATATAGAAATACATTTCAGACTCCGGACTCTGTCATGGAAAGATGATAAATTGGAGCCTATGAGGTAGCCAAAGTATCTGTATGACTCTAGAAACTTCATGATGGACTTTGAAGTGTTTCTAAGTTTGTCCAAGGTTATCACAAATTATTATGACGATAATGGTGCAGTTGCAAACTTGAAAGAATCAGAGCCAATAAGGCAATCAAGCACATGGAGCGCGAGTACCACCTGTTACGAGAAATCGTATGATGAGGGAAAGGTTGTTGTCGCCTAGATTGCATCAAATAATAACCTAGTAAATCTATTTACAAGGACCTCAAACCGA
Organism: Pogostemon cablin; assembly: GCA_023678885.1. Taxonomy (NCBI): domain Eukaryota; kingdom Viridiplantae; phylum Streptophyta; class Magnoliopsida; order Lamiales; family Lamiaceae; genus Pogostemon; species Pogostemon cablin. The sequence goes on from CM042995.1 coordinate 14,660,095, forward strand.
GAGCTATTGATGGTCGTGTAGTGGGAGTGAGAATCAGATGTATGGCAGAAGACATGACAGCATAGTCTTTTAGTATAAGTGGGAGATTGTTGGATTGTATACTGATGCGCGTTTTCTTTGCACGCAAAATTAATCCCCAAGTATTAAGGATATCAATTGCAGCTTAGCAAGCGACCAAGTGAATATCGAACCCAAGGGACGGCGTATTATCAATTTAATTATTATCTAAACTAATTAAGACGATTATGACAATATAGTTGAGGTTTAGAATTATTGAACTAATAAACAAGTAATTAAAATAACAAATAAAATAAAGTACCACTCGAAGAATACGAAAGTGGATCAAGTAGGAGAATAGGTAGCTCTAGGATAATCCAGTTTTACTCATTAACTTCCCTTCCATGTGTCAATGTCCGACTCTGCCTTGTGAAATATGGACGCATCACTAAACCATGCATATCTACTCTATAGACACAAGTAAACATGCGTGTAACACGTGTAAATAACCTCGGAGCAAGAGATATAATTTCACCCCCCTTTCTAGGTACTATCAGTATCAATTATTTCCCCCTAGGATTGGTACTCTAACCCGATATGATCTCCCTTTATAGGCACTATAAAATTATCCTCTTTATTCTACTTATTAACCCGAATTCAATTCAATTAATAAGTATTCATATATGATAGTTATAATAAGACTTCGGAATCCCTTCACTTAGAATTATGAACTTAGTCGCATTTCTAGTGAAATGTCAAGAGTAAGTGTACTCTATCGCTATTGTATACGCGTGACCAAGTGCAAAATTTATAGTATTGTCGTCCCAAGGGAAAAGGTAAACTCAAGTTGTATCCGGATTTTCCATTGATTTATGTTTTGTAAGGATGATCAAGATAAGGTTTTGATTTAAGAACTATGATTACTCTATCAATTAACTAATGAACTAGACAAACAACTAATTATAACAAATATCAATCAAATCAAGTAGCAAGATGAGATGGAATGGATGAAGTGTATCTAAAAAGAGAACAAGGCTAGCAACATCATGGTCAAGGTCTTATGTAGACTTCACACTTACTCAAGCATTGATGACTTTCAAGTTATGAAACTAAGGGCAATTACAATTGTACCCCTAACCCTATGGCCAAGGTGATTAGGTTCTCAACTCTTTTACAAGTTTAAATCTCCTAAGATTGTCTTACTCTCAATTCCCTCATGGGTACTATGATCATAAGTTGGTTCCCCTCACTAGTTCATCACTAATGTTCTATTATGAGGTTCTAAGCACTTGGAGGGAATGGCTTTCCTCCCCTCATACTAACCAAGTCACCTAATACAATCAATGATTCAATTAAACTACCACACATAATATTGGAATGGCCATCCTAACACTATGCATAGAGAATTTAACCACACACATCATGCATCAAATGAGAATAAGCATTCATGATAGAAAGTAATCATAACAATCAATTCATCAAGCTTTAATAGTGCAAAAATATACATATTTCCTAACCAATCATATTGCTAGCCTCACTTGAGGACTAGCCACAAATATTCATTGCAAATTGGCTACAATCCAATACAAGCTCCATATGAGCAATAAAATGAAGAAAGTAGCAAAATAAAAGAGATTGAGCTTCCCCTTGAAAGTAGACTCCTTCTTCCTTGATCATGCCAAATTCTTCAAACAAATCTGATTTTCTCTTCTTAGATGATGGAATGAATGGATGTATGGATGGATTTATGAAGATCAAGGTGAATTGATGGATTTAGATGGTGTAGATGGCTTGTAGATCTAGTGTGTGAGGAAATGTGGTGTGGATTGTGTGTAACTGCTCTCAATCTGATATAATCTGTCTCTCCCTTCTCTAATTTCGCACAAATCATGGTTTTATATCACTTATGGACCTTCTAGAAGCTTCCGGAACTTTCTGAAAATTACACAGGATTTTGCACCTACACGGCCCGTGCTGCAGTACACGGCCCGTGTAGGGCACACCTACTTCGGCGTTTTGTGCGTGCTTCCGGACACGGCTCGAGCTGCAATACACGGCCTTGATCATGGCAGTGTAGCACGTTCTGACGACAATACACGGCTTCTTCTTACAGGGCCGAGCTCCGCACACGGGGCGTGCAGCAGCACACGGCCCGTGCACCGGCGCACGGCCAAATCCCTGGGCGAGCAGCGTGCTCTGATGACATTACACGGCCAGCTGCTACAGGGCCGTGTTCTGCGCACGGCCCGTGCAGCTGCCTGCCCTATTCTTCGTCTCCCTTTCGCTCCCGACTCCATTTTTGTCCGTTCCATGACCTGTTTTACACATATTCAAGCTCATTTACACAATTCTATAAGTTCGTACCACTTTCCTCAAAACAACAATAACTCCACCAAACTTAACACAAATACGGGTAAAAACATCCAAAAATACACACATAAAGACACTAAAACCTAGGTGAAAATGACGACAATCAAATTATAACTTAGAATCCTGTTCAGCAGTGAACACACTCAATCTACAACCAAAATATATATTCAGACTCTATATACCCATTGAAGATGCACAAAACGACCGTGAATATGGATTAAGAAAGCACAATCATATATAAAATACATCCACAAGTAGTGTTGTACGGAGTTTACACATAGAAGATCAATTAATTCATAAAACCATCAAAACTCCTAGATCTACCAAAAAGGCTCTAGCCCATGATGTTTCGAAGAACAATCATGGGTGTTGGATAGATCTTACCCGGATGTCCGGAAAATACAAGATAAATTAGGAAATGAATAAACCCTTGATATGGCGTCTTCATGCCCTTCTCCATCTTGAATCCTCCTCTTGGTTCTCCTCTTGATTCCACAAACGAATCTTCAAAGTGATGGATGGATGGAGGAAAGGAAGTGGATGATGGATGGGGGGTGATCCCCCCTTGTGGGGTGTAGTATGGTTGTGGCCTCTCTTCTCCTCTCTTGTATTGTGTTCCTCTATTGATTGGACGTCTTTCTTGACTGCATGAGCCTCCTTTTATACTTGTAATCACGTCTCTAGGGCTTGGAATGGGCTTTTCAAGTGATCACACGCGTTTAGGCCTCGAAAATACGGATTTGGTAAGTTCCCGAAGCGCGGTTCGACCTCCCAAACAGGTCGAACAAACCCCTACAGGTCGAACCATGGTCGAACCACCCTTCTGGATGTCCCAGGTAGTCGATTCGACCAGATTCCAGGTCGAATCGAAATGTCGTGGTCGAATCGGTCGTTTTTCCGTCGGGTTCGACCTCGGTTCGACCTCAATCAGGTCGAACCGATTTGCGCAGTCTCTCCGTTTCGCGTATAACTTTCACATCCGACCTCCGAATTAAGTGATTTTTGCGCTCACGCGATCCTCTCTTCCTTGGATTTCTATCAAAATAAAGAAATTATAATAACTCCAAGAATTGAAAATATAACAGGCTATGAAAAATAACACTGCAATTCTGTTCGGCACAGCTCGCGCGGCGTCACCACTTTGCTCATAACTTCCTCGTTCGAACTCCAATGATGGTGTTCTTTACGCCAAAACGACCCACTCTTCAGTGGATTTCCAACCATGTATCACACTTCCCGTTCAGAGCTCCACATCAACACAGAATAATTATGAAATTTGGACGTACGTTTTCAGCATTCTTGCACAAATTGCACCTTTTCTCCAACTTTGCACTTTTGATCCTTTTTCCACCTAAAACACAACAAAACACCTCAAGTGCACCTTTTTCTTACATATAATGAATATAAGACCATTGTGCTAATATATAACAAGAATTTCCATCAAAAAGGTGTTAGATTGGACACTAAAACACGCTTATTTTCACTCTCAACAAACCCCAAACTTACCCGTTGCTCGTCCCGAGGCAACAAAATAAAGATAAAGATAGAGAGAGAGTAAGAAAATTAGCAGGGAAACAAGGACTATGACAAATACCCCTCTTCAAAATACAATTGTCCTCAACTTAGGTTATGCAACTCTTATTACATGTAATAATCAATTCGTAGCATATAAGTTAAGACAATCACCACCAATTCAAATGCTCCATCAACATGTTCTCACGGGAAGTATATATTACTCGCACTCAAGTGTAAAAGATGTACACTTATGGGATAAGGTGTTTACGCTCAGATTCAATTCAAGTGCATGCGTAACCATAAGCTTGTCAAACGTCTCAAACTCTCACCACTAAAAAGTATGATTCGACAATGGGATCAAAAAGGACTTATCTTTTGGATGTAATGTTGGCTCTTTGGTAAGGGTAGGAAACATATCGATAAAGTGACTCAATTAGTAGAGAATTAAAATTGGAGATCTTTTATACTGCAAATTTTTATACTTCAAGGCTATTCAACTTCATGCTCATCTAATTTTCTTTTCTCTCCTTTCCTTCAAGTTCAACATACTTTTTCTTTTCTTCAAGCACATCCTTTTTTTCTCGAGGTACCAGTTTCGGGCACTACCTCACGCATCCTCCATAGGGTACTAGATTTAAGCACTACCCTAGGGTTCTTGATTCCATGGAGTACTAGATTTAAGCACTACTCCATGCTTTTCGTTAGATGCATTATCATAATCCATCACTATTAATTTCAACACCAATTTCATTCCTTCCCAAACTGTTATCAAGCACCATTAACACACTTTGACAGCATTTAATTCTCCACTAAATATAGGAATTTAAGGCTCAAATAGGATATCAAAGTGGCTATCTTCGTAGGTTGCCAAAGAAATAAGGCTTTTAGGCTCAACGGGGCTAACTACGGATATAAAATTATTTGGTAGAAAATTATTTGGCTAAGTGACTCATAAATTCAAGGATGGCCTTAGATCATCTCCCATCATCTAACACACATGTAGTTTCAAGTAAGACAAGAGGTAAGTTCTAGAATACACACACAAGAACAATACTCACCAGAAAAGAAATATCATGTGATTATATAACATGATCAACAAGGTTCAAAATCTCACATGGGTATTTAACAAGTAACAGAGCACCTTTCATGGTAAGCAATATCCCACAAGTACACATAGAACTTCATATCACAATATAACTCAAGTACACTTCCTTCATCAATTTCAAAGGCATATGAATTTCAAAGACAATTTTAAACATATAAGCTCACATGGATCACCACCTTAAACTTAATCCTTCCACTCCATGAATTAAAAGCACATATAAAAATTAGAATAAGGGAACGAGGGTACCTGATTTTTCTTCCATGTATGCACGAGCTCCTCGAGTCAACGCCTCAATGTAGAACTCGTCTTGCCACCTAGTTATCTTTTCTATCATCAAAGCTCAAACCCACTCATCATCACAAGATTCATCAATAATAAAATAGGAGAACTATAAGAAAGAATTAATTGACTATCTAATCGACTCCACACACTAGAAACACCACTGAACACTAGGCAAATTGCAAAAAATTGACACATCAAAACCGATTAAAGTTTCAATATACCGCAAAAAATCAACTCCCCTAGCAAACATTACAAAGAAAAGATTATATTCTTGGTGCTTCAATGAGGTAAGTACATCACACCCCCCCCAAACTTAGTAAAAACGTAAGTTGAAACTAAGTTTGAAAAGAGATGTAATTTGCGAATAATAAGCACGCCAAATATAAAAATTTCTTGCTCACACGAAAGAAATAAAGCAATAAAACGGAAGGGCAAGCCCCCAACAGGCGCTCATGGTTAACGTCGTAGAGTCACGACGGTAGAGGACGGTCTTCTCGCATCCTCACCTTCAAATACTTTCTTTCCCTCTTCTTGTCTACACTCAACACCTCACCTTTCTTGGTCACAAAAATATGATCATTGAAATTTTCTTCCTCCCATGGCTGTCTAGACTCCTCCTTGTCAACCTTCCACTTAAATTCAGAATCACCTGTCTTAGAAAAATCAAGATTAAACAAGTTAGAAACCATATCAATGCTCTTGCATGATTGAGTCTCCATGGGCATCTTCATTGCATGATCAAGAGAGAAAACCACATCTTCATTATCCATCTGCAGTCTAAGCTTCTCCGCTCTCAACTTCTTTGCTCTTTCCCACTTCTTCTCTATTGTAAGCTCAGTATTCCGCTCATGTAATGGTACTGGAGTAGCATCAACATCATGCGGAGCATTAGGTGTAGAAACGGGTGCATTCTGGCAGGGTTCGACCTTCGTTCGACTAGGGGTACTGGTCGAACCAGATACGTCGTGGTCGAATCGAGCACCTGGAAGTCCATTCTCACCTTGCATGTTGGGTTCGACCTGGGTTCGACCTGGGGTACTGGTCAAACCAACCCCCCCAGGTCGAATCGGCTCTCTGGAAGATTTCTGCCCTCCGGTTCGACCTTGGTTCGACCAGTAAGTGTGGTCGAACCATGAGTGACGTGGTTGAACCGATGATGATCTGAAACAGAGTGTTTCGCTTGATGCGGTTCGACCAGGGTTCGACTTGGTGTCCAGGTCAAACCAATAAGGCTGTGGTCGAATCGGTCTTCTAGAAGATTTTTGGTCGCCAGTTCGACCTGGGTTCGACCTGATGGACTGGTCAAACTGATAGAATCGTGGCCAAATCAAAAATTTGTGAAAACAGAGTGCTCCAGATGGGGTGGTTCGACCTGGGTTCGACCAGATGGCCCGGTCGAATCAATGCCCCCCAGGTCGAACTGAGTGCCTGCTGCTCTTGGAACACTTTCAGAAGCCCAGTTCGACCTCCCCTTCTCGGTTTGACCTGTATGGTTGGTCGAACCGAAGTCGAACTGGCTCCTCGTCATGTTTGATTTTGCTTTCGGCATCATTGGTCCCTCGTACTGTGTTCCCGACCTTAACGTGATGGCTTTATCTTCCAATTTTTGTGTCAATTGATTCACATTCGCGGTCATCTGCCCCATCATCAAGGTAAGGTCCTTCAACTGCTTAGACAAATCTGCATGATCAACATTCATGGTATCCTCAAGATGATCAATCCTTGCATCATTCTCAGCCATGTATCGATGGAAGGTATCTTCAACATTCTTCACTTTTTGCTGCTTCATACTAGGCCCCCTTTGTGTCAACTCTGTGATCTGTCTCTGCTGGGACTCTAGTAGCTTGTTGATGTTAGCTAGACTATAAATGATCTCATCATCCCTATTCGGCTTCACCACTTAATGTTCAACCTGTGCTACCTCGCCAAGTACATATAATCCTCTATCTCTCATTACAGGCCAGTCACGTGTATTCATAGAGATGTCTTCAAACAACTTTTCTGCTTCAAGTGTTGTCTTAGATAACAACGCTCCTCCTGATGATGCATCAATAAAAATACGCGATTCACAATCCAATCCATAGTAGAAGATACTTATGTATTCAGCCTTAGACATTCCATGTTGTGGGCACCTCCTGAGCATATCTTTAAATCTGTCCCAAGCCTCATAAAATTTCTCACCCCGATTCATAACAAATCGGGTGATCTCTTGCTTCATTCTTAAGATCCTTGAGGGTGGCATGTATCTTTCCAAGAACTTCTGCTGCAGTTGGTCCCATGTAGTGCAATCTGTGGCATCAAGAGTCTCATACTAAGCTTCCGCCTTATCAATCAATGAGAACTTGAATAGGGCAATTCGTCTAGCATGATCATTAGCTCCAGCTCCCTTTTGAGTGTTTGCATAACCAAGAAATCTTCGGAGATGTTGATATGGATCTTCAAAACAACCTCCAGAAAATGGATTCTTTTCCACTATGTTAATAAGAGCGGGATGTATCTCAAAATCATTATCTTCCCCCCTTGCTCCTATCAACCCCATGTTGACATTCCCAAAGTTCGTGAAAATTTCATGAATGGAAATATTATCCGGATTCGGCCTTGCTCCGGCCATGTTTAGATCAATGTGTTATCCTTCTTTTCCTTCCTCTCCTTTTACAAGCGCACAAGTAACTCGAAAAATTCAAGGTTAGATAGAAATAAATAATCACAAATAAAAGAAAAAAATATCTTAATCAAACTAGAAATAATAAAATTAATAATTACAGCCATCCTCGGCAACGGCGCCAAGAACTTGATGCACGTTTTCTTTGCACGCAAAATTAATCCCCAAGTATTAAGGATATCAATTGCAGCTTAGCAAGCGACCAAGTGAATATCGAACCCAAGGGACGGCGTATTATCAATTTAATTATTATCTAAACTAATTAAGACGATTATGACAATATAGTTGAGGTTTAGAATTATTGAACTAATAAACAAGTAATTAAAATAGCAAATAAAATAAAGTACCACTCGAAGAATACGAAAGTGGATCAAGTAGGAGAATAGGTAGCTCTAGGATAATCCAGTTTTACTCATTAACTTTCCTTCCATGTGTCAATGTCCGACTCTGCCTTGTGAAATATGGACGCATCACTAAACCATGCATATCTACTCTATAGACACAAGTAAACATGCGTGTAACACGTGTAAATAACCTCGGAGCAAGAGATATAATTTCACCCCCCTTTCTAGGTACTATCAGTATCAATTATTTCCCCCTAGGATTGGTACTCTAACCCGATATGATCTCCCTTTATAGGTACTATAAAATTATCCTCTTTATCCTACTTATTAACCCGAATTCAATTCAATTAATAAGTATTCATATATGATAGTTCTAATAAGACTTCGGAATCCCTTCACTTAGAATTATAACTTAGAATCCTGTTCAGCGGTGAACGCACTCAATCTACAACCAAAATATATATTCATACTCTATATACCCATTGAAGATGCACAAAACGACCGTGAATATGGATTAAGAAAGCACAATCATATATAAAATAAATCCACAAGTAGTGTTGTACGGAGTTTACACATAGAAGATCAATTAATTCATAAAACCATCAAAACTCCTAGATCTACCAAAAAGGCTCTGGCCCATAATGTTTCGAAGAACAATCATGGGTGTTGGATAGATCTTACCCGGATGTCCGGAAAATACAAGATAAATTAGGAAACGAATAAACCCTTGATATGGCGTCTTCATGCCCTTCTCCATCTTGAATCCTCCTCTTGGTTCTCCTCTTGATTCCACAAACGAATCTTCAAAATGATGGATGGATGGAGGAAAGGAAGTGGATGATGGATGGGGGGTGATCCCCCCTTGTGGGGTGTAGTATGGTTGTGGCCTCTCTTCTCCTCTCTTGTATTGTGTTCCTCTATTGATTGGACGTCTTTCTTGACTGCATAAGCCTCCTTTTATACTTGTAATCACGTCTCTAGGGCTTGGAATGGGCTTTTCAAGTGATCACACGCGTTTAGGCCTCGAAAATACGGATTTGGTAAGTTCCCGAAGCGCGGTTCGACCTCCCAAACAGGTCGAACAAACCCCTACAGGTCAAACCATGGTCGAACCACCCTTCTGGATATCCCAGGTAGTCGATTCAACCAGATTCCAGGTCAAATCGAAATGTCGTGGTCGTATCGGTCGTTTTTCCGTCGGGTTCGACCTCGGTTCGACCTCAATCAGGTCGAACCGATTTGCGCAGTCTCTCCGTTTCGCGTATAACTTTCACATCCGACCTCTGAATTGAGTGATTTTTGTGCTCACGTAATCCTCTCTTCCTTGGCTTTCTATCAATATAAAGAAATTATAATAACTCTAAGAATTGAATATGTAACAGGCTATGGAAAGTAGCACTGCAATTCTGTTCGGCACAACTCGCGCGGCATCACCACTTTGCTCATAACTTCCTCGTTCGAACTCCAATGATGGTGTTCTTTACTCCAAAACGACCCTCTCTTCAGTGGCTTTCCAACCATATATCACACTTCCCGTTCAGAGCTCCACATCAACACAGAATAATTATGAAAGTTGGACGTGCGTTTTCAGTATTCTTGCACAAATTGCACATTTTCTCCAACTTTGCACTTTTGATCCTTTTTCCACCTAAAACACAACAAAACACCTCAAGTGTACCTTTTTCTTACATATAATGAATATAAGACCATTGTGCTAATATATAACAAGAATTTCCATCAAAAAGATGTTAGATTGGACACTAAAACACGCTTATTTTCACTCTCAACATATACTAAAAGTCTAGCTTTTGTATGAACAATGTAATAACAATTTATTTGAAATGAGAATGATATGATCAAATAATTGCATCTTATAATTTATTTATATGTACGATGTAATAGTTCACTTTATACTATAGATAATATGTTGTGCGACAACACGCGGAAGATCATATTATCAGTTTCCTTATAAAGTATAAACAGATGCTCACAATCGAGATAGACGGGGACTCTCGATCGAGATGGTTATGGTGTGATTTGGTATTAGTTTGTCTTGACTATAAAATTACATTAGTGTAATTTGTGTGTATTGAGCAGGACCGCTTGAGATCGTTCAACTTATACTGACTTATAGGAGAACTTGATCTCAGTTATTATGGATGTTCGTGCTCTTAATCCCTATACAATAACCTCGGCACATAAGGCAATATGTATTTCTTTGATTCATCAATTGGTGAGATTTACATGTAATTAAATCAACAAACTCGGTGAGTTGGAAAATAGTGATGTCTCTATGGTGTGTTGTTGATTGTAGAAGGAATCTGTGTCCGACATAGGTTGATGATGTCCCCTTGAGGAGCTCATAAGGATTATCATGTAAACCCTGCAGGTGGATTTATTCCGGCATGATAATGAAGTTGAGTAGTACTACTCTTGGATGAGATATTAATTAATGGAGTTGTCAGTAACTTATTTAATTAATGGGTATTGTATATCTTAAACATAGGGAGACTGTCGTGCTCATAATACGAAGGAGCCCATAATGTAATTATGGGATTGAAACGGCAGTGCAGTAATAATATTTTAGTGAACTATATTATTATTATTGGACTTAAATATAAGTTTTATGCTAAACTTGGATACTTAAGCCTAATGGAGGCCCGACTCTAATTTCTCCTCCTGGTCCCTGTTGTAGCCCATATATAAGTCATCTCAACTGTTCTAACCCGAGTGAGACAAGCCTAACACATGAAGAGGGTAGACAGAATAGTAGATTGAGAAGATCTCGAAGATAGTCGCCCACACGATGTCGAGATTGGACTTGGGAATACAGCAGAAGATCAAGAGGTCATTTGTGTTGGATTGTATACTAAAAGTCTAACTTTTTGTATGAACAATATTGTAACAATTAATTTGAAATGAGAATCATATGATCAAATGATTGCATCTTATAATTTATTTATATGTTCGATGCAATAGTCCACTTACTTTATACTGTAGATAATATGTTGTGCGACAACACGCGGAAGATCATATTATCGGTTTCTTTATAAAGTATAAACTGATGCTCACAACCGAGATAGACGGGGACTCTCTATCGAGATGGTTGTAGTGTGGTTTGGTATTAGCTTGTCTTGGCTATAGAATCACATTAGTACACTTGTGTGTATTGAGCAGGACCGCTTGAGATCGTTCGACTTATACTGACTTATAGGAGAACTTGATCTCAGTTATTATGGAAGTTCGTGCTCTTAATCCCTATACAATAACCTCGACACGTAGGGCAGTATATATTTCTTTGATTCATCAATGGGTGAGATTTACATGTAATTAATTCAACAAACTCGATAAGTTGGGAAGTAGTGCTGTCTCTATGGTGTGCTGTTGATTGTAGAAGGAATTCATGTCCGTCATAGGTTGATGATGTCCCCTTGAGGAGCTCATAAGGATTATCATGTAAACCCTGCAGGTGGAATTTATTCCGACATGATAATGAGGTTGAGTGGTACTACTCTTGGATGAGATATTAATTAATTGAGTTGTCAGTAACTTAAATTAATTAATGGACATTGTATATCTTAAACATGGGGAGACTAACGGGCTCATAATAAGAAGGAGCCCAAAACGTAATTTTGGGATTGGTACGGTAGTGCAGTAATAATATTTTAGTGGAATATATTATTATTATTGGACTTAAGTATAAGCTTTGGGCTAAGCTTGGATACTTAAGCCCAATGGAGGCCCAACCAAATTTCTTCTCATGGTCCCTGCTGTAGCCCATGTATATAAGTCACCTCAACTTATCTGGAACCCTAATATAATTTAATCTAATCTAATTGATTATTCACGTGTGATGAGGGTTGAGAGCAGATTGAGAAGGTCTCGTAGATCGTCGCCCACACGACGTCGAGATCGGACTTGGGACATACGGCAGAAGATCAGAAGGTAGTTTGCTGCTGCTGTCCGCCACCTTGCGAAATTGATATAAAATTGTAAAATACTCAGAATTTGATGATCAATATACTGAAGGAAAGCCGTCGAAGAGAAGATCGTCTGAACGCAAAGATCACTTATTTCCGATATCAGACGAGGAAGTTATGGCCATTCTCGTGGGACTGCGCAGGCTGCCTGCGAGAATTAATCTTCATCAACATACCCTGGTGAACGGTAATCGTTTCTATGATTTATTGCTTCCGCTGTGTTAGAAACGCATGGTATGCTAACAGTTCACGTTAACCAAATGATCGAACGCCAACAATTGGTATCAGAGCTTCGATTTCGTGGTGAAGCGTGACACGTTAGACTAGGGTTTATGTGGTTAATTTTTCGAAATTAGGATCGCATGTTTAGGGTTTTGGTTTTACTGCGCAAACTATATTATCCCTATGTGAAATATACCCTATATCATATCTGTTCGTTGATGGTTGTGTGTGAGAGGATTCGACGAAAACTGTTCGTCAATTTCACATGGAAGGAAGAAATTGAGAGAAAATCCAGCGCAGTGATATTGCAGAGGCAATAACCAGAGTTTCAACCGTCGGATCAGGCTGAATTTTGGTCAGCCGTTCGGATATTGTGGATGTACATTCTGAACGGTAAAGATTGTATTTGGAGCTTTGCATTGTCGGGAATACGCCGAAAACAGAAGCAGTTTTTTGGGCGATTCTGTTCTACGCAGTCGAGGGAAAAAAGCTTTTTCTCACAATCTAACCGTTGGATCGACCTGTAATTTGGACAGCATGTTCAAAACTCATAGGCGTAGATTCTGGACGGTGGAGATTGGATTCCCAGGTTCCTAAAGTTGCGAACCCTGAATGACAGTTGGTATAGTTTGATGTTGCGCGTTGGGCTGAACTTGGTTCCATGCAAGTAGGCCCTTGGACGAACGGATTTGCATCAGGTTCGATCGATGCTGCACCAGGTTCGAGCAGATTTTCATCAGGTTCTATTGGTCTGCATCAGGTTCGATTGATGCTACACCAGGTTCGAGCGGATTTGCATCAGGTTCGATTGGTCTGCATCAGGTTCGATCGATGCTGCACCAGGTTCGAGCAGATTTGCATCAGGTTCGATTGGTCTGCATCAAGTTCGATCGATGCTGCACCAGGTTCGAAAGGATTTGCATCAGGTTCGATTGGTCTGCATCAGGTTCGATCGATGCTGCACCAGGTTCGAGCGGATTTGCATCATGTTCGATTGGTCTGCATCAGGTTCGATCAATGCTGCACCAGGTTCGAGCAGATTCACATCAGGTTCGATTGGTCTACTCAGGTTTGATCGACTCTGCACCAGGTTCGAGCGGGTTTGCATCAAGTTTGACTGGTCTGCATCAGGTTCCACGTGAGTCTTCACAATATGATCGGGCAGGATGCCAGAGTGGTGGAGCAAGCTGCGGGGAGGTCGATCCCCATCGCAGTTGTCCGCATTCGTGATTGGTGGCGAACAATCGAATTCGCTGTTATATAACTGTTATAATTGATTTATTAATTGATTATTGTTATATATGTATGCATGATTCTCTATGATTTATTGCCTTAAATAGAAGCATGCTAGATTGCGTATTATATTTGGTATATTATATGCATGTATGTTGGAGTGTTGATCAAGTCAACTTATTTTTGGCAATTTATTTCCTTATATATAACTGCTATAATTGTTTTATTGGTCAATTATTGTTATATATTTGGAAGTATGAGCATGCTAGGTTGCGTATTTTATTTTTAAATATTATATACATGTAAAAACCCTCGGTGTTGAATAACTAAGTGGGAGAGGGGATTGGTAAAAATTCTCGCGGCCTCCATTATTGGTTTGTTAGCAATGTGAATAAACTTGCGCGTCGGCATTAGAGCCTTCCTCCCCATCGGATGAGTTTATTCATGGATTGCTGGGACAGACTTCTTTAAATAATTATGTTTGTAATGTGATGCATATGAACTTGCGCGTTGGCATAGACCTTCCTCCCTATCGGATGAGTTCATGTGCGGATCACTATACAGACTTATAATTGATGACTGTAGGAAGTTATCCGAGCGCGTGTGTACTTCTCCATCTGTAAGGCACATAAGCTTGGGCCGCGGACTTGGAGTCAAATAATGGTGTACACTTAGGTGTAAATAATAAGTATCCTCCCCATCGGAGTCACTGCTTTTATTTACATGGCTAAAGAGGAACCGACTATTAATTATTTTGTCATAAAGTTAGGTTGACAAATGAAATTAATGGGTAAAACCTTCTCTTGTAAATATTCGGGTTTGTAAACGTCCACACTATCGTGGCTTGCAGACTCATGGTGCTTGAGATGTCGGTGAATTTTATTTTTATATTGTTTTGAGTGAATCAATATAAAAGGATAAAATTCGAAGTTTTGATCGGTATATTTATTTGTGATTCTCTGATTTTCAAATGGTTTTATCTCACTTATTATTAACTAAAAGAAATTATATTTACTTGTCCAACTTAGATGATTAGAAAAGAATCTTGGTTTTGAATTTTACTGCTTAAGAAAATACATGTGTGTTCTCACAAAGGACGTCTCATGATGCCTATTAAAGTCTCTAGTGAAGAGATGAGAGGTTCATAGAAATATGATAGTCTCATGTAACTCTTCGGATACTTGAGTAATTTAAAAGGCGGTAGGCCATGATTGAATTTGATGAATGAATTGGAAATACATGGAATGGAAGTTGAAGGGGAAACCTAAGTCAATTTTATTCTTCATAATTGCCTAGATGTTTTGAGTAAGTTTCTCATGAATTACAAGAGGTTGTATATGGTGGAAAACTTCTGACAAAACATGTGTTAAAGGAAATTCAATTTCATAAAAGGAGTGAACAAGGATAGAATCTTACTTACTAGTTGTTTAAACATGATTAGTGATGGCATCTACTGACACGAAGTGTGTAGATACTGGAATCACTGAATGTTCATTACTAAGTGAAGATAAGATTGTTATGACATGGGTAAAACTACAAGACTAGTGGCTATTGCAGTGGGAGTTGTTTATTTATCTTACGATATGAATAAACGTTTGATTTTGTAAAATTGTCTTTACTTACGTTTTCATAGAAAGAATTTGATTTCGGTTTCTATGCATTAATAGATGGATACTCCATTTCATTTAAATGACATGGTCATTATAATGAAGGATAGAGTTGTAATCTGTTATGGTACGTTGATGGACAATTTGTATACTCTTAAATCATGTATATTCCACAGATGCAACAAATAGTAATTAATAATGCATCTTCTGATCTTAGTAAGAGAAAGTAACCTTCGGAGATGAACTAAACATGCATTTGGCGTCTAAGACTAGATCATTTTACTTGAGTAGGACTCAAAAGTTGATAGCAGATGGACCGTAAGGTTTATCTGAAGTGAAAACTATCGGACTTGCGAGTCTTACTTGGAAGTAAAAATGATTAATTACCTTTTCAAGGTAAAGGGGTGTAGAGCCAAAGATATATATGTTGGAATTGGTTCATTCTGATTCAAGCGGGCCTAATATTATCTAGGCAAGAGGTGGTTATGAATAATCGAAGATTATTCTAGATACCGATATATTTATTTGATGCACTGCATGTCTAAATTTTTTGATTTATTCAAGAATTACAAGGTTGGTACAGTAAAGCATCATGGAAAATATATCAAGTAATGACGATTTAATCGTCATTACGAGTACCTCTTAGGATAATTAGGAACTATTAATCAGAGGTTGAGATTAAATCTCAAGTGGTCTACACCGGGCATGCCCCAGCTGAATGGTGTGGTGGATAGAAGGAATAAGACTCTTATGGTAATGATTAGATAGATGATGAATTATTTGGAATTACTTAATTCATTTTATGGATAAGCCCTAGAAACAGTAATTCATTTGAATGTTTGTCTGTTTGTGGGATATGCTATAAAAATGAAGGTAATTTATTTAGTCTAAAAGATCGAAGGGTGATTGTTAACACAAACACTAGATTTTTGGAAAGGGACTATGTAATAAATCACAAACCCATGTATGAGTTGTTCTAAAGGTAGTGAGAAGAAAACACAAAGTATAAGTACCAAGTGTACAAGAGGATATACCACAAGGTAAACTGCAATGCGTGTCACGTCTGATACACAATTACATGTAGTGCCTTGTCGCAGTGGGAGGATTATTCGACAACCCATGAGATACATGTTTTGGGAAAGTCGTAAGACTTGATCCTTAGTAAACATGGTATTATCCCAGGGATACGACGTTGCACTACAAAATTAAAATGCGGAATCTTAGTAAGTGCAATGAATATTAAAATAGAATCGATGGATTTTAAATTAGGTCTGGATGCTTGTTGAACCGCTAAATGGCGTAAAAGCCATTGGAAGCGGGCATGCAAGAATAAAAGAGGATCATAGAATAAGGTGAAAATCTTGGAAGCAAGCTTGTTGCGAAAAGGTATACTCAGAAAGAAAGGGTTCGATTATGAGAAAACCTGTTCACCGGTAGCTATGCCTAAGTTGATCCGGACTCTTTTATTTGTTGCTACTCATATGAAATATGAGGGATAGCAAATAGATGTCGAGACAGCTTTCCTGATTGGAAGTCTTAAGGGAAACATCTATGTGAAGCAACCAGAGTGATTCATTGCAAAGAGCTAAGAGCATTGTGATAATGAGCTTAAAAGTGTCCATTAATGGACTAAAATAAGCTTCAAGATCATGAAACATCCGTTTTGATGAGGTAATCCAGTGACATGGATCTAATCAATGATCGGATGGGTCTTGTGTATTGAAAAGAGTGATGGAAACGTGGTGGTATTTCTTGTACTATACGTAGATAGTATCTTGCTCATTGGAGACAATGAAAGAGTATTGTCGGGCGTATGGGTATGGTTGATAAAGCGGTATGAGATGAAGGACTTAAGAAGAGCAAAAATATCCATTTGATCACAGTAATACGGATCACAAGAAAGGATGTTATGCTTATCTCAAGTTTCATATAATGATACGATCCTTACTCGTTTAGCATGTGAATTTATCTAAGTGAATGTGTCTTGTGACACAAAAGTAGATAAAGAAGATGAAAGCGGTTCCTTATGCTTCGGCAAATGAGGAAGCTTAATCTAAGGAATGCTATGCACGAGATTGGATATCTGTTTTGCCGATGGCATGAACAGTGGGTATCAACGTAACCCGGAACAAGAATGATGAACTGTGGTAAGACATATACTTATGTACCTGAAAAGGACTAAAAACTATATGTGGGCTTACCGAACAGATTCACTGATTCTTATGGGTTACATAGATTCAGATTTTTCAAATCAGATAGGGACGACAGTAAATCTACCTCAAAGGTTATGCGTTTAATTTTAGGAAGTTGAGTCATAATGTGGAGGAGTGTTATATAGAAATATATTTCAGACTCCGGACTCCATCATGGAAAGATGATAAATTGGAGCCTATGAGGCAGCCAAAGTATCTGTATGACTCTAGAAACTTCAAGATGGACTTCGAAGTGTTTCTAAGTTTGCCCAAGGATATCACAATTTATATTGATGATATTGGTGCAGTTGCAAACTTGAAGGAATCACGAGCCTATAAGGCAATTAAACACATGGAGTGCAAGTACCACCTATTACGAGAAATCGTATGATGACGGAAAGGTTGTTGTCGCCTAGATTGCATCGGATGATGACCTAGTAAATCCCTTTACAAGGACCTTAAGGCGAGAGCTTTTGATGGTCGTGTAGTGGGAGTGGAAATCAGATGTATGGCAGAAGACATGACAGCATAGTCTTTTAGTATAAGTGGGAGATTGTTGGATTATATACTAAAAGTCTAGCTTTTTGTATGAACAATATTATAACAATTAATTTGAAATGAGAATCATATGATCAAATGATTGCATCTTATAATTTATTTATATGTTCGATGCAATAGTCCACTTACTTTATACTGTAGATAATATGTTGTGCGACAACACGCGGAAGATCATATTATCGGTTTCCTTATAAAGCATAAACTGATGCTCACAACCGAGATAGACGGGGACTCTCTATCGGGATGGTTGTAGTGTGGTTTGGTATTAGCTTGTCTTGGCCATAGAATCACATTAGTGCACTTGTGTGTATTGAGCAGGACCGCTTAAGATCGTTCGACTTATACTGACTTATAGGAGAACTTGATCTCAGTTATTATGGAAGTTCGTGCTCTTAATCCCTATACAATAACCTCGACACGTAGGGCAGTATGTATTTCTTTGATTCATCAATGGGTGAGATTTACATGTAATTAAATCAACAAACTCGATGAGTTGGGAAGTAGTGTTGTCTCTATGGTGTGCTGTTGATTGTAGAAGGAATCCATGTCCGTCATAGGTTGATGATGTCACCTTGAGGAGCTCATAATGATTATCATGTAAACCCTGCAGGTGGAATTTATTCCGACATGATAATGAGGTTGAGTGGTACTACTCTTGGATAAGATATTAATTAATTGAGTTGTCAGTAACTTAAATTAATTAATGGACATTTTATATCTTAAACATGGGGAGACTAACGGGCTCATAATAAGAAGGAGCCCAAAACGTAATTTTGGGATTGGTACGGTAGTGCAATAATAATATTTTAGTGGAATATATTATTATTATTGGACTTAAGTATAAGCTTTGGGCTATGCTTGGATACTTAAGCCCAATGGAGGCCCAACCAAATTTCTCCTCCTGGTCCCTGCTGTAGCCCATGTATATAAGTCACCTCAACTTATCTGGAACCCTAATATAATCTAATCTAATCTAATTGATTATTCACGTGTGATGAGGGTTGAGAGCAGATTGAGGAGGTCTCGTAGATCGTCGCCCACACGACGTCGAGTTCGGACTTGGGACATACGGCAGAAGATCAGAAGGTAGTTTGCTGCTGCTGTCCGCCACCTTGCGAAATTAATATAAAATTTTAAAATACTCAGAATTTGATGATCAATATACTGACGGAAAGCCGTCGAAGAGAAGATCGTCTGAACGCAAAGATCACTTATTTCCGATATCAGACGAGGAAGTTATGGCCATTCTCGTGGGACTGCGCAGGCTGCCTGCGAGAATTAATCTTCATCAACATACCCTGGTGAACGGTAATTGTTTCTATGATTTATTGCTTCCGCTGTGTTAGAAACGCATGGTATGCTAACGGTTCACGTTAACCAAACGATCGAATGCCAACAGTTTGCTGCAGCTGTCCACCAACTTGCACGATTTTATAAAATTGTACAGACCTCAGAATTCAATGTATGATATACTGACAGAAAGCCACAGAAGAGAGGAACGTTGTGGATCATAGATCACTCAATTCTGAGATCGGATGAGAGAGTTATACCTATAATGGTGAGGCTGCGCAGGCTGCTAGCGAGAATCTATCTTCTTCAACATACCCTGGTGAAAGGTAATACGTTTCTTTGATTTCTTGCTTTCGCTGAATTAGAAACGTATGAAACCCTAACTGTTCATGTTAACCAAATAATTTTTTGGTGAGTATCATTCTTGTGCGTATATTCTAGAACTTGTCTTGAGTCTCCTTGAATATTCAAGATTAGTCTAGAGGATTATGGAAATGATATTATGCCATCTTTGATTTATAGCTCATCTTTTCCCATATACTTTACCTGAATTCATTAAATCCTTTGTCAGCCTATTTGAGCCTTTTAAATTTATTTTTTATAGCCAATAAAGTTTAATTGAAGAGAGTGGTGATTTGAGGGATGACGAAAGAAGAGTCATAAGGATGAAAAAGAAAATTCTTGGGGTAGTGCTTATATCTAGTACTCCATGGAAATAAACATCCTAGGATAGTACTTAAATCTAGTACCCTATGGAGGATGGAAGAGGTAGTGCCCGAAACTGGTACCTCGTGAAAAAAAAATGGAAAAAAAGTTGAAATAAAAAGGAGAATGATAAAGTTAAAGAGCTGGAAAAAGTTCGAGGAAGAAAATGTTGTGCTTGAAGGAGAAAGATAGGAGAGTTTGAGGAGATTGTTGTGCTTGATTGAAGTGATGAGGAAGAAAGAAAAATTGAGAGAGACTGTAGCTTGATTGATCCAAGTTTTAAGTCACTTAGCCATATATTTTCTACCTTTTCCAAAAAGCCTACATTACAACCAAATAAAAAGATCTTTTTGATCCATGATTTGCTAGTTTCAAGTAAAAGGAGAGTTGAGACAATGGGCAAGCTTATGGTTACGCATGCACTTGAATTGAATTTGAGCGTAAACACCTTAACCCATAAGTGTACATCTTTTACACTTGAGTGCAGTGATATATACTTTCCGTGAGAACATGTGAATGGAGCATTTGAATTAGTGGTGATTGTTTTATCTTGTATGCTATGAATTGATTATTACATGTAATGAGAGTTGCATGACCTAAGTTAAGGACAATTGTATTTTGAATGAGGTATTGGTTGTATTCCTTATTTCTTCGCTAATTTTCTTACTTTCTCTCTCTCTCTCTTTATTTTTACTTTGTTGCCTTGGGACGAGCAATGAGTAAGTTTGGGGATTTGATGAGAGTGAAAATAAGTGTATTTTAGTGTCCAATTTAACACTTTTTTTATAGAAATTATTATTATATATTAGCACAAGTGTCTTATATTTTATATATGTGAGAAAAAAGTACGTTTGAGGTGTTTTATTGTATTTTAGGTAGAAAAATGATCAAAAATACAAATTAAGAGGAATGCTGAAAAATGTACGTCTAACTTGTGTAATTTTTTTGTATTTTTATGAAGCTAAAAACTGGAAGTGTGTATATGGTTGAAAAGACACAGAAGAGATTATCGTTTTGGCGTAAGAAACTCCTCAATCAGAGACCAAACGAGAAAGTTATGATCAAAATGGTGACGTCGCGCAAGCTATTCCTACTCAGCACGACTGTCACTATGTATGACTTATTACACCTTCAAATGTTGGAATTTTTATGAGTTCTTTATATGGATAGAAATCCAAGGAAGAGAAGCTCGTGTAAGCGCAAGAATTACTCAAATCGGAGTTCGGATATGGGCTTGTTACAGACACGCAGCTCGACCACAGCTCCGACCAACGCCTATCCAGCTCGACCAAGACCATTCTGGTAGAGCTGGGACATGTCAGTTCCGAATCGTCGGGATTTCACCTCCAGTGCATGTATGTTCATATTTTCCACAAAAAACCCATCCAAGGTCCATAAGGAGACCTTACAAGTATAAAAGGGGATGCAGATCACACCGGATCAGAGAGCCACAATCCATCCTACACCACCCCACAAGGGGGGATCACCCGCCAACCATTATCCACATCTTTTCATTCATCCATCCATAACTGGAAAGATTCATCTGTTGAATGAAGAAGAGAACCAAGAGGAGGATTCAAGATGGAGAATGACGTGATGACATCCACATCTAGGGTTTTTATCATTTTCTAATTTATCTTGTATTTTCCAGACATATGGGTAAGATCTATCCAATCCCCATGTGTGTTTCCTACAGCACCATGGGCTAGAGTCTTTTTGGTAGTTTTAGGGTTTTGATGGTTTTTGAATTAATTGAACTTTCGTGTATATACTTCGTACAACACTACTTGTGGAATTATTTTATATATTATTGCGCAATTTTAATTCATATTCACGGTCATTTTGTGCATCTTTAACTATTTTATAGAGTCTGAATACATATCTTGGTTGTTGATTGAGCGCGTTCACTGCTGAACAGGATACCATGTTATGATTCTAAGTGACGGGACTCCGAAACTTTATTAGAACTGTCATATATGAATTATTAATTGAATTGAATTCGGGTTAATAAGAAGGATAAAGAAGTTAATTTTATAGTACCTATAAAGGGAGAATATATTGGGTTAGAGTACCAATCCTAGGGGGAAATAATTGTTACTGATAGTACCTAGAAAGAGGAGTGAAATTATATCTCTTGTTCCAAGGATATTCACACGTGTTACACGCATATTTACTTGTGTCTATAGAGTAGACTTGCATGGCTTAGTGATTCATCTATATTCCACAAGGTAGAGTCAGACATTGATACACATAAGGAAAATTAATGAGTAAAACCAGATTACCTCTAGGGCTACCTATTCTCCATTCTTGAGTCACCTTAGTATTCTTCTAGTGTTTATTTTATTTTAATTGTTATTTAATTTTTAGTAATTTACATCTCATTTGGTAGGATTGGTGGGATTGCGCATGAAGTATAAATGAAAGGATATACAAGATAATGCATCATAGTGCATCGTTACCACGTTTGCTTCATAATTATAAAATTAGAAAAGAAGGATTGTATTGCAGTTCCGTCAATTACTGTTCAATAAAATTAGAATAGAAAATCTATTTACATAACAATAAATACTCAAAGTTACTACTTTATCCTCGATAATATTCCTATTTTTTAGCTGTTCGATCCCTTTAAAAATATTTAAACTCATCTTCCTTTTCTCATTCTCTTCCTCACTACCGTGATTTATCTCCAAAATTGCTCTACATCGAGAAATACATTAGCACCTTGAAGTTGATGGAAAAATCAAAATTGTATATAATAAATACTGAAAAATGAAAAAAGAAAAGAAAAGACTATTAACACTTGAAAATGGTTATGAAACAACTCATTGTTGATCAAAACTAATTTTGATTATAAAAGAAAAAAAACTAAGACTGTCATCGATTCTCTCTCTAAAAAGAGATAAAATCTGCCATTTTTCTTCCTTAGTTCGAAATGGAAACCTCACTGCTATTTCCCTCGCCACAATGCTGGAAATCATCGTTGGCATATATCTGAAATAAAGGATTGTATTTTTCTGATTGGTTGATTCTGTCTATATCTTAATTTGTAAGCAATATAATAAATCTAGAAATAAGGTGAATCCCCTAAAATTAGCAAAAGAATTCCTATAATTAAAATAAATCAAATATTCACAAATTATTGTAGATATTATCTATAATATTCTTTTGGGAAGATGCTTCTATTCTATATGCTCTGCCGTCTAAGTCTCATCGCCGGAAATTGCTATCATAATCGAAGTCTGAGATGCCGCACACTTTTCAAATTGTCGCCGCCATCACCTGCAGCTAGAGTGTTAAATCCTGTCGTTCCAATCACCAATTGCTGTTGTTTGGAAATCCATGCCTAAACTTTCATTATTGCTCTCCTTTCCTTAAAAATGGCGAACAATCATTTCCACCGTCCTCTATGAGAATTGTTGTCACTACACCTGTTGTAATTGTTTATTGCAGGAGAAGATTGATGCAAAGTTTGACGGATCTAAAAAATGCCACCGCTCCAGTTCCAGTCTGCCCGATTTTTTCTGCAACCATCTGCCACCATTCATGAAGGATGGTGAAGGTTCAACATGCTTTGGTAGAGGTTTCTATGGATGAAATTGGAATTTCACTACTATGATAAAAGAATGGGATGTTTAAAACCACGTTGAGGGTGGGATGTATAATACTTAAAATAAGGGACACTTCATGGGCCAGGTGTTTTTAACAGTCCCATGTGTTTACTTGTTTCTTTAACCAAACAACATATTACACAGATTTATCCAACTATCCCAATTTAATACTTTCAACCAAACGAGTTGTTAGTTAATTAGTTAATAATTCTCAAATCTTATTGTCATCTTGTCTTAATTAATTTAGTTAATAATTAAATTGATAATACGATGTCCTTTGGGTTCGATATTTAACTTGATTGCTTGCTTAAGTTGCAATTGATATCCTTAATAATTGGGGATTAATTTTGCATGCAAAGAAAATGTTCATCAATACACGCACTAGGGTGTAAAACTGTATGGATCTGGACTCGCGCGACGTCGTTCGACCAGAGTAGGTTTGATCGAACAACTCCCATTTGGTCAAATGGTGGTCGAACAAACATGTCTGTACATTGAATTATCTTTTCCTCATCGTTCCACCATTGTTCGACCGACATGACTTGGTCGAACAACATACTGTTTGGTCGAACGGGGCCTCGAAACTTGTGTTTTCCGATTCTGAGCACTTCTGACCTATTTTCCTACGAAATTTCGCTCAAACCCCTTTAGTAGCATCTGATTCATGACTTTTCCATATATATCCCGATTTGCCTCGATTTAAGACCAATCGTGCACAATTATCATTGAAATCAGAGCTCAAATTACGTGAATTCTCACTCTCAACAATTATCTTTCACTGAGTACAATTAATTAGATTATTAACTTCTAAACAAATTTTACTCCACAAATCATGTGTTTTTTTAAGTATATATATGATATTTATATATGTGTACAAAAATTTTAAGGAAAAAGTTACAAATGTTCGATAAAATTCATGCGTCGTATAATAATAAATTTATTAATTATAAAAATGTTAGATAATCTCTATCATTTGTTTACACAAAACAAATTTGATGTTTGTAATATCATTTAAAATATTAAATATATACATATGTAAAAAACAATTTATACTCTCTCCGTCTCCTTCAAAGAGGATCTTTTTTCCATTTTGGGCGTTTCACCAAAGAGTCACATTTTCTTTTTTATACACATGAGACCCACATACACCCACTCATACAATTAAAATATGGGGTCCACACTCCCACTAATACAACTATCCACTACACATTAAAAATAATACTGCATAATCCATGTGCAAAAATCAAAATACCCTATTTGGATGGGAGGGAGAAAGTATATAATTTTGTTTTTTAATAATTAATTAGGTAAGCTCTAAATATCATCTTTGATTAGTCATAATTACATTAAGAATGAATACAATTACTTAATTGCATACAAAATTCAACAAGTAACATAAGTTTAATTTTTTTTTTAAAACTTAATTTCATCCACTTATCAAGTATCTTATTTTTTTTAAGTCCA
Organism: Pogostemon cablin; assembly: GCA_023678885.1. Lineage (NCBI taxonomy): Eukaryota > Viridiplantae > Streptophyta > Magnoliopsida > Lamiales > Lamiaceae > Pogostemon > Pogostemon cablin. The sequence goes on from CM042995.1 coordinate 14,685,229, forward strand.
CATAATGATATAAATTTATAATTGTAAAACATACAAAACTTAAGCACATGTTCTGTATATTTCATCGAGTGCAATATATTACATTATTAACTTCTAAATAAATTTTGCATTAAAAATCACATTTTTTTTAAAATCTTTGTAGTATACTCCATATTCTATTTATATATGTGTACAGTAAATTTTTAGTTAACCACTTTTATTTTGAACTTTTTTCTTTCAAAGTTATGTCGTCATTACGATTTAATTCGAATTCTGAAATAGTGTTGGATAATGAGACATTATGTATCAAAGTTAAGGTTGTGAAGTAATGGGATACATATAAAGATGGTATTATTGGTCAAAAGTGGTATGTCGACTTGATTTTAATTGATGAGCATGTATTCTTGATTTCAAATCAAATCACTTTTAATTATTTTTTATTCCAATTTTATTAATTTTGTTCTAATAAAAATTGAAAAATGCAATTCAAGCTATGATACGTAAGAAGTTTGTTAAAAAAATTCGACTTTATTATACGTAAGGGGAATTCGTATATCATTACAAATTTTGGAATTGGTGATAACACTGACAATTTGATGATGACATCTCATCCTTTTAAGCTAAGTGTCACGACCACATATTCTAATAACAATAATAATAATATGAGCATTTTTTCCACATAGTACCCGAAAACAACACTTAATTATATCTAGATAAATATCGAGTCTCCAAAAAGGTAGTACATCACACACACTTATAATATTATATTCAGCGGAAATAAAATAAGCCCATGGCCTAGCCCAACAGGTCGTCATCTATGTAGGTGCTCAACACCCTGAAAGAACTCCACATCTTGCACATCATCATCACAAAACTCAATAAGCAGTAAGTTCACCTATAATGCATAAACTAGTGAGATAAAACTCAGTAAGTAGAAATCATACATGACAGTGCGTGGAAATGCATTTCTCAAGGCCAACGCCTTTTCCTAACCTTTCAAGTTGATCTCTTTTATTACGAAAATCGTCATGTTGCGGGATCCCCACGACACACTTATGATATGTACCAGAAATGAGCTCATCACTCGATTTATCAATTTCACAATATAAATATGGAACTACTGTGAGGACTATCATCTCGTGGCCTAACAAGCTTCCTGCCGCTCGTCACTTATCTCGTCACCAAGAATCATCTCCTACCACAGAGTCCCACGTGGTGCAGTCCGAGGATCCACCTTTCCTGACAGTACGCTAGGGTCCATCACCAACTGACCCCCTACTGATCGAAAGTCCCCTCATTGAACACCACTCTCTCTCATACACAATAATTTAAGATGGTGGCCAACTCTAGGTAGCCTTCTCTGGGTTTTCCCAGGTCGCTCTTTCCTAGGTTGCCCCTTTTTCCACTCAGTGCATATACAGTGGCCGCACACACCATTAGTACCTTATTAATTTGGGGAAAATACTTTTCATGATTATGCATGGTATGCAAGTAGGAAAAATTAAAAATACATCACATATTAATTAAGACATTAATATAAATATTTAATTAAAATAGAAATTATTTCATCTAAGAACAATCTTTGATCATATATACCAATAAATATAAAACAACGATAATATCTAAAATCACATAAATCCAAAGCTCGTTGTTTAGTGTGAAAATCTACATATTTTAGGGTCCGATATAGCACCGTTTCGTGGGATTTATGTTCGTATTTAACACTAAATGGTTAATTTTTATATATTTAAAATATTGGTGCATTTGAGGTGTTATTTTATTTTTTAGGTGGAAAACGGATTAAAAGTACAAAGTTGGAATGAAGAGTGGAATCGTGAAAGAATGCTGAAAAATGCATATCCAATTTGCATAATTTTTCTGTATTTGTATAGAAGGCCAAACTAATCATGTTATATATGGTTGAAAAGCTACAGAAGAAAAGGTTATTTTGGCTCAAGAAACACCTCAATTGGAGGACAGATGAGAAAGTTATGATAAAAAAGGTGAAGCTATTCTGACCCAGCGCGACTCGTGCCACTTTTGAATGGCTCGTGCCATTCAAATATTTGACTTTTTATTTGTTCTTTATATGGATAGAAAGTCAAGGAAGAGAGGGTCGTGTGAGTGTAAAAATTGCTTCAATCGGAATTCGGATGAAAAAGTTATGCTCAAAACCGTGAGATCACGCAGCTGCCAGCGAGAATTCCGAAAATTCATGAAAATTACCCTCTATTTCATATTTTCTTGGTGGCCAAGTTATTTCCTAATTTAATATCCCTATATATCTTCTATAATTATATTTTTCCTGATTTTTCAAGATCCCACATCCTTTTATTCCCTATCTTTTATTCTATTCTCACACCTATATATATACCTTATTCTCATCACCACATAAAGTGTGAAGAAACCGCATAATCTACCACCACCACATTACTTAGGGTTTTAAACCCTAACCCATCACCTTCCACCATCCATCTCTACCCTTCACCCGCCTTTTACCTATCACACTCGATCACAGTGTTTGCTACTTGAGAAGGAGAATGGAGGAGGATCATCAAGATGGGAAGAGGAGACTAAGAATTATTCCAGACAAGGGTTTTTCTTCCTTCTTTAATTTCTTATTGTTGATTTATAGACTCATGGGTAAGTTTCATTCCATAGACATGGTTGTTGCTTGTAACACCATGGGCTAGTACTTTTCTGGATAGTTTTAGGTTTTAAAAGTTGAATTGGATTGAATTGATGACCTAGACTAGGTTATGGATTTCTACAGTATACTTATTCCCTTATTAATGCTTTGAATTTAGATTTACATTTTTGTCTTATATGGTCTGCCCTCATTCATGATATGTCATTGTCTTATGCATATTTATGCTTGTTGTTTGTGTCATAAAGTGATTATATTTGTCTATCTGTTATGGGTAAAGGGGATCTAATCATATAACCTTTATTCATTAGAATAATTAATATTGGATACTTAATAAATTTATTAATTATCATTCTAGAGGATTTGGTTTCTTAGATTGTTAGGTGGGAACCGAGGTTTAATTCTTAAGTACCTATAAAGGGAAGTCTAGTGCTCTAGCCTTTAATGAAATTTTGCATGAAGTACCTAGAAAGGGAGTAGGAATTATTCTTCTGCATCTGAGGGTTTGAATCAGATTTATATGGTAAGTTTACTTTAAAAGATGGATTTAACATAGTTATGTGATTGCTTCCATAAAATCTGCAGGAATTATAACCGATTGTTTAGTGATTTAATTTGACTAATTTAAACTGGATTTCCTAGATCTATCTTGTCTTCTCTCTTGAAACACTTGTGATTGTTTGTGGTTTTTATTTTTATTTATTTTATTTAATATTTATTTTTCTACATAACTAGTTTAATAATTTTCAAAATTAGAAAATGTTACCTTGTCTTAATTCTTAGTGGTACGAATTAGTTAGTGTATACCTTATTTAGCTCTAATCACTTGGGTTTGATATTTTTACTTGGTCACACACTGAGCTACAATTGATTCCCTACACTTGGGGACACATGCAAAAAGGTGAACAAGCACTCGTAACACAAATTAATCACAAATAACTCATATCATAATTATCACATATTAATCACAAATAATGCACACACAACATGTACTTTATGCATTGTAGTTGGATCTCTACTTACCTGGACTTCAAATAATGTAAATACTATAGATCTCGTGAATTAATCTCTTCTTTCCTGTTCCCATTCCCGTTCCGTCACACACGTTTTCCCTCTCTTCTTCTCTCCCTCTTCTCTTTCTCTCTCTCTTTCACTCTTTTTTTTTTCTTCGCTACTGCAAACCAAAATGGGTTGATTACCCAGAATGATTCATAAATCATCATTTATATAGTTGGAGAAGACTAAGTCGGCAATCTTGTGATCCATCGCCTCTAAATATTACCACTTAGTATTTATAGTAAGTTACTGTACTTAGTAAATAGAATTTATTATTATTATTACTATTATTATTATTAATATTATCCATTACGACTATCGTGTGATACTTAATAATTAAGAAATAATGTATTTATATGTCACGACCCACTTTTCATAACTTATAATTATCATAAACATCATAAAATTTGAACATATTTTTTTTTCCTCACATAATATATATTATCCAAAAGACCACACCAGTTCAACATACACAACTGGTTTCTGACACCACTTCAATCCACACTAACAGTTGACAATATTTTTTTTATATATATATATTACATAATAAAATATCAGCGGAAACAAAATAAACACACGGTCTAGCCCAACAGGTCGTCATCTATGTACATCCACTCGAAACCTTGTAGGAGCTCCACAGCTTTCACAGTACACCACCCACTTACTCAAATATTATCAGGCTCACCTACAATGCATAAACTAATGAGACAAAAATCTCAGTAAGTAGAAATCATGCATGACAATGCATGAAAATGCATTTATTTCCTAATCTACTAATTTGTCTCTTTTATTTAAAAAACTGTTCACGTTGCGGGATCCCCACGACACACTTATGATATGCACCCCAAATGAGCTCAATGGGGACGATTTTTCCGAACCCCGACAATAGTGACGAGAACGATTTTTCCGAACTCTGACAAAGTGGTGGGGACGATTTTTCCGAACCCCTGACAAAAATGTCGGGAACGATTTTTCCGAACCCTGACAGAGATGCATATATAGTGGCCGCACACACCATTAGTATCTTATTAATTTTGGGAAAAACACTTTTCATGATTATGCATGGTATGCAACCAGTGCAATTAAATATACATCATAAATCATTTATGACATTAATATCAATATTTAATCATAAATAAAATAACAATTTAATTTAGTTCACACAAATCCACTTCACCTTGGATCACACGGATCTCTTATAATAACAACTCCATCTTGGATCACACAGATCCTTATAACCAACATCTTCTCAAGTCATACGGATATATTTTTAACAGTTCCCAATCACACAGATATATATAATACAATAATATTATTTCAAATTACATAAATCCACAACTTGTATAATCAATTAATCCCAAATAATTTATAACAAAATAATTCATAACATAATTAAACTAATCACAAATAATTCACAACATAATTATCATATATTAATCACAAATAATTTACACACAACATATTTATGCATTGTAGTTGGACTTCTACTTACTTCAACTCCGACAATTATAGACCCGTGATGATCTGTAACTAATCTCTTATTTCCCGCTCCGGCACACCCTCCTTCTTTCTCTCTCTCTCTCTCTCTCTCTCTCTCTCTCTCTTTTCTCAATGATTTTGGGATGAGGTGATGAATTCCTCACCCCATATATATAGGCAAGGTTGGGGTGTCTTAATCAAAAAAAAAAAAAAAAAAATTTTTTTAATAATATATATATATTATTTTATTATTATTTTTTTTTAAAAAAACGACTGAGCAGCCTAAATGTACAAAAATTAAATTTTGGCTGCTAATATAGCCACCAATATTGACTTTATTATTATTTTTTATTATTATTATTATATTATTATTATAATAATAAAAAAATACGTGTGATACTCAATAATTAAGAAAAGTGTATTTATACACATAAAATAATTTACTCATATATCCAAATTAATACACGTAAATATTTATGCACACATATATTCACATATTGTCACCATTATTATCACAGATGTCTCAAATAAAATGTAAAGATAAATAAAATTGAGAAACAATTACCACATAATTATAAAATACACATAATACAAATTAAATTATATAAACACACTAGTAGTGAGAAACTTGGGTATTACATTCTTCCCTTCTTATAAAAATTTCGTCCTCGAAATTTACTTACCTGAAGAGGTCTGGATATTTAGCCATCATCTCATCCTCTCTTTCCCAAGTAGCCTCCTCAACTAGTTGGTTCCTCCATAATACTTTTACTAACGGTATTTCTTTATTTCTGAGCTTCTTCACGTCTCGCCACAAGATCTCAACTGGTACTTCCTCATAACTCAAATCTTCTTTCAACTCAACTGGTTCCTGCCTGAGAACATGAGATGGATTTGGAACATACTTCCTCAACATAGACACATGAAACACGTCATGTACTCTAGACATTGATGCTGGTAACTCCAACTTATAGGCAACACTGCCAACTCTCTCAATGATAGTGAACGGACCAACATATCTTGGACTGAGTTTTCCTTTCCTTCCAAATCGCATTATCCCCTTCATTGGAGATACTTTCAGAAATACCTTATCACCCACTTCAAATTCCAATTCTCTCCTCCGTTTGTCTGCATAACTCTTTTGCAGATCTTGAGCAACTTTCATCTTCTCTCGTATACGGTTAACAGCTTCTGACATTTCACGAATCAAGTCTGGACCCAAAAGTTTCCTCTCTCTAACTTCATCCCAATATACTGGAGATCTACACTTTCTCCCATACAATGCTTCATATGGAGCCATCCCGATGGTAGACTGATAACTGTTATTGTACGAGAACTCTATCAAAGGCAAAAATTTACTCCACTGACCTTGAAAATCCAACACACACGCTCTGAGCATATCCTCCAAGATTTGTATTGTACGCTCTGATTGACCATCTGTCTATGGATGGAATGCTGTACTGAAAGATAATTGTGTCCCCAACGCTTTATGTAAACTCTTCCAGAAAGCAGACAAGAATCTCGTATCTCTGTCTGACACAATGGTAAGTGGTACTCCATGGAGTCTGACAATCTTTTGAATATACAGTTGTGCATAACGATCCATAGAATACGTAGAACAAATAGGAAGAAAATGAGCTGACTTAGTCAATCGATCCACGATAACCCAAATAGCATTGTGACCTTTCACTGTCTTTGGTAGTCCGATGACAAAATCCATAGTAATATTCTCCCACTTCCATTCTGGAATAAATAGAGGCTGCAAAGTTCCTGTTAGTCTCTGATGCTCGGCTTTGATTTGCTGACAAGTCAGACATTGCTCTACATATCGAGCAACATCTCTCTTCATCTCTGGCCACCAATAATATAACTTCAAATCTCTATACATCTTAGTAGCTCCTGGATGTACAGAGTATGGTGTTGAATGAGCTTCCGCCATCACTTCTTTCCGAATGTCATCTACTTCAGGTAGACATAATCGACCTCCATAACGAATCACACCATCTTCTCCTAATTGGAAGTCAGAAGACTTTCCAGAGCTGATATCATTCTTTATCTTGTCAAATAACTTATCCTCCTGTTGGCTCTGTCGAATCTTATCCATCAAAGTTGGTCGAAGTGTCAGAGCTGCCATCCTTGCTTCCAACGATCCTTCCTGAATGATCTCCACACCCATCTTTTGCAAATCAAGCAACTCTGGTTTCTGGTTTATGGTCATAGCAGCTACACTCTGTATTGCCTTTCGGCTCAATGCATCAGCAACTACATTGGCTTTTCCCGGATGATAATTGATAACACAGTCGTAATCCTTCACCAATTCCAACCATCTTCTTTGCCTCATGTTCAACTCTTTCTGAGTGAAAAAATACTTCAAACTCTTATGATCAGTATAAATTTCACAATGTTCCCCATACAGATAATGCCTCCAAATCTTGAGTGCAAACACCACTGCAGCTAACTCTAAATCATGAGTTGGGTAATTCTTCTCATACTCTCTTAACTGTCTGGATGCATAAGCTATCACTTTCCCATTCTGCATCAATACACACCCAAGACCATTCTTTGAAGCATCACTGTAAACCTTGAAGTTTCCTGTCTCCGTAGGAATAGTTAAGATAGGTGCTGATGTCAATCGTTTCTTTAATTCTTGAAAACTTTGCTCACATGACTCCGTCCATGTGAACTTCACATTCTTCCTAGTCAACTGCGTTAATGATGAAGCAATCTTGGAGAATCCTTCAACAAACCTTCGATAATATCCAGTCAATCCAAGAAAGCTACGAACCTCAGTAGGATTTGAGGGTTGTGGCCAATCATGGATTACTTTTACTTTACTTGGATCTACCGAAATTCCTTCTCCCGATACCACGTGACCCAAGAAAACAACTCGATCCAACCAAAATTCACACTTTTTAAACTTCGCATACAATTGCTTCTCCTTCAAAATCTCTAACACCTTTCTTAAGTGTAGAGCATGATCCTCCTTATTCTTAGAGTAAATTAGAATATCATCGATAAACACGATCACAAATTTATCGAGAAATTCCTGAAATACTCTATTCATCAAATCCATAAATGCTGCCGGAGCATTTGTCAAACCAAATGACATCACCAAAAATTCATAATGCCCATACCTTGTACTAAATGCAGTCTTCGGAATATCCTCCTTCATAATCTTCAACTGATGATACCCCGACCGCAAATCAATCTTAGAAAAGATAGCTGCACCCTGTAACTGATCAAACAGATCATCAATACGAGGCAATTGATATTTATTCTTCACCGTAACTTTATTGAGATCCCGATAATCAATGCACATCCTCAATGTGCCATCCTTCTTTCGAACAAACAGAGCTGGTGCTCCCCAAGGGGAGAAACTAGGTTGAATGAATCCTTTGTCTAGCAACTCTTGTAATTGTATCTTCAATTCCTTCAGTTCAGCTGGTGCCATTCTGTATGGTGCTTTAGATATAGGAGCAGTTCCTGGTTGTAACTCAATAACAAACTCTATTTCCCGATCTGGTGGCAAACCTGGAAGATCATCTGGAAATACCTCCAGATATTCCCGAACTACTGGTACATTACCAAGAACAGGACATTGCTGCCCCTCAACATTCATTACACTCACCAGATACCCCTCACAACCACTTTCCAACAACCGTTGTGCTTTTGTTGTTGATATCATAGGAAATCTGAAAATTTTCTTGATCCCAACAAAAGTAAATGGTTCTCCCTTCAATGGCTGAAAAGTAATACTCTTCTTCTGACAATCTATTGCTGCACCGTACTTTGACAGCCAATCCATACCCAATATAATATCATAATCATTCATATTTAACACAATTAAGTCAGCGAGGAGTTGTCTTCCTTCAATAGGAATAACACAACCTCGAAGAAGTTGATTAGTTTGCTTTGATTCACCAGAAGGTATCATCACCTCATAATTAGCTTCTATTAAGTTAGATGTTCCACCCAGCTTCCTCACATATTCCGTGGATACAAATGAATGTGTTGCTCCAGAATCAAATAGCACATAGGTAGAAATGCCAAAAATAGAAATCTTACCAGCGATAACTGAGGGGTTCGCATCTGCCTCCTCCCGCGTCAAAGTGTATACTCTTGCTGGAACTCTCACTTGTTGCCCTTGTTTCCCTTTCTTAGGACAAGTAATAGTCATATGTCCTTTCTCTCCACATGTGTAACATGTTCTCGGAGGCATGTGACACTCTCCACCATGTGGTCTAAAACAATTTGGACACATCGGTAGAGGCGGCGCCTGTGGCATTTTCCCTTGATCGAACCTGGGACGCTTATTTTGTTCTCCTTGTCCTTGTCCTTGTCCTTGCTCCACTTGAAAATTTAATTTCGGCCTCTGAAATGGCATCGGCCTCTTATCATTTCTCCCAAACTGCTGCACCGGTTTTTGTTGAAATTGACGTCTGACAGCTTGCGCTTGTCTGATCCTCATCTCTGCTTGTTCAGCAATCTGGGCCCTTTCTGCCACTTGTGAGTATGTTGCTCCATGCAGTCCCGCCATACTCACATCTCTAAAAAGCTCAGGCCTTAAGCCTTCCACGAATCTCTCCACTTTTAATGCCTCCGTACTCACCATATGTTCTGCAAACCTTGACAACAGTTCAAACTTACGAAGGTAATCTATGACTGTCATGCCACCTTGCCTCAACTATATGAACTTGTTCATCTTCATGGCTCTCACTGGTGCGGTAAAGTACTTGTTTCTGAAAAGTTCCTTGAACCTTTCCCATGTCATATTCGTGGCATCCTCGATACTTTTAATCGTATCCCACCAGTGGCCTGCACTTCCTCGTAACATGAAAGAAGCACACAACACTCTGTCCCCCTCTAGAATTCTACTGTATTGAAACATGTTTTCCACCGTGCGTAACCAATCCTCTGCATCTGTGGGGTCTGCTGCGTCCTCAAATATTGGAGGGCTCAGCTTTCGAAATCTTTCACAAACCATTTCCACACGTTCTACTTGACGTTGATTGTGATTAATATTAACCTCTGGCTGTCCACCCATATCTCTCTGTTGAATCAGTTGTTGTATCTGTTGGGACTGGCGCTCTACCAGTTCCATCAGGCGAGTAATCATCGCATCACTATTATTTCCTTCAGTAGGTGTTATTTGCTCAGCAACTCTATCACTTTCAGAACTTTCACCCATAATTCTTTCCATTTTGTCTACCCACTACAAGTCCTACACCACATAGCCAATATAATTTATAAAATACATAATAACACAAAATGAAAATAATACTTACACACGAAGCTGCTCTCCCAAGGAATGAGTTCATGTACATAGACAGTCTGCAGGACCCAAACCGTGCTCTGATACCACTCTGTCACGACCCACTTTTCATAACTTATAATTATCATAAACATCATAAAATTTGAACATATTTTTTTTTCCTCACATAATATATATTATCCAAAAGACCACACCAGTTCAACATACACAACTGGTTTCTGACACCACTTCAATCCACACTAACAGTTGACAATATTTTTTTTATATATATATATTACATAATAAAATATCAGCGGAAACAAAATAAACACACGGTCTAGCCCAACAGGTCGTCATCTATGTACATCCACTCGAAACCTTGTAGGAGCTCCACAGCTTTCACAGTACACCACCCACATACTCAAATATTATCAGGCTCACCTACAATGCATAAACTAATGAGACAAAAATCTCAGTAAGTAGAAATCATGCATGACAATGCATGAAAATGCATTTATTTCCTAATCTACTAATTTGTCTCTTTTATTTAAAAAACTGTTCACGTTGCGGGATCCCCACGACACACTTATGATATGCACCCAAATGAGCTCAATGGGGACGATTTTTCCGAACCCCGACAATAGTGACGAGAACGATTTTTCCGAACTCTGACAAAGTGGTGGGGACGATTTTTCCGAACCCCTGACAAAAATGTCGGGAACGATTTTTCCGAACCCTGACAGAGATGCATATATAGTGGCCGCACACACCATTAGTATCTTATTAATTTTGGGAAAAACACTTTTCATGATTATGCATGGTATGCAACCAGTGCAATTAAATATACATCATAAATCATTTATGACATTAATATCAATATTTAATCATAAATAAAATAACAATTTAATTTAGTTCACACAAATCCACTTCACCTTGGATCACACGGATCTCTTATAATAACAACTCCATCTTGGATCACACAGATCCTTATAACCAACATCTTCTCAAGTCATACGGATATATTTTTAACAGTTCCCAATCACACAGATATATATAATACAATAATATTATTTCAAATTACATAAATTCACAACTTGTATAATCAATTAATCCCAAATAATTTATAACAAAATAATTCATAACATAATTAAACTAATCACAAATAATTCACAACATAATTATCATATATTAATCACAAATAATTTACACACAACATATTTATGCATTGTAGTTGGACTTCTACTTACTTCAACTCCGACAATTATAGACCCGTGATGATCTGTAACTAATCTCTTATTTCTCGCTCCGGCACACCCTCCTTCTTTCTCTCTCTCTCTCTCTCTTTTCTCAATGATTTTGGGATGAGGTGATGAATTCCTCACCCCATATATATAGGCAAGGTTGGGGTGTCTTAATCAAAAAAAAAAAAAATTTTTTTTTTAATAATATATATATATTATTTTATTATTATTTTTTTTTTTAAAAAACAGCTGAGCAGCCTAAATGTACAAAAATTAAATTTTGGCTGCTAATATAGCCACCAATATTGACTTTATTATTTTTTTTTATTATTATTATTATATTATTATTATTATAATAAAAAAATACGTGTAATACTCAATAATTAAGAAAAGTGTATTTATACACATAAAATAATTTACTCATATATCCAAATTAATACACGTAAATATTTATGCACACATATATTCACATATTGTCACCATTATTATCACAGATGTCTCAAATAAAATGTAAAGATAAATAAAATTGAGAAACAATTACAACATAATTATAAAATACACATAATACAAATTAAATTATATAAACACACTAGTAGTGAGAAACTTGGGTATTACATTATATATATAAGACAATTTAATTATTTATCCAAATAAATGCACATAAATATTTATATTTATATACTCACATATTGTGACTATTATTATTATAGAAGTGTCAAATAAAGATGCAAGTACAAATAAAAACTAAAGACAATTATCACATAATTATCACATAATTACCACATAATTATCATATAATTATAAAAATACATGAAACATAAATTAAATTATATTGGCGCATGAGTAGTGAGAGGCTCGGGTATCACACTAAGCTTTCACAATTATACCGTGCTGGTGTATTATTAACGAGGCCTATTTTCACTCATAGACAACTATATGTAGCAATTTCTAGAGTGAAGAACAAAAGATGATTGCAGATACTTTTTCTTGATAATGAAGGAAAATCAACAAATAAGGCCCTCAACTGTGGTGTATAGAGAGTCTTTTCAAAATTTGATTTAAATAAGTTATTGGGTATCATTTCACTTGTTGAGGTACACAATTAATTCCTTGATAAAAGTTTGTATGAAGTTGGGCATCTAACTAAAATTAATTAATTTAATAAGAAGTAGTATCCCCGTAGATTTATTTTTCTTTGTTAATATACGTAGACTTGAATTTAATATGTCAAACTATTAAAAATTTTATTTTATTATGTGTATAGAATAAAATAAATTTTTGTAACCACATGAAAATTATTTATAAAAAATGATAAATGTATCTACATATATTAAAAATAACTTGCAGTATATTAAATAAATAAAGAATGCATGTTTTTCACTCATTGAACTTATATTCCTTCATATATTTATTTTGAATGACATAAAATATTATTATATATTTATAAAAAACTGATGTGATTAATTTTTATTAAACTAATATATATACATAGTATTTAAAATAAAAATAAATAAATAATACAATAACTCGCGTTGCACGCAGGCATCATACTAGTTATTATTTAATTTATGGATAATATGTCCATTTTATGTAAAAGAGACTTTGTCCACGAATTATTAATTCAAAAATTACATTAATTGTATTACTCGAAAATTATATTGATTCCAAAATAACATTACTCGAAAATTAAATTACTCGTATTAATAATACGAAAATTACATTATTACTTAAAAATTACTCTTGTTGTCCCGCATTAAGGTTTACGTTTTCCATTTTAGGTTGTACCAAATTAAAATTTACATTTCCTATTTTATCAAGTTGGCCCAAAACAAAACAATTAATTATGGCCAACATACAATACTAATTACTCCTTTCGTCCGTCACAATGGGTTTCATTTGCTTTTTGCACGTAGATTAAAAAGTATTATTATTTAATTTGAAGTGGATAGTTGTATTAATTGAGGAGTGAGTCCATATTTAATTGTATTAGTGGGTGTATATGAGTTCAATGTGTATAAAAAGCGAAATGAGATCCTTAAGGACGGGTCCAAATTAAAAAAAAAATTGAACTCTTTGAACATGAATTAATGAGTTATTATTTAATGTATATAGTTGATAATTGTACTTTTGGAAATGTGAATCTCATATTTTAATTGTATTAGTGGAGATACGTGGATGGTAAAAAATGAAATACTACCCTTAGGAAAAGGCGCCCAAATGAAAAATGAGTCTTTGGAGTGAAAAAAAAAAAAAATGTGACCTTTTGAGATGATGGAGAGCTATACGCAAGGGCAGTGTCTTCAATCATTTACATTAACAGTATTACAATAGATCATCCATTTTCCATGGATCACATTCTTGACACTACCTTACCATCACTACCGACCTCCTCATCCCCAACATCCCCCACCGTCTCATCGGACCCAAGCGCCGCCAACACGTCGGAAAACACGGTTAGCCGGTTGTTAGCATACACTTCGCCGTCCCACCCCCTACCCACCAATTCCTTCCCCAACTCCACTGCAGCCTCCACCGTCCCCTCCACGCCGCCGTGGGCCGACTCCACAATCCCCCAATCCACCCCCATCTCTGCGTTTATTTTCGCCGCTCTCAAAACCACATTCCTCCAGATCTGGGGAGACCCAATCTTGGCCTTCAGAACCGCCATAAACCAATTGGGGATTTTAAACCTAATATCGAGCTCGTTCATGTACAGAAACCCTCGCTCCTTCCGCATGAGGATGTAATCGTGGCTCAGGGCGAGGATGAAGCCGGAGGCGGAGGCGTGGCCGTTGACGGCGGCGATGGTGGGCATGGGGAGAGAGATGAGGTCCGCCACCAGTAGGCGGAGTTTCTTGGAGAGGACTTTGGGTCGTACTCGGGGGTCCGACATCGCCCATGGGACGTCGTAACCGTTGGAGAAAAACTTGCCGTGGGAGGTGGTGATAAGAGCGGCGGGGCGAGTGGACTCGGATTTCACCCGGTCGAGTGCAGCTCGGAGTGAGTCGAGGAGGGTCGGGTTCAGGCGGTGTTCATCGTCGCCGATCATTGTAAGGATGAAGACATCGCCGATTTTGTGCAGAGTGCACATCTCCCCACCAATCAAAGAGACTAATTGAGACAGGATAAGAGGAGAAATTCAACTTAAAAATGTCTGGGGGTATATAATGGAGGAATTGGGGCCAGGTGCCCAAATTCTAATTTGATTGATCAAAGATGCCCACTTGAACAAAATGTTACAAATCTGCCCAATTTTGAGATGAGTAGACTAAAATGCCCCTATAATAAACTATGTATCTCTAAGTCAAACTTCTAATAATTTTGATTAAAAAATTAACAGAATGTAATAATAAAAATAAAGATAATTATATTAATTATGATCTTAATAATAATTATTATAATGTTTATAATTATTACTACAATAAAATGTCGCTATAAATAAATAGTCCATAATAAATATATATATATAATGAACATATTGATTTATTGAACTCATTCTGTTCATTGTGCTCGGCATTTATTAATTAATATCAATTGTGTAGTTAATAAATTTAGAAAGGATTGGTTAAAATAATTTTAATAGAATGAGTCACTCAATTAAAATTAATAACATTATTCCGTCGATTTAAATAAATATTTTCTATCAATTAATACATACTCTATAATACATTTATTTTAATTAATTATTAATATATTATTACGTTAACACTCCATTCATTTCTATCTATTAATTATTTAAGCAAAAATATAATGATAATAATAATAATTTATTATTTTTATTATTATTATTATTATTATCCAAATCCTAAATTAGACTACTACAAGGAATCGGGCAAACAAATTCTGTCAATTAAATAATTACTAAGGGTTTGGGAAATTAAATATATTTAAAAGTATTCTATCAATTTAATCAAAATAAATTTAGGAAAAAATTCATTCAAACTAATGAATTTTTGAAAAATTCACAAAGTTACACGAGGAATAAAAGTTATACTCCTATACGAGATTCTTTTATAATTTAATTAATACTATGATTAAGTTTTTTTTCTATAAATAATTTTCGCACTTACAGTTTATTAAACCTCTATAATTTTTTGTATTTTAACTGTCAAATCATTTTATTATTTTTTTTGTTGAAATAGAAAACAGGGAAATGGTAAGGAGAGAGAGGAAAATAATAATTTAAAAATAATGATGAGAAGAGAAGAGGAAGGGAAAAGGAGAGAGAGGAAAATAATAATTTAAAAATAATGATGAGAAGGGAGAAGGAGGAAGGGAATGGAAAGAGGGGAGGCAGATATGTGAGTGAATTTGACTCAAGGGTATACTGATCTTTTAATAGAAAAAGTGGGCATGTTTAATGTTTTTAAAAGGGTTGGGCATTTTTGATCTGTTATTACGTGCAGTGGGCAATAATACAAATGCCCGTATATAATGGGAACTGCCGCTCAATAACTGCGCTACTGGCTACTAGGGGCGTTAAACGGGCCAATCCTAAACCTACAGGTCTAGACCTATAGGTCCACGGGCTAAACGGGCCACGATTTATGCGGTCCACTTTAAACGGTTTGCTAATAGTCCGGACCTAAACCTAACCCTAACGGTTTGCGGGCTAAACGAGCTACTAACGGGCCACTAAAAAGAAAATAAAAAAAAATACAAAACAAAATTCAAACTTAAATTCAAAGTATGATTCATACAATTCATCCAAATACATAACAATCAAACATTACCTTAAAAGATCGAATATAAAAAGTAAATTCCAAACTTCATGCATTCTCACTCCAACATTAAATTTAAATATTTGTTCCTTCTTTAGCATTTGGTGTAATTAAACTATTTTTGAAATATATGTTTAGGGCAATCTATATCTGACTTTTAAATAAATAATTAAAACTTAATTGAGCTATATCTGACTTAATTTAGTCTTTTGAATCTGCTAAGCAAAATTATGGGATAATAATCCGGCCAACTTTCCAATAATTATGAATAGAATAGATACACGGTAAGATTCAATTGATTTTAAAAATATTCAAATAGAATATTTGTTCCAAATATTTTTAATGAGGCTTTCCAAACTAGAAAACTGAAAAGAGTTATTCAATAATATATGGAGTATATTTTTTAATAATAATATAATTTTTTTATAATATTTTTCTAAGATGAAGGAATAATTCAACTGGTATAGAAATATTAGATGACAAAACAAAATTAGCATTAATTATGCTTTTGGAATCTAAGACAGATTTGCTTACTTTCGGAAACAAGTCTTCAACCATGTGACCAATCTCATGCATATTAAAAAAAAGAAGATCTGGTAATACTTGAAATTGAAAAGGAATCGACGATAGGAGAGCAATAGAAGAAGGAAGCAAGAGAGCAAGCGATGAAAAGGCTAGCAAGTAGCAGTGCAGATTTTCATTTTGTGGGATGAGGAGACGCAGAGATACAAGATAACGGCTAAAGGTTAAAAACCTAATTTTAATTGGGCATGGGCTTGGGAAAGAAAATCTATCATGTATGATTTGTAATAGTAATTAAAAAATATAAAGGGCTGGCGGGCTGGCCCGGAAAATCGGCGGGCTAGACCATTTAGACCACGGGTTTGTCGGTCCGGGCCAGAAAGGACCGGTATTAAACGGGCCAGAAAGGACCGGTAATTTTCAGGTTTAAACGGTTCGGGCCGACGGGCTCGGCCCGTATTAACACCCTACTGGCTACTACCCTACTCCCTGTTTGTATAATACTATTACTGATCTAAGCTCCTGGAATAATTAAATTAATTGTTTTACATTGGCTTTTATATATATATATATATATATATATATTCAAAATAAAAAATATAAATCTTAATATAGGATAGAGTGAGCACTTATTATCCCAAGCTAATAGGGTCATTTTACCATTTTGGTCGTCCCACCCAAAAAATTTTATTTTTTTTTGGACACATGAGACCCACCCACACCCACTAATACATTTAAAACATGGGGCCCCTACACCCACTAATACAGCTACTCACTACACATTAAATAATAATACTTAATCCACGTGCCCAAAAGCAAATGAGACTCTTAGCCTGGGACAGAGGGAGTATTATTTTTGTCTGTTTCATGAACAAATTACCACACACAAATAAAGAATAATTTCTTCATCCCGCATCAACGTTTACGTCTGTTTTTTGCATGTAACGTTTACGTTTGTGTTTTGCCTGTAGATTAAGAGATATAATTCTTAAATGTGTAGTGAGGTGATAATAATAATATTTTATGAGAAGTGGATAGTTATATTATTGTTGTGTGTCGTCCTATATAGAATAATTAATTGTTTTATTAGGGTTCAACTTTTTTAAAAAAATTGTAAATCTTAATTTGGGATAAATTAAATGAAAAATGTAAACTTTAACGTGAGACGGATGGAATATCAGTTAATATACTTTAGTTTCAAAATGATCACACTTTTACAACTCATATATAATTTATTTTATAATTTATTATCTAAAATATCAAATTAATCCTAAAACTAATTAAAAACATTTTTTTTCTAAATTAACTATTTTATAAAACGGAATGAGTAATATAACTAGACATTTTTCCGGTCTTATATTGACGTTTGTTTGAGGGAAAATAGATTTTTCGTCCGTTAACTTTCATTCATTTTGAAATTAGTCCATTAACTTTTTCAATTTTGAAATTAGTCCATTAATTTTATAACAATTTTGAAATTAGTCCATTAACTTCATAAAATTCAACATTTTGGTCCTTTGACCTGCTATGGCAGGTCATTTGAATATTTTCACTCCAATTAATTTATATCATATTTTTATTTAATCAATTTTATCTCACTTTTCATTTTTCACTTCCGTATACCAAACAAATAATATTAATCTCAATACTAAAGTGGAACAAATTTAACTAAATATTGATACTTCCCCCATCCGCTCGAAAGAGGGTATTTTTTCCATTTTGATCGTCCATTTCAAAGAGTGTCATTTCATTTTTTACACAGATGGGATCCACACACACCCACTAATACAATTAAAATATGGGGTTCACACTCCCACTAATACAACTACCCACTACATATTAAATATCAATACTTCTTAATCAACGTGCACAAAAGCAAAATGCCCTCTTTCGGACGGACGGAGGGAGTATAATATAAATTCTTAGTGGGAGCTATTTTTTTTGTAAAATAGTATATATATATATATATATATATATATTACATATTTTTTATTTTTATATTTTAGAATAACCTGCTAATGATCTGTTGAAACGGACGATTTTGTTGAACTTGGTAAACATGATGGACCATTTTCAAAATTTTCAAATATAATGAACGATTTTCAAAATTTTACAAATATAATGGACGATTTTCAAAAAGTGAAAAATTTATGGACTAAATTCAAAATTGGACAAAGTTAACGGACGAAAAAATCTATTTTCCTTTTGTTTTACTTTCTAAGATTCAAATTTTGAATTAGAAATCTCTTTTCATTTTGTTTGTGGTTCAGAATTCTTGAATTATTTAAATTTCACTTATTTCTTATATACATCACCTGCCATTTACTACTTTTACCAGAAATATCTTCCATTTTATTTTTGGTTCAAATATTTTATATTATTTAAATCTCACTTATTTCTTATAAACATAATATCTTACCTTATTTTTATACTCTCTTCATTCGTTATTAATATACATCCCTTTGTTGTAATGGATATGTGGATCTCATATTTTATTTGTATTAATAAAAAATGCGAGTAATACGTTTAAAAAAAATTGATAGATTAATGGTGGAAGAACAAAATAATAAAATAAATAGATAAATCTTGGATGGAGAGAGTATATTAATTTAACATAAAAATTTGTACGACCGTCTCCTAAATTTCATTCGGCAACACAAATATATTCAAACACATTAATTAAATTTATATTGAGCATTAATTAGCGCCTTTTTCTTGGAGGGATAACGCTCTTGCTTAGCTTGCCCCCTAAATTATAACTCAATTATCACTTTCTTTGACTTTTAAATTAACTTTCTTATTTATTTTATTTACTAATATAAATATGTACTTTGTTACTTTTTTAAGAATTTTATTCAATGTATTAAATTTTTTATGGCAAAAAATTATGTGAGACGTCTCATGTAAATGCTTATATGAGATGGCCAGAAAGTGGTAACTTTTATAAAAGAAAGTGATAATAAGTTAATGAAAAGTGATAATGTTATTTCATGAACAATTTATAGTATAAATAAAAAGTGATAATATTTTATAGCGAAAGTGATAATGTTTTATAGCGAGAGTGATAACTATTTTAAAAAGTAAAAAACGGTCTCATGTGAGACGGTCTCATGCAAGACCTACCCATTTTTTATTTCAAGAAGGGATGCAAGATTATGATGAATTGATAACCGTCTAAAAAAAATTATAAATATTTATTTTATAAGATAAAAAGTAATATTTATTTCATCCTAACTTCAATTTCACACATTTTATTTTGGTTTGTCTATATTCCAACTTTACACTTTCATAAAAGAAAAAAAAATAAAATAACATACTTTATTACTCCATTTGTCTCAACAAAGTGTTCACACGTACTTTGTAAATTACAACGGAGATGTGAACACTTTGCTTGAACGGAGAGAGTATTTATTGATTACCTAAAAATACAAAATTATCTCCAAAAGTAAGTAAAACAAGAACTTTTATTAATATTCGTACAAAAAGTAGTCGTGGAGGGAGTAATTGTAATATCCCAATATTTTCACATATAACAACATGTCCAAGATATTTCTCTCTCTAGGTTTTTCTCTCTACCTTCTCTCTAAAACTTTTTGATCGCCCCGCTCTTTCTCCGACATGGAGGCGCCGCCCTTAGATGGGCCCTCCCATCTCCAGCCTGCTGTCATCACTCCTTCTTCTTCTTTTTCGTTCCCATACTTTGAGGAACTTCTCTTCTAGAATCGAGCTAACGCCGGAAGAGCCCCTGAGGGTGACCAATGCCTAGATCGGTTGAACCTTGGTTCGAAGGCAGACTCGACACACCAGGATTTTGTCCGTCAAAACATGGGCCTGCCCAAATCGGATCCTAGCTTGCCTGGCAAGTCTTTGGCAAAATAGGGTTTCCTGCTGGAAACCCTAATGTTTGTCTGGCATCGCATTCTATTTATGATCATCCTCAGACACACAATCCGCCATCGTATGCAGACAAGTCTCGAGATTCTGGGAATTCGATCATGCAACTCAAAAAGGACATATGCAATGGACCCTTCTCGAGTCCTGTGGCGAGGCCGCTCAATATAATAAGTAATACTGTTACTTTATCTATTAATAAGACATTCTATGAGGATCGTAAAATTCTATTCTCTCAATTTGTTATTGTTAGGGTCATGAACGAGAGGGGATCTAAATCGCTATCTCAATTGGAGGTGGATTCTATGTTCAAGCGTGTCTTTAATATTAAAGAACTGCTAAATATACCTTTGGGTCGGGGATATTTCTCAATGATGGTGGCTGATGAAAAGCAAAAAAAATTATCTCTTGAGGAAGCGAGTTTTCGAGGTTGGCGGAGTCCAATTAAGGGTTCAGCAATGGACTCCAACGTTCAATCCTTACAAGATCAAGTCTTCTATAGTTCTTATTTGGATGAGAATATGCGAGATCCCTCTTGAATTATGGCATGAGGAAGTTATTAAAAGCTTGGCTCGAGCAGTAGGAAATCCTTTGAGAATTGATGAGCGGACTCTTGATGACTCCACGGCACGTTATGCTAGAGTTCTGGTGGAAGTGGATGTTCAAGAAGATATATTGAAATATATGAATATTGATACTTCGGAGAGTGTGATCAAAATCTCATTTGGTTTTGAAAATATTCCAGAATACTGCAAATCATGTCAAATTTTAGGTCATTGTGATTAGGATTGCATGAAAAGACAGTACAAAAGAGAGCAGCGTAAGGAGAGAAAAGAAAGAGGAAAGGCCAGAGGAAATAATTTTTCAGTCCCCAAAAAGGCGTGGAAGCAAAAGGAGGGACCTGCTCCAAAAGTTAACATTTCAAATATGTTTGGGACTCTGGATGATGATTTAGAGGGACAGCAAGACCACGATGCTCAGAAGGAGAACCAAACTACGGATGGAGAGAATGTGGGAAAGACTGCTGGCTCTGATCAGCGGGAGGAAGATGACATTTATGAGGAAGCTGGTTCTCGGGTTGAGGAACATGATTCGGATAATTAGGAAGATGACGATGATGAGAATAGGGATTCTCAGATCGAGGAGCACGAGAGTACTCATAATGATGAGAATTGCAAGTTTGCACATGAGGACTTAAATCATAGCGGAGATGAAAATGAAGGACTGGATACAAAAAACTTAAAGGACCTTACTCTTTCCATTATTGTGGAAGAGTCGGTGCCTATTGCGGTTCGTAGCCCAGAGAACTATGCCAGTCCTACAATTTTCTCAACTGAGAAGTAGATCGTTGTGCATGATGAGAAAGATTCTGTTAGAGACAAAAGCAATAGCGTCACCCACTTCACTCGGCCGGATCCGCCAACTACTCGCTCCCGAAATGCAGCGGCTCTGGAGTAAAGCATGTTATTCCTCTTAAAAAACCATCTAAAACTATGCATTCTGCTTCTAACAAGGAGTTGGATGATTTTTCACCAAAGCACGGCGAAGATCTCGTAATTAATGAAGGCTCTCTTCTGGAATATCATGGGGATTGGGAGGAAAGAAGCTCAAATGGCTCTTAAGGAGTTTTGTAGGAAGCACACACCTACATGGCTAGCTATTGCTGAGCCAAAGGTCCTTTTTTAATCTATTCCAAGTCATGTTTTGTCTAATTTGGGATTTCAGTTTGGTGGACACAATCATAAAGAAGGACTAAGACCGAACTTGTGAGTTTTTACAAAGCTAATGATGTGACTCAGGTACGATCGGTGTTTTCCTCTTCCCAAATTATGATTTTTGATTTTACTGCCGATTATCGTTTTGGGTTTGTCCATGGCCACACGGATCACACAATACGTCGTGCACTATGGTATGATATCATTGCTAATATGTCTACGAACATGATGGTGGTGGGGGACTTTAATTCTGCTTTAGGGTCGCATGAGAGACTTCACACATCGGGGAGAGATAACTTGGGGCCTGCTGAATTTCGTGGTTTTCTTGATGAGTCGGGGCTACTAGACCTAGATTTATTAGGGAAAAATTTCACTTGGTCAGTTGATCATCTACTAGAAGTATGAGAGCATCAAAAATTGACAGGGTCTTGGTGGAGGATAATCTCATGAATCTATGGGATAGAATCAGTGGCATGGTGCTGGCAAGACATAGGTCTAATCATGCTCCTATTCTGGTCACATTCTCCATAAACGAGGTGATTTCCAGGTCGTTTAGATTTCAAAACATGTGGCTGTTAAATACAAGTTTCTTTGTCATGGCTGAAACTTCTTGGAAAGATTATTCTTTCCATGATAGTCCTATCTCCAAATTCATGTTTAAATTGAGAAGATTGAAAGGGGATATAAGGAAACGGAATCATAACACCTTCGGGAATCTTGATGACACTGTAGATACTGCCATGCAAGCACTTATTGAGGTTCAAATCCATGTTGGGATGGAGGGGGATAGTGAGGAGTTGTTTTGTAAAGAGGTTGATGCACATGCGGAACTTAATAAAAGACTTATGGAGAAGCATCAGTTTTATGCTCAAAAGAACAGGATCTCCTGGCTCAAAGACTGGGATAAAAACACTGAATTTTCTATAAGAGCTACCGTACGTCTAGATCAAGAGCTTCCATTGCTTTAATGGAGGTTAATGGTGAGATCACGGAGAGTCCCAACGTTATCTCACAACATATTATTCAATACTGTAGTGGGTTATTTCAGAGTCCACAAGAAGAGAGAGATTTTACACAGTTAGATTTCCTAGATAAGATTATTTCTAATCTGATAACGTTGCCCTAGCTGCCATCCCAGATGACAAGGAAATCAGATAGGCTATCATGGGGCTTTCTGTGGACAGTGCTCCGGGTCCAGATGGATTTGGAGGGAACTTCTATCAAAAATGTTGGAACTTTATTAGCCAAGACTTGTGTGGAGCTGTTCAACATTTTTTTATTACAGCGGATATTCTAGGGGGAGTAAACTGTAAATTCATTATTCTTATTCCTAAGCACGATGGAGCAGTTAAAGTGGAGGACTTTCGGCCTATAAATCTCTGTAACTTTATTTTTAAATTTATCACTAAGGTTTTGGCCACTAGTGGGGCCGATTCTTGAGAGGTGCCTCAGTGGATTTCAATTTGGCTTTAAACCTGGGAGAAGCATTCATCATTGTATTGCGATTGCATCAAAATGCTTCAATAGTCTCAATAATTCGACCTATGGCAGTGTTGGTTTCAAAATAGATATTAGGAAAGCTTTTGATACGCTCAGGTGAGATTTTATTTTGCACGCTTTGGAACGATTGGGTTTCGATCCGGCCTTCATCAAATGGGTTCATTCCATTTTCTAGTCTGCTAAAGTTTCTATTATGATCAATGGAAAACTGGAAGGTTATTTTGATTGTGGACAGGGGGTACGTCAAGGAGATCCATTATCTCCCCTTCTTTTTTGTATTGCGGAGGAGATCCTTAGAAGATGAATTAATCTTGAAATCTCTACAGGGAATATTTCTCAGGCTCGAGCTAACAGGTCTACTCTTCTTCCTTCTTTCCTGTTTTATGCTGATGATATTGTATTATTTTGTAAGGGAGATAAGAAGTCTATTGAAAGAATAGTTCAAAAATATGTTTATCTCTCTGGACAAGAATTTATCCCTATAAAATCGAAAATATTCTTTGGAAAGAACGTGAAGCTGGCTGCTAGACGTGAGTTTATAAATATCTTTGGAATTCAAAAGGGAAAGGTGCCTTTCACATACCTGGGGGCTCCTATTTTCATAGAATTGCCCAATATTGGGTACTTTAATCATGCCACTGACAAGATAATGGCGAAATTTCAGCAATAGAAGGGAAATTCCCTTTCAATGGCTGGAAGGGCTTGCATGGTAAAATCGGTCGTCATTGCTTTGACGGTTCATGTCATGATGATATACAAAGGGCCTCGATATTTGATCAAAAAGATAGAGGCAACTTGTAGAAATTTTGTTTGGTCAGGTGATGCAAACAAACAGAGTTGATTTACATTTGCTTGGAAGCTAGTTTGCAATCCAACGGAGGAAGAGGGATTGGGAATTAGTTCGGAAAACTAATGAGGCCTATTTAATGAAGCTTTTCTGGGACAATCTTGAATGAAAAGGGCCACTGGGTTTTGTTAAGAGCAGATGGTTTGATGAATAGGAATGGAGAGATAAATATATACCCTCATCAATCTGATTAGCATGCATGGGCCACATCAAACAGTTGAAGGAGAACAAAATTTGGATCATTGGGTATGACTCGAACATTTGATTCTTGCTAAATAATTGGATTGGTACTCCTATCACTGATTTAGTAGACATTCTGCATGAGTACCAACACCATTTTGATCAAAGGATTGGTGATTATTTATATGAAGGATATTTGCACTTCACGAAGAGTTTCACTAACACTTTTCCACACATTGTGGATGCCATCTTGAATACTTGAATGTCCCTGGATTTTGATGGTTGCAGGGTATAGAGCAGATCATGGCAGAGGGGGTCACTTCCAAGATTGCTTTCGTGCATCTTAGGGAGCTGTTTATTAAGCCTAATTGGGGAGAGTGGATATGGGACCTCGACATACAGTCTCACATATCAATAACAATGTGGAAGGCAGTACATGGAGTATTTCCTACGTGGAAGATTTTACTACAAAGAGGGTTCATGGGGCCATCTCGATGTGCCTTGTGCAAAGGAGGGAATGAAACTTTAGATCATTTATTCATGACATGCCCAGTATCTTTGGGAATCCTTAAAAAGCTGCTAGCGGAATTCTCTTTTGGCAACAGGCTCAACTTAGAGCAATCATTCATGGGGTTTCTTATACAAGCCATGAAAATCAAGACAAGCAAGTAGGTGGCATGGTTATGGAGGTATGTGTTGATTACTTATGCATGGATATATAGCATGAGAGAAACACGGCCGTGTATGGTGGCTACACGAAGGAAGGCATGGACAAGCCTATTAGAATCTCACAAATTACAGCCAATTTTATGGCTCTTATCCGGGAATCAAATCATGTAAAGATAAGGATAATGAACAATTGAAGATCTATGCACGTTAAAATATTTTGGTATCAAGGGGGTTCAACGCAAGGCTCAAAATATTATCTTGGTATGGTGGAATCCTCTGCCTCCTGGATGGATGAAAGTGAATGTGAACGGCCATGCGACTGGAGCACCAGGGCATATATCCAGGGGAGGCATATTCCGTAATTCAAGGGGTTTTTTCGTCTTGATATTTCACTAGTGGTTTTGGGGTTGGTGTTGCAGTGGAGGTGGAGTTGGCTACGGCCTGTCTAGCCATTAAATATGCTCACACCAAAGGATGGTACCAGTTATGGATGGAGACTGACTCTACGTATGTTGTATATGCTTTTAAACACTCGTCGCCTATCATTCTGTGGAAATTTCTGTTGCGATGGAGGAAGGCTAAGGAGTTAACTCATGATTTCACCTTGCATGTTAGCCACATCTTCAGGGAGGGAAATACAACAGTGGACTTATTGTCTAGAGTGGAAGGCGAACCAACATGGTATAATACTGCTCCGGATTCTGTCCGCGCAAAAATGTTCAAGGATATGAATCATCAATTCTTTAGATTTAAATAGTTGTAATCTGTACTTTACACATCTTCTTGGCCTCCTTTGGGTTGTTCAATTTCTTTTCTATTTTAAATAAGACGACCTATTTGCTGTAATATCCCGATATTTTTATATATTTTTAAATCATGATAAATATTTTTATTTAAAGTGAATTAAACTTTTAGTTATTTTAAAATGATTTAACTTTAAATCTTTTTCACTTTAAGTTAATATATTTAAAATTAGCCTAAGCCCAAGCCAAAAAAAAAAAACTCAAGCCCAATTTATTTATATTTACATTTAAAATAAAATAAAGGGATCGATTTGTTCTTTTAAAATTTATTTTCTCTATCGCCGTAATAGTTAAGGTTTAAGAAATAGTAGAAATAAATTTTTTCTCTATCTCTCTCCTGTTCAAAACATAGCCACAAAATTAAATTATTTCAATCATCAATCATTCGTGTAAGTGAGGTTTTCAGATTTCAACCATATTTACACATTCAAGGTAATCCATTTCTAAAATTTTAAAGTTGTATCTATTTATTTTCAATGGCTACAAAATTTTAATATGTTGTTTAATATTTAGTTTTAGACTCATACTTAAATTTTCATGATTTTTGAAGTTATATTTTATTTTATACGAATTTTATACTTCTGTCTGTAGAATCTGGAAATTTATGATACAATCTGGATTTTGGATATGTTATGAATCATGAATTTTTTTATATTCTGTAAAAATTTTATTCCGAAATTTTTTTTACATTATTTTATATTATTTTTCAATGTTTCTGATCGTGTTGTCAAATATATTTAGTTTTCTATTTGAAAATTATGAAAGCATATTTAAAAGCTCTAAAAATTATTATTTTTGTATATGTCGTATTTCATGATGTTTTTGATAACCTGTGATAATTTCATATTATTTGAAGTACCTTGTTATTTAATACGAATTTTATAATATTAGTACATTCAATTTATATCATGAACTTACCACTGATTTGAAAAAATATCCAGAGATCTTCAAATATTATTGTATTTTTATGTGTTTTATATTGCAAGTTTTAAGATGTAAAGCAAAAATATCCTACTGATTAAATAAGTAAATGATTTTAAATTAAATGTATACTGATTTTTGTATATGAACTTTTATGTATTATGTTTTTATTGCTATCATCTCAAAACCATTTTAGTGACCTCAAATTATTATAATTTTATTATATGTCATATAATACGTAGTTTTAAACTCTCAGTAATATTTCTTATGATTTTGGGAATATGTATCATTATATATTTATTTTATATCACAGTAATATGTGATTCGCATCGGCTTCAATTTTCTTATTTGAAATTGTGAAATAAATATTATATGTACTCATAATATTATGATTCTTACATATATTGTATATTTTAATATTTTGAATATCTTATCTTAATCTTTTAAAATATGAAAATCATATTTACTGATCCCTAAAAAATATAATTTTAATTCGGATAAGCTATAAATTATTACATTTATTGTATTTCATATGATTTTCGTAAGATTTCATAATTTATATTAAATATATTAAGTTATTATCGTGCATATGAGAAATTCTAGCTTTTACTACAATTACTTTGAAAATCCAAAACTTATAGTTGAACACCTTATTATATTATTAAATTTGGATATATTTTTCCAATTACAAAAGATTACATGTATATTAAATTTTGGACTGATCTTTTTTTATTTTATTAGTTATAAATTTTCTATACATTGATATTTAATAAAACCATTCATAGTATATTATGTTAATCTCTCTTATTTCAAATATTGAAGTATCACTTCCACTATATTCTAAAGATTTAAACTCATTATCTTATTTCTATTTTAAGTTTACATATTAATCTGAGATAAATATAGTTTTATGATAGATGAAAGTTATAACAAGACACTGATTTATCATCTATATTCAAGTGCATCCATTCATCATCGATATTCATTTCAGGTGGGGAAATCTAAACTTTGTTTATCATATGTGCTTATGTGTTTATGTTGATAAATTACTACTTGCATCACAGACATATGGTATTACTCGTGATACTGTTCACGAACATAAAGCTTATTTGTTTATATTGATAAGTTACTACTTGTATCACAAACAGAGGGTATTACTCGTAATACTGTTCACGGACATAGAGTTTTCGTGATACTGTTCACAAATATGTAGTCAGGGACCGTGACATGGATTCGGAACTGATAAAAAGGTTCTCGGAGATACTTGGATGGTAAAAAGTTCTTAGAAAACCCGCTATGCTAGTATATTTATTTAAGTCAGGGCACTTTCAAGTGTCGAAATTTTAAAAAAATTCCTCGAGTAACGCCCGCCGTACTTCATGATCGATCATTCACAGACATGTTCACAGATAAGATTTACGTGTTGTTTGAGATTCATTGATGTTTATACGTGAGTTATATATTGTAGATAAATATTTTCCCACTGAGCTTTGGTTTGCTCATCCCATCATTTAAACATTTTACAGATTATAGAAGATGGAGTACGGAGGGAGGCGATGGGTGACAAAGTAATTAATTTGTATTTATTTGAATTTATCATCTCATTCTTTACATTCATTAACATGTTTATCATGATGAACTGTTTTATGATTATTCAGTAGTCATATCTTTATATTTATTTATACTTCATGTGAAATAATTTAATTTAATGAAAATCTTTTCCTTGTTTACTTTTACGTGAGATAAAGTGTTTGATATTCAATTGTATGATTATTTTTTTCTCAAATAAAGCCCTCATTTTAACTACGTTAAGAAATATGATTCATTTTTAATAATGATTATTTTAATATAATTCTGCTGCAAACAATGTTATATTTCAGTGAAATTTATCAATATCTTTTGATTAAAACTTATTAGATCTAAAAATTCCTCTGAAAATGTTATTTATATTTTCATGATAAATTAGGTCGTTTTCATGTTATATTGTCAATCAAATTTGTTTTCATGAATTATTTTATTTATTAATGATGTAAAAATATTTTAAAGAAAAAAATTACCCATCACCGTCTCGCCGCTCCAACTTTAGAAGGTACATCCATTTAACATTTGATTTACATTCAAGATATGATAATTTATGTCTTATTCATGATTATCATTTATAACATGTCATTTTACATCTTTTTCAAAGTCACCATTTATAGCATGATGCCATGAACATATCATCAAGTGCCTCTTATATTTCATTTCATGACTCATCTTTTAAGCATCAAGTATCAAGTATTACAATGACATGATTCAAGTTTCTCAAGATATGTTTCAAGTATCTCCATGACATAGTTATGAAATACTAAAATGACATGAACCAAGTATCTCATAAAGGGATTCAAATACCTCAATGACATAGTAGTATGGTTGTATATATCATTCCAAGTCATTTCATATTTCATCACACGAAACATGAGACATGATCTTCAAATATACTTTTACATATTAATTTCTTTATTCAGTCAAATCCAAAATGTTATCTTCTAGTTAATATCTTTTTTCAATCTTCATTGTTCTTAACAGTACAAGCGAATAGATTCAGGAAAGTGGTTGTTCGGTCGCAACCATCGAACACCCCGATTCAAGTAGTTTTGTTTAAGAACGAGTTTGTATTGCGTTAAAATGAGAAAATTGATTCTTTAAATAAAAGGGCCGTTAATATGATCTATAATGGGGGGCATATTTAGTAAAATAAGTATATATCTTTAATTTTGATTGAGTACATTTAGTAATTGGGTGCTTAAGGAGAGAAAATTGATTTTTTAATTAAAAGGGCTGGTAATATGATCTTTAATAGGGATATATTTAATAAAAAATTATATATATCTTTAATTTTGATAGGATACATTTAGTAATTGGAATATACTTAATAGAATCGAAGTTACGAATAGTTGCACCCTTTAAGTTAAATTAGAACTTTAGAAAATAAAAATAAAAATCCCTAAATCTAGGTAAAGAAATTATTGCCTTCGTCCCTCTGAAAGAAATGCATTGATGCAATTTTAGTTCATCCGCATATAAGAGGTGCATTTCCCATTTTGGTAAATGAGACTTACACAAAACAATTAATATATCTTCATTGGATTCATAGACAATATTAATATAACTACCCAGTACCAATTATACATTAAAATATTATGTCTCTACTCATCTTCACATTAAATATTATATTCCTTAATTTACGTATAAAAAACAAACGCTATCTTTTTTAAAGTATGTTAGTTATATATATAAAATATGTTAATTCATAGTTGAAATATCTTTTTTTAAAGAATAATGAATTAAAGTATATTTTTAAAGTATTATAGTATAATTAACTGCAAACATACTTTAACTACCAATAAATATACTTTGCTTATATAATAATTATTCTCACAATTCGGAGCATCTTATCCATTTTATAATATATTTTCTCCAGTCTGAACTTATCTGCACCGACGATACGGAGTTTAAAAAAGTTAATATGTGACGAAGGGAGTATTTTATAAGATAATGTCTCTTGTGGGATATATGAGATCGGTTGTGAGATGGATAGATCCATTGTTAAAGTATATTTGTTATATATGTAATTAAATTCGTTAATTCATATTTGAAATATTTTTTTAAAAAAATAATGAATTAAAGTATGTTTTTAAAATATTATTATAGTATAATTCAATACAAACATACTTTAACTACCACTAAATATACTTTGCTTATATAATAATTATTCTCACAATTCGGAGCATCTTATCCATTTTATAATATAATTCCTCCGTCCCGAACTATCTGCACCGACGATACGGAGTTTAAGAAAATTTATTTTTTGACCAACTTTATTGACTTTTTAGAAATATTGTGGTATTTTTAGGTAATAAATAAATTATAAAGTATGTTATGTGTGTTAGGTGGGAGTTATATTTTTGAAATTAAGAAAATTTTTGAGGTTATTGGTTGATATAAATTTTCGTTTTATGGGTGGTGAGGATAAATGTGGAACGGACGAAAATGGAAAATGTTAAGATAAGTATGAGACGGAGGGAATATATTTTAATAATATAATAATGGATGTATATTGAGACGATATCCATTTAAATCGAACCTTTTGAAGTTTTAAAAAATGGAAGGGGTTAGATCATCTTCAAAAGCTCATCTTAAATGAAGAATATGCATATTTTAAAGAGGAATATAAAAAAACAAGCTCAAATCACTCTTCATAATGTATTACTTCATTAAATGCATTTAGTTATTAGTGTTTTCATCAAATAGAAGTAGTTTAAACAATTAATAAAAGAGAAAATAATGTAATAAATTATTATTGGAAAATAAATTTTAAAGAATTTGTTGGAGTACAAAAAAATTAGAAAAATTCTCTTGTGAGACGTTATATATGTGAGACCGTTTATAAGACATGTTAAAGTATGTCTATTACATAGATAAAGTATCCTTAATGATTGTTAAAGTATGTTTTCTAAAGTATGATAAATGATGAATTAAAGTATGATTTTAGGGTGTTATAATAAGATTTATTATTGACATACTTTAATTACAAATAAGCATATTTTACCTATATAATGAGCATACTTTAGTAATGAGTTGATTTGTCTCACAACCGTCTCACAGAAAACCCGTCTCACGATAGAGTATCTTAAAAAATTATGACTTTTTAAAATTAAAATTACTCTTTATATTGTGAAAATGCTCTTCAAATTTTTAAGAGTTTTTTGGTGATACACTTATAATTTTAGGCTAATTATACTGTGCATCGGGGTGCACCCTAAAATAGGGTGCACACACTTTCAAAAACGTATAAAAATATAAACAAAAACATACAATTAAGAACAAAAATGTATACAATTTAATTGTTAGTTTTTTAATGAAAAATTGAGTGTAAAAAAATATACAATTATTAAAAAATATGTACTCCCTCCGTCCCATTTCAATGTTTACATATTTCTATTTTGGGCATCCCATTTCAATGTTTACGTTTCTCTTTTTGGTATATAGGATTCACCTAAAACAATTAATATATCACTATGGGACTCACATTCAATACTAATACATCTACCCACTTTATATTAAATATTACTACCTTTTCACCCACTATCTATTAAAATATTATACTCATTAATCAACGTGCAAAAAATAAATGTAAGCATTGAAACGGGATGGAAGGAGTATACACTATTGAATAAAAAGCTATATACATATGGATGTTAGTTTATTTAATGAAAAACTTAATGTGAAAAAAGTATACAATTATTAGGAAACACATATACAAAATAGAATAATATATATACAAAATAGAATAAAAAATTATACACGTATGATGCACCCTGGTGCACCTAATATCAACTCATAATTTTATACTCCCTCTGTCTGCTTCTAACTTCTAAGATGTCCATTTTACTATTTTTGGCTTCCATTTCAAAGGTATCAATTTTCTCTATTTATTAAAGAAATACACAATATGACCCATCACTTTCCTCTAATATAACTATCCATTTTATATGTAATAATAATACTCTTTAATCCACGAAAAAAATAAATGAACACTATAGAACCAGACGGATGGAATATCAAAGTGACACGGGAATTTTCATGAAATTCGCCAACAGAAACAAAGAACAACGATCAAGAAACCACGTGGCGTTAAGGTCTTGCCTCGAAAGCAAACATTCGACGAAAATCTACTCTCCCTTCCACGTTTGCCACCCTACCCTGCATACCTCCTTTGCCATCTCGCTATTTATATCATCTCTCACACAAATCACCCTTTCAATTTGATCATCGTTATCTCCGTTCCAATTTTGAATGGCTGATTCTACCCTCACTGATTTTCTGACCCATGTCGCCGGCGTATTCCCTTCCCGCCGCGCCATCAGTGTCTCCGGAATGTTCGATCTCACCTATGCGCAGCTCCATCAACTCGTCGAACGCGCCGCCGCCGGACTTATCGCCGCCGGCATTAAGCATGGCGACGTCGTTGCGCTTACGTTCCCCAACACCGTTGAGGTTGGTAGACCTTGTTCAATTTAGAGGAAATGATCGATTGATAATTTGATTTTTTGAATTATTTATTTCTTAATCTGTACGCCCTAAAGGAAAATTGTAGTGTATAATTTCGTCTGCTTTTCTGATTGTGATTGTTTTCAATTCTGTGTTCTTCGAAGTCGTGATTTGATTGAATATGCTTATTTCATTCGATTGCAGTTTGTCATAATGTTTTTGGCAGTGATACGAGTCCGAGCGACGGCAGCGCCGTTGAACGCTGCGTATACCTTCGATGAATTCGAGTTCTACTTATCAGACTCCGAGTCGAAACTTCTGCTCACTTCAAAAGAAGGCAACGAACAGGCTCAGGCCGCCGCGGCGAAGCTCAACATTCCCCATCTCACGGCGGCTCTGCCAACCGCTGACTCGGAAATTATATTCCATCCAAATCATCCCGATGTTGATCCCCACTCTGTCTCTAAACTCACTAACGAGCCATCCGACACAGCCCTCTTCCTCCACACATCCGGCACCACGAGTCGACCAAAAGGGGTGCCTTTAACTCAGCAGAATCTGTATTCCTCTATCCAGAATATAAAATCTGTGTATAAAATTACGGAATCAGATTCAACTGTGATTGTCCTTCCATTGTTTCACGTACACGGCTTGTTAGCCGGCTTATTGAGCTCACTTGGAGCCGGAGCTGCGGTCACTCTTCCAGCAGCCGGGAGGTTCTCAGCTACGACTTTCTGGTCCGATATGAATAAATATAACGCAACCTGGTACACTGCTGTGCCTACAATTCATCAGATCATACTTGATCGCCACCTCAGCATGCCCGAATCTGTTTATCCAAAGCTTCGGTTCATCAGAAGCTGCAGTGCATCTTTGGCCCCTGCTATAATGGATCGCTTGGAGGAGGCGTTTGGTGCTCCGGTTTTGGAGGCGTATGCAATGACTGAAGCTACGCATTTGATGGCATCAAATCCGTTGCCTGAGGATGGGCCGCATAAGCCTAGCTCAGTTGGGAAGCCTGTGGGGCAGGAGATGGCTATATTGGATGAGAATGGGGTGGTGCAGGGGGCTAATGCAAATGGGGAAGTTTGCATAAGAGGTCCAAATGTTACGAAAGGATACAAGAATAACCCAGAGGCGAATAAATCAGCTTTTCTATTTGGATGGTTCCACACTGGGGACATAGGTTTCTTTGATTCTGATGGATATTTGCATCTTGTTGGTAGAATCAAAGAGTTGATCAACCGTGGAGGTATCTTATTTGAAAGAGTTATATTCATGTTATATCATTGATATTGTCATACATTGAGATTTGTATGATAACAATTTGCAAACATGATATGTTGCTCTTGCCAAATTATACCAAGAAAAAGTCATTAATGGTAGAGTAACCTAAATCCTGGCACTAGAGAACCTGATTTTAGTGTGGTGTGACATTATATTAACTACATAACTTATACTAGTACTCTATAAATAGGGTGATTTAGTTGCCTGTTTTGTGTATGCTTGAATAGCCAAAGAAGTTGCTTATGATATCCTTTTCCAAATGTTCAATCCTTTGGAGGCTAACTAAGTGTGAATAGTTTGGACATTCAAGAAATGATTAGACCTCTTTAATCAGTGTTTGATTCTTTGAAATCTTTGTTCACTGAACTCGAATCTTGAAATGATGTGTACTTAATCCATGTACGGTCTATACCACCTGATTTTTTGAGGAATTTGCCTTGTAGTAACATGTTGGATTTACTTAATGCATTTGTTGGGCACCTCAAAGTTACTTCAATTTCTGTTAAGAGGCATTGGCAATTCGTTGTTACATCGAGTTTCTTCCACTATGCAGGGGAAAAGATATCACCAATTGAAGTAGATGCTGTTCTATTGTCCCATCCAGATATTGCTGAAGCTGTAGCATTTGGTGTCCCAGATGATAAATATGGAGAAGAAGTAAGGAACCCTTTCACTTTTATCATTGATTTCATAAATTCATTTACCAGCGACACTCTCCTAATTTACTCGCCTCGTATTTTTGGTAACTACATACATGCGCGCTGTTGGACGTTTACTTTGTCTTGCAACTCAATAGCTGTTTTACTGATGTCAACTAAAGCTGTAATAACCAACCACGCATGAAAGAGATAATTTGTTGACCAACGTTTGTTTGTATAGCTCTTAACAAAATGTCGGCCATAGTTCTGTCATAATCCATTAACAAGACTTTGAATCCCCGAATCATCTCATTCTATCTCCTTCTTGGAATTCAAACAATTTGTGGCTAGTTATGTCATTCTCCAGATTCAAATTGTGAAATATCCCTGGCTCTATGATCATAGATTACTGTTTTAGAACTCAATGATATATGTTTTTATCTGATTACTCGAACCTTTTATGTCAAAATGTACCCCCCGGATCGGAAATAAGAGGTTAGTACTAATATATCTCAACAATCAAGTGTCGACCACTGCCTGTTCCGGTTGTTTATATTGTTATAATGGTGGTTGTTTATATTGTTGTAATGGTTGTTTTCTGTGTATTCAGATAAATTGTGCAGTTATTCCAAGAGAAGGATCAAATGTTGATGAGGCAGAGGTTAGTGGGTTCTGCAAGAAAAACCTTGCTGCTTTCAAGGTTCCAAAGAAGGTTTTCATCACTAATTCTCTCCCTAAGACTGCGACGGGGAAAATCCAACGCCGAGTAGTTTCCGAGCACTTCCTTGCGCAGATTTCAACTGCTAAGGTCCCCAAGTTTGGAGCATAAGCTACTGGTTTCAAATAATTTAACTGGAAAAGTACAATTTTGAATAAAATTTACAGATTTTGATTATTTTCTTAAGTTTTCCATGTGGTGTCCAGAGTTGGCACATAGAAAATGCTTTCTTCGGTAGTCACTGATTTAGTCAATTTAGGCCCAATTCGACTGAAAACTGAATTTTTAACATAAAAAGAGTCACATGCGGTGCATGAACTCTTATTTGGTGGGGGAATACCGAATATGTAATCTAGTGGGTTGAGCAAACATGGCACACGATATTGAAATTGAACCATTGGCAAGTCAGTTTTTACTAATTTAAAGAAAAATAAAAAATCCACTACACATCTGAAAATAAAAAATTATGTTTCAGAATCAGTACAATTGAGAAATACAATGTGATGCACTTGTAGCTCATATAATGAAAAGAAGCTATAGCCCATACATACATATAGAAAATAAAAGACTAACAATAGTCCCCAAGGCATAGCTCTATCAAGTGTAGAGTGGAGGGTGGCCAACTGAGCTTGTAGCTGTTGGGTGGGAGTTCGAATCATGCATTTGGTATGGATTTTGGCCCCAACAAGTATAAGTTAAATTACGTATGATGATGTTGTCAGACATAATGTCGATATCTTGTGCCGGGACTCCAACTCTATAACTGACACTGAATAATAAAATTAATAAAAAAAAAGAAGGAGTGGGAGTATTTTGGTCAAAAAATGAACAACTTGGTAGAATTATTATACAATTTAATTTAATTAATGGATGACAATGATTTTTTACAATTTGTTACTTTTGACAATTAATCACAAACATATTATATTATATAATAAAATTAATAAAAAAAAAGAAGGGGTATGGGTATTTTGGTCAAAAAATGAACAACTTGATAGAATTATTATACAATTTAATTTAATTAATGGATGACAATGATTTTTTACAATTTGTTACTTTTGACAATTAATCACAAACATATTATATTATATAATAAAATTAATAAAAAAAAGAAGGGATGTGGGTATTTTGGTCCAAAAATGAACAACTTGGTAGAATTATTATACAATTTAATTTAATTAATGGATGGCAATGATTTTTTTACATTTGGGTACTTTTGACAATTAAGCACAAACATATTATACTATATATAAAAATAAGCATCTCAATTTATATATAATAGGTAAGTAAGTACTCCATCCGTCCCATTGAAACATACATTTTTTCATTTTGGTCCGTCCTAATACAAGATATGTATTTTTCTTTTTGGTAAAGGAGACCCACATATATTAATTATTTCTCTCTTCATGGACTCACATGTCATACTAATACACATACTCACTTTGTATTAAAGACAAAGTCTATTGTACAAAAGTATTAGCGTACACTAGTTGACCCACTTTTGACCCGTCATATAAATATGAAGAATTTTTATTTGGGTATTAGGTAAGTAAGCATCTCAATTTATATATAATAGGTAAGTAAGTACTCCCTCCGTCCCATTGAAACATACATTTTTCCATTTTGGTCCGTCCTAATACAAGATTTTTCATTTATCTTTTTGATAAAGGGGACCCACATATATTAATTATTTCTCTCTCCATAGACCCACATGTCATACTAATACACATACCCACTTTATATTAAAGATAAAGTTTATTGTACAAAAGTATTATCGTACACTAGTTGACCCACATCCATTTTGACCCGTCGTATAAATATGAATAATTTTTATTTGGGTCATTAGTTCCTTTTGCAAAATTCTCTCTTTCTCTCTCCAAGGCAATTTTTCTCGCTGTCTTCCCCATTTTCTCTCTCCCTATCCAGTTTTTGTAACCGCCACCGCCCGTCTGTGGTTTCTTTCCGATCTCGGCCGTCTCTTCTGATATCTTCCTAATCTCGACAACCTAGAGTCGCATCGGAGGGCGAATGCTTCTCCTCCATATCGATCTTCACTGGATCTTCACGAATTCCAATTGTGAGTTTTTGCTTCTCTGAATCATTTCAGTTGAGCTTCCACCATTGAAAAACCAAAGGAGAGAGAAAGGGTGGTAGAGCGTAGAGAGAAAAAGGGGAAGGTGAGGAGAGAGAATGTTATGGTGAAGGTCTTCTGATGCAAGATTTGATTCACTCCGAGATCTTGTTACGGTGATTTTCCAAGTTCTTCCGCAACTCATGATTTTAGAGAATCGAGATTTTAGAAACTCATGATTTTAGATATGTTAAGAGTCTCACTCAAATCACAATCTATGCCCTAATTCTTTTCTCGAATTTTGATTTAAGATTTTATCCCAATTCTTCTCGTCAAATTTTCAGATTTAGTTATGTGAAAACAGATTGTTTAGAATTGTAATTATACTTTTATTATTTTAAATTTAATTTATGGAGATTGGAATTGTGAGTATGTTAGTTCTTAAATTTTGATGTTAATATTATGCCAAAGAATTTCTTAATAGTTCAGGAAATAATGATGATACTGAATAAATTCTTTGTAGGATCGTTTGGTTCTGAACAAATGCCGATGCATGTCTATGCTTTGGATGTATCTGTTGAATCATAGATAAGATTGATGTATATATCTTTTTTTTATTACAACGGTATCATTGTATACGTTTTTGTTAATCAATGTATAAGTATATATTGATAATTTTATATATTTTTATTATGAAGTGTAAAAATTTTTATTGATAAATGTATATCTTTTAAAAAGAAAAGTGAATTATTGTGTAAAACTCAGAATGAAGTTATTGTATTATTTTAATTATTAATGTATATGTTATATTAAATAAATGTATTACTTTTTATATTCAATTGTATTGTTATTTTGCATATGGATATAGAGGTAATATTAAATTGTATTGATTTTTATAATATATATATATATATATATATATATATATACTAGTATGAAACTCGTGTACATTGTGGGATCATTTAATTATTATTTTTATTTTTTATAATTAAATAATTCGTGTTATATAACGTAACAACATTAATTAAACAATTTTATTTTTCTTATAGCTAGACAATTTCTTTCATCAATGTAAAGAAGCGATAAAATTATAACATTTGACTTTTGATAATGTAGCGTATATGGTATAACTAAATCATGTAAAAAGTTAATATATGTGTACATATTTTCTAATTATTTGAAAGAATCTTGACTTGTATTTTTTTAAATGTTACTTTATAGTAATACTATAACACAATTGAAAACTATTTATTATTCACAATGTCTCTCTAAAAAAATGAGCAACCACGTAGGTATAATTTTGTCTCTTTGCTGTATATTTATATAGTTGTTAGTATTTTATTTTTTTCATTGTATTTAAGTGAAATTATGATCAAAGTATGTAACTTTTAGTAATAATTCTTACGGTTTGTCTAAAATAAATATCAATTATATATATAAAAAATGAAATTTATTCTTTTTTTCTATACACGATTTGATTGATACTAATTAATTTATTTATATTGAATGGTTTATTTATTAATTGCAATAAATGATACTAAAGTAAATAAGTCATAATAAGTGTATAGGAAAGATAAACAAATAGTAAGATTATACGTGAACAACACGTTATCAAAAAAGAACTTTGTTATACTATATTTATTAATATATATATATATATATATATATATATATATATATATATATATATAAGTATTTTTTAAAATATACGTAATATTATAAATAATATTTAAATGGAGTATTAATTTTTACTCATGATTATGATTTAGTATTTCTTACTATATAATTATAATTCTATTTTCATTAATTATTATTTTTAAGAAATTAATGTAAAAAATATATATAATATAAATAAAATTAATTTATGTATAATATTCTTTTAATTATTCTTAAATTTGTAATGAATTTCTTAATTTTATTTTTTTGTTTAATTTTATTAGTTTCAAATAATATAAATAACTAAAAAAAATAAATTTATAATTTATATGTCATAATTTAATAATTAAGATATATGTAAATAAATAAATATTAATATACTAAATTAAAAAAATTAACAAATATTTACAAACTCAATTTTAATGTTATTTGATATGAAATAATGATTTAACTTAAAGAATTTAAACTTTCGATTCTATACATAAATTAATTTTTTAACCTCTTATTTTCTAGAGGTAAATCGATTCAAGAATACTTAAATCGTCGATCCTCTTTCACTTGAACTATACTTGAATCAATACTTTAGAGGTAGATCTTACAGAATACTTGAATAAATTCTTAAGAGGTTCTTAAGAGGTAATACTTGAATAGATTATTTTTCTCTTGAAGAATCGATTCTTAAGATGTAATCGATTCAAGAATACTTGAATCGATCCTCTTACTCTTGAAAAATCGAGTTTTAAGATGTAAATCTATTCAAAAATATTTGAATCGATTCTCTTCCGCTTGAAGAATAGATTCTTAAGAGGTAAAACGATTCAAGAGTATTTCTCTTCCTCTTGAAGAATACTTGAATCGATTTTTTAGAGGTTGATCGAATCTCTACTTGATTCGCTCTATCGAAATAAATTTTTACTTCATAAATCAATTCTCTAGAGGATTTGAAGAAATCTCATATTCCTCTTGGAGAATTTAGAATGAATTATTAAAAAGTCTTATTTATAGGTGGGGTGAGAGAGAATATTATATGGAGTATTCTTTTTTCCCTTTATATATATGATTTAATTTGATATTAATTAATTTATTATATTAAAAGATTTAGTAATTAATCAATGATACCACAATAAATAAATAAAATATTGAAAATTTAATTATTATTAAAAATAAGAAACACATTATTTAAAAAAGAAAATATTAAATAAGGAATTAACTAAAAGTAAATAAGGAAAATATTAAATAAAGTATTAAAAACAACGTCTAAAGAAAATAAATTTTATAATATATGTGTCATAATTTAATAATTAAGATATATATAAATAAATAAATATTAATATGCTAAATTTAAAAAATTAACATATATTTATAAACTCAATTTTAATGTTATTTTTTTATGAAATAATGATTTAACTTAAAGAACTTAAGCTTTCATTCTATACATGAATTAGTTTTTTAACCTCTTATTTTCTAGAGGTAAATCAATTCAAAAGTACTTGAATCGTCGATCCACATTCACTTGAACAATACTTGAATCAATACTTTAGAGGTAGATCTTAAAGAATACTTGAATCGATTCTTAAGAGGTTCTTAAGAGATAATACTTGAATCGATTTTTTTCCTCTTGAATAATCGATTCTTAAGATGCAAATCGATTAAAGTTTTTTTTCTCTTGAAGATTCAATTCTTAAGATATAAATCGATTCAAGAATACTTGAATCGATCCTCTTACTCTTGAAAAATTAATTTTTAAGATGTAAATCAATTCAAGAATACTTGAATCGATTCTCTTCCGCTTGAAGAATCGATTTTTAAGAGATAAAACGATTCAAGAATAGTTCCCTTCCTCTTGAGGAATACTTGAATCGATTTTTTAGAGGTTGATCTAATCTCTACTTGATTCGCTCTACCAAAATAAATTTTTTATATTTTCGTAAATCAATTCTCTAGAGGAACTTGAAGAAATCTCATATTCCTCTTGGAGAATCAAATGTGTATATTTAGAATGAATAACCAAAAAAGTTTTATTTATAGGTGGGGTGAGGGAGAATATTATATGAAATATTCTTTTTTCCCTTTATATATATGATTTAATTTGATATTAATTAATTTATTGCATTAAAAGATTTAGTAATTAGTTAATGATACCCAAATAATTAAATAAAATATCTAAAATTTAATTATTATTAAAAATAAGAAACACATTATTTAAAAAAGAAAATATTAAATAAGGAAGTTAATTAAAAATAAACAAGAAAAAATATTAAAAAAAAAATTTAAGAAAATTAGACGTCACATTGGAGCGCTCTAGAGACGACACGCCAGCAAGAAAAGTTTTTGCTATAGTATACTTAAGATATATATATTAACATTATAAAATGTATTAATTATAATTTTATAATTGTATATGTCCTTTTTAATAAGTGTATTACTTTTGAATATTATTTTAAATTTTATTAATATTATTTCAATATTTACATATAATCTTGATTATACATTAAATTATAAAATATAATACATTTATGATGAAATTCATATACAGTAGGGAATTAAAAATAAATAAATAATTATTAAAATATGTATTTAAAAAATAAAATAATTAAATATAGGATTTAGCACATTCAAAACTAAAAAATAATTATGATATGAGTTGATATTTGGTGCACCTGGGTGCATACCCGTATAACTTTTTATTTAATAATGTATAAGTGTTTCTTAATAGTTGTATTGTTTTTCTATATTCAATTTTTCATTAAAATTTTACAAAAAATTTGGTCACAAATTGTATACATTTTATTTGTTAGTGTATACAATCTTATTCATAAATGTATAAATTTATGAAAGTAAGTGTAAGATGTAACCAAGTGCACATGATAATTATCTTTATGATATTATAGAAAATATATGAACATATGTCAATTATTAATTGTAACAACTAAAACTAATAATTTAATACACTATTTAATAATAAATAATACAGTTAATTACTAATAACTAATACACACTATAGGTTTTTTTTCAATAGAAACCTCCATCATCTTCAGATGATGTCAAGCAGTTACACTCCACATCACCATTCTCAGTTCCTAATTTAACACAAGCAAAACAATCTCAAT
The DNA here is from genome assembly GCA_023678885.1 of Pogostemon cablin. Classification (NCBI taxonomy): domain Eukaryota; kingdom Viridiplantae; phylum Streptophyta; class Magnoliopsida; order Lamiales; family Lamiaceae; genus Pogostemon; species Pogostemon cablin. The sequence continues at coordinate 14,728,164 of CM042995.1, forward strand.
TCCTTCAATTCCTATACACTGATGGCAATCTCCAATTCCTATGGCTTAGACAGATCCTAATTTCCAATTTTTAATTTCACCAACAGTGTTGTGCGTTACCATTTCTCCGCTGCTGCCCCCAATCAACATCAATGTCAATCCCCCATTTCAAATTTCACTAAATACATCCAATGCCCCAAACGTCGATTCTAATTTCAAATTAAATTTCGATGTCGAGTGTCGTGCGAAACATAACCATTCCTCAGCTGGCCCCAATCAACCATCAACGCTAATCCCCAAATTTTAATTCCACTAACCAGATCGCGGCGTGGAGATAGAGCAGATATAAGAGACGGAGGTTGAGATTGGAGGAGATGGAGACGAGTGGGACGGAGCCGGCGTGGAGATAGAGCAGATATTAGGAGACGGAGGTGGCGCTCGGAGGTTGAGATTGGAGGTAATGGAGGCAAAGGAAGAAACATAGAGAATGCCAGAACAGAATGCCGGAATAGGCTAGAGAGACGAGAGGGAGGGAGAGAAGAGAGGGGAGGTGAAGCGATGGTAAAGAAAGAATGATCCATTTGGCATATTTTGGGTTATATAGCTGACCCATTTTCTAATTGTTGACCCGATGGTATGTTAACACTTGTTTACCATTTACCTACTCTATATTAAAATATTATTTCTCTCACCTCACTACATATTAAAATATTATATCGCTTAATTTACGTACAAAAAATAAATACGTACGTTGTAATGGGACGGAGGGAGTATATAATTTATTTATAGATAATTCATTGATTGATTTGACTATATTAAACTTTTCAAAACACAAAAAAAAAAATGAAGAGAGAAAAAAAACGTAAATCATAAGATAAAAAAATTAAAAAAAATTATACCTCAAATGAGATTGATTGATTTTTTTACAAATGGTTACTTTTGACAATTAAGCACAAAACATATTATATTATATAAATAAGCATCTCAATTGGTAAGTAAGTATATAATTTATTTATAGATAATTCATTGATTGATTTGAATATATTAAACTTTAAAAAAAAAACGAAGAGAGAAAAAAAATATAAATCATAAGATAAACGAAAAATAAAAAAATTATACTTTTTGCACTTGAATTAAGGAGTATTATTATTATATGTAAAATGGATAGTTGTATTAGAGGAAAATGGTGGGTCATATTGTCTACTTTTTTACTAAATAGGAAAAATGAATATCTTTGAATCAGATGCCAAAAATAGTAAAATGAACATCTTAGGAGCGGACGAAAGAAGTATGAAAGTAGAGTATGTAGAAAAAAAAGAAAAAGAAGAAGCAGCTGGAAAAAAAAAAGAAAAAAAAAGAATTAATTAGGTAATGAAAAGATTTGTATAAAATGACTTGAATGAATAAATGACCGTGACTGAAAATAATAAAGCAATCAAAGGTGTAGAAAAAATGAGGAAAAATATTATCAAAAATAGCGCTAATATATATATATATATATATATATATATATATATATATATATATATATATATATATATATATATATATATATATATATATATATATATATATATATCAGAAACTTTTTTGTTGAGGTGTCGTTTCCAGAGCGCTCCAATGTGACGTGTAATTTTCTCAAATTTTTAGATTTTTAATACTTTTTTAATATTTTCTTAATTTACTTTTAATTAACTTCCTTATTTAATATTTTCTTTATTAAATGATGTGTTTCTTATTTTTAATAATGATTAAATTTTTAATATTTTATTTATTTATTTGGGTATCGTTAATTAATTATTAAATCTTTTAATGCAATAAATTAATTAATATCAAATTAAATCATATATATAAATGAAAAAATAATATTCCATATAATATTCTCTCTTACCCCACCTATAAATAAGACTTTTTGGTTATTTATTCTAAATACAAACATTCGATTCTCCAAGTGGAATAGGAGTTTTATTCAAGTTCCTCTAGAAAATTGATATATGAAAGTATAAAAATTTATTTCGATAGAGCGAATCAAGCAGAGATTCAATCTACCTCTAAAAAATCGATTCAAGTATTCTTCAAGAGGAAAATAATTGATTCAAGTATTCTTGAATCGATTACCTCTTAAGAATCGATTTTTCCTCTTCTTGAATAGATTTGCATCTTAAAAATCAAATTTTCAAGAGATTTGTATCTTAAAAATCAAATTTTCAAGAGTAAGATGATCGATTTCAAGTATTTTTGAATTGATTTACATCTTAAGAATCAATTCTTTAAGAGGAAAAAGATCAATTCAAGTATTAAGGAAAAAGATCAATTCAAGTATTATATTTTGAGAATCGATTCAAGTATTCTTTAAGATCTACCTCTAAAGTATTGATTCAAGTATTTTACATGTGAAAGAGGATCAACGATTCAAGTACTCTTGAATCGATTTACCTATAGAGAATAAGAGGTTGGAAAATTAATTCATGTATAGAATCGAAAGCTTAAGTTCTTTTAAGTTAAATCATTATTTCATATCAAATAACATTAAAATTGGTTCATATAAAATCAGGGCTAATCTGTCCAAGTTTGGAAGGATAACAGACAAAAGAATGTTAAGGATGGAAGGTGTCAAGCGTTATAGCAGCAATACTAGCTATCTGATAAAAAATAATGCTATGAGGGACGGTAATGTGCCATATGCAGAGGTGGTGAAAAAAGATAAATTGAAGACAAACAAGTACCAAAACATTGAGTTTACGAGAAGTGAGAGGCAGTATATGGGTCTATGCTACAATGCAGATGAAGAAGATTTAGCTAGATTGGGGAAATGCTATACTGGACAACTTAAGAAAAATATCACATGGATAGAGACAGGTGAAAACATCAAGGAAGCTTGTGAAGGAAGACTAAACGTCAGCTACATGGGGGGAGACCTGGTACTCATCCAACCCCTGATAAACAAGGAGATCGAATCAAGGGACTTGGAATTTATCTCAAAATGGTTCATATCTATTTGGCCTTGGAGAAAAGAAGATGTTGACAATAAGTGGATTATTTGGACAAACTGGTACGGGGTTCCGATGCATGTATGGAATCCAAAATTCTTCAGCTTGATATCCTCCAAATTCGGAAGATTGATCAAATAGATGAGGATACTAGCAATAGATGTAATCTCCATAAAGCTAGAATCCTTGTAAAAACTTCCTATCCAGAGATACAAAGAGCACCATTTGCAGTCTCCATTGACGAAAGAATATTCTATATAAGAGTTATTGAGGAGGATGAAGGTGATTGTCGAACTGATGATGAATGGCCTTCCGATGAAATCAGCGACTGATAGCTACGATAGTTCATGGTATCATGAATCAGATTGCGATTCCAGCGACATCGTTGAATCGATCAGAGAAAAAAATATTCCGTTGATAGAGGCCGTTGAAACTAACGAGACAACATTAAATTTCTTGTCAGATAATAATGACGCAGAGAGGGATTTTCGAGCAAATCATGTACAAGATGCTGCTTTCGAGAATCATGCGCGTGATGAATTATATCAAAATCCAGAAGGGTCGGCTATCGCAAAAGGTTCTGAAGAAGGTGAAGAGACACAGCGTGAGATAACAGGCGAGAAATATGGGCCAAATAATAAGAGCCTTAATTATATTACCGAAGCCCTTTTGGAAGGAAATAATAAGATGGGCCTTAATTTTCTGATACTCTTTATGGGTTTGAAAAAATACCCACTTCAGATATTAACTTAAACGTGGGTTCTGGTGAAGGATACGCGCAATAAAAGAATTCTAAATCAATTGAGAGAGAGAAATTGAGAACATAAATCCCCTTCACAAACAAGAACTTTGATTCAATGAGCATCAATTCAATAGGGCAGGAAGAATCTGAGAATACAGTGGAGTTACAAGGAAATGATTCAAAGTCAAATATCATTAAGTCCCAAAAGAATCCAGCTGAGAAGAATGTAATAACATCAAAGCAGAAAAAGATTGGAAAAATGAAGATGGCCATAAGTTTTGAGGAACAGAGATGGAATCATATGCTGGAAGAAGATCGATATTTCAATTGAAGTTAAGAGGGCCTGGGATGTGGGAAAGAAATTGAGTTTGATTAGTAAAGTCTCTGAAGAAGGTATTTTTGCTCAGATAGAAGAACTGGAGAAGAAAGATCGAGCAATAAGGAAAAAAGGCAAGTGTGCAAAGAGTAGAGGTGTCTCAAAGTGGTATCAATGAAGATTCTTAGTTTCAATGTCAGAGGTCTGGGTAAGAAAGGAAAGAGAAAAGTGATATAAGAATTGGTGTTCAAACATGGAATCGAAATTTACTGTATTCAAGAGACAAAGATAGATAAGATGAATGAAGACATCTGTAAATCAATTTGGGGAGCCAACAAATTTGATTGGGCGAGTAAAGATTCAGAGGGGCGGGCAGGAAGAATTCTCACTATTTGGAACGATGAGGTCTTTTGTAAAACTAGCTCATGGCACACTAGAGATATGCTCATTGTTAATAGTTTCTGGCGGTCTGATGGAGCACTTTGCTGTATTATTAATGTGTATGCACCATGCAATGTTGCTGAGAAAATTATGCTATGGGATGTGATAAAAACTGTAGTTGAACAATCTGGGGATATCTGTGTTTGTGTAGTAGGAGATTTTAATTCGATTCAGAAAAACTGTGAGAGAGTTGGGAGAAAAAACAGTATTGATGCGAGGGACATGATTGCTTTTGAGGAATTTATCAATCAAAGTAATTTGTTTGAAATTACGTTAGTTAGTAGATCATTTACATGGTATCGGGCAGATGGGTCTTGTAAGAGCAAATTAGACAGAATGCTGGTGAATGATCTTTGGCTGGATAAATGGCCAGATTTGGTCTTGAAAGGATTGGGTAGGTCAATCTCCAATCACTGCCCAATTCTACTTGAATCTTCAAGAAAAAACTGGGGCCCCAAATCGTTCAAGTTCTTTAATAGTTGGATTTCTCACCCGAAATTTTCCAAATTCATTAAAGAGAAGTGGGATAACTATAACATTCAATGTTGGGGTGCGTTTATCCTCAAATAAAAACTTAAGAGGCTGAAAGTTGATTTGAAAGAGTGGAGCAAAAATACCTTTGGAGCTATTGACCATAAGATTGAAGATAAAAAAAAAGAGATTGAAAAGTTGGATTTGGTTGATGATATATTTGGCTTGAAAGATGAAGAAGTTGTCAAAAGAAATAAATGTATGGCTGAACTACTGAGAGATATACATTGAAAAAAAGGTATGTTATCTCAAAAAGCAAAAATAAAATGGATTTCTCAAGGAGATACAAATTCAAGATTTTTTCATAGGTGGATCAACAAGAGACAGAAGAAAAATGGTATTGAATGTTTGCTTGTTAATAATACATTGGTGGATTCTGTGGAAGGAGTGAAGAATGAGGTTTTCAAGCATTTTAGAGATCACTTTAAATTGAGTAATGTGGTGCGTCCATTGATGGATGACAACTTGTTTCCGAGGCATATTCAAGAATGGGAAAATGGTTTTCTAGAAGTCCTATTCACCGAAGAAGAAATTAAATTTTCCATTTTTTCTTGTGATTCATGTAAGAGCCTTGGTCAGGATGGGTTCTCATTTGGATTCATTAAGGCAAATTGGGCGAACATGAAAGATGAAATTCCAAACATGATGCAAGAATTCTATGCCAACATTAAACTAGTCAAAGGCATGAACCCTTCCTTCATTATTCTCATACCTAAGAAGGACAGATCTTCTTCCTTAGACAAGTTTCGGCCTATATCTCTTATTGGGCATTTGTATAAGATTATTTCAAAAATTCTTGCTACCAGGTTTAGAAAGGTATTGGAGACAATAATCTCGGTTAACCAGTCTGCATTCATCGGAGGTAGGCAAATTTTGGATGGGATAGTGATTTTGAATGAGATCATTGAAGAATCTAAGAGGAAGAAGTTAAGTAAGTTGATTTTCAAGGTTGATTTTGCTAAAGCATATGATATAGTGTAATGGAAATTTATTAATGAAATGATGGCAGGACTAAACTTTGGAAAGAAATGGAGGAATTGGATTTGGGAATGTGTTTCTACTGCATCAGCATCAGTCCTTATTAACGGAAGTCCTTCTGGAGAATTTAGACTTGAAAGAGGACTGAGGCAAGGTGACCCTTTATCACCTTTCCTTTTCCTCATTGTTGCTGAAGGATTGAGTCTTCTTGTCTCTAGAGCAACTAAACTGGGGCTGTTGGAAGACCTACAAATTGGACAAGACAAGATTAAAGTTTCACACTTACAATATGCTGATGACACCGTGTTTACGTGCTCTGGGAAATGGGATAATGTGTTGGCTATTAAAGACATTTTGAGAAATTTCGAGCTTTTGTCTCAAAGTTAATTTTAACAAGTTCAGTTTGATGGGTTTGAATGTGGATAAAGAACACCTAGTGAATATGGCAAAGGTGCTAGGGTGCGAGGTGGGATCAATACCATTTTCTTACCTGGTCTTGAATGTGGGAATTAATCACAAGAGGGTGGCATCATGGGTGAAATTGGTGGATAAAATCAAAAATCGACTAGCCTTGTGGAACGATAAGCATATCTCATTGGGTGGACGAATCACATTGATCTAAGCAGTTCTTTCTTTGGTGCCAATCTATTATCTTTCGTTCTATCACCTATAAAAAAAACTTTGAGAGACATTGTCAAAATTCAAAGGGACTTTCTTTGGGGGGGTATGAGGATAGGAAAAAAATTTCATGGGTTGGTTGGGAAGATATTTGTAAAAAAATAAAATAAAATGGAGGTCTAGGAATTAGAAATTTGGAAAAGTTCAACTTGTCACTGGTTAGGAAATGGGCTTGGAGATTTTTTAAATAAATCATATAGTTTGTGGGTAAAGGTTATTACTTCTTTGTATGGGGGCTTTGGATTGTCAAATGCATCAAATCGTGGGAGTAATCGTGGAGTTAAATTTAGGTGGTGGAAAGATTTGTGTAATATATATGATGATGGAGAGGGTAAGGGTATGATGGAGGAGTGTGAGATTCTAATAGGTAATGGGACAAAACCTTGTTTTGGCTAGACAAATGGGCTGATGGGGAAACATTGAAAATAAATTTGGTAGATTATTTAGAATTAGTGAACAACAGGGAGAGGTGATGAGTAAAATGAGCATTTGAGAAATGGATGGATGGAATTGGAACTTGAAATGGAAACGTGAGCTAAGAGGTCGTGATTTGAATTTTTTTAATGAGTCGATGTTGTGTCTTGACAGGGTTAACATTGATAAAAATAAGGAAGATACTTGAAGATGAAAAAATTCTAAAGATGGGCTATTCTCTTCAAAAAAAAGCTTATAACGCCTTGATGATTGAGTTGGACAAGGAGGCAAATTGGGAAAAGAAGAAGACATTCAAGATGTTGTGGTCATGTCAAGCTCCAAGAAGTGTACAAGCCATTATTTGGAAGGTACTAAAACGGAGATTAACTACAAAATCTTGCTTACAAAGGAGAGGAATTATTCATTCAACAGGTGACATTAATTGTGTATTGTGTGGTAAGGAAGAGGAAGATATATCTCATGTATTTTTTAGATGCAAGTTTTCCTATTAAATTTGGAGCAATATCTATAATTGGGTGAACATGTCTACAGTAACCCAACCTGATCCTATTTGGTATAAGGGAGGAGTGTGAGATTCTAATAGGTAATGGAAACAAAACCTTGTTTTGGCTAGGCAAATGGGCTGAGGGGGAAACATTGAAAACAAAATTTGGTAGATTATTTAGAATTGGTGAACAACAGGGAGAGGTGGTGAGTAAAACCTTGGATATGCTTGGAGGAGCAATGACTTCTAATGCTGTTGTTGGCAATTGGATCGTGTGGATCAACGTGATCGTTAGGATTACAGATAAACAAAATCAGCGAAAGCGAATATAAACTTGTTTACCATACTTCTGGGTTGATGTAGAGGATGATCAGCAGAGAACCACCTCTCAATCTTCTGTTGTATGTCCCAAGTCGAATCCTGCTGTTGTGTGGGCAACAATCCGCATGATTCTCTCAATCTGCTCCTGTTCTTTTCTAACTGACAAATGAGGCACTGACTTAGGGTTAACAGGAGCTGAGATGACTTATATAGTTGGGCTACAGCAGGGACCAGGAGAAGAAATTGGACTGGGCCTCAATTGAATTTAATTAAACAAGCTTAGCCCAAAGCGTTTAATTAAATCCAATAATAATAATATAGTCCACTAAAATATTATTACTGCACTACCCGTCCAATCTCAAAATTATGTTCTGGGCTCCTTTTTATTATAAGCCCGACTGTCTCCCCATATTTAAGATATACAATGCCCATTAATTAATTAAGTTACTGACAACTCAAATTAATTAATATCTCAACCGAGAGTAGTACCACCCAACCTTATTATCATGCCGGAAATTAATCCACTTGCAAGATTTACATGATAAACCTTATGAGCTCCTCAAGGGGACATCATCAACCTATGTCGGACATGGATTCCTTCTACAATCAACAGCACACCATAGATACAGCACTATTTCCCAACTCACCGAGTTTGTTGATTTAATACTTATAAATCTCACCCATTGATGAATCAAAGAAATACATACTGCCCTACGTGTCGAGGTTATTGTATAGGGATTAAGAGCATGAACTTCCATAATAACAGAGATCAAGTTCTACTATATAGTCAGTATAAGAAGAACGATCTCAGGCGGTCCTGCTCAATACACACAAGTGCACTAATGTGATTCTATAGCCAAGGCAAGCTAATACCAAACCACACTACAACCATACCGATAAAGAGTCCCCGTCTATCTCAGTTGTGAGCATCTGTTTATACTTTATAAGGAAACTGATAATATGATCTTCCGCGTGTTGTCGCACAACATATTATCTACAGTATAAAGTAAGTGGACTATTGCATCATGCATATAAATAAATTATAAGATGCAATCATTTGATCATATGATTCTCATTTCAAATATTTTTGTAACATTGTTCATACTAAAGCTAGACTTTTAGTATACAATCCAATAATCTCCCACTTATACTAAAAGACTATGCTGTCATGTCTTCTGCCATACATCTGATTCCTACTCCCACTTACACGACCATTAAATGCTCTCGCCTTAAGGTCCTTGTAAATGGTTTACTAGGTCATCATCCGATGCAATCTAGGCGACAACAACCTTCCCCTCATCATACGATTTCTCGTAACAGGTGGTACTCGCGCTCCATGTGTTTAATTGCCTTATGGACTCGTGATTCCTTTAAGTTTGCAACTACACCAATATCATCAATGTAAATTGTGATTACCTTGGGCAAACTTAGAAACACTTCAAAGTCCATCATGAAGTCTCTAGAGTCATATAGATACTTTGGCTGCCTCATAGGCTCCAATTCATCATCTTTCCATGATGGAGTCCGGAGTCTGAAATATATTTCTATATAACACTCCTCCACATTATGACTCTACTTCCTAAGATTAAACACATAACCTTTGAGGTGAATTTACTGCCGTCCAATCTGACTAAAAAATCTGAATCTACGTAATCCACAAGAAGCAGTGAATCTGTCCAGTAAGTCCACATATAATTTCCAGTCCTTCTCAGGCACTTTATAAATGTCTTACCACAGTTCATCATTCTTGTTCCGGGTTACATTGATACCCACTGTTCATGCATTCAGCAAAACAGATATCCAACATCGTTCATAGCATTCTTTAGATTAAGCTTCCTTATTTGCCGAAGCATAAGGAACCGCTTTCATCCTCTTTATCTTCTTCTTGTGTCTCAAAGACACATTCACTTAGATAAATTTACATGCTAAACGAGTATGGACTGTATCATTTTATGAAACTTGAGATAAGCATAATATCCTTTCTTGTGATCCGTATTACCGTGATCAAAAGGATATATTTTTCCTTTCTTAAGTCCTTCATCTCTACCGCTTTATTTACCATACCCATACGCCCGATAATACTCTTTCATTGTCTCCAATGAGCAAGATACTATCTACATATAGTCCAAGAAATACCACCACGTTTCCGTCACTCTTTACAACACACAAGACTCATCCGCTCATTGATTTAAATCCATGCCACTGGATTACCTAATCAAAACAGATGCTTTACGATCTTAAAGCTTGCTTTAGTCCATCGCTGGACACTTTTAAACTTACTATCAAAATGCTATTAGTATTTTGCAATGAATCACTCTGGTCGCTTCACATAGATGTTTTCCTCAAGACTTCCAATCAGGAAAGCTGTCTTGACATCTATTTGTTGTTCCTCATAGCAGCAATAAATAAAAGAATCCGAATCAATATAAGCATAGCTACCAGCGAACATGTTTCCTCATAATCGAACCATTTCTTTCTGAGTACACCTTTTCGCAACAAGCTTTGCTTCCAAGGTTTTCACCTTTCTGTATGATCCTCTTTTATTTCCTATGACCACTTGCAATGGCTTTTACACTATTTAGTGGTCTAATAAGCTCCCAGACTTAATATAGAATCCGTAGATTCTATTTCAACATTCAATGCAACTTACTAAGATTCCGCTTTCTCATCTTGTAGTGCTACGTCGTATCCGTGGGACAATACCATGTTTACTAGGGACCAAGTTTTACGACTCTCCCAAAACATATATCTTACGGGTTGTCAAACAACCCTCCCACTACGACCAGACACTACATATAATTGTGTATCAGTCGTGACACGCGTTGCAGTTTACCTTGTGGTATATCCTCTTGTACACTTGGTACTTATACTTAGTGTTTTCCTTTCACTTCCTTTAGAACAACTTATACATGGGTTTGTGATTTATTACATAGTCCTTTTTCAAAAATCTAGTTATTGAGTTAACAATTATCTTTCGATCTTTTGGACTAAATAAATCACCCTCCATTTTTCTAGGATATCACATATACAGACAAACGTTTCACGAATTACTGTATCTAGGGCATATCCATAAAATGAATTTAATTATTCCAAATAATTCATCATCTATCTAATCATTACCACAAGAGCCTTATACCTTCTACCCACCACACCATTCAGCTGGGGCTCGCCCGGTATAGACTACTTGAGATTTAATCTCAACTTTTGATTATTAGTTCCTAACTATCCTAAGAGGTATTCATCATCACGATTGAATCGTAATTATTTAATATATTTTCCATGACTCTCCACAGTACCAGCCTTATAATTCTTGAATTAATCAAAGAACTTAGACATGCAGTGCATATATAAATATATTGGTCTTCAGAATAATCTTCGAATATTCATAACCACCTCTCGCCTGGATAATATTAGGTTCGCTTAAATCAGAATGAACTAATTCCAACATATATATCTTTGGCTCAACACCCCACAGCCTTGAAAAGGCAGTTAATCATTTTTACTTCCAAGCAAGACTCGCAAGTCCGATAGTTTCCACTTCAGATAAACTTTATGGTCTATCGGCTATCAACTTTTGAATCCTACTCAAGTAAAATGAATTAGTCATAGACGCCAAATGTATGTTAAGTTCATTTCCGAAGGTTCCTTTCTCTTACTTATATTAGAAGATGCATTATTTAATTACTATTTATTGCATCTGTGGGATGTACATGATTCAAGAGCATACTTTTTATCCACCAACGTATTTTAACGGATTATAGCCTCATTCCTCATTACTATGACCATGTCATTTAAATGAAATGAAGTATCCATCCGTTAATGCATAGAAACCGAAATTAAATTCTTTCTATGAAACGTACGTAAAGACAATTTCTCATAATCTATCGTTTATTCTTATCATGAGATAAATAAACAACTCCCACTGCAATAGCCACTACCTTTGTAGTTTTACCCATGTTATTAACAATCTTATCCTTACTCAGTGATAAACATTTAGTAATTCCAGTATCTACATACTTCGTGTCAGTAGATGCCATCACTAATCATGTTTAAACCATTAGTAAATAAGATATTAAACTCGTTCACATCATGATGAAAAATGGCTTTCCTTTGCCACATGTTTTGTTAGAAGTTTCCCACCATATACAACCTCTCGTATTTCAGGTAGAACTTACTCAAAACATCCAGGCAAATTGTGAAGAATAAATTGATTTAGGTTTCCCTTTCAATTTCTATTCCAAGCTTTTCCAATTCATTCATCAATTCAACCATGATCTTCTGCCTTTTAATTTACTCAAGTATCCGAAGAGTTACATGAGACCATCATATTTCTATGAACCTCTCATCTCTTCACTAGAGACTTTAATAGGCATCATGAGACGTCCTTTGTGAGAATACACATGTATTTTCTTAAGCAGTAATTTTCAAAACCAAGATTCTTTTCCAATCATCTAATTTGGACAAGTAAATATAATGTCTTTTAGTTAACAATTAGTGAAATAAAACCATTCGAAATTCAGAGAATCACAAATAAATTTACCGATCAAATCTTCGAATTTTATTCTTTTATATTGATTCCCTCAAAACAATATAAAATAAAATTCACCGACATCTCAAGCACCGTGAGTCTGCAAGCCACGATAGTGTGGACGTTTACAAACCCGAACATTTACAAGAGAAGGTTTTACCCATTAATTTCATTTGTCAACTTAACTTTATGACAAAATAATTAATAGTCGGTTCCTCTTTAGCCATGCAAATAAAAGCAGTGACTCCGATGGGGAGGATACTTATTATTTACATCTAAGTGTACACCATTATTTGACCCCAAGTCCGCGGCCCAAGCTTATGTACCTTACAGATAGAGAAGTACACATGCGCTCGGATAACTTCCTACAGTCATCAATTACAAGTTTGTACCAGTGAACCGCATATAAAATCATCCGATAGGGAGGAAGGTCTAAGCCAACGCGCAAGTTCATATGCATCACATTACAAATGTAATTATTTAATGAAGTCTGTTCCAGCAATCCATGAATAAAACTCATCCGATGGGGAGGAAGGCTCTAATTCCGACGCGCAAGTCTATTCACATTGCTTAACAAACCAATAATGGAGGCCGTGGGAATTTATTACCAATCCCCTCTCCCACTTAGTTATTTAATTACCGAGGGTTTTTAACATGCATATAATATTCCAGAATAAAATATACAACTAAGACATGCTTCTATTAACAACAATTTAAATAAGTAAATCACATAGAACATGCCTTACATATATAACAATTAATTGTCAAGTTAAAACAATTAAATCAGTTATATATCATAATTAATTGCATAAATGGTGGATCAATTAATTGGGCCCAAGAGCAATAAATAAGCACAAAATGAGCAGCAGATTAAATAATTAATCAAGCCCATTATCCATGGGCCATAATCTTAGCCCAAAATCAAATTAAGTCCACCAAGCCTACTAGCACAAAATTAGTCCATTAATAAAATTAATTTATCATACTTGGCCCATTACCCACAATTAATTAAATCCAGCAATTAATAATAGGTCCAGCAGCCCAAGACCATTTAATTAAAATTGGGCCCAACAGCCCAAAATCAAATTAAAAAATTGAGCAGCCCACTATTAATCCACAGCCCATTAGCATTTTAATTAAATATGGGCCCAACAGCCCATAACCAAGTTAAAAGGAATAAGGCCCAGCAGCCCTAAGATATCTTGGCCCAAACAAGGCAACATGGCCCCAAGAACCCTGCCCTATTTCCTTGCCAAAACATCAGCCGCCTGCTGCCATCATCTAGAGAAATCATCGGTTCTACTAGGTGCCGATGCCGGAGGCGGCGCCGCCCACAACCCATCGGAATCCAGCCACCTCCCAGCGCATAACTATGGCAACAAAAACAGACCCCCTGCCGCGACCATTAACTCTGCGCCAGCATCCGCCGCCTGCTGCCACCACAGTCCAGCACCGGCATTACCAGGCGCCACTTTCGCAAGTGGCCGCGCCCCAAGCCACCACAGGTCAGTACACACCGGCGCTTCAAAGCGCCACCGCTGCCGGCTGACGCACTCCCAGCACGCCAGAGGCGCTCCGCAGCCGCGCCCGCCTTACACCCCACCACCGATCAACAGCCGCCAGTAGCAGACTGACCAGATCGAGAGCCGTGTCTTGTCGGCAAGGTGCGACGCAGTCCAGCGCCACCGCGCATCCGCGCGATTCCCACATGCCAGCCTCCGTTCCCGACGATCGCCGACCATAGCCCACCAGATCCGGCCGAAACCTCCAGCATATGCTTCTCAACGTCGCTCCTCGAATTGCCCAGATCCGATCGTAGGGAGAAAAATAGAATCCATGAAGGATTCAATCAGAATGCCTCCTTACCCGATCGAAACTACCGGTGACTTTCCGGAAGCAGCTCCATCAGACGCTGCTGTTCTGATGTTCCGCCGCCGTCACTTTGTGAGCCTCCAGGTCGCGACGATGCAGCACCCAGGCACGCCTCGCCGTGAAGTCATCGCCACCGCACCGTTCTCGTTCATTTCCGACCCGACCAGAAAGAGATCGGTCTCTCCTATCTTCAGTCAGCGGCGCTTACTACACACACATGTCTTCGCCTTTAGCCCTTTCCAGCGCCGCCGTCACTTGCCAATGTTCACACGCCGGAAGAACACCCATCGAGCAGTGTGTGTGTGTGTGATAAAAGATTACAGTGTGATAGCAGGGAGATAGGAAAGATATGATTTGATTTCCAACAGTGTGTGTCCAGTGTATAATCACCAACGATCACACGCCATTCGCATCGATAAAAAACACAGGATAATACACACATATACAATCCCTAAATCATGCTTTCTATCAAGCGAAAATTAAATCACAAGAAGCACAAAACATGCGATTATAACCAGATCAAATCACTTTATCATATAATCACAAACAACCCCAATCTAACGTCTCACGTTTCACCCCGAAACCAACGCTCTGATACTAATTGTTGGCAATTGGATCGTGTGGATCAACGTGATCGTTAGGATTACAGATAAACATAATCAGCGAAAGCGAATATAAACTTGTTTACCGTACTTCTGGGTTGATGTAGAGGATGATCAGCAGAGAACCACCTCTCAATCTTCTGCTGTATGTCCCAAGTCGAATCCTGCTGTTGTGTGGGCAACAATCCGCAGGATTCTCTCAATCTGCTCATGTTCTTTTCTAACTGTCAAATGAGGCACTGACTTAGGGTTAACAGGAGCTGAGATGACTTATATAGTTGGGCTACAGCAGGGACCAGGAGAAGAAATTGAACTGGGCCTCAATTGAATTTAATTAACCAAGCTTAGCCCAAAGCTTTTAATTAAATCCAATAATAATAATATAGTCCACTAAAATATTATTACTGCACTACCCGTCCAATCCCAAAATTATGTTCTGGGCTCCTTCTTATTATAAGCCCGACTGTCTCCCCATGTTTAAGATATACAATGCCCATTAATTAATTAAGTTACTGACAACTCAAATTAATTAATATCTCAACCGAGAGTAGTACCACTCAACCTTATTATCATGCCGGAAATTAATCCACTTGCAAGATTTACATGATAAACCTTATGAGCTCCTCAAGGGGACATCATCAACCTATGTCGGACATGGATTCCTTCTACAATCAACAGCACACCATAGATACAGCACTATTTCCCAACTCACCGAGTTTGTTGATTTAATACTTATAAATCTCACCCATTGATGAATCAAAGAAATACATACTGCTCTACGTGTCGAGGTTATTGTATAGGGATTAAGAGTACGAACTTCCATAATAACAGAGATCAAGTTCTACTATATAGTCAGTATAAGAAGAACGATCTCAGGCGGTCCTGCTCAATACACACAAGTGCACTAATGTGATTCTATAGTCAAGACAAGCTAATACCAAACCACACTACAACCATACCGATAGAGAGTCCCCGTCTATCTCAGTTGTGAGCATCTGTTTATACTTTATAAGAAAACCGATAATATGATCTTTCGCGTGTTGTCGCACAACATATTATCTACAGTATAAAGTAAGTAGACTATTACATCATGCATATAAATAAATTATAAGATGCAATCATTTGATCATATGATTCTCATTTCAAATATTGTTGTAACATTGTTCATACTAAAGCTAAACTTTTAGTATACAATCCAACAGCTGTCACGTTGTGGGTATGAACTATTTGGGCCATTTGAATTTCCAGAAATAACTATTTATTCAACGGAGAAGTTCCAAACCCGTATAGGACATTGTATGATATAAAAGAAAGAGTATAGTCATGGCTTGTAGCAAAGGGAAGATTACAGAGGATGCTCATTTTTCAGCTTGGTTATCCCTTCCTAGATCTGTGTTGCGATAAGGAATTAAGTTAGGAGTCTTATTTGTAAAATCTAAATTCTCTTAATGTAGCTGGGTTTGAGTACCCCTTGTACTCTAAGTATTAATAAACTTAAATTTTCCTTAAAAAAAATTAAAATTGAATTGGTAAATACTTGTTAATTTTTTAAAGTTAGTATTTATTCAATTATTATGACACATGAATTATAAAATTTATTTTTTAGTTGTTTATATACATTGAAACTAATAAAATTAAATAAAAAAATAAAATTAATAAATTCATAACAAATTTATGAATATTTAAAAGAATAATTTATATAAATTAATCTTATATATATATATATATATATATATATATATATATATATATATATATATATATATATATATATATATATATATATATATATATATATATATATAATGTGTTTCTAAAAAATGATTAAATTTTTGATATTTTATTTATTTATTTGGGTATCATTCATTAATAACTAAATCTTTTAATGCAATAAATAAATAAATTAATATCAAATTAAATCATATATATATAAAGGAAGAAAAGAATATTTCATATAATATTCTCTCTCACCCCACCTTTAAATAAGACTTTTTATTATTCATTCTAAAATACACACATTCGATTCTCCTAGAGGAATATGAGCTTTCTTCAAGTTCCTATAGATAATTGATTTATGAAATCATAAAAAATTCTTTCAATAGAGCAAATCATGTAAAAATTCGATCTACCTCTAAAAAATCGATTCAAGTATTCTTCAAGAGGAAGAGAACTGATTCAAGTATTCTTAAATTGATTTACCTCTTAAGAATCGATTCTTCAAGAGGAAGCCAATCGATTCAAGTATTCTTGAATAGATTTGCATATTAAAAATTGATTTTTCAAGAGTAAGAGGAACGATTCAAGTATTCTTGAATTGATTTACATCTTAGAAATCGATTTTTCAAGAGAAAAAAATCGATTCAAGCATTACCTCTTAAGAATCTATTCAAGTATTTTTTAAGATTTACCTCTAAAGTATTGATTCAAGTATTATTCAATTTAAAGAAGATCGACGATTCAAGTACTCTTGAATCGATTTACCTCTTAAGGATAAGAGGTTGAAAAACTAATTCATGTATAGAATCGAAAGTTTAAGTTCTTTAAGTTGAATCATTATTTCGTATCAAATAACATTAAAATTGAGTTTGTAAATATTTGATAATTTTTTAAATTTAGTATAGTAATATTTATTTATTTACATATATCTTAATTATTCAATTACGACATATGAATTATAAAATTTATTTTCTTTAGTTGTTTATATAATTTGAAACTAATAAAATTAAATAAAAAATAAAATTAATAAATTCATTACAAATTTATGAATATTTAAAAGAATATTATATATAAATTAATTTTATTTATATTATATATATATATATATATATATATTAGTTTCTTAAAAATAACAATTAATGAAAATAGAATTATTATTATATACTTATAGAAATACTAAACCATAATCATAAATAAAAATAGTACTCCATTTAAATATTATTTATAATATTACGTATATTTAATATATATATATATATATATATATATATATATATATATATATATATATATATATATAAATATAATATAGAAACATCCTTTGTCATTTGATTCGTTCACGTATAGTCTTACTATTTATTTATTTTTCCTATACACTTATTATGACTTATTTACTTTAGTATCATTAATTACAATTAATAAATATATCATCGATATAAATAAATTAATTAGCATCTAATCAATCATACATAGAAAAAAAAGAATAAATTGAGATTTTTTATATATGATTGATATTTATTTTAGACAAACAATAAAATTACGAATTTATTACTAAGAGTAACCTATTTTGATCATAATTCCACTTAAATACAATAAAAAAATAAAATACTAACAACTATATAAATATACAGCAAAAAGACAAATTTGATTTGTAGCAAATTCTTTACATTGATGAAAGAAATTGTAGAAAAAAATATCTCAATAATTAATGTTGTTACGTTATATAACACAAATTATTTAATTACAAACAAATAAGAATAATTAAATAAATGATTTCGTGTTGTACACATGTTTCTTACTAGTATATATATATATATATATATATATATATATATATATATATATATATATATATATATATATATATATATATATATATATATATACTCCCTCCGTCCCGTTTCAAACTTTACGTTTGCTTTTTGCACGTAGATTAAATAATGTAGTATTTTAATGTAAAGTGGATATGTGTATTAGTGTGAAGTGTGGGGTTATGGAGACAGAAAAAATTAATTTGTGTGGGTCCATCTACCAAAAAGGAAAATGTAAAGATTGAAATGGGACGCCAAAATTAAAAATATATAAAGATTGAAATGGGACGGAGAGAGTATATATATATATATATATTTTTTTTTTTTTTTTGATAACTTGTTTTTTTTTTATGTTTGTTATT
Organism: Pogostemon cablin; assembly: GCA_023678885.1. Classification (NCBI taxonomy): domain Eukaryota; kingdom Viridiplantae; phylum Streptophyta; class Magnoliopsida; order Lamiales; family Lamiaceae; genus Pogostemon; species Pogostemon cablin. Next base: position 14,746,950 of record CM042995.1, read on the forward strand.
ATTATTATTATTATTTTGTATTAATTGGGTTAAAAATTGTACTTCCAAAATTGTATTATTTTTTCCTCCTTATTTGTCTAGTTTAATGTATTCCGTAATTTGTAAGGATAACCATTAACTAGAAGTTGTTTTACAGTAAGATTTCTTAATGTAATTCTACTATTTATTATTATTAATGGTTCAGTATGCTATGTTAAGTCTTTGACTATTTTTTTAATTTGTTTTGATAATTTGTCGTTCATTATTTTGACAAAATTAAATATATAGAGAAAATAAATGTACTGTTACACAAAAATCATCATCAATGTTCTGCTACGCACGCAACAGTAAGAAAATATAAGTCAAAATTTATATATATGAATAAGGTATAAGATAAAATTACGTTAGAGAGGATGATTAGGGTACAACCAGTTCCACCAATAAATGGGTGCAACCGGATCCCAGAGTATCAACAATTAAATTCGCGGATCCTATGTCTTCTTTTCGGATCCTAGAGAAGAAATACACTGGGTTTGCTGCCGATCTCTGTCTTCTCCTCTCTCTCCTCTTATTCCGCCCACCCTCTTGTCCCCCTCTCTCTCCTTTTATTCCCTCCACTCTCTTGTCCGCCGCTCCGATTCTCCAAAAATCGCCTCAGCCGACGGTGACTCCTCTCTCTCCTCTTACTCTCTCCACCCTCCGCCGCCGCCCCATTCTCCAATTATCGACACAGAACGGAAACAAAAATCAATTTCCATTCTGTCCTCAATTAAGAGAACAAATCGCCAAACAACGGTAGGTTTAGCCTCTTAATTTTATTTTATTACTTTAATTTCACTCTGAAAAAAAATCAGTTTTCATTGGATTATTGTGGGGTTTTTCTTCGAATTTGTAGGCTGTTCGGAAAATATGGTTACTGTTGAGCCGTGTGTTTTTTTTAAATAATCTCTTTTCTGCTTTTGTCGTCGTCGTGGTGCTTGGCAATGAGAATAACTCTAAGAAATCCCAATTTCTTGGCCACAGGTTGTTCGACGATTTTTGTAATAAGTGCAGTTTTCTTACCGATTATCATAATAATCGAGAAAAATTGTACAAAATTCTTGGTGATATATATGTTGTTAATCTATGCAAGTTTCTTTCTCTTCTTTCTCTTCAAGAGCGAAAAAAAAAAAAGAGTGATTGCAATTGAAAATTTGAGAATGTTGTTTTCTTTAGATAGCAAAGATGAGAACAGAGTGACCGCTACCTGATTAATTAATTAATTGTACTTAATTAATTAATTTTATTTAATTAATTATTTTATAATACAAGATTGGTCATCAATGTACACGAGCAGTAGTCAATTGGACGCGAGAAGGTGTTACCCGATGGGTTCATATCAATATGTTGTTGGCAATGCCAAGCTTAGAGTAGCACTGAGCAATGACCAAAATAGTCAGGGCTCTAGGCTCGTAAAAGGCGCGATAGATCACACAATTTACTGCGCCACTTGTAAATACTGAAACCTTAAAAAGTTTATTTATAATAACACAATTACACCACCACTTGTGGTTGCACCTGTCTCATTATTTGTATTTTTCCCCCTCCCCTCCCATGATAATTTTGTTGCTTTGTATCAGGACCAAAGGAAAGTTGATATTGTTAACCTTTTTAAATTTAAGGGTAACCTAATTAATTTAACCTAATTAATTGCAAAGAGTAACTTATTTGTATTAAGAATCTCAAATAGTGGTCTAATAAATTTAAGAGTGACCTAATTAATTCCAAAGAGTAACCCAATTAATAAGAAAAAGTAATCTAAATAATATGAAAGAGTAACCTAAAATATGTTTACCAAATACTCAAATTAAATAGTAACTTAACCTTTTTTTTTAAAAAAAAAATCTAGTATTATAAACTATGAAGAACCCAATTAATAAGAAAGATTAACCTAAATAATATGAAAGAGTAACCTAAAAGATATTGACCAAATACTCAAATTAAATAATAACATAATCTTTTTTAAAAAAAAAACTTTTATTATAAAGAGTAACACAATTAATATGAAAGAGTAACCTAAACAATATAAAAGAGTAACCTAAAAGATCTTGATCAAATACTCAAATTAAATAGTAACTTAATCTTTTTTTAAAAAAATCTTTTATTATAAAGAGTAACCAAATTAATAAGAAAAAGTAACATAATTAATATGAAAGAGTAACCTAAAAGATATTTAATCTTTTCCAAAATAATATATTATTATAATGAAAGAGTAACCTAAAATATACTTAATCTTTTCCAAAACAATATATTATTATTATTATTATTATTATTATTATTATTATAAAGAGTAACTCAAGAGTAACCTAATAAATATGAAAGAGTAATTTAAAAGATATTGACCAAATACTCAAATTAAATAGTAACTTAATTATTTTTATTTTAAAAAAATTATTATTATATAAAGTAACACAATTAATAAGAAAGAGTATTCTAATTAATAGAAAAGAGTAACTTAAAAATGTTGATCAAACAAAACAATTTATAAACGAATCAACATAAGGAGTAATCCAAAATTTTGTTAATAGTAACCTAATTTATTCTAAAGAGTAACCTATTTTTTAGAAGAAAAAAAAGTAACTATTGATCAAATAAAGTAAAACATAAACAAATCGATATAACGGAGTATAAAGAGTAATATAAAAACTTGTTAATAGTAACCCAAATTTGTTCATAGTAACCTTATTCATTATATGGGTAATTTAGTGAATAGAGAAAAGTAACTTAGATAATGTCTCACCAAACAAAAACAAAGCAATAACTAAATTAATTCGACGAGTGACTAATTATAAATATAGAATAATCTATATATGACTATTTATTTATAGTATATTAATTTTCCAAAACCAAAGCCTTAAATCTAAAAGATCTGCTCATGCCAATAGTCAAACAGCCGAGTCCAGCCAAAAAAATTTTCTTCGCCGACACGGCTGGAGCTCACTGTTAATGGCTGCTGCCGTGTTCCATTTGCTATCACCAAAGACGCGACCGCCGAGCTCCTCAGTCCATCGTCGGATCTGCCCACCATCAACCACAAACGCTGAGCAATGAGTTCCGTCTGCCGTCCCCAAAGACATGGACGCCTAATCTCGTTGTGGAATCACGATGTGTCGTCTAGCTTCATCGGCCTTGTTAAAATACAAGAAAAACAAAGTTAATCAACTACATAACAGTAAAGGGGTAAATTTTGAGATAATAATACAATCATTTACATGAGCACACTGGTCAGTGGCAATTCAAATACTCACCCACCCACATCTCATGAAGACATTCCCTTACCAAATATAAAATGACATCAATTAAAAACATAAAGTTTAAATTTGATGCTGCACTTAATTCTTTTATTTTATATTTAAATTTTCAGTTCATTTTTACGTTCTTCTTTAATCTTCATATTGTAAATTATCTTAGTTCTACATTATTTATTTTGAAGTCCATGGATACTTTCTTAAAATTTGGAGTATTTTTTAAACTATTAGTATTACACGTATCAACAACAATCAAATAATACAAGAGTTTAATTACATAAATTACTAGAAACGGTCCCTTTAGTGTAAAACATGGTTAAAAGCATTGAAATGACAAAAAGGAATTAAGTTGCAACTTGCAACACATCTGCAAAACCACCGGAGAAGCCTAATGCTCAATTTATTAGACAAGCAATCCATCACCATAAGTCAAGACATTTGAAATTTTATCAAGAAGCCTTTGATAGCTATGAAGCCCCTAATATAACCAATCTTACCAGTAATATATACGTACAATTATCTAGAATTCTTAGTAACAAAATGTAGTCATCTGAAGTAGTAATTGCAACTTTCAAAATCTGAACAGAAATTCACAAACAAAAATTAAACCCACCATGTACCTGCTTAGGCTGACCATTTTTATCACCAATCTTTGTAACAATTATATGCCCTGTCTCAGTACCATTCCCATCTACTATAGTAGCTTTCATTCCTGAAACGCAAACCGAAATCAAAATTACATAAATTGCAAGTATACACAAATTCTTTCAGGCAAATTCCTCAGCAACAACCAACCTTTTCTACCTTCTCATCTTTAATCTTCATCTCATTGATTTCTTCGGGAAGCTTGTCCCTAGATAAAATTAATAACCTGCAATCCCTAATCTTTGTTTGAGTCTTTGACATCTATTGCCTTTCGATCGACCGATTAATTCCACTAGCTTGTTGCGTTCTTTATAGAAGATTAGATCTAGATACACAGTAATTTCTTTTCTGATCAAGATTACAGTATCTCGTTCTTCAATTTTTTCGAGATGTTCGTTGGATGATAAGAGAGGAGATCAACCTTTGAAGAATTGCCTCAGCCAGTTGGAAGAGGGCATCACCGGAGCAGGACGGCGGGGCGAAATCCTAATCAGAGCCTATTGAAGACGGCGTCGTTGGAGTAGAAGCCCAGTCACCCGGCGGCGAGAGGAGGGCACCGTCCGACTGCTTCTAAGACGACGGCAATTAGGAGAGCGCGAAAAGAGATGAGAGGAAGAAAAGAGAAGATTTAACGGGAGATCCGCGTATATGAAAAATATGACCCATTTTATTAAAGGATCCGGTTGTATGAGATTTAAAAAAAAAGTCAGTCGTACTAAAGTATTTGCCAATTATAAATTTTGAAGACAACAATGTAAATTTATATTTTTATCATCTACTTAGTTCTTAACTTCATTAACCAAAAAATATGATAACAAACATAATATTAGCTAACCTAAGTTATATTATAATTCCTACTTATTCTCTAACACATATGTGGGGTTAGTGAACCAAACACACCCTTAGTGTAAATTTGAATAACTTTTTGGAGTTTTATTATTGAATGTGAGACTCATATTGATTAAAAAGAAATTTGATATTTTGCATGAGACCAATTAAAATTGATACATTTCAACATAATACAAATCATAAATATTTGTACATGCCAAGGTTATAGCACATTAAATACTACCTCCATACTTTATGATAAAAAGTGGTTTTTTTTATCGGACAATATTAGTATAGTTAGTAATTAGTTCAACAAACACTCTTATACCCCCTTTCTTCAAGTCTCCATATAACTCCCCCTCCTATTTATTCCCAAAGATGATCGAACCTAGATCACTCACTTTAGTGAGAAACCCAACATAATTTTGAATAACTTTTTGGAGTTTTATTATTGAATGTGAGACTCATATTGATTAAAAAGAAATTTGATATTTTGCATGAGACCAATTAAAATTGATACATTTCAACATAATACAAATCATGAATATTTGTATATGCCAAGGTTATAGCACATTAAATACTACCTCCATACTTTATTATAAAAAGTGGTTTTTTTTTATCGGACAATATTAGTATAGTTAGTAATTAGTTCAACAAACACCCTTATACCCCCTTTCTTCAAGTCTCCTTATAACTCCCCCTCCTATTTATTCCCAAAGATGATCGAACCTAGATCACTCACTTTAGTGAGAAGCTCAGTAGTCAGATGAACTAGCCCACCTGTTTAAATCGATCCCACCTAATACGCTTTCAAGTGTCATCCATCGAGAAGTTACATACGTATTAGAAACTTTTACCTTTTTGAGTGTTAAAAATGAAATGGAATAAATAAATGATAAGGGTGTGAAAGAGTATAATGAGACTAATAATTAGGCAGTGCAAAGTAGAAATAAAGTTATAACTCAACCATATATAGAATAGTTCAAACTTAATGCCATTACAAGAATTACAACACACCTGTCAAAAGTTCACCAGGAACTCAAACGTGTAGAATATGGATACAACAAAATATGCCAGCATAACCTTGAACGAGCATATGGGGAAACTTTATGAGCAATCAAGCAGAGAGAAGCTGTGTTCAAACAGACAACTCGGTTTTCGAAACCAAAATACCATCAGTGTCCACATATATCCAATCTCCGTCGCATATTCTGGTCCCAGCAATGTTTACCGGGGCATGCTTTTCTCCCGTCCCCTTTTTGTAAGCTTTCATTGGATGCGATGCAAGAGCTCTCACCCCGATGTCGCAACCATTGATCTCGTCCACATCCCTTATACAACCATTCACTATTATACCAGCCCATCCGTTGTTCTGAGCTTGTACTACAGGGTTCCCGCCCAGTATGGCGCATCTCAAACTACCACCCCCGTCAACCACAAGAACTCTGCCATTACCCTTCTCCTCAAGAAACTCACGTACCAAAACATTATCTTCAAACACTTTGAGCGTGACTACCGGCCCAGAGAAGACTTGCCGCCTACCATATATCTGGAAAACTGGATGGAGTGCACGGAGTTCACCACTCACAATTAGCTGTGGATAAGCGTCACAAACTTCAGCGGTGGTTACGAGGGCCATATTAGATTATTTGCCTACAGAGAAATGCACTGTCAGAACTCAGAAGCAACTCTATGTTGATATTATCTTGACATGAATTGAAATCAGTTCTAAAGTGTCCAGAGTCCTGATTTTTTGTATTGTAGATACAACAAATCTAAGCCTTCCATATGAAGAACATCACATCAGATAAGAATATAATTTTAGCTGAGCTGCTGAATAAGAAAAATTACAACAAATAGATATCTTTTGAGTGTTGAAGGGTCCGACCCACTACAAGGATCTCTGAGTAAAAAAGTCAGATCTATTTGATTTGCGGGAAATATAATACTTGCCGAAGTAAAAGTCAGATCTATATGATTGGCTGAAGTATAAGACTTTCCCCCCGTCTCATTACACTTTTTCACCGTAAAAATAGCAAAAGCACTCAACACAAATAACCTCTCAATACACTTTATTTTAAAAATTGTCACCTTCACCAAACACATAACTTACTTTATCCTTACTTTATTATCTATGCATTAGTAAAAAATAGTAAATGTGAACACTCAAATAGGAATGAGTGAGTATTGGGAAAAATCAGCAATGTTGTAAACTAAAACACCATGGATCTTATAAATTAACTAGAGGTGCTGATATTTTTACTTTGGAAAATCGAGATTTAACTAATATTGACCTGGTAGAAGAATAAACTAGCTCAAAGACATGGTTCACAGTAGAATAACACAGAAAATGTCCAAAATCTAAAACAAAGCAAGTTATGTCGTCATGAGGTCATGTCTAATGGTCTATAATTTTTTATTTTGATATACGCCTTTATTGTTGTAAAAATTTGAATAAAACCACGAAGTTGTCTCCAAGTCCAATGGTTTATATCAAATTTTTACACTACAAAAGAATATTATGATAATTATCATTATAATATTAATTCACAAATAGGCAAATACAATTTTTATTTATAATAACAATATTTAAAAAGAGTCTTACTCTGGTGCACCTGTAAGATTTAAGTCTTTAGATCTTAGCAAGGACACCTTACTCCATAAGGTGTTTACCAGGCGAAACAATATTATTATATACTTATAATGTATTAGAGGAAGTAAAACTTGAAGTTAACTCCTACAATGATATCTGCAGCTGCTTAATATATAAAAGATTGTCTTTTGGTCATAACAACGGTAATTTCAAATATATAACCTCCGGTATCCACTCAGTCTTTATCTGCTATTAAAAAATCTACACAATATCACATCAAGTAACAACATTGATCCCAAATTTAAAGATATCTTACTGTTGAATTCAATAAAGAAAAGTAATATGCAAAAGTAAAGGTGAACAGTCTTAAATTGTGACAGTTGCTGTCCCAAGTGTCTAGTTTGCTCATACCACACACATCAGCTTTCTATGCATAGTTAGTTGTTAGAGTATCAAATGATAAAAACCCTAAAGCCTAAAATGATTGTGTAACATAACTTATAGGTGGTACGGAGTGCATGTGGAAACATAGTTAACAAAGATACTACACGTAAAATGCCAGTAATAAAACAGGATTAATATTTAAATACTCTATAAAAGATCAAATACATGGTAACAAATTAATTAAAACCACACAGTGCTCAGATGCATGCACGATAACAACTAATAGTAACATAGAAACTATATTTAGCATAAAAGAACCATGTAAATTTGATGAATCTGTTGCCTAATAATTTTCTAAATTAGCAATGAGATTAAGCATGCTGAAATAGGTGTTTAAGAGAAACATTTAAAGAAGCAAAATGTAGAATAAAGTAATGTAGAACTGAACAATTTATATGTCACCTAATGCAACAAAAGGTAATAGCAGTTATATCACCAACTGTTCAAATTACAACCATTTCAAAAAGTTTGAGCGTACAGTTATTTCTTTAAGGGTTTAAGAACAAAAAAATCAAAGGCAGAAGCAGATCAAAACCTAAATTTCAATCTTTTGAAATAGTATAGCACCCCACTAATTTTAACTAATTAATTAAATAAAATTAAATAAAAAGAAAAGACATTACTATATAAAATAATGTAGGGACACTAGTAACCCTTCAAATTCCTACTAAAATGTTAGAATTTAGGAGCTTATGAGATGAGACCCTTCATATTTCCTCACAAGTAATCTTAACACACCAGCTACCCATGATTCACAATTAATCTCCACAACCCATGATCTACAATTAAATAGGGTAATTATTAGAATAGCATTTATGTTTATTTAGTGCTTAAACCTTTCACTAGCTCACAAACCCCTATATAAACCCCAAGCCTCAAGCTCACTATACACACCACCACATTTCACTCTAAAGCAAGTTCTCAAGAGTTTCAAGTTTCAAGCAAGTTAAGTTATCAAGACTAAAGTGTGGGAATTTTATGTGTTTTCCTATATGAATATGCATGTTTCTAAATGTTCATGACATGAATCTATGAATGCATACATGAACATGAAAGCAAATTTTGTACTTAATTGTACCATGGAAATTAGCCAGGGTCCCTTAGGGGCCGGGATTGTATAAAGATCCCCGAGGTAGACTCGCCGTGCTCAGGATATTATCGATCGATCAAGAGACTTAAAACTATTTTTCTTATGCCAATTGATGAATTCATGATATTGATGCATGTCATTATTTATATTTGAATATGCATATGATTCCCCATTGAGCAAGTTGGAATGCTCACCCCAAACACTGAATATTTTCAGATTATGAAGGTTGATGCAAAGCTTGGTGGGAGGTGTAATTTGTTTGGGCATCCACACCTCAATTGCTATGGATTCTATTTTAAGTTTTATGCATTATGAACTCATGTTCCTCTATTTAACTAGATTATGTTTTTATCATAAACTGCTTTTTAGTACTCTTTGATCAATTATGAAGTTCGGCTTACTTGTTTATGTGCCCTAATTTCTTATTTTTAAATTAATTAACATCCCATTTTTATAAAATATATTTTTATAAAAAACTGGGATGTTACAAATAGACTTAATCAAACAAAATAAATTAACAACTCATTTAAAAGAAAGTAAAAAATAATAATTTTATAATATAAATATGTATTTATTAATCAATCTAAATCACTATTCAGTAAGGCGAAAAAAAAAACACTCTGAAACTGTTAGCACTCGGAAATCAAACAAGGATTCTTGTTGGCCAGAAAAGCCAGATACGGCTCCCAGATTCAATTATGATCAATGAATGTCTATGATAGTTCAAAACGCCATATAAATATCAAACCAAACCCTAAACACAAAACAGTCGGGCCCAACTAATCAGGAAAATATCCAAACATAAGAAACTAATCAAAGTAAATAAAATAGATATAATTGGGTTTTGACCCTCGATCATCCGACTCGGCCCCGACGCCGATAGACCAACAAGGTCGAACCAAGGAAACTGCCGCCGGAACTCCTCCGCCTGCATCCACCTAGCTTTCTCCTCGGGAAATGCCTTCCACTGCACCAAGAACTGCTCAACAGGTGTTCCCCCCTCATTCACTGATCGATTGGCCAAGTCCTTCTCGGGCTCGAACACCGCCACCTCCGGCAGCTCCAGGGACTGGCAGCGCTGACTCCACAGGGTGATCTCCGACCACACGCTTAAGCTGGGAAACATGAAACACATGATGAACACGGCTACCCTCCGGAAGCGCCAACTGGTAAGCGATCGGCCCCACCCTCGCCTGGACCAAGAATGGCCCGTAATATTTTGTGGACAGCTTATGATGGCCGCCCCCTGACAGAGATAGCTGTCGATGAGCCCTTACCTTCAAGAAAACTCTATCTCCCACCTCATAACTCACGTCTCGCCGATGGCGATTCGCGATCCGAGCCATTCGATCCCGTGCCAACTCCAAATTCTTCCGCAACCTCGCCACAATTACAGCCCGACTTTCAAGAATCTCCCCAACGGCCTCAAATGGAGTAGTCTTAGTCGCTGACTGGAAAGAGGTGTCGTACCAGAATTCAGCCCACGGAAGCCAATCAACCCACCGCCGTGGATGTTCACTGGCAAAACAGCGCAAATACGTCCCCAACACTCGATTCAACACCTCTGTCTGACCATCCATCTCCGGATGATAAGCGGAACTAAACTTAAGCTACGTACCGGAAATCTGGAAAAGCTTTTTCCAAAAAGAGCTTACAAAGAGAGGATCACGATCACTCACAATTGTCGTCGGAATCCCATGTAAGCGCACAATGTCCCTTGTAAAAGCCTCGGCCACCCCCGAGCCGTCATCCGCCCCTTCATAGCCGTGAAATGCCCGTACTTTGACAGTCGATCTACAACCACCATGACTGTCGTATACCCCCGGAAATTAGGAAGTGAGGTGATGAAATCCATCGATATATCCTCCCATATCAACCCTGGAATAGGTAGCGGTTGCAGCAGCCCCGTCGGCGACATAGCCTCATACTTTGCCTTCTGGCAGACCAAGCAGCACGAGACATATTCCCTTACGGTGCGGAACATGCCGAGCCAAAAGACACTAGCAGCAATGCGTCGGTAGGTCCGCAAAACTCCCGCATGATCGCCCGTAGGGGTGTCATGGAATTCTCGAAGCAGTATGGGAATCCACTTCGAGTTCGTTGCTAAGACGATTCTCCCCTTGAAGAATAACTTACCCGCGACCAACTCGAACCCCACACGGCTCGAAGGGTCGAGCTGCAACTCCTTCACCACCCCCTGAATGAACTCATCTGACGACTGCTCAGCCAGCACATCCGCCAACTCACCCCAGTTTTGACCACTAAGTGCTAAAATGTTCCCTCCTTCTCGGCGTGAGAGCGCATCCGCGGCCGAGTTGGCTGCACCCGGCTTATACTCGATATCAAAATCATAACCAAGCAGTTTCGCCACCCAAAGCTGCTGCGAAGAGGTAGCTATCTTTTGAGACAACAGATGCTTCAGACTACTGTGATCAGTACGAACAGTAAATTGTCGACCCACCAGATACGGTCTCCAATGCTGAACTGCCAAAACCAATCCCATCATCTCTCTTTCATAAGCCGATTTGGTAATTGTTCGATCATCTAACGATTTACTGAAATAGGCTATCGGCCTACCCTCCGCATCAATATAGCACCCAACCACGTACCCGAGGCATCCACTCAACCACAAATCTCTTCATAAAGTCAGGCATGGCAAGCACTGGGGCAGACGTTAGTGTCGCTTTGAGCACGCGAAACGCGTCATCCGCGGCCTCGGGCCACTCAAACTTCACGGGTGCCGATTTCTTCAACAAGGCGGTCAAGGGCCTCGCTATCGCCCCATAGTTGCAAACAAACCGACAGTAGAACCCCGTCAGCCCCAAGAATCCCCTTACCTCTCGAACACTCCGCGGTCGAGGCCACTCCATCACTGCCTGCACCTTCGCCGGATCCATCTCAACACCAGCTGCGGATATTATATGCCCCAAATACTCAATCTTCGTGCAACCGAACGAACACTTTTTCTTGTTCGCTTTGTATTGGTTGTCCCGCAGAATCCGCAGCAATACTTGTAATTGCTCTGCATGCTGTCGCCAAGAACGGCTGTAAACCAAAATATCATCAAAGAAAACCAACACAAACCTCCTCAGGTATAGCCAAAACAGGTCATTCATAGCCGACTGAAAGGTTGCAGGTGCGTTGGTTAAGCCAAACGGGATTACCAAAAACTCATAGTGCCCGCTATGAGTCCTGAAGGCTGTTTTGTGGACGTCCTCCTCAGCAACCCGGATCTTGTGGTAACTGGAGCGAAAATCGATCTTGGAGAATACAACTGCGCCGGCTAGCTCATCGAGCATTTCCTGAATGACTGGAATCGGGTATTTGTTCAACACAGTAGCCTTGTTTAACTCCCGATAGTCCACACAGAACCTCCAGCTCCCATCTTTCTTCTTAACAAGCAACACCGGACTAGAGAAAGGACTAGAACTCGGCCTGATAATCTGCGCCATCAACATATCTGCGACAAGTCGCTCGATCTCATCCTTCTGTATATAGTTGTAGCGATAAGGGCGGACAGACACCGGACCAGTTCCCGGAGCTAACTCGATCCGATGTTCAGTCCCCTTCGGCGGTGGCAACCCCTCGGGTTCGCCGAAAATGACGCCGAACTGCCACAAAATTGCAGCCACTTCCCGATCCGTGGCACCATCCGCCGGCTGCCCACTCAACGCCGGCGATCCCCCATCCATCACCAACACAAAAAATTCAGCGTCTTGGATGTGCAACAGCTCCCGAATGCCAATTGGGCTTCGACACAACGCCGGATCCCCCGTCAACAACACCTTCTCTCCCTTGTGATCGAAACTCATGGTCATGTCAGCCTAATTGGTACTCACGTCTCCCAGGGTCGATAGCCACGCCACCCCTATGATCAAATCAACTCCCCCCAGAGCAAACACGTGGCAGTCAGCAAATATGGAGATCCCCCCTACATCGATCTCCACACTCCGGCAATAACCCTCCGATTCCTGACGCCTACCATCCTCCAACTGCACTCCAAACTGCATTGACCAGTCAGGCAACAGTTTCAATTTAGATATCAAGGAGTTGGAAATAAAGTTGTGGCTAGCGCCACTGTCAACGAGGATGGTGATATCCTCCCCATTCAGCCTTCCTCCAAACCGCATGGTGCGCCGCCCAGTGAACCCGGCCATCGAATACATTGGTAGAACAACCTCTTTCTTGCCGTCCTCGGCGGATATCAGTGCTGGCAACTCTTCCCCGCCCGGCTCGACCTTCTCATGGAACTCGAAGCAACTAAGATCCAATGCCTCATCGTCATCCGCCAACAAAACATTGAGTTGACGCATGGGGCACTGGTGCCCGGGTCCGAACGGTTTCTTGCATTGGTAACACAACTCCCTCGAACAGAGCTCCGACATCTCCTGCGGCGACAGATGCCCAAACCGAGGAGGCCCGGTGAACTGCCCAGTCGAGAAGGGCCTCCCGCTCGTATTCTTGGCCGGTGATCTCGACCAAGTGGATCCTGCAGAGCTGAATGATGCAGCCTGGCTCGGCAGCTTGGAGTTCGCCGTAAAGTTGGAGGTCAGCAAAAATCGAGCACTCACCGCGGGTCGGAAGGTCTGATTTCTTGAGGCCCTCGGAAATCAGTTGACGCCCAGAGCATTAAGGTTGAGCTCCACATCCCGGGCTACTTCCATGGCCGTCTCCAAATCGGGAGGGCGGAAGAGGCGCAGCCAGTTCCGAATCTCCTCTGACAACTCGGTCGTAAAGTACTCCAGGTAATGCCTGTCGCTGAGACCAGGCATCTGGCTTGCCAACTGCAAGAAAACAGAGATGTACTCCTCCACCGAATCTGTCTGTCTAACCAACGACAGGCGCTCAAAGGGGCTCCCTGTAAATCGAGTATCAAATCGGCTTATTAGGGCCTCCGTAAACCCGTCCCACGTCAAATCGGGTTTTCTGTCCTGCAGGCAAGTGAACCAATATAGGGCAGAGCCCTCCATAGCAACCATTGTAGCCTCCAACTTCAACTCCACAGGCGTCCGCTGCGATTTGATTTACTGGTTAGCCCTAGCGAGCCAACCAATGGGATCAGAGCCATCGAACGTAGGGAGCGGGGGTGGGGACGGCGGTTGAGCGGGTGGAGTCGAGGTCGGATCTACCACGGCCGCGAGATTCACCACGGAGGCAAGCGGGGTGGTCTCGGGATTACAAGTTTCCAGCTGTCGAGTTGAGGTCTCAGCCGACTTCTCTGCCGCGCTAGTGCCGGCGTTTGCAGACCCGAAAGACCACTGCGCCGTCTCCATCGCGATCGACAGCCCCGCCATGGACGCGGTCAGGCTGGTGATCGACTTGGTGAGGGCCGAGAGTTGCTGCAGAATGTTGGCCTGATCGTCCATGACCTTCCCCAAGTTCTCCGCCATTACCGATTGCCTCTCCTCCATCGCCGTTTTCTTATTTTCCAGTTCCTCCAGTCGCTGCTCGCTGCCTGTGATTGTCATCTTGGGTGAGTGATCCGGCAGGTAGGACCAATTGATAGCACTCGAAAATCAAACAAGGATTCTTGTTTGGCAGAAAAGCCAGATACGGCTCCCAGATTCAATTATGATCAATGAATGTCTATGATAGTTCAAAACGCCATATAAATATCAAACCAAACCCTAAACCCAAAACAGTCAGGCCCAACAAATCAGGAAAATATCCAAACATAAGAAACTAATCAAAGTAAATAAAATTGATATAATTAGGCTTTGACCCTCGATCATCGGCCCAGACGCCAGTAGACCAACAAGGGTCTCGGCTCCTCCGCACACTGCGCCGTATCAGAAACTAAGAGGCTCGGAAGAAGAGAATTATTGCTAAAGAAAGGGTTCAATACAACAAACAACCATATGCATCAACTCTGAGCATTCTGTGAAAAAGCCAACTATGCACCAAAAAAGTCTTTCTAAACTCAGTTCTAAAGCAAAGATCACTGATGTCTAAATGGAGGATCAGAGCCAGAGGGACAAATGCAACCATGATAAGAAGCAGTTAATGTCATCACAAACTCCTTCAAGTTGAGAAATATAAACCCAAACTTATACATATCATTCCAGCTTTGGTCCACTGGCTCCCAAAATTTACATACCCATTCAACGCGATATGACCATCAAGGCCCAATATAAGAATTTGAAAGTTGAAACAAATTCTTCCTATGTGATCATTCCCCAGCAACATATTATTGATTTTGGGCATGGGCTTACGATTTCATCTCGGCCTACTTAGTGACAAAATGTACCGGCAACCTTCAGACTTACACTGGTATAATTTAGTGATACCTTAACTTTGAAATTTAAGTAAATTAATTAGACCAAGCTAACACATATCAATTGCATTTTTCATGAGATGAGGCATTTTCCTCTTTGTCGACCAAAAGACCTATGCCTCATTCATTATCTTCGCTAACATGATACACATTTTCAACATACCCAAAATTTCAGTTTTGTTTCATTGCTTTCATGGTCCATCTCTAATCAAAGTTCACCCATTCTTTTAGCTAATATAAACAAGATTTGTAATTGAGATTATGCGTAGTCTGTCTGAAAACATGGTCAGTGGAATGAATTAAGTGATTGTCCCAATGACAACAACATCTAAAAGATTTATCAGAGAAAAGCAAAACCCAAATATTAAAAAATAATAATAATTAAAAAAAATCGGTAAAATAATGTTGTTCATTGTAAAGCCTCGAAGCTGGTGAAGAAAGATCAGTTGTGTGTACTATTTTTTACAATTATTTTATATTTTATATATATAAATTATTTATAATATATGTTATATATATATATAATTATATTTTATATTCTTATAGTTTATTTATTTATTTAAATATATGGATATTTTTTGTATGTGGTAAATGTCAAATTAAAATTTAGTGTGTGGTTGATGAGTATTTAAAAAAAAAACACACAAATGGGGAGGGGCGGGGCGGACCCGCCCCGTACGGGTCTGGGTCCAGGTCACACAATATAGGACCCGTACGGGTCCGGGACGGGTTCGGGGCAGGCCTATTGAAAACTAGTCGGGTCGCGTAGTACACTACCCGCCCCAGACCCGGCCCGTTGACACCTCTAATAAAGTTACAATCATAGTAGCAAAAAAGCAGTCATTGCCTACATATATACACACACACACACACGCATAATTATAGAAGAAGAATAATAGAGTTGTTATGCATATTAGAAGCCTGCAAAAAATTTCATAGTGATTTACCAGAGTTCAAACAGTCACAGTGAAAACAAATTTCGTCCAAGAAATATAGAAGCAGGGTCTATCCATGGTGAGAGAAGATATTGTAAGTACTAAGTAGACTCAATCCAATTCACTTATAATGCCTAAATATTTTTTACCATTATAAGGAATGTAAAAATAACAAAGCAACATTTCACAAGTATCATAAATTAAACTTACCTTTATATTGCATGCGTCGCATGGTCATAAAAAAAATGTCAAATATCTCATGAACTCATTCATAATATTCAAGATCAATGCTAGCTACAAATGGGAAATAAATTTCACCCTAAACTAACTCAAAAGCATATTCACAAGGCTAACTTTGCTACAATTTTATAGCTAATATGATTTAAAAAATAGTAGCACAGAAGCTGAATCAAGTATAGAATAACTAAATAAGTAAACAAAGAACAACATAGCAAATTACTTATTGAACATTTCTATCGCAATAAGAATTATGGAGAACGTAATCGAAATCATCATCTCTAAAAATTAAATGCAGAAAGCAACACTAATCAGAAGCAATGGAGAACCAATCGAAATCATCATCTCTAAAAACTAAATGCAGAAAGCAACACTAATAAGAAGCAATGGAGAACCAGATCGATCGAACATATAAACTGTTACAATGAGAGTGAGGAGAAGTGCTATAGTAGGACTAACCAAAGAGCAAACAAAGTGGCAATATATGTGACACTGTGATGATAAGGTCTATTTTTGTAATGCTTTACAGTTTAATATAAACTTTCAACATATAAAAAGCCGACCGACAAAAATAAAGCCGACCGACAAAAATATAAGGCAAATGATATCTGAAGCATGAACACTGCAAGCAATCCACCTAGAGTTGTCACCATTTTTGTAGTAGCAACAATTCGCTAACTTCTTTAAGAAAACAATTCGTACATTTTCAATGAATTTAGAGTGGAAGAGGGTATAAGCATCTTGGCCTTGAAAAACCACAAACTAAACTACCAACATATCAACATCTCATGGAGAACTATCCAATTTGATTAACAATGAAAACTATTCCATTCTGATGGCGATATCAGTCAAGTGTTCATCCTATACTTTTACAGAATTTGGTGGCGATATCAGTCAAGTGTTCATCCTGAGCCAGGTCATGTGAATCTACCCATCAATCTATCTAAAAATGTGTAGGGCAAATAGTTCTACAAGGCTTTACTTGAAATATACTTTAGGCGAATCTATTAAAAAGACTATATTAATGAGCAGATACTTGTGAGGGTGTACATGTAATTCTCTATGATCAAAATCAAAATTAGAACACAAGAAACTCGGACTCTTCACCATGTTACACAATATTGAAAAGACACCAATACCATTTGAGCAGAAGTCATTAATAGATTACACAATGCATGTTGTATTGAGACTCCATAAGAAGTGTCACAAATAAACATACTTTAATTAACAAATGGAGTCCGACAAAGCTCGATAATTGAATGGCTACGTCGGAGGGCATATCCAATTAGCAGCGCAGGTCAACAACAATAATATCGACATAATTTCCCTCTAAATAATTTTATTAAATACAAGGTAAGCAATACCAATCCAAATACCGCCATAGAAAAAATAACCAATGTATGTCCCAAACACGAAATTGTGAATAGTTACAAGCACAAGAAAAGAATGTTGTAAAGAAATCAAATTAACACTGAGGTTTTTGATACATGCGATTAGGAGTGCAGGTAAAACAAGAGGGAGAGAAGAGAGCGAGGCTTCCATATAAAAATCAGAGTACATGAAGAGAGAGAGAGAAGGAGAATGGAGAAAAAGAGGAGAGGGCCCAAAATAGACTTAACTATTGCGCAGATAAGGAGAAGTAAAGGCGGCGACAGTGAGAAGTAGTGGTTACGCATCCACTAGAAATGGCAGGCAAAACAAGGGGAAAGTGATGGCAAACCAAGGGGAAGAAGAGTAATAGAGCTTGGGATCAGAACCAAAGTGCAGGACAATGAAGAGAAAGTCAGAGGAAGGGGAAGGGGAAGGGAAGTGGGTCCAAATAATCTGGGTGGGGATCGGAGGCTTCACTGCTGATACATGTGGCAGCATCTCGAAGGCAGAGGGCGTGGGCAACCGGAAACATAGCAGCCCATTTTGCAGAACTCACGCTTTATAGTATACTAGTGAGGCAACACCTCAATTCTTGAGGTGTTAACCCGGATGTATTGTACTACTAAACAATGTAATTGTGTGCCATTTGTTATCATACTTAGATTGCATGTAAGACATGAGCGATAACTCGATTTATATACCGTACGTTATACTCTTATGTATATTTTATATGAACATGAGTAAGTTGTAGTTGGCTTGAGTTTACATAGGTATTAACAAGTGTAGCTTACAACTCTTGTTTGCATGATTGCATGAGGTACAATTTACATAGGTATTAACAAGTGCAGCCAGCTCTTGTTTGCATAATTGATGATTGTATGAGCTTATTTGAAAGTGTGCCATTTATTTCCACTTGTACAGCAATATCCTATTCTAACAAGAGAAACAATTTGAAAACCATTTGCAGCACCTTTATGGGATGTTGGCCCACTCTTTATAATTGAAAAACCATGAGTTCAATTTTCTTCTAAAAAGAGTTGTATTGACACTGATCTCAAGGAGTTAATACAGCATACACTCCTTTATAACAGTGTCTGGAACCACAAAAGTTTCAAACATGTCCTTAAAATCATATTTGATTAGAACATTCTCATTATTTGATTTAATATATACAATGAAAAGAGAATAAACAACAAGGATCCAGACAGAGCAATGCTCACAAAGGTAAAATATATAATTAAAACAAAAAAACAGATGGAGCAATCTGCATTAGAGAAACCTTATATGCAATGTGAAAATAAGTGAGAATATTCTGCGAAGCCCAAGAAAGGAAAACAAATCAATAAGTCTCTCTGCACAAGTCACAACTCAGTAGGAGATGTCTTGAAATTCACAAACTACAAAAATGGAATAAACATGTAGTCTCTAAGCAGTTTTTTAAGAACACGTAAATAAGGTAATTTGATAATCACTACCATGGGCACAGAAATGTTAGTATAGAGGTATGCTTTATTACCTGAGAGATGCTGCAGATAATATGTTGTGAGCCTTCTCCAATGTTGCTGCATAAAAAACGTTAAGGTTTTAGCCTATTTAAAGTTGATCTGAAAGATAGCTTTCGAAAAAAAAAAAGGTTGATGTGGAAGATAAGAGACAATAACATCAGTATGTTGTTCCCAAGAATAAAACTAAATACACCGAATCTCAATCTCTCTCTCTCTCCAGAGTCTGTCCGTGCATATGCCAGTCGTAGGATAATGTGAAGATATACTGAGAACAGAGGAAGAATGAAAAATATATATATATTTTTTCATATCAAAAGTTCTACGAAAGAAAATATCTTTGCTACTAATCAAAATGCTAAACCACTACTATAGTAACTTACAAAATACATAATATATTATATTAATAATTTATAAAAGTTTATTTATTAACCAGAGTAGACTACATCAGGTGTGGAGAAGAAACTCCAGACTAGGAAATGGAGAAGAAATTAAAAGGCATTTCATTAAGTAGTAATACATTGCCAAGCTATGTGTTATGATATCCCACATCGATTCCGCACAAAAGTGTGGAAGGACATATAAGTGGGGGTCAACCCTTAACCTTAAGCCATGGGTTTTGGGTGAAGTTAGGGCCCCCTAACTTATATGCCTAACAATTTGGTCCAACCTACCAGATCCGAACGGGCCACGAGAAAGGGGCTACCTAATGGTGAGCCCAAGGATTGCCTCCCCAGATGTGGGCCTAAGTGGGGTTGCCACCCGGAGTTGTGGGCCTTGGTGTCTGGGTTGCCACCGGGAGTGTGCTGTCCGTGGACGTCCGGTTCGAAGGGGATGGATTGTTACAATATCCCAGATCAGTTCCGCACGCAAGTGTGGAAGGGCATATAAGTGGGGGTCAACCCTTCACATTAAGCCATGGTTTTGGTTGAAGTTAGGATTCCCTAGCTTATATGCCTAACACTATGTATCTATGACCTTTTGCATAAATATCACTATGGTCCAGAGAAAACAATGGTTTCTCCAACTCTGGTTTTAGGCCCTGGGTATGTGAAATTTAAGAAAAAATTATTATTGTTGTCCTACATAAACAAGATTTTGCAGTCAGTTATCAGACATCCAGTCTCAAACAGAATAATTTGTTAACAAGTTAACAACTGCGAAACCCACCAATTAATAACAAGAGCCATGCAAATGCATATCAATAAAATTCAAGAGAGTGAAACATATGTCAATGGAATCAGTTCTAAGTTACTAAAATGTAAAATTTCAGAATAATCAGCAAAACACATATCAGGCTGAGATTGTAAATCGGATGCAGTGTCAACTGTTATTTAACCATTGTATTGCCAGTTCTTAAAATCATAGAATCTAACTTCCAAAGACTGTAGTGCATCCATATATATATAAACATTCAGCTTTTAACCAGCTCTTATCAGTGAAGTCTATTTCCCGTTGTTATATCACCCTTCTAATAGACCCAAAACTAAAACTTAATCAAGTAACCTAGTAAGTAGATTTCCTCTCTAAAGCTTGCAAAAACAATATTATAACTTTACTGCGATTAATTAATTTGTCGTTTAATATAACTCAGCAACTTTGTAATGCAAATGAAAACAATATGAAGATTCAAAAGACAATAGAAAAACCACCATATAAAACTTACATTCTTTGAAACTTCATGTTAAATATGGCACTTGAGTGAATAAATTAACTATGTTTCTATAAGCTCAATTTTAACTGTGAAATTTGTTTAGCATGTAATAAATTAACTTACATGCTTTGAAACTTCATCCTCCACTTTAGAATTCATAAAAGTTCAATTTTTGAAGAATAATCCACAGAAGTTCATTAAAACACCATATAAAACATCGATCCTCAGCCTTTAAAGGATTAATCTCACCTTCAAAACAACAGATTTTCAATACAATAACGCAGATTGAAATCCGAGAAGCTAGAGTATGGACTATTAACAGAAGACTGGTAAGAAATCGAAGAGAAAAATAATACTCCACTTACTTTCAGTGGTTAAAGCGAAATCACCAGTTCACCGCTACCACCACGAAGAGAGAGAGAAAGAGCTCTTGGGTTACAAGAAATGCGAAAGAGAGAGGAGGTAATTATTTCTGTAATGGGCCCATTTGTCATTATTTGGGTATAATATAGTCTCGTTAATTTAATAATGAAAAACAGCCGAATAACATACATTGACTTAGGTGAAAATGAAAGAGCCGAGAAAATATGGAGAAAGTCTCTTGTGAGACGGGTTATCTGTGAGATAAGTGTAAGATGGATCGACTTATCATTAAAATATGTTTATTATCATAATCATAATATATTAAAAGTGACTTAGTAGATGTTAACATTTTTTTTCCAATTTTATCCTTACCTATTCTTCTTTACTACATTTTTACCCTTTATTTATCCTTTATTTTATTTTATAATTAATTCTAATCTATCATTTACTTATTATATTCACTCTTCAACTTCTAGCTTCCCAATACATAATAATTATACGTTGTTATTGGTTACACCATAGTAATTAAACATTAAATAGATGAACCTTTTCATTTTCATAATAATTAATTACTTAAAAAGTTTCAATTAATTATTTAGTAGGTGTTAACATTTCTTCCCATTATATCTTTACCTATTTATTCTTTTTCCATGTTTAACCTTAAGAAATTAATACCTTAGAGATTAATTAGTTTGAAAGGCTGCCCAATTATACCTTGAATGAATATTTAGGGACGGTCGTGTGATTCATCAAACATGAAATGCATTTGCAACCCTCATCATCATCAAACGCATCAGTGTCCTTTGCTGATTTTTATGATCTATGATCAGGTTGGTGCTATATTATCTATGATCACATTCTATTAATGTCATGCAATTCAAAACTGCATTCTTTTGTGAATTATCAAGCCCAAATGGCATTATGTGTTCCCTCCACTTCATCGCATCACTACTCTTTGGAGATGAGATAAGAAAATGAATTTTGGAAAGTTCATACTTGGATGATTCTATAGCTGCGGAGTTCAGGTGATTACCGTTTCCATCGGCTCGAATACTAGCAAGTCGTATGCCACATATGCAAAAGAACAAGACCGTTGTGACTCACTGATGAGGTGATGTTGCATTCACCTTTTAATCCTTTATATATGTAGGTAAACCCTTCTCATTGATTTTGGCATGTTTTCTTACATTTAATATGTTGTTGTTGGTTTCATGATTTATCTCGGTTCTATTCATGAACTATATTTGTGTCAATCAATTTTGCAAGCGACACTGCGAAATAGGAGCTTCGAGAGTAGGAGTTTGATTTTCATGTAGAAATATATTGATCTATTATATCATATCTTTTTTTCTTTTGTTTCTCATACCATCTTGAGATATTAAGACAACGGGATTTAAGGTTTTTGATAGCAGGACTATATTAGATAAGAGAATAGAGGTATTTGTCATGTTTGGTGTGTGGATCAGCTGTGAGGACCGAGGAGGTCATTTCTTAGAAACATAGTTAAGGTGTTAATATATTGGTTTAGTAAGACTATTTATTACTCCATTAAATAATACTCTGGTCGTGGTAAATATTTTGAACATCAGTAGGTGCTAGATTATCACTCTTCTTAGATAATAAGCTAGAAATATATAGATTTGTCGTAACCACGTAAATAATCTAACTACACATTTCTTCCATAGTAAAGTCATTCTACATATAATTATACTGTTTCGTTTAGTGATTATCCATTTTATGGGAAAAGTCATACTTCATTGCTAAGACAACTATGCCTAGGAATCTCAATCCTTTAATATACATGGCTGAGTATTTGTTCGGTATGTACTTACAAATTTTGTTAACTAAAGATACACGAGATGATATATAACAGCTTAACATTAACATCAATGTTCGTTTCATGCTCTGTTCTCCTATGCATGCATGAATACAGAGTACCACAGAGAAGTCAATGGAAATGAATCATGACTACACAAACTTCTACTCATAAAATTAAATCCGAGGTGGAGAAATTGGACATGTCAACCCAAGTGATAACTACCCGGGTAAGTTTTTATTTTTATATGTTGTTCCTTTCATATATATTTTATGTTGTACTCCATTTGTTTAAAGTGGGGTTTATTCCCAAAAATCTAATTTTCATTAGCATAAGATCATTAATTGATTGTTCCCGGATAAATGTCAAACTCTTTGTTGAGGTTCAGGTATTAGTATGAAGAGGTGAATTGATTTCTCCTCTATGTTTTCCTCATTCAGTAAATCTTCTTTGGTTTTCATATCTAACACAAAGTTGAAAACTAATAAACTCAACACTTCTTGATATTGAGTCGGAACTAATAAAAATCTATTGTGGACTAAATGAATTGGGATGAGTTCTTATTAACCTTAAACTTTCTCTTTAATTTTTATTAAAATGCTTATTCTATTCGGTTCATGGGTTGCATTTCATTTACCATGGTTTCTACTATGAATCTTAACTGAGCTAATTATTTAGTGTAGAGTCCAAAATATATTTAATGACCTGTGCAATATTGCACCTACTCTGGTAAGCCTATTCTTCCACGAATGCTATGTCAAATTGACCTTTGTTTTCTTCATTTTCTAACTTTTCATGTTCTTTTATTCAAGTCTTTGAATGATTTGTTTAAAATAGATTCAGATTAAATATGGTTGCTCTCCATCTATAAGTTCAACTTATGACATACTTGAGTGAGACGCAAACTCTCTTGATTTACATCACACGCAGGTTGATCAATACTTGAGACATATATATTACGTTGTATTGCTAATATATCTTTTGTAGTGTTTTAAATGATGTACATCTGAATCAACATTAGTCCATATCAGAATTATTTGAAATGACAAATTTATGATTATGTCTAAATAAATTAAGTGTTCATATTTAAACTTTGCTACCCTTAACTATTCTTCATTAGTATATTACGAAAGTGTATATTATGAAAGCAAAAGCCCATGTTCATTGTTATATTTTTATGCATCTGATTGCAATAGGCAGTGCGTCTAGATACACTTTATATAAAAACTACTAATAATCTTGATAAAAAAATCTTAATAAAACATTAGTACTCATTATAAGGGTGATTGTATTTAACTTTTTATTTTTTTATAAAAAATGTGTAATTTGAAAAGAGATAGAGGGAGTACAAAATATAAAATTATAACTTACTTTAAGATATATTACAATATAACGTGACAGCAACGTGCTTCGCACGTTTTAAAATCTAGTATAGATAAAGTATATTTAATGGTTGTTAAAGTATAATTGTGCATTAAAGTATGATTTTAGTATATTATAATATGATTTTAGCATGTTATAATATGATTTATTATTAACTTACTTTAATTACAAATAAGCATACTTTATCTATATAATAACGACTCGTCTCACAAGAGAGTGTCTTGAAATAATCAATTAAGCCATGAACGTGTGTGTAGACTTGGCCCATTGTACTTATATACCCCCTCTCTATTGCATACACTTATTCTCATTTATTTATTTCATAATAATAATAACCTTCACTCTCAAGTATAAAATAATTCATTTATTCATTATCCAGATACTTAAAAAAGACTTTAATTTAAAATTAAATAAAGACTTGAGTGAAACCATCTTGTGGAATGATATACGTAAGACACATAAAAATTGATAAACATTATATTAAAATACTCTTTTCGTCCGCTGATAAGGTATTCATTTTACTATTTTGGTTGTCCACTCTTAAGATATATATTTTTCCTTTTTAGTAAAAGGGCCCCATACATATGAATCACTCACTACTAATACAACTACACAATTTATATAAAACTAGCAATCATAATTCATGCATTGCACGGACATAGTTGATGTTTAATTAATTTTTTTTACATATACCCTCTCCGTCAATCCTAAAGGTTCTTATTTTATTATTTTGGGTGTTCACTCCAAATGTATCAATTTTCTTCTTTAAGTAAAATAGTCCCACATATAACTCACTATTCACTACAAATACTATTACCCACTACATATAAAAAAAACTCATTAATTCTCGTGAAAATAAAATAATTGTTTGTGGGGTTTTAAACCATAAATAGTGTATTCTATGTTTGTTTTGGGTTTTGAGTATAGTAGGTTTTAACTTTATGTCAGATCAATGTATTAATTTATTTAAAAAGTTAAATGAGATATGAGAGAAAAAGAGAGAAAGTGTATTAATTGAGAAGAGAGAATGTCATTATATAGGGGTGGTTTTTAAAATTTGGATGTGGGTTTTGAAAATCAAAACCTAGATTTGAAACTCGAAAACGAACATTGCCTTAAAGCAGGCGGAAGGATTATCGCATTGTAATTTTTTGAGACAAGATAAGATGTTTGAAAATTGATTAAATTATTTAAAGGGTTTGTAATATATTTAAATTATTTAAATAATTATATTATTTAAAAAAAAATTGATTATATTATTTTAAATGTATTATGCATATATATATACTACCTCCGGTCCGATAATAATTTTTACCCAAATATGTGGGATAATTATTTATAACACATTGCATAAATTTAATAAAAACGTAGAAATAGAGATAACAATGAGTAAGATACTCGCTTATTTTGGGATACTCATATCCGTTTAAATATTAATTATTTATAGCATACTCCCTCCGTCCCGGGCAAAGGGTAGTATTTGCTTTTTGGCACGTGGATTAAGGAGTATTATTATTTAATGTGTAGTGGGTAGTTGTATTAGTGGAAGTATGGGTCCCATATTTTGAATGTATTAGAGGGGGTGTGTGGGTCCCATGTGTGCAAAAAAGGAAAGATGACCCTTTGGGTGGGACGACCAAAATGGCAAAAAGAGACCCTTGCTCTGGGACGGAGGGAGTATATAAGAATAGAGATAGCAACATGTAAGGTACCTGCATTTTTTTAATACTAATACTCGTATCCATTTATTATAAGTATATTCATTTATTTTATCTATATTTATATGTTACTTCTTATCTTTCTACATCTATTAAGGGCCTTAAAAGGGAAGTGTGGCCAGTTTCAAGCCAGTTCCTGGTCATCGTAAAATGCAACGTGTCAAGCTCTTCATTCTTTTGGTGTTATACGTGGCTACATTTCCTTCTGCTAACACATCTCCTCTACCTTTCACCTTTGTTCTCTCCGGTTTCAATCGCGTCCATGCTTCTCCATCCTTCTCAGCGTCGGCAACGCTCCTCATAATGTAATCTGTAGATATAGGAGCCACCGCCGCCGATTGTTACTTTTCCGTTGACGCCTCAGGTTTTTTGTTCTGTATCGCTCCCCCTTTCAGTCCACGTCCAGACTTCTTCCACCGTTCGCTTTATATTTTTGTTGTGGGATTTCTCTCCATCTCAGACTATCTGAATTGCAGGTTATATTGAAAATTCGGCAAAGGTACGCTGAGCCCTAATCTCTGACCCAATTTTCGAGTGATAAATTCTCACAGGTTTTTTTTTGCTTTGGTGATTAATTTTCCCTTCAGATCTGGATTTCTGAAATTTCTGTAATTAGACCTTTGGCCTCAGCATGAGATGTCGTCGCTGGCGGCACATTAGTTACAGACAGTGCCTCTACCACTACAGCTTCAGCTTCGACACTCAAATATGGAATCATGGTTTCACTAAGATTATTTTTGTTAACTTATAATTTCTCCACTTTTAGTTTTGTTTTTTTCTGCATGTAATTCCTTAATTCACTGCACATTTTGAATTTATTGCTGAGATTGATCCCATACTCCGGCATCTCCCCCATCTACTACAATTGCATTAGTATATTCTCTTGGCGTATTAATTAGGTTACTACTCTTCACTCTTTTTTTTTTTTTAGATTTAGTTATTTACATGTTATAAATCTTGAAGAAGAGGAATGTAGTTTGATTGTGATTTTGGTCATTAGTTTTTGGTATTCTATATTGGGGCACAATTTTTTTTCTTTAGTTTCAAGTCTCTAAAATTAGTGCAATGTTTACTAACGATATGTTTTCTCGTTTCGTTTTAATGATTTCAAAATATGAATGTGGAAATCTATTTGATGAATTTTCGAAATCCTTAATTAGGTATCTTGTACAATACAATTCTATTACAGATTTCTGATATAATGAAGTTATTTTCTTTTTATTTTTTTATTCTACTCTTCAATTTGTAATTTTTTTGCAAAGATAGTTGTACTACATTTCTCCAAGAAAAGAGTGTGATTAACGTTAGTTCGCGAAAATTTCTGTGAATAAGTTCCTTGGATCAGTCCTTGATGCTATCATATTTCACATTGTAGATATTTACACAATGAGGTCCTAATGCAGGGATTTCTTCGGGGGTTTATGTGAAAATCGAAGGATTTGGATCATATGAAGTGGTTCCTTAGTTCTCTGGGTGGTGTTTCAAATTTACAGTTTCTGTTGCATTTTCTTGTAGTTTTGTCTAGATTGAAGGTGTGTGAAATATGTCCGTTTTATTTTCAAGATTCGCATTCTTATATTTGATCTTACTTGTTAGAACTTTTGAAATTCATCATTTTTGGTTGGTTAGTTGCCCTTCTGAAATCCTCATGTGCAAGTGTGTCTCGGAAACTTTAATTCTCTTACTCATAAGCATTTGCTGCTCCAGAAATATAGTAGAGGAGGGATACAGCTAATATGGCTGGACGAAACGGAACTCTTGAATTTAGGTTCAGAATATTTGATGGGACATATATTGTCATGGATCTTACCCATCATCTGTTACTATTGCTGCACTTAAGCAAAGGCTTCTTTCCATGTGGCTTCAAGGTTGTGATACTGCCTACGTACTCTGTGTATCTATGTGTGAAACTTAGGGGGTTCTTGGCTATCAAATTGAGAATGGGAGGGGTGGTAGTATGGAATAAGTGTACCAATTCTTTCATTTGTCCCGATTTTTAGTGGTATGTCCGATTATTCCTTTTCACCAAGCATAAATTTATTACCTTTCTCATTCCTCCATCTTCAAACCGTTTTAAGTCATTAACAAAGTATCTCCTTAATCTTAATTAGTTGTGGTTTTGGGAAGGTCTAGCATTACATGGTACTGCAATCCTCGTCATTGCCTGGTATTTCATTTGAAAATTTGTTATCAGGAATTGGTGGAGCATGAAGGAGAAGTTGAAAGAACCAGAAGTGGTGGAGCATGAACCTGAACCAACCACAGAAGTTCTTTTCCCTTGCACTTATGAAGGCTATGGGACGACATTTACAGATGCTGGCACTTTGAAGAAGCATTCTCATATCCATGGGAAGAGACAATATGTTTGCCATTATGAGAATTGTGGGAAGGTAAGAAGGAAATTTTGTTGTAGTATTACTATTATGTGTAACCATATTTGATGTTGATATGGAACTGTTAAATGTTGTTATGTTATTTCTGAATATTCTGTACTCTATTAAGGCTTTCACTTAGCTCTGACCCTCTGCATAACGTAGATAAAAATCAGTTGTCCCCGAGTCAGTGACTGTGTTAGGAACGGAAAAATAAGAAAAAGAAAAGAAAAGAAAATCAAACGGTAAATACCGTTTGCCTAATCAAATAGAAAACTCCATTTGCCCAATAGCCTCCAGGCTCCTTAATTCAATAATTTTCTTGATAGCAATACATAAACCCTAATCACACCTTAAATAATACTACTCAATACCAAAAAGGAAAGAAACCAAAACCCTAATTACCTAAGCAAAAGCATAAGTCCAACCCACGAATAACGGGCTCAAGCCATAAACATAAAGATAATTAAAATAAATAAGATCAGCCCACAGAAGTGGACCCACGCCCGCCCCGTCGACCATGAACCCTAATTTTGCTTCATATCAATTCCATCCCCCTTCGAAACAACCTTGTCCTCAAGGTTGATTGAATCAAGTAATCACCGTAGAGTAAACATGAAATCCCCACTCCTCCTCAAAAAGTTCTTCTTGTTCATTCATTAACTCTTTCCCCTTCACCTCGCAATATTGAACCTGTTTGAGGTCCAACTTTTCATCCTCATCAGCCAACAACATTCTCAGTTGTTTGAATGGGCAGTCATACCAAGGTGTAAAGGGTTTCTTACCCTAAAGCACAAGTCTTTCGCTTTAGAGTCCTCCAAGGCTCTCGGTGGAAGATGAGTAAATCTGGAATGAGCAGTATGCTGCCCGGACAGCCCTAAATTTGTCCTAGACAGCCCTGAATTCATCCTTGAGGGATCCGCAGTCAGCTTAGAGAAACCGCAGGTCGATCCCTGTGCACTGCTGCCCCCTATCACCACATTATTTACCACAGAAAGCCTTGAACAACCAATAGGGCCAGATCCATTGAAGGACGGAAGTTGCACCTAACATATTTGCAGTTGAGGATGAATTGCTGGCGGTAGAGTCACCGTTTCGGTCTCTGTTGTGGCGACATCATCGCAACGCAGATCTGCAGCTGATTGTTGCGATCCCGAGAGTTTCAGAATCACCTTCGAAAGTTCACCCATAATAGCAAAAATTCCAGCCATTGTCTTCTTCATCTCCTCCTGATTAGCCTCGAGTTTATCCAATATCTCTTCAGTGGTACGGGTCATTGCCATGTCGACGGGAACAGGATCCGGCAGGTCGGACCAATTGTTAGGAACGAATAAATAAGAAAAAGAAAAGAAAATCAAACGGTAAATACCGTTTGCCCAATAGCCTCCATGCTCCTTAATCCAATAATTTTCTTGATAGCAATACATAAACCCTAATCACACCTTAAATAATACTACTCAATACCAAAAAAGAAAGAAACCAAAACCCTAATGACCTAAGCAAAAGCATAAGCCCAACCCACGAATAATGGGCTCAAACCCTAAACATAAAGATAATTAAAATAAATAAGATCAGCCCACGAAAGTGGACCCACGCCCGCCCCGTCGACCATGATCCCTAATTTTGCTTCATATCAGACTGACATTAAACTGATACATGCTGGAAAGTTTCTGAAGAACGGAAAAATGCTAGCTGAGTCTGGGGTATAAGATGATGACCTTCTTGGTGAAGTTATTACTATGCATGTGGTTGTACAGTCTTAGGGTAAACTAAAAAAAAGGTATCTATACTAAACTTATGTTCATTAAGAAGCTTTGCCATATTACCTTAACTCTAATGTTGATTAAAGGAAGTGCTACCTTCGTATATCTTCTCAATTTCATCGTTTCAAAGCAATTACAAAATCACTTAATGTGAAGCTGTGTGTGACAGTTTTATGGGATGAAGTTCTGATTCTTAATGGCTTCTCTCTCTCTTTATTTTTGTTGCTATTGTAAGATTAATTAAGATCCTTAATGATAATAATATTATTCGTCATTGATATAAATCTAGAATTTAGTTGAATTTATCAAGCTTATTCTATTAAGTCCCATGTCAATGCAAGTATCTGATTTCATAAGAAATGAATCCTTCTTTCATTTCTGAAGGTTATCTTTGTATATTCAAAACACGGTCGAATTTGACGAGGGGCGAGGCCTTTTCTGGATAGTGTTTATTTCTATTAAGCATCAGATATTTCTGCACTTGAGATCTTAAAAAGTAAAGAATTTTTATATAAATGTTTATCCTTAATGATTTTACCTTGTTATTCTGGATTTATAGACTTGTATGATAGCTTCATTTATGCGAGCAAAACATTCCTTTTTTACTGTCAGAAAAATCTTTGTTTCTGGTGGGAAATTTTCACGTTCTTTTGATTAGAAGTTACCATTTGGGTTATGTTCTCTTTATTGAATTTTTGTATCCTCTTAGACAATCTAATATTACTGACTGCCAGTTATTCACTAATATAAGAGAATACTTTGGATGAAAACTGTGATAATGAAGGTAATTTTTTTGCCATTTTCATTGTCAAAAAATAGGGGATCCACCCATTATCAGAGGTGAAGTATGAGAATTTTTATGGGGTCCTTATGATCCTTTGAGCTATTGCGATCGAGTAAAGACGACAAATACGGCACAGTAGGAGGTTCTTTTCTCTCCATATACCACTTTACTTCCATAATTGCATTTATCAACGGGTACTTGTGTTGTTTACTTTCTCAAAGTGATACCAGCTGAGATTACCGAGCTTTTGGGAACAAATGTCTATGCCAGCTATTGGTCTTCCTTCTGTAGGTGCCTTCGGTGATTTAGATGCAGCTCTTAGAAGGTGTGTCTTGGCTAGATCAATCTTTTAACATGTTTTAACATTTTTAGCAAGTAAAAATCTAAACTGTCCCACACTCCATTTCATTTGCTATAATTTGTACCGTTGCTTCAGTTTGATGTATTCACATTAAAAACAAAACAAAATGTATTACTTTTGATAATAATAAATTAATAATTTACCTTTAAAACGAAATTTAGAAAATAATTTAGATATATAAAAAGATAATAAAATAAAAAATATATAAAAAATAAAATATTACAATAATATAGATAAAGATTGTCCAAATAATATTATGAATTCACGTAAAAAAATAAAATCATTTAGATATATAATACTTTATTAAAAATATTTTATTATTAATTAAATATAATATAAATTCTCTTTTAATTTTGAATTAATTATATTTTAGACAATGTTTACAATTAAAATAAGAAAATATTTTGGACAATGAAATTAGTAATATACAAAATAAATTAAAATATTAAAACAATAAAGATAAAGATTGTATAAATGTATTCACGTTAAAAACAAAACAAAATATATTACTTTTGACAATAAATTTCAATTAATAATTTACCTTTAAAAAGAAATTTAGAAAATAATTTAGATATATAAAGAGACAATAAAATAAAAAATGATTGTTTAAATTAATACTTTATTAAAAATATTTTATTATTAATTAAATATATTATAAATTCTCTTTTAATTTTGAATTAATTATATTTTGGACAATGTTTACATTAAAATAAGTTTTTAACATAAGAAAATATTTTGGACAATGAAATTAATCATATACAAAATAAATAAAATATTAAAACAATAAAGATAAAGATTGTGTAAATGTATTCATGTTAAAAATCGAACAAAATATATTACTTTTGATAATAAATTTCAATTAATAATTTACCTTTAAAAAGAAATTTAGAAAATAATTTAGATATATAAAAAGATAATAAAATAAAAAATATATAAAAAAATAAAATATTACAATAATATAGATAAAGATTATCCAAATGATATTATGAATTTACGTAAAAAAAAATTACTTAAATATATAAATAATCAATTGACATATATATATATATATATATATATATATATATATATATATATATATATATATATATATATATATATATATATATATATATATATATATATATTATGGGAGTCTTGGTAATCAACATCAAGAGATGAGGTTACAATAACTAATGAAGGGCCAAAATTTAATATTATTAAACTAAATTAGGTAGGTTAAAATAGAAGGAAAAAATTTGGTCTAATTTTGACTTTTAAAGTGTATTTTATTATATATAAAGATAAAGATAATAGTACTCCTTAATTTACGTGAAAAAAATAAATGGGTACCTTATGGATGGACGGATGGAGTACATAATCGATAAAAAGTGATAACAATATTGTGAACTATTTCATTAATAATTTATAGTATAATGAAAAGTGGTAGTTAAAAGAAAAATGATAACGTAATTAGAAGTGATAACTAATTACGAAAGCGTAAAATAGTATCACCATAAGACGGTCTCACATATATTTATCCCTTAAAAATTATCACTTTCATCTAACATTTAATATTATACTTTACATTTTATTTATTACCTAAAATTACTAAATACTCTAAAATCAATAAAATAAGTAAAAAAAATCTTTGTGGAGTATTGAAAGTTCTCTTAGGAGCCGCTTGGTTCAAATTTCGGAATCGCAATGGTAATAGGAATCATTGATGAGGGTAATGGTAATGGAAATGAAAGTGATTGAAGGGGTGGGGGTATACATTGAATCCAGAGGAATGATTGAGGGATTTGAATTCTCATTACCCCCTAACCAAGCATGAGGAATGAGAGTCAAAATACTCTCTCATTCCCATTACCCTCCCCTAATACCTCTAACCAAGCATCCCCTTATTAATAATAACTTGATTAGTAAAATCTTGAAATATTTTTAAATTGTCAATCAATTATGGATAAATTCCACCCTTAAAACTTATCATATCATAATATATTGAAAGTGTGAAGGATTTAAGAAACTTTTTTAGACAATTATATCTCTATTATATTTTATTAACTACTTATCTGCCATTTAATTATTATTTTTAATTAACTTTTAAGATAACATAGAACAATTAACTTGAGACATTTTAATCCTAATCCTAATATATATATATATATATATATATATATATATATATATATATATATATAAGTGGGGAAATGTCATATTTGATCTCATTAGAATTCCTTCAATTCAATTTTAGTCCCGTAGGAATTCACTGGTCCCATAACTTTCGAAAATTTTCATCCCAAATTAACTTATATTATTATAAACTACCAGATTTATATTATTTTATGTCTTTCAACATAGACCTAGTCCATTACGACTATTCCCCTCTGTTTTCTTTCTCAATAAACATTGTATTAGTTTTTTTGGGGATTATTTTTGCGAATTATGGAATCAAATCTGCAAGTTACCTTTTTGGTCTTGCTAACGATTCAGAATATTTTGTTAACTATAAACAAATTTTGATGAAAAATTCCTATGGGACTATGAGACCTTTTTGACATTGAGCAATTCTTACGGGATTAAATCTGAACTTATCCTAATCTTAATCTTATCTTAATATATTAAAAGTGACATGAGTTTGAGAAACTTTTTTTCCATTTTTGTCCCACTCATATTTCTTTTTTACATCTCTATCATTTTATTTAATTAAAAAATAACATAATATTTAATACTTTACATTAAATTTTACTCCATAATTTAATGATGATAATAATGATATGTTATCATAGCTTTTATATTTTTTATTATTATTAAATTTATATAAATAATGTCTCTCCATATTCATTTTAATATATATTTAAATATAGTATTTTATTTTCATAATTCTTTTATGAAGAGAAAATTTAATTAAGTTCGTTCCTAACATATTTTATTATTTACTTATTTTAATTTATTATTAATAATATTAATATATTAATCTGAATATATTAAAAGAGGGAAGATGTTATTTAGAATTTTTTTTCTCGATTTTGTCCTTACTCAATATTCTTTATTACATCTATAACATGCTATTTAATTAATAATATAATATTTAATACTTTATATTAAGTTTTAGGGTTATTCCGGGTGCACTAGTGCACTTGGAGGTTTATAGAGTAAATTGGAGAGTGTAGTGGGTAGTTATTAATTTTATTTTTAATTACTTTATTTTATTGAGTGGTGAAAATTAAATTTGGAGGTTTATAGAGTAAATTGGAAAGTGTAGTGGGTAGTTATTAATTTTATTTTTAATTACTTTTTTTTATTGAGTGGTGAAGATTAAATGAGAATATGATCTAACGGTTGAGATTATTCAGGTGCACTGGTGCACCGGGTACACCGCAATTAAACTCTAAATTTTATTATTTAATGATATAATTATAATATGTTAGTAATGTTTTCATATAATAAAAATATATTATTAAATTTATATAAATAAGATTCGTTATTTTAATATGTTTAATTAGTATAATAATTTTAATAAGTTTATGTTAGCATAATTAATTTTTTTTAATGAAAAAAATAATGTAAAAAATATTATACTTTTAACTGTAATTTTATCATAATACTATGATATATTACAAGTGTACTTGTGCTATATTACAAGTGTCAAGTACTTGAGTTTTTTTTTCCTTATAAGAAACATTTTTATGTATTTCATCTCTTCTAAATTTAATTTTAATATTTAATATTTGATTTCTAACTTTATTAATTATGTGAACCAACCCTTTCATCCCTTAAACTTCTACAATGATAAAAGCAAGCAGTATTTATTAACTAATTCAAAGAGTCATATCATCCTCCATAAGTATTAGCAAGTCAGACCATTGCAAAATCGAACAGCCATATCACATTTCCTCTTAAACTCTTCCTTTGGTTACTAAGTTGTGGTTATGGTTCTTGTGGGATTTTCCAAGCCCGCATGGTCATTAGCAAAGCCGCCGGAAAGATCTTCCAACTAGCTAATTGGTTTGTGATGGTAGGTGTGCTCTTTTTTAAGTTTCAATCATTTAAATCTGCTTTCGCTAAACATTGCTTCTTACAATTTTGCTTTCTGTCTGTTTTTGCCATTGGATATTTGTGATCAAATTACCTTTTTTTAGTTTAAATAAATTTCCACGGAAAGAGTATCTTTAAATTTGGGTTTGGCTTGGTAGTTTATAATGAAATTCTTTGGAACTGGAGAGTCATAGGGTGAGGGAAATAAGAGATACACTTTGCTTAGAGTTTGGGAAAGAAAAAATATTTGTTAGAATCCATTTATAAGATTGAAAGAAAATAAGTAGAAGAATGAGATGGAGATAGAAAGAAAAATAAGTAAAAGAATGAGATGATGGATGAAATTGGGCAGATCCAAGTATGTTAGCATAAAGACATATACTTGGGTAATGCCTCCTTGTCAAGCTTTTAAGTTGCATTAAATGGTGGTTACTTATAACACTACATCCACATACCTTATATTTCTTCTCTTGACACTTCTCATAACCTACATTCCAGGCCCGATGATCTTTGTGTACTATTTGGGAAATTTTGTCCACTAAAGGACATTTACTTACTGAATGCCTATATACACTGGTGAGTAGCTTCTGTTTATCAACCTCTATTCTATGACAATGATAAACTAAGTTAAGAAAATAATTTCAATTGTTGTTTGTCGTATCATGTAACAAATTGACATGGATAATCTCCTTATTTTTTGGCAATTGCTTTATGAAAAATTTTTATTTACTTATTGACAAGTGTTCCAAAGCAAGAATGATGTAGTTATTGATGGCGTTTGGATCTTTTGGTTAGCGTGAACCGTTAGGGTTCCATGCAATTCAACTGCAGCGGAAGCATAGGAGTAGAATCGTATTACCTTTCACCAGGGTTGATGTAGAGGTTGATCACCAGCAGTAGGAATAAACGACCATCCAATATTCTGTTGTATTCCTAAGCCACGTCTTGACGTTGTGTGGGCAACGGTCTACAAGACGAACTCAATCTACAGTTCTAATATGATTCTCACGATTTTATGTGTGTAATTCATCTTATCGGATTGCTGAGATTAACTATATATATAGGCTACAATATGGACCATGAGGAGAAATTAGAGTTTGGGCCTTCATTGGGCTTAAGCATCCAAGTTTAGCCCAAAACTTATACTTAAGTTCAATAATAATAAATCAGTCCACTAAAGAAATATTATTGCACTACCACCCTAATCCCAAATTACGTTATGAGCTTCTTCTTATTATGAGCCCGTTAGTCTTCTCGTGTTTAAGATTCAATGCCCATTAATTAATTAAGTTACAGACAACTCCATTAATTAATATATTTACCGATAGTAGTATCACTCAACCTTATTATCATGCCTGAATAAATCCACCTGCAGGGTTTACATGATAATCATTATGAGCTCCTCAAGGGGACATCATCAACCAATTCTGTTAGGACACATATTCTTTCTACAATCAACAGCACACCATAGAGACAGTATCATCTCCCGACTCACTAAGCATATTGATTTAATAATTAAATCTCACTTATTGATGAATCAAGGAAATAAATACTGGCTTACGAGTCGAGGTTATTGTATAGGAATTAAGAGTGAACTTCCATAATAATAGAGATCAAGTTCTATTATATAGTCAGTATAAACTGAACGATCTCAACGACGGTCCTATTCAATACACAAGGTGTACTAGTGCAATTTTATAGTCAAGACAGACTAAGGCCAAACCGATATATAGTCCCCGTCTATCTCGATTATGAACATCTGTTTATACTTTATAAGGAGCTGATAATATGATATTTCGTGTGACGCCGCACACCACATTATCTACAGTATAAAGTAAATGGACTTTTTTAACAATATTATTGCAAACGTTTGATCACATGATTCTCATTTCAAATATCGTCTAAACATTGTTCATACAAAAAGCTAGACTTTTAGTATACAATCCAACAATCTCCCACTTATACTAAAAGACTGCTGTTATATTCGCTGCCATACATCTGATTCTCACTCCCACTACTTGATCATCAAAACTTTTGCCTTAAGGTCCTTGTAAAAGGATCTACTAGGTTATCATTCGATGTAATTTAGGTGACAACAACCTTCCCCTCATCATACGATTTCTCGTATCAGGTAGTATTGGCTCTCAATGTGTTTAAGTACCTTATGGGCTTGTAATTTCTTCAAGTTTGCAACTGCACTAATATTATCACAATAAATTGTGATAACCTTAGACAAACTCAGAATCACATCTAAGTCCATTACGAAGTTTCTAGAACCACACAGATACTTTGGCTGCCACAAGGTTCCAATATTATCATTCTTCCATGGTGAAGTCCGAAATATATTTCTATATCACACTCCTGCATATTATGGATCTACTTCCAATTTAAACACATAACCTTGAGGTGGATTTACTGTCGTCCCCATGATTTGAAAAACTGAATCTATGTAACCTTCAAGAAGTAATGAATATGTCCAATAAGCCTACATATAATTTTTAGTCCTTCTCAAGCACTTTAAATATGTCTTACCACAATTCAATATTCTTGTTCCGGGTTACCTTGATACCCACTGTCTATGCCATTAGCAAAATAGATATCCAATCTCGTGCATAGCACTCCATAGATTAAACTTCCTTAATGTCGAAGCATGATGAATATCTTTTATCTATTTTATCTACTTTTGTGTCTTAAGACACAAGTCCTTAGATAAAGTCACATGCTAAAACAAGTAAAGATTATATCACTTCATGAAGCTTGAGATAAGCACAACATCCTTTCTTATGATCATTGTAACCATGATCGCAAGAATATATTTTGCTTCTCTTAAGTTCTTCATTTCATACCGCTTTATTAACCATACCCATACGCCCAACAATATTCTTTCATTGTCTCCAATGAGCAAAATACCATCTACGTACATACAAGAAATACCACCACGTTTTCGTTACTCTTTTCAATACACAAGATCCATCCGAGCATTGATTAAATCAATACGACTGGATTTCCTTATCAAAACGAATGTTTCATGATCTAAAAGCTTACTTTAGTCCTCTGATGGACATTTTTAAGCTTACACTTGAAATACTCTTAGTTCTATGCAATGAATCACTCTGGTTGCTTCATTGTAGACTCACTTTCATCCAATGGCTTTTACACCATTTGATAGTACTACAAGCTCCTAGAGTTCATTTAGAATCCTTAGATTTTATTTCAAAATTCATTGCGACTTACTAAGATTCTGCATTTTGATCTTGTAGTGCTTCGTCGTGTCCATGGATCGATTTTATTAGGGATCAAATCTTACGACCTTCCCAAAACATAAATCTCTCGGGTTGTTAAACAATTCTCCCACTACGACAAGACACTACATGCAATTGTGTATCAGATGTGACATGAGATGCAGTTTACTTGTGGTATATCCTCTTGTGCAATTGGTACTAAAATTTGTGTTTCCCTTCTCACACTTTTAAGAATATTTTATACATGGTTTTGTGATTTATTACATAATCCCCTTTCAAAACTCTAGTGTTTGTGTTCACAGTCACTCTCTTGATCTTTTGGACTATTAAATAAATCATGCTTCATTTTTCTTGGATTTCCCAAAATGAATTTAATAACTCATCATCTATCTAACCATTTCCATAAGAGTCTTATTCCTTCAATCCGCCACACCATTCAGATGGGGTTTGCCCGGTGTTGACAACTTGGGATTCAATCCCAACCTCTGATTATTAGCTCCTAAACTATCTTAAGAGGTACTCGCCACTATGATAGAATCGCAATGACTTGATATATTTTTAATGACGCTTCACCGCATCAGCCATGTACTTTTTGATTTAATCATAGTACTCAGACTTGCTGTGCATCAAATAAATATATCTTGTTTCTAGAATAATCGTCAAACAAAGTGACAAATATATTCATTAACACCTCTTGTCGGGATAATCTTAGGATTGCATAAATCAGAATGAACCATTTCCAACATATCTTTACATGGCTCTATACCTCTTTGCCTTGAAAAGGCAATTAATCATATTTACTTCCAAGTAAGACTCACAAGTTCCATAGTTTCCACTTTCAATAAACCTCACGGTTTATCGGCTATCAACTTTCGAATCGTACTTAAGTAAATGATCTAGTCTCAGATGCCATAGGTATGTTTAGTTCATTTTCATAGGTTCCTTTCTCTTATTTTTGAATAGAAGACAGATTATTAATTACTATTTGTTGCACCGTGGGATAAACATATTTTAAGAGTGTACAAATTGTCCATCAACGTACCATAACATATTATAGCTCCATCCTTTCATTTTAATGACTATGTCATTCAATTGAAATAGAGTATCCATCTGTAAAACATAGAAACCGAAATCAAATTCCTTCTATAAAAACGTACGTAAAGATGATTCCTCAAAATCAAACATTTATTCATATCATAAGATAGATAAACAACTCCCACTGCAACAGCCACTACTTTCGTAGCATTACCTATGTATACAGTAATCTCATCCTCACTTAGTTGTAGACATATAATAATTTTAATATCTACACACAAGGTGTCAGCAGTTGCCATCACTAATCATGCTTCAACAACTAGTGAATAAGATACTTAACTTGTTCATGTCTTGATAAAATTGGGTTTTTCTTTCGCCACACGTTTTGTCAGAAGTTTTCACCACATACAATCTCTTGTAATTTAGTTGGAACTTGCTCAAAATAACTAGTACAATCTCTTGTAATTCAGTTGGAACTTGCTCAAAACAACTAGGCAAATTACGAAAAATAATTTGACCTAGGTTTTCCCTTCAATTACTATTCCAAGTATTTCCAATTCATTCATCAAGTTTAACCACGATCCCTTGCCTTTCTTTATTTCTCAAGTATCCGAAGAGTCGCATGAGACCATCATATTTCTATGAACTTCTCAACTCTTCACTAGAGAATTAAATAGACATCAGAGGACATCCTTAGTTAGAACACATTTTTATTTTCTTAAGCAGTACGAATTAAAATCAAGATTCTTTTCTAATCATTTACCTATGGACCAGTAAATATATTTTCTTTCAGTCAACTATAAGTGAAATAAACCATTCGAAAATTCAGAGAATCACGTAAATAAATACAATGATCAAACTCTTCGAATTTAAATTTTATATTGATTCCCTCAATAAACAATATAAAATAAATTCACCGACATCTCAAGCACCGTGAGTTTGAATGCCACGTTAGTGTGGACGTATACAAACCCTAATATTTACAAGAGAAGATTTTATCCATTAATTCCATACGTCATAATTAACCTCATGACTCAATAATTAATAGTCGGTTGTCCTTTAGCCATGCAATATAATAACAGTGACTCTGTTGGGGAGGATACATATTAATTGCACCTAAGTATATACCATTATTTGATACTAGGTACGTTATAGTTGGAGAAGTCCACATGCCCTCAAATAATTTTCTATAATCATCAATTATTAATTTGTACCAGTGATCCGCAAATAAAACTCATCCGTTGGGGAGGAAGGCACTATAACCGACTCATAAGCTTACTTCCATCACATTACAAATAATAATTATTTCATGAAATTTATTCCAGTGATCCACAAATAAAACTCATCCGTTTGGGAGGAAGGCACTAAAACCGACTCATAAGCTTACTTGCATCACTTAATAAATCAATAATGGAGGCTGCGGGATCTATTGACCAATCCCTCTCCCACTTAGTTATTTAACAATACAGTTTTTGCATGCATACAATATATACCAAATATAAAATACGCAATTTAGCATGCTATTATTACGGCAAATACGGTAGTAAATCAAATAGCACATTCATCCAAATATATAACAATAATAGGTAAATATCAAAATTAGTCATGTAAGTATGATATTTTCCAACTTTAGTCCTTTTCTTTTGCAATTCTCAATTTTGGTCATTTTTTGTCAACTTTTAGTCCTTTTTGTCCAGTTTTGGTTATTTTTTCAAAATTTGGTCCTTTTTTGGTCCACTTTTAGTCATAAATGTATACACTTTCGGACCATTTTTGGATTTTTTTAACATAAAGGGCTAAATTTGGACAAAAATGACTAAATTTGGACCAAAAGGACCAAAATTGGACAAAAAAGACTAAAAGTGGACAAAAAAGGACCAAAATTGAGAATTGCAAATGAAAAATGACTAATGTTGGAAAATGTCATACTTACAGGACCAATTTTGATATTTACCCTAACAATAATTGACAAAATAAGACAATTATAGCAATTATATATTAGAAAAAATTGCCAAAATATGATCAACTTGATCACTACTCAAAGCAATAAATGGGTGCCTTGTGCGCTAAGTAATCAATCACGCAACCCTAGACAACCCATACATGGACCTACAGCTTCGGGAACCCCCGCATGAGGCAGCGCCACTTCACCATGTTATTGCCCACCGGAGAAGAAAATTCGCCAGAATACATCGGAAAATCTTGCTGCCGGACCTCCCAACCACTTCGAACCAAGTATTTGGCAACTTACTGGTCAAGCTTTTGGGAAGCACGCTACCCAGCATCGTCGGAAACTTCTTGCCAACCTGAAGCCATAGGGATTAAGAGTATGAACTTCCATAATAACAGAGATCAAGTTCTATTATATAGTCTGTATAAATCGAACGATCTCAACGATGGTCCTATTCAATACATAAAGTGCACTAGTGCAATTTTATAGTCAAGACAGATTAAGGCCAAATCACACTACAACCATACCGATAGATAATTTCCATCTATCTCAATTGTGAACATCCGTTTATACTTTATAAGGAGCCGATAATATGATCTTCCGTGTGACGCCGCACACCACATTATCTACAGTATAAAGTAAATGGACTTTTGCAACAACAGTATTGCAAACGTTTGATCACATGATTCTCATTTCAAATATCGTCTAAACATTGTTCATACATAAAGCTAGACTTTTAGTATACAATCCAACACTTAGAAGTCAATATCATCTTATTGAACATGAAGATTGAAGTGAAGTTGAGTGTAAGTACGATAATGAAGTCTTGAAGAGTTTTAGTCTTTACTTGCTCTCACAAGTTAAGTGAATGATGATATTTTGCATCTATTAAAAAATGAGCTTTCAGAAGCTATAAGTTCAATCATAGCATGTCTGCTTAACAGTAAATGCTTTGCAGTGTTTTAAAATGAAATCTATTAATGGTATTACTTAAAGAAATATGAGCAAGTAAACATAGCCTTGCTATTTTATTCCAAGAGGTCATTGTCATTGATGAGAATCACGAATGTTCTATGAATTTTTCCTCTTGGGAAACAAAAGATTACTGGTTTTTCTCTTTTGATTTGAATTCCCATTTTCTTATAAAATGCAAAAATAGAAGCGACGAAAGAATAGATAAAAATGCGCTATGACTAACATTGGGAATCAGAAGGGTATTCTGGAGAAAGCGGGCTTCGTTTCATGATATCCTGTCATTGAAGGGATCTGTGAAAGGTTATTACAAAGAGAAAAATTACAAACCAATTAGTTTTCGCACTCGCAAAGGTGTGCACCTGATATTCTCGTTAAGCAATATTAAAGGTGTTGGATTATATACTAAAAATCTAGCTTTTGTATGAACAATACGTTAACAATTTATTTGAAATGAAAATCATATGATTAAATGATTGTGTCTTATAATTTATTTATATGTACGATGCAATAGTCCACTTACTTTATACTGTAGATAATATATTGTGCGACAACACGCGGAAGATCATATTATCGATTTCCTTATAGAGTATAAACAGATGCTCACAATCGAGATAGACGGGGACTCTCTATCGGGATGGTTGTAGTGTGATTTGGTATTAGTTTGTCTTGACTATAGAATCACATTAGTACACTTGTGTGTATTGAGCAGGACCGCTTGAGATCGTTCGATTTATACTGACTATATAGGAGAACTTGATGTCAGTTATTATGGATGTCCGTGCTCTTAATCCCTATACAATAATCTCGACACGTAAGGCAATATGTATTTCTTTGATTCATCAATGGGTGAGATTTACATGTATTAAATCAACAAACTCGGTGAGTTGGGAAATAGTGTTGTCTCTATGGTGTGCTGTTGGTTGTAGAAGGAATCCGTGTTCGATATAGGTTGATGATGTCCCCTTGAGGAGCTCATAAGGATTATCATGTAAACCCTACAGGTGGATTTATTCTGGCATGATAATGAGGTTGAGTGGTACTACTCTTGGATGAGATATTAATTAATGGAGTTGTCAGTAACTTAATTAATTAATGGACATTGTATATCTTAAACATGGGGAGACTGTCGGGTTCATAATAAGAAGGAGCCAAAAACGTAATTTTGGGATTAGAACGGTAGTGAAGTAATAATATTTTAGTGGTATATATTATTATTATTGGACTTAACTATAAGCGTTGGGCTAAGTTTGGATACTTAAGCCCAATGGAGGCCCAACTCTAATTTCTTCTCCTGGTCCCTATTATAGCCCATATATAAGTCATCTCAGCTGTTCTAACTCTAGATGAGACACGCCTAACACGTGAAGAGGGTAGACGGAATAGCAGATTGAGAAGATTTCAAGGATCTTTGCCCACACGACGTCGAGATTGGACTTGGGAATACAGCAGAAGATCAAGAGGTCATTTGCTGCTGTTGTCCGCCAACTTGCATGATTTTTATAAAATCGTTCAGAAGTCATAATTTGACGTGTGATATACTAATGGAAAACCACGAAAGAGAGGATCGTTTTAGCGTGTAGATCACTCAATTCGGAGATCAGACGAAGAAGTTATGCCCAAAACGGTGAGGC
The DNA here is from genome assembly GCA_023678885.1 of Pogostemon cablin. Classification (NCBI taxonomy): domain Eukaryota; kingdom Viridiplantae; phylum Streptophyta; class Magnoliopsida; order Lamiales; family Lamiaceae; genus Pogostemon; species Pogostemon cablin. The sequence continues at coordinate 14,791,203 of CM042995.1, forward strand.
TGCATAGGCTGCCGGCGAGAATCCTTCTTCTCCAACATACCCTGGTGAAAGGTAATACGTTTCTTATTTTTATTCTTTCGCTGACTGTTAGAAATGTATGGAACCATAACGGTTCACGTTAACCAAACGATCGAATGGCAACAAAAGGTTCATCAAAATGAAGTTTACAATTAACAGCAGCTTAACATAATATTTGTCTGTAGTTGGTTATGTAGTTCAACATGAAAATTTGCCAGAGTATGTTATACCTGATTTAACTATCTTCAAAGTAGGTTATGTATGCAATCTTTTCCAATATGCTTTAATACAGATCGTAAGTTAGAGGTTTATTTTTCTGAATCATTCAGCTATTAGGTACCTCTACCTCAAAGTAAGCGACAGTAAAAGGTGAAGCTAGCATTGGTGGGAACTCAGTTCTCCAGAAAATCCATATTATTGCAAGGATATTAGGTTGTTTGAGCGTCGTAGATTCAGCTACCCAAACATTTAAAATATTGACATATGTGATGGTTATTAAGTATGTTACACTGATAAGCTTATATGATTATTTTTATGTTCTGTATTTTATATCACATCATGCATCACTCACCAGGGATTGTTCATTTGTTTTATTAGGACATAAGCAAGCTCGATCGCCCTAAGGACGATGGCTCCATGAGCATCACTACCACTATATATACAAGTAATCTCTTTCTACCTATGTTGCATGTCTGGTTGATTGACATCGCCAATCGACTTGGTCTGACTACATTGGCTTAATTGTGTTTGATATATGAGATCAAGGCTCTCAAATATTTATAGGTTTTATCATTTTAAAATCTTTATGTTTGATTTTATGTTTCACTTCTGTTTAGGTTAGCAAATGATGAGCCTAAGCCCAAGTAAGGAATTTGATCCCGAGATTCAAGCTTTGAATAATATGCTCTTAGATGATCATCCCGAGGATGCTAGGTCATACTCCCCGGAGCTATCGATGATAACATGGGAGTTAGCATCAATACCAGGGTATACCGTGCAAGGGAGAAGTTGAATAGGGAGAGACAAGAGATTATATCATAGTTATTAAGAAAAAACCTGCTTTTAAACTGACAGTGGATTATAGGCCTCCAAAGCTTTAGAAGAAGTTATACACACCAATGAAAGAGTACCTTATTATAACTTTTATTGGATTTATTATCGGTTCTAGAGGAAACATGCAGAAGAGGATGGAAAGAGATCAGACTGGAACCAAGATAGTTATTCAGGGAAATGGTCAGTGAAAGAGGGTAGGCTGCAAATGTGACTTAAAGCCTGATCCTTTGGAGAATGAGGATCTTCATGTGTTAGTGGAGGCAGAGTCTCAGAAGTCACTCGAAGCTGCTGCAGGTATGGCATGAGAAGCTCTCACAGTCTGTTAATAAAGTTCTCAATGAGCATAAAAGGCAACAACTCGAGGAGCGTTTGCAGCCTTGAATGGTACTACTAGGGATAAGGAGTGTTGTAAGTTGTTTGGTGAGCCTGGGCACCGGCAATATATATGTCCTTCCTGAACTTCCACATTGAAGAGCATTATGTTTTGTGTAAGATTTATGGTGATGTTGGACATAGGGATGTTAAACGGGCAGGACCTGAACTGACAGGGCCAGACCTATAGGGTTACAGGCTAAACGGGCCACGAGTTAAGTGGTCCATGCTAAACGGGCCGTCATTTATGCGAACCTAACCCTAACCTTAGCGGTGCTCGGGCTAAACGGGCCACTAACGGGTCGGTGAATAAAAAAATATTAATAAATTTGAAACATAGTTAAACATTAAAAATACATCAAATGTTGTTCAAACATTAACAATGAACTATAAATTTATAAGTTTATGCGTAAAAAATAAAAAAAGAATTTTAGAATTTCAAATACGTTAACATTATTTGTGATTTAAGACAATTTATTTTCAATATTACTACTTTTTAAAATGTCTCACATACTTTATTCTTAAATTATTTTATTTTAAAATGACAAACCAACAAAAATGTAGTAAGTTAGAGGATATTAAATTACTATTAGATATAATTATCAATAGAAATTATTTGTTATCATAAAATATTATTATTAATTTAACAATTTAAGTATATTATTAATTAATTTTTTATTATAAAAAATCTAATCGGGCTAACCGGGCAAACCCTATTAACCTACGGGCTAGCCCTATAGGGCCACAGGCTAATTGGTCCTAGCAAAAAAGGACCTGATTTAAATAGACCACTATTTATACAAACCTAAATCTACATTTTTCCGGGTTAAACGGGCCGGACCTACGGTTCCAGACCGTATTAACATCTCTAGTTGGACATCCTATCATAGATTGCTCGATTAAGAATACTACTAGGAAGAAGATGGAAGGTATGTATTAGAATTTCTTGATAGAACTTGGAGGAACAATTCCAAAATTTTTGATCAAGGCAAGTTCCTGCTTTGCTGGTGCAGCGTCACTCGAATTTCACAGTTGATTGATTGCCCTTTTAGCATCCAATTACACATTCAATTATGTTTATGTATGTTTGCCTTTAATTAGAAGTGTTCATGTATGATGTATTATAAATCTATCGACGAGAGTAATCTTAATTAATATATATAATTAGGAAGTAGTTTCCTTATATAAGTTTATCCAAAAATATAGGTGTCATTTTCTGATGCAATGTAAATTTTGAAAACATATGTATTAATTTTTTATTGGTTGAACATAATTTAATATATATAAGTTTTTCCAAAAATATAGGTGTCATTTTTTGATGCAATGTAAATTTTGAAAACATATGTATTAATTGTTTATTGGTTGAGCATAATTTAATATCATTAAATGCTTAAAAATATTAATTAAAGTATGTACCAGAAATTTCTTTTAATTTAATCTTAATTTAACTGTAATTTAAGTTTTCAATTATTTATAAAAATAATATATGTATATATATATATATAACATTTTATTTAAATATAAATTAAATTTAAATTTAATTTATAGAGTATAAATTTTTAAGAAATTCAATTGGCTGAATAACTAAAATTTAGTAATATTATTTAATTGAATATTTTTCTTAATAATAATAATAATTACTATTATTATTATATTTAAAAAAATATTTACTTTGTAATTATTATAAAAAATAAAATAAAAAAATTTAAGAATATAAATAATTATTAATATTAAAAAAATTAAAATTTATTATAGAAATGTATTTCAAATTTTCTTAACTATAATATTTAATTTGAACAATGAAAACTTATATCAATTTTTAAAATTTTAAATGATTCAAGATTAAATATGACTATTAATAAATAATACTCCTATAAATTAAAATAAATAATACTTTATAAAATAATACATATTATGGGGTTTATTACTGTAAGGTATACACTTTTGAGCTAAAATACTCTCAGATACAAAGGGGGAAAAATTATTCTCCACTACACAATTTAACACTAAAGGGACCTAATTACCCTTAACAAATCATATTTCAATTTCGTCTTTCCTCTGGTGATGTCTCCTCCCCCGCATGACCTCACGCAATCGTTGCCTCTCTTCCGCCCAATCGCCACCGTGCATCTCTTCCCGACCACCATCCATAGAAGCATATTCAAGTTTAGCTCCTCAAACATCTCCTTCGTGTCCACCAAAACGCTCCCAAAACTGAACCCATTTCATTAATCTCCCAGATCCGCCTCCTACCACCGAAAGCACGCGTTATCCAGCTGTGCTTTGATCTGATCCACCTTCGCATCCTTCGGCAGCACAATTTGTCATCCCAAACCCCCTTTCCACATTGATCTCCTCTCCGCCGCATGCCATATCGTCTTTCTCCCCAATCTCCTCCTTTCCACATTCGCCTCGAATCACCAGTATATTTCCATCCTCAACGTGAACTTTTACATCATCCTTGCTAACCCTGAATCCAACACACGCTCGATCTAGATTCAAAATTAATTGAAAGAATTGAGTGATTTGGAAGGGAAATTGAGGTTACCTGGAAAGTTGAGCTTGAAGATGTGAGCAGTGGGAGATTCGAGCCAATCAAGAAGGGGCGTGGCCATCACTTACACACACTCTCTCTTAGAGACAGAGTTGGGTTTTTGAGTCGCTTGTGCTGGGGCTTCTGGTTTGGCTTCCAGTGACTGCGCACTGTGTTGCCAGTAGCTTCTTCACAGTTCACTCATCCTCTTCCTCTCACCGATAACCTTACTCATCTCAATCGAATTCAATTGAAATCAATTCATCCCTGCTCAAGTGCCTATGTCACATTGCAATTGATTTGCCGTCTAGAGGTCTCTCCGTTGTGCTCTGAAACAAATTAATGGGTATGAGTTTTAATGGTGAACTATTTTTTTGTGCAGCTGTTTCTGTTCTTCTTTCGTTTTCTCATGTCTGATTTTGAGTTGATGATGTAGCTCCAAGTTAATTTTTGAAGGGCTGAAACGTTTGAGCTTTCTTTTTTTGGCGTTCTTCGTGTGTCTTCTTTTGAAGCTTTGCTTTGGAGGGTTTGCAAATTGTTTCTGATAATGTTATTTGTCAATGATTCCTTTGCATTTCTGATTTTCAGCTTATTTTTCTATTTATTGAAAAGAGCATTTACATTATGGCGAAATACACCTGTTCTACTCGACAACGCATAATGTTCAAGCTTCAAGAGCTCATTCGAGGAGACATTGTAAGCTTGTGGTATTCATACTCTACACTGTTTCAGGTTTAAAAGATAGGTCGCTGGAATAATCATAATCATTCCCAGGATAAGCTTGCCAGCACTATTACAGCAGAGCAGGGCAAGACATTAAAGGATGCGTTTAATGATGTCAACCATGGGATTGGTGAGTTCATCATTTATTACAATTTATATTTCAGCGGTTAGAAATTTTATATTTACAGATTGACTTTTCTGAAATAGTATAACATTAGGCTGAATAAAATATGAAATTTGGTTGATCATATACATTAATTGAAGACATGCATCTGTTACCTGATTATACTTAGATTCTAATGTTTGATGAAATTAAAATATTTTGTGGAGGCTTTCAAAGTAAGTGGATTCCACCTTTTTTTGTAGTTGACATAGTCTAAGGATTTATGAATGCTAGAATTTAGCTTGTATTTGAAATTTTCCATTTGCTGTCAACATTCAGCCCTCTGCCATGTAGTCAGTTGGTAAATCCAATTGCTATATTTTATGCAGAACTTGTTGAGCATGCCTGTGGAATGTTAAATTTGCACTCGGGAGACTTCTTTTCAAACATTTCAAATGGAATTGATACTTACAACATCCAAGAGCCCCTTGGTGTTTGTGCTGGGATTTGCTCTTTCAATTTTCCAGCCATGATTCCTTTATTGGTTTGCTTTTCCTTTATCTCTATGTTTTTTTATTTTTTGGCAAATTATATATGCTTTTATATTTTTTCTTGTATATAAATCTTGGGTTGAGCTTGAAAGTGGAATTTTCATCTTTCCGTGCTCTTGTTTCAATTTTTTGCTAGAGTTGACTATGCAAGTTACATGTTGCCAACTCAGAAGATGATCCACTTCAAATTCAAAATTTAAATTCTGCTTCTCCGGATAATATTGTTCTCTTTTTATTGTTCGCAAGTGTTATCAGTACTAATGTTTTTCTTATTCTCACTTCTCAGTAATCATCTGCAGATGTTTCCAATTGCTGTTACATGAGTCAACACATTTAATATTAAAACCTTCTAAACAATTTGGGCCTCTATAGTGTATTCACAACTAAAGCAGATGATTAGGAATAAGCTAGATTGTACATATACTAACTATAAGATTAATTAAGTAATAAAGTTATCTATAAAAGGTGTACATTGAATCTGCAAAATTGATTGTGAAATTGTATAGATAAGTTCCCACTTCCCATCAAGCAAACCAGACTTGAGCAGCTCTTTTGTTGGACATTTTTAATATAAATGTATTTGGATTTTTTTGATGTGATGCTGTAAATCCTGTGATTGATCATTCTAAATTGTCTTGATAATGAATGTTATCTTCTTGCTATGGAATTGATGTTATTTGTGTTCAAAATGAACAAGCGTTGTTCTAAGGTCGGGGTTCATGTATGGGTGATGGAAGGTTGATGAATTTGAGATTCGTTAAAATGTGAAAAATTGCATGAAGCTAAATGTGTATTAGGCAAATGTTGATATGAAGTTAAAATGTGAAGAAAAAATGTGTATAAGGTTAAATGTGCTAAAATATTGTGTAAGACAAGTGCTAAAATATAGTGTAAGATACATGTGCAGAGAAAAATGTGCAAAAACTAAATGCAGAGAAAAAAATGTGCAAACAAAATGTGCAAAAACAAATTGTGCAAACAACTTGTGCAAAAAAAATTCATCGGACCGCTGCCTGACCTCCGCCGCCGGCTGCCAGACCTCCGTCGGAACTTAAAATGTACAAAAAACAAATTGTGCAAATAAATTATGCAAAAAAAATTCACCGGACCGCCGCCTGACCTCCGCCGCCGGCTGTCGGACCTCCGCCGCCGGCTGCCGGACCTCCGCCGAAACTTAAAATGTGCAAAAATGAATTGTGAAAACACATAGGGGTATTTATGGTATTACAATCATAATTGTGTAGTTATGAGTATTAGTGCTTTTATTGATGTAGTTTATAGTAATTATGCATTATTTTATGTATCCAATAGTAAGTGACCCCATATTATATTATCTATAATAAAATAATAATTATTATTTTATTAATTTAGTTTTTTTAAAAATTAAAAATCCCGTGTAACCACGGGTCAACAAACTAGTATTATATAATTCCTAAGTGACTAATACATTAAAATATTTACCTTATACAAACTAAATACTCAAATATAAATAGGTTAGAAATTTTTATTAGATTGCAAACATAAAAATTCTAACTTGACTATAATATCTATGGTGATCTCAATTTAAAGTGTCAGCTAAAGCATGCCGCTCATTTTAAGTTGGAAAATCATTGTAAGTTTTATGAATTTTTTTTTCTTTTTTCTTTTAATTTAAGACATAATATAACATAATAGCAGCGTGTGGTAAAATCTAGTATATTAAAAGTAGCCTCTAGGGCATAACTCAAGTGGTAGAGGGGAGGATGGAAAGACTTTCCAAGTGAGCTTGATTGCTTTAGGGTGGGGGCAGGACATAGCTTAAGTGGTAGAAGGAAGGGTGGAAAGACTTTCCAATTGAGCTTGGTTGTTGCAGGGTGGGAGTCCTAATCCTGCCTTTGGCATGAATTTGCCCCCTTGCAAGCACAAGTTAAACAGTGAGCCCTCCCTATAAGCCACTTTAGACACATCCTGCGATTTACCTCATCTACACAAGTTAAACAGTGAGCCCTCCCTATAAGCCACTTGAGGCACATTCTGCGATTTACCTCCTCCACCAATCCCCAGGGGCGGTGAGGGCCCCTAATGGTGGGGTACACTATTTACTTTGGTAGGGTATATTAACACGTGATAGATGTCTTCTCCTTTGTAATATGTTGTTTGGTTGCATAGTTTTGTAATACACATGTCATGTGAAAATCTTCGGCTCGATATGGACTAACCCACGTATGTGTGTTTACAAATCTCACCCATTTCATAGGATGTGTAATAAAAATGCTAATCCCTAATACAGAAAAGTCAATTTTAACCCTATAATTAAAAAACTAACAAATCCTCGGAGCAGTTAAATACGTAATTATTGGGATTTGAAAAAAAACTGTCATCATATAATTGAGATGCGAAATCAATGTTATTTTATTGAAACTTGCGGGTAACTTTTATACGTAAGGCATTAAAATATTTAAAATATGTTAGAATTAAACTTCAAAACATTTAAATTTTAAATAATAATAATAATAATAATAATAATTATTATTATTATTATTATTATTATTGTAAAATTTATAGATAGTTTAGAAAATATTATTTCCTTTTTTTCCCTCAAATTTAGTTTATAAATAAAATATACATAAAATTATTAATGTTTTTATAAGTGTAAATGGATGAATCATTGTAATTTTAAAATTTAAAATATAAATTATAATATTTTTAATAATAACTGTATTGATTTTAAAAATAAAATATATTTAATTTTATGTTATATAAATACAATTATGATTAAATTGAATGAACTATCATTATATACGAAAATGAGAAAACTCCATATTTAATTAAAATATTTTATAATAATGAAATATTTATACCTCTCTCTATATATATATATAGATATATATATTACGGTTTGAAAATATTACTTAAAATCTTAAAATTTTATAGTATCGTCTTAATGAAAAGACTGCAGAAGTTTTTTTAAAGGGCAATATAGTAAAATAAGTATTTTATTGCGCTATAATCACATTAATTTTAGAATTTAATAAATTTCAATCATAGTAATAACCGACGCAATTGCATTTATATCCCAATTTAATCAATTTTTTATTGTTAAAACAAACAAGGTATTGATATTAATACATCCCAACTCTATCAATCTCTTCACATCCCACCTCTCTTACCAAACAAGCTGTTAGTATATTAAAAGTTTTTAGGCTTTGTAGAATATTTTTTTCCTATTATGTCCTCGCTACATTTTATTATTTACCCCAATGTCCCAATTAATTACTCTAATAATATTATTTATTTGTTATTTAATTATTACTGATTCTTTAATCTCTTATGCGTTATTCTATGATCTTTTCAGTTTTCACTCCCAAATCTCTCGACCTCCTCCCGTTAGTTGAACCGCATCTTCCCCACCATCTCACCACCATTTACTAGAGTCAATTGCGAAATTATTTCTCTTTGCACACAGTAATGGTCTTGCTAGCCGCCGCCTTTGCTGATGTGGCTGCGAAGGAGGCTTTCAGATCCAAAGACGCCGCCGTCTTCTATTATTATTTTATTGAAGAAATTGAAGCCAAACTTTGGGAGACTGATCTTCGACGTCAGGTCTTTATTTGTGTTGCAATTAGTAATTTGGGATAAAATGAATGAAAAAATGTAAATAATTTTATGAACATGAATATTAATATATTGGGTGTATTATATACAAAGAAATAAGTAGGTAACAAAGTTTAAATAATAATAAAAAATGTGTTGCATAAAATTATAAAATAATTAAAAAAAATATATATATATATATAAACAAAATAAAGAAGTAGGATAACAATCAGATACAAGCAAACAGGGGAAAAAAATAAATATTAAAAAAGAAAAGGGTGTCGAACCTGTGTCCTCTTAGGTCCACTCGTTGATGCTTGACCGCTAATCTATGAAAGACTTCAATTATTAATGCCTATATACATGTATATAATTTTTCATTTTGGGGTACAACTGTACCCCTTGTCCCATACTGCATCCGCCCCTACTGCAGATAAGACCATGGTGAAGGTGTGATAGCTCTGGCGACCGTTGGCGGTGGCTACAGCTAAGACCGTGGTGAAGGTGGGGTAAATCTGATTACACTGTTTCATGTTTTTGCAGTAACCAGTCTTTTTTCTTTTCTCCTTTTAGTTTTAGCTTTTTTTTGCAGCTTTTTTGATAATATAAAATTTAAATTGTTTTGGAAATATGAAGGGACTTCTGTTTTTTTGGGTGAAGACAAAAGCATGTTGGGAGAAGATGAGATAAAGGAAATACATGGTGGTGTATATCTTCAAAGCCATGACTATATTTTGTAGCACATTCATCCCTAAAATGTAGTCAACTAAGTAAATCATTTCAAGCAGTTTCCTCAATTTTTCACTCCAAAACATAAAATAATAATATATTCATTTTATTAATAATATTTTTATTTAATTTTACATTTAATTTATTATTTATTATTTTTTTATTTTTAATACAAAAAATAATACAATAAAAATATCAATATGCCTAAAATTAAAATAATATAATCATTAAAATTACATTATAATTTATTTAAACATGAATTAAGACAACAATTAAAATTAAAATTACATTACAAAATATATAAATATAAAATTACAAAATATATAAACATAAAATTAAAATTAACAATCATAATATTTTTCACTTATTTAAATTAATTATTATAAATAAGTAAAAAATATTTTTTTAAAAAATACAGAAAAGTGGATACTAATATATACAACATACATATTAATTTATCATTAACTATTAAAATATTTTATGTTATTTAAATTATATAATTGAAAATAAGTAAAAAAAATTGGATGCAACCTTTACTGTAGCGTTTGGAAAATCCAAACGCTACAGTGGTTTTCTCCAATTTGCAGCCTAATATGCTGACCTGCTGGAGGGAGTATATGACTCCATTTTGCAGCTCCAGCCACTTTTGCATCCTTGCTGGAGATGCTCTAAATTACTTATTTATTGATATTTTTTTTACTCATTTATATATTTATTTTTGGCAGAAAGGTAAATAAGTATTGACTTATTTAGAGAGGAATAATGAAATATGGGTGGTTTTGTTTTGCAGCCGGTGGCATCCACCATTAACACATTGGCTGATCTGGCAAGGAAGGAGATACGGAAAGCATGTTTCGACTATCTTCATATATGTTTAGCATTTATAGTTTTAATGGTACTATGACTATATTCCATTCTCAATTCTCAATTCCACGCCTGCTTACGTTCTGTTGGGAATAATGAAGTATAATTTTGTGTACATTATGGAGTTGGGATTGTTCAACTTATTAATCCACTTTCTTTGGCCAGCTTAGTCCTTTGCTTTTTCCTTTATATTAAAAGGGGCCAAATGTTATATTATTGGAAGAGGTACTTTGCCCCTTTTTATATACTCCATGTAAACAGATTACTCTCCCATTTTTCCTTTTTTTTCTTTTTTTTAAATGTTTTGAATTAAAAAGAGAAAAATCTCGACTTGGGTTTTCGCAGTTTGCCATCTGTAAGTCCAATTTCTTAATTATACATGCATTATACATTTCAGTTTGCAAAAGTGCGATTATCATACACAATTAATTATTTTTTCAGAGGTGTGTAAATATAAATGTTAAGGGGGTGTAATTTGATTCAGGAATGTAGACAATATATTGTTTTATTAAAGCAAAATTCTATATCCCTATCATGGTGTATTGATTTGCAGTATTAATGGATACTACACATTAGAAGGAGAATTGTTGCAGGCAACATATTCTCCTAAATTGAGAGTCCATGAGTCAGATGTGAGGTTCAAATTTCATTTTAGTTATATATACTTATTATTTAAAGTAATTATATTATTAATTTAACTAATTCATGACAAAACATTGCATGCATGCATTGACAGTTTAGGACAGTAGTGAGCAATCTTTCACACTCAGTTTATATATCAAATAATATTTCATCTCCAATTCTTCATGGATTCCAGCTTCTAGGATAGTAGTGAGCAATCTTTCACACTGTTTATATATCAAATAATATTTCATCTCCAATTATTCATGGATTCCAGCTTCTACAACCTTTAGTTGGCATGGGATATATCTGTACTATGTAAGATTTTGATTTGATTTAATTTAATGCTTAGTCACCTGTATTAATGGTAACTTTCCATCATTTTTCTTTCCAGCTTCTATAGCCTACATTTTTCTTTCCATCCTCTTACTTTTCTTCAAGTTTAAGGCTTTTTTTTTCAGACTAGCTATTTGTTGATTTTGTTGAATTATCGGAAAAGATGAATTGAAAAAAATCAGTTCTTCCTGAAGTTTATTCTTTTCCTTATTCTTTTAATGGATCATTGTATTAATTTTTTTTTCATGTAGTTAGTGTATAAAATGAAGGTGGTTCTTGAACTTTGTGAAATAGTATATATGAAGTTTCAATTTTTTTTACCCACTTTCATTTGGTATGTGAAACTTATCATTTTAGAAGCTATGAGAATACTTTAATTTGCTAAAGCAGCTAAACACTATTTTATTTTTTAGTCAAGAACTCTCTTTAGCGAAGTTAATGTTGATAATCAGTTCTTAACCTTAGCTTAGGTGATAATGAGATTGATTAAACATAAAGGATATTCAGAATGATTAATCGAGCTGTTAATTAGATAGGATAAAGAGTAACGTAGCTAGCTGGTTGCACGTAAATTATGTCAGAGAATCGGTATGGTATCCATTACTTGTCCAATTTTAAATTGAATTCTATGTACACAATGTGAGGGCTATTTATAGGCAAAAAAGCCCAGGGAATGTAATCATTAAGTCTATAGTCATAGACCCCTAGCCTTCATGAAGCACCATGTTATGTTGCCAAACCAGTCAGCTGCCACCTAAGCCTGGACACGTGGCGCGATGGTATTCAATGTAGTTTGCATGATTCAGTCGAGGTGAACCACCTTAGCTAATGAAGACGAGCTGAACCACCTGAGCTTAGGTCGATTGGATTGAGCTAGCAAACCTGACCTAGTCGAGCTAGGCCAGCTAGGCCGAACTAGCCGGGTTGGGCTACCTGAGCTGAGGTTGATTGTGTTGACCAAGTGGAGCTAAACTAGCTAAGCCGGACCACCCGAGCTGAGGTCGATTGTGTTGGCCAAGTGCAGCTGAACTAGCTGTGCTACGTCAGCTAGGTTGAGCCAATTGAGCTGGACCATAGGTTGAACGGAAGGTCTCTTAGTTGAACGCCCTGCGCAGTCTCACTGTTTTGAGCATAACTTTCACATTCAAACTCTGATTTGAGTGATTTTTATGCCAAAATGATTCTCTCTTTCGTGGCTTTCAACCGTATATGACAAGACCCATTTGAACTTCCACATGAATACAAAAAAATTAAGCAAGTTAAGCATGCGTTTTCTAGCATTTTGCACAAGTTGCTCATTTTCTCTAACTATACACTTTTGAACCTTTTTCCCCTTGAGCCTAGGACCGAGCTTGCTGAAGTGTTTTAGAAAATTTCTTGAATTATTTAAGTTAATTCAAGCCGCATTATATTTTTGGATTAATACTTAATTACTCCAAGTAATTGCGTAAGTAATTGCACCTTATTCACACAAGCTCCTGAAGTCGAGTCCCAAAGTGATTCAGGAGTTGAGTTCACCATATGAATAAGGTGATAAAAATAGCTCTATAAATATACCCTTGGTGGAGGTGTTGAAGATTACTCCAGGTGGAGGTGAAGTCTAGTTCCAGGTGGAGGTGTTGAACTTCTAGGCGTTGGTGATGAAGACTAGTTCCAGGTGGAGGCAATGAAGACTAGCTCCAGGTGGAGGTGATGAACTTGTAGGTGGAGGTGCTGAAGACTAGCTCCAAGTAGAGGTGATGAAGACTAGCTCCAGGTGGAGGTGAAGTCTAACCCCAAGTGGAGGTAATGAACCTCCAGGTGGAGGTGATGAAGACTAGCTCCAGGTGGAGGTGATGAACTTCCAGGTGAAGGTGCTGAAGACTAGCTCCAAGTAGAGTTGATGAAGACTAGCTCCATGCCAAGCTCCTTGGTTGAGGTGATGAAGACTAGCTCCAGGTGAAGGTAAAGTCTAGCTCCAGGTGGAGATGTTGAAAACTAGCTCCAGGTGGAGGTGAAGTCTAGCTCCAGATGGAGGTGATGAATTTCCAGGTGGAGGTGCTGAAGATTAGCACCAAGGGGAGATGATGAAGACTAGCTCCAGGTGGAGGTGAAGTCTAACCCTAGGTGGAGGTGATGAACTTCCAGGTGGAGGTGCTGAAGACTGGCTCCAGGTGGAGGTGATGAAGACTAGCTCCAGGTGGAGGTAATGAAAACTAGCTCCGGGTGGAGGTGATGAACTTTCAGGTGGAGGTGCTGAAGACTACCTCCAGGTGGAGGTGATGAACTTCCAATTGGAGGTGATGAAGACGAGCTTCAGGTGGAGATGAAGTCTAGCTACAGGTGGAGATGTTGAAAATTAGTTCCGAGTGGTGGTGCTGAAGACTAGCTCCAGGTGGAGGTGATGAACTTTCAGGTGGAGGTGAAAGTCTAGCTCCATGTGGAGGTGATGCACTTCCAGGTAGAGGTGATGAAGATTAGCTCCAGGTGGAGGTGATGAATTTCCAGGTGGAGGTGATGAACTTTCAGGTGGAGGTGAAAGTCTAGCTCTGGGTGGAGGTGATTACCTCCAGGTGGAGGTGATGAAGACTAGCTCTAGGTGGAACTTCACATACTGAAATTAAGTATGTATTATGAAATCATAAGTGTCATCTCTTTAATGCAGTGATTCATATTAGTAAAAATTTAGAATGATACATTGTAACTATATTAAGATCAAGATCTTACCTTAATGACAATGAAGAGCCTAATAGGAATTATAGTTGGTGAACAACAAATAATGCATTATTCAGTTGAAAATAGTAAGTTTGTGGCTGTAGATGCAGATCCCCTTCGAACCCTCGACAAATTTCAGTTGATCTCCTTTTTTAGAATTTCGTGTAGCAGAACGACCCTTCTATTCACCAGAATAACCACCACCACAGAAACATCACAAACACTGTGGGAGTGCCACCGTGAAGCAGAGGCAGGAGGTGGGCCTGACACCTTCGCCTCTTATGGAAGTGGATTTGAAGGCGGATGTAGCCATTTTTCATGTGATTTGGAATAAAAACTCTCTCAATCCTAATGCAGGAGATAATGAAATGACTTGGATATGTTGTGGATTTGTAGCACTGAAGATCAAAAGGCAGTCGTCACTCTCTTATTTTTAATCAAAAACTGATAAAAATGCAAATGTTTCAGATTTCCTAATAAGCTTGCGTATCTATAATTAATTAAGGTCCATTAATTAAGACTAAGGCCAAGGGCGTAATAAGAGAAAATAGTTGAGGTTAATATGGGAATAAAATATTTTACATAGACATGGCACTTTTATTGGGACTAGATAGATATTTTGGACGTGCGTTGCACGTCGCCAGCACGTTTTATTTTGTAATATTTCTTTGTATTACTAGTAATTCTCCCGTGCGATGCACAGAAGGATTTTTTTCTTTTAATTACTTTGTTGTTTTAGTTTTTGAGTTTATATTTACTTTATCAAAAATATAAATAAAAGTTTCAATATTTATTTATTATTTTAAAAATTTAATCTTTTAAATATTAATGTTGTGATAATAAGATAAGATAATTTTAAAATTAAAATGTTATGAAAATTTAAATTGTGGGGAAAAAATGAACCGAGGCAGAAATAATATAAAATATTTTTTTTAAATATGAATAAGAGAGAAATATAACAAAAAGAGATGATACTTCCTCTATCCGCTTTCAAATATATCATTTGTTTTATGCAACGTGAATTAAAAATATTATTATTTAATGTGTAATTCATAATTCATTAGAGAGAAATGTTGGTCGCATATTTTAGTTGTATTATTAATTTGTGTGTGAATTTCATATATCTAAAGACAAAAGTGTCCCTCAACATCTTTACACATCCACATATCAATACTATTTGCATTAGGTTATTTCAAACCATTTCACAGTACAATTGAAATATTGTATAACTATAAAAATTGAAAAATTACATTTACAAGCCTTAACCAAGATTTGAATTTCTTTGCTTTCTTGAACAAAATCATACATTAAGGCAAACCTCATGATTTACCTGTGGATAAGGTGCAATTAATTACGCAATTACTCGGAGTAATTAAATATTAATCTAAAAATCCGATGCACCTTGAATTAACTTAAGTAATTCAAGAAATCTTCTAAAGCACTTCAGCGAGCTCGGTCCTAGGCTCAAGGGAAAAAATGTGCAAAAGTGTATAGTTAGAAAAAAGGAGCAACTTGTGCAAAATGCTAAAAAATGCATGCTTATCTTGCTTAATTTTTCTGTATTCATGTTGAAGGTTAAACGAGTTTTGTCATATACGGTTAGAAAGTCACGGAAGAGAGGATCGTTTTGGCATAAAAATCACTCAAATTAGAGTTTGAATGTGAAAGTTATGCTCAAAACTGTGAGACTGCACAGGGCTGTTCGACTAAGAGACCTTCCGTTCAACCTATGGACCAGCTCAGTTAGCTCAACCTAGCTGACGTAGCCCAGCTAGTTCAGCTCTACTTGGTCAACACAATCGACCTCAGCTCAGGTGGTCTAGCTCAGCTTGTTTAGCTCCACTTGGTCAACTCAATCAACCTCAGCTCAGGTAGAACTGCCCGGCTAGTTCAGCCTAGCTAGCCTAGCTCGACTAGATTAACTATGCTAGCTCAATCCAATCGACCTCAACTCAGGTGGTTCAACTCTGCTTGACTAGCTAAGGTGGCTCACCTTGGCTGAATCATGCAAACTACACTGAATACCATCGCGCTACGTGTCCAGACTTAGGTGACAGCTTGCTGGTTTGGCAACATAAAGGGTTCTGACTCATGAAGGCTAGGGGTCTATGACTATAGACCTAATGATTACATTCCCTAGGCTTTTTTGCCTATAAATAGCCCTCACATTGTGTACATAGAATTCAATTTGAAAATTGGACAAGTAATGGACACCATGCTGATTCTCCGACATAATTTACGTGTAACCACTAGCTACGTTACTCCTTATCCTATCTAATTAACAGCTCGACTGATCATTTTGAATATCCTTTATGTTTAATCAGTCTCGATTATCACCTAAGCTAAGGTTAAAAACTGATTATCAACATTTGGCGCTAGAAGGAGGGCCACTACAGCTTAGACTTGACAAAGTTTGAGAGTGAACCTTTAAGGAACTTATTTGGAATGACTGATCAGCATGAACACGTGTATGCCACCTTGGGGAAAGATCAGTTCGACCCGTAAACATCTAGGGTAGCTAAGCGAGATATCATTCCCAACCTCGATACGACAGACTTACCTCATAATCCTGAGGTCCTCAGAAAGATGATGGATGTGTTAGCTTTACATCTTTCTAAGGTTGAGCAAATAGCTAAACTAAGGCCCGAGGTTGAAGAAAGATCCCCTGTCGCGGCAAAAGCGAAGAATAGAATAGACCTCGATGATGTTCAAAATGAGACAACAGAGAAGAGAGTACCAGTTAGAAAGTCAGCTTTGACAAGACTGGGAAGGAAAATAATAAAAGATGCTCGTCAAGTGATTGGCGAGCATAGAGAGAGATCTCGGACAACTCAGTTCATCCCGGATCGAGTAGATGAAGAAAAGTCAGTGATGAAAGGAACGAAAAATAAGGGTATTGATGACCCAGACATGGC
Source organism: Pogostemon cablin (assembly GCA_023678885.1). Lineage (NCBI taxonomy): Eukaryota > Viridiplantae > Streptophyta > Magnoliopsida > Lamiales > Lamiaceae > Pogostemon > Pogostemon cablin. The sequence goes on from CM042995.1 coordinate 14,808,288, forward strand.
CCATAGTGTGAACAATGTTCCGGTGCAAGCTCTACCTCAATCTCAAGAGGTAAGAAGAGAGATGGAGGAGTTCCACCTCTTAAAGAAAAGAATGGAAGAAATTGAAGAGCGGCAACGACTTGAGTTCAGTTTGCCCACATTGGTGCCGGGACAGTCACCTTTTGCCTCCAACATATTACTTGAGCTGGTGCAACAAAAGTTGAAGATCCCTCAGATTCCAGTGTACAATAGTGATTTCGACCCTCATGTACATTTAAACAAGTATGTGTCTTGGATGATGGCTCAGGGTAGCTCTGAAGCCACACAGTGCAAAAACTTTCCACTCACACTAGGTGATCGAGCACATCAATGGTTTTATTCTCCGAGTCCAAGATCAATCACTAGTTGGGCGGAGCTTACACACTTGTTCTTGTCGCAATTCTCTGGATCTAGTGTTCGTAGAACACCTAAGTAGAGCTTGGCTAATATCAAACAAGGAGCCGACGAGTCAACTAAGGCATATGTTGACCGCTTCAACCATGTCCTCCTTGATGTTGAAAAAATAGAAGACGAAGCTGCAGTCCTTCTTGTAACTGTGGGTCTATGAGTGGGCACTAGGTTATGGAAGTCTTTAAGCAAGAATTGTCCTAAGACGTTTGCTGAATTCATGTAGTGAGCTGAGCAAGCTAGTGCAATTGATGAAGCATTAAAGCAAAACTTTGAAGGACGAAAGAAGGAAGATAAGGTTGATAAGCAGAGGAAGAATGATAAGAAATCTCCAACTGCATTCAAGCCCTTTCCGGATACAGAACAGGTGCAAGAGATGCATGAGGTATTAAACCTCACCCCTGAACAAATCTATTACCAAATCAAGGATAAAAACGTCTTAAGGGCACCACGCAAGATGATAGCAGAAGAAGCTAAGCTCAATAAGTGACGTTATTGCCGATACCATCAATCGATTGGGCATGACTCATACCAATGTCGCGATCTTATTGCTGAGTTATGGAAGTTATATGGAGATGGAAAGTTGAAAGACCTAGTTCAGGGTCCTAAAAGGAAGTATGACAATATTGCTAAAGATAAAGATGTTGACCGGGAAGAAAACAAGCGACAAGAAGTGAACAATCCAGTGCTACCACATCCATCTGTCCCAGAGCAACGAGGAAAAGAAATTTTGATGATGAGCTCATTTGATACCGACACTTCCATTGGTGAAGGTTAGTCATTTTCTCGATTATCCAAGAAGAAAAAAAAGGAAGAGATGCGCGCCTTTGACAATAAGTACCAAATGTGCGATGTGGCGTCAATAAGTGAACACAAAGTATCCTCTCTTGCAGCGAGGAAGACAGAGCAGAAATCTTATAACCTCAGAATGACGCTTGTCATCAATGCTATTATAATGGGAGTCAAGGTGCATCGCTTCATGGTGGATACTGGGTCTTATACAAATGTTATATTCGCTACTACCTTGGAGAAGCTCGGAGACTATGAAAAATATATCCATCCATTCCATGATAATATTATAGGATTCGGCGATGCTATCACCATACTACTAGGTTAGATCGATCTAGCAATGGAGCTGGAAAGCACAAACGGGCAACATAGACGCGCAAAAGTGCTTACTTTCAAAGTGGTTAGCCAAATTTAAACTTATAATTGCATATTTGGATGGACATTTCTAAATACCTTCAAGGCAGCTGCATCCACCTATCACTATTGCATCAAGTTTCTGTGCACGGAAGGAGAATGTGCTACTGTCAAAGGAGATCGGAGAAAGGTTAGAGAATGTGCAGATATGCTACGCTCTTCATCCATAAACATGATGGAGATTGATGGGAACTTTGAAATATGACTGCTAGCTAATGCTCAACATCATGGACAACATCCGATGGATATTGATGAAGAAAATCCACCTCATGTCTTACCACCTCAAGACCCTGATCCAAGGATCGCCTTCGAACCTATGAAGGAGGATATAGGGCTCGAGGGGGAAATTGACCCAAGATGGAAATAAAAAAGTGACACACTACACCTGTGGAAGAGATCAAAACTATCAGGGTGGATCCAAATCGCCCTGAGCGTGAGTTACAAATTGGGTCTGAGTTACAAGAGCCCCACAGATGTGCTTTAATTGAATTTTTAAAGCAAAACTTAGATATTTTTGCATGGACCCCCGCAGATATGACTGGAATTGACCCACGAAATGCTTGCCACCACTTGAATGTGGATCCTAGCTTGGAACCAATTCATCAGAAGCGCCGCAAGTTCAGTCCAGAGAAATATGATGTCTTGGAGTCGGAAGTCAAGAAGTTACTTGGTAGAAATTTAGTTCGGAAGTCTTATTATCCAAACTGGGTAGCCAACCCCGTGCTTGTGAGAAAACCAAATGTCAGCTGGAGGCTATGTGTAGATTTCACTGATCTCAATAAGGCTTATCCAAAGGATAGTTTTCCACTACTCCACATCGACCACCTTGTTGATGCGATCGCAGGATATGAGCTAATGACCTTCATGGATGCATATTCCAGTTATCATTAGATTCCTATGCATCCAGATGATCAAGAAGATATTACCTTCATGACTGAGAGAGGTTTGTATTGCTACCTCCGCTTGCCGTTTGGATTGAAGAATGCAGGTGCTACTTATCATCGCCTAGTAAATAAGATGTTTACCAGTCAGCTAGGTAAGACCATGGAGGTATATGTGGATGACATGCTAGTGGAGGGTCAGGAGAGATCAGATCATGTTGGCAATCTGTATGAGGAATATTGCATTTTGAGATATTACAACATGAAGTTAAACCCAAAAAGTGTTCCTTTGGAGTTAGCTCAGGAAATTTCTTAGGCTACATGGTTAGCCATCGAGGAATTGAAGCCAATCCTAAAAAATCCAAGCAATCATGGATATGAAACCTCCACGACATAAGAGAGAAGTTCAAAAACTTACGGGCAGAGTTGCATCACTTAATCGCTTCATCTCCTGAGCCACAGATAAATGCAAACCTTTCTTTGATACAATAAAAAGAGCTAAGTTTGACTGGACCGAGGCTTGCCAGAGTGCTTTCGAGCTCCTTAAAGAATATCTTTCTAATGTTCAAATCTTGTCAAAACTGAGCCCTGGTGAAAAGCTAAACCTTTATTTAGCAGTTTCGGAAGTGGCAATGAGTGCAGTACTTGTACATAATGAAGGTAAAGTGCAACAACCGATTTACTTCGTGAGCCAAGCATTTTGTGACACTGAGTACCGATATTCTATCATGGAAAAACTAGCTTTGACTCTGGTAATGTGTGCAAGGAAGCTTCGCTCTTACTTCTTTGAGCATCAAATTAAATTCCTGACAACGTTTCCACTCAAGCAAATCCTACAACGACCAGACTCAGCAGATCGACTTTTAAAGTGAGCAGTGGAGCTCGGTCAATTTGACATCTCCTACGCATCTAGGATTGCTATACAGGGTCAAGCTTTAGCTGACTTCATTGTGGAGCTCACTTTTCTAGAAATTGTTTATCAAGCACCCAGTAAGCCATGGTATATGTATGTAGATGATCCATCTACCAACACTATAGTAGGAGCAGAAATAGTCCTTGAAAGTCCTACGCCGCAGCTGTTCTGCTCAGCAATGCAATTTCATTTATCTGCAACAAACAATGAAGCAAAGTATGAGGCATTAATCTAGGGGCTAAAAATGGCACATACAATGGGTATCACCGACCTGAGAATATTCAGTGATTCACCGAGCAGATACCGCGATCAAGGAACACGTTAGCAGATGCTCTAGCTAGGCTGGCAACATCTGAGGGAGCAGAATTACTCCATTCCATCAATATCACTAAGATTGAAAGCTCCGCACTAGACTTTGAAGAAGTGTGCCAGGTGGATCCTCCTCCTGCCTCATGGATGATGGAGAACATTGACTTTTTGAAAAATGGGCAAGAGCCATCAAACTAGATTCAAGCTCGTTAGCTTAGAATTCGGGTAGCTAGATACACTCTTCTTGATGGTCGTTAGTACAAAAAAGGGTATTCGTTACCTCTATTGAAATGCTTGACAGAAGAAGAAGCCCAATATGTCTTAGCTGAGATACATGAAGGAATTTGTGGAAATCACACCGGCGGTCAGGCATTGGCTTCCAAAGTGATTTGACAAGGGTACTTCTGGCCAACGCTCAAGAAGAATGCTATCAAGTATCCAAAGGCATGTCCAAGATGTCAACAGTTTGCAGTCGTCCACCATAGCCCGCCAGAAGAATTGATTTCAGTATTCAGCCCTTGGCCTTTTGCTAAGTGGGGCATGAATATCATTCGGCCCTTTCCACCAAGCAAGGGTGGAGTTAAATTTACAGTTGTAGCAGTTGATTACTTCACTAAGTGGGTAGAAGCGGAAGCACTTGCCACCGTGACGGAAAAGAGGATGTCTGACTTTCTCTGGAAGAATATCATATACAGATTTGGTATCCCTCATGCAATTGTGATGGATAACGGTAAGCAGTTTGATAACCTTAGCTTTAAACAGTTTTTCTCAGACCTTGGGACAAAGAAACAATTCTCTACACCTTACTATCCGCAATCCAACTATCAAGTAGAGGTGGTAGATAAGGTTATCAAACACACCCTTAAAACAAGACTAGAAGGGTTGAAAGGAAATTGGTCAGATGAGCTACCTAGGGTACTATGGTCTTATCAAACAACAACATGGTCAGCCACTGGAGAAACTCCATTCTCTTTGGCTTTTGGTACCGAAGCTGTTGTACCAGTAGAGATTGGAGAGCCTAGTTATCGTGTTGTTTCACATAAAGAGGAATGCAATAAAGAGGCAATACGAGCTGATCTTGATATGCCAGAAGCGAAAAGGCTCGACACTAATTTGAGAAATGCAAACTTCAAGCAGCGAGCTAAGAAGTACTACAACTCACAAGTTAAGCTGCGTAAGTTTCAAGTAGGGGACTTGGTCCTCCGACGAGTTCTTCAGCCTAGAGTAGGTATTTTTTGGCAAAATTGGGAAGGCCCATATCAAGTTTCACGTAGGCTTGAAAATGGGGCGTAAGAACTACAAGGTTTAGATGGAAAAAGAGAGAAGTATCCGTGGAATGATCAAAACTTGAAGCGCTACTACTAGTAAAATAGGTCAGTCTGACTATATACATATATGTTAGTTTTGTCGGTATATATATGCTACTCAGCCTAGCTAGTCAGTCTAATTATGAACATACACGTTGTAAATATGGCAATAAAAAAGACTTTTGTGCGAAGAAGTTGTTTGAGATCATTATTGTTGGGCTGGTTCCTGACTAAAGTAATCAGCTCAGCTCGCCTTCACCATTTTCAACATCTGAGCTGGTTCATCGCTAAAATTATCAGCTCAGTTCGACCTTCACCAGTTTCAGCAGCTAAGCTGGTACCTTACCAAAGTTAGTAGCCCAGCTCGTCTTCACCAGTTTCAACAGCTGAGCTGGTTCCTTACCAAAATTATCAGCTCAGCTCGTCATCACCAGTTTCAGCAGCTGAGCTGGTACCTCACCAAAGTTATCAGCTCAGCTCGCCATCACTAATCTCAGTAGTTGAGCTGGTACCTCACCAAATTAGCAGCTCAACTCGATCATCACCAGTTTTAGCAGCAAAGTTGGTACCTCACCAAAGTTATCAGCTCAGCTAGACCTCACCAAAGCATTTCAATAGAGTTAATGAATACCCTTTTTTGTACTAGCGACTGTCAAGAAGAGTGTATCTAGCTGCCCGAATTCTAAGCTAATGAGCTTGAACCTTGTTTGATGGCTCTTGCCATTTTTCAAAAAGTCGATGATCTCTGTCATCCATGAGGTAGGTGGAGGATCCACCTGGCACACTTCTTCAAAGTCTAGTGCAGAGCTTTCCATCTTAGTGATGTTGATGGAATTGAGTAATTCTGCTCCCTCAGATATAGCCAGCCTAGCTAGAGCATCTCCTAACGTGTTCCTTGATCGCGGTATCTGCTCGGTGAATCACTGAATATTCTCAGCTTGGTGATGGCTATTGTAAGTGCCATTTTTAGCCCCTAGATTAATGCCTCATACTTTGATTCATTGTTTGTGGCAGAGAAATGAAATTGCATTGCTGAGCAGAACAGCTGTGATGTAGGACTTTCAAGGACTATTTCTACTCCTGCTATAGTGTTGGTAGATGAACCATCTACATACATATACCATGGCTTACTAGGTGTTTGATGAACAATTTCTGAGAAAGTGAGCTCCACAATGAAGTCAGCCAAAGCTTGACCCTTTATAGCAGTCCTAGGTGCATAGGTGATGTCAAAATAATCGAGCTCCTCTGCCCACTTTAAAAGTTGACCTATTGAGTCTGGTCATAGTAGGATTTGCTTGAGTGGAAACATTGTCAAGACTTCAATTTGATGCTCAAAGAAGTAAGAGCGAAGCTTTCTTACACACATTACCAGAGTCAAAGCTAGTTTTTCCATGATAGGACATCGGTACTCAGTGTCACAAAATGCTTGGCTCACGAAGTAAATCGGTTGTTGCACTTTAGCTTCATTATGCACGAGTACCGCACTCATTGCCACTTCCAAAACTGCTAAATAAAGGTTTAGCTTTTCACCAGGGCTCAGTTTTGACAAGATTTGAACATTAGAAAGATATTCTTTAAGGTGCTCGAAAGCACTCTGGCAAGCCTCGGTCCATTCAAACTTAGCTCTTTTTATTGTATCAAAGAAAGGGTTGCATTTATCTGTGGCTCGGGAGATGAAGCGATTAAGTGATGCAACTCTGCCCGTAAGTTTTTGAACTTCTCTCTTATTTTGTGGAGGTTGCATATCCATGATTTCTTGGATTTTTTGAGGATTGGCTTCAATTCCTCACTGGCTAACCATGTAGCCTAAGAAATTTCCTGAGCTAACTCCAAAGGAACACTTTATAGGGTTTAACTTCATGTTGTAATATCTCAAAATGCAAAATGCCTCATACAGATTGCCAACATGATTTGATCTCTCTTGACTCTTCACTAGCATGTCATCCACATATACCACCATAGTCTTACCTAGCTGACTGGCAAACATCTTATTTACTAGGCGATGATAAGTAGCACCTGCATTCTTCATCCAAACGGCAAGTGGAGGTAGCAATACAAACCTCTCTCAGTCATTAAGGTTGTATCTTCTTGATCATCTGGGAGCATAGGAATCTAATGATAACTGGAATATGCATCCATGAAGGTTATTAGCTCATGTCCAGTGGTCGCATCAACAAGGTGGTCGATGTGGGGTAGTGGAAAACTATCCTTTGGATAAGCCTTATTGAGATCAGTGAAATCTACACATAGCCTATAGCTGATATTTGGTTTTCGCACAAGAACGGGGTTGGCTACCCAGTTTGGATAATAAGACTCCCGAACTAAATTGCTACCAAGTAACTTTTTGACTTCCGACTCCAAGACATCATATTTCTCTGGACTGAACTTTCGGCGCTTCTGATGAATTGGTACCAAGCTAGGATCCACATTCAAGCGGTGGCAAGCATGTCGTGGGTCAATTCCAGTCATATCTGCGGGGGTCCATGCAAAAACATCTATGTTTTGCTTTAAAAATTTAATCAATGCACATCTGTGGGGCTTTTGTAACTCAGACCCAATTTGTAACTCACGTTTAGGGCAATTTGGATCCACCCTGATAGTTTCGATCTCCTCCACAGGTGTAGTGTGTCACTTTTTTGATTTCCATCTTGGGTAAATTTCTCCCTCGGCCCCTATATCCTCCTCCATAGGTTCGAAGGCGATCCTTGGATTAGGGTCTTGAGGTTGTAAGACATGAGGTGGATTTTCTTCATCAATATCCATCGGATGTGGTCCAAGATGTTGAGCATCAGCTAGCAGTCCTATTTCCAAGTTCCCATCAATCTCCATCATGTTCATGGATGAAGAGTGTAGCATATGTGCACATTCTCTAACCTTTGTTTGATCTCCTTTGAGAGTAGCACATTCTCCTTCTGTACACAGAAACTTGATGCAATAGTGATAGGTGGATGCAGCTGCCTTGAAGGTATTTAGAAATATCTGTCCAAATATGCAATTATAAGTTAAAATTCGGCTAACCACTTTGAAAGTAATCACTTCGATGCGTCTATGTTGCCCGTTTGTGCTTTCCAGCTCCACTGCTAGATTGATCTGGCCTAGTGGTGTGGTGATAGCATCGCCGAATTCTATAATATTGTCATGACATGGACGGATATATTTTTCATAGTCTCCGAGCTTCTCCAAGGTAGTAGCGAATATAACATTTGTATAAGACCCAGTATCCACCATGAAGCGATGCACCTTGACTCCCATTATAATAGCATTGATGACTAAATCATCATTCTGAGGTTATAAGATTTCTGCTCTGTCTTCCTCGCTGCAAGAGAGCACACTTTGTGTTTTACTTGTTGACGCCACATCGCACATTTGTTACTTATTATCAAAGGCGCGTATCTCTTCCTTTCTTTTCTTCTTGGATAATCGAGAAAATGACTGAGCTCCACCAATGGAAGTGTCGGTATCAAATGAGCTTATCATCAAAATTTCTTTTCCTCGCTGCTCTGGGACAGGTGGAGGTGGTAGCGCTAGATTGTTCACTGCTTGTCGCTTATTTTCTTCCCAGTCAATATCTTTAGCTTTAGCAATATTGTCATACTTCCTTTTATGACCCTGAACTAGGTCTTCCAACTTTTCATCTTCATATAACTTCCATAACTCAGCATTAAGATCGCGACATTGGTCTGTATCATGCCCGATCGATTGATGGTATCGGCAATAGCATTGCTTATTGAGCTTAGCTTATTCTGCTATCATCTTGCGCGGTGCCCTTAAGAGTTTTTTATCCTTGATTTGGTAATAGATCTGTTCAGGGGTGAGGTTTAATACCTCATGCATCTCTTGTACCTGTTCTGTATCCGGAAAGGACTTGAATGCAGTTGGAGCTTTGTACTTTCAGTCTCCAGCTGGTTTTTTTATTTGATTTGCGTTCACATTTCTTATCATTCTTTCCCTGTTTATCAACCTTATCTTTCTTCTTTCGTCCTTCAGTGTTTTGCTTTAATGCTTCATCAATTACACTAGTTTGCTCAGCTTGCTACATGAATTCAACAAACGTCTTAGGACAATTCTTGCTTAAAGACTTCCATAACCTAGTGCCCACTCGTAGACCCACAGTTACAAGAAGGACTGCAGCTTCATCTCCTATTTTTTCACCATCAAGGAGGACATGGTTGAAGCGGTCAACATATGCCTTAGTTGACTCGTCGGCTCCTTGTTTGATATTAGCCAAGCTCTGCTTAGGTGTTCTACGAACACTAGATCCAGAGAATTGCGACAAGAACAAGTGTGTAAGCTCTGCCTAACTAGTGATCAAGCTTGGACTTAGAGAATAAAACCGTTGATGCGCTCGATCACCTAGTATGAGTGGAAAGTTTTTGCACTGTGTGACTTCAGAGCTACCCTGAGCCATCATCCGAGACACATACTTGTTTAAATGCACATGAGGGTCGGAATTACCATTGTACACTGGAATATGAGGGATCTTCAACTTTTGTTGCACCAGCTCAAGTAATATGTTGGAGGCAAAAGGTGACTGTCCCGGCACCAAGGTGGGCAAACCGAACTCAAGTCGTTGCCGCTCCTCAATTTCTTCCATTCTTTTCTTTAAGAGGTGGAACTCCTCCATCTCTCTTCTTACCTCTTGAGATTGAGGTAGAGCTTGCATCGGAACATTGTTCACACTATGGGCCATGTTTGGGTCATCAATACCCTTATTTTTCTTTCCTTTCATCACTGACTTTTCTTCATCTACTCGATCCGGGATGAACTGAGTTGTCCGAGATCTCTCTCTACGCTCGCCAATCATTTGACGAGCATTTTTTATTATTTTCCTTCCCAGTCTTGCAAAAGCTGACTTTCTAACTGGTACTCCCGATTCTGCTGTCTCACTTTGAACATCATCGAGGTCTATTCTATTCTTCGCTTTTGCCGTGGCAGGGGCTCTTTCTTCAACCTCGGGCCTTAGTTTAGTTGTTTGCTCAACCTTAGAAAGATGTAAAGCTAACACATCCATCATCTTTCCGAGGACCTCAGGATTATGAGGTAAGTCTGTCGTATCGAGGTTGGGAATGATATCTCGCTCAGCTACCCTAGATGTTTGCGGGTGGAACTGATCTTTCCCCAGGGTGGCATTCACATGTTCATGCTGATCAACCATTCCGAATAAGTTCCTTAAAGGTTCACTCTCAAATTTTGTCAAGTCTAAGCTGTAGTGGCCATCCTTCTAGCACCAAATGTTGATAATCAGTTCTTAACCTTAGCTTATGTAATAATCAAGACTGATTAAACATAAAGGATATTCAGAATGATTAGTCGAGCTATTAATTAGATAGGATAAGTAGTAACGTAACTAGCTAGTTGCATGTAAATTATGTCAGAGAATCGGCATGGTGTCCATTACTTGTCCAATTTTCAAATTGAATTCTATGTACACCATGTGAGGGCTATTTATAGGCAAAAAGCCTAGGGAATGTAATCATTAGGTCTATAGTCATAGACCCCTAGCCTTCATGAGTCAGCACCCTGTTATGTTGCCAAACCAGCGAGCTGCCACTTAAGCCTGGACACGTGGCGCGATTGTATTCAATGTAGTTTGCATGATTCAGCCGAGGTGAGCCACCTTAGCTAGTCAAGCCGAGTTGAACCACCTGAGTTGAGGTCGATTGGATTGAGCTAGCAGAGCTGACCTAGTCGAGCTAGGCTAGCTAGGCTGAACTAGCCGGGCTGGGCTACCTGAGCTGAGGTTGATTGTGTTGACCAAGTGGAGCTAAACTAGCTGAGCTGGACCACCTGAGCTAAGGTCGATTATGTTGACCAAGTAGAGCTGAACTAGCTGGGCTACATCAGCTAGGTTGAGCCAACTGAGCTGGTCAATAGGTTGAACAGAAGGTCTCTTAGTCGAACAGCCATGCGCAGTCTCACCGTTTTGAGCATAACTTTCACATTCAAACTCTGATTTGAGTGATTTTTACGCCAAACGATCCTCTCTTCCGTGACTTTTTAACCGTATATGACAAAACCCGTTTGAACTTCAACATGAATACAGAAAAATTAAGCAAGATAAGCATGCATTTTCTAGTATTTTGCACAAGTTGCTCATTTTCTCTAACTATACACTTTTGCACATTTTTCCCCTTGAGCCTAGGACCGAGCTCGCTGAAGTGCTTTAGAAGATTTCTTGAATTACTTAAGTTAATTCAAGGTGCATCGGATTGTTAGATTAATACTTAATTACTCCGAGTAATTGCGTAATTAATTGCACCTTATCCACAGGTAAATCATGAGGTTTGCCTTAATGTATGATTTCGTTCAAGAAAGCAAAGAAATTCGAATCTTGGTTAAGGCTTATAAATGTAATTTTTCAATTTTTATAGTTATACATTATTTCAATTGTACTGTGAAATGGTTTGAAATAACCTAATGCAAATAGTAGTGATATGTGGATGATATATGAAATTCACACAAATTAATAATACAACTAAAATATGCGACCAACATTTCTCTCTAATGAATTACGAATTACACATTAAATAATAATATTTTTTAATTCACGTTGCATAAAACAAATGATACATTTGAAAGCGGATAGAGGAAGTATCATCTCTTTTTGTTATATTTCTCTCATATTCATATTTAAAAAAAATATTTTATATTATTTCTGCCTCGGTTCATTTTTCTCTCCACAATTTAAATTTTTATAATATTTTAATTTTAAAATTATCTTATCTTATAATCACAACGTTAATATTTAAAAGATTAAATTTTTAAAAAAATAAATAAAAATTGAAACTTTTATTTATATTTTTGATAAAGTAAATATAAACTCAAAAACTAAAACAACAAAGTAATTAAAAGGAAAAAATCCTTCTGTGCATCGCACGGGAGAATTACTAGTAATACAAAAAAATATTACAAAATAAAACATGCTAGCGACGTGCAACGCACGTCCAAAATATCTAGTCCCAATAAAAGTGCCATGTCTATGTAAAACATTTTATTCCCATATTAACCTCAACTATTTTCTCTTATTACGCCCTTGGCCTTAGTTTTAATTAATGGACCTTAATTAATTATAGATACGCAAGCTTATTAGGAAATCTGAAACGTTTGCATTTTTATCAGTTTTTGCAGAAAAATAAGAGAGTGTCGACTGCCTTTTGGTCTTCAGTGCTACAAATCCACAACATATCCAAGTCATTTCATTCTCTCCTGCATTAGGATTGAGAGAGTTTTCATTCCAAATCCCATGAAAAATGGCTACATCCGCCTTCAAATCCACTTCCATAAGAGGCGAAGGTGTCAGGCCCACCTCCTGCCTCTGCTTCACGGTGGCGCTCCCACAGTGTTTGTGCTATATCTGTGGTGGTGGTTATTCTGGTGAGCAGAAGGGTCGTTCTGCTACACGGAATTCCAGAAAAGGGGTCAACTGAAGTTTGTCGAGGGTTCGAGGGGGATCTGCATCTACAACCACAAACTTACTATTTTCAACTCAAGAATGCATTATTTGTTGTTCACCAACCATTAATTCGTATTAGGCTCTTCATTATCAGTAAGGTAAGACCTTGATCTTAATATAGTTACAATGAATCATTCTAAATTTTTACTAATATGAATCACTGCATTAAAGAGATGACACTTATGATTTCATAATACATACTTAATTTCAGTATGTGAAGTTTCAACTACCCTAATAAACATTTTATGTGTGATATGGGAAATGTTGGTGCAAAGTTGTACAGAGGCTTAGATAATTGATAGCAAACAAAAGCTGGGATTATATAGTATGGAAGTTGAGCAATGGCAACATGTGACTGCTCATTATTTCATTGTTTATTATTATTTTAAAAATAGTGGTGGATTTTTTAAAAATAAACTTTTTTTTTTCTGATTAGCTTATCTAGATAAACATAGAGTGGATGTATTGTTGTTGTACTGAAAGTGATACTTGATGATTTAGATTATTTGTTTTCAAGTATATTTTTCTACTACTCTTTCTTATAGAGATGTTACATTTTGACATCTAAGGATCGAATCTCATGATTTATTAAACCTGCTTCCTTCTTTCATTGTATTGTATTCAGGGTACGCCTTTCTCCATAGCTTTGTTTTTTGCTGTGGTATATGCACACTTGAAGATTATGAAGAGGGAGGCATGGTCTGACTTAATTGACTTTGGAACCCAGTTGTTGATGGAGTTACCATTGCAAGTGAGGTATGTCGTATGTATCATTCTTTTGCATAAAAAATAGTTTAATTGAATTGCTTCTTAATTAGTATATCATTGTAAAATTAGCATCAATTTTGTTCACTTTTTTGAATTACGAACAATATTGTGAATATGAGATTGAGCAAGATATCTAAGCTCATTTTAATTTTTCTTTGGTATACAACAAATATAGGGCCTTAATAATCTTTTTTTCTATTTTTAGTTCATTATGACAAAGAATCAAAATGGTAGGGTTAATATTGAACGAGGAGATTAGATAACAGTTGGAAAAATCATTTTCACATATGATGGAAGAGATGGATTTTGAAGGCTTCCTCAGGGTAGGTTTTTCTCTATACTCTGCTTTCATTTTTTAATTTTAGCTTTTGAAAAGTTTAAACTTGGTGTTATGATCAATTATAAACCAAGTCTTCGTAGTTGCTTTGATGAAGCTAGACGGAGTAGAAGGTCAGGAGATTAATAAACAATTATTTAGCTTTGTTGTTGTTTTATCTTTTCTAAATATGATTAATATCTATTAGTCTATTTACTGTCGTTTATTTTTATTGATAGACTCGAATTCTTGAAATTAACTCTATTAATATCTCATTCTCTAGCCTTTGTTGTTGAGAACTATTGGGGATCATCTGCAACAATTGGATTGCGGTTGCGACTACAGATTAGTTTGGCGAATACATTTCTCGAAAGGTGCTTCTTTGTAACCTTAAATTTATTGGAAGCGTTAATAATCTGTATTTTCTTTATTTCTTTACTTGCATACTACAATTTTTGGAGTTACATATGAAATTAAGTACTCCATTTGGTGCATTTTAGGTCCAGTGGCAGAAAAGGTATTAACTATTAAGTGGACCAAGTTGATACTCTTTTGCATGTATGTGGAAGTAGACAAACTTGCTCCAAATAAATTTTTGATTGTTATAGTTTATTCTTCTGTGAACTTGCCTAAAGTTTTAAAGTATTGTTATTCATTGCAATCTGTTTGTATGAATAAACAAAATTTTAATTTTAAATTTGTAAATGGATGTGTAAGTGAAATGGAGAGAGGATGGTGACTTGGAGATGAGCTTTGGGCGGGATGCTTTGTTTGGAAGTTGGAGTTTCACTTTCATCTCCAAAAGTAATCTTGAAAAGAAATCGGTGTTTAATTGGTAAAGCCTTGATTTTTTGGGTAGACTAATAATGGCTTTAACAATCCTTTAAATCCAGAAATCTTTTGGTAGTACCAATCCTTTTGGTGCATAGACCGGGAGTTCCATTTTCGGCGGCATGTCTACTGGAGTATTTGGTGCACAATCTTCTTCTCCTTTAGCTCGCAAATTTAGCTCTTTCAGATTATGTTTCAGTGATTTTATATATTGAATTTGGTATTTAAATTTAGTTTTTTGCATTGTAGATTCGTAAACAGCATGGTGCCGAGATATTTGGTTGCAATGCTATTGACTTAGATAGACGAAAGAAAAAGATAGAAGAGAATAAGGGGCTCAGAAGTAGGGAAATCATAGTTGCGGTGCGACCCATATGAGGTGCTTTGGGTATCTAAGGGTTCCTCTGATCAGAAGATTAGAACTGCTTACAGAACTCTTGCTCTCAAGTCAGTTTTTGTCACACCCCGAATTTATAAAGAGATGTTCACATATTATTTTCTTAAATATTACAAATAAATAGGGCATGACTAAAAATATTTTTTTGATAAACAAGTAATAATGCACCGAAGAAAATCCTTTTAGGAATAAGTCCTATAAGTTTTACAAAACTTTATTCAAATAGTGCAAGGTGAAAAGAAGTTAAATAGAGATCTGGTCCTTTAAGTTTGAACTAACTCTAAACAGTATTTACAGTTGGACACAACGAACTGCCGGCATTTAGTCAATCTTGAAAGAAGACATATAATATTCAAAAAATTTTAAACAACTCCTAGCAAGTAACAATCAGTTCATCATTGTTTATTTGTAAACTATAAATGAAATAAATTAAAATACGTAAACTTAAACTTATAGGATGGGTGGACAACGCAACCATGTCTACAATCAATTAATTAATTACCACATACTTCTCGAAGGATGCAACGAAAACAAATTTCTAAATACCCATTATAAGTACAATCTGTACATAAAAGTACAAGTATGACTCCAAGCTTTTACCAAAATTTTGGGTAATGCCCCCATGCAAGGATCAACTTAACTTGTACTATACACCAGTACTATCTAATTACTACTCCCATCACACAATACAATGAAATAATATGGCATGCATGTTTGAAGTGTACTGCAAGATACTAACCAACTTTGTACAACCCACTAATCTAGCTATGTTTCTTAATAAAGTTTAAAGAAAAGAATTGGTTGCAATATGGACTCTGGCCACTACTGACCACAACAAAAGTTACGCAATATTAAAATAAAAATTTTATCACGTACCTACATTTTTTCTATCCACGTGCACTCCATATTACAGTGATCACCGATTGATTCAAACGCATAAAATTAACAAGTTCGTATGACGAATCTGTCACCCGCGCTCATTCTATCCCAGACATGGACAAATTATTAACAGACAATTCGTGACAAGTGATTAACACATAATACTGAATTCTCAAAATACCTTAAATAATATTAGTGAAACTCAAAATACTTAACAATACTGAACACTCAGAACATAAAGACGTGACAATTCAGACTCAAAAGAATTTCCAAATAAATAAGAAAGTTTGTAGCATACGAGCTGCTGTTTATTAAAACGTCTTTTTTAGTCTCCTCGCCTACACGCCCCCGTTCGTACACTTTCACCACACTTAACCTGAGATAAGATAATTATCGGGATGAACAACCACAAGCTCAGTGAAGACTTAATCATGCTTACATAAGTCAAGCAATTCATGTGCGAGTATTTAATTTCACTTACAATACAATCTTGTCATGTCAATAAGAAACCTTTTGGTCCATCATTCATATAATGTTACGATATCACAATTTATTTTGTGATAAGAGTAAGGAACCATTACGGCCCAAACTTGTGATGAGAGTAAGGCACCATTATGGTCCAAACTTGCAATAAGAGTAAGACACCATTGCATATACAATTCACATATGAAATAATTCAACATTCTTAAGATGAGAAAATCCTCACCTTTTTTTGCATGAAGTCTAAGTTTGAGTACTAACGTCACGATTAGGGTCACCTTCAAAACCTATAAATACATGACCGATCTTTACTCACGTGACATCATATAATTATTGTAAAACTAATCTGTAAATTTACGTAAGGGTTGCAGATTGACAATATTAGGGTTAGGGTTTATGGTTAGAAGTAGAAAAGAAAAGCAAGAATCAAATTTCGATTTCCCACGATGACGCAGGAAGAAGAAGGAAAGAAACGCAGAAGGAAAAGGAAAGAAAAATAAAAGAGAAGGAAAAATGTGAGAACATTACCTCTCTTCTGTTTGCAGCCGTGTGAAGCGAGTTCTGTGTTTGTAGAAAATAAGAAGGAAATAGTAGAATTTAACTTATATCGGCAGGGCTGGGCAATATACCAGTGAATATCCTTTCATAGAATTTAACAAATTTCCCTAAATAGGGGAGTTGATAAGAGGAAAAGATATATTCTTTAATGAAGATCACGATTTGATTTCTTAAGGAGTAAGAAATCATATTCTGCTTCTATTTTTAACTTACAGTGGATTGAAAATGTATGGGCTGGGTTGAATAATGGGCTTTAAGGATTTACATCCTACCCTTCTAATACAAATTTTATCCTCAAAATTCCATAATGATATAAATGTCTTACCCGAAATGAAAGAGGGATATCTTGCTTGTATTTCATCTTCTCTTTCCCATATAGCCTCATCTTCCGTGTGTCGACTCTATTGAATTTTGATGAGTGGCACATCATGACTTCGAATTCTTTCGACCTTTCGCTCCATAATGGATACAAGTTCTTTTTCATATGTTAGGTCCTTGCCAATCTCCAACGTCGAGAAGTTCACCACATGGCTAGTATCTTGAACATATTTTCTCAACATCAAAATGTTGAAAATATTATGCACTGAGGATAACTTGGGTGGCAAAGCCAAGCGATAGGCTAGATCTCCAATTCTCTTAAGAATTTCAAATGGACCAATGAAACGGGGTCTTAGCTTCTCTCTTCTTCCAAATCGTATGACACCCTTCGTGGGAGCCACCTTTAGAAAGACATGATCTCCAACTTCAAAATGTAAATCTTTTCTTCTTTGATCAGCATATGACTTTTGTCTATTTTGAGTAGACTTGATCCTTTCCCGAATGATTCTGACCATGTCCACTACTTCTTTTATTAGTTTGGGTCCTAGGACAACCTTCTCACTAACTTTATCCTAATACAATGGCGATCTACACTTCCTTCCATAGAGCGCCTCATAAGGAGCCATCTTGATAGTGGCTTGATAGCTGTTATTGTAAGCAAACTCAACCAAAGGTAGAAAATTTTTCTATGCTTCATCCATGTCAAGTGTGCAGGCTCTTAACATGTCTTCCAAAATCTGTATTATTCTCTCTGATTGCCCATCAGTTTGTGGATGATAAGCTGTGCTGAAGTTCAGTCTAGTTCCCATGGCCTTGTGCAGACTTACCCAAAACCTTGAAGTAAAGTGCGTATCTCTATTGCACACTATTGAAATTGGTACGCCGTGAAGCTTCACTATTTCTTGTATATACAACTGAGCAAACTGCTACATCTTGAATGTCATCTTTACGGGCAAGAAGTGAGCTGACTTGATCAAACGATCAACGATGACCCATATGGCATACTTTCCCTTTGAAGATCTTGGAAACCCATGACAAAATCCATGGTAATTTGCTCAGATGAGTGTGTAAATTTACGTGTTTTAATCTTTGATTCGTGTGATAATGATGTAAGATTTGATCTTAAATCAAGATAAATCAAGTTGTATTATAGAAAGTCATGAATCAGGTATGTTTGAGTCCGTTTGAGTGGATTTTCGAAGGAAAATAGATTAGAAGTGATCAGAATCGGAGAAAGTGAGTTGAAGGCACCCAGTTCGACCATGTAGGGATGCGGTTCGACTAGCAGCAAAGTGGTTCGACCAGCATCCCTGGTCGAACCAGGTGAAGAGAAGCATGATGAGAGTGTAAATTCACATATTTTGGGCTCTGATTTATGTGGGAATTGAGTACGATTGAGTCTTTTATTAAGATAAATTGGTTTGTTTATGAAAAAGGCACGAGTCAGAGGGTACAAGGGATTTTTGAGCATATTTGTACAGGAAAACAGGTCTAAAAGGCAAGGAATTAGAAGACACAATTTTTTAGGCAATTTCGAAGGCCGTTCGACCTCAAGACCTTGTTCACCAACATCACTTTGGTCGAACGAGGTGGCCAAGTCAAGCAGAATACGTAGATTCATTCAGATAGCTTGTTTGACTAGAATCATTGTGGTCGAGCAGATAAGTGAAGTCAAACAAAATGTGCAAAACTTACAGTGAGCTTGCTCGACCATTGCTCGAGTTGAAGGCCTTGCTCGACCAGTCACTGCTTGGTCGAATGGATTCTCGCTGTTTCTATTTTTGGAAATTTCAGATCTCTTTTACCAAATTTGACGTGTGCTTCAAGCAAAAGCCCATCCTAAGCCCATAAGGAGGTTCCATGAGTATAAAAGAAGAGCTTTCGCAGGAGAAAAAGGGGACACATCAATCATCATCCATCTACCACCAAAATCCTACCATCATCCGAAGGAGACGTGAAGAGAGGTTCATCTGGCGCGTCAAGTAAGATCATACCAATCAACCATGATTGTTCCTAGATCAATCATGGGCTAGAGCCTCTCCAGTAATTCTAGGGTTATGAAAGTTTTATGAGTTAATTGAATTTCCATGGGTAAACTTCGTACAATACTACTTGTGGAGATTGTGCCTTTTTAATTCATAATCATGATCGTTTTTGTGAATCATTAACTTTTATATAGAGTCTGAATACATATCTTAGTTATTGATTGAGTGCGTTTACTGCTGAGTAGGATTACATGTTATAATTCTAAGTGAATGGATTCCGAAGTCTTATTAGAACTATATTATATAAATACTTGTTAATTGAATCTTATTCGGGTTAATAATTAGGATAAAAAGTATAACTTCATAGTACCTATAAAGGAAGATCATATCGGGTTAGAGTACTAAGTGCATGAGAAATAATTGATACTGATAGTACCTAGAAAGGGGGTGAATTATATCTCTTGCTCCGAGGATATTCATACGTGTCATACGCATGTTTACTTGTATCTATAGGGTGAACTTGCATGGTTTAGTGATGCTTCCATAACCACAAGGTAGATTCGGACATCAATGCATGGAAAAGAAATTAATAAGTAAAACTGGATAACCCGAAGAACTACTTAACTTCTTACTTGATCACCACTGGATTTTCTCTATTTCTTGTTTATTTAATTTGCTATTTATATTATTTGTTATTTAGTTTCGAAACTTTTTCAAACCAAATCTGCCAACATAGTCTTAGTTAATTAGAATATAATTAAGTTGATAACAATCCGTCCCCTGGGTTCGATAATCACTTGGTCGCCTGTCGAAACTACAATTGATATCCTTTACACTTGGGGATAATTTTGTGTGTTGAGAAAATGTTCATCAAAGAGTCAAGAGTATGGTTCGACTACGACACTGTGGTTCGACCAAGCACAGTAGGTCGAACCATGGTCGAACCAGAAGAATAAGTTTTTGCAGTTGCAGTTCGACCACGAAGCTTCAAGTTTGTCCTACCGTTCGAGTGGAACCGGCTACCCGCCAGTGCTGTACAGGTCGATTCGACCTGTGATTTGACCATCTTGATTGGTTCGACCTGGGATCTTGGTCGAACCGATGCACTAGACACATTCGGATCCATATTTTTACACCTTCAGTGCATTTTCGCTAAAAAAGTCTATCCTAGGTTCGTAAGGAGAGCTCACAAGTATAAAAGGAAGACCATACGCCAGGTGAAAGGGAGTTTACCACCACCTTCATTCTACAAAACATCTGAAACACTACCACCATCCATGAAACTGTGGAGAGAGATTCGCCTATAGAATTAAGTGAGAACCAAGTGAAGATTCAAGATGGAGAGAGACGCAACGACGCCCGCGTCTAGGGTTTACTTTGCATCTTAATTTATCTTGTAATTTTCAAGACTATGGGTAAGATCTATCCAACCACCATGATTGTTCTTCGATCAATCATGGGCTAGAACCGCTTCGGTAATTCTAGGGTTTTTGAAGGTTTTATTAGTTAATTGAACTTCCGTGTTTATTCTCCGTGCAACACTACTTGTGGTTTATTTTTTATAAGATTATGCATTTTTAATTCATACTCAGAGTTATTTTGTGCATCATTAATTGTTATGTAGAGTCTGAATACATATCTTGATTATTGATTGAGTGCTTCACTGCTGAGCTGGATTACATGTTATGATTCTAAGTGAGGGGACTCCGAAGTCTCATTAGAACTCTCTTATATGAATACTTGTTAATTGAATAATGTTCAGGTTAATAAGTAGGACAAAGAGTATAATGTCATAGTACCTATAAAGGGAGATCATATCGGGTTAGAGTACTAAGTGCACGGGAAATAATTGATACTGATAGTACGTAGAAAGGGGGGTGAATTATATCTCTTGCTCCTAGGATATTCACACATGTTACACGCTTATCTGCTTGTGTCTATAGAGTAGATTTGCATGGCTTAGTGATGCGTCCATATTCCAAAAGGCAGAGTCGGACATTGATACACAGAAGGGAAATTAATGAGTAAAACTGGATTGCCTGAAGGACTACCTATCTTCTCACTTATTCACTTTTGTTTGATCTCTACTGCTATTTATTTTAATTGCTCTTTTAATTATTTCGTTATTAGTTACTTAATCATACAATTATTTTGCCATAATAGTCTTAAGAAGTTAGAATATAATTAAATTGATAATAATATGTCCTTTGAGTTCGATAATCACTTGGTCGCTTATCAAAGCTACGATAACATCCTTCACACTTGTGGATTAATATTGTGTGTTGACAAAATGCTCATCAAGTTCTTGGCGCCGTTGTCGGGATTGACATTAATTTTTAATTTATTATTTCTAGTTTAATTGAGACTATGTTATTCTTGTCTTTAATTTCTAATACTTATTTTTCTTAGGTGTACGCTCACTAGGTCAAAGGTAGGTGATTTAGAACCTTATAATCCGGAGATTGGAGCATCGTCAAGGAAGAAGAAGGGGAAGAAGAAGATGAATAAGAATGTTGAACCAACAGAGTCTCTTAATTTAGGAGTTGAAGTTGACGAGCTGAATCTGCAAGCAACTGAAGCTGCGACCGAAGTTAACTTGGAAGCAGAAGCAGTCAACTTGGTGGCGAATTCGAATAATCTTGCCATTGGTAAAGTATTTAAGAATAACGGTGGAAGCAATGCGGGGCTGTTAGGAGCAAGAGGGGCTGGTGCAGATTTTGATCTACACCCTGCTCTTATCAGCATGATTGAATGGATTCCCTTCTCTGGGGGAACTTTTGAAGATCCTCAGCAACATCTGAATAAGTTTCTTGGTTATGTAAGTACACAAAAGGATGCAGGAGCTCATGAGGATGCGAGGAGGATCATCATGTTTAAGTTCTCACTGAATGAAAAGGCAAGAGATTGGTACAATAATCTCAATGCTGCTGAATGCGATACCTGGGAGAAATTGAAATTGAAATTCTTGGAGCGTTACTGATAGGGGTTTTCTCAACACACAAATTAATCCTCAAGTATAAGGATATCAATTGTATTCGCGAAGATGACCAAGTTACAATATCGAACCCAAGGGATGGTTAAATATCAATTTCGTTATCTTCTAGTGTATTTTAGACTATGTTTGGTAATTGTAAAGGTTTAATGGATAATAACTTCTAATCGAAATAGCAAAAGAAATAGTAAGAGTAGAGAAAAGTGAGTTGTGATCAATAAGAATAATAGGTAGTTCGTCGGGTCATCTAGTTTCACTAGCAATTCATATTTTCATGTGATGGTGTCCGACTCTGCCCTGTGGTTTGTGGACGCATCACTAGACCATGCAAGTTTACTCTATAGACACAAATAAATATGCGCTTGACACGTGTGAATAACATCAGAGCAAGAGATATGCTTCACCCCCCTTTCTAGGTACTATCATAATCAATTATCTTCTACGTCTAGAATCTAACCCGATTTGATCTCCCTTTTTAGGTACTATAAAGTTATACTCTTCATCCTATTCATCAACCCGAATTTAATTCAATTCATGAATATTCATATAAGACGGTTCCAATAAGACTTTGGAATCCCTTCACTTAGAATTATAACAATAAACCCTGCTCAGTAGTGAACGCACTCAATCAATAACCATGTTATGTATTCAGACTCTACACAACGATCATTGATACACAAAACGACTATGAGTATGGATTAAATATGCAATCTTATATAAAACAAACCACAGGTAGTGTTGTACGGAGTTTTACACACGAAATACGAATTACATCATGAAACTTTCATAACCCTAGAACTACCAAGATGGTTCTAGCCCATGATTGATCTAGGAACAATCATGGTTAGATTGATCATTCTTACTTGAACCTTCAGCGAACCTCTGTCACATCCCTCCGGATGGATCACCACCTCTACTCTTGTCTCTCTTATGATTGACGATCAAAAGCTCTCTTCATTCTCTGTATGAGCCTCCTTTTATACTTGTAATCACGTCTCTAGGGCTTGGAATGGGCTTTCTAAGTGATCTCACGCGTTTCGGCCTCGAAAATCCGGATAAGGTAAGTTCTCGCGCATAGGTTCGACCACGTCAAACAGGTCGAACAACTGGCCACAGGTCGAACCCCAAGTCGAACCCCGCTACTGGAAGAATTCTGCACAGGTTCGACCTTCTGGACAGGTCGAACCACTTAGGCCTTGGTCGAACCCCAGGTCGAACCTCAGCACTGGACAACTCCCGCTCCCGATTCGACCAACTGGCAAGTCGAACTCAAACATCATGGTCGAATCCTCTTTCCTGCAAACTGGTTCGACCATGGTTCGACCTGATGGACAGGTCGAACCACTCGAGTCGTGGTCGAATCCTCTTCTGTCAGCTCAGCAATGTTGGTTCGACCTGCTGGAGAGGTCGAACCCTCCTCCAACCAGGTCGAACCCACCTAATTCTTGGGCGGTTCGCGTGGCTTCGACTTCGTCTCTTCGATTCTTGGCTCTTTCACTCCGTTTTTGCTAAGAAAACACTCAAATAGCTCCACTAACACCTGATTCATGCTAATTCACAATATATATAGGTTTTCCACCTATTTCCACATCAAAACTCTCCAAAACTAGCACAAAACATAGCACCAAACTTGTGAATTTACACACTCATCAAACCCCAAACTTGCATGTTGCTCGTCCCGAGGCAACCAATTTAAACCACAGGAGTCGTGTATAATTCAACAAGATCTAGTACAACACATATTACACATGCCACTTCATTGAATCAAACAAGAATTACTTGCATCATATATTTCACTCATGTAAAATCAATCCAATCACACACCATTCGGAGTACTAAGTAATCTCGCTGACAAGATAAGTCTTTACTCTCTTTCGCTCGTGCGTGAGGCACTATAGGCTAGTATAAACACTCATATCAATTCATATTCACGCGTAACCATAAGCTTGGCAAAGGTCTCAAAAATCAAGTTACATTAGATTAATACTAGGATCACAAAGGACTTGTTTCTAGGTTGTAATGTTCGCTCTTTTGAAAGGGTAGGAAAATTTGGTCATAGTGACTTAAGACACTAGTAGAGAGTTACCTTGGAGGTTCTTGATTTCTCATTCGGCTTCATATTCTCCTCCAATTCTTCTCTTGCACTTGCAATTTTCAATTTTCCTTCTCTTCCTTGCATCAACATCATTCTTCTTTTGATCGCTCGGGTACCAGTTGTAGGCACTACCCTTCTCTAACATCGTTCGACTGCTTCTTAAAAACTTCAAGCCCCATGTATAAGCAATTCGGGGTACCAATTTCAGGCACTACCCATAACAAGATTTAACCATGCACTTTTCTTACTAAACCTCATTCCATCTTCCTTTTCTTCTTCCACACTTATTCACCTTACTCTCTCTACCAATGAATAGGGTATTTTCAAAGCTCAAATAAGGTAATTAAGGCTCTTATATTTGGCTTGCCAAAGAAAAAGTTTTTAAAAGGCTCAAACAGGGCTACCAAAGATTTATAAAATCATTAGGAAAGGTAAAATTTGGCTAAGTGACTCAATTAATCAACAATGGCCTAAGATCATATCCTAATATTTCATCAATTGTAAGTTTCATATAAGACTCCAAGCCAAGTTCTAGAATACGTTCATACGAATGATTCTCTCAAAAATAAACTATCATGATTAATCATGATAAAGGCTCAAATCCTCACATAGGTAATCAATTCCTAATACTCCTCATAGCACATAATCAAAATCAATTCCTCATGAATTCCATATACTTAACAAATTATTCATGCTCTTTCCAATGAAAATAAACACGTAAACACATGAATGCACAGAATCAATAACCCATATACAAAACAATGATACAAGATCAACTATATCAAGTACATGCCACTCACACATGAATCACACCCTAATCTGTAAAAATAAAAAGAAGAATGGGAGATAAGATGACTCGGAGAAGCCAAAAGAAAACCTGAAACTACTCCCTAGGAGCATCATCATCCTCATCATCATCGTCATCCTCATCCATCCTATTTTCCATAGCTCGGCACAGACTGGTAATGTGCTTATCCATCATATCCACTCGACTACTCACTCTACAAACACGCTCATCCAAGGCAGAGTACCTTTCGTTCAGCGTGGCGTAGTTGGCGTTAGCGAGCGCGAGCTGCCTGTTCGTCTCCTGCTGTGCAGCTACTACCGCGATCAGCTGCTCATGAATCAAGCGAAGCTGCTCCCGGGTACCTGGAACTGCTCGCCGCTGCTGCGGTACCGGAGCATGCTGAGGCGCATCATGCTGCTCTCCTTCCAGAATCTCCATCTCCGGCTGCTCATCAACCTGATCCTCCTCTTCAGGCTGCTGTGGCTGAGGTGGACGGAACTCTCCTTGATCAACGGTCTGCTGTAACTCAGCCATCCTCCCCTCAGCACACATCTGTGCTACCACTCTCCAATCACCACCCGACTTCACTGCCACGGATAAGGCGGTATGTCCAAGAGAATTCATTAACTTATTCCTTGCTTCCCGAATAGTTATCAAGTTGCTCACGTCGAAGGGGAACATAAATTCGAAAGGCTTGAGACCCCTCGTGAAAAACCAATCTCCATTTCTAAAATGGGCAAATCCTCCATTCGCGCACGTACTCATCATCAAATCGGGTTCTCCTTCTACTGGTGTAATGCCGGTGAGATCCAAGTTGTAATGCTCAGCCACGATCGTCAATAACCCTCCTATATTCACATTTTGAAATCCAATGGTCTTGAATCGATTCAGCTGCGCAATAAAATAAGCTCCAACATTGTACTTCACCCCGTTTAGCATACACCACAAGGCGTAAAGCTCTCCTCTAGACACAACACTCCCCTCCGAGCGGGCGAATAACGTGTTGCTCAAGACGCGGTCCATGTACCTCAAGACTGGGTTCTTTATTGCGGAAGCACGAGCCTGTCTGGTCTTATAATCACGAATCTCCCCAGTGATCTCCCTCCAAAACCGTTTTACACTGAATGCAACATTTTCTAAACGAGGGATCTCTAAAGGCGTCTCAAACAGCTCATTGAAATCCTCAGACGTCCATCTTCTACTCACTCCGCCAAGCTAAAACGTACACCGATATGGGTACCCAAGCGGGTCCTTCTCCATCTCAAGTGAGCAAACTACTTCCGCTGTAACATGGAAGTACGTCGGCCTCTTCAATTCCATGAATCTTCGGATCCTTACTTGATCAAACATCCAAAATATATCATTTCCTATTCTCATTATCCTCATCGCTTCATCATCTTGGTATCGAGTGCGAGCTATCTTGTCTGAAACTTCTTCCCACTTCTCTTTGATCTCATCCCAATCTTGCATTTGAATCTTGAAGTTGTCAGGTAAACGATCTTGTAGCCTCAGTTTCCTTGTCACTTTGTCCAAATTTGAAGGCCTGTCATGACTCTTCTTCGATCTTTCCTCCTCTGCCTTTCCTTTTCCTTTACTTGATCCTTGTCCCTTTCCTGAAAACAAATACTTCAATCCAACCAACAAGACAAGAAAGCAAGTATTTTACTAGCACATCACATACTCTACTCAAGACTTCAAGCATCAATGCATATTCACACAAACTATCATCTCAACACCACTTGCTTATTCAACATGCTCAAAACATCTTCAATCACACCTTCCTTATGTTGGCGTTCGATCGTTTGGTTAACGTGAACCGTTAGCATACCATGCGTTTCTAACACAGCGGAAGCAATAAATCATAGAAATGATTACCGTTCACCAGGGTATGTTGATGAAGATTAATTCTCGCAGGCAGTCTGCGCAGTCCCACGAGAATGGCCATAACTTCCTCGTCTGATATCGTAATTGAGTGACCTTTGCGTTCAGACGATCCTCTCTTCGAGTCAGTATATTGATCATCAAATTCTGAGCACTGTACGAATTTATACAAATTTTGCAAGGTCGCGGACAGCAGCAAACTAACTTCTGATCTTCTGCTGTATGTTCCAAGTCCGATCTCGACGTCGTGTGGGCGACGATCTACGAGACCTCCTCAATCAGCTCTCAACCCTCATCACACGTGAATAATCAATTAGATTAGATTAGATTTTCAGATAAGCTGAGGTGACTTATATACATGGGCTACAGCAGGGACCAGGAGGAGAAATTGGGTTGGGCCTCCATTTGGCTTAAGTATCCAAGCTTAGCCCAAAGCTTATACTTAAGTCCAATAATAATAATATATTCCACTAAAATATTATTATTGCACTACCGTACCAATCCTAAAATTACGTTTTGGGCTCCTTCTTATTATGAGCCCGTTAGTCTCCCCATGTTTAAGATATACAATGTCCATTAATTAATTTAAGTTACTGACAACTCAATTAATTAATATCTCATCCAAGAGTAGTACCACTCAACCTCATTATCATGTCGGAATAAATTCCACCTGCAGGGTTTACATGATAATCCTTATGAGCTCCTCAAGGGGACATCATCAACCTATGACGGACACGGATTCCTTCTACAATCAACAGCACACCATAGAGACAGCACTATTTCCTAACTCATCGAGTTTGTTGATTTAATTACATGTAAATCTCACCCATTGATGAATCAAAGAAATACATACTGCCCTACGTGTCGAGGTTATTGTATAGGAATTAAGAGCACGAACTTCCATAATAACTGAGATCAAGTTCTCCTATAAGTCAGTATAAGTCGAACAATCTCAAGCGGTCCTGCTCAATACACACAAGTGCACTAATGTTATTCTATAGCCAAGACAAGCTAATACCAAACCACACTACAACCATCCCGATAGATAGTCCCCGTCTATCTCGGTTGTGAGCATCAGTTTATACTTTATAAGGAAACCGATAATATGATCTTCCGCGTGTTGTCGCATAACATATTATCTACAGTATAAAGTAAGTGGACTATTGCATCGAACATATAAATAAATTATAAGATGCAATCATTTGATCATATGATTCTCATTTCAAATTAATTGTTATAACATTGTTCATACAAAAAGCTAGACTTTTAGTATACAATCCAACAATCTTCCACTTATACTAAAAGACTATGCTGTCATGTCTTCTGCCATACATCTGATTTCCACTCCTACTACACAACCATCAAAAGCTCTCGCCTTAAGGTCCTTGTAAATGGATTTACTAGGTCATCATCCGATGCAATCTAGGCGACAACAACCTTCCCCTCATCATACGATTTCTCGTAATAGGTGGTACTTGCACTCCATGTGTTTAATTGCCTTATGGGCTCGTGATTCCTTCAAGTTTGCAATTGCACCAATATCATCAATATAAATTGTGATATCCTTGGGTAAACTTAGAAACACTTCGAAGTCCATCTTGAAGTTTCTAGAGTCATACAGATACTTTAGCTGCCTCATAGGCTCCAATTTATCATCTTTCCATGATGGAGTCCGGAGTCTGAAATATATTTCTATATAACACTCCTCCACATTATGACTCAACTTCCTAAAATTAAACGCATAACCTTTGAGTTAGATTTACTGTCGTCCCTATCTGATTTGAAAAATTTGAATCTATGTAACCCATAAGAATCAGTGAATCTGTTCGGTAAGCCCACATATAGTTTCTAGTCCTTTTCAGGTACATAAGTATATGTCTTACCACAGTTCATCATTCTTGTTCCGGGTTATGTTGATACCCACTGTTCATGCCATCGGCAAAACAGATATCCAATCTCGTGCATAGCATTCCTTATATTAAGCTTCCTCATTTGCCGAAGCATAAGGAACCGCTTTCATCTTCTTTATCTACTTTTGTGTCACAAGACACATTCACTTAGATAAATTCACATGCTAAACAAGTAAGGATCGTATCATTATATGAAACTTGAGATAAGCATAACATCCTTTCTTGTGATCCGTATTACCGTGATCAAAAGGATATTTTTGCTCTTCTTAAGTCCTTCATCTCATACCGCTTTATCAACCATACCCATACGCCCGACAATACTCTTTCATTGTCTCCAATGAGCAAGATACTATCTACGTATAGTACGAGAAATACCACCACGTTTCCATCACTCTTTTCAATACACAAGACCCATCCGATCATTGATTAGATCCATGTCACTGGATTACCTCATCAAAACGGATGTTTCATGATCTTGAAGCTTGTTTTAGTCCATGAATGGACACTTTTAAGTTCACTATCACAATGCTCTTAGCTCTTTGCAATGAATCACTCTGGTTGCTTCACATAGATGTTTCTCTTAAGACTTCCAATCAGGAAAGCTGTCTCGACATCTATTTGCTATCCCTCATATTTCATATGAGTAGCAACAAATAAAAGAGTCCAGATCAACTTAGGCATAGCTACCGGTGAACAGGTTTTCTCATAATCGAACCCTTTCTTTCTGAGTATACCTTTTCGCAACAAGCTTGCTTCCAAAGTTTTCACCTTATTCTATGATCCTCTTTTATTCTTGCATGCCCACTTCCAATGGCTTTTACGCCATTTAGCGGTTCAACAAGCATTCAGACCTAATTTAAAATCCATCGATTCTATTTTAATATTCATTGCACTTACTAAGATTCCGCATTTTAATTTTGTAGTGCAACGTCGTATCCCTGGGATAATACCATGTTTACTAGGGATCAAGTCTTACGACTTTCCCAAAACAAGTATCTCACGGGTTGTCAAATAATCCTCCCACTGTGACAAGGCACTACATGTAATTGTGTATCAGACGTGACACGCATTGTAGTTTACCTTGTGGTATATCCTCTTGTACACTTGGTACTTATACTTTGTGTTTTCTTCTCACTACCTTTTGAACAACTCATACATGGGTTTGTGATTTATTACTTAGTCACTTTCCAAAAATCTAGTGTTTGTGTTAACAATCACCCTTCGATCTTTTAGACTAAATAAATCGCCTTCATTTTTATAGCATATCCCACAAACAGACAAACATTCAAATGAATTACTGTTTCTAGGACTTATCCATAAAATGAATTAAGTAATTCCAAATAATTCATCATCTATCTAATCATTACCATAAGAGTCTTATTCCTTCTATCCACCACACCATTCAGCTGGGGCATGCCCGGTGTAGACCACTTGAGATTTAATCTCAACCTCTGATTAATAGTTCCTAATTATCCTAAGAGGTGCTCGTAATGACGATTAAATCGTCATTATTTGATATATTTTCCATGATGCTTTACTGTACCAACCTTGTAATTCTTGAATAAATCAAAGAATTTAGACATGCAGTGCATCAAATAAATATATCGGTATCTAGAATAATCTTCGATTATTCATTACCACCTCTCGCCTAGATAATATTAGGTCCGCTTGAATCAGAATGAACCAATTCCAACGTATATATCTATGGCTCTACACCCCTTTACCTTGAAAAGGTAATTAATCATTTTTACTTCCAAGTAAGAATCGCAAGTCCGATAGTTTCCACTTCAGATAAACCTTACGGTCCATCTGCTATCAACTTTTGAATCCTACTCAAGTAAAATGATCTAGTCTTAGACGCCAAATGCATGTTTAGTTCATCTCCGAAGGTTACTTTCTCTTACTAAGATCAGAAGATGCATTATTAATTACTATTTGTTGCATCTGTGGAATATACATGATTTAAGAGTATACAAATTGTCCATCAACGTACCATAACAGATTACAACTCTATCCTTCATTATAATGACCATGTCATTTAAATGAAATGGAGTATCCATCTATTAATGCATAGAAACCGAAATCAAATTCTTTCTATGAAAATGTACGTAAAGATAATTTTACAAAATCAAACGTCTACTCATATCATTAGATAAATAAACAACTCCCACTGCAATAGCCTCCACTCTTGTAGTTTTACCCATGTCATAACAATCTTATCCTCACTTAGTAATGAACATTCAGTGATTCCAGTATCTACACACTTCGTGTCAGTAGATGCCATCACTAATCATGTTTAAACAACTAGCAAGTAAGATTCTATCCTTGTTCACTCCTTTTATGAAATTGGATTTCCTTTACCACATGTTTTGTCAGAAGTTTCCCACCATATACAACCTCTTGTAATTCAGGAGAAACTTACTCAAAACATCTAGGCAATTATGAAGAATAAAATTGACTTAGGTTTTCCCTTCAACTTCTATTCCATGTATTTCCAATTCATTCATCAAATTCAATCATGACCTACCGCCTTTTAACTTACTCAAGTATCCGAAGAGTTACATGAGACCATCATATTTCTATGAATCTCTCATCTCTTCACTAGAGACTTTAATATGCATCATGATAAGTCTTTTGTGAGAACACACATGTATTTCTTAAGCAGTAAAATTCGAATCCAAGATTCTTTTCTAATCATCTAATTTTGGACCAGTAAATATAATTTCTTTTAGTCAACCATAAGTGAAATAAAACTATTTGAAATTCAGAGAATCATAAAAAATAAATATATATATATACCGATCAAATTTTCGAATTTTATCATTTTATATTGATTCCCTCAAAACAATATAAAAATAAAATTCACCGACATCTCAAGCACCGTGAGTCTGCAAGCCACGATAGTGTGGACGTTTACAAACCCGAACATTTACAAGAGAAGGTTTTACCCATTAATTTCATTTGTCAACCTAACTTTATGACAAAATAATTAATAGTCGGTTCCTCTTTAGCCATGTAAATAAAAGCAGTGACTCCGATGGGGAGGATACTTATTATTTACACCTAAGTGTACACCATTATTTGACCCCAAGTCCGCGGCCCAAGCTTATGTGCCTTACAGATGGAGAAGTACACACGCGCTCGGATAACTTCCTACAGTCATCAATTATAAGTTTGTACAGTGATCCGCAAATGAACTCATCCGATGGGGAGGAAGGTCTATGCCAACGCGCAAGTTCATATGCATCACATTACAAACATAATTATTTAAAGAAGTCTGTCCCATCATTCCATGAATAAACTCATCCGATGGGGAGGAAGGCTCTAATGCCGACGCGCAAGTTTATTCACATTGCTAACAAACCAATAATGGAGGCCGCGGAAATTTTTACCAATCCCCTCTCCCACTTAGTTATTCAACACCGAGGGTTTTTACATGCATATAATATTTAAAAATAAAATACGTAACCTAGCATGCTCATACTTCCAAATATATAACAATAATTGACCAATAAAACAATTATAGCAGTTATATATAAGGAAATAAATTGCCAAAAATAAGTTGACTTGATCAACAATCCAACATACATGCATATAATATACTAAATATAATACGCAATCTAACATGCTTCTATTTAAGGCAATAAATCATAGAGAATCATGCATACATATATAAAAATAATCAATTAATAAATCAATTATAACAGTTATATAACAGCGAATTCGATTGTTCGCCACCAATCACGAATGCGGACAACTGCGATGGGGATCGACCTCCCCGCAGCTTGCTCCACCACTCTGGCATACTGCCCGATCATATTGTGAAGACTCACGCGGAACCTGATGCAGACCAGTCGAACTTGATGCAAACCCGCTCAAACCTGGTGCAGAGTCGATCAAACCTGATGCAGACCAATCGAACCTGATGTGAATCCGCTTGAACCTGGTGCAGAGTCGATCAAACCTGATGCAGACCAATCGAACCTGATGTTAATCCGCTCGAACCTGGTGCAGCATTGATCGAACCTGATGCAGACCAATCGAACCTGATGCAAATCCACTCGAACCTGGTGCAGCATCGATCGAACCTGATGCAGACCAATCGAACCTGATACAAATCCGTTCGAACCTGGTTCAGCATCGATCGAACTTGATGCAGACCAATCGAACCTGATGCAAATCCGTTCGAACCTGGTGCAACATCGATCGAACCTGATGCAGACCAATCGAACCTGATGCAAATCTGCTCGAACCTGGTGCAGCATCGATCGAACCTGATGCAGACCAATCGAACCTGATGCAAATCCGCTCGAACTTGGTGCAGCATCGATCGGACCTGATGCAGACCAATCGAACCTGATGCAAATCTGCTCGAACCTGGTGCAGCATCGATCGAACCTGATACAGACCAATCGAACCTGATGCAAATCTGCTCGAACCTGGTGCAGCATCGATCGAACCTGATGCAGACCAATCGAACTACACCAACTGTCGTTCAGAGTTCGTAACTTTAGGAACCTGGTAATCCAATCTCCACCGTCCAGAATCTACGCCTGTGAGTTTTAAACATGCTGTCCAAATTACAGGTCAATCCAACGGATAGATTGTGAGAAACAACTCTTTTCCCTAGACTGCGCAGAACAGAATCGCCCAAAAAACTGCTTCTATTTTCGGCGTATTCCCGACAACACAAAGCTAGAAATACGATCTTCACCGTTCAGAATGTACATCCACAAAATCTGAACGTGCTGACCAAAATATAGCCTGATCCGACGGTTGAAATTGACGAACAGTTTTCGTCAAATCCTCTCACACAACCATCAACGAACAGATATGATATAGGGTATATTTCACATAGGGATATTCATGGTTTGCGCAGTAAAACCAGAACCCTAAACATGCGATCCTAATTTCGAAAAATTAACCACATAAACCCTAGTCTAACGTGTCACGCTTCACCACGAAACCGAAGCTCTGATACCAATTGTTGGCGTTCGATCATTTGGTTAATGTGAACCGTTAGCATACCATGCGTTTCTAACACAGCGGAAGCAATAAATCATAGAAACGATTACCGTTCACCAGGGTATGTTGATGAAGATTAATTCTCGCAGGCAGCCTGCGCAGTCCCACGAGAATGGCCATAACTTCCTCGTCTGATATCAGAATTGAGTGATCTTTGCGTTCAGAAGATCCTCTCTTCGACGGATTTCCGTCAGTATATTGATCATCAAATTCTGAGCACTGTACGAATTTATAAAAATTTCGCAAGGTCGAGGACAGCAGCAAACTACCTTCTGATCTTCTGCTGTATGTCTCAAGTCCGATCTCGACGTCGTGTGGGCGACGATCTACGAGACCTCCTCAATCTGCTCTCAACCCTCATCACACGTGAATAATCAATTAGATTAGATTTCCAGATAAGGTGAGGTGACTTATACACATGGGCTACAGCAGGGACCATGAGGAGAAATTGGGTTGGGCCTCCATTGGGCTTAAGTATCCAAGCTTAGCCCAAAGCTTATACTTAAGTCCAATAATAATAATATATTCCACTAAAATATTATTATTGCACTACCGTACCAATCCCAAAATTACGTTTTGGGCTCCTTCTTATTATGAGCCCGTTAGTCTCCCAATGTTTAAGATATACAATGTCCATTAATTAATTTAAGTTACTGACAACTCAATTAATTAATATCTCATCCAAGAGTAGTACCACTCAACCTCATTATCATGTCGGAATAAATTCCACCTGCAGGGTTTACATGATAATCCTTATGAGCTCCTCAAGGGGACATCATCAACCTATGACGGACACGGATTCCTTCTACAATCAACAGCACACCATAGAGACAGCACTATTTCCTAACTCATCGAGTTTGTTGATTTAATTACATGTAAATCTCACCCATTGATGAATCAAAGAAATACATACTGCCCTACGTGTCGAGGTTATTGTATAGGGATTAAGAGCACGAACTTCCATAATAACTGATATCAAGTTCTCCTATAAGTCAGTATAAGTCGAACGATCTCAAGCGGTCCTGCTCAATACACACAAGTGCACTAATGTGATTCTATAGCCAAGACAAGCTAATACCAAACCACACTACAACCATCCCGATAGAGAGTCCCCGTCTATCTCGGTTGTGAGCATCAGTTTATACTTTATAAGGAAACCGATAATATGATCTTCCGCGTGTTGTCGCACAACATATTATCTACAGTATAAAGTAAGTGGACTATTGCATCGAACATATAAATAAATTATAAGATGCAATCATTTGATCATATGATTCTCATTTCAAATTAATTGTTATAACATTGTTCATACAAAAAGCTAGACTTTTAGTATACAATCCAACACCTTAATCATCCAAACATAACCAACAAGCATGCATTAAGCAATTCAAGCAATTCAATCAAAAATTCATGTTTCCCTCAATGAACTACTTCAATTTCATCAATTTCAAACCAAATCAACATGCTCATTCTATGATATGTTCTATCCTTGATCAATCCACATAAAAATTCAAGTTCTATCAATAATCAAACCACCAAAAACCAAGAAACAAGAATTCATAAGAACCAAGTCACAATATCAACTTTCACCATGAAATTCAACCATACTCAACATCAATCCTCTTATTCACATCGAATTTCTTACCTAAACATTCAATCCTAGAGTAATTGAGTTGGAAAAACATACCTTTTGACTTGCCCATGGTGAACAACCGATCAAGAACACACAACAACCAAAAATTGCGATTTCAGCCCTAACTCATGACGAAATCCCCCCAAATTCGCGATCGAATCGAAAATTCAAGGTGTAGTGTTGTGTAATCGGTGTGAAATCAAGTGTAATTGAAGAATTTGTGCAAGGGTGTAGAGGTTCGAAGAGGGCTCGAGGTTTGGTGTTTCGAAAAAGTGATCGAACCCCTCTGAAAAATCTTGAAAATGATGTTCCTTTTATTTTTTATGATGAATACCTAACAGCTTTTCTGGTTTTGAAGAAGGTACTTATTACTGCACCTATCTTGATCACACCAGATTGGACTCAATCGTTTGTACTTATGTGTGATGCAAGTAATCAGACACTTGGAGTGGTGCTTGGGCAGGTGAATGAAAAGAAGTTCTGCGCCATTTACTATACGAGTAAGACTTTTGATGCAGCGTAAAAGAACTACACTATCACTGAAAAAGAGTTTCTAGCTGTGGTGTATGCATTCAACAAGTTTCGACATTATTTGATTGGCATGAAAACCATTGTGTATACAGAACATTTTGTATAATGTGAAAATCTGCATATTTTAGGATCCAATTTAGCACCATTATGTGGAATTTATATCTGTATTTGAGCATCTTTTGGTTGAATTGTATATATTTGTGTTAAAGATGTGTGTGAGGTGTTATTTTGTGTTTTTAGTGGAAAACGAGGTAAAAAGAGCAGAAACGGAAGTCGGGAGCAAAATCTGGCAAAAGTGGGATTTGGTACAGCATTCACGAGTCGTGCAACTCACATAAACCACTAGTACCACCCAAGTAGACCACTCGTGCTGGCCTAGATCAGCACGACCACCCATCACGTCCCAGAAGAGCCAGAGATCGTGCCGGCCACTTAGCACACTCGTGCCACACTCAAATGGGTGATTATTGGAGAATATAAAGCCAAGGAAGAGAGGATCATGTGAGCGTAAAAATCACATCAATTGGAGATCGGATGAAGAAGTTATGAGCAAAACTGTGAGGTCGCGCAGGCAGCCAACGGGTGGCACGACCCGTGCCATGTTTGGCACGACTCGTGCCGAGTGCCCAGCCAGCGTCCGTGCTGCTGATGCCGCCAAGAAATGCTGTACGCCATGGGCGGCATGACCCATGCCGACCCTGGCACGACTCGTGCCACTCTCCAGCGAGGTCCAGTCGACGTTTTTCGTCGTTTTCTTTGCCCGTTCATGTTTTTTACGTAAAAAAGCCCACTTTTGAGTAAGAATTCGGGATTTTTATGTCCTCAACTATAAAAGGAGCCCTTGAGGTGTTCCAAACCCAAACTCTCCATAACTCTCTACAACCCTTCATACTTTTCCATACTCCCATCACCATCCCATCCACCCATCCCGGAGAGTTAATCAGTGTTGCTTACTTGAGAAGGAGAATAAGAAGATTTAGAATCACAGAGGAAAGAACGGAGAATCACGCCACATCTAGGGTTTTTTTATTCTTTCTTTTAAACTTTTGAATTATAGACCTATGGGATTATTTTCATATCTAACCATGTGTGTTGCCTGTAACACCATGAGCTAGTACTTCTTGGATAGTGCTAGGTTCTGAAGGTTGAATTAGTTTGAATTGATGATCTAGAATAGGTTGAATACCTGCAGTATACTTATTCTCTTATTAATGCTTTGAATTTAGACTTATATTTTTGTCTTATATGGTCTGTCCTCATGCATGTATATGCCATTGTCTTATGCATATTTATGCTTGTTGCTTGTATTATATAAGAATTATATTTGTCAACCTATTATGGGTAAAGGGGATCTAACCATATAACCTTTATTTATTAGAATAATTATAATTAATATATATATATATTAATTACCATTTTAGAGGATTTGGTTTCTTAGATTGTTAGCTGGGAATTGGGGATTAATTCTTAAGTACCTATAAAGGGAAGTCTAGTGCTCTAGCCTTTAATGAAATTTTGCATGAAGTACTTAGAAAGGGAGTATGAATTATTCTTCTGCATCTGAGGGTTTAAACCAGGTTTATGTGTTAAGTTTACTTTAAAAGAGGGATTTAACATAATTAAGTGATTGCTTTCATAACAATTGTAGGGATTCTAACCGATTGTTTAATGATTTGATTTGACTGATTTAACTGGATTACCTAGTGCTATCTATCTTCTCTGTTGAACACTTTCATTTTACTTTATTTGCTATTTTGTTATTTTTAGTACTTATTTTCTGCATCTTTAATTTAGGTAATTCTCTAAAAATACCTAGATTTGTCTTATAATAGAATAGTCATAAATAGATTAAATAGTAAGTCTAGAATTATCCTTTGGGTTCGATAATAGACTTGGTCACACACTTATCTGCAACAGATTCCTTACACTTGGGGACACGCAAAAAGGTGAACATTGATGATTTTCTTTGAATACATAGAAGAGATATTTCCCGATGAGAAGATCATGGCGGTGTTTGCTAAAGGAGCAAAAAGAGCGTGTGTAGTAGCTGCTCAAGGAATGGATCCATGGTATGCGGATTATGTCAACTACATTGTTGTAGAAGAAATTCCAAGAGATCTCAACAGGTATCAACTTGCGAAGTTTAAGAGGGATGTTGAGACTTTCATATAGTATGATCTGTTTGTCTACAAGATCTGTATGGATTCTATAGTCCGTAGGTGTCTGCCCGAGGTGGAGATGGAGAGTGTCTTCAATTTTTGATATGCACAACCTAACGGGGGGCATTTCATAGCTCAAAAGACAACAACTAAGGTACTTCAATCTACTCTTTATTGGCCTACTTTGTTTAAAGACTATGAATCCTATGTAGCGACATGCGATAGATGTCAACGGATGGGAAACATAAGTAGAAGAGATGAGATGTCACTTCAGCCGAGCATTGTTTTAGAGATCTTCGATGTATGGAGGATCGATTTTATGGGGCTTTTCCCACATCTAATGGATTTATCTACATCCTTCTTGCTGTGGATTACGTTTTTAAGTGGGTGGAGGCCATTCCTACTCGCTTGAATGATTCAAAGACCATGTTGTCTTTCTTGAAGAAACATATCTTTGCCCACTATGGAGTTCTTAGAGCACTTGTAAGCGATGGAGGTTCCCACTTTGTCAACAAGCTTCATGAAAGAGTGCTCAAGGATTACGGTGTGAAGCATAGGGTTACTACACCCTATCATCCTCAAGCTAATGGGCAAGCCGAGGTCTCCAACCAACAAGTGAAGCAAATTTTTGAGAAGGTAGTTGGAACTAATAGGAAGGATTAGGCTATGAAGCTCGATGATCTTTTATGGGGGTTCTGAACTGCGTATAAGACTGTGCTTGACATGTCTTCTTATCAAATCGTCTATGGAAAGCCGTGCCACTTACCCGTAGAGATTCAGCATAAAGCTTTTTGGGCATTGAGAAGCTTGAACTTGTGTCTTAAAGATCAAAAGGAGTTGAGATTGACTCAAATTAATCATCTAGACAAGTTCAGAAATCAAGCTTACTAGAATTCGATGATCTACAAAGAAAGTATGAAGAAATGGCATGATTCGAGGTTCACTTTCAAAGAATTCAAGCAAGGTGATGAGGTATTACTTTTTAACTATCGTTTGAAGCACTTTGTAGGAGAATTGAAATCGAAGTGGACGGGACTGTTCATTATCCATAGAGCCTATGGAGGGGGAGTTTTGAAATCATGGACAAAGACAGAGACATCATAGAGGCAAATGGGCATCGATTGAAGCATTATAAGTCGCCGGATGATTCTTGCATCGTCTTTGAGGATTCCTTGCATTGATATAGTACCGTCGTGACTCTTCGATGTTAAACAAGAGCGCCTGTTGGGGGCTTTCCCTCATATTTTATTATTTTATTTCTTTAGTGTGAGTAAGAAATTTTTATATTTCATGTGCTTACTTATCGAAAATTACATATTCTTGCAAACTTAGTTTCGACTATAGTTTCTACTAAGTTTTGGGGGGTGTGATGTACTTATCTCATCGTAGCACGGAGAGTATAATATTTTCTTTGTAACGTATGTTAAGAGAGTTGATTTTTTGCGGCATATTGAAACTTTAACCAGTTTTGACATGTCGATTTTTTCCAATTTGCCTAATATTTAGTGGTGTTTTATTTATTGTGTCATATACGGAGTATACGCACATGATTTTAGAGTCTTATAAGTGGTTCTCTAGCTTATTTTTCCTTTGTTTTGGTGCTTAATGATCGTTATTCGAGTTTAAAGTTTGCAGGAAACGAAAATAGTGGATTTCAAAGGAACAAAGGCCCGATTTAACCAAGAGGACTAGCCAAACTGTACAGTCCAGGTCGAACCACAGATCAAAGATTTTGTTACAAGTCGATTCGACCAACATGGAATGGTTCGACCAGGCGTTTGGGTCGAACTAGCCATCTGAAAGTTTTTAACTGGCAGGTTTGACCACGACACTCTGGTTCGACCAACGGTTTAGGTCGAACCAAATGCTGAAAATCACTCAGAAGCTCGATTCGACCACAACAAGGTGATTCGACCACCTGGTTTGGGTCGAACCGCGCATGTAAGTAATGTTTTAATGCAATTTTTGCCCCTGTTTTGATCACTTTTCACACCACCCGCACTCGAATCCTCTCCGAACCAAAAATTATCTCTTTTAAACTTTGATTTTACTTGATTTTACTCCGATTAAACCACTTTTCACACTTCCTACACTCAATTTGTCATGAATTTGGAGCATTCTAGTTACAAAACTAGGGTTTCTGTTCAAATTTGTGAATTCTTCATACTTTTTCATACTTGTTCATACTAAGCCATGTTCGGATTGAAATGTATGTTCTCTTGACTCTATTACCCTAGGATTGAAGTTTTATTGCTTGATTTGAAGTGGGTAAGTTGATTGAACTAGTTTTTATGTGGATCCATGGTGCAAGTTGAATTTTTATCGAAAATTTCATATGAACAAGTGATAGGTCCGAATTTAATTGTTGATGTGTTATTAGACCTTGATGTTTACGTGAAATTGATGAGTAATTTGAGAAGTGAAGCATGTTGAATTTTGAGTTGAAATATAGAATTTGATAGAGGCATGCTTAAGGAATTGATGTGTTTGATAATATTTGAAGTGGAATTGAATTAGCATGTGAATGTTTTGATTATTGAATTCTTGATGAAGAAGAAGCATGCTTATTTGAAGAAGATTATACATGATAACTTGAAGTCTTGAGTAGAGTTTCATGTATAGTTAGTTGTGCATTGGACTTAGTTTGCTTTTCTTTTATCCGTTTGGTATTGAAGTATTATTTTGTAGGAAAAGAAAAGGAGACTGAAGTTCGATCCAAGAAGAGACAAGATAGGCCAACTCGTGAGGATGAGTCACAAAGAAGCTAAGGCTTAAGGAGAGGCTACCTAGGGATTTCAAGATTCGAATGGAAAATTAGGAGGAAATAAAGGATCGATGGGACAATATGTCTGATAAGATTGCTCGAACGAGGTACCAAGATGATGGGCCTATGATGACAATGAATATCTATGAGGATATCATGTGGATGTTTGATCAAGTGGGTATTCGTCACTTCATGGAGCTTAAAAAGCTGACATACTTTCATGTGACTGCGGAGGTGTTGTGCTCCATCACCATCAAGAATGGCTCTACTCCTTTTCCTTATGAGTGCTCTTTTCAGCTGGGAGGCGAGATGAAAAAATGGTCAGCTGAGGATTTCAACGTGTTATTTGAGACTTCGAGGGGTATCTCCAGGAACGAGAATGGGTACTTTAATGCGAATAATTTTTGGAGAGCAATTTCTGGAGAGGATAAGGATTTCAAAACTAAGGATGCTGGCGGGTCTCTGATTTGGAACCCTGTTCTTAGAAATATGGATCGAATTTTGGGCAACATACTGTTCGCCAGGTCTGAAGGAAGTTGCATGTCAAGGAGAGAGTTGTATGCTCTCTTGTGTATGTTGAATGGAGTAAGGTTCAATGTGGGGTCTATCTGATTCAGCAGCTATACAGATTCAGGAGCTCCACGTTTCAGAGAGTGAATATTGGTGGATTGCTCACTACTGTGGCTAATTCGTACCACATGGATTTCTCTGGCATTACTCCTATCTCGGAGGATCCGAATCTAGTCATGAGTGTGTGCGTGAAGGCTGGATTTGCTTATCATCGGGATGGAGATTGCTTGTACACGACAGGTTCTATGCCTTTCTCTTTTATGTTTCCATACGATGTAGAAGGTCTGACTACGATCCAGAATAATGATAACAAGTTGATGAACACGTTGGCGCATGAGGCTATCTCTATCGAGTGCTTGAGGAGATGTGATTGGAGGATTATGGCTTAGATGTACGCTACTAGGATGTATCAGGAGCTGCAAAGGATTGTAGATGAAGGGCACCGAGGGCAACAACAGCAGCAGCAGTACCAGCACGACGAGAATGGTGAAATGCATAGAGAGAATCAGGTTTATCCTGAGATGGATATTCCGCAGCAGCATGGGATGCCGCCACCACCTATTCCAGCAGTGCCACAACAGCAATACTGGGGAGGTTTAATCCTCCTCAACAAACTTATCAAAATTTTGGAGGGCTTAAGAATCAAGCTTTGCTTCAACAAATGGTGCAACAAGCTATGCTTCAACAAGGTTTTCAACATGCTTATGCACCACCACCACCACCTCCGGTACATCGAGGGCCTCACGTAGATCCAAGGGTGATCCGGGATTTTTTTATGCCAAGGGCAATGATACAAATGATGTGTCCACCAATCAATGCCAACAACTTTGAATTTAAGGCGGGCTTGATTTCTATGGTGAGAGAGCAACAATTTAGTGGAACTCCGAATGAGGATCCTAATGCTCATCTAGCTCAATTTATTAAGATTGCCAACACTGTGAAGATGAATGGGGTGAGCGAGGATTGTATCAAGATGAGATTATTTCCGTTTTCATTGAGAGATCATGCTCGAACATGGTTATCTACTATTACTCCGGGTACGTGCAACACTTAGGATGAGCTTGGATAAATATTCTTGAACAAATACTTTCTGCCTTCCAAGACACTTCAAATGAAGAGCTTGATCACTCAATTCAAGAAAATGCCTCAAGAGAGCTTTTATGAAGCGTGGGAATAGTTAAAGGATATGCTACGCAAGTGTCCACAACATGGTTTTTCGGAAAATTAACAAGTGGGGTTTTTCTACCAAGGTTTGGTAAATGGTAAAAGAGTGCTTGTTGATGCTTCGGCGGGTGGATCCGTACTTGGAGTGACTCCAGAAAGGGCTATAAGGATTTTTGATGAGATTGCTACAAATGTCTACCAATGGCCATCGGAGAGAGTTAGTGGATGTTATGGATTTGAAAGTTTCGATCAAGGACAATAGTTTAGTATGAAGAGTGCTAGTGTGGAACCAAGTATGCCAAGTATTGAGATGATAGCGGCGGAGGTAATGAGACAAATGAGTTTGAATATCAAGGAGTTAATATGGTTGAAGGCCAAATTGATCAAGGTGTGCTTCCTCCGAATAGTGTTAGTGGGGAATAATGGGCTATGACAATGCCACACGTGGAAGATGTACAATACATGCAAGGAAGGAATTACCATGGTAACTATCAAAATAATTACCAAGGTAATTTTAACCACAACCAAGAAAACTATCCAACAAGGCAAGGAGGCTTCAATAGTCAAGGAAGTGGAAGTTCATACCCACAACAACAAAGGAGGCAAGATAACTTCTCTTATTCAAACCTAAGCAATGCGGTTGCTTATCCTCCGGGGTATCATCCGGGATCTAAAGCACCAAATAATGAAGGGAAAGCAACCACCGAAGAAATTATTGTAAAGTTGATTGCATCGAACAAAGCTCAAGATGAAACAAGAAGAAAGATTGATGAAGCTAATGATAGAAGATTCAAAGCTTTGGACCACTCGGTTGGTCAAATTGCTAGTTTGTTGAGTGCGAATGAAAAAGAGAAATTTTCTTCTATCACCATTGTAAATCCGAAAGAGCAATGCAAGACAATCACTTTGAGGAATGGAGCTAACTATGAGAGACCTTCTATACCTATGGAAAATGAGAAGTTAGAAGAGAAGGAGGTTGAGGAAAGCTTGGTTGAAGAAGAGTTTGTGGAAGAAAGTGAAGTTGAAGTAAAAGCAAATGATGAAACAGATGTGGTTGAGCTGGAAGTTGTTGAAAAGAAATGGCAAAGAACAAAAGCAATGAAAAAGAAAGAGGATGAAGTGGAGTTGGAAAAGGATAGTTGGGGCACACCAAAAACTCAAGTACCTATTCCTTTTCCACATATATTCTTGAAGAAGGGCCTTGATGAAAAGTTTTCAAAGTTTTTGGAGATCTTCAAGAAAATCCACATCAATATACCCTTTGCGGATGCTTTGAGACAAATACCTCATTATGCCAAGTTTTTGAAAGACATCATGGCAAGAAAAATGAGCTTAGTGGAGAATGAGACCGTCAACTTGATAGAGGAGTATAGTGCCATAATTCAAAAGAAGTTGCCTCCAAAGCTTAAGGATCCGGGTAGTTTTGTAATATCATGTGAGATGGGTAAAAGTGAAGTGCACAAAGCTCTTTGTGATCTTGGGGCTAATATCAATTTGATGTTTATGTCTATCTTTAAGAAACTTGGTATAGGGGAAGTAAAGCCTACGTCCATTACATTGCAACTTGCAGATAGGTCTTTGACTTATCCCAAGGGAGTAGTTGAGGATGTGTTGGTTAAAGTTGAAAAGTTCATATTCTCGGTGGATTTCGTAGTTCTTGATATGGATGAATATGCAAATGTCCCATTGATTTTGGGTCATCCATTTTTGGCCACAGGAAGAGTTTTAATTGATATGCACAAGGGGGAGTTGACGTTGAGAGTAAATGAAGAAGATGTGGTGATTTCATTGAGGAGTGCTATGAGGCATCCAGATGAGAAGGAAGAATGTGGAAGGATTGAAATGATTGATAAAGTTGTTCAAGAGAATTTGCCATTCTTCTTATCTAAAGATCCTTTTGAGACAAGCATAAGCCATTCTCTTACTTTATCCTTAAATTCTACTTATTCTTTATATTGTTTAGAAGATGATGATATAAATGATTGCTTACATGATTTGAATGCTTGTAGGGAAATGCAAGAAGATGAAGCCAAAATGATGTACTATGGAAAAAGGGAGTATCTTCCATTGGAAGTTGAAGGTGAAGAGTCTAAGGTTGAAAAGGGAAAAGATGAATTGAAGCCATTACCTGATCACCTTATGTATGTGTACTTGGGGGACGACAAAACCTTTTCGGTAATTGTATCATCATCCCTTTCACCTCTAGAGCTTGATAAATTGCTGAGGGTGCTTAGAGATCATAAAAGTGCTATAAGGTGGAGTCTTGATGA
Organism: Pogostemon cablin; assembly: GCA_023678885.1. Classification (NCBI taxonomy): domain Eukaryota; kingdom Viridiplantae; phylum Streptophyta; class Magnoliopsida; order Lamiales; family Lamiaceae; genus Pogostemon; species Pogostemon cablin. Next base: position 14,853,093 of record CM042995.1, read on the forward strand.
TTTGAAAGGCATAAGTCCCTCTATTTGTATGCATCATATTAGATTAATTGATGAGAGTAAAACATGCATACAACCTCAACATCGTTTGAACCCTATTATGCAAGAGGTTGTTAGGAAAGAAGTTTTGAAATGGTTGGATGCTAGAATTGTTTATGCCATAAGTGATAGTCCTCATGTAAGTCCTTTGCATGTTGTAAGTCCTTTGGATGAGAGTAAAGATCATTTCCCTTTGCCTTTTATTGATCAAATGCTTGATAGGTTGGTGGGATACAAGTATTATTGTTTTCTAGATGGTTACTTGGGGTACAACCAAATCTTTGGAGGATTGATTAAAACTGTGATGGAAGTGTTTATGGATGATTTTTCCATGTTTGGGTCTTCATTTGATAAATGCTTGGCTAATCTTTCTATGGTGTTGCAGCGATGTCAAGATACAAACCTAGTCTTGAATTGGGAAAAATGCCATTTTATGGTTCAAGAGGGTATCATACTTGGGCATCATATATCGGAGAAAGGTTTGAGAGTTGATAGGGCGAATGTTGTAGCCATTGAACATCTTCCCCTACCAAAGAATGAAAAAGGGGTTAGATTGTTCCTTGGCCACACCGGGTTCTATCGACGTTTTATAAAGGATTTTTCTAACATAGCCAAACCTTTGTGTAAATTGCTTGAAAAAGATGCTCCGTTTGAATTTAATGATGAATATGTTGATGCTTTTAGGGTGCTCAAGGAATCCTTGATTTCGTCTCCAATCCTCGTTTCTCCCGATTGGAGTAAGCCTTTTGAGCTCCATTGTGATACAAGTGACAATGCATTGGGAGTGGTGCTTGGTCAAGTGAGGGAGAAGAAGTTTCGAGCAATCTACTATGCATCAAAGACGTTCAATGCAAATTAAAAGAATTACACCACAACAAAAAAAAGAGTTTTTATCAGTGGTTTATGCTTTTGAAAAATTTTATCCATGCCTAGTTGGCACAAAAACGATTATTTATACGAATCATGCCGCCATTAGGTATTTGATGAGTAAGAAAGATGCTAAACCAAGACTAATTCGTTGGGTTCTTTTGTTGCAGGAGTTCGATGTGGAGATACGTGACAAGAAGGGGATCGAAAATATCATAGCCGACCACTTGTCACGTTTGGAAAATGTTGATGAAGAGGAAACCATGGAGTTCATTATAGATGTATTTCCAGATGAAGAGATCCTTCAAGTTGATTTTCAAAGAATGTACACCTTGTGTGAGACCGAGAGGCCGTGGTATGCGAATTTCGTGAATTATTTAGCTTGTGGCCTTAAGCCGGATCATCTCACCGAATCTCAAAGGAAAAAGTCCTATCATGATGTCAAGGAGTACTTATGGGATGATCCTCTTTTGTTTAAGAATTGCCGGGATGGGATCATAAAGAGGTGTATCACGGAGTAGGAGAAGTTAAGTGTCATGGAGATGTGTCATAGTTCACCATGTGGAGGATACTTTGGATTTCAAAAGACGGGAGCAAAGATCCTACAATCGGGATTGTTTTGGCCAACTTTGTTTAAAGATTGTAAGGAGTACATCAAGGGGTGTGATAGGTGCCAAAGGATTGGAAGGATAGGGCAACATGATGAAATGCCCATGAGGAACATTTTTGAAGTTGAGGTGTTCGATGTATGGGGGATGGACTTCATGGGCCCATTTCTGTCTTCCAATGGTTACCTTTACATATTGCTTTCAATGGATTATGTGTCTAAATGGGTGGAAGCAATCCCGACAAGGACAAATGATGCTCTAGTGGTCAAGGCTTTCTTAAAAAAGAACATCTTTGCTAGATTTGGGGTGCCAAATGCCATGATTAGTGATGAGGGATCTCACTTCATCAACAAGCTTATTGAGAAGCCCTTGAATGGTTATGGAGTGAAGCATAAGGTTTCTACACCTTACCATCCTCAAATAAATGGCTTGGCGGAGGTGTCAAATATGCAAGTGAAGCTCGTACTTGAGAAGACGGTCAATGAAAATCGAAAGAATTGGTCTTCTAAGCTTGACGATGCCATTTGGGCCTATCGAACGGCCTACAAAATCATCCTAGGTATTTCTCCGTACGAGCTTGTTTATAGGAAGGCATGCCATTTACCCGTGGAGTTGGAGCATAAGGCACTATGGGCCCTTCGGAAGTTGAACTTTGATGAGAAAGAATCCGAAAAGAAAAGGTGTCTCCAATTGGTTGAATTAGAAGAGTTTAGAGAAGAAGCTTATTCAAGCTCAAGGATTTAAAGGAGAAGCTCAAAAGATGGCACGATAAAAGGATCAAAACGAGGGAGTTTATTCCGGGGGATAAGGTTTTATTGTTCAATTCAAGACTTAAGTTGTTCCCCGGAAAACTTCGTTCCAAATGGACCAGTCCATACTTGGTGATTGAGGCTAGAGATGATGGTTCCTTGAAGCTTGAAGGATTAGATGGAAGTGCTTTTGTGGTTAATTGTCAAAGGGTGAAGCATTACCATTCTCCCTCTTAAAGGAAGTTGGCATATGTGGATACCTTCACCTCTTGACAGATCGTATCCTTTTAGTAGTTTAGGATTGTAAATATTTCTTTTTGTTTTGCATTTTTAGCCTTGTAGGTGAATTGTACTTGTGAGAAGAAGGAGTTTTAAAGATACGAAGGGTGCTTGAATTGAAGTGTGTAAGTTCGTCGCACCACTTTTTGCAAACTTAATTCAAAACTCTTTTTTCAATTTAAGTTTGGGGGGATAGGGTGTGGTGTGACATACTTTGTCTTGAAAGTATATACTTTTCGTATTTTTGGGCTAATTTTAAAATTTTTCTCATAAGTTTTGATTTGATTTGGTCCGATTGGTGGTGATTGAAGTGCATGATAATCCACATTTTTAATGAAATTTTTGAGCTAATGGTTTTGTTGAGCATGTATGAAGGATATTGGAAGCACGAATTGAGCTCGGAGCTAACAACTTCTACTACCAAATGCTTATTGAGGGAGTTCATTCTACACCGCAGAACTTCTATGTGTTTAGCATAATTTGATTTGATTTGGATTGATATGATTAGCAGGTTGCTTCATTTGTTATGTTTGTGGGAGGTTTACTTTCGTAATTTAGGATTTCCTTTTCAATCAAGGATGGGATGTTTGTAAGCTTAATTGATTATGGATGATATGAATGTGTGCTTTATTTTCTTATGATGGTGATGTTTATTTTTGCGTGTTATGTGTTTTTGGTTATTTCTTATTTGGTGAGTCTTTTCTTATGTGATTTGAGTGTATTTATATTCTTGTTTAGGAATTATTTTGATAGTTTGTTTTGGGATGTCGTGAGTCATTTTTGAATATGAGTGATGATATGTTGTGGTAGTAAGTGATGACAAGTTATGATTAAGAATCTCTACACTTTCGAATTGTGACATGTTTTACTTAACTTGTTCAATTTTGAGATGAATGTGGTGTAATAAGTTTCTTAAGGTCCAATGCATAAGCTTGTGAGCATTTGAGCCTCAACCGTGCATACATGGTATTTTTCTTCATGAGCGAATTGGTTGTGTTTGATAAGCTAGAACTTGCTCAAGGACTTTAGGCACATTACAAGCCTTTATTACCCACATGAGCCTTATATATTCACTCTTTTTGTGTGAGTGATTGAGGAGATGGTAGCTAGAAAGGTTTGATAAGAAAGCAAAAGAAGAAAGGAAATGGTAAGCAAGCAAGAAAAAGGATGAAAAGAGCACAAGCAAAGACTGAACATGCAACTATAAAACAAGAAAAAGAGCAAAGTACCAACAATATGCTTAAGTACTTAAAAGTCTAAAGAAGGAATCATGAATCAAAAGAAGCTCAATCTAAGTAAATTGATGATTAGTGCTTGTGATTACCAAAGTTGAGAAAGGAAGAAAGATAAGTGAAGGTATGGAAGAAAATAGCTACCTCTTCGATTACTTACACTTGCTTAGTCACTTTTACCCATATTCTTCCTACCCTACCAAAGAGCCTATCATTACATCCTTAATGAAAGACCTTTTTGATCATTGATTGAAACTTTAGTGGTTTATGAATGTAGTCCACGAGCAAGCTTATAGAGAGTCGAGTCAATTGATTGATGAGTGTTGTTACCTTACTTGAAAGAGTGTTGAGTGAAATTGATAACTTATGTGAGGCTTGGACTAAAAAGGGACTATATTGCACTTTATTCTCTTTTGATTGAACTTGTTAATTTCTCATGTCATGATTTTAATGTTGTATGATGACTTAGCATAGTTTGTAGTTATTATTGATATTGATGTGTTATTACTTATGTTCGTTTAGTCTTTTCCTAGGTGAAAATCTCACCCCTTGGTTTATCATTTTTGTTGTTCGGGGACGCACAACACTTTAAGTTTGGGGGTGTGATGAGTGATATTTTCACCTAGATTTTAGTATCTTTTTATGTTTGTTTTCTTGGTATTTTATCCGTATTCTATGTATTATTTGGTTGTGTTATGTGTTCTCATGAAAATATGTGTGAATGAGCTTAAACGTATATAAAATAGGTGAAAATGAAGCAAAAATAGAACATAAGCTGAAACGAGCAAGAAATGGGCTCACAGGACCCAACTCGAGTTGCAGGGTGCAACTCAAGTTGCCAACTCGAGTCGAGTTGGGGTCCGAAAGAAGTCCAGAATTATACAGTGAGCTAACTCAACTGGGAAGAGCCAACTCGACTTGCAACTCGAATCGAGCTGCGTCTCTCAAAGTCGAGCAGCAAGTCGTGTGGAGCAGGGTAAAGTTAAAAAAAATCATACAGTGAGCCAACTCGAGTTGGCAAGTAGCAACTCGACTTGTAACTCGAGTCGAGCTGGGTCAGCTCGAGTTGCATTACATGCAGCTCGACTCGAGCTGCTAACTCGAGTAAGACAGGACAAGTCGAGTAAGGTTAATTTGGGCCAAAAATCCAGATTTTCACCTGCCAATGTGTGTAAGTTTATGTAAAAAGCCCATTTGATGTTAAATTCGTGGCCCAACTTGGTGAGGGTATAAATAGCATCAAGTTTAACATTTGAAGAGAGATTGGATATTCCACACAAGGCCAGGTTTCACTCCTATACCTAGATCACACACCATTTCCTTCCATTCACACCATCATCTTCATCCATTCACCATCCATTCCATCTACCATCATCCCACCATCAAAACCTTCATCCAATTGAGGAAAAGAAGCAAGAAAGAGAGGAGAATTGCAAGGGAAGAATAGAGATCACCATTGAAGCACTTCAAGGGAGTTTTCATCCATACTTTGTAGTTAAACCTCATAGTTTCATCATGATTTGTAAGGATCTTAATGTCTATGTTAATTTCCTTTTGAATATGGTAGGCTAATCTCCCTTGTGGGATTAGCAACATGAGAGTTATTGGTTAGTTTTGGGGATTTATGTATTTTAATTCATATATTGATTAGATTTATGATTTTCTATCATTGATTGTTAATTGCTTGAGTTGTATTGTTGATTTGTGTAATTAATTGTCATGGCCATGTGATTAGATTGAGAAATCGATTATATGTTTAGGATAGTTAATTGAATCAAGTCATCATACACTTTATGTGCATTGTAAGTCTTAAAGAGATAGGAATGTCCTTTATGATTTAGAACCCTTTGATGGAACATCTAATTGGTTATATCAAGAGGTCGATTAATTGTGAGAAGGGACTCTCATTTCAAGCTTAGTACCTAGATGGAATTATTTGAGTGAGAACCAATCAATTGATCTATTTTGAGATTCTTAATTGGATTCACATTCTATTCATTTCGAGAGAAAGTTTAGAAGGATTTAGTATTGGCCCTTAATCCTATATCCATGATACATATGAATTTGATACATAATTCCTAGAATTACCACTTCTTGATAGTTGTTAATCTCACTTTTAATCAATTTGAAAAACCACTTTTAATCCATTTATCTTGTTTGTTTGATCATTGCTTGTTTACTTGCATTGATTACTATTTCATTACTTGTTTGATCAATTAACCTTTGATGATTCGTCTCTATAAAATTACGAGAAACATGGTATCGCTTAAGCACTAGTACCTACCTCCCTGTGGTTCGATAAATTCTTGAATTGGTCAGCCCAACTACAAGTTATGGCTAATCACGGTCCTGATGAGTACTTCAGGTAGCAGTTCAGGTTGATGAATGAGCATTTTACCAACCTGAACAATGAGCAGAAAAAGACAAACCACCAGCCGGGCTTGCTTACCACTATTTATGCCGCACTTTATATGAGATACACTGCGTTGCATGCTAACTATGTGGAGATGGATAGGAGATTGGGAAAGATGCAAGCTGATGAGTGGGAGTTAGATAGAAAATTGAATAATCTCCACAGGGATTTTGATCATTGGCGCACAGAGATGAGTGATGATGATGATGAGGATGATGCTCCGGAGGAGTAGGTTGCGCCAGGTTTTTTTCTTTTGTCTGTTTCATCTCATCCCCCTTCTCTTTTCCCTTTACAGGATGGGTATTTGTGGTGTGTGTGGTATGTAGTATATTGATATGTTGGATTGAGATTTGCTAGGAGTTGTGATACTTGATATTTGATGATAGATTGGTTGGAGATATTTGATTTGGATTGTTATGATGGGTCCTTTGCTAAGTATGTTGCATTCGTATTTTGCATGTGTTAATTTTGTTGATGAGAAGCATGTATTATTTGTTAAATATGTGAAGTTCATTGCGAATTGATCTTGATTATATGCTATGAGGAGTGCTTAGGAATTTATTATCCATGTGAGAATTTGAGCCTTTTGAAATCATGCTACATCTATGCATGATAATTTATTCTTGTGAGAATTGTTCATATGACCATATTCTAGGATTTGGCTTGGAGTCTTGTGTTAGACTTATGATTGACTAGTTATTTGAACATGATCTTAGGCCATTATTATTTATTTGAGTCACTTAGCCAAATTTTACCTTCCATATATTGAAATGAATCATTGGAAGCCCTTTTGAGCCTTTAAAAGCTTTTTCTTTGGCAAGCCTTGATAAAAAGCCTTTATTCATCATTTACTTGAGCCTTGTTGAGTACCTTATTCATTAGTAGAGAGTTGAGGTGAGTAAATGCTAGCTTGAATTTGAAAAAAAGGAAGATAATTGGTTAAGCGATATGAAGAAAAGAAAAGATATGGTTAAATCTTGTTAGGGGTAGTGCCTGAAACTGGTACCCCGACTGCTTAGAAGAATAGTGCCCGAAATTGGTACCATTGAACTTTGAAGAAATGAGGAATAAAGATGTTGATGCCAATGTGAAGAAGGAAAATTTGAATCGCAAAGATCATAAGAATAAGAGGGAGAAAAGAAGCTGTTTGATGTAAAGAAAAATTCCAAGGTAATTCTCTACTAGTGAATTAGTCACTTTATCTATAGTTTCCTACCTTTACCAAAGAGCCAACATTACAACACAAGAACAAGTCCTTTATGATCCTAGTAATGAAGTAATTATAAGTTGGTTTTTGAGACCCTTTCCAAGCTTATGGTTACGCGGGAATATGAATTGAAATTGAACGTATATAATAACCCATTAAAGTTTACATCTTTTACACTTGAGTGCAAGAGTAAACACGTATCCTGTGAGCTAGATGACTTAATACTCTGAATTGTATTATAATTTAGTGATGTTTTGCATGAATGAAATTTATGATGCGAGTGATACGTGTTTTAAGTTGATAGAATTGCATATGTAGGTATGTTTTGTATCTGGCTAGATGGACTTGTGAAATTTACACTTACTCCAATGTTTTGATTGTGTTACCTCGAGACGAGCAAACAGCTCCATCTTGAATATACAGCTCCATCTTGAATGTCATCTTTACGGGCAAGAAGTGAGCTAACTTGGTCAAATGATCAATGATGACCCATATGGCATGCTTTTCCTTTGAAGATCTTGGTAAACCCACGACGAAATCCTTGGCAATTTGCTCCTATTTCCACTCAGGAATCTCGAATGGTTTAAGTTTTTCGGATGATCGTTGGTTTTCAATCTTAACTTGTTGGCAAGTTAAACATCTTTCAACATAGTATCCAATATCTCGCTTCATGCTTCTCCACCAAAATCTTTCCTTCAAATCAAGATACATCTTTGTTCCTCCTGGATGAGCAGTGTATGGTGCTCCATCCGCTTCACTTAAAATCTTTTCTCTCAACTCCTCAACCATCGGAACACACAATCTTCCATTTAATGTCAATACTCCCTCTTCATCTACTTTGAAACCATTGTATTCGCCTCCTTGTGCCTTCTTCTTCATTCCTTGCAAGAAGTAATCTTGTTCTTGAGCATTTTTATTTCCATTTTCAGACTCGACTGGATTTCCAACACTGCAAAGATCGTCCTCATGTCAGAGGGTGATGTCACAAATTCTATTTGTATCTTGGTGAACACCTTTACCAACTCTTCTTGCTCAGTATTCAAACTATTAAGCTCCATTTTGGTTTTTCGGCTCAAGGCATTGGCAACCACGTTAGTCTTTCCTGGGTGGTACTCAATTGTACAGTCATAATCTTTCACCAATTCTAACCATCTCTATTATCTCATGTTGAGCTCCTTTTGCGTGAAAAGATACTTCAAGCTTTTATGATCCGTGAAGATTGTACACCTCCCTCTATAAAGGTAGTGTCGCCAAATCTTCAAAGCATGTACCACAGCTGCTAACTCCAACTCATGAGTAGGATAGTTCACTTCATGCGGTCTCAACTGCCTAGAAGCATATGCAATAACCTTTCCATGTTGCATCAATACACACCCGAGTCTTTGTTTTGATGCATTATTGTGTTGAATTGTATACTAAAAGTCTAGTTTTTTATATGAACAATGTTATAACAATTTATTTGAAATGGGAATTTTATGATCAAATGATTGCGTCTTATAATTTATTTATATGTCGATGCAATAGTCCGTTTACTTTATATTGTAGATAATATGTTGTGCGACAACACACGGAAGATCATATTATCGGTTTCCTTATAAAGTATAAACAGATGCTCACAACCGAGATAGACGGGGACTCTCTATTGGGATGGTTGTAGTGTGGTTTTGTATTAGCTTGTCTTGGCTATAGAATCACGTTAGTGCACTTGTGTGTATTGAGTAGGACCGCTTGAGATCATTTGACTTATACTGACTTATAGAAGTACTTGATCTCTGTTATTATGGATGTTCGTGCTCTTAATTCCTATATAATAACCTCGACACGTAAGGCAGTATGTATTTCTTTGATTCATCAATGGGTGAGATTTTAATGTAATTAAATCAATAAACTCAGTGAATTGAGAAGTAGTGATGTCTCTATGGTGTGCTGTTGATTGTAGAAGGAATCCGTGTCCGTCATAGGTTGATGATGTCCCATTGAGGAGCTCATAAGGATTATCATGTAAACCCTGCAGGTGAATTTATTTCGACATGATAATGAGGTTGAGTGGTACTACTCTTGGATGAGATATTAATTAATGGAGTTGTCAGTAATTTAATTAATTAATGGGTATTGTATATCTTAAACATGGGGAGACTAACGGGCTCATAATAAGAAGGAGCCAATAACGTAATTATGGGATTAGAACGGTAGTGCAGTAATAATATTTTAGTGGTATATATTATTATTATTATTGGACTTAAGTATAAGCTTTGGGCTAAGCTTGGATACTTAAGCCCAATGGAGGCCCAACTCTAATTTCTCCTCCTGGTCCTTGCTGTAGCCCATATATAAGTCATCTCAACTGTACGAAAACCCTAATCTATGAGATTATTCATACCTAACATGTGAGTGAGGGTTAGGGAACAGCGGATTGAGAAGATCTCGAAGATCGTCGCCCACACGACGTCGAGATTGGGCTTGGAAATACAACAGAAGATCAAGAGGTCGTTTGCTGCTACTGTCTGCAACCTTCTATGATTTTTATAAAATCATACAGACATCAGAACTTGATGTGTCATTTACTGATGAAAAGCCACGGAAGAGTGAATCGTTTTGATGCATAGATCACTCAAATCCGAGATCGAATGAGAGAGTTATGCCCAAAACGGTGAGGCTGCGCAGGCTGGTGGCGAGAATTCGTCTTCTCCAACATACCTGGTGAAAGGTAATACGTTTCTTATTTTCTTGCTTCCACTGACTGTTAGAAACATATGGAACCCTAACAGTTTATGTTAACCAAATGATCGAATGTCAACAATTGGTATCAGAGCTTCGGTTTTGTGGTGAAGCGTGAAATGTTAGTTTAGGATTTATGTCAAAAGGTGAAAGGGTTTAAGTATTCATGTTATGTTAGTATACCCTATTAAAATACCATATACCTGTGTCAAACGTGGACTATGGTTTAGAAATTATCTTTTCTTGTTGAATACTCTATACTTTTGACGGAAATTTCAAAATTTTGATAATCTGAAAATTTTTGAAAATTTGATAATCTGGAAATTTTGAAAATTTGATAATCTGGATATTTTTGAAAATTTTATAATCTGGCAATTTTTGAAAATTTGATAATTTGAAAATTTTGAAAATTTGATAATCTGGAAATTTTTGAAAATTTGATAATCTGGAAATTTTGGAAAATTTGATAATCTGAATATTTTGGAAAATTTTATAATCTGGAAATTTTTGAAAATTTAATAATCTGGAAATTTCAAAAATTTAATAATCTGGAGTTTTTCAAAAATTTGATAATCTGGAAGTTTTTGAAAATTTGATAATCTGGAAATTTTGAAAATTTGATAATCTGTAAATTTTCAAAAAATTGATAATCTGGAAGTTTTCGAAAATTTGATAATCTGGAAATTTTTGAAAATTTGATAATTTGGAAATTTTTGAAAATTTGATAATCTAGAAATTTCAAAACTTTGATAATCTAGATATTTTTGAAAATTTGATAATCTGGAAATTTCAAAAATTTGATAATCTAGATATTTTCGAAAATTTGATAATTTAGAAATTTTTGAAAATTTGATAATCTGGACGTTTTCGAAAATTTGATAATTTAGAAATATCAAAAATTTGATAATCTGGAAACTTTAAAAAATTTGATAATCTGGAGTTTTTTTGAAAATCTGATAATCTGAAAATTTTTGAAAATTTGATAATCTGGTCGATATCGATGATTTCGATAATTTGGACGATATCGATGGTTGATATCGATAGTTTTAAAATTTTGATAATCTGAAAGTCTTTAGAAAATTTGGTAATCTAGTCGATATCGATGATTTCAAAAGTCTGGGCGATATCGATGATCGATATCGATAGTTTCAAAATTCGATAATCTGGAGATTTTCGAAAGTTTGATAATCTGGAGGTCGTTGCTCATATTCGTGCTTGGTGGCGAACAATCGAATTCGCTGATATATAACTGCTTATAATTGATGGAATAACTGATTATTATTATATATGCTATGCAAGATCTCTGTGATTTACTGCCTTATTTGATGTAATAGGAGCATGCTAGGTTGCATATTTTATTATTAATATTATATGCATGTAAAAACTCTTGGTGTTAAATAACTAAGTGGGAGAGGGGATTGGTAATTAATTCCCGCTGCCTCCATTATTGGTTTGTAAGTGATGTGGATAAACTTGCGCGTCTATAGTGCCTTCCTCCCAAATGGATGAGTTTATTCACGGATAACTGGTACAAACTTCTTTAGATAATTATTGTTTGTAATGTGATGCAGCCTTTCTCCCTAATGGATGAGTTTATTCACGGATCACTGGTACAAACTTCTTTAAATAATTATTGTTTATAATGTGATGCATATGGACTTGTGCGTTGGCTATAGTGCCTTCCTCCCTAAAGGATGAGTTTATATGCGGTTCACTGGTACAAACTTTTATAATTGATGGTTGTAGAAAGTTATCTGAGCGCATGTGTAATTCTCCAACAGTAAGGCACATAAGCTTGGTCAATGGACTTGGGATCTAATAATGGTGTACACTTAGTGTAAATAATAAGTATCCTCCCAATGGAGTCACTGCTATTATTTGCATGGCTAAAGAGAAACTGGCTATTAATTATTTTGTCATGAAGTTAGGTTGACAAATGAATTAATGGGTAAAACCTTCTCTTGTAAATGTTCGGGTTTGTATAATCCACCCTAACGTGGCATACAGACTCACGATGCTTGAGATGTCGGTGAATTTTATTTTTATATTGTTTTGAGGAAATCTATATAAATGGATAAATTCGAAGATTTGATCGGTGTATTAATTTATGATTCTCAGGATTTTCATATGGTTTATTTCACTTAATGTTTACTAAAAGAAACATATTTACTGGTAAAAAATTAGATGATTAGAAAAAAAATCTTTGTTTTAGTTCTTACTGCTTAAAAAATAAAAATGTGTTCTCATTGAGGATGTTCTGTGATGCCTATTAAAGTCTCTAGTGAAGAGGTGAGAGGTTCATATAAATATGATGGTCTCATGCAACTCTTCGGATACTTGAGTGAGGTTAAAGGCAAGAGGTCATGGATAAGTTGATGAATGAATTGGGAATGCTTCGAGTAGAAATTGAAGGGGAAACCTAGATCAATTTATATTCCATAATTTGCCTGGATGTTTTGAGCAAGTTCTACCTGAAATACGAGAGGTTGTATATGGTGGAGAACTTCTGACAAAACATGTGGCGAAGGAAAGCCATTTTTATCAAGGTATGAACAAGGCTAGTATCTCATTCACAACTTGTTTTTGCATGATTATTGATGACATCTACTGACACGTTGTGTGTAAATACCGGAATCACTAAAAGCCTACAACTAAGTGATGATGAGATTGTTATGTACATGGGTAATACTACGAGAGTAGTGGCTATTGCAGTGGGATGAGGGATGGAGCTATAATCTGTTGTGGTTAGTGATAATTTGTAAACTCTTAAATCATGTTTATCCTACGGATGCAACAAATAGTAATTAATAGCGCGTCTTCTAATTCCTAGTAAGAGAAAGGAACATTCAGAAATGAACTAAACATACTTTTGGCATCTAAGACAAGATCAATTTTACTTAAGTATGATTCAAAGATTGATAGTCGATGGACCGTTAGTTTAACTGAAGTTGAAATTATCAGACTTGCGAGTCTTGCTTGGAAGTAAAATGATTAAAGGCCTTTTAAGGCAAAGAGGTGTAGAGCAAATGATATGTTGGAAGTAGTTCATTATAATTTAAGCGTACCTAAGACTATCCTGAGGAGAGGTTGTCATTATGATTTAATCGTGGTGGCTCACATCTCTTAGTATAGTTTAGGATTTATTCATCAGAGGATGAGATTAAATCTCAAGTAATCTACACCGGGCATACCCCAGCTGAATGGTGTGGCGGAAAGAAGGAATAAGACTCTTATGGAAAAGGTTAGATAGATGATGAGTTATTTGGAATTATTAAATTTATTTTATGGGTATGCCCTAGAAACAACATGTCATATAACGTTTGTCGGTTTGTGGGATATCCAAGAAAAATTATGGGTGATTTATTTATTCCAAAAGATTGGAGGGTGATTGTAAACACAAACACTAGATTTTTGGAAAGGGACTATGTAATAAATCACAAACCTATGTATAAGTTGTTCTAAAGGAAGTGAGAGGGAAAATACAAAGTATAGTACCAAGTGTACAAGAGGATATACCACAAGATAAACTACATCCCATATCACGTCTGATACACAATTGCGTGTAGTGCCTTATCGTAGTGGGAGGGTTATTCGACAACCCGTTGATATATGTTTTGGGGGAGTCGTGAGACTTGGTCCCTAGTAAACATGGTATTAACCCACAAATACGACGAAGAACTACAAGATAAAAATACGATATCTCAGTAAGATGCAATGAGTTCTGAAATAAAATTGATGGATTTTAAATCAAGTATGGGAGCTTGTAGGACCACTAAATAGTGTAAAAGCCATTGGAAGTAGTCATACAAAATAAAAGAGAATCATACGGTAAGGTGAAAACCTTGAAAGCAAAGCCTATTGTGAAAAGGTATACTCAGAAAGATAGGGTTCGATTATGAGAAAACCTGTTCGCCGATAGCTATGCCTATGTTGATCTGGACTTTTTTATCTGTTGCTACTCATATGAAATATGAGGGATAGCAAATAGATGTTAAGACAGCTTTCTTGATTGAAAGTCTTGAGGAAAACATTTATGTGAAACAACCAGAGTGATTCATTGCAAAGGGTTAATAGTATTGTGATAGTAAGCTTAAAAGTGTCCATCGATGGACTAAAGCAAGCTTCAAGATCATGAAATATCCATTTTGATGAGGAAATCCAGGCATATGGATTTATTCAATGCGTGGATGTGTCTTGTGTATTGAAAAGAGTGATGGAAATATGGTGGTATATTTACTGTATGTAGATGATATATTGCTCATTGGAGACAATGAAAAAGTATTGTCGGGCGTGTGGGTATGGTTGATAAAGCAGTATGAGATAAAGGATTTAAGAGGAGCAAAAATATCCTTTTGATCACGGTAATACGGATCACAAGAAAGGATGTTATGCTTGTCTCAAGCTTCATGAAATGATACAATCCGTACTCATTTTAGCATGTGACTTTATCTAAGAAAATGTGTCTTGAGACACAAAAAGAAGATAAAAGAGATGAAAGCGGTTCCTTATGTTTCGGCGAATAAGGAAGCTTAATCTAAGGAATGCTATGCACGAGATCGGATATCTGTTTTGCCAAAGGCATGAACAGTGGGTATCAAAGGTAACCCGAAATAAGAATGTTGAACTGTGGTAAGACATATACTTATGTACCTGAAAAGGACCAGAAATTATATATGGACTTACTGAACAGATTCACTGCTTCTTATGGGTTACATAGATTCACATTTTTCAAATCAGATAGGGACGACAGTAAATCCACCTCGAAGGTTATGTGTTTAATTTTAGGAAGTTGAGTCATAATATGGAGGAGTGTTATATAGAAATATATTTTGGACTCCGGACTCCATCATGAAAAGATGATAAAGTGGAGCCTGTGAGGCGGCCAAAGCATCTGTATGACTCCAAAAACTTTATGATGGACTTTGAAGTGTTTCTAAGTCTGCCCAAGATTATCACAATTTATTTTGATGATAATGGTGCAGTTGCAAACTTGAAGGAATCACGAGCCCATAAGGCAATTAAACACATAGAGTGCGAGTACCACATGTTACAAGAAATCGTATGATGAGGGAAAGGTTGTTGTCGCCTAGATTGCATCGGATGATAACTTAGTAAATCCATTTACAAGGACCTTAAGGCGAGAGCTTTTGATGATCGTGTCGTGGGAGTGAGAATAAGATGTATGGCAGAAGACATGACAACATAGTCTTTTAGTATAAGTGGTAAATTGTTGGATTGTATACTAAAAGTCTAGCTTTTTGTATGAACAATGTTATAAAAATTTATTTGAAATGAGAATCATATGATCAAATGATTGCGCCTTATAATTTATTTATATGTCGATGCAATAGTCCATTTACTTTATACTGTAGATAATATGTTGTGCGACAACACGCGGAAGATCATATTATTGATTTCCTTATAAAGTGTAAACAGATGTTCACAACCGAGATAGACGGGGACTCTCTATCGCGATGGTTGTAATGCAGTTTGGTATTAGCTTGTCTTGGCTATAGAATCACATTAGTGCACTTGTGTGCATTGAGCAGGACCGCTTGAGATCATTCGACTTATACTGGCTTATAGAAGAACTTGATCTCTGTTATTATGGATGTTCGTGCTCTTAATCCCTATAAAATAACCTCGACACGTAAGGCAGTATGTATTTCTTTAATTCATTAATGGGTGAGATTTACATGTAATTAAATCAATAAACTCGGTGAGTTAGGAAGTAGTGCTGTCTCTATGGTGTGCTGTTGATTGTAGAAGGAATCCGTGTCCGTCATAGGTTGATGATGTCCCCTTGAGGATCTCATAAGGATTATCATGTAAACTCTGTAGGTGGATTTATTCCGGCATGATAATGAGGTTGAGTGATACTACTCTTGGATGAGATATTAATTAATGTAGTTGTCAGTCACTTAATTAATTAATGGGCATTGTATATCTTAAACATGGGGAGACTAATGGGCTTATAATAAGAAGGAGCCCATAACATAATTATGGGATTAGAACAGTAGTGCAGTAATAATATTTTAGTGGTATATATTATTATTGGACTTAAGTATAAGCTTTGGGTTAAGCTTGGATACTTGAGCCTAATGGAGGCCCAACTCTAATTTCTCCTCCTGGTCTCTGCTGTAGCCCATAAATAAGTCATCTCAGCTGTTCGGAAATACTAATCTATGAGATTATTCACGCCTAACATGTGACTGAGGGTTAGGGATAGCAGATTGAGAAGATCTCGAAGATCGTCGCCCCACACGATGTCGAGATTGGGCTTGGGAATACAGAAGAAGATCAAGAGGTCGTTGGCTACTGCTGTCCGCCATCTTCTATGATTTTTATAAAATCATATAGACCTTATAATTCGACGTGTAATATACTATTGGATAGCCACGGAAGATAGAATCGTTTTGGCACATAGATCACTCAAATCCGAGATCGGATGAGAGAGTTATGCCCAAAACGGTGAGGCTACGCAGACTGGTAGCGAGAATTCGTCTTCTCCAACATACCCTAGTGAAAGGTAATACATTTCTTGTTTTCTTGCTTCTGCTGACTGTTAGAAACGTATAGAACCATAACGATTTATGTTAACCAAACGATCGAATGCCAACACACTATAGACTTTGAACTCTTCATTAGGATTAGGGATTGTAAAACTAGTGCTGAAGTCAAATCGTACTTCAACCTTTGGAAACTCTCTTCACACTTATCGGACCAAATAAACTTGTATCCCTTGCGAGTCAAACGTGTCATCGGACCGGCTATCTTTGAGAATCCTTCTTTGAATCTTCGATAATATCCAGCCAATCCCAAGAAACTCCGAACTTCTTAAACATTGGTGGGCGTTTTCCATTGATTCACTGCTTTTATCTTGGATTGGTCTACTTCAATTCCTTGTGATGTCACCACATGTCCAAGGAATGTGACTTGATTCAACCAAAACTCACATTTCTTAAACTTCACGTACAACTTCTCTTTATGAAGTGTCTAGAATACCATTCTCAAATTCTCCTCATGTTGTGCTTCATCCTTGGAGCATACCAAAATATCATTAATGAAGACTATAACAAACTGATCAAGATACGGGTAAAATACTCGATTCATCAAATCTATGAATACAGCAGGTGCATTACTCACACCAAAAGGCATGACGATGAACTCGTAGTGTCCATAACGAGTTCTAAATGCAATTTTGGAAATATCTGACTCCTTCACTCTCAATTGGTGGTGTTTGGACCTCAAATTAATTTTGGAAAATATACTTGCTCCTTCCAATTGATCAAACAAGTTTTCAATTCAAGGAAAAGGACACTAGTTCTTTATTGTCAACATGTTAACCTCTCGGTAGTCAATACACATCCTCAAAGATCCATCTTTCTTCTTAACAAAAAGGACCGGCGCTCCCCACGGTGATACGCTTGGGCGTATGAATCCCAAGTATAAGAGCTCTTGTAGCTGAAACTTCAATTTTTGTAGTTTCATAGGTGCACTTCAATATGGAGCTTTGGATACTGGTGCTAATCCCGATAGCAAGTCTATTGAAAACTCCACTTGATGATTAGGAGGTATTCCTAGTAAATCCTCCGGAAAGACATCGAGATACTCACATGCAATAGGTACGTCACTGGGTGATACCTCTGAAATTTTAGTGTCTACAATATTGACTAGGAACCCTTGGCAAGATTTCTTTTTAAGCATCTTTGTAGCCTTCGCAGCAGTCAAAATTCTTGGTACAACACCACTCTTGATCTTGTGGACAATTTCTCTCTTAGATCTCGATTACCTTAAGATCACTTCGTGCTCCTTGCACTTGATATTGTCTTGATGATAGGTAAGACAATCTATCCCCAAAATCATGTCAAACCCGTGCATGTCCAAAACATACGGGTTGACGTTGAAACCTACTCCTTAAATGTATACGTCCAGATCTTCCACTAAGGAATGCACAATAATTCTCTCCCCCGAAGGTAGAATAATCTCAAGAGGTTCATCACTTTTGACTTCTTTATAGTGAATCTTATTACAATTCTTTGCAGAAATAAAAGAATGTGATGCACATGTGTCAAATAAAAAGGAAGCTTGGGATTTACCCACAACTAACGTACTTGTCATTACATCAAGTTCCTTGTCTCCTTCAACTTGGTTCATGGTAAAAACCCTTCCTCTTCCTCCAGTGGCTTGCCTTGCATTTCCTCCCGTAGGCGGTCCCCTTCGATCAGGTCTATAGTTGATTGGCTTTGGGCAGTTTTGAGCTTGGTGACCAACTTCATAGTACCTATAGTATTTTTTTTGTCCCTTGAGACATTCCCTATGATGGTTCCATCGGCACTGTGAGCAGAGAGGCTTTAGTTTCTATGCATTGCTAGGTGGGTTGTTGTTTGACCTTGCCTGCTTGTTACTGTTGTTTCTGTCCTGGCTTGAACTCTCCCACTTCCTCTTGTTTGGGTTCTCCATTTGCCTGCTCCTTGCTCGCCACTTCTGAAGGCAAGCTTCAATTTTCTGAGCTATCATAAATGTATCAGCATAACTCATATCTGGTAAAGCATACATTGTGCCTTGTATGTCCTTGTGTAGTCCATCCAGAAACTTTTTGGCTCGCTTCTCTTCAGTTCGATCATCTGTGGAGCTGATCTACGCAGCTGATTGAATCGCCGCTCGTACTCAATCACAGCCATATTTTCTTGCTTGAGGTTATAGAATTCATTCTCCATCCTAGCTCGGTAAACCTGGGGATAGTAGTTTACCATTATGATAGTTTTATTTATAGTTTTCAAAAATATTATTCTTGAAACTAATGCTTGCATAAATTAGTCATCATATCCTCTAAAATCTTCTTCTGGGTCCTCTCGGAATTCTCATCAGGTACCACTTCATCCATGGCTTTATTAGGCACGTTGTCAGGTTCTGGTTTCGCTAGGTAACCCACCAACAAGGTCTCTTGTTCATCGTGCAAGAGTCCCATTAAAACTCCAGGAGGGGGAGGATACTAACTAGCAACCCTCTCAAATAAAGTATTGGTGAATTGCACATAATCCACTTGCGAAACTTGAAATTGTACTGAGTGATACAGCAGGTTAGAGAAAATAGGATCCACTACATCCTTCATTCCCATGGCAATGTACTAATAAGTTTTAATCCGGCCCAATAATCCGTGATTCCTTCACCCACATCTTTTACTTGCCTCCACAACTGTAGCATGTGAGCAATTTAGGTGGGTAGGTCGTGTCGGACATTTCGCTTATAATCTCGGTAAGCTTGATGTCGTGCTAAATTATTTATCTAATGAAACAATTTCTTTACTTATCATATAGTTTTGCATGAAAATTCTAAATTCATCACTTATCATAAAAATCATAATACTCATATAACATGAACTTTCATTTAATATTTCGCATGTAATCATATTATTTAATTTATATTTACGTACCTTGATTGAAGCGGGAGTCGTACACGGTGGATACGTAGCAAGAGACTTTTTTAAAAATTTTATTCAATTGTAAGATCATATCATGTAAATCACGTATATAAGGAATTTAAATAAAAATTTTAAACAAGTATGCAAAACCGCATACCTGCCCTGATACCAATCTGTCACACCCCAAATTTATAAAGAGATGTTCGCATATTATTTTCTTAAATATTACAAATAAATAGGGCATGACTAAAAATATTTTTTTGATAAACAAGTAATAATGCACCGAAGAAAATCCTTTTAGGAATAAGTCCTATAAGTTTTACCAAACTTTAATCAAATAGTGCAAGGTGAAAAGAAGTTAAATAGGGATATGGTCCTTTATGTTTAAACTAACTCTAAAATAACATTTACAGTTGGACACAACGAACTGCCACCTTTGGTCAATCTTGAAAGAAGACAGATAATATTCAGAAAGTTTTTAGCAACTCCTAGAAAGTAACAATCAGTTCGTCATTGTTCATTTGTAAACTATAAATGAAATAAAGTAAAATACGTAAACTTAAACTTGTAGGATCGGTGGACAGTGCAACCATGTCTACAATCAATTAATTAATTACACATACTTCTAGAAGGATGCAACGAAAACAAATTTTTAAATGCCCATTATAAGTACAATATGTACATAAAAGTACAAGTATGACTCCAAGCTTTTACCGAAATTTTGGGTAATGCCCCATGCAAGGACCAACTCAACTTGTATTATACACCAGTACTATCTAATTACTACTCCCAGCACACAATGCAATGAAATAATATGGAATGCATGTCTGAGGTGTACTGCAAGATACTAACCAACTTTGTACAACCCACTAATCTCGCTATGTTTCTTACTAAAGTTTAAAGAAAAGAATTGGCTGCAATATGGACTCTGGCCATTAGTGACCATAATAAAAGTTACACAATATTAAAATAGAAATTTTATCACGTACCTAAATTTTTTCTATCCACGTGTACTCCACATTACATCGGTCACCGATTGATTCAAACGCAGAAAAATAACAGGTTCATATCACGAATCTGTCACCCAAACTCATTCTATCCCAGGCATGGACAAATTATTAACAGACAATTCGTGATAAGTGATTAACACATAATACTGTATTCTCAAAATACCTCAAATAATATTAGTGAAATCCAGAATACTTAACAATACTGAACACTCAGAACATAAAGACGTGACAATTCAGACTCAAAAGAATTTCCAAATAAATATGAAAGTTTGCAGCATACAAGCTGCTATTTATTAAAACGTCTTATTTAGTCTCCTCGCCTACACGCTCCCACTCCTACACTTTTACCACGTTTAACCTGAGATAAGATAATTATCGAGGTGAGCAACCTCAAGCTCAGTGAAGACTTAATCATGCTTACATAAGTCAAGCAATTCATACGCGAGAATTTAATTTCACTTACAATACAATCCTGTCATATCAATAAGGCACCTTTCGGTCCATTATTCATATAATGTTACAATATCATGATTCGTTTTGTGATAAGAGTAAGGAACCATTGCGTTCCAAACTTGTGATGAGAGTAAGGCACCATTATGGTCCAAACTTGTAATAAGAGTAAGGCACCATTATGGTCCAAACTTGCATTGTATATACAATTCACATATGAAATAATTCAACATACATAAGATGAGAAAATCCTCACCTATTTCCGTGTGAAGTCTAAGTTTGAGTACTAACATCACGATCAAGGTCACCTTCAAAAACTATAAATACATGACCGGTCGTTACTCACATGACATCATATAATTATTGTAAAACTAATCTACAAATTTATGTAAGGGTTGCAGATTGACAATATTTGGGTTAGGTTTATGGTTAGAAGCAGAAAAGAAAAGCAAGAATCAAGTTTCGATTTCCCACGATGATGCAGGAAGAAGAAGGAAAGAAACGCAAAAGGAAAAGGAAAGAAAAGGAAAGAAAAATAAAAGAGAAAGAAAAGAGTGAGAACATTACCTCTCTTCTGTTTGCAGCCATGTGAAGCGAGTTCTGTGTTTGTAGAAAATAAGAAGGAAATAGTAGAATTTAACTTATATCGGCACGGCCGGGCAACATACCAGTGAATATCTTTTCATAGAATTTAATAAATTTCCCTAAAATAGGGGAGTTGATAAGAGAAAAATATATATTCTTTAATGAAGATCACGATTTAATTTCTTAAGGAGTAAGAAATCTTATTCTGCTTCTGTTTTTAACTTACAGTGGATTGAAAATGTATGGGCTGGGTTGAATAATGGGCTTTAAGGAATTTGGGCCATGATAGATTGTACGGGTAAACTTATGGGATGTTACATCCTACCCGTCTAATATAAATTTCGTCCTCGAAATTCCATAATGATATAAATGTCACCCGAAATGAAAGAGGGGTATCTTGCTTGTATTTCATCTTCTCTTTCCCATGTAGCCTCATCTTTCGTGTGTCGACTCCATTGAATTTTGATGAGTGGCACATCATGACTTCGAATTCTTTCGACCTTTCGCTCCATAACGGATACAGGTCCTTCTTCATATGTTAGGTCCTTGCTAATCTCCAACGTCGAGAAGTTCACCACATGGCTAGTATCTTGAACATCTTTTCTCAACATCGAAATGTGGAAAACATTATCACTGAGGATGACTTGGGTGGCAATGCCAAGCTATAGGCTAGGTCTCCAATTCTCTTAAGAATTTCAAATGGACCAATGAAATGGGGTCTTAGCTTCTCTCTTCTTCCAAATCGTATGACACCCTTCATGGGAGCCACCTTTAGAAAGACATGATCTCCGATTTTAAAATGTAAATCTTTTTTTCTTTGATCAGCATATAACTTTTGTCTATCTTGAGCAGACTTGATTCTTTCCTGAAAGATTCGGACCATGTCAACTGCTTCTTTTATTAGTTTTGGGCCTAGGACAGCCTTCTCACCGACTTTATCCTAATACAATGGCGATCTACACTTCCTTCCATAGAGCGCCTCAAAAGGAGCCATCTTGATAGCGTCTTGATAGCTATTATTGTAAGCGAACTCAACCAAAGGTAGAAACTTTTTCCATGCTTCATCCATGTCAAGTGTGCAGGCTCTTAACATGTCTTCCAAAATCTGTATTATTCTCTCCGATTGCCCATCAGTTTGTGGATGATAAGGTGTGCTGAAGCTCATCCTAGTTCCTATGGCCTTGTGCAGACTTACCCAAAACCTTCAAGTAGAGCGCGTATCTCTATTGCACACTAATGAAATTGGTACACCATGAAGCTTCACTATTTCTTGTATATACAATTGAGCAAACAACTCCATCTTGAATGTCATCTTTACGGGCAAGAAGTGAGCTAACTTGGTCTAACGATCAATGATGACCCATATGGCATGGTTTTCCTTTGAAGATCTTGGTAAACTCACGACGAAATCAATGGCAATTTGCTCCCATTTTCACACAGGAATCTCGAGTGGTTTAAGTTTTCCGGATGGTCGCTGGTGTTCAATCTTAACTTGTTGGCAAGTTAAACATCTTTCAACATAATATCCAATATCTCACTTCATGCTTCTCCACCAAAATCTTTCCTTCAAATAATAATACATCTTTGTTCCTCCCGGATGAGCGGTGTATGGAGCTCCATGTGCTTCACTTAAAATCTTTTCTCACAACTCTTCAACCATCAGAACACATAATCTTCCATTTAATGTCAATACTCCCTCTTCATGTACTTTAAAATCATTGTATTCGCCTCCTTGTGCCTTCTTCTTCATTCCTTGCAAGAAGTAATCTTTTTCTTGAGCTTCTTTTATTTCCATTTTCAGACTCGACTGGATTTCCAACGCTGCAAAGATCGCCCTCGTGTCAGAGAGTGATGACACAAATTCAATTTTCATCTTGACGAAATCCTTGACCAACTGTTCTTGCTTGGTATTCAAACTATAAAGCTCCATTTTGGTTTTTCGACTCAAGGCGTCGGCTACCACGTTAGCCTTGCCTGGGTATTACTCAATTGTATAGTCATAATCTTTCACCAATTCTAAATATCTCTGTTGTCTCATGTTGAGCTCCTTTTACGTGAAAAGATACTTTAAGCTCTTATGATCCGTAAAGATTGTACACCTCCCTCTATAAAGGTATTGTCGCCAAATCTTCAAAGCATGTACCATGGCCGCTAACTCCAAGTCATGAGTAGGATAGTTCACTTCATGCGGTCTCAACTGCCTAAAAGCATATGCAATAACCTTTCCATGTTGCATCTAGGGGTGGGCGGTATGGTATACCAAAGATTTTGGTCATACCAAATACTGTACTGAAATTTTTAGTATATAAAAAATTATACCATTACCTTACCTAAACTTTTGGTATACCATAGTTCGGTATACTGATATTTCGATATAGGAAAATAGTATACCTTCTGCTTACCGATATTTTTATATACCGTATCATACCTAAAATATCGGTATATACCATACTATTAGATAGTTTGCTATGTCGTTATGCATCTAAAATTCAATAAATCTAATTAAAAAATGTACTAGAAAAGTGAAGATTATAAAACAAATTCTAATAGATAACAAATTCATAATAAGAAAAATATACAACAATCCACAAACGACCAAATTAAATAAGAGTGGGTCTCATGTAAACCGGGTTTACGTGAAAACCCTATTTTTAAAAATTACTCTTTAGTATATAAAAAAATTACTCTTTGAAAAGTAATAATTTTTATACAAAAGAGTAATAATTCATGTCTATAAAGAGTAATTTTTCATGTACAAAAAAGTAATCGGTATATCATGATTTACAATAATTTGAAGAGTAATTTTTTAATTTAGAAGAGTAACAATTTATGTGCTAAAGAGTAATTTTTTATATACTAAAGAGTAACAGTGTTTACATAATTAATATATGTAAACCCGATTTACACAAGTGTTTGTCATTAAATAAGTAGTACCAAGAGATCTACATAAGAACCATATGAAACTTATATTAAAATCAACACTTTTAAATTTTCATATAGGATAGAACTACATAACTAAAAAAGAAGTACAAGATATCATGAAAGCCAATCAACTTTATTCACCATGTATAATTATGAAATATACAGTAGGATTTTAAATTTAATCTTTTAATTAAATAGTGTAAATATATAATTTAATTAAAAATTATAATATATAAATAATAATTATAATTGCATATATCATGTAGTATTGTATACAGTATCATATTACCCAAAAATTAAATATTTTACGGTATTGATAATTTATATACCTTTATCGTACCAAAATTTTTAATACGTTATTATACCTTACCAAAAATTTTCGGCATACCTAAAATTTCGATAAAATTAGTATTTTTCGATATGATAAGGGCGGTATACCAAAATTTTAGTATTTTTTCCCAGCCCTAGTTGCATTAACACACACCCAATTCGTTGTTTTGATGCATCACTGTAGACTGTGAATTCTTCATTAGGATTAGGGATTGTCAAATTTGGTGCTGAAGTCAAATCGTGCTTCAACCTTTGGAAACTCTCTTCACACTTATCGGACCAAATAAACTTTTATCCCTTGCGAGTCAAACTTGTCATCGGACCGGCTATCTTTGAGAATCCTTCTTTGAATCTTTGATAATATCCAGCCAATCCTAAGAAACTCCAAACTTCTTAAACATTGGTAGGCTTTTTCCATTGATTCACTGCTTCTATCTTGGATGGGTCTACTTCAATTCCTTGTGATGTCACCACATGTCCAAGGAATGTGACTTGATTCAACCAAAACTCACATTTCTTAAACTTCGCGTATAACTTCTCTTTACGAAGTGTCTCGAATACCATTCTCAAATTCTCCTCATGTTGTGCTTCGTCCTTGGAGTATAACAAAATATCATCAATGAAGACTATAACAAACTGATCAAGACACAGGTGAAATATTTGGTTCATCAAATCCATGAATACAGAAGGTGTATTACTCAAACCAAAAGGAAGAACGATGAACTCGTAGTGTCCATAACGAGTTCTAAAGGTAGTTTTGGAAATATCTGACTCCTTCACTCTCAATTGGTGGTATCCGGACCTCAAATCAATTTTGAAAAATGTACTTACTCCTTCCAATTGATCAAACAAGTTTTCAATTCAAGGCAAGGACACTAGTTCTTTATCGTCAACTTATTAACCTCTCGGTAGTCAATACACATCCTCAAAGATCCATCTTTCTTCTTAACAAAAAGTACCGATGCTCCTCATGGTGATACGCTTGGGCATATGAATCCCAAGTGTAAGAGCTCTTGTAGCTGAACCTTCAATTCTTGTAGTTCCATAGGTGCACTTTGATATAGAGCTTTGGATACTGGTGCTGATCCCGGTGCAAGTCTATTGAAAACTTCACTTGACGATTAGGAGGTATTCCTGGCAAATCCTCCGGAAAGACATCGAGATACTCACATGCAATAGGTATGTCACTGAGTGATACCTCTGAAATCTTAGTGTCTACAATATTGACTAGGAACCCTTGACAAGATTTCTTTTTAATCATCTTTGCAGCCTTCGCAGCAGTCAAAATTCTCGGTACAACACCACTCTTGATCTTGTGGACAATTTATCTCTCGGATCTCAGTTCCCTTAAGATCACTTCGTGCTCCTTGCACTTGATATTGGCTTGATGATAGGTAAGTCAATCCATCCCCAAAATCATGTCAAACCCGTGCATGTCCAAAACATATGGCTTGATGATGAAACCTACTCCTTCAATGTATACGTCCACATCTTCCACTAAGAAATGCATAATAATTCATTCCCCCGAAGGTAGAATAATCTCAAGAGGTTCATCACTCTTGACTTGTTTATAGTGAATCCTATTACAATACTTTGCAGAAATAAAAGAATGCGATGCACATGTGTCAAATAAAAAGAAAGCTCGGGATTTACCCACTGCTAACGTACTTGTCATAACATCAGGTTCCTTGTCTCCTTCAGCTTGGTTCATGGGAAAAATCCTTCTTCTTCCTCCAGTGGCTTGCCTTGCATTTCCTCCCATAGGCGGTCCCCTTCGATCATTTCTATAGTTGGATGGCTTTGGGCAATTTTGAGCTTGGTGACCAACTTCATAGGACCTATAGCATTTGTTTTGTCCCTTGAGACATTCCCCATGATGGTTCCTTCGACACTGTGAGCAGAGAGGCTTTAGTTTCTGTGCATTGGCAGGCGGGTTGTTGTTTGACCTTGCCTGCCTGTGACTGTTTTTTCTGCCCAGGCTAGAACTCTCCCACTTCCTCTTGTCCAGGTTCTCCATTTATCTGCTGGTTGCTCGCCCCGTCTAAAGACAAGCTTCAACTTTCTGAGCTCTCTTAAATGTATCAGTGTAACTCATATCAGATAAAGCAAACATTGTGCCTTGTATGTCCTGGTGCAGTCCATCTAGAAACTTTTTGGCTCGCTTCTCTTCAGTGTCTATCATCTGTGGAGCTGATCTGCGCAGCTGATTGAATCGTCGCTCGTACTCAATCACAGTCATGTTTTCTTGCTTGAGGTTGTAGAATTCATTCTCCATCCTAGCTCGGTAAACCTGGGGATAATAGTTTGCCATTATGATAGTCTTAAACTATGCCCAAGTGATAGCTTCCCTGTTCTCGGTTGGCCTCATCTCCGAATATCCATTCCACCAGTGGTCGGCATCCTCAGCCAGTTGATAGAATGTGCAGATCAGTCGTTGTTCATCATTACATCTCAACAGGCGAAAAAACCTCTCGAGTGATCGCAACCACTCCTCAACGTACTCAGGCCCTTCATTCCCTTTGAAGAATGGTGTATGGTTTGCGCGAAACTCATACACTATTTTAGTGTGAGCATCAGGGTCGGCGTTTAGAGCATTTTGAGTATTTTGTACATTCTGAGCGTTCTGAGGATTCTAAGTATCTCTTCTTGGAGACATCCTTCAATTTCCACCATAAATAACTTTAGTATTTGTTCAAGTTAATGAATGAAAATAATAACGCATATCATATCATTGCAGAGAGTAACAAATACATGATAGAGGCACACATTTCAAAATAATAAAATTCATTAATCACTAGATGAATAATTATTTCAAATTCTCAAATTAAAAGAATGTAGGATGCTAAATAATAAAATAAAAATTCACGTCCCTAACATACGGGATTTTATTTATAATTTTCAAAAATAGTATTCTTGAAACTACTGCTTGCATAAATTAGTCATCATATCCTCCAAAATCCTGTTTCGGGTCCTCTTCGGAATCCTCATCGGGTACCACTTCATCAATGGCTTCATTAGGCACATTGTCAGGTTTCAGTTCCGAAAGGTAACCCACCAACAAGGTCTCTTGTTCATCGGGCAAAGTCCCATTAAAACTCCAGGAGGGGGTGGATACCAACTAGCAACACTCTCAGACAAAGTGATGGTGAATTGCACATAATCCACTTGCGGAACTTAAACTTATACTAAGTGATGCAGCGGGTTAGCGAAAATAGGATCCGCTACATTCCTCCATTCCCACGGCAATGTACTAATAAGTTTTAATCCGTCCCAATAATCTGTGATTCCTTCACCCACGTCTTTTACTCGCCTCGACAATTGCAGCATGTGAGCGATGTGGGCGAGTAGGTTGATTAGCCATAGTTTAGTGGAGAATGACCAATTCAAGAAATTATCGAACCCAAGGGAGGTAGGCACTAGTGCTTAAGCGATCTCACGCTTCTTATAATTTTATAGAGACTAATCATCAAAGGGAGGTTGATCAAACAAGAAATTAAATCAATCAATGCAAGTGAACAAGCAATGATCAAACGAACAAGATGGATGGATGAAAAGTGGTTTACCAAATTGATTAAAAGTGAGATTAACAACAATCAAGAAGTGGTAATTCTAGGAATTATGTATCTAATTCATATGTATCATGGATTGAAGACTAAGGGCCAACACTAAAATTACCTAAACTCCCTCTCGAGATGGATAGGATATGAATATCAAATAGCTCAATGGATTGGTTCTCACTTAAATAATTCCAACTAGGTACTAAGCTTAAATGAGAGTCCCTTCACACAATTAGTCAATCTCTCGATCAAACCAATCACATGTCCTACCAAAGGGTTCTAAACTATGAAGGATTTCTCAATCTCTTCACAATCTATAATGCACATGAAGTGTTTGATGAAATGATTCACTTAATTATCCTAAGCATATAATTGATTTCTCAATCTAATCACATATCTAGAACAACTAAACAAACAAATTATCAATACAATTCAAGCAATTAATAATCAATGGTAGAAAATCATAGACCCAATCAACATATGAATTTGAATACACAAATCCTCAAAATTATCCAACAACTCTCATGTTGCTAATCTCACAAGGGAGATTAGCCTACCATATTAAGAAGGAAATGAACATAGACATTAAGATCCTAACAAAACATGATGAAACTATGAGGTTTAATACAAGAAATGAATGGAAACTCCCTTGATGTCACTTCAATGGTGATTTCCTTCCTTCCCTTGTTATTTTCCTCTCTTCCTTGCTTCTTTTCTTCAATTGGATGATGATTTTGATGGTTGGATGATTGTAGATCCAAAGGATGGTGAATGAATGAAGATGATGGTGTAAAATGGAGAGAATTGTGTGTGATGTGTGTATAGAAGGGTTGGAATTCGGATCTCTTCTCACATATTGAAGTATTGGGTATTTATACCCCTTGGGAGGCTTCTAGAAGGATTCTGATTTTTTCCAGGATTTTACACAGCACGAGTCGTGCTCTGCCACACGGCCATAAGGTGGCCGTGTCGTGTGAACTGATGCTCCCGCACGGCCTTTTCTTACAGGGCCGTGTTGATGACACGGCTCGTGCTGCCAACATGCCTCGTGCGACTGGACACGGCCTTAAGGTGCCCGTGTTGAACGAATAGGTATCGCCGCACGTCCATCGCTTACAGGGCCGTGTTGGCTACACGGCCCGTGTTGGTGCTGGCTCCTGTATTTCTTCACTGTTTTGGCTCGTTCTCCCTCGTTTCAACTCCGAATTGAGATCCGCTTTTTCAACTCCGAAAATTATAGGTTTAAGCTAATTCACACACATTTCCATGAAAACACAAAATACAACCAAATAACACATAAAATACGGATAAAAATATACGAAAACTCACATAAAAAGATACTCAAATCTAGGTGAAAATATCACTCATCACACCTCCAAACTTAAAGTGTTGTGCGTCCTCGCACAACGAAATGATAAACCAAGGAGAGTGATATTCACCTAGGAAAAGACTAAACGAACATAAGTAATAACACACAAATAATAATAAGAATCACAATTTATGCTAAGTCATCCTACAACATTAGATTCATGACATGAAGAATTAACAAGTTCAATCTAAAGAGAATGATAGTGTAATATAGTCCCTTTTTTTTAGTCCAAGCCTCACATAGGATATAAATGTCACTCAACACTCTTTAAAATAGGGTAAAACAACACTCATCAATCGATTGGCTCGACTCTCTATAAGCTTGCTCGTGGACTACATTCACAAACCACCAAAGTTTAAATTAATGATAAAAAAGGTCTTTAATTTGGATGTAATGATAGGCTCTTTGGTAAGGTAGGAAGAGTATGAATAATAGTGACTAACAAGTGTAAGTAATCGAAGAGATGAACAACTTCCTCAACTTCTCCACTTTTCTTTCTTCCTTTCTCAACTTTGGTAATCACAAGCACTAATCATCAACTTTCCTTAGATTTTGAGCTTCTTTTAATGCATGCTTCCTTCTTTGAACTTTTAAGTACTTGAGCATATTGTTATTGCTTTGCTCATTTTCTTATTTTGAGGTTGCATGTCCATTCTTTCTTGTGCTCTTTTTCATCCTTTTTCTTGCTGTTTACCATTTCCGAATTGAGATCCGCTTTTTCCTACGTCTTCCTTATCATATCTAGCATCAAATAAAAAGTGAAAATTATAGTTTTAAGCTCATTCACACACATTTCCATGAAAACACAAAACACAACCAAATAACACATAAAATACAGATAAAAATATACGAAAACTCACATAAAAAGATACTAAAATCTAGGTGAAAATATCACTCATCATAGGTCGTGTCGGACATTTCGCTGATAATCCCAGTAGCTTGCTGTCGTGCTAAATCGTTCATCTAATGTAACAATTTCTTTACTTATCATATAGTTTCACATGAAAATTTTAAATTCATCATTTATCATAAAAATCATAATACTCATAAAACATAAACTTTAATTTATTATTTCGCATGTAATCAAATTATGCAATTTATACTTTCGTACCTTGGTTAAAGCGGGCGTCGTACTCGGTGGATGCATAGCAAGAGACTTTATTTAAAATTTTATTCAATTTTAAGATCATATCATGTATACCATTTAAATCATGTATATGTGGAATTTAAATAAAAATTTTAAACAAGTATGCAGGACTGCATACCTGCTCTGATACCAATCTGTCACACCCCAAATTTATAAAGAGATGTTTGCATATTATTTTCTTAAATATTACAAATAAATAGGGCATGACTAAAAATATTTTTTTGATAAACAAGTAATAATGCACCGAAGAAAATCCTTTTAGGAATAAGTCCTATAAGTTTTACCAAACTTTAATCAAATAGTACAAGGTGAAAAGAAGTTAAATAGGGATCTAGTCCATTAAGTTTGAACTAACTCTAAAATAATATTTATAGTTGGACACAACGAACTGCCAGCCTTTGGTCAATCTTGAAAGAAGACAGATAATATTCAGAAAGTTTTTAACAACTCCTTGTAAGTAACAATCAGTTCGTCATTGTTCATTTGTAAATTATAAATAAAATAAAGTAAAATATGTAAACTTAAACATATAGGATGGGTGGACAATGCAACCATGTCTACAATCAATTAATTAATTACCACCTACTTCTAGAAGGATGCAACGAAAATAAATTTCTAAATACCCATTATAAGTACAATCTGTACATAAAAGTACAAGTATGACTCCAAGCTTTTACCGAAATTTTGGATAATGCCCCCATGCAAGGATCAACTCAACTTGTACTATGCACCAGTAATATCTTAATACTACTCCCATCACACAATACAATGAAATAATATGGCATGCATATCTGAGGTGTACTGCAAGATACTAACCTACTTTGTACAACCCACTAATCTTGCTATGTTTCTTACTAAAGTTTAAAGAAAAGAATTGGCTGCAATATGGACTCTGGCCACTACTGACCATGACAAAAGTTACACACTATTAAAATAGAAATTTTTTCACGTACCTACATTTTTTCTATCCACGTGCACTCCACAATACAACGGTCACCGATTGATTCAAATGCAGAAAAATAACAGGTTCGTATCACGAATCTTTCACCCGCGCTCATTCTATCCCAGGCATGGACAAATTATTAACAGACAATTCGTGACTAGTGATTAACACATAATACTAAATTCTCAAAATACGTCAAATAATATTAGTGAAAATAAATCTCAAAATACTTAACAATACTGAACACTCAGAACATAAAGATGTGACAATTCATACTCAAAAGAATTTCTAAATAAATATGAAAGTTTGTAGCATACGAGCTGTTGTTTATTAAAATATTTTATTTAGTCTCCTCGCCTACGTGCCCCCGCTCGTACGCTTTCACCACGCTTAACCTGAGATAAGATAATTATCGAGGTGAGTAATCACAAGCTCAGTGAAGACTTAATCATGCTTACATAAGTCAAGCAATTCATGTGCGAGAATTTAATTTCACTTACAATACAATCCTGTCATGTCAATAAGGCACCTTTCGGTCCATTATTCATATAATGTTACGATATCGCTTTTCGTTTTGTGATAAGAGTAAGGCACCATTACGATCCAAACTTATTATGAGAGTAAGGTACCATTACAGTCCAAACTTGTAATAAGAGTAAGGCACCATTGCGGTCAAAACTTGCATTGTATATATAATTCACGTATGAAATAATTCAACATACATAAGATGAGAAAATCCCCACCTTTTTCAGCGTGAAGTCTAAGTTTGAGTACTAACGTCACGATCAGGGTCGCCTTCAAAAACTATAAATACATGACCGATTGTTACTCACGTGACATCATATAATTATTGTAAAACTAATCTGCAAAGTTACGTAAGGGTTGCAGATTGACAATATTAGGGTTAGGGTTTATGGTTAGAAGCAGAAAAGAAAAGCAATAATCAAGTTTCGATTTCCCACAATGACGCTAGAAGAAGAAGAAGGAAAGAAATGCAGAAGGAAAATGAAAGAAAAAGAAAAGAGTGAGAACGTTACCTCTCTTCTGTTTGCAGCCGTGTGAAGCGAGTTCTGTGTTTTTAGAAAATAAGAAGGAAATAGTAGAATTTAACTTATATCGGCACGGCTGGGCAACATACCATTGAATATCCTTTCATAGAATTTAACAAATTTCCCTAAAATAAGGGAGTTGATAAGAGGAAAAGATATATTCTCTAATGAAGATCACGATTTGATTTCTTTAAGAGTAATAAATCTTATTCTGCTTCTGTTTTTAACTTACGGTGGATTGAAAATATATGGGCTGGGTTGAATAATGGGCTTTAAGGGATTTGGGCCATGATAGAATGTACGGGTTAGCTTATGGGATGTTACAGTTTTCTCATTAATTATTATTACAATTCTTCTTCTTATTCTTGAATGTTCATGAAAAATCTCATTTCTTTTTTCTATGTCGATTGCAGCTCTCAGGGTGTGAAATTATTCTCTTATTAGATTAATTGGTTCATAGTTCGAGTAGAAATTTCACATTTTATACAATACGCATTGCTGTAATTTGGTAACCCCAAGAAACATTTGACTACTAAATACGAATTCCACTATCATTTGATCTCCTAATGATAAATCTTAATGAACTACACATTGCTTGCTGTCATCTTAAACTTCTTTCTACGTGTTTTAGAAAGTTAACAATTATGTATCCAGTTAAAGATTTTATATCTTCCACTCTAGCTATAGGAGAATATCATATTATCAAGAAGCATCTTCATATTCTTTTAAGTTTGGATTTTTTATTCTGAGTTGATGTCATGATCAGGTCCATTCCACGAAGTCATGCACCCACGAATACCCTGAGAAATCTATCTCGAATCCTTCCAGAGGCAAGTCTCCGATAAGTTACAGGATTTAATGCCGGCGCCAGCAGAGAAGCTGTTAGGATTCCAGAGGCAAGTCTCCAATAAGTTCAGGATTTAACGACAGTGCCGTTGGAGGAGATGTTGTCAATCCCATAGATTTGGAAGCTTCCAGATACATTCCCCTACTGCCAGGAGGAATTCAGGGCGATTGTTTTCAACCATAAGGGCTGCTTGAGTAAGTCCCCCATGGTTCAATACATCTCTGATTTCTTAAAAGTAGTGTTAAAACTTTGATCGAAAGAAGTGTTAGGCAGTGGCAAAAACAACTCAAGAACATTGGTGAAGGTCAGATTCTAAGAGCTAAGGGGGCTTTGATCGATCTTACCATTGCAATGCTTGATGAGAATGATTCTAACACCACGGTTTCGCATAGAAACCTATCATTCAGGCGACATTATGCGAAAGAGCAGAGGTCTTTCACTCAATTCAGGTCTTTGTCGTGGAGTGTTTCGAGATCATGGCCTGCTGCAACGCAATTGCAAGTCATTAGCAGCAACTTAGTTGCTCCAAAGGCTAATGAAATTTCTTCCACCAATGGATTGAATGGGGTTGTATTCACAGCTGTTGGACCTTCCTGACAAGGTTATAAACTGAGCATCTTTCCCAAATTATATATTGATAGCTGCTAAGTTGCCAATATGATTAATTTCGAATAGCACAAGTTTTCTGAACTTAATTATTTATATCACTTATTCTTGCTAAAATCCTCAGATAGCTATTCAGCATGATTGTTCGTTTGCAAGTGACTTTTTTTTGCCTTTCTTAATTGTGACATTGTCGTCCCGTTGAAGAAAAAAATGCCAAAAAAATGAACGAAACATTACGAAACATGACGTGTTTGCGACGTGCAATGCACACCTAAAATACTAGTGTATATAAATGTAATGTCTCTTCATTATTTATTATTAATAACAAAATATAAATATAATTTCTTTTTCTTTTTCATATATTTTAATATTTACAATCTCTCCTGTAATATTTATTTATCTATTTATACTAGTCTTGAAGACGTGCTACGCACGTCGCATGCA
Organism: Pogostemon cablin; assembly: GCA_023678885.1. Classification (NCBI taxonomy): domain Eukaryota; kingdom Viridiplantae; phylum Streptophyta; class Magnoliopsida; order Lamiales; family Lamiaceae; genus Pogostemon; species Pogostemon cablin. The sequence goes on from CM042995.1 coordinate 14,887,885, forward strand.
CGTTATACATCTATTACGTTATTCATCATCTTCAATAATATCCTTCAGGTGATTTTCACTTACCTTCACAAAATACTAATAATAGATATTATTCATTCAAAACTATATGGTGTTTCGTGATGGAGTTGTATTTATATAATAATAAGTAAATAATAAATTGAGTATGAATATTATATATAGTCCCAAAAATATTACTTTTAATGTATTAGTCATGATATACAGATAAATACTATATTTTTTATTAGTCTTGTTTACAAATTAAAAAAAAGAATAAAAATACTACTTAATATGTCAACTTTTGAAATAAAAAAATGTACTCTTTAAAATGACATTATTCGACTACATGAAAATGAAAATGAATATAAAAATTAAGTTTAGTCTTCTTTCAAAAATAAATAAAATACTACATTTTGAAACAACTTTTTACTTAAATTAATGATAAATTTTTGCTACATATATATTTATCTTAATTTTTAATAATTTAAATAGAATAGTTATAACCTTTTTTTATTTATAAGAGTGTCACATTAAAAGAAACCGTTACTTAATATTGAATACTTTTATTTTCTTTTCGTAATAGCTTATGCAATGAAAAAAATTAATATGAGAACTTAAACTATACATCTTTCCTCATTACAAGATTTATCTTTTCATCAAGCATTCTGCTAAACCACATAATTGTGGAAATACTTAATTTGTTTATAGCGAGTGAAATAAAGGGTGGTGAAAATTATATAGAATCTATTGACTATCACATTTATATATATAATCCATTAATTCTACATTTTCCTTTGTAATAATCAGTTCGAATGTGTCAATCTACCTCTCTTGGTGTTACCAAGCATGCCTCACTTTTAAAACATTACATACATGCACAATGTGCAAAGTTATGCCTTACCAACTAAAGTTGGATGTGTATGTTAATTGAAGAGAATATTGAGAGACAATTTAGTTGGTTTTAAAATTCTTGTTCGAACATTTGAAGATAATATTAAGGGACAATGCAGATACATTTAATAATATTTTAAGCTAATGAAATTATTAATTAATACTAATAACTACACTAAAATATTTTACTCCATTTTATGCTTAGCTTTTACTCTCAAATTCTTATTATAATTCTTAGAATTTTATTATCTTTTATATTTATAATAATAGATCAATTTTAATTATAGAAATATTATTTTTTATGTCTACTCATGATATTCCTTCTTAGATTTGTAGGAGTTCTTATTTATTCAAATTTAAAGTTGGACAAAATAATCACAACTTTTTCCAAATTCTTCTTTTCGTTGCAATCCTTTTTTTTATATATAATTTATGTAGTTTTAATATGACAATAGTCTAATTCGTATATTAGCACGTATAAATGGTAGTAACAAAAATGATGCAATATTAAAGAATTATTAAAAAAAATCATGATAATTAAGGGAGGGTGAGTCTATTACATGGGGGCAATGCTTGGAAATTATGGTCTCACAAAGAGATTTTACGATTCAGGACAAACTTTCCAAGTACTTCAGCAGAAATGATAAAGAAAATCATGACAATTAAGGGAGGGTGAGTCTATTACATGGGGGCAATGCTTGGAAATTATGGTCTCACAAAGAGATTTTACGATTCAGGACAAACTTTCCAAGCACTTCAGCAAAAATGATAAAGAATTATTAAAAAAAATCATGACAATTAAGGGAGGGTGAGTCTATTACATGGGAGCAATGCTCGAAAATTATGATCTCACAAAGAGATTTTTTACGATTCAGGACAAACTTTCAAAAATGATTACTACATCTGAACCTTCTAAAGCCCCCCCTAACTTCTCATCCTCATTATATCCATTCACCTTAACATAAAAAAAAAAAAAACAAACAAACAAATTAGACATATTATCAAAAGAACTTCAAGGAATGCATGTGAATTTTGGAAGACTTATTCACAAATGATCACTCCTTATTTTATAGTGTTTAGTTTGTCTATTCATATTACTCATTTAATAACTTTGTGAATGTATTTATTTAAAGTTCAAAGGTTGTGTGCATTATTTTATGATTTAATGTAGTTTAATGTTACACATTATTTTATTAATTAATATTAATTATGATTATGAATTTTAATATGATAAATAAAGGGTAAAAATGTAAAAAAAAATATAGGGAAGGATAAAGTAGGAAAAAATGTTAACACTTGCTAAGCTACTTTTAATATATTATGATTATGATTATGATTATGATTATGATTATGATATGATTATGATTATGATATGATTATGATTATGATTATGATTAGGATTATGATTAATTATTAAAGGGATATATTATTTATTTTTATGGCTATCTTATTATAGTTTATAATTTAATTAATAAATTATACTCCCTCTGTCCCATCAAAAGAGAGTCTTTTGGTTTTTTGCACGTAGATTAAGGAGTATTATTATTTAATGTATAGTGGGTAGTTATATTAGGGGAGTTTGGGTCTCATATTTTAATTGTATTAGAAGGGGGTGTGTGAGTCTCATATGTGTAAAAAAAGAAAGGGAATCATTTGGGTGGGACGATCAAAATGAAAAAAAAAATCCTCTTTAACTAGGACGGATGATGTATTTAATTATAAAATATAATTATGCACACAACCTTTTAACTTCAAGTTATTAATGTATTCATTAAATATTCAATAAATGAATGAGTTGTAGAGACTAACCATATATTATAAATATTGAGATTATCTCTTGTGATCAAACAATTAAACATCCTAATCATTCTAACATCCTTAATTTTCTTTATTTTCTTCCTGCAGGATGGTAATTGTATATCTTGCAGTGTAGCACAATATCCCACTCTTCATAGAGCCCACCAAGTATTCTAGCAAAAAGGAAACGTTAAATCTTCTATTTTAATAATATATAATATATAAAAAATTACATTATATAACAGTATATTATGTATCTTATATTTTTATTTATTTGTTATAACTTTACAACTCTCGAATTCCTATGGTATAAATCAAATTTCATTATTTTTAATCGATTCTTACATTTGAGTTATTATTATTATTTTGCTATTTATTTTGAATTAATTAAACGCTCATTGATTGATTTTTTATTCTCTTTTCTTTGTGTTATTGTCAGGGTATGTAATGTTGAACAACTAATGATTAATTATTTTTATTTGTTAACCTTTTTTTTATTTAAATATGGAGTTTTTATGTATATGCATTATAATTCTCTTTCTTTTTTTCCCTAAGATATTCGTGCTACAAATTAGTAGGGAACTTAATGAGACCGATTTTTTAAAGCTTTATTATTATTGTCTAAGCGTATAAACTTTTAAATTTGTATGTGGGTTTATATTTTTTATATTTTGAATGCTTAACTTCTCCTTATGTTATGCGTGGATGATTGAATATATAATATAATATAATATAATATAATATAATATAATATAATATAATATAATATAATATAATATAATGTAATATAATATAATATAATATAATATAATATAATATAAAACCACATTTAAAACAAGGTGTTAAAAAATAGAATGATCTTAAATATATTTCGTATGATGTTAACTAAAAAGTAGAATATCATTAATAATTGCTAAATATATTATAAAAGATGAAAAGACTAAATTTAATATTTAATTTTAATTATTAATTAATATGATAATTAATTAAGATATTTAATTATCTAAAATATCTATTAGATTAATAATCATATTTAAATAAAATATCTATTAGATAAATAATCATATTTGAATCCGATTGTTAAACTCAATCATATAATCATAGATAAAACTTGTTATGTTATCTTAAATAAACCTTCATTCCAAATGTTTAACCTCACATATAAAAAAATTAAAAAAAACTTGCCTGATCAAGACAAAAAAAAAACTACCAAATAAGTGGTTAAGTAGACAGATATACATGAATCCAACTAAATTAATGAATTAAGAAGATGGATCTAACAATATTGCCGTTGAAGGGTTATAATTTAAAATAAAAATAGAATGGTCATTAAGTGGTTAAGTAGACAGATATACATGAATCCAACTAAATTAATGAATTAAGAAGATGGATCTAACAATATTGCCGTTGAAGGGTTATAATTTAAAATAAAAATAGAATGGTCATTTGAGGAGAGAAAGACTTGTGTGAGACCGTCTCACATAAGTCCTTACATGAGATGTTTAGAAAGTGATAACTTTTATATAGGAAAGTGATAATAAATTAATGAAAAGTGATAATGTTATTTCATGAACAATTTATAGTATATAAATAAAAAGTGATAACATTTTATAGCGAAAGTGATAATGATTTATAGAGAAAGTGATAAATATTTTAAAAAGTGAAATTGTCTCACGTGAGACGATCTCATGCAAGAGCTACCCTTCGAAGAGTTAATTAGATGTATTTGATATGTAATTAATTGAAGTATTAATATTATTATATATCTTATTGTTAAATGACTCTTCGAATAACACCAACAATTATTTATAGAATCTTTAATTAATAATTAGCAATTATTTAATATACTTTTTTTATTATATTTTCACCTTATATATTTTTCTGTTGAAAACGCGAACTAACGAGTTTAGTGATTAGAAAGAAATCATGTACATTTCTCTTAAAGTAAACGTACTTAGTAAAATAAAAAATTAAAATAAAAAAAAGGTATGAATGGCGATTAATTCCATTAAAAAAATTTTACTATCATTACATTTGATATATATGCATGAGAATAAGAAAAATCCTACACTATAATGTCTTTTTAATCTAAAATATAAATTCCAAAAAGGTGTAAGTTATGAGTATGAGATAAGTAATTATTAGTGTATATGGAGGCCGTGGAGGAGAATATATATATAGGTAAATGATGACATTAGAACAAACTAAGAATAAACACTATGTCACTATTAATTGTATCATACTTAAAAGTGTTGAGCACATGAGAAATATTTTTGGAGTTTGTCCCTTTTTAATTTTATTATTTTTAATTTTATCCTTATCTTTAATAAATTAATATTTAATTAACCATGCCTATTCACTTCTCTAAATTAAAACCTTTCAATTATCTCATTATTCAAGAATTCATGTTTAATTTATATAAAATGTCTATTCACTTTTACATTAATTGATTTAAATGCACCTATTATGATAATTAATTTATTTATATTAATTAATAAGCTAAATAAATTATTTGTGTTTATAAATTCTTAAAATAAACTAAAATTACTATAATACAACGCACAAAATTTTTTAATTCTAAATTAATGAATTTATAAAGTTATTCAATGAGTAAAATAGGTAAACCAAACAAAATGACGAGTGACATGTTATGTTATTAATCCACATAAAACTCATCATATCAATGAATTTATTAAGCCATTTAAAGAGATATGAAAGAGACGGACTAAACATTATAAAATGTGGAGTGATTTCATGCGATGATGATGGAGGCACTAGAGATAAGATTTCTGAATGGATCCTTAATTGCAACGAATAGCTTTTTGGATACTAGATTAGATGAGAAGGGCACAACAGTCAAGTTAGATGCGACATTGAATTCCTTTGATGAGTTTGATGGCTTATGGTCGGATATAAATTTTTTTTTTATGTTCTTTTAATTTCACTAATTGGGATATTATCATTTTTAGTCCTCTAGAATTAGCATAATCCAATTTTGGTCCTTTAGGAATTGATTTTTGCAACTTTAGTCTTTTAGGATTTGAAAGTCCAATTTTAGTCCTATAAGATTTTAAAAAGTCCAGTTTTATTCTTTTAGAATTTTAAAAAGTCCGATTTTAGTCCTTATCTTGCTAACAATCTAATTTCAACTATTACCAGATTTTTCAATTATATGCCCAATTTTATGTAATACTTCATTTTAAAACTTATTTTCCTCTGTTTTTTCAAAATAGACATAGTCCATTACGACCATATCAGGCTCAGCATGCTTCCGTGCATTAATTTAGTAAAATTAATTCAATTTTAACCAACCAAAATCGTAACAGTACCTTTCTTTGACCATAAATCTTTTGGGTATCCGGAGGGTTTTACAGCTGCTCCTCATAGCTAACCACGCGCCCCGCAGTATGATGATTCAACTTCGTTCCTTCAAAGGACTCCAGCACAATCCTGGTTCGTTTCCTACACCGGATGTACAGGGTGCTGCTACTATCTTTGGTCGGAAAATATAGAAGATAAGGTTGTAGAAAATTGAAGGTTACATGCTTCGGGCAATAGCCCAAGATTATTTATTTATTGAATGAAAATATTATTACACACTCATACTACTTGAACAAGAGGAGAAGTCTCCTCTAGCTACCTATAGTAGCTAAAATAGAAACACTCATATAAGAAAAGAAAGGAAACTAATACAATGTTTATTTAGAGAGAAAACAGAGGGAAATGGTCGATGCCTTCTGCTTTCTCAGCTCTTCTATTTATAGAGGCTTTTGGATGTGAAATCCGGATTTCAAAGCCTTTCTATTCTTGCTGACGTCACTGCTTACGTTTCTCTATCCATTATTGTTGGCAGCTGTCCTGCACTCGTCTTTTGCTCCTTTCGAAGGGTCACATGATCCCTTACCCCTTTGAAAAAGTCATCCGACCCTAACTTTTTTAAAGAGTCATCTTTTTTGTATTCGAAGGGCCACCTGGCTCCTAGGTATTTTGAAGAGGTTTTGCCCTCTTTTTTCCTCGTTCTTCTTTTGCTGGAAGGGGTCCAACATTCTAGTTCCTTTCTAAGCTCAATTGTACCCCTTTTCAAAACTCTGGTTCAGTCTAGATGGGGCAACTAGTGCATATCCTCTCCTTCCACCTTCCCCGATGAATCATAATACAAAATTTTCGATGAGTTTCTCTACTCATCGGCAGCTTGTTTTTCTAGAGCATTTTTCTCTTCCCCTGAAAAGAGTCTTCGGCATACTTTGTCTTTTTTCCTGTTAAAGTGTTTAACAGGAAAGATCTGTTCTCCGTGTGGTCTTTAAATTTGAAAGGAAACTTGACTTGGACCATTGGCTGGAAGCAGTCATACAAACCCCTTGCTCTTCATGTAGAGATTTGATCCTCTGAGTAGGTTGAAACCAGGACTGGTTCCTTCCCGAAAGGCTCCTTGATGCTATTTGCAGCTTTAATGTCTGGCCTTCGTTGCTTGATAAAATGAAAGGCCTCATGTCGGCCTTTCCCAACTGGTTCCAGAGCTGCACTAATGAAATATAGCTCCAATGGTTCTCCCCTGGTCAAAGTATCGTTGTTTGACTATACCTTGGACACTACATCCCCTATCCACTTTGGTAGCTTTGAAATTTCTGGGAAGCTAGGCGCCATGGTGTATATCGAGGCTAATCCCCAAAGCTGAACCATTGCTTGACATCTTTTAGATTCGACCCAGGCCTCATCCAGACTCGGGGATATTCCCCCATACACATCTATTCGGCACTTTTTTGGATGAATTCCCTGTCGTGTGTTCAATTTCTCCCAACTGGCCTGGTACTCCTGCTAATGAGAAAAATCGGCTAAGTTAATACCAACCTTAGCAGTGCCTGTCATATGCCTAAGATTGATCTCTCCCTTTTTTACCCAGAGGTGCTGGGTTGACTCGTTGACTCCAAAGCCTCGATTTTTTCTTGGACCAGTTCTTCTTTTGGAAGTTTCGATCCAGAACTCGTGCTAGGGGTACTTAAATCCCCTACTCCGAGTTTAGGATCCCATTCTCGAATACACTCCTTTTGTCGATTGTTCATGACTGCCTAGAGTAAAGGCACTTTTATTATCTCGAATAGACCCGCATGGCTGCGGATACAATCTCATATTAGATTAGATACTTTGGTCTAATCTTCTCGTTATAATTTTCCAGCAACATTAGCATTCATTGCCAGAGTCTCGTAGTCCTTTTGGAGCGTCGTAAGGAGATCCATCAGGTGCTTGGATCTCATTAGGATGGGGTCTATTTCACATCCTTCCATCTCTCGTCAGGAAATCTGCCAAAATATTTTCAACAGATAATGATAATATTAAAATCATAATATTGGCATTCAGCTTGCCATCTTAAAAGTCTAGCCTTTTCTGGTTTTGATTCAATTTTATTTTTTAGAAAGGTTTTGACACTTGTGTTATCGATCACCACAACGTAAGTAGCATTAAATAACATCTCATCGTAACACTTTAAATTTATTTAATATAAAATGGTAATATTTTAAAATTATTATGATATGTAATATTTTTGTAACACTTTTTTTATAAGTAACACATACATTTAATACTTTTCTATATGTAACACATGCATATAATACTTTTATATATATAACACATTTTATAAGTAACACTTATTCATAAGTAACATTTTTAAATAACACTTATACATACATAAATTATTCACATATATACTTTTTAATAATTTTCTTAAAAATATTGAATATAATAGTTTAATGTAATTATACAATATAAAATAAGTATATATAGTTCATTACATAAAATATATTTTATTTTATAATATATATTATTTAATAAAATTAAAAAATATATTAATCACGAAAAATTATTTTAAATTATATTTACTTACATTTTATGTTAACGGTTAAAATATTGATCAACAAAAGTTTATTTAAAAAGGAAAATAAAAAACTTGAAATATATAATAAAATAAATATTTAATATTTATAAAGATTGATGGTCTAGCTAAGTTGGTAGATGAAACACATTATAACTCAAAGGTCATAGGTCATGGGATCAAATCCAAGCAATTGCACTTATATTTTTTAATTTTATAAAAAGTGTTACATAAATATTTAAGCTATTAGATAATATTTTTCACGTGTTATGTAAACTCATTTATGTTGTAGTGATTTTAAGAATGAATTTCTTCGCAAGAAGAAATAGCGGCCATTTTTGAAAAGTTTCTGTACTGCAAAGAATGCCTTCTCCTTGATGTGCCATCTCTTTGCCTCATTCTCTGCAAAGAGCCCACTGCAATATCTGCATGGCACTTCTCCTTCGGATGTGGACTTCGTGAGGACCTGTTCCCACCAATGGTCATTGGTATCTATATATAGTACCAGATTATCCTCGTCATTAGGAATAGCTAACTTCAGGAGATTCTTGCAAACCTCCTTTAATTGTTTAACCATTTCTTGATGTGATTCCTCCCATTTGAACTCGGTATCTTTCTTCAATAGAGGACTAAACACCTTCCTGTATTGCGCTAGATTGTTGATGAACATTCGAGCAAAGTTGACAACTCCTAAGAAGCTTTGGAGTTGTTTCTTGTCCTTGAGATCTTCAGGAAATCCTTGAACCTTTTCTACAATGTGTGGTTATAGAATAATTCCGGACTCATCAATCTCTACTCCAAGAAACTCAATCTGCCTTGTTGCAATTACTGCATTCTTTTTAGAAAGCACTAATCCTTCCTTGTGACATACTTCTGAAAAGACTTCCAGATGTGCCAAATGTTCCTTCATATTCTTTGAGGCTATGAGGATGTCATCCACATAAACAAACATGAATGAGAAATAATCTTTGAAAAGATTATTCATCTTCCTTTGATATATCTGTGGTGCGTTTGCCAAGCCCATGGGCATGACATCCCAATTATAATGACCCTGTGGTATGGAGAAGGCTGTAAACTTTTTGCTTCCTTCTTCCATCATAATCTGGTAAAATCCAGATTTGCAATCGAACTTTGAGAATACCTTGCATTCTTAATACAGTTGACCAAGTGTTCCCTACTTGGTATGTAGTATCCGTCAAACTCTAAGATGTTGTTGATCCCTTTGTAGTTGATTACAAGCCTGGCTTTCCCCGTTTAACTTCTCCATGATTTCGAACTAGAAATCCTGGATTGCTATATGGAGATCTCCTGGTGAAATCAACTTAAGGTCCAGATGTTCCTTAAGTATTTGCTGCATATCCTTTCGATCCTCTTGGTTCATCAGGATAGGCTTGTATTTTACGAACTCATGCTCCTTTCCTTCTTTTACTTTGAGTGAAGCTTTGAGTTAATTTTTGTCCCACCAGGCTACAGGATCCTCGTTGAAGTTCCTCTGTATCTTCTTCTTGACGTCCTCCAAAGATGTTTGTTCTTCGATTGTGACGTCCATTTGTAGATTTTCTCCCAAGCTTGCTTTGAGAGGGTGGATTGTATTTTCTTTTAAGTTCTCCATCTTCTATCCTCCACTTGTCTCGATTCTCATTTGAAAGACCGCTTCGCCATATCTTCTTCGATCATTCATCTTTGAATGGCTAAGTTTACCTCCATTATCACCATGCTTGTTGCGAAATCTGATTGGTATTTTTCTTTGAAATGCATTACACAGTCTTGGTGTGATTATCTTATGTTCATAAAGAGTTGTGAAAATAAGCCTCCTTATTGCATTTTCTTGGGTAAAATGCTTGAATGTCTATAGGAAATTATTTTCTAACAGAATATCCACTCTGGTATCATGAAAATATATCGGTGGAATTTTCACCTTGTACCATGGGGTACGATCCGCTCTTCCAATTATGATTTTCGCTTGCTTGATTCCTCTTTTAAGGATTATCACCCTCTGTGAGAAATTCTTTCCTAGTACCATTGGCAAATCTTCGCCTGAGCCTTTAGGGAAGACTCCTTCTTTTGCTGTGCAGATACCGGCTCCTGAATCGATGTATGCCGTAAAATATTCTACTCGGTGCTCTTTATATATCATGCCTAGGGTGATATATATCGAGAATGGACTGGAAGTCGTGGCTAGTTCAGAGTTTATGACCCTGAGCCTTTACTAGTAAACCTTGTATCTCTTTCCCTTGACCGTGAATTCCATTCCATCTTGTAATCATTTCCAAGATTTGTGATCCTCGAGAAACTCCAATCCTAGCACTAGTTGTTCTGGGAATCTTCCTGCTATCCCCTCTATGACTATCTCAAGTTCTCTGAGTTTGAGATGTCCTTGATACCTCCCAATTGTTGGTTGTTGGAGGTAATATAAGACGTCACAAGGAATAGAGTTTTCCTTTTTAGTGATGTCGAATATTACTTCGACTCCTCTCCATCCTTCTGGGCATTTCAGTTCACCTTTAGTTGTGAACTTTTCTGGTTCCTGGATCACGTCCACGATTGGTTTCTTTCCTCATCTTTCACTGATCATTCTATCTTCTTGGAAAGAGATCCTTCTATGCTTGAATCTGAGGCTATCTTGCCTATTCCAGACTGGCTTATCTCTGATTTGCAAATCCATGTCGTAAATTGGCGGCAACTCCATTATTTCTGGCATAGTTGTGCATGAAACTCTCTCGAACACTTCTGGTATCTTAATATACCCTTTCATTTGGAATAGATCCGAATGATGGGTGTTGGACAGAGCATAGGAGATACTGTATGTGATAGAGTAAGGCCTATTCCCTTCTTTCATCAAGTCTTTGTTTTTGAAATCTTGATGAAGGGTGAGTGCCCTATTTAAATCTCGGTCCGGCAGATTGTAGGCAATCCTTAGGTAAATATAGGATGCCACCTTTCCTGCGTACAGGTTTCCTAAGAGTCCTCCTAGGCATGCATCGTCGTATTCTTGATCCTCTTATTAAAGATAGCAATATCAATTGGTGTATCGATTCCTTCTTTGAATGTCGCTTTGATGAGGATCTGAATGGCCCTGATATGGACCCAAGACATGGTCTTAGATACTTCTTTTAGGAGCTTACTGAGTTCCCTCTTGATCTTCTAATAAGGAACCAGTTGCATTTCCATCATATTTCCCGTGAGCTCCCTAGGGATGGCAATTTCCCCTTCGGTTACCTTATATATGATGTTCTGCTTTCTCTTTTTGAAACTGAGAAATTGTTCTAATCATCCCACGGTGAATCCGTCGTATAGATTGAGTCTTGGATCCTTATTCATGATTTTCATAAGTCTTATGAGAGATGGATGTCTGGAAAAAGAATCCAGACATGTCCTCTTACATCTCCTATCTGAAGTTTTCTTCTTCACTCCGACTCATCTTCAGAGGATTCGTCTTGACTGAAGAATTCTTCTTCATAGATGCTCTCCTCCAAGGGTATATCTTCAAACTGATATACCTGTACCAGATCTTGAAAGTAAACAGCTTCCTCCATTTCTAGAGTGGTTTCAAACTGTCGTACTCCTCGCTTCTGGTTTTCTGGGTAATCTGGTGAGATATGCCCTCTGGCTCCACACGTGTAGCAGTTATAATCCTTAAATCTTTCATTGCCTCGTGTGGGTGCTCATCGGAATGTCTTTCTTGTGGGAGTTCTCCCTGTACTCCTCTGGTTTGATCCTGAGGAAGAGGCTTCACTTTTTGAACTCCATCTTGTTGGTCCAAACCTTTACCCTGATTTATAGCTTCGGGCCTTTTGTTTAGACCAAAAGGATATTGGTCTTTTGGGCCTCCATCCTCCGCTTCTTTGAGTATAAGGATGATGTTTCTTCATCCTCTTTGACTTCTTTGGATTTCTCCCACTGATGGTTGGAAGATCATTACTCTCACAACATAAGGGTAATGTCTTGTTGATTCTCCTTAATCTCTTGTAGTTTTTTGTAGTGATGCTTGATGACACCACTCTGCAATCTTGGCTTTGAGAAAAGACATTCTTATTGCCATTGAATCCAGCTCACATGGTTCATATTCTCTAATTAGCATTTCTCTCCATGGGCTTGGAATCTTGGCAAAGAATAGGTAGAATACTTCCTCCTCCTTCACCTTTGACTTCCATATATACTCAGTGAAGAGTTTGATGTACTCGTCTACATGACAGATGTCAAGTAGTTCCAGACTGTATAGGGAATTCATATACTTCTTCTTCTTTTCTTCTTCCATTCCTTCACAGTAGCCCACTCCGATGAAGTAGATTTTGAAGATCTTGGCCATGCAATCAACAAAATTGCCGAGGCCTTCGCCTTCCATGTGCTCCTTCTTGACTTCATCTGAGAGCTCTTCCCAGGCGCACTTTACTGATCCTTCCAAGCTCATGGTTAGGAATTTTATGAACCCTTCTTTATCCAGCTACAGTGCACCTCCTGCAATCTTCATTGTATTTGTCCACTCATCGATCAGGGTCTCTCTATTCTTGAAGTCTAGAGTGTCGAGGTTTAAGATCAATTAGATCCTCGAACTTAGCTTACTCTTGTTGATAATCCCATTGCCTTCATTTTAAAATTTTCTTAGTTTTGGGATGTCTCTTCTTGTCTTACTTCATGGACTCCATGTGATCCAGAAGTTCCTTCATTTTGGCTCAGATCCTATCGGGTCTGAGGAGTCTGAGATTGTTATTGAGAGTTCGAAGTTTCTCCAACATTGATTTTTAGATCTACGATAGTTAATCCTTGGAAGGACTTATATAGATCTTGTAGATCCTCAAGATTCGCTCTTTCCATCCAGAGATGTGGATTCTCCTCGAAGGATAGCGATCATCTTCTCACTCTCTGTCTTCGGCCTTGTGACATCCGTCGTCTTTCCCTTTTGGTACAAAAGGGGTTCTATTCCGAAGGTTGGTGGCAATCTTTCTCCTGGTCTTCTCCCCGTTACCTTGGTTTCCAAGGACTCTACTTGTTTTATCAACTTCCTGATGAGGTCGAGTTGTTTGTTTTGCAACGTCTCCACTTTATCCATCTTGAGGCTGATCTCAAATATCATCTTGGATATGTTTTGGCAATATATTCCAAAGAATTTCACCTTCTTCTGTAGTTATCTGAGATCTTGGTTCATCTTAGAGTTATCTGCCTCGATCTCTTTCCAATATGTCATTTTGACCACCATGAAAAGTGATAGGGCTTGCAGATCTCTCTTAAACCTTGGTTTGGTCGTCTTCTCTATTGTTCGTATTTAGGGATACGTCCATGGATCTCGGTGAAACTTTGGAGTTTCACTATGTTTCTTGACACTTTTTTGGAGTATCTTATTTTCATCTGGCGACTTTCCTCCAGATGTTCTTCCTCGGATGTCGAACTTTCGTTCGGATCCATATTTTTGAAACTCTCCTCTCATTAAGTGATATAAGCATATAATAATATTTCCATTCAATAAATAAACCTAGGGCTTTGATATCATTTTGTTTTGAAACCGAATGAAAATCAGTCTTTAGAATCAAGTATAGTTATATTTATAAACCTAGTGGTATTTTCGTAAATAGCATGGTGGACATTAGGTTTGGCAGGACCAATTTTGAGAATTTTCATTCCTGGAGGACTAAAAATGGATTTCTTCATTCCTGGAGGACCATTTTTGAAATTATCCCTTCACTAATTATTGTAAAAAATTTTTAAAACAAGTTCATTAATAGATTAAGAGAGACTCTCTTGTGAAATGGGTTATTTGTGAGACAGATGTGAGACGGGTCGACCCATCACTAAAATATGCTTATTGTATAGTTAAAATGTACTCCCTCCGTCCCATTTCAATGTTTACGTTTCTGTTTTGCGCGTCTCATTTCAATGCTTACGTTTTCCTTTCTAGGAATATGAGACCAACCTAAAAAAATTAATATATCATCCAACACTAATACACCTATCTACTTCACATCAAATATTATATTTTTCCACCCACTATCTATTAAAATATAATATTTTTCAATCAACGTGCAAAAAGTAAACGTAAACATTAAAACGGGACGGAGGGAGTATTTATTTGTAGTTAAAGTATGTTAATAATAAATCATATAATAACACATTAAAAACATACTTTAATGCATAATTCAACATATTTTAGAAAACATACTTTAACAACCATTTAATATATTTTATTTATACACTAAACATATTTTAGTGAAGAATCGACCCGTCTCACACCCGTCTCACAAATAACTTTGTCATAGATTAATTATTAGATTAGCTATTCAATTACTCCCTCCGTCCACTGTCAATCTATCCATTTTATCATTTTGGGCCGTCCACTCTTAATCTATTCATATTCTTTTTTGGGCTATGAGACTCACACCCTCCACTAATACAAATAAAATATGGGACTCACACCTTCCATTAATATAACTACCTGCTACATATAAAATAATAATACTATTTAATCTACGTACAAAAAGTAAATAGATACATTGAGGATGGACAGAAGGAGTAATTTTTTCATATGAAATTGTTAACAAATAATGCGTAAGAAGTATCAACCACAAATTTCGGAGAGTAAGGTACCCTGGGTGCCTTCGAAAGGTTATTTTATTCTAATTGATATATATTTGTGCTGCAAATAAAGCAATAATGAAGACAAAAGACAATATTGATACTATTCAAATTATGATTAGATTTAAAATGTGACGTCACACACATACATATATATTTTGGGAGAATAGCAAATGCCGGTCGAAAAATAGTTGTGTTATAATATGGAGCCAAAATATAGCATCAGGAAATTTAAATCGAGTTTGATTTAGATTTGCTTAGAAGATCAAGTTTTTAAATAAATTAGTATAAGAAAGAATAAAATTCCATACATTGGACATTGTACAATTTAGTGAAAGTTTAAGATTGAAGTGCATGAGATGTGATCAATGATTAAGATGGGTCAAAGAATTACTTATAACAGAGCGAGAAAGATTGCTCTAAAGAGCTCAAGACATGGGTGAAGGGATAGATTTGAGGAGAAAATTTTTATCTGCAAAGACTCTTGGTTCGATAGACTAGCTCATCAAAGAGACTAATAACAATTTATCTGCTCAAGCTTAAAGTAATTGGAACTTGAAAGTGTACGTAACTTGTAATCATGACTTATTTGATGAGATATAGTTATATGCGAGTATAAACATGTTCTAAGTGTACAAAATAAATGTACATTTTTTAGATGGAAGTTGCTTATTATTAAAAAGATTATGTTAACATCAAAAGTTAGTAAAATTATCAAAATAATTATGTTCTTAACAACATGAAAAATGAGGAATTAACATGTAATGTGCAGCGCATATTGTTATATCTCGTTTTTATAAAATCAACTATTCAATATAGATGAATTCACATGTGAAATTGTTATGTGGAGTAAAACACATTAAATTTAAATAAAATTTACTATAACAAATACTCTAGGAAATTTGGAGGGAATTGATGCAATGATTTTTATTTTATTTTTTAAATTTCATAACTTCAAGAACCATTCATGTTCTATGTTCAATTTTTTATAACAATAATTAATTTCGACACCATCGAAATTGGCAAAAACTTGTGTGTGCCCGGACGCACGGGAGCACTTTCTGTGTGCCTTTAAAATTTTATGTTAAAATGTATATCTTTTAGTATAAAGATGTGTACCCTTTATTTTCTGAAGAAAAATAAAAAAATAGATTAATGAAAAATGTGGGTGCATGGAAGCACATTCCGTGTGCCCTTAGAATTTTGTGTTAAATTATATACCCTTTAGTATAAAGATGTGTACCCTTTATTTTTTAAAGAAAAATAAAAAATATTAATGGAAAGTGTATACCCTTTAGAACAAAATGGTATACCTTTATTAATTAAAGTGTATATCTTTTAGAACAAAATAATATACTATTATCCATAATACTAAATTCTAAAGGCACACGGCGTGCGCCCGGGCGCACGCAAGCCTCACTCATCGAAATTTATAGTCATATTTTCGTTGGAATATTTTCTATTGCACTATTTTTCAAATTATATTTTATTTAAAATTTAAGACCAGCTAAGTTGTTATTTGCATATTTTATTTGAACGTGTAAATAACTACTTTTTAAAATAATAATATATTCTAAAAAATAATACTTCATCCATACAAAAAAATAATAATAATAAGGGCCAAGGGTCAAGGATGACCCCAAACTAATACCCTAGGATCATCCAAGCCCCCCAACTATCATTTTGGTCATCCATGCCCTCCATCTTTTAAAATAGGATCAAATGCACCCTTTATCTTTCATAAAACAAACAAATAGGCATTTTGACTATTTTCTTCAAAAGTTTGGACTATTTCCGAACTAAGCTTTAACAACACACCTTTTACAACACGTGCTGAATATTTTATTTTCTAAACCTATATATATCTATTTTAATTTTTATTCAAATTTCATCAATATATACACGCTTCAAAATAGTATCAGAGCCTATAAAGAGTCTCGATCCTCTGCTGCGTGACGTATGGTCCCGAAGCGCAGATCTCCGTAGGGAACGACCCTTAAAAATATAGCCCATCACCTAAGGCGAACCCGTGGTGCGCTGGTCGGGTTGGCAAGCTGATAGGTGTCTTTTGATGGAAACCCCCGTAAGGGGCAGGGTAGTCAAAATAGTATTAGAGCCCTAGGTTTATTTATATATCAATGGAAAATTTATTGTATAATTATATCACTTAACGAGAGGAAAGTTTCAAGAAATATGGATTCGAACGAAAGTTCGACATCCAAGAGTGATATGACTATTAGCCCTGTTCAAAACTGGAGCAATAAGGACTTCTAGGCCATTGGATATGACGAGACAAGCAGCCCTATACAGCAATACTATAATGTGATGTGTAGACAATATATAGAGAAAGAATACGAGGATGCCGATCGATTTTGGAATCACCTCGATCGTAGGTGGAAACTGGCGGACGCCCATGCAAACCACACCAAAGAGGAACATCTAGAGGAAGGCTGCCAGATGGAGATAAGATATTCTAAAGAAATATCAAGGAATATAGTGGAACTCTAAATTTTCACCGAGATCCTTGGACGTATACCAAAATACGAATAATGGAGAAGACGACCAAACCAGGGTCCAAGAGAAATCTGCAAGCCCTATCACTTTTCACACTGCACAGAATGACAGAGTGGAAGGAGATCGAGGCAGATAACTCTAAGATGAATCAAGATCTTAGAGAATTACAGAAGACGGTGAGATTCTTTGGAGAATATTGCCAAAACATGTCCAAGACAGTAGCTGAGATCAGCTTCCAAATGGACAAGATAGAGACATTGCAAAACAAACAACTTGACCTCATCAAGAAATTAAAAGATCAAGTAATGTCTCTCGAGACCAAGGTAACGGGAGAAAGTCAAGAGAAAGGTTGCCACCAACCTTCGGAATAGAACCCCTTTTACACCAAAAGGAGAAGACGATAGAGGTCACAAGGCCAAAGTCCGAAAGTAAGAAGATGATTGCTATCCTTCGAGGAGAATCCACATCCTCGAATGGAAAGAGCAAATCTTGAAAATCTACAAGATCTATATGAGTTCTTCCAAGGACTATCAATCGTAGATCTAAAGATGAATGTTGGAAAAAAATCAAGCTCACAACAACAATCGCAGGCTTCGCCGACACAACATAATCCGAGCCAAAATGAAGGAATCTCTGGCCTACATGGAGTCCAGGGAATAAGACAAGAAGAGACAACCCAACAACAAGAAAAATTCAGGATGAAGGCGTTGGGATTATCAACAGGAGCAAGTCGAGTTTGACGATCTAATATATACAACATCCCATATGGTCAGTCTCACTTTGAACCGATAAATCCATATGGGTTGATCTTAAACCTCGACACTCTTGACTTCAAGAATAGAGAGGCCTTGATTGATGAATGGACAAATGACATGAAGATTGCGGGTGGCGCATTGGAGCTAGACAAAGAAGGGTTCATAAGATTCCTAACTATGAGCCTGGAAGAATCAGTAAAGTGCGCCTGGGAGGTACTCTCAGACGAAGTCAAGAAAGATGCCATGGAAGGAGAAGACCTAGGCAATATTGTTGATCGAATGGCCAAGATCTTCAAGATCCACTTCATTAGAGTAGGATACTTTGAAGGAATGGAAGAAGAAAAGAAGAAGAAGTATAGGAATGCCCTATACAGCCTGGAGCTACTTGATATCTGTCATGTAGATGAGTACATAAAACTCTTCACAGAGTATAGATGGAAATCAAAGATCAAGGAGGAAGAAGTATTCCACCTGTTCTTTACCAAGATCCCAAGCCCAAGGAAGTAGAAAAGGATGACGAAAAATTATCCTTACACACAAAGAAGTGAAGAATGGAGGTCCAGAAGACCAAGATCCTTTTGGTCCAAGCAAAAGGCCCGAAGCTATAAAACAGGGCAAAGGTCCGGACCACCCAAATGGAGTTCAAGAAGTCAAGCTTCATCCTCAGGATCAAACCAGAAGAGTACAGGAAGAACTCCTACGAGAAAGATGTTCTGAAGAGCAGCTACAAGAGCTAATGAAAGATTTAAGGATTGTAACTATTATACATGCGAGCTAGAGGGCATATCTCACCCGATTGCCCGGAGAACAAGAAGAGGGGAGTACGACAGTTCGAGATAACCCCAAAAATGGAAGAAGTTGTCTACTTCCAAGACCTGGTGCAGGAATATCAATTTGAAGATATACGCTCAGACGAGAGCATATATGAAGAAGAATTCTTTAGCCAAGATGAATCTTCTAAAGATGAGTCGGAGTGAAGAAGAGAGCTTCAAATAGGAGATGTAAGAAGACATGTATGGATTCTTTGCCCAGACATCCACTTCTCATAAAGCCCTTATGAAAATCATGAAGGAGGATCCAAGGCTCACTTTGTACGACGGCTTCATCGTTGGAAAGTTAGATAAGATCCTCAGCTTTAGAAGAAGAAAGCACAACATCATATATAAGGTGACCGAAGGGAAAATTGCCATCCCAATGGAACTCACGAGTAATATGATGGAGATGCAGCTAGTTCTTGTTGAGGAAATCAAAAGTGAGCTCAGCAAACTCAAGGAAGGAATGGCTAAAACCATGTCCTGGATCTATATAGGAGCAATTCGGATCCTTATCAAAGCAACGTTTAAAGAAGGTATCGATACACCAATCGATATTGCCATCTTTGACAAGAGAATAAAGAGTACAAGAGAGGTGTGCATGGGAGGAATATCTGGAAATCTATACGAAGGCAAGGTAGCATCCTATATATACCCAAGGATTGCCTATAATCTGGCAGATAAAGACTTCAGTAGGGCACTCACCCTTCATCAAGATTTCAAAAATAAAGATTTGATGAAAGGAGGGAATAGGCCTTACTCTATCACTTACAGTATCTCATATGCTCTGTCAAACACTCATCATTCAGATTTATTCCAAATAAAGGAGTATATTGAAATACCATAACTGTTTGAAAGGGTTGCATGTGCAACCAGGCCAGAGATAATAGAGTTACCGCCGATTCACAACATGGATCTGCGGATCAAGAATAAGCCAGTCTGAAGCAGACAAGATAGCCTCAGATACGAACAGAGAAGGATTTCTTTCCAAGAAAATAGAATGATCAGCGAAAAATGGGGAAAAAACCAATCGTGGAGGTAATCCAGGAACCAGAGAAGTTCACAACTAAAGGTAAACTAAAATGCCCAGAAGGATGGAGAGGAGTCGACGTAATATTTGATATCACCAAAAAGGAAAAATCTATTCCTTGTGATGTCTTGTATTATCTCCAACAACCAACAATTGGGAGATATCAAGGACAGCTCAAACTCGGAGAACTTGAGCTGATAATCGAAGGAGTAGCAGAGAGATTCCAGAACAACTAGTGCTGGGTTTGGAATTTCTCGAGGATCACAAACCTTGGGAAATATTACAAGATAGAATGGAATTTATGTTCAAAGGGAAAAGATACAAGGTTTACTAGAAGAGGCTCGGGCTTACAAGCTATGATCTACCTATGACCACATGTCCATTCTCGATATATATCACCGTTGGGATGATATATAAGGAGCATCGTGCAGAGTATTTTGCGGCATACATTGATTCAGGAGCGGAGATCTAAACAGCAAAAAAAAGAGTCTTTCCTAAAGACCCGGGTAAAAAATTGCCAACAGTACTAGGAAAAGATTTCTCTCAAAGGGTACTAATTTTTAAAAGAGGAATCAAGTAAGCGGAAATCATGATCAAAGGAGTGGATCGTACCCCATGGTACAAGGTGAAAACTTCACCGATATATTTTCACGACACCGGAGCGGATATTCTGTTAGGAAATAATTTCCTACAGACTGATCCGTGTTTTCTTTGCACGCAAAATTAATCTCCAAGTATTAAGGATATCAATTGCAGCTTAAGCAAGCGACCAAGTGAATATCGAACCCAAAGGACAACGTATTATCAATTTAATTATTTATTAAATTAATTAAGATGAATGGCAATAAAAGTTTAAGGTTTCAATTATTAAACTACTAAACAATTAATTAAAATAATAAATAAAATAAATAACACTAGAAGAATATGAAAGTGGAACAAGTAGGAGAATATGTAGCTCCAGGATAATTCAGTTTCACTCATTAATCTCCCTTTCGTGTGTTGATGTCCGACTCTGTCTTGTGAAATACAGATGCATCACTAAACCATGTATATCCAGTGACCATTGGTGGGCAGCAGTTCTAACTAAGTCCACACCTGAAGGAGAAGTGCCGTGCAGATACTGTAGCGAACTCTTTGCAGAGAATGAAGCAAAGAGATGGCACATCAACGAAAAGGAGTTCTTTGCGGTTCGGAAGACGTTCAAAAATTGGCCGCTATTTCTTCTCGTGAAGAAATTAATCCTTAAAATTGATAACATAAGCATCAAAGCCTTTTTGAAAAATAAAATTGAATCTAAATCAGAAAAGGCTAGACTTTTAAGATGGCAAACAGAGTGTCAATATTATGATTTTATTATTGTCATCATTAAATCTTTTGATAATGTTTTGGCAGTTTTCCTGACGAGAGATGGAGGGAGCTGAAATAGACTCCATCCTGACTATTTCAAGGCACCTGATGGACAACCTTGAGTTGTTTCAGAGGGAATTCGAGAATCTGGCACTCAATGCAAAGTGTGCTGGAAGAATACAAGAGAGCGATCAGACCAAAGTTCTAATCGCATACGAGATTGCATTCGCAACAATGCGAGTCTATTCCAGTCATTACGAGAGCCACTCCTCGGGACTATTGATAACAATAGCAATGGACAAAAGTAGAGTAGTCGAGAACAGAGCTCTAAACCCGGAGCAAGGGATTCAAGTACCCTTAGCACAAGTCCTAGATTGGAACCTCCAAAAGAGGAATCGATCCAAGGAAGTGATCAACCTTAGGCCAATGATAGGCACTTCTAAGGTTGGTATTAACTTAGCTGATTTCTCTTATTGCCAGGAATACCTTGCCAGCTGGGAGAAATTAAACACCAGACAAGGAATCCGATCAGAGAAATGCCGGGTGGATATATCTGTGGAATATCTCCAAGTTTGGATGCGAGAAGGCTCCAATCCAAATGAGGTAAATCAATGGTATGATTTTGGAGCGCTAGCTTCAATATATATTGTTGCACCAAGCTTCCCAGAGCTTTCGAAGCTGCCAGAGTGGCTAGGAAAATAGTTTTCAAGGCATGGAAAAACAACGCAACTCTATCCTGAGGCGATGTATTGGAGCTTTACTTCACCAGTGCGGCTCCAAAACTAGTTGGGAAAGGCAACCACGAGGCCTTCCATTTCATCAAGCTAAGAAGACCCGATGTCTCAGCATCAAATAGGATCAAGGGTCTTCTGGGAAGGAACCAATCTTGGTTTCAACATTTTCTGAAGAGCAGATCTCTACGCGTAGAGCAAGGGGTTTGTACTCCTGCATTAATGCGATGGTGGAGGTGAAGATCCTATTCAAGTTCGAGCACAAGTCTTTCAATGGGTCTTTTCTATTAAATACTTTAATAGGGAAGAAGACAGGGTTTGCTGAGAAGGCCTTCCAGGAAAAATAAGACCTTCTATAGAAAAATAAGATTCCGGTGAGTAAACAAACTCATAGGAGATATTGCAACATGGCCCATTTTGGGCAATGGACAAACAAAGTATGCACAAGTTGTTCCACCCAAACAAAACTAGAGTTTGGAAAAGGAATAAGGTTGGGCATAGGGATGATCAGGAGTGCTGAACCACCCCCAGCGAAAGAGACACGTGGAAAGAAGACGGTAAAATCTCTTCAAATTACCCAAGAGCCAGGAAAATCTTTAGGCACCAAGGAAGACAAATGACTCTTCAGAAAAGCAAGAGCCTGATAACTTTTCCGAAGGGTAAGGAGCCATGTGATTCCTGCAAAAGCGAAAAGAGGGTTGGACCAGGAAGGGCATCCAATAAAGAGGAAGGGGACCTGCCAGACAAAAGTTGGAATCCAATGGGAATAACGAAAGAAGTGACGCCATCACAATGATGTAAGTAGTGACGTCAGCAAAAGTAAAGAGGCTTTGAAATCTGGATTTCACATCCGAAAGCCTCTATAAATAGCAGGGCTGAGAAAACATAAGGCATCGACCATTCCCCTCTGTTTTCTCTCTAAAATAAACATTGTATTCCTTTCTTTTCCTTGTATGAGTGTTCTGAGTGCAGCTACAATAGGTAGCTAAAGGAGTTATCTCCTTTTGTTCTGTGAGGATGAGTATGTAATAAATTCTCCATTCAATAAATAAATAATCTTGGGCTTCTGTCCGCATGTAGCCTTCTATTTTTTCTGCAACCTTAATCTTCATACTTTCCGGCAATAACAGTAGCAACATCTTGTACACCCGGTGTAGGAAACGAAACAGGGTTGTGCTGAGATCAGCTGAAGGAACGAGATTGAACCATCACACTGCGGGGCGAGTGGTTGACTGTGAGGAGCAGCTGTAAAATCTCTTAGATACCCGGTGGATTGACGGCCGAAAAAGGTACTGTTAATGTTTTAAGTTGGTTAGTTATGAGATTAATGTTGTTTAATTAATGTACGGAAGCATGTTGGACCTGATATGGTCATAATGGACTATGTCTATTTTGAAATAGATAGATGAAATTTGGAAGGAAATTTAATATATATATATTAGGTATAATAGGAGATAAATGAATAAAAATATATAATAAATTTTGGAAGTAGTAAACGGTGGGGAGTTAGTCAAAAGGGGTTTATTTGTTTAAAATAAAAAGTTGAGGGGCATATTTAATCCTTTATCAATAGGTAAAGGGTGTAGGTGTACAAAAAATTAGTTTAGGGGTGTGGATGATCCTTGGGACAAAGGATAGGGTTAGATCCTTTTCCCTAATAATAATAATAAATTGAATTTTGGTTTATCTTACTCTAACCGTATACATATACTATTTTTTTTTTTTTTTGCAAATAAGATCCTAAACACAAATCCAAGTCTTAAAAGTTCTACAACATTGCATAATGTATAATCAATTTAAATTAAAATTAATGTTAAAAAGATATAAGTAAAAAAAAAAAAACTATTCAGAACCTATTAAAATATCACTTGTGTAAAAATCAAACATTTATATTAATCCGGTACAGAACAAACATGCATCTCCGAACATAGAATCTAACAAATTTAAAGTTATTAAAAAAAAAAAAGTTAACCAATATCCATTATCAATAATCCAATTCAACTGACATAACAAGTGATTCAAGTCTTATAATTCCCTCAGCACTGCTAATACAAAACAAACATAAGAATGAAATTATGAAACTCATCATAAAAATGCAATAAATGAATGGGATACATAAGAACACGTTACTTTGCTTCTAAGTAGTTCATAATTCTCTACTTAAATATGAGCTACTAAATTCGGTTGGCTATCTTTATCTATGAATAATTAAATTCTCTACTATAACTGCAGATTACCAAATTTTTTTAAATAAATATGCCAACATTTGCATCTATTTTCACTGGTCAGTACGTACACTCAAGTAAACATTACTATCATCCAACCAGAAATAGATAGATATGAGAAATTCAAATTTTAGTTCTATCATTTGGTTTTCTTGGCTGTTGGAACCATTAGACAGAAGTTTCTCTACTCATCCAGTCGGACGCCAGTAGCAGTTCTTGAAATATATGGCAGGAAGTATCCCAAAGACTCTTAGCAAGCTCGATATCATAAGAAAGCGCAGAAGAGTTCAAGGTCCCACCTTTTCCTCCAAAAAAATGTGATCCTGATACTTCCTGAAGAAAAACAAAGATTCCGAATAAAAATAGCTTTATTTGTAACATGTGGAATAACATCTCACAAGTTAAAAGCAAAAGTTCCTCTGCTCCTTAATATGATGAAACAAAAGCAAAAATCAATATTAGATTTTTTATTTTTTGGGAGGGGAGGAGGATTGGGCATAAGCTACCATGCATCCTTGATGGTATCAATCTCGACACAGAAAAGCTAAACCACCTGATGACAATTTACATATGACAAAAGACACTTGATACCCTACAATCGTTTTCATCATGGAACCGACCATTAAATTATTTTAATATTATTATAATTAAAGGACTAATATACTCCTGTGGTTCGTAGTATAACTTACATGGTGGTTCATGTTCTATTTTATTTCTAGAGATAATATTTAGTTTAATTAATTTTTATGGTATAATTGTAATTTCATCCGAGCGGCTCATGTCCTATTTTACATCTACGTTTTATATTAAGTCCAATTAGTTTTTTTAATATAACTATAAACACTCCCTTGTGGTGAACCATGGTGAATTTTATCCTAGTGATTAATATCCTACTTTAACCCTAGGATTTTTATTTGTAGTAATTAATTTTTAAGGTATAATTGTAATTTCACCCTTATAATACATGGTGTGTTTTACACTTTTATTTTATTTCATATTTTACCCTAGAGTTTATGATTTACCTTTATATTATAGTTTAATGTTAATATTGCATGCAACCGGTTGCAAGTTTGCGCTGCTCATGACAACACTAATATAATTAAGTGTTACATGACATTTTTAAGAAGCACAAAGACAACAGGTACCGTCACAGCGCAGTCAGGGAAGTCCAAATGAAGTTGCAAGCAGGAAAATCTGAAATTAGTTCGACTACTTACTGCTGGAGGAGCGAGCGCTGCATCAATGATGGAGCATACACCAGTTTCAGAAGATTGAAGAAGACCATAGAGTCTCAATGATATGTAAGCCATATGTGAAATTGAAGAAGGAATTTCTCGCATGATATTGGTTTTCACAGCTCCAGGATCAGCAGCACTTCAATGTTAGAAGGACCAAAACGATATATACATCAGAAAAACATCAAAACAAAACTAAAGGATAATGTCTCATTTCAGAAAAGAAAGATTCATAACGAGCAAAAAGTTTGAAGACCAAAGCTTTTAGTCAATACAATTAAATTGTTTGCTTCTCTAAGATCTTAACAAGAGAATAAATCATATAAAATTTTCAACTACTCGTGATTCATTGCAATCTTCCCAGAAGCTTCTAGTTGAAAAAATCATTAAAGTTCATACAGCAATATCATCAACAAGGAAGATTGTCTGACGCATTTCAACGGATACACAATTTGCTCAAAAGTGTATCTGATATTACAAAGAATGAAATAAAGTGCAAGAAAAGGGCAACAAGTACAGGAAATATTGCATTTCTACAGTACATTGCAGATTCTTCTCAAATACTATAGTTCACAAAGACGCATAACATGATAAATAACTTGAAGTAAAATAGCACACTCATTATATTGATACTAAACCAGAAAATTTATGGTTAAATATTGAATGCACATTGAAAAAGAAAAAAAGTTACAAACACTTACACAACAGATAGATGCTGGGATTTCTCAAAAAGACCAACTTGTCGGTTAAGCTCCTATGAGAAGAGTAGCACACATACTGTACATAGGCGATGATACATTTTAGCATTAAATTGTGGAAAATAAATCTGGCATAGTCGAGAGATAAAATGCATAGTTGCATACATTTAGAGTACTCATAAATATGTGCATACTGATAGCATTTTGTTTTCAAAAAACTCTTTCCAGATATAGTTTCTCGAGTAGCCTGTCCGCAACAAACTGAAGCCATATACAAAAAATGTGGATGATGAATCAAATGAAAAAAATTAAATATCATTTGGATAGGAATTGTGATCACATGCATTAGGCATCATATTATAGGTCAAGACTAGTAAGGTTGTACCACTCAAATGAGTAAATGATGTGACATTGACCACACGAGATGGAACAGGGCTACTTTCAAGAAGGGCAACAAAAGTTTTGTAAGAGAAAATGCACCGACGTAATTTGTAGCAAGCATCCTGCAAAAAATAAGAAATACAAGTTAATTTTACTTGAGGTTATTTTGAAAAAACATACAAGTTCGGGTTTTAAGGCATAATTATAGAAGTTGAAAATCAAACTTTCTAAATTCCAAGTTCCTAAGTTAGGTAAGATGAATTAGGACCTACATCAAATTAAAGCATAAAAAAAATCATGATTAAATTCTGAAAAAGGGGAAGAGCACTGGTGCAGTAATTAATCAGTTCATCTACAGAGCAGAAACTCTGTTCCAAAAAGAACTAACTAAAGCAATTATATTCCTGGCCATAGATTACTTGAGAGTGAACTAGTCGCCAAGACGTAATGTCAAGATTATGTAATTCTCATCTTAATACATTTATTTTTTGGAATTATTAATCAACTTTTACACACATGAAAGCAACTAAAAAAAAGTACACAAAGAACGTATCCTTCCAAAGTGAATCTACATGATGTTGCCAGGATTCCAGCATTATTTATCAAGAGTTGAATAGAAGAATGCATTGTTTGAATCGCACATCCATTGCTGAAGTGAATGTTTGAACTCGAGGATGGACTTGAAGGAATATAAATCAACTTCAAAAGCTTTCAAACAAGCATTAGGATTTCGATTCTTGACATCGGACGTAGCCTGAAGAACAGATTGGTTGAAAATCAACATAACAAATTGACCACTTTATAATGATGGAGAACACAAGTACCATACCTCCAATAAGAGCTCAGATGATCTACCAACTGCAAGTATGAGAATATACTACATTCAACTCAAAGCAAACCACTAAAGGTATATCTGTAGCAACTAAAAGTTAGTCCGATTACACCAACAAACATAAATAAACTAATGATGAAAATATTACACATTTTTTCGCATATCTGTAAAATTTTATTCAAAATGTGTCACATATCGAGACAACATATTCTAGAGCACATAACCAAAGTGAGTTCAATAACTTCAACCAAATTAACCACATATATATATATATATATATATATATATATATATATATATAATATATTAAACGATCATATGAAACCATATCATACATTTCACGTTGCAAAATGAAATGACCCATAAAATCTAGAAAAATATGAGTTGCAGTTTCCAATATTCAACAAATAAGTGATAGACATAGAACCAAGAACAACATAAAACCCCTCCTTTGAAAGATCATACGCAACAGCAGCACCCAAACCAGATGCAGCCTGAAACACATTTGTAAATGCTGAACATATCAACCACCATTGACATGTAAATAAACCAATATCCATCTTTACATAATCTCTATCAATTGAAACAGTTACAGCTAAAAAAATATACCCCAGTGATTATGCACACAGGCATTGACACAGCTGAATTGTAGTTTTCCGATGAGCACCGAGGGTAACATTTGAACTCAGGGGAGAAAAATGTACGACAGAGAAATTTCAAGTAGGAAAATATTAGAGAAATTGTCCAGAGGACTGCCATTCTCCAAATTTGAGCATTTCACAAAAACGACAAACTTCAAACATTTTTACCATTTCCACCTCTTTCCTCTTTGGATATAATCCAACAAAAGATAATTAATAATCACTCTAAGCAGAAGAAGTGCAAGGAAGATTGCCCTTCGTCCCCTACTTCAAGAAAAACACAATCACACTATTGTTACAGAAAGTTGAAACTTAACAGTTAAATCCAGAAGTTTTTTTTTCTCTAACGACCACTCTGTGGTGAAAAGGAGATCCCAAATTCCCTTTAATCTTTGCATTCTCATTTTACCATAAATTATGAATTTTGCTTTAACATCGAGATTTAAATATGACACCATCAAAATCATAAGTACGAAAAGAAAAAAAAATCATGATTAAGAATATAGACAAATCTGACTGTCGTCATGAAGATTGAAAGATGCAATGCAGAGAGAGTTGGGGAAGCATAGTTGTTAGAGGCGAGAGACGCAAGGACCTTGAGGCGCACACACACCCCTTGTACAAAGTGCAATAATATTGCTTGAGGCGCACACACACCCCTTGTACAAAGTGCAATAATATTGTTCTGCAATATATACACAAATATATTCTACTTGCAACATAATTACCTGACTAAGTTAACTCACATAATGACACACAATAACTCATAAATAACATGATAATACATAGAACATCTATGCATAATCAACTTAAAAGTTAAAATTTCCAATATGAATAAGTAGTAAGTTAATAAAATTTAAAGAATTTATCAAGTTTCAAATGATTAGCTACTAGAAAACTAATCAATTATCTTCCTCATTATCCTCATCCTCCTCTTCTTCCTCCACCTCAAATTGAAGAAATGTAAAACATATATATTCACAAACTCCATAATTAAAAAAAAAATAGAAAGAAATAAATAAAAAAATTAAAAACCTCAATTTCCTGAAACTGGGTGGCCATTGGAGACCGTGAATGGTTGTGTTGGTATCACTATCACTTATACATGTTTTAAATAGTTAAAAACCCTAACCCTAATTATCTGTCCAATTCTACTTACGAATAATAAAGCCCATTTCCTCCCAAAAGTAAAAAATAATAATAAAATAGAAAAATATCAGTAATGTTATGGGTATTATATCCCCATACTTGTTAGGCCCAAAGAGCCCAATAACCTCTATCATACTTGAAGAGGGAGGCCCAATCCCTCGACGGCCCAAACGGTAGACAGAATGAGAGGGGAATCAAGGCAGCCCAAAGGGGATCACGACAGCCCGAAGGCCTAGCCCAAAAAAGAATAAAGGCGAGCCCGCATAACAAGGCCGAAGCCAAGAAACGCCCTCGGCAGGGAACCTCGGAGTTCATCCTTCCCCTAGCCGAGAGCTCGGATGAACACCCCAGCGCCGAAAGCCAACCTATCTGAAGACCATGGAAGGCAGCGAAGATGGGACGGTAAAGAACGGACACCATGATGAAATAGAACAAGTACTGCAGGCTAGAAGACAATACTAACGGGAAGAAAAGATATCTTGAGCAGCAATTCTAACTAGGAGACAACGATTGACTGGCACACCCAACCCCAACAACCAATGGGAGGCCAGCAAAGGACGGGGACACCCTGCGAAACCCTGCAGTGCCACAAACAGCGCTCAGACTCCTACGAATGGTCGGCGTACCAGATGGCTTCATTAAAGACGGCTTGTCTTTGTCCAGATGGCGCCAGACGATTGGCTGGATTTTAGGATTTTGGGACAATATAAATATCCTCTCTTGCAAGAGAGAGGCAGGTCACTAATACTCACTTTAGACATTACACTTGTAAGAAACTGGGAGGTACGAGTGTTGTTCTAAGAGGAGGAGAGTAATAAAATAGGTTGGATTCTTTGGTGGAAGGGAGTTTCTATTGGCGGTGATCCATTTGTTTATAGTTTATTATGTTTGATCGTGTTCGTTCTTGGTTTCGTTATTAAATATCTTAATCCTTCATACACGAAATTAACGAGCCAAGAACAGCCGTCAACATCTGGCGCCGTTTGTGGGAAACGCTACGATTAGCCATCCCTGTTCTTTACATGTGCGAATTTTGGGTTTGTTTTCGTGAGGGAAATCTTTGGGTTTCGTCCTGCGTCTGAAAGTCAAGATGGGAGTTGAAGGATTTGCAACCCATGGACATGGACAGAGAGGAGAATGTTCCAGAGCCAAGCGAAACATCACAAGGAGTGGAAATAACATCCAAATTAGCGCACCAGTCATGGAGATACCCACTCCGGCGAGGTCTATTCCTGTCCCTAATTTGAGCGATCCCCTGAAGACAAAAGAAATGAACGAGAAAATTTGGAAGGTAATCGATGAGTACGCCACAAAAGCTCCTCCGGTTCAACCGGCGAGGTTGAGCTTCAGCGGCCCTCATGGAGCAAGCCACGGCGATCTACGGGAGGACCTTGAAAGAAGGAAGGATGCCAGAAAGGAGCATAGCAGAGGAGATGCTAGAGAGACTATTAACTTCATACGGAGGAGAAATGTGGAAGAAAGAGAGAGTGTAAACGAAACTCCACTAGAAGGTGGGCGCAGCGAATATTTTCATCGCCCAAAAACTGGAACTCAAAGGCAGCCTCACCATGGAGGGAATCCAGAGAGAAGGGACCCCCCGCCGCCGGAGGTGCCGACAGGGGATGGATCTCGAGCAGAACCACGACGCGGAAGGAATCAGAAGGCCAAAAACCATCCGATGAAGGATAGGCCAAGAAGGGGCCGACCTACAACTCGGGAAATGCCAGAGGAGAACGAAGTTCCAAGAAGAATCCCATCTGTCTCCCAAAGGAGACATAACAAATGTAGAAGGCCAAGGAACCAGAGATCTTACTCTTCCTCGGTACCCTGCTCACGCGAGAGTCAAGATCTTTCATGGGGAAACCTACCTACTATCGAGTTATCTCTACCTCGGACTAGAAGGAACGGGAAGCCCACTTCGCGGAAAGGGGTGAAACGGGAGCATGGACAGAGGATGGAGAGGCTTTTTCGAATGCCCAAATGGAAGATATACAAGCCCTGATAAACGAAGAGGTGAACAAGCACTTCACAGATCTAGAAAGGAAGATGTCGGGAACCAGAGGAATCCTTCAAACCTCGATAGCTCCTTCACCTTTCACGGTAGAGATCAGCAATGCTCCTAGGCAACAGGGAATCAAGTTACCCTCTAGCTTGATCTTTGATTGTGATTACGACCCATATTCACATATTGAAAAATATCTGATGTGGATGAGAGCCCAATGTGCGAAAGAGATCACATTATGCCGAATGTTTCCACTGACTTTGGGAAACAAAGCCCACGCTTGGTTTAGGGCGGTCCCAGCAGCTTCCATAAAAAGTTGGGGAGAGCTGATGGAGGTATTCCTAATACAATACTTATACCTAGGGGCACCGAAGGAGCCAAAGCACAAATTGGCTAACATTCGTCAGGGCTCGACAGAAAGCTTGTGGGATTTTCTGAAAAAGGTTCAATGAGCAGAGGTCAATGGGGGAAGTCATGGGAGACAAAGACTGCCTCATCACAGTGATGGGAGCACTACACCCGGAGACTAGCTTGTGGAAGGCAGCACAGCTCAAACCACCTGCATCCTATGCGGCTTTCATGGTCTTGGCGAACGAGTACATCCAAGCAGAAGATATCTCTAAAATGGCAAAGAAAGCAAGCAATCAGAGCACTTCAGTAGAACCGAGTAAGAAGTGGGTGAACACCGGGGGAACAAAGGAATACAAAGCACCAACCACCTTCAAACCATTCACGGAGGATACCGAGGTACAGCAAATGTACGAAGAGTTGAAATCTGGAACCAACTTGAATATTGCCGAAGTCTTTTATTATGCTAAAGATCAACAAGTCCTTCGGACGCCGAGGCCGGTCCTTCGGACCTCGGAGCTCACCAACCCTCAGAAGTATTGTAGTACCACCTGACACATGGGCACAATACAGACCAGTGTCGAGATCTTATCACGGAGCTATGGAAGGTGTTTAAGGAAGGAAAGTTAAGAGGGATGCTGCAGGCCCTGAGGCCGAGGGTGTACAGGAGGGACACTAATCTTTCCCCTCACCCGGATCGACCGAGGTCCCCAGGCAGAGGGCGGAATGATGGAGCGATGGCCCAAACCCCTCCGCCTCCAGGACGGCCACCAGTCTTCGATAGGATCGGAGGGCCAGCCCCTACAGGAGATAGACCGGGAAAAATACACATGATGGAGCCGATAGAGGAAATCCCCTATATAGGAACTTCCCAAGCATTCACCATGGCATCCAAGAGGAAGAAGAAGGCTGAGCTGAGAGACTTGGATCAACAAATCCCTCAAGTATGGTTGCTAACCTCGGCGTCAAAGGGAATAACGAAAGCGGACATCATCTTCACCGAAGTCGACTTCTATGGGGTAAGTATCCATCATTCCGACCCTTTAGTCATTTCGCCAATACTTTTGGGGGTCAAAGTCCATAGATGTCTGGTAGACACTGGAGCATATGCCAACATAATCTTTAAAGAAGTATTCGAAAATCTGGGAGGAGAACGTCATTACAATGTGAGGCCTTGCAGTGATGAGATCAAGGAATTCGGCAATGCACTGACCAGACCTACTATACAGGTTGATTTATCAGTTCAGCTAGAAGGTCTGGATGGGAAAACTTGGATTCAGAAATAGTTGACATTCAAGGTTGTGGACCAAGTCTCCATATACAACAGCATACTAGGACGCCCGTTGATACACGCCTTTGGGACTATTCCATCCATCCTCCATCAATGTCTCAAATTTATCACGATGGACGGCAGAGTGGCAACAGTAATAGGAAATAAGAGGAGAGCGAGGGAATGCTCGTTCATAGAAAAGGTGGAATGTCTAAGTTATCATGACATGGACTATGAAATACTGAGTTTCGAAGACATCATGAAAGAGGGAGATAATCTAGAAGTATTGGCGGAAACTGAAAGAACTCCGGAGAAGGAGCCCAAGAATAAGGAGTCATAAGGGATCTTGATAATAGCAGAGGGAAAAGGAACAGAAGAGCAAGGAAATGAGATACCAGTAGCGGCAAGGGGAATACATCCGGATCCGGGCATCCAGATGCAAAAAAAGAAAGAAGTAGCGGCAAAGGTGCCAAGGTGAAAGCAGATAACATCAGATGAAGATCTGAGGATGAAGTCAAAAGAAGGGCCCCTGGCAGCACGAAATACATAAGTGGTACATCTAGACCCAAAAAATGCCGACATCAAGGTCAAGATCGAAACAGAATGGGAAAGCAAATTCAAAGAAAAGCTAACCCAGTTACTGAAAGAAAACCTGGATGTGTTCGCTTGGAACCCGAACGAAACACCAGGGGTACATGCGAAGTACGCTTGCCACAGGCTGAATATTGACCCCAGCATCCCACCATTCCAATAGAAAAAGAGAAAGTTCAGCCCAGAGAAAAATACGGCTATGGAACTAGAAGTGCACAAACTACTTGCGAGCGGAAGAATTAGCAAATGCAAGTACCCCGTAAGAGTGCAAAATCCGGTTATGGTGAATAAAAAGGAGGGATCATGGAGGCTATGCATCGATTTCACCGATCTAAACAAGGCATGCCCGAAGGATAGCTATCCACTCTCATCGATTGGCCAGATGGTCGACGCTACGGTGGAACACGAGATAATGAGTTTCATGGATGCGTTTTCGGGGTACCATCAGATTCCTATGCACCCGGATAATAAGGCAAATACCGCCTTCTTCTGCGAAAATGGAGTCTATGAGTGGAACAACATGCCGTTTGGTCTGAGAAATACGGGGGCCACTTATCAAAGATTGGTGAACAAAATATTTGAGGAGGATATTTGGAAAATAGTCGAGGTCTACATCAATGACACCATGGTAAAGAGCTTGAAAAGAATGGACCACTTCGACTATTTACGAAAGGTGTTCGGAATCTTCCGACACTACGGCATGAAACTAAACTCGAAGAAATGCACGTTTGGAGTGAGCAAGGAAAGTTTCCTCAGATATTTGGTCAGATCAAGAGGGATCGAGATGAACCCAGAGAAGATGGAAGCAATCTTAAGGATGGATTCACCGAGGCACATGAAAGAGATTCAGAAACTGACGGGTAGGTTGGCCGCCTTGAATAGATTCATGTCAAAAACATCGGACAAATGTAAGCTATTTTTCGACGTCATTAAAAAAGCCAAGTTTAAATGGACAGAAGAATGCAGAAAGGCATTCGACGAGATAAAAAGATAGCTATCGGATACTAAGACCCTCTCTAAGCATTCGCCAGGCGAAACATTATAGCTGTACCTAGCAGTGTCAGGAAATGCGTTCAGTTCAGTGTTGGTCAAGATTGAAGAAAAGAATCAGAAACCAGTATACTTCGTAAGCCAATCCTTGAGAGACGCGGAGCTCAGATACTCAGTCACGGAAAAGATATCATATGCTCTCGTCATGAGTTCAAGGAAGCTGAGGCCGTATTTCATGGAACATACCATTGAAGTACTGACAACATTCCCTTTGAGGCAGGTACTCCAAAGACCAGACGCAGCAGGGATGCTGCTGAAATGGTCCGTTGAATTAGGACAGTTCGACATAACATATATACCGAGGAATGTAGTCAAAGGGCAAGTCATGACATACTTCATAGTGGAGCTAACTTTCCTAGTCCCAACCGAAGAGGAAAAAAGGAAACCTTGGGTCATGCACGTGGATGGCTCAGCAACAGCAATGGCATCGGGTGCCAGAATCATCATTCGAACTCCATTCGGGAAAACCTTCTCGACCACAATTTGGTTTGATTTCTTGGCTACTAACAACAAGGCAGAATACGAGGCCCTGCTGAATGGTTTAAGGATGGCATTGGCCATGAGAGCAGATGAGCTGATGATATACAGCGATTCACAATTGGTAGTGAACCAAATGAAAGGAGAGTATGAGGCTAAGTACGAGCACATGAGCCACTATAGAGGGCTAGCTGCCGGCATGTTGCAGAAGTTTAAACATGTATTCTTGTAATGCATCAACAGGAAATAAAATATGGGGGCAGACGCATTGGCCAAGCTCACCACAGTATCAAACTCCGAGGATCTGAATAACATCAATATAGTAAGGTAGAAAAACCCTTTGGATGCCACCGTGTGGGTTCTGGGTGACCAGCCAATGGAGGAGTCATGGATGACTCCAATCAGGGCATATCTGGAAGAAGAGAAGATGCCCGCAGACAAGGACAATGCCCGACAAATCAGGCTTCAGTCAGCAAGGTACGTCTTGATGGAAGGAAAGTTGTACAAGAGAGGGTATTCAGCACCACTCTTGAAATGCCTAGCCCCCGAATAAGCAAGCTATGTACTAGCGGAGATTCATGAAGGTGTATGCGGAAATCATATGGGAGAAATTGCCTTAGCCCACAAGGTGATCAAGCAAGATTATTTCAGGCCAACACTAAAAGAAGATGCCACTCAATATGCGAGGGAATGCGCGATGTGTCAAAGACTGGCTCTGATAGTAAGGGCACCTTCTGAACAACTGACCTCGGTGTTTAGCCCATGGCCCTTCGCGAAGTGGGGAATTGATTTAATCGGACCACTTCCGATCGGAAAAGGAGGAAACAAATTTGCTATCGTAGTAGTAGATTATTTCACAAAGTGGGTGGAGACAGAGCCCCTCTCGACGATCACTGAGGCTAGGGTCACGAGGTTCATATGGGATAATATCATATGCCGATTTGGGATACTATTTGCCATAGTGATGGACAACGGCAAGCAGTTTGACATCGACAAGCTAAGAAAGTTTTGTGAAGACTACGGCATTAAGAAATGGTCCTCGACACCATACCACCCGCAATCCAATGGGCAAGTCGAGGCACTAAACAAGATCATCAAATACACACTAATAGCCAGATTGGAGAAGCTAGACGGGAAATGGCCAGAGAAACTGCCGGGAGTGTTGTGTCCTACAGGACGACGACGAGAACATCCACCAATGAGACCCCTTTCTCAATGGCCTTCGGTGCTGAGGCAGTGATACCAGTGGAAATAGAAGAACCCAGCCCTAGGGTTACCTTTCACCAAGAAGGGGCAAACGATAAATTGATCCGAGAGAATCTAGACCTATTGGAAGAAAAAAGATTGAATGTGGAGTTACATAATGCAATCTACAAGCAGAGAGCAGAAAGATTTTATAACTCCAAGATAAAACTGAGAAGGTTCAAAGGTGGAGAAATGGTGCTACGGAAAATATTGGGCCCAACGGCACAGAGTAGCGGCCAAAACTAGGAAGGCCCCTACGTAATCAAGAGGGTTCTGGAAGGAGGAGCATATGAGTTGGAAGAAGTGGATGGCAAAAAGATACCGCATACGTGGAATGCGCAACATTTGAAGAAATATTATCAACTAAATAGAAAGAAGGCGAGGTGAATGAGGTTGTTGACACGACTTTTTATAGTTTTTAATCAAGGCGTTAGGCCATACTATATGGAAGTGCAAATTGTACGGAAATCTTTTTAATGATATATGGTTAAGGATGTCAAAGGTGTTTATCACAAATGGTAAAAAGTATTCATGCGTCGGGATACCATGGCTTTGGGAAATACTAAGATATAAATATCACGCTATAAATTGATAAAGAATACTGGAAGCATAAATAAAGGGATATTGAATGGGGAACGGAAAGGCAAGGCAGATTAAAATGGCAGAATCAAACGGGAAATAAATTTTAAAAATGTCAGATTCGAGAAATTGGAACAAAGATGCCGAGGCATCGGGCTAGAAAGTCAAAACCAGGGTATCGGATATCAAAACTAAAAAACCTGGTCGGAGGAGCCCCAATATAGGGGATCGACCTCGGAAGGGTGTCAAAGGAGGACGCAGTTGGGTATATAAAATGGATATGTACAAGGATCGGAATTTTAGGTTCGAAGTAAAGGAAAATCTCTTCGGTACATCGCGAGTTATACCTAACGGATATGTACAAGAAATTTGGAATTGGGATATCAGGATCGAAATAGGGGGAAGAACTTCGGGACAGAGTATAAAATGGAATGAATGTACTCGGAGGCTCAGGAACCAACACGAAGTAAAGAGCAGAGTGTGGAGATAGGGTTACAACCTCGGAATTGCAGACAGTCATGCGAGAACAAGAATTCACCAAACAACAGAATAAACATCTACACAGAGGAGGAATAAACAAGCAAAGAAGCACAGCAAAGACGAGCATATACAAGGATACAACAGGAACATACATCAATAGTAAATAATTGGCATTCTTCAAAGGTTAACACCAAAAAACCAACACGAAACACAACCCCCAACGAGAGCAAAACATAAACGGAAGCAGTCATTATTCAAAATCCACGAGCCATCACAAGAAAAAAATCCTAAACAACATCAGAAGGGGGCAGAACAGGAATCAACCAGCGAACAGGGAATGCGGAGAACATCAATCTTTCTTTCGGCCGCTGAAGGAATGGAAAATGCTCGCCATTCTGTCCTCCATCTCTTTCAACTGAGCTTCTGCACGAGTGGCCCTCTCTTCTGCTGAGCCGGGACGAGAAATATGCTGCTCTAAGGCTCGGATGTAAGCCTCGACTTCAACTAATCTAGCACGCGCATCAGCAGCCTCGACCCGTGCATCATCCCTAGCGATTTCGGTCTCAGTTAAATTTGCCTCCAGGGACTCTAGAGTGGCCTGCCCCATATCGACCTCAAAATCCAAAATTGCCAATTGTTCCCTTTGGTGTGTCATGAGAGAGTTCAGCTCGGCATTCTCGACCTCCAGAGTTTGCATTCTCTCCTCAAAGCTGGCAGAAGATCCCTCGGAACGATCAATAAGCCGACAGGTGAACAAACAATACTGGTCTGTAAAATACAGAGAAGAGGTAAGGGAAGCAATGGCAACTCCAGCCATCACAGCTAAACCAGAAGAGTCTTGGGAAAGTGAGCTGGGGACGACGGTTGAAAAAGCTTGATGTGGGACCCGAGAAGCGACACCCGTAATGAAACCCCAGAGTCCTAGATCTCATAGCTCGGCCAGGTAAGACTTATCACCTTCCTTAGCTCTACCTTTCCCTCGTTCATGGGCTCTTTCGGCGGCCAACCTGGCGGCTTCAACATCAACATCGTTGGGATCGGTCACTGCAGTGGCTCCATCAAGATTCGAACTGGAAAGAGGGATTGTCGGAACGGTTCATGAGATGGAAGGGACATAACCAATATCGGCTCCGAGGATAGACCTCCTCCTCGGACCAACCATCATGTCGTAGTCCTCGGTCTCTGAGTCACTACCTTTTCCCACCTCGGGAATCTCCACCGATTTAGGATCATCCTCTGACCCTTCTTCGAAATCTTCTTCAGGATCCTCCTCGGGGTCCTCTCCCGGATCTTTCTCTGGATCCTCTTCAGGCTGCATTTAAACCTCGGGCGTGAGGGAAGGAGGATCTGCAAAAGGGTACCACGAGTGAGAATGCGATAAACACGGACAGAATGAGGAAACTCAAATGGAGGTGATTATCCCCCTTAATCTTTTAGTGAGGAGATCAAACTCACTAACAGAAGGGAATGAACGAGGTATGAAGCTGATCCCGATCGACTGAGAAGGCCCACCATGTTCATAAACACCTCTTCCTCGCTTTCCGAGCAAGGAAACAAAGATAGATCCAGAACTAGGGATAGAAGAAAAGCCAGGTGGAACAACGAGAGAATGACGCAAATGCTGACTGGAAGGCGACAAAGGGGGTAGAACCCTATGCTCGGTAAACTGTGTAACCAACAAATTTTCACCAAGTTTCATGTCCTCGGACCCAACAGACAGGTCATCCATTTCTTTATCTTCGTCGAGAGATGGAGAACAAGCAGGATAATCGGGATCGACTTCATCATCTGAAAACTGATAAACATACTTGTACGGGGTTAATGACAAACCAGCCACGGATCCAGTCGATCCCACTGGGGAAAGAGCATTCTGGAACTCACCTATGGAATAAAAAAGAAAGGTTAGTCATGGAAGAAGGAGGGCAGAATAGACTAAGAAAAGAGAATCACCAGTGGTCGCACCGCGACCAGAAATGGACAACCCAGCCGAACTAAGATAAGCTCGGAAAGCAGTGGAGGGACCTGGTAGGTATTCCCCCCGAGGGATAAGATCTCATAAACATGGCGAAAGCCATCGTCAATCGTTCAAGGGGATGAAAGGGAGGACCTGCACAAAAGTGACATCAGAGACTAAGAAGAACATATAAGTTAGAACTCAGGAGACAAGAAAGGATCATACACTTATCCAACGGTAGGAATCGAACAGGAAAAGTCACAGAGGCACCATTGATACGAGTACGGTAGTCTCCACCCAACCAAAACTAGGCTCGCTCCCAGCTCCGACCAATGACATCAGAAGCCCCCACAAAATGATGGTTGTTGCGGGGTAGCAGGTGGTAGAAACCGCTAGAAAAAAAGAGAAACTCTAACTCAAACAGATCTCAGATAGTGTGACCCAGCACGTGAAACAGCGACATAGTGGAGATTAGACGCAGCCAAGAAGAGGACAACAACTGGCCTATAGCCATATCCCACCTCTGCAATAGTAGGCCATAATAGGATGATGGGAAAGATGCAAATCGACGAGAAAGATTGAGTAATAGAATGCAGTACGACATGGAGGAGGCTCGGAAATAGAAACTCCATCTAAGGAGAGTTCAAAGATGATATTGGGTTTACCATATCACCGGTGGAGCTCCTCCAATCGTTCAGTAGATAACTTGGAAGCTGGTACCCAGTTAAGACGCCGAGCCTTTCCTCGGAAGACAACCCTCAAGTCACTGATATCTCAGCGACCAAGAAGATAATCCCCCACGTTAAGAGGAAGTATGGCGCCCAAATCAGCGTTGAAAAATATCAAAGCACTACCAATACCCGTGGCCGGCACAGCAGGGACCGACTGCCCGTCAGGAGAAGGGACAGAAACCAAGTTCCTGCCCGAGGAAGAAGACGTAGACAAATCCCTCAGATTAGGACGAGGCTTCCTACTGAGGCGATTAGAGCTACGAATACCAGGCCGCATGCGCCGCGCTTGCGAATCATCGAAAGTATTCACTTCTTGAATATCAAGTGGAGGGGGAGTACCTTGACCAGACATTGTTTACTCGAACAAAGGATTTGAGAATTAGGGTTTGGCGAAAATACAGACAAAAGAAAGTGGGATTCTCAGAATGCATAAAGATAGCGAAATTTCGAAAAATCGCAAAGATATCAGGGGAATGGGGTTAAAGAAAAAACGAGAATGTAGGGGAAGGATACGAAAGATTTGAATTTCAAAAAACCAAAATGGAAAATGTCTAACGAGGTGAGGCACAACAAGTATCATCATTGGAAATTATGGAACAAACACGGCTAAGATCCAACGAATGGGATGAAGAGACCTTACAACTCCCAAGAAAAAGAGAGGGCCCAGATTAATCCACGCGACACCTGACCAAAGACGTGATAACCCACGACAGAAAAATGGCGGTTATGTTTGAAATTAGAGACAAGTTACCAAAACACCCTAGCAAGATCCACTGACAGGAAAGAGAAGGTACTTCATTTATGAATGAATTACAACGAAAGCGGAAATAATTCAAGGCCCTATCAACCGATAAATAAAAGGAAGGCAAGAAAGATATAGAATAAACCCTCAACAAGGAAAATACACCCTATTCGACACTAGGGGCTCGGTGATGCTTCATTGATCAGCTAGGAAGGTTTCAGAACCGACCACCTCTGTAGATTGTAAATCCCCACTTCTCAGCTCCGCATCTTCGGAAGCACCCAAGGGAGCCTCTGAGGTCGTTGGCCTCGATGAAATATCAACATCTGCGGTATGATCCGAAGCAAGAGCGATCTTAGGGGCCGGGGGAATTGAAAGAGTCATAGCAGCCTTGGTAGTCAGAGCTGCAGAGGCCTCGATAGAAGTGTCCTGACCGGGAGAATGTGCATCACCAAGGATGGGAAGCTCGGGAATCTCTTGAGTAGGTCTCTTTATAGATTCAACGGTAACCACGGCGGATGGATCCTCAACCCCAGAATCAACCATGGTGAGAGCTAGGACATCATCGGCAAACTCTTTGTCGGATCTACCCTCCTCGGTCCCTTCAGTGGACTCCTTAGGAACATCAGTGAGAAAGTCAGAATAATCATCGAGCACCTCAAAATCAAGGTCGTCCTTCAGAGTCTTCCCAAGAGGCATCTTCTCTTCGCTAAGGGCTCGATGGAGAATATCGCGCATATCATCAAGGCAATTAGGATAGGGCTTCCGAGCAGAGGCTTGGGCAAAAGTGGAGGCGTAAGAGCAGAAACAGTGAATCTTGGTCTTCGAAAGGATAACTTTCCCGCAGTATTGATTGTCCGCCTCTGATAGAAGGAAAGCATCCTTCGCTCGCTCCATTTCAGCCAAGGCCGCATCATGCTCCTTCAAGACCTCAGCAATAATGTCCTCGGACTCCTTAATCTTCTGAGTGTAAGAAACCTCTGACGCTTCCCTCTCTTGTCGAACCTTTTTGAGTTCCTATTCAGAAGATATCCGAAAGGCATGAAAGTTACTCTGAACTCAGGATAGCTCGGCTTGGAGTCGGTTCTCCTTCGCCGTGATCTCTTCCTGGTCTTTAACCTCCAAAGCTACAATCTTATACGAAAACACCTTGCTCTGAAGTCCAAAGCGCTCCTCTCATTCTCGGATTTGGCTAATAAACTATCATACCGAGCACGAAGGATATCAAAGGTTCCCTGGAGCTCGGCTCTCTTATCTTGCTCAACCCTTAGCTGACCCCTGGTTAGAGCCTCAGCCGCACCTGTCTTGGATGCTTTTCTCTCATAAACCCTCATCTTTGAGTCAACGAAGTAACTTCATCTTGCAAAAGGGAGTCATTTCTCTCCAGCTCGAAAATATGGTGTAAGGAATTAAGAGCATGGAGTGCTAGTCGACCCATATGGACAGAAATGCTATAAAGAGAATCTTTGGTAGAGATACTCTCCATGTGTGCGAGGAGTTCACGGGTACACCCCTTAAAGGAGAAGGTGGCAACACGAGCCAAATATGCTAGAGCATCAAAATCGAGCAGGAGCTCCTGAGTTCGAACGAAGGTTTTCTACGATAGTTCCTGATCCACCACAGGATCTACGGGGAGGAACAGAGTAGTATCATTCGACACAGGCAGAGCAGAAGGGGCACCCTCGGAGGAAGGGCCGCCAGGTGACCAAAACCGCAAGAGAGTATTCCCTCGATAATACCGCCACATCTCATAAGGGGAACAATGAGATATCGGATCATAGGAAATACCACCGAAGGTTTGTGGAGACTCGGACAGAATGGCGCCACGCGAGGGGCCAAAAGTAACAAAAGGAGATCGGGCAAAGGTATCTGGAGATGGGGAAGAGCTGATATCGCAAACTTCAACAGTCTTCTGAGGGGCTACAGAGGAACCGACGGCAATAGCACCCACATCATCATCCCTGGTTCTCTTCGAAGAGTGCGTGATAAGAGCATCACCGTCGTAAGTATCCTCTTTGGAAGTCTCGTCCGCCAACTTATATTTCCACTTCGGAGCAACAGGCTTAGGGGCTGCAGTCTCAGACGCCCCTTTCTTGGATTTTGGGGCTCGGGGGGCTTTCTTAGAAACCTTCTCCCGAGGACCTGCAGCAGATGCCCGGACGAGATCAGCCTCCAACCTCCTGGAGATGAGATCCGAAGCTTCATCAATCCTAACAGATGTAAGGAGCTGCACAGCAAGAGGGATTCCAGGGGCTTTCAGAGAAGAAGTCTGAGAAGCTTTCTTTTTCCCCTTAGAGAGCGCAACCCGCTGACAAGCAGATGGAAAAGTACCCAGGCGAGCAGTGTCAGGCATAAGACGCTTCCCTTCCCTAAACGTAGCAAAAAAGGAGGAAGGAAGGTTAATACAAGAGGAAGAACTATACAACAAGCCCTCCAGCCGAGGAAATAATCATAGATAGACTACCTGGCATGGCTACAGACGTGGTAGTAAAGCCGGTTTTAAAAAGGTTTTTCCCTCAGAGAACGTACTGGTAACTGCACCTCATGTCTGAGAGTTTGCGAACATGACAAAAAGCTTTCTAAAACCCGACCAACTGTGTCTCGAGGGCACACGTATCCCCTACTGCATAGAGTAAAAGAGGAAAATGTTAGAAGGTCCCATATAACATAAAAGAAAGCCGGCAGAAACATACACGCACTGAGGACAGGCTTGAAGAAAGAACTTCTGAGGAGCACTGTGGGATTTTGAGGGTCCCCGAGATCATATACAGAGTCCCCTCTCCGAGACCCACGAACCCAGAACTAAGAATTCTTCCACCCTTTAACGGAACTGGGCAGGGAAGCAACGAGATTGGTATGGCGCGGTAACAAATAATAATATCCCTTCGTTCTATTATTCGGGGTGAGCTGATACAAGAAGTTGATCTCAGCAGTAGTTAAGGAGTATTTTCTTTTCCGAAAAAGGACCAAAATCCCCATCAAGACAGCCCAGCCATTAGGAGCCAGTTGAGCCAGGGCTATACCCCAAAATTCAAAGATATCCCAAATGCGGGGGTGGAGAGGAAACCTAAGACAGAGCTCAAGTTGCAATTCATAAGCTGCCACGGTGTTTGGCAGAGCATAGCTCATACGCGCGTCGGGAGAAGAAAGATAGAAATTGATACCCTGCCCACACAGGAACTTGCCTAGAGCAATAACAGGGCTCTTCCATAACCAAGAATTGTCAAGGGTCGAAGGAACCTCAATAGCAGAAAAGGGGATATCCTTATCCCACAACGGAAGTTTTCAAAGATGGCCCAGCAATCCAGAACCAATGTCGACAATCTCAGGATTGGGTTCCAGTGTAAAACCAGAAATAAAGTCGATAACCCG
Source organism: Pogostemon cablin (assembly GCA_023678885.1). Lineage (NCBI taxonomy): Eukaryota > Viridiplantae > Streptophyta > Magnoliopsida > Lamiales > Lamiaceae > Pogostemon > Pogostemon cablin. Next base: position 14,932,194 of record CM042995.1, read on the forward strand.
TTGGTTAAAGGCAATCCGAGATGGAGACAGAGAGTCCGAATGCTCCTCCGAAGATGACGAGGATGACGACAAGGATGACCCAGAACCGCTAAGAGAAGAATCAGTCGAAAGGGAAGGAGATCTAGAGGATCTAGGGAGAGAAGAGTATCCCTCCCAAGCCATATCGCGATAGATGTAAAGGGAAGTAAAATATGAAAACAGGGGAAGGAGCAAACCCTAAGCTACAGCGACGACAAGTTTTGAGACACGAAAGAGAGAGAGACAGAGAGAAAAGAAGAAAAAGGAGAGGAGAGTAATACCGGGAAGAGGAAAGCGAACACATTGAGTAAAAGAAAAGCCAACAACCTGCAGAATCAAAGGGAACAAAAAAGAGAAAGCAAGGGAAGGAGAAACTGGCAAAAAAGATTCAAAATTCAAAATTCAAATCGACAGTTATACCCCAAATACTAGATATACTCCCCACCAGAACGAAAATATCTTAAAAATGGTACAGAAAACCCGATACGGCAGGAACTTATCAAAACAAGGGCAGCAATTGAGTACTACGAGAAGCCGAGATGAAAGAAACCCTAATATCACAGGCACCGAAGCATGAGGGATATAACCCGTGAAGTACAGTTCGACCCTGAATAATCTCAAGTCATGAAATTATTCAAGCTCGAGGGGCTAATGTTATGGGTATTATATTCCCAATGCTTGTTAGGCCCAAAGAGCCCAATAACCTCTATCATACTTGAAGAGGGAGGCCTAATCCCTCGACGGCCCAAATAGTAGACAGAAATGAGAGGAGAATCAAGGCAGCCCAAAGGGGATCACGACAGCCCGAAGGCCTAGCCCAAGAAAGAATAAAGGCGAGCCCGCATAACAAGGCTGAAGCCAAGAAACACCCTCAGCAGGGAACCTCGGCGTTCATCCTTCCCCTAGTAGAGAGCTCGGATGAACACCCCAGCACCAAAAGCCAACCTATCCAAAGACCATGGAAGGCAGTGAAGAAGGGACAGTAAAGAACGGATACCATAATGAAAAAGAACAAGTACTGCAGGCCAGAAGACAACACTAACGGGAAGAAAAGATATCTTGAGCAGCAATTCTAACTAGGAGACAACGATTGATTGGCACACCCAACCCCAACAACCAATTGTAGGCCAGCAAAGGATGGGGACACCCTGCGAATCCTGCAGTGCCACAAACAGTGCTCAAACTCCTCCTGTAGATGGTCGGCATACCAGATGACTTCATTAAAGATGGCTTGTCTTTGTCCAGATGGCGCTAGACGATTGGCTGGATTTTAGGGTTTTGGGACAATATAAATAGTCTTTCTTGCAGAAGAGAGGCAGGTCACTAATACTTACTTTAGACATTACACTTGTAAGAAATTGGGAGGGACGAGTGTTGTTCTAAGAGGAGGAGAGTAATAAAATCGGTTGGATTCTTTGGTGGAAGGAAGTTTCTATTGGCGGTGATCCTTTTGTTTATAGTTTATTGTATTTGATTATATTCGTTCTTGGTTTCGTTATTAAATATCTTAATCCTTCATACACGAAATTAACGCGCCAAGAATTGCCGTCAACAAGTAACAACTTAAAAAAAAAAGAAAAATTAGATATGCGTTGGAGGCGCACCTCTTAATTGTCTCCTCACGGAGCCAAAATACCTGGGAAAAAGACACCTAGCCTTGAGCCTCAGGTGCCTCAGTGCCTAAGGCGCACCTCCGACAACTATGGAGGGAAGAAAAGTGTGTAAGAATCCCGGTGAGAAATTTCCATGGAAGACAAATCCACGCGACGTGTACATTACCAATGATGATTGGGCCTTGTTAATTGCACAAGCCCATTGAACCTTTTTTAACGATCCCCTAGTCCACCTCTAACCCACTACTCAACTACAATCAGTTATAGCAAAAGCTCTTGCGCCCCCAGGGACATGCTGTATCTTCATGTGAACACAACCCTCCCGCTTCATATTCTATTTATACCTATGTATTGTTAGGGGGTTTAAATTGCAAAGAGGCACAGTGTCCCAGGGGCACGGTGTCCCCATGGGCATAAGAGCCTAACTCATCAATTAATGGAGAATTTGTATTTTCTGTTTAATAGTTCAAAATTTTTATGAAGTAGACCAACCGCATGAAAATATAGGAGTATTATTACTTAATATTAGATGGATTTATAGCAGAACATCGAGTACCTCCAATGATTGGGTACAAATTTGAGGTGGCAAAGATTTGTACCCAACCTCAAGGTACAACACCATTGGAAAAATTAGGTACAGGTACAAAATTTTATTTTGGGTACAAATTATTGTACCCAAAAAAGTGATACGAAAAGTGAGGGCCCACATGTACTATAATAATTTTTTATTTATTTTATTTTATTTTAATAAATCATTCAAAATTTAAATTTCATTCAAATATTTTTATTTGTATTAACGCATCCATTTAAATGATATTTTTTATTTTTTAAATTAATCTATTTATGAATTTAACAGTTTATATAACCTTACGGACAAATAATTTGTATAGAAAAATGTAATACTAATAAATGGAAATGAATTTATAATTTTATAATTTCAAATGAAATGAAACACTAAAAATAGTAAAATATATTTATTAATTTTTTTTTTTAAAAATGAAAATTATATTAAAAATTTATAAATTGATAATATGTATAAATTATATATGGTGGTGGGACCATCAAATAGTATTAATTGTCCCTAAAATGATTGGGGAGGTATAGGTACAAATTTGTAAAATTTTTAACTTTTAATGTGACAATGATGTGGTAAAAATTTTTACCTGAAATGAGGTACATCAATGGAGATGCCATAAGCACCTCCAACGCTCATGTACAAATCTAAGGTGTCAAGAAATTGTACCTCACTTTCATGTACAATTGTTATTGGGGAGGCTGGGTACAAATTCAGCTGGGTACAATACTTTGTATCTGAAAAAGTAAATAAAAAATGGGCCCTACGCATTTACTTAAGATTATTTTATTATGTAATTCTCATATATTGGTCCAGCTTTCATTTCAAATTTTTTTTCGTTGGCACAGATATGTGAATTCAATTTATTTATAGAACTCAAATTTTTTTAGTGAATGTAAAAAACTGTATCAATTTATTAAACAGTCATCTTACAACGTTTATCTTGTATACTACAAATTTGAATAGGAAAAAAAGTTCAGAAACAGTGTTTACCAACGTCTCTTGACTGTTAATTTTTTTTTAATAATTAATTTTTTATCTTCTATAAATAGATAGAGAGTGTCCTCAATTATTTTTTATCATTTACAAAGTTTACCACTCCATAAATTTGCACTCTAAATATTTTCATAATGGATGAAAATTCATGGATGAATTGGTTTAATTCCAATATGAATGACAATTCATCATCAAAAAATCCAAAATTTTATCCCATAAATCTAAATATCTGGCCTCAAAATTTTTCAATCTATCAAAACCATCAAATGAATTCAATGGGTGCTCCCAGAGCTCCATATTTCATGTATCTACCAGAATATTGCCAAATTCCATTCATGTCAGCCTCTTCTTTTGGATTTCCACATCCAAACTCAATTGGCAAGTCTTCAAACTCGTCAAGAATTGCTAGTGCGGAAGGAATGAGTAGTGATAAAGGGTGTGAAACACCATCTTCTGGGCAAGCTTATCATTTTCCTCCACATTCGTCACCACCTGATATTGAGAAAATCAATCTCGATGTGGATACAAATTCTGATGTGGAAGTAAATATTTCGCGGCCAACAAAAATAACATACGCTTCAAGATACACTGCTGTAGAAAATGAACTTCTTGCACGATGTTGGGTGAACATGAGTGAAGATCCTATTATCGAAAATTCACAAAAGCTTGATGAAATGAGGATACGGATCGCGGAAGAGTATAACAAAATCGACTTGCTGACACTCCACCTAGACAGTGTGAAGCTTCGAAGATGCACCACTACACAGTTGATTAGCCATTTTGTAGTAGGGATGACCAATTAAAATAATTTATCGAACCACAGGGAGGTCATCGCTAGACCTTAAGCGAGATCACGTTTATCGCAATTTTATAGAGACGAATCATCAATGGGATTGGTTGTTTAAACAAGTAAATAAAAATAACCAAAGCAAGCAAGCAAGCAATGATTAGCAAACAAGATAGATGGATGAAAAGTGGTTTTCCAAATTAAGTAAAAGTAAGATCAACAACAATTAAGAAGTGGACATTCTAGGATACATGCATCAAATTCATATCAATCATGGGTATAAGACTAAGGGCCAACACTAAGTTCACCTAAACTCCCTCTCGAAATGGATAGGATATGAATCTCAATTAGCTCAACGGATTGGTTCTCACTCAAATAATTCCAACTAGGTACTAAGTTTGAAATGAGAGTCCCTTCACACAATTAATCAACCTCTGGATCAAACCAATCACATGTTCTATCAAAGGGTTATAAATTCTAAAGGATTTCTCAATCTCTTTACAATTTATAATGCACATGAAGTGTTTGATGAAATAATTCACTAAATTATCTTAAGCACATAATTGATTTCTCAATCTAATCACATATTTAGAACAACTAAACACACAAATCATCATAAACCTCAAGATCTTAAACATCAATGATAGAAAATCCATTTACCCAATCAACATATGAATTCAAATACACAAATCCTAAAGTTATCCAACAACTCTCATGTTGTTAATCTCACAAGGGAGATTAGCCTACCATATTCAAAAAGAAATCTACATAGACATTAATATCCTTACAAAATATGATAAACAATAAGGTTTCACTACAAAGTATGGATGAAAACTCCCTTGAAGTGCTTCAATGGTGATATCCTTCCTTCCCTTGCAATTCTTCTCTCTTCCTTGCTTCTTTTCCTCAATTGGATGAAGGTTTTGATGGTGGGATGATGGTAGATCCAATGAATGGTGAATGGATGAAGATGGTGGTGTAAAATGGGAGGAATGGTGTGTGATGTGTGTACAGGGCCGTGAATTTCGGATCTCTCCAAAAATATTAAAGTATTGGGTATTTATACCCCTTGGGAAGCTTCTAGAAGGATTCTGATTTTTTTACAGAATTTCATACAATACGAGTCGTGCTCTGTAATACGGCCATAAGGTGGCCGTGTTGGGTGAATTGATCTCGCTGAAAGGCCAAGACTTGGCCGTGTTACGCAACACGGCTCGTGTTCTGCAACATGGCTCATGTGATGTAACACGGGCACAGGGTGGTCGTGTTGGATGAATTGATGTCGGCACACAGCCACTTCTTATAGGGCCATGTTCCGCATACGGCCCGTGTTGGTGCATGCCCTTATATTTCACATTTTATTTTGGCTCGTTCTCCTTCGTTTCAGCTCTGAATTTAGATCCGCTTTTTCCTACATCTTCCTTATCATATCTAGCATTTAATAAAAATATAAAACATTTCAATAAAAATAATACTAAAACGGATATAAAAAGGCACTAAAATCTAGTTAAAAATATCACTCATCACACCCCCAAACTTAAAGTGTTGTGCGTCCCCGAACAATGAAAATGAAAAATCAAGGGGTGAGATTTTCACCTAGGAAAAGACTAAACGAACATAAGTAATAGCACATCGATAGCAATAAGAATTACAAATCATGCTAAGTCATCCTACAACATTAAACTCATAACTTGAAAAATTAATAAGTTCAATCATAAGAGAATGATAGTGTAATATAGTCCCTTTTTGTCCAAGCCTCACATAGGTTATAAATGTCACTCAACACTCTTTAAAGTAGGCTAAATCATCACTCATTAACCGATTGGCTTGACTCGCTATAAGCTTGCTCGCGGACTATATTCACAAACTACCAAAGTTTCCATTAGTGATCAAAAAGGTCTTTCATTAAGGTTGTAATGATGGGCTCTTTGGTAGGGTAGGAAGAATATAGGTATGAGTGACTAATCATGTGTAAGTAATCGAAGAGATGGCCAATTTCTTCAACTTCTCAACTTTTCTTTCTTCCTTTCTTATCTTTAATGATCACAAGAACTAATCATCAACTTTTCTTATATTGAGCTTCTTTTAATGCATGCTTCATTCTTCGAACTTTTAAATACTTGAGAATTTTGTTGTTGCTTTGCTCATTTTCTTATTTTGATGTTTTAAGCTCATTCACACACATTTCAATAAAAATAAAAAACACAATCAAATAACACATAAATACGGATAAAATAATACAAAAATAGATATAAAAAGGCACTAAAATCTAGATGAAAATATCACTCATCACACCCCCAAACTTAAAGTGTTGTGTGTCACCGAACAACGAAAATGAAAAACCAAGGGGTGAGATTTTCACCTAGGAAAAGACTAAACGAACATAAGTAATAACACATCGATAGCAATAAGAATTACAAATCATGCTAAGTCATTCTACAACATTAAATTCATAACATGAAAAATTAAAAAGTTTAATCATAAGAGAATGATAGTGTAATATAGTCCCTTTTTGTCCAAGCCTCACATAGGTTATAAATATCACTCAACAGTCTTAAAAGTAGGGTAAATCATCACTCATTAACCGATTGGCTTGACTCGCTATAAGCTTGCTCGCGGACTATGTTCACAAACCACCAACGTTTCCATTAGTGATCAAAAAGGTCTTTCATTAAGGTTGTAATGATAGGCTCTTTGGTAGGATAGGAAGAATATAGATAAGAGTGACTAATCATGTGTAAGTAATCGAATAGATGGCCAATTTCTCCAACTTCTCAACTTTTCTTTCTTCCTTTCTTATCTTTAATGATCACAAGAACTAATCATCAACTTTTCTTTGATTGAGCTTCTTTTAATGCATGCTTCATTCTTCGAACTTTTAAATACTTGAGCATTTTGTTGTTGCTTTGCTCATTTTCTTGTTTTGATGTTTTAAGCTCATTCACACACATTTCAATAAAAATACAAAATACAATCAAATAACACATAAATACGGATAAAATAATATGAAACGGATATAAAAAGGCACTAAAATCTAGGTAAAAATATCACTCATCACACCCCCAAACTTAAAGTGTTGTGTGTCCCCAAACAACGAAAATGAAAAACCAAGGGGTGAGATTTTAACCTAGGAAAAGACTAAACGAACATGAGTAATAACACATCGATAGCAATAAGAATTACAAATCATGCTAAGTCATTCTACAACATTAAACTCATAACATGAAAAATTAACAAGTTCAATCATAAGAGAATGATAGTGTAATATATTCCCTTTTTGTCCAAGCCTCACAAAGGTTATAAATGTCACTCAACACTCTTTAAAGTAGGGTAAATCATCACTCATTAACCGATTGACTTGACTCGCTATAAACTTGCTCGCTGACTATGTTCACAAACCACCAAAGTTTCCATTAGTGATCAAAAAGGTCTTTCATTAAGGTTGTAATGATAGGCTCTTTGGTAGGGTAGGAAGAATATAGGTAAGAGTGACTAATCATGTGTAAGTAATCGAAGAGATGACCAATTTCTCCAACTTCTCAACTTTTCTTTCTTCCTTTCTTATCTTTAATGATCACAAGAATTAATCATCAACTTTTCTTGGATTGAGCTTCTTTTAATGCATGCTTCATTCTTCGAACTTTTAAATACTTGATCATTTTGTTGTTGCTTTGCTCATTTTCTTGTTTTGATGTTTTAAGCTCATTCACACACATTTCAATAAAAATACAAAACACAATCAAATAACACATAAATATGGATAAAATAATACGAAAACGGATATAAAAAGGCACTAAAATCTAGGTAAAAATATCACTCATCACACCCCCAAACTTAAAGTGTTGTGTGTCCCCGAACAACGAAAATGAAAAACCAAGGGGTGAGATTTTCACCTAGGAAAAGACTAAACGAACATGAGTAATAATACATCGATAGCAATAAGAATTACAAATCATGCTAAGTCATTCTACAACATTAAACTCATAACATGAAAAATTAACAAGTTCAATCATAAGAGCATGATAGTGTAATATAGTCCCTTTTTGTCCAAGACTCACATATGTTATAAATATCACTCAACACTATTTAAAGTAGGGTAAATCATCACTCATTAACCGATTGGCTTGATTCGCTATAAGCTTGCTCGCGGACTATGTTCACAAACCACCAAAATTTCCATTAGTGATCAATAAGGTCTTTCATTAAGGTTGTAATGATAGTCTCTTTGGTAGGATAGGAAGAATATAGATAAAAGTGACTAATCATGTGTAAGTAATCGAATAGATGGCCAATTTCTTTAACTTCTCAACTTTTCTTTCTTCATTTCTTATCTTTAATGATCACAAGAACTAATCATCAACTTTTCTTTGATTGAGCTTCTTTTAATGCAAGCTTCATTCTTCAAACTTTTAAATACTTGAGCATTTTTTTGTTGCTTTGCTCATTTTCTTGTTTTGATGTTTTAAGCTCATTCACATACATTCCAAAAAAAATACAAAACACAACCAAATAACACATAAATACGGATAAAATAATACAAAAATAGATATAAAAAGGCACTAAAATCTAGGTGAAAATATCACTCATCAACAGTTCAAAGAGAAGTCATTGTGTTTAATGGTCTCTACAACAATCAAACTGAGAATTGAAAAAGTGGTTATAGTGACGCTGATATACTAGTGGAGGTGCTAAAATTGTTTTCAATCACTCATAATAACAGATCTTTTAACCATTTGGGGATGTGGAATATACTATGTACGAGTCCCAAGTGGCGTAATCAACAAGATCGTGATCAATGCGGAAAGAAGAAGACCAAAATTTCCTCTGCAGGGGCCTATACATCATCATCAAATAATGAAGATGATACTGTAGATCGTGTTCATCCAATTGGGCAAAAGGCAGTAAAAAGAAAAGCCAAAGGAAATCTAAGAATGAGTATGAAGAGATGAAAGATATCATCAATCAAAGTATGGAGGATTTGAAAACTATTGCAAATAAAAGAGTAGAAGAGATGAGATATCTCAACAAAACAAAGGAGTATGACATACTCACGAGAGATACTACAGGAATGACACCTAATAATGAAGACGATCCCAACTACAACAACTCTATCGATAATGAAGATGATGATTTCTCTTGGTATGACTCACACGATCAAATATTCTCTCAAATACTCCGACAATAACAAATGTTGCTTCAACTTGCAGAAAGGTCTTCAAGTAGATCTAAAAGAAGAAGATATGTGGTCCGCGATCATGAAGGTGCACATACTCAACTTGTCAAAGATTACTTCTCTGATGATCCTACATGAAGTAGTGATGTATTTCGACGATATTCTAGGATGCAAAAAGATTTTTTCATTCGCATAGTCGATGCTCTAGTGTCTCATGATGAATATTTTAAGTGGACGGTCGATGCAATAGAGAGAAAAGGTTTCTCACCACTTCAAAAATGCAATGTTGCTATTCACCAATTAGCATATGTTGGTCCTGCCGATCATTACGATAAGTACTTTTGCATTACTGAAACAACATCCATAGACTGCTTGTTTAACTTTTGTTGATGCGTGATTGAAATATTTGGTGAAAGATATTTAAGAAGGTCTGATGAAAATGATTGTCGGTGATTGCTCTATATGCATGAGCAAAGGCATGGTTTCCCTGAAATATTAGGGAGCCTTGATGTATGCATTGGGAATGGAAAAATTGTCCGATTGCTTGAAAAGGTCAATTTACTTGAGGTGATCGTTCCAACAATAATGCTTGAAGCAGTTGCATCTGCAAACTTGTGGATATGGCATGCTTTTTTCGGAGTTGCAGTTTCAAACAATGATAACAACGTGCTTAATCAATCCCCTTTATTCAATGATATTTTACAAGGAAAAGCATCACAAATTAACTTTACAGTGAATCAAAAATAATATACGGGAGGATATTACCTCACAGATGGGATCTATCCAGAATCGGCAACTTTTGTCAAGAGTTTTCCATGTCATCTTGATCGCAAAAGGAAGAAATTTAAAGAAATACAAGAGGCAGCGAGAAATGATATCGAGCGCGCATTTGGTGTTCTCCAATCTCTTTGGGCGATTATTAGAGGTTCAGGTAGGTTTTGGTACCAAAGTAACTTGAAAGATATTATGTATGCTTGTATCATTTTACATAACATGATAGTAGAGAATGATGGAGATATGATAACTGATTGGTCTGAGGAGCTCAACCACGACGATGATAATAATGCTCTACTAATTCTTCAAGGTTCAGTCGGAGGATTCAGCGAGTACCTCAAGAGAGATTTAGCATTACGGGATAACGAAAAACATCATCAACTTCACGCCGATTTAGTTGATCACATATGGGAACGATTTGGTAATATTTAAAAACGTGTCAAATTGAATTAGTGTATTATTTTTGTGTTTTATGTATCCTTGTATTATTTAATTTTATAATGAAATTTATGAATTCAATTAAAATAAATAAACAAATATTATATATATATATATATATATATATATATATATATCAAATAATGTACTTAGTTAATTTAAAATAGATCGATCCATTAATGAATAAATTATAAAAAATATTAGTCAATTTAAAATATTTAACTTTTAATTTAATTTGTTATAGTAAAAATATTAATTTTGAATATTGATTTAAAATAATTAAAAATAAATAATAATTTTTTAAAAAAAAATTATATTAAAAATTACTAAATTGATAATGTGTATAAATTATGTATAGTGGTGGGATTATCAAATAGTGTTAATTGTAGCTGGAATGATTGGAGAGGTATATGTATAAATGTGGAAAAATTTTAACTTTTGATGTGACAGTGATGCGACAAAAATTTGTACCTTGATTGGGGTACACGACTGGAGATGCCCTAAGATACATTTTGTGATCGAATGCAATCTAGATCAACAAGTCCATTTCAGAAAAGGCAAACGCTGGTTAGAGACCATTTTACAGAATGATTTTCATGAGACGGATAAAAAGTTATAACATTTCAATTAAATAGTTTACCTTTTGATTGTTTTTATTTTTATTTTTTTGTTCTTATCAATTCGCCGTGACAAGAGTTTTTGAAATATTTTTTTAATAATTTACTTTTTTCCTAACAACAAAACAATTTATTGTCTTCTAAAATGCGACAAAGAAAATTAAGAATTTTATATAAAATTTATATTTAATGCTAACTATGTTGAATGTTAATATAAAACCATCAGTGGCAGTTTAAATACGATTTATAAGTTGGGTGAAAGAATAGGGGTAAAATCATTTGGCAAACCTTGTGATTTTGATGATTGAGGGTGAAAGAATTAATCAAATAATTATTCCTTCCTAACTTTGAATTTAAATGTACAACTAAGAGTTGCAGGTAATTCCATTGTTTTAACTCAAGATAGCAACCGCAGCCACAAACTTGTAATTGTGCTGAAGTAAAAAAGAAAAAAAAAGGATAAAAAACCCTACAATTGTAAATGTTAATAGTATTTGTTAAACCCCATAAAAAACACCATTAATTGTAAGTGTCTCCCTTGCTCACAGACATATATGCCCCCTGTATAGCCTGGGCAATTTTCAAGATATAGATGTGTCTCTAACTTAAAACCCAAATAACAAAAGTTAGGTTGTTGAGAACAGAAGACACCTAGATAATTACAATAAAGCTTAGTCTTTCCCGGGTTGGTTCCCCTCATTGAATTCAAATATCCTTTCGGTCAAACCCAAACTCAATGTCTATTCATGCCTTCCTAATACTATAGAGGGTCGTTTCCGTCTCATTCCAAGCAATACATACATGAACATCATGATAGCATTTAATTACCACAAATAATCCATTGATCAACAATCCATTAAACCAATAAACATTCATGAATAACAAACCATGCCATCACAACATCAAGACAATTAAACTCCATGAATAGAAATCAACATCAATTAAACCAAAAACCAATTTAATCCACATGACAATATAAATCTAATATGCTCTTCATGCTCCTAATCCCACTAGAGGGATTAGCCTATCATGATAAAAGTAACAAAACAAATAAATGATTCATTACCAATATCCATAGTCTAAATCCAAAAGAAAATCAAGAGAGATGTAAATCTTCCCCAATAATTTCTTGTAGGAGATCTTCAATACTCATGGATCTTCTTCTCTAGCTATTGATTTCTTGAGATCTCTCACACCCAATGGAAGGGATGAAGTTTTGATGGAGAATTAATGGAGATGATGGAGATGGATCAAGACGGATGAAGGTAGATGAAGATGATGGTGAAAAATGAAAGAAATGGTGTGTGTAGAGGATGGGAATTTCGGATCTCCTTTCCAATTGTTGAATAAAGGGGTATTTATACCCTTATGGAGGCTTCTAGAAGGTTCTGGAAATTTCAGCAGGAATGTACACGGCACGAGTCGTGCTCTGCAACACGGCCACAAGGTGGTCGTGTTGTGTCTTCTGATGCTGCCGCACGGCCTCTCCTTACAGGGCCGTGTTACGCAACACGACTCGTGTGCTGCAACACGAGTCGTGTGTTGTAACACGGGCACAGGGTGGTCGTGTTGGCTCTTCTGATGTCGGCACACGGCCACTTCTTACAGGGCCGTGTTCCATACACGGCCCGTGTTGGTGCATGCCCCTATTTTTCACATTTTGTTTTGGCTCGTTCTCCTTCAACTCCGAATTTAGTCTACATCAATTGAGTTGAATTCCTTTTGCATGATAATATGAATCGAGTATGCTTGGATGTTTCTAATCCCATGTTTTTCCATACTTGAACTTTAGCACCCATTTTCTTTACTTGTCATTTCTCTTATTTGCTATTCTTATTTACTTGCTCCTTGCTTTAGTTGTTAATCATCTCAAAACCCCCGATCATCTTTACAAAAACGACATGAACATGAGCTCACGTATTTTGCTAGTCCGAACATAACTCCTTTGTGGATTGATAATTTTTCTTGGGATATACTACTACAACGATCGAGTATTCTTGCTCGTGAATGCTACAAAAATAGGCAAACAAGAAAATGGCGCCGTAGCCAAAGGGGAGTTTGACAGACTAGTCGAGTACTGTGTTATTATTTTAGTTGTTCTTGATAAGGATTTATTTTATTTTATTTTATTTACTATTTGTGTTTGTGGCCTCACTCTTTGAATTTTCGTAGGTGTTTTATGATCACAAGATCAAAGGGAAATCAATCGATCATTCCTTTGAATTTGGAGATAGAAAAGACCGCGTAACAAAGGAAGCAAGAGAGACGAAGAGCTAAAAAAGGAACAAATATGGAGAATCAACGTGGAGAGAATGCTAATTATAACCCACCCCAAGATCCTTTACAAGATCAAAGGGGGGTACAAGAAGGAGTGCAAGAGAATCAAGTGGAGATAATGAGGAATGTCTTTGCTCAAAATCAAGAGTATATGCAATTGCTTGCCAATCAAGAAGCTCAAAGGATATTTCAACAACAAGAGTTGCCAAGGCCTAGAGCAATTCGGGATTACTTCCAACCGAGAGTCGTGCACAATATGGTTCCTCCGGTTCAAGCCAACGATTATGAAATTAAGACCGGATTGATCAACATTGTCAAAGCAAATCAGTTTGGAGGAGGTCCTCTTGAAGACCCGAACACTCATCTATCTACTTTCTTGGAGGTTGCAAATACCGTCAAGATGAAGGGAGTGTCGGAGGATGCTATTCGAATGAGGTTGTTCTCTTTTTCTTTAAGAGACAAGGCTAAAGCATGGTACAATATAATTCCTTTGGGAAGTTGTAATACATGGGAAGATCTTAAGCAAAGATTCCTAAACAAGTACTTTCTTCCTTCAAAGACTCTCCAATTGAAAAGCCTTATCACTCAATTTAGGCAACTTCCGAATGAAAATTTTTATGAAGCATGGGAACGCTACAAAGAGATGCTCCGAAAGTGTCCTCAACATGATTTTCATGAGAATCAACAAGTGGCTTTCTTTAATCAAGGGTTGAATCAACAAAATCGGATGCATGTAGATGCCTCATCTGGAGGGTCTATATTTGGAGTGGATGCTATGAAAGCCATGGATATCTTTGAAGACATTGCAATGAATGCTTATCAATGGCCTTCCGAGCGAGTAATGGGAGGTTATGCATTTGGAAAAGTAGCTCAAGTGGAGAGTGTGAACAAAGTGAAGAGTGATATGTTCCAAAGTGAAGGAATGAAAGAATTCAATGAGAGTATCCAAGCTTTAACAAAGCAATTGAATTTGATCACTCAAGGATTAACTCAAGGGGGAAGCACAAGTTCTATGGTGAATGAGGAGAGCAATGTTATGCAAAGTGTAGAGGATGTTGCCTATTTAGATAGGAGAAATTACCAAGGGAATTTCCATCATCATGGGAATTTCCAAGGTAATTATCCTTCTAATCAAGGTAATTTTCAAGGAGGATATCAAGGACAAGCTCGGGGAAGCAATTTCAATCAATCAAGTGGAAATTATCAAGCTCTGAGGAAGCATGAAAATCTTTCTTACTCTAATCCTCAAGCCGCCATGTCATTTCCTCCGGGATTCGATCCGAGTGCTAAGCCAACAAATGGAGAGGGTAAAGCATCGGTGGAAGAGACATTGCTAGCATTCATGAAAAAGATGGAGGCTAGAATGGAGAAAAATGAGAAGAAATCCGACAATAGGATGAGAGCTTTTGAGTATCAAATGGGTCAAATTGCTTATTCCGTGGGATCTCAACACCAACAAGGAAAGTTTCCATCTACCACGGTAACTAATCCTAAAGAAGATTGCAAAGCTATCACTCTTAGAAGTGGAAAAGAGTATGAGGAACCTCCTATGCCTAAAGAAGATAGTATTGTCATTGAAAGGGAAGTGGAAAGAAAGGTTGAAGAAGGGTTGGTGTAAGAAGAGATTGAAATGGAGGAAGTAAGCGAGAAAAAAGAAATTGTTGAGCAAAAGAAAGATGAAGAGAAGATAGAGAGAATTCCAAAGTGGAAGAAGGCAAAGGAGTTAAGGGAAAAGGAAGTTGAAGTTGAAAGAGATAGTTGGGGAATACCAAAGACTCTACCGCTTCCTTTTCCTCAAAGGTTCTTGAAGAAGGGTTTGGATGAGAGGTTCAAAAAGTTTCTTGAAATCTTCAAGAAGATTCAAATCAATATCCCTTTCGCCGATGCTTTGGATCAAATGCCTCATTATGCTCGTTTCTTGAAGGACATCATGGGAAAGAAAAGAAGTCTTGTGGAAAATGAAACGGTTAATTTATCCGAAGAGTGTAGTGCCATTCTACAATGGAAACTTTCTCAAAAATTGAAGGATCTGGGTAGTTTCATTATACCATGTGAAATTGGAAAGAACAAGAAGAACAAGGCTCTTTGTGACCTTGGTGCAACCATTAATCTAATGCCTCTATCCATATTCAAGAAGCTTGGGTTAGGTGAAGTAAAGCTAACTTCCATCACACTTCAATTGGCGGATCGATCTATGACACATCCAAAATGAGTAGTTGAAGATGTGTTGGTAAAAGTTGATAAGTTCGTCTTTCCGGTGGATTTTGTTGTTCTAGATATGGAGGAGGATGAAAATGTGTCATTGATTATTGGGAGACCGTTTCTTGCTACCGGGAGAGCTCTTATTGATGTCTACAAAGGAGAATTGAAGTTGAGAGTTAATGATGAGGAAGTGGTATTCTCTCTACACAAGGCCATGCAATATCCAATAAATGATGAAGAATGTAAAAGTGTGGATGTTGTAAAGGGAAGTGTCGAGGAGAGTTGGCCTTCCATTGTAACCAAGGATCCACTTGAACTTTGCTTGAGCAATTCTCTATCTCTTTCTAATATTTCTACTACTTCTCTTGATTTAAATGAAGAATTGATTAATTGTTTGCTTGATCTAGGTGATTGTAGTGAAGCTCAAGAGGTTGCAGCCGCCATCTCAAGGGGAAATGAAAAGTTCTTACCACTTAGAGATCCACTCGAGCAAGAAGAGAAAAATGAAAAGAAGGTGGAGTTGAAGCCTTTACCCGATCATCTTGCTTATGCCTACCTTGGTGAAAATGAGACATATCCGGTAATTGTATCATCATCTCTAACCTCTAGTCAACTTGATAAATTGCTTAATGTCCTTAAAGAGCATAAGTCGGCTATTGGTTGGTGTATTGATGATTTGAAGGGGATTAGTCCAACAATTTGCATGCATAAGATAAGGCTTGAGGATGAAGGGAAAGCTTGTGTTCAAAACCAAAGAAGACTTAATCCTATCATGCAAGAAGTGGTAAAAAAAGAGGTTCTTAAGTGGTTAGATTCGGATATGATATTTCCTATTAGTGATAGCCCCTATGTGAGCCCGTTGCATGTAGTATCTAAAAAAGAGGGTATGACTATAGTGAAGACCGAGAAAGATGAGACCATAGCCACTAGGACGGTGACGGGGCGGCGTGTGTGTGTTGATTATAGGAAGCTTAATGAAAACACACGTAAAGATCACTTCCCCTTACCTTTCTTGGATCAAATGTTGGATAGGTTGGCCGGGTATGAGTTTTATTGCTTTCTTGATGGGTATTCTGGGTATAACCAAATTCTCATAGCACCCGAAGACCAAGAAAAGACCGCTTTCACTTGTCCTTATGGAATATTTGCTTTTCGAAGATTGTCATTTGGACTTTGCAATGCACCGGCCACCTTTCAAAGGTGTGTGATGGCAATCTTTGAAGGATTAATTGAGAATATAATGGAAGTGTTCATGGATTACTTTTCGGTGTTTGGTTCTTCTTTTGATATTTGTTTGTCTAACCTTGCTATTGTTTTGAAGCGATGTCAAGACACTAATTTAGTGTTGAATTGGGAGAAGTGCCACTTCATGGTAAATGATGGCATTGTACTTGGACATCACATCTCTTCAAAGGGATTGCAAGTTGACCGAGCCAAAGTTGTTGCTATAGAGAAGCTTCCACCGCCAACAAATGAGAAGGGAGTACGATCGTTCCTTGGTCATGCCGGGTTCTATCGTAGATTCATCAAGGATTTTTCTTCATTTTCTAAACCTCTATCTCATCTCCTTGAAAAAGATGTGCCATTTAAGTTTGATGATAATTGTTTAAATGCTTTTCAGGTGCTAAAGGAAGCTTTGATTTCATCACCCATCTTGATCACCCCCGATTGGAAGGAGCCATTTATATTGATGTGTGATGCAAGTGATGTAGCTCTTGGAGTGGTTTTGGGGCAACTAAGAGAGAAAAATTCCGAGCCATTTACTATGCAAGCAAGACATTTGATGCGGCTCAAAGGAACTACACTACTACCGAAAAAGAGTTCTTGGCGGTAGTATACGCATTTGATAAGTTTCGTCCTTATTTGGTAGGAACGAAGACTATTGTATACACCGACCATGACGCTATCAAGTATCTCATGGCAAAGAAGGATGCAAAGCCAATGGTGATAAGATGGGTACTACTTCTTCAAGAATTTGATATTGAAGTGAGAGATAAGAAGGGCACGGAGAATGTGATAGCCGACCATCTTTCAAGGTTAGAGTCGAGGGAGCATTGTGAAAGTGCTTATGAGTTAATCAAGGAGGTTTTTCCCGATGAAGAGATCTTGGAGTGTGATTGCTATCAAATTGAGGCTTTAGTGGAGCAAGAAGGAAGCCCGTGGTATGTAGACTATGTGAATTACTTGGCTAGTGGAAGGAGGCCTTATGAGCTTAATAAGTATCAATTCAAGAAGTTCTTTCATGATGTTAAAAGGTACTTGTGGGATGATCCATTCTTGTACAAGATGTGTAATGATTCTCTTGTGCGAAGATGTGTGCCCGAGGAAGAATGGAATAGTGTGTTGGAGTTTTGCCACTCTTCACCTAGTAGAGGCCATTTTGGAGCTCAAAAGACAGCTGCAAAAGTCTTACAATCAGGGTTGTATTGGCCATTTTTGTTCAAGAGTTGTAAGAAATTTATAGAGGGTTGTGATCGGTGTCAAAGAATGGGAGGAATCTCCAAGTGGGATGAAATGCCCCTTAAGAGCTTTCAAGAAGTGGAGATATTTGATGTGTGGGGCATCGATTTCATGGGACCGTTTCCTCAATCGAATGGATTCCTATACATCTTATTGGCGGTTGACTATGTCTCGAAATGGGTTGAGGCCATACCTTCAAGAACAAGTGATGCTAGAGTTGTCATGGGGTTTCTAAAGAAGCATATCTTCACAAGATTTAGAGTACCTAGAGTGTTGGTAAGTGATGGGGTTAGTCACTTCATAAATAAGCTCATGGAGAACATTCTCAAGACTTATGGAGTGAAGCATCGAGTGTCTACTCCGTATCACCCTCAAACGAATGGTCAAGCTAAAATTTCTAATCGACAAATCAAACAAGTCTTGGAGAAAACAGTGAGTGTGAGTAGAAAGGATTGGTCAAATAAACTTGATGATGCATTGTGGGCCTTTCGAACTGCATTCAAGACCACACTTGGTATGTCTCCTTTTCAAATTGTCCATGGAAAGTCTTGTCATCTTCCCGTGGAGTTAGAGCATAAAGCTTATTGGGCCATTAAGAAATTGAATTTTGACATGAAAGCTTCGAAGAAGATAAGATTCTTGCAGTTGAATGAGCTTGAGGAATTTAGAGAAAGTGCTTATGAAAATTCAAGGATTTTTAAGGAGAAAACCAAGAGGTGGCATGATGCTCGTTTGAGGAAGAAGAGCTTTGAAAAGGGTGAAAAGGTGTTGGTATTCAATTCTCGACTAAGACTTTTCCCGGGCAAGTTGAAGTCCAAATGGAGAGGACCTTATGTGGTAACGGAAGTACTTGATGGGAGAGCTCTAAAGGTTATGGATGAGAACGGGGGAGAGTTCTTGGTTAATGGTCATCGTGTGAAGCACTATGTGGATCCATCACAAAGGGAGACCCTCTTTGTGGATACTCTATTTGAAAGATGATCTAAAAATTCATCCGGCTTGAAGACGTTAAACTTAGCACTCGATGGGAGGCACCCCATCACTATCTTTATTGCTTTACTTTTGTTGCTTGTTTATTTTAGCCTTGTAGGTTGATTGTGCTCATGGAGAAAAATGCACATTGAAGAAAAGAGAAATGCTTCATAGATTCAAGTTGATATTTTCCAACACTTGTTGCAAACTTAATTCTCTACTCTTGTCTCGAGTTAAGTTTGGGGGTGCTAGTGCGTGGTGGACATAGCTTGAGTCATTTGGATGCGGTTACTTCTCAACAAGAAGATCATCAATGGAAACTACAAGGGTAAGTCTCACCACTTTTTGCAAACTTAAGTCTCAACTCTTGTTTCGATTTAAGTTTGGGGGGAGAGTATGTGGTGTGACTCACCACTTGAGTATGATTCTTGAAAAATTGGGCAAATTTTAAAATTTTTCTCATGAGTTTGGGTTGATTTTGGTATGATTGGTGGTGTTGAAGTGCATGATAGTCCATATTTATAATGAAATTGTTGAACTAATGGTGTTTGTTGAGTGTTTGAGCATGAATGAGAGGTATTGGAAGCATGATGGAGCTTGAAGCTAACGCTTTCCTTACCAAATGTCTATCGAGGGAGTACTCTACACCTTATCATTTTACTACTTGAAATGAATTGAATTTGATTTGGATTGTTGTGACTAGCATGCTACTTCATTTGTTATGTTTGTGGGAGGTTTACTTTCGTATATTAGGATTTTCTTTTTAATAAAGGTTGGGATGAATGTGTGCTTAATTTTCTTATGGATGATGGTATTTTGTGTTTTTTTTTTGCATGTTTTGTGTTTTTGTTGTGTCTTGTTCGTTGAGTCCTTATTTGTATGTTGTGTGTATTTTCATTCTTGTCTTGGGATGTTTGGTGATTTGTTTAGGGATATCGTGAGTCATTTTTGAACGTAAGTGATGATATGTTGTGGTGATAAGTGATGACAAATTATGATTAAGAATCTCTACACTTTCAAATTGTGACATGTTTTACTTAACTTGTTCAATTTTGAGATGAATGTGGCGTAATAAGTTCCTTAAGGTCCGAGCACAAGCTTGTGAGCATTTGAGCCTCAACCATGCACACTTGGTATTTCTTCATGAGTGGATCGGTTGTGTTTGATAAGTTAGAACTTGCTCAAGGACTATAGGAACGAGCCCGATTAGTGGAGATTGGTGAAATGATCTAAGGCCATCCTTGTTATTATAGTCATTGTCATATATGTTCCTACCTTGAACATCATCCTTAGTCAACCACTTTGAGTCTATAAGCCTATTTCTTGTGAATTTAGCACATTACAAGCCTTAATTACCCATTCAAGTTTATATATACCTTTGTGTGGGTGATTGAGGAGATGGTAGCTAGAAAGGATTGATTGATTAGAAAAAGAAGAAAAGGACATGGTAAACAAGCAAGAAAAATGATGAAAAGAGCAACAACAAGAAGGCACATGCAACCTCAAAGTTAGAAAAGGAGCAAATTAACATCAAAATGCTCAAGTAAACAAAATTCAAAGATAGGAAGCATGCATCAAAAGAAGATCAATCCAAGGAAAGTTAATGAATAGTGCTTGAGATTTGTAAAGATAAGCAAGGAAGAAAAGAAAGTGAAGAAGTTGAGAAAATTGGCCATCTATTTGATTACTTACACTTGTTGAGTCACTATTATCCATATCTTCCCTACCATACCAAAGAGCCTATCATTACATCCTAATTAAAGACCTTCTTGATCATTGATTGAAACTTTGGTGGTTTGTGAATGTAGTCCACGAGCAAGCTTATAGCAAGTCGAGTCAATCGATTAATGAGTGTGATTTATCCTATTTCAAAAGAGTGTTGAGAGACATCGATATCCATTGTGAGGCTTGGACTTAAAAGGGACTATATTACACTTTATTCTCTTTTGATTGAACTTGTTAATTCTTCATGTTATGATTTTAATGTTGTAGGATGACTTAGCATAGTTTGTAGTTATTATTGCTAATGATGTGTTATTGCTTATGTTCGTTTAGTCTTTTTCTAGGTGAAAATTTCTCCTTTTGATTTTTCATTTTCGTTGCTCGGGGACGAGCAACACCTTAAGTTTGGGGGGTTGATTAGAGCTATTTTCACCTATATTTTAGTGTCTTTTTATTTGTGTTTTCGTATGATTTTATCCGTATTTTATGTGTTATTTGGTTGTGTTTTGTATTTTTATTGAAATGTGTATGAATGAGCTTAAACCTATGATTTTTACTTTTTTATTGGATGCTAGACATGATAAGGAAGATATAGGAAAAAGTGGATCTAAATTCGGAGTTGAAACGAAGGAGAACGAGCCGAAACAAAATGTGAAAAACAGGGGCATGTACCAACACGGGCCGTGTACGGAACACGACCCTGTAAGAAGTGGCCGTGTGCCTACATCAGAAGAGCCAACACGACCACCCTGTGCCCGTGTTACAACACACGACTCGTGTTGCAGCACACCAATCGTGTTGCGTAACACGGCCCTGTAAGGAGAGGCCATGCGGCAGCATCAGAAGACACAACACGGCCACCTTGTGGCCGTGTTATAGAGCACGACTCGTGCCATGTACATTCCTGCTGAAATTTCTAGATCCTTCTAGAAGCCTCCATAGGGGTATAAATACCCCTTTATTCAACAATTGGAAAGGAGATCCGAAATTCCCATCCTCTACACACACATCACACACCATTTCTTCCATTTTCCACCATCATCTTCATCTACCTTCATCCATCTTGATCCATCTCCATCATCTCCATTAATTCTCCATCAAAACTTCATCCCTTCCATTGGGAGTGAGAGATCTCAAGAAATCAATAGCTAGAGAAGAAGATCCATGAGTATTGAAGATCTCCTACAAGAAATTGTTGGGGAAGATTACATCTCTCTTGATTTTTTTTTGGATTTAGACTATGGATATTTGTAATGAATCATTTATTTGTTTTGTTACTTTTATCATGATAGGCTAATCCCTCTAGTGGGATTAGGAGCATGAAGAGCATATTAGATTTACACTGTCATGTGGATTAAATTGGTTTTTGATTTAATTGATGTTGATTTCTATTCATGGAGTTTAATTGTCTTGATGTTGTGATGGCATGGTTTGTTATTCATGAATGTTTATTGGTTTAATGGATTGTTGATCAATGGATTATTTGTGGTAATTAAATGCTATCATGATGTTCATGTATGTATTGCTTGGAGTGAGATGGAAACGACCCTCTATAGTATTAGGAAGGCATGAATAGACATTGAGTTTGGGTTTGACCGAAAGGATATTTGAATTCAATGAGGGGAACCAATCCATTCGTTGGCCTTAGTACACAAAAAGGGAGAGTTTAATCTAACTAGTACCTAGATGGAAGGGGTTAATGTTGGGCTTTGATCTTAAGTGCTTTTGGGAGTCTAAAATGGATCAACAACCTTTGTAACCCGAAAGGGAGCTTAGGATACTATCGTGATCACCCTTAGTCTACATCAATTGAGTTGAATTCCTTTTGCATGATAATATGAATCGAGTGTGCTTGGATGTTTCTAATCCCATGTTTTTCCATACTTGAACTTTACCACCCATTTTCTTTACTTGTCATTTCTCTTATTTGCTATTCTTATTTACTTGCTCCTTGCTTTAGTTGTTAATCATCTCAAAACCCCCGATCATCTTTACAAAAATGACATGAACATGAGCTCACGTATTTTGCTAGTCCGAACATAACTCCTTTGTGGATTGATAATTTTTCTTGGGATATACTACTACAACGATCGAGTATTCTTGCTCGTGAGTGCTACAAAAATAGGCAAACACCGACTGATCCTTGGCTTACTTGTGGAGGTGGAATGGCCACATTTAGATCGTCGGACCTATCAATTGCTGTATTTTCTTTATTTTCAATTATCATATTGTGCAAAATAATGTAAGTTAGCATTATATCCTTCAAGTTATTCTTGTACCAGAAACGATTTGGACAGCTAATCATTGCCCAACGAGCTTGAAGCACTCCAAAGGCTCGTTCGAAATCCTTCATAGCAACATCTTATAGTGTTCTTAGTTGCATTTTTAGTAAATGTGAAGAGTAAGAGACTCTATCATTGAGTAAACACGTGACCAAGTATAACATTTATAGTAATATCGTCCCAAGGGAAATGAAACTTAGGTTTGTATCCGGATTTTCCATTGATTTGTGCTTTGTAAGCATTATAGATTGAAGATGTTGTATTTAAGACAATTACTTAATTCTCTACTCAATTAACTAGAATTTAAAACTAGTCAAAGTAATGATCAAACAACAAACAAATGATGAATGGAATGGATGTAGATTTCACTTGAGAAAAGAGCAAGGCTAATCATACTCATGGTTAGGACTTGAGCTAGATATGCAAAACTCTTGATGGTAATTTTCATTAACTTGTGGACTAAAAGCAATTACGATTTTACCCCTAATCCCTATGGCCAAGACAATTAGGTTCTCGACCCTTTTGCAAGTCTAAGTCTCCTAGGATTGGTCTTAATCTCAATTCCCTTAAGGTACTATGATCATAAGTTGGTTCTTTTCACTTAATTTCTTAAGTGTCCCTCTATGAATGTTCCAAGCCTAAAGAGGGTATGACTTATCTCCCCTTATACTAACTTGCATGCACAATTCAATGTATGATTCAATTAAACATCTACTCACAATATTGGAATGACCATCCTAATACTATGAATAGAGAATTTAATCACACAAACATTAAAATGAAACATGATTGATATATCATAAAAGAAAATCCACAAATCAATTCAAATCATTACTCAATTTCTACATATATAACTCTTCACCTCAACCGTTCATATGATTAGCCCTACTATAGGACTAGCCACTAAACATGGTGATTAATTCAATATAAATCAAGCTTTGTTCCAATTGAGCCATAATAAGAAAAAATTCAACAATTGGAAAGTAGATTGGCTTCCCTTGCATGGAAAGACCTCTCCTCCTCTTCAATGTATCAAACTCTTCAATCCTTGATGCTTCAATCTTTTCAAATGGTGGAAGGATGGATGGAATGATGGATTTATGGAGTGAAAGTGTAGATCAAAATGGAAATTGGATGGATCTAGATGGTAGAAATGGATTATGGATCTAGTGTGTGAGGAAATGTGGTGTTTTAGTGTGTGTAACTGCACTCAATCTGATCTCCTCTTTAAAATTTTGCACAAGTCATCCTTTTATATCACTAATGGACCTTCTAGAAGCTTCCAAAACTTTCTCAAAACTACACAGGTTTTTGCACCTACACAGGCCGTGTAGCAGCACACGACCCATGTAGGGCACACCTACTTCGGCATGTTGTGCGTGCTTCCGAACACAGCTCGAGCTGCAATACACGGCCTTGGTCGTGGCCGTGCAGAATTTTCTTATGTAAGTACACAGCTTCTTCTTACAGGGACGTGCTCCACATACGGGGCGTGCAGCAATGCACGGCCCGTACACCAGTGCACGACCATCCTCCTGGGTGAGTAGTGATTTCTGATAACAATACATGGCCACTTGTTATAGGACCGTGTTCCGCACACGGCCCGTGTACAAGCAGCCTGTGTCCTTCTTACTCCGTTTCACTCTCGACTCTGTTTTTGTCCATTTTTTGACCTATTTTACACATATTTAAGCTCATTTATACAATTCTATCAAATCATACCACATTCCTAAAAATAACAATAATTCCACCACAAGTAATACAAATACGGATAAAAACATCCAAAAATACTCAAATAACGACACTAAAATCTAGGTGAAAATGACAACGATCAACCCCCCAAACTTAAAGTATTGTTCGTCATAGAACAATGAAAAATGATAAACAAGAGGAGTAATTTTCACCTAGAAAACATCTAACAAACATAAACCACAATTCATCACAAGTAATAAGGACTACAAATTTATATTAAGTATCCCTACCTCATCAAACTTATAACATGAAAGATTAACAAGTTCAATCTTAAGAATGACAAAAGAGTACTCAAATCCCTTTCAATTCAAGCCTCTCATAGGATATCAAATTCACTCAACACTCTATAGAGTATGGTTTTGATCATTACTCATCAACCGGTTAACACCAACTCACCATAGGCTTGCTCATGGACTATGTACACAAGCCACCCTAGTTTCAATAAGTGATCAAAAAGGTCTTTATCTTAGGATGTAATGTTTAGGCTCTTTGGTAGGGTAGGAAACTTTGGATAATAGTGATATTCAAATGTGGATAACCAAATATATGATTCTT
Organism: Pogostemon cablin; assembly: GCA_023678885.1. NCBI lineage: Eukaryota > Viridiplantae > Streptophyta > Magnoliopsida > Lamiales > Lamiaceae > Pogostemon > Pogostemon cablin. The sequence continues at coordinate 14,957,406 of CM042995.1, forward strand.
TTCTTCAACTTCCTCACTTTCAAACTTCCTTCCTTTGTTAATTGTTCAAAATCACTAAACATCAACATACCATGGATTTATTGAGCTCCTTTTGAATGGCATACTTCTTTTCTTTGACTTTTGTATTCCTTGAGCATATTTTATGATTTTGCTCCTTTTTCACTTTTTTTGAAGTTGCACTTGCTTTTATCTTGAGCTCTTTCATCCTTTTTCTTGATTCACCCTATCTTCCATTTACTTGCACATTTTTCCACATCTTCCCTTGTGAATTATCAACATCCTCAATTATCCACACATAGGTGTTGGCATTCGATCATTTGATTAACGTGACCCATTAGGGTTCCATACGTTTCTAACAAGCAGCGGAAGCAAGTAAATAAGAAACGATTTATCTTTCACCAGGGTATGTTGATGAAGATGGATTCTCGCCGGCAGCCTACGTGACATCACGAGAAAGGCCATAACGTCATCATCTGAACTCTGATGGGAGTGATCTAGGCACCCAGACAATCCTCTCTTCGTCGGCTTTCTGTCAGTATATTAAACATCGAATTCGGAGCACTGTACGATTTTATATGAACTTTTCAAGATGGCAGATAGCAGCTGCAAATAATCTTCCAGTCTTCTGCTGTATTTTCAAGTCTGATCTCGACGTCATGTGGGCGACGATCCTCGAGATCTTTTCAATCTGTTGTTCTCTCACCCCCTCACAGTGTTAGGTATGTTATATAGGTTTATGGACAGCTGAGATGACTTATATATGGGCTACAGCAGGAACCAGGAGGAGAAATTGGGTTGGGCCTCCATTGGGCTTAAGTATCTAAGTTTAGTCCAAAGCTTATACTTAAGTCCAATAATAATAATATAGTCCACTAAAATATTATTACTGCACTACATTTCCAATTCAAAAATTATGTTTTGGGCTCCTTCTTAGTATGAGTCCGTTAATCTCCCCATGTTTAAGATATACAATGTCCATAAATTAATTAAGTTACTGACAACTCCATTAATTAATATCCTATCCAAGAGTAGTACCACTCAACCTCATTATAATGCCGGAATAAATTCCACCTGTAGGGTTTACATGATAATCCTTATGAGCTCCTCAAGGGGACATCATCAACCTATGACGGACATAGATTCCTTCTACAATTAACAGCACACCATAGATATAGCACTACTTCCCAACTCACCGAGTTTGTTGATTTAATTACATGTAAATCTCACTCGTTGATGAATCAAAGAAATACATACTGCCCTACTTGTCGAGATTATTGTATAGGAATTAAGAGCACGAACATCTATAATAACTAAGATCAAGTTCTCCTTTAAGTCAGTATAAGTCGAACGATCTCAAGCGGTCCTGCTCTATACACAAAGTGCACTAATGCGATTCTATAGTCAAGACAAACTAATACCAAACCACACTACAACCATCCCGATAGAGAGTCCCTGTCTATCTCGGTTGTTAGCATCTGTTTATACTTTATAAGAAAACTGATAATATGATCTTCTGCGTGTTGTCACACAACATATTATCTACAGTATAAAGTAAGTGGACTATTGCATCATGCATATAATCAATTATAAGACGCAATCATTTGATCATATGATTCTCATTTCAAATAAATTGTTATAACATTGTTCATACTAAAGCTAGACTTTTAGTATACAATCCAACAATCTTCCACTTATACTAAAAGACTATGCTATCATGTCTTCCGCCATGCATCTGATTCCTACTCCCACTACACGACCATCAAAAGCTCTCGCCTTAAGGTCATTGTAAATGGATTTACTAGGTTATCATTTAATGCAATCTAGGCGACAACAACCTTCCCTTCATCATACGATTTTTCGTAATTGGTGGTACTCGCGCTCCATGTGTTTAATTGCTTATGGACTCGTGATTCATTCAAGTTTGCAATTGCACCATTATCATCAAAATAAATTGTGATAACCTTGGTCAAACTTAACCACATCCAAGTCCATCATGAAGTTTCTAGAGTCATATAAATACTTTGGTTGCCTCACAGGCTCCAATTTATCATCTTTCCATGATGGAATCTGGAGTCTGAAATATATTTCTATATAACACTCCTCCATATTATGGCTCTACTTCTTAAAATTAAACGCATAACCTTTGAGGTGGATTTACTGTCGTCCCCATCTGATTTGAAAAAACTGAATCTACGTAACCGCTAAGAAGCAATGAATCTGTTTGGTATGTCCACACATAATTTCAAGTCCTTTTCAGGTACTTTAAAATTATGTGTTACCACAGTTCAATATTCTTATTTCGGGTTACTTTGATACCCACTGTTCATGCCTTCGGCAAAATAGTTATCCAAATTTCGTGCATAGCATACCTTAGATTAAGCTTCCTTATTCGCAAAGCATAAGGAACCGCTTTCATCACCTTTATCTTCTTTTTGTGTCTCAAGACACATATCCTTAGATAAAGTCACTTGCTAAAACAGGTAAGGATCGTATCAATTCATGAAGATTGAGACAAGCATAATATCATTTCTTGTGATCCGTATTACCGTGATCAAAAGGATATTTTTGCTCTTCTTAAGTCCTTCATTCATACTGCTTTATTAACCATATCCATACGCCCGATAATACTCTTTCATTGTCTCCAATGAACAATATATCATCTACGTATAGTACAAGAAATACCACCACGTTTCTGTCAGTCTTTTCAATACACAAGATATATCCGAGCATTGATAAAATTCATATCACGGGATTCTTCATCAAAATGGATGTTCCATAATCTTGAAACTTGCTTTAGTCCATTGATAGATACTTTAAGCTCATACTCAAAATGCTCTTAGCCCTTTGCAATGAATCACTCTGGTTGCTTCACATAAATGTTTTCCTCAAGACTTTCAATTAGGAAAGCTGTCTTGACATCTATTTGCTATCCCTCATATTCCATATGAGTAGCAACAAATAAAAGAGTCCGGATCGATTTAGGAATAGCTACCGGCAAACAGGTTATCTCATAATCGAACCTTTTCTTTCTGAGTATACCTTTTTCGCAACAAGCTTTACTTCCAAGGTTTTCACTTTACAATATGATTCTCTTTTATTTTGTATGACCACTTCCAATGACTTTTACACCATATAGTGGTTCTACAAGCTCCCAGATCTGATTTAGAATTCATCGATTCTATTTCAACATCATTGCATTTACTAAGATATCGCATTTTGATCTTGTAGTGCTTCGTCGTATCCGTGGGTCCATTCCATGTTTACCAGGGACCAAGTCTCACGACTCTCCCAAAATATATATCATACGGGTTGTCGAACAACCCTCCCACTATGACAAGACACTACACGCAATTGTGTATAGATATGAAACGCATTGTAGTTTACCTTGTGGTATTTCCTCTTGCACACTTGGTATTAATACTTTGTATTTTCTCTCTCACTTCCTTTAGAACAATTTATACATGGATTTGTGATTTATTACATAGTCCTTATCCAAAAATCCGGTGTTTGTGTTAACAGTCACCCTTTGATCTTTTGGACTAAATAAATCACCCTCTATTTTTCTAGGATGTCCCACAAACAGACAAATATTTTACGAATTACTGTTTCTAGGGCATATCCATAAAATGAATTTAATAATTCCAAATAACTCATCATCCATCTAACCATTTCCATAAGAGTCTTTCTCTTATTAGGATTAGAAGACGCATTATTAATTACTATTTGTTGCATCCGTGGTATAAACATGATTTAAGAGATCAAATTGTCACTAACGTACCATAACAGATTATAGCTCCATCCTTCATTACTATGACCATGTCATTTAAGTGAAATGGAGTATCCATCCGTAAATGTATAGAAACTAAAATGAAATTCTTTCTATAAAAACGTACGTAAAGACAATTTCTCATAATCAAACGTTTATTCATATCATAAGACAAATAAATAACTCCCACTGCAACGGCCACTACTCTTGTAGTTTTACCCATGTATATTATAATTTCATCATCACTTAGTTGCAGGCATTTAGTGATTCCGGTATATACACACAACGTGTCAGTAAATGCCATCACTAATTATGCTTCAACGACTAGTGAATGAGATATTCACCTTGTTCAAATCTTGATGAAATTAGATTTACTTCGCCATATGTTTTGTCAAAAGTTCCCCACCATATACAACCTCTCGTATTTCAGGTAGAACTTACTCAAAACATCCAGGCGAACTACGGAGAATTTAAATTGACCTAGGTTTCCCTTCAATTTCTACTCCATGCTTTTTAATTCATCCTTTATGTCAACTATGACTTCTTGCCTTTTAAACTCACTCAAGTATCCGAAGAGTTCCATGAGCCCATCATATTTCTATCAACCTCTCAGCTCTTCACTAAAGACTTTAAAAAAAATATCATGGGACATCCTTAGTGAGAACACTTATTTATATTTTCTTAAGCAGTAAGATTCAAAACCAAGATTCTTTTCTAATCATCTAATTTTGGACAAATAAATATGTTTCTTTCAGTAAAGAATAAGCAAATAAAACCATTTGAAATTCAGAGAATCATGAATAAATACACCGATCAAATATTTGAATTTTATCCTTTTACATTGATTCCCTCAAAACAATATAAAAATAAAATTTACCGATATCTCAATCACCGTGAGTCTGCAAGCCACGTTAGTGTGGACGTTTACAAACCCGAACATTTACAAGTGAAGGTTTTACCCATTAATTTCATTTGTCAACCTAACCTCATGACAAAATAATTAAAAGTCGGTTTCTCTTTAGCCATGCAAATAATAGCAATGACTCCATTGAGGAGGATACTAATTATTTACACCTAAGTGTATACCATCCATTAGGGAGGAAGGCCTATTGCCAACACGTAAGTTTACTCACATCACTTACAAATCAATAATGGAGGCCGCGGGAATTTTTTACCAATTTTCTCTCCCACTTAGTAATTTAACACCGAAGGTTTTTACATGCATATAATATTCAAAAATAAAATACGCAACCTAGCATGCTCCTATTACGGTACATAAGGCAGTAAATCATAGAGAATCATGCATACATATATAACAATAATCAAATAATTAAATCAATTATTAACAGTTATATATCAGCAAATTTGATTATTCGCCACCAAGCACGAAAGTCGGCAAAGACCTCCTAATTATCAATTTTTCAAAAATATCCAGATTATCAAATTTTTGAACCCATCGATATCGACATCTAACCATATATAACAATAATAGATAATTAAATCAATTATGATAGTTATATATTAGGAATTAATTCTACATCTATATATGACAATTAAGTCAATTATGACAGTCATATATTAGGAATTAATTTGCCAAAAAGGATGTCTTTTCCGAGCAATTTGAAAATTTGGACAACAAGTTGGCTTGGGCCCAAAACCATCCATCACACACGGATAAGCAGCAAGTTAAAACCGCTGATGAACCGGGTCACAACACCTTGCCACATCATCTCTATTCTCACACTGATACGCTAGAAAATAGAAGAACGCATATGCACCGGCAGCATTCCAGCCGACTCACCGCCCATCGAAACTATCCTCCGCCAGAAAATCCTCCATCGTCAGAAGCCCCGTTTCTGCAACCATGGATTTATCAGCCTGATCGTGCCATCAGGTCCGCCAAAAAACTCCGTCAGAAAAATATAGGTCATTCGCTTTTAGCCACCAGCACCACTACCGACGCCAGCATACCCAGAAAATTGATCGGCTGCTACCAGCGTGTCCAACAACATGCTTCCATAGTAGGCTTCAAACTCATCGTCGTCTGAACCACCGGCTTCGCTCATGCTCCCATGGCACTGTCCAGCCACCATCGCATCACGCCTCCATCAAGCCAGCACCGCCTACCGGCAAAAAAGTTGTGATGAAGTAGACCATGCATACCATAGTATCATGAGAAGATTCATACATTAATGGATTAAGTATGAGAAATCAGCTGGCAGGTGGATGATCAGTTTGCTGCAACTGACCAAGGTTCGACCTGTTAAGCTAGGTCGAACCCTGGTCGAACCGCATACAGTTGGTTGCAACTGACCAATGTTCGACCTGTTAAGCTAGGTCGAACTCAATTAGCCAGGTCGACCACATCAAGCAAGTCAATCTATTTCAGATCATCTTTGGTTCAACCACGACACTCATGGTTCGACCTCACCTATTGGTCGAACCAAGGTCGAACCAGAGTCCATAATTTGGTTACAACGATTTTCATCAGTTGGTTACAACTGATTGAAGTGTGTACATTGTGATTGGATGGAAAGGATTCTACACGTTAGACACACATCCATATAAGTTGAAGAATGACAGCTGAGATCATCATCATCAACACATCTTCTTCACAGATTAGTTAGAAACAAGCTTAAGAATTAGGGTTTTCAGGTGCTTGTAATCTTGTAACCATCACCTTCATTGTTTAGTGAATTCTTCTCTCAAGAAAGTGGATGTAGGCTATACCGAACCACTATACATCCTTGTGTTGATCTCTTTCATTTCATTCTTCATTTTGTTTATCAACGTGTGTGTGTGAAACGTGAGTGATCTAACATACAAGTGATTGCAAGTTCTTGAGTGATCATTATCAAGTATTTGCTCAAGTTTTATAACAAGTGGCGCCGTCTGTGGGAAGAGGAAGAAACTGCCACAATACCAGATCAGAAGGGAAGAATCATGGTTACAACTAAGTTTGATGTGGAGAAGTTTACAGAGAAAGTTGATTTCAGTCTGTGGAGGATGAAGATGGAGGCTGTACTAATCCAACAAGGCCTTGCTGATGCAATTAAACCACTTCCAGATCAAGCAGATCAAGCAGCTGTTGTGGATGCTGGTGCATTAGCTGCAGATCAAGATCAACAATCCAAGGCATGAAGTGCCATCATTCTGTGCTTAGGTGATAAAGCTCTAAGGGAAGTCTCCAAGGAAGCATCTGCAAGAGATATGTGGAAGAAGCTTGCTGATCTTTACATGGTGAAAACATTGGCAAACCGGCTGTACACCAAGCAGAAACTCTACTCCTTCAAAGTATCAGAAGATAAGTCTATTCTAAGTCAACTAGATGATTTCAATAAGATCATAGATGACTTAGAGAACATTGATGTAGCACTATCAAGTGAAGATAAGGCTGTCATATTGATGTCAGCTCTTCCTAAGTCTTTTGAAGGTTTAAGAGACACATTGTTGTATGGAAATGTTGAATCAATCTCCCTGGAGCAAGTGATTCTAGCAATCAAAGCAAAGGTGCTTCACAAGACATCAGATAATGCTGTTGCAGGAGAAGGTCTTGTTGCCAACAAACAACATAAGTGGAACAAGAATGATAAGAAGTCTGGTGCTAATAAGAAGAAATATGAAAAAAGTAATCAAGGTACATCAGCAGTTGAAGAAAACAATAACTGTTTTCACTGCAACAAGCCTGGTCATTTCAAGAAGCAATGCCATAAGTGGAAAGCAATGGTGGCTAAGAAGATTGCTGAAAAGGGAGGAAATCAAAGAATCCATGCAAATCAGGTGACTGAAAATAGAGGTAACAAGGACCAAGATTATATTGAAGCTTTGGTTGTTGTTTCTGATCAAGTGTCTGATCAATGGGTGTTAGATTCAGGTTGCACTTTTCATATGATATCAGTCAAGGATTAGTTTACTGATTTAAAACCATACCATGAGGGATCAGTCTTGTTAGGTAATGATCAAGCCATCAAGATTGAGGGTATTGGTTCTGTCAAATTCAGAATGTTTGATGGATCCATTAAGTTGCTCACAAATGTGAGATATGTACCAGGATTGAGAAGGAATCTGATATCATTAGGAATGTTAGACTCCTTGGGATGTGAGTACTATGTGAAGAAAGGTGTACTCATCATCATAAAAGATAAGTCAGTTGTAATGAGAGGAGTTAAGAGCTCTGATCTCTATTTTCTTGAAGGATCAGTTGTCTCTGGGCAGTTGAACACTTCTCAAGAGCAAGAAGATGTTCAGTTGTGGTATGGAAGATTAGCTCATGTAAGTGAGAGAGGGTTACAAGAGCTAGCAAGACAGAATCTACTAGATATAAGTTCAACCTGTAAGATGGATCAATGTGAAGATTATATTCTAAGCAAGGCAAAGATGTTGAAGTTTGGTTCAGGAGAACATACTTCATCAGAGAAGCTTCAGTATGTTCATACAGATCTGTGGGGACCTTCCAAAAATCCAACTATTGGAGGTGGAAGATATTTTATATCTTTCATAGATGACTACTCTAGGAAGCTATGGGTTAAGATTCTTAAAACAAAGGATCAAGCATTCACTGCATTTAAGGAATGGCTTGCTGAGGTGGAGAATCAGACAGGAAAGAAGTTGAAATGTTTGAGATCAGATAATGGACTTGAGTTTGTTTCAGAAGAGTTCAGTGCTTTCTGCAAAGAAAAGGGAATCAAGAGGCACAAGACTACACCTGGAACTCCACAACAAAATGGTGTTGCAGAAAGAATGAATCAGATATTGTTAGAAAGAGTAAGATGTATGCTGAGTAGTGGAGGATTCACCAAAGGGTTTTGGGGTGAACTTGTGACTACAGCAGCCTATCTGATCAATCTATGTCCATCAGCAGCCTTGAAATTCAAACTACCTGAAGAAATGTGGTTTGGAAAGACACCTAGTTACACTCATCTGAGAGTAATAGGATGTCAGGATTACTCTCATGTGAAGCAAGATAAGTTAGAACCTAGAGCAGTAAAGTGTGTGATGGTTGGATACTCAAATGAAGCAAAAGGGTACAGGTTGTGGTGTTATGAAGCTAACAAGTTTATTGTTAGTAGAGATGTCACATTCAGTGAAAGAAAGATGCCATTGGTTGAAAGGAATTCTGTAGTATCAATTACTACAGACCTTGATGAGCCTCAAGTGGAGCAAGCAAGGAAGGAAGCTCAGCAGTCTAATCAAGAAGATAACAATGCTGATCAGAATAAGGAAGATAGCTCCCCTATTTCATTCAGTTCAAGGTATGATCTAAGTTCTTATCAACTTGTAAGGGATAGGCTAAGGAGACAAATTAAAGCTCCAGTGAGGTACATGGAAGCTGATATAGTATCATATGCATTATATGTTGCATCTGATATTGAAAAGAAGGAGGTGTTAGATACAAGGCAAGGCTTGTAGCAAGAGGTTTCTCACAGAAAGAAGGTGTTGATTACAATGAAATATTCTCACCAGTTGTCAAACACTGTTCTATCAGAATCTTACTGGCATTAGTAACTCAGTTTGATCTTGAGTTACATCAGATGGATGTCACTACAACATTTTTGCATGGAAATCTTGAAGAGGATATCTACATGAAGATTCCTGATGGTGTAAGTATTGAAGGAGCTGAGAATAAGGCCTGTTTACTGTTGAAATCTTTGTATGGTCTAAAACAAAGTCCAAGACAGTAGTATTTGAAGTTTGATGATTACATTACATCAAATGGATTCAGCAGGAGCCTACATGACAGTTGTGTTTATGTTAGGAACAAAGGTAGATATTATACATACTTACTTTTGTATGTAGATGATATCCTTATAGCTTGCAAGGATCAAGCTGGTATAAATTAAGTAAAGGAGATACTTAAGCAAGAATTTGATATGAAGGATCTTGGGGAAGCAAAGGTGATCCTTGGTATATAGATTGAGAGAAATAGATCAGTTGATGAGCTGAAGTTGTTCCAAGAATCATACTTAGACAAAGTGTTAAAGAGAAACAATATGAATCTCCGTAAGACAGTAACTACATCAGTTAAGCAAGGAGTGAGTCTGTCACTACTCCAAGCTCCTCAGACAGATCAAGAGAAGTTTGAAATGAGTAATGTTCCTTATGCTAGTGTTGTTGGTAGCTTGATGTATGCAATGATATGTTGCAGGCCAGATTTAGCTTATGTGATGAGTATGATTAGCAGGTTTATGAGTAATCCAGGCTTACTACATTGGAGTTCAGTGAAGTGGGCTCTCAGGTATGTTAAAGGAACCATCACAGCAGGTTTGAAGTTTCAGAAAATGACAACATGGGATAAGGCAGTAGTTGGATATGTTGATGCTGATTATGCAGCAAATCTTGACACAACGAAGTCAATTACTGGTTATGTGTTCAACTTGTTTGGTACTGCAGTAAGTTGGAAAGCAACTCATCAACATATAGTGGCATTATCAACTACAGAGGTAGAATTTGTTGCACTTACAGAAGCAATCAAAGAAGGAGTATGGCTGACAGGTATTCTGAGTGAGTTTGGGATTGAACAAGAGTCAGTTGAAGTACATTGTGATATTCAGAGTGCAGTGCATCTCTCCAAGCATCAAGGATACCATGAAAGGACCGAACACATTGATGTGAGATTATATTTCATAAGAGACATGATAGACAAAGGGATTGTGAGTGTTAAGAAGATCAAGACAGATGACAATCCTGCAGGCATGTTTACAAAAGCCTTACCAGCTCAGACGTATGAGCTGTGTAAGCACTTGATTCAGTTGAATTAAGTAAAGAAGGAAAGGTTGCTGCTCCTTATAAAAAGAGCAATGTGGAGAAGATGAAGCTAACATGAAGATGCAAGGTCTAAGGTGGAAAATTGTGATGAAGTAGACCATGCATACCATAGTATCATGAGAAGGTTCATACATTGATGGATTAAGTATGAGAAATCAGCTGGAAGGTGGATGATCAGTTTGATGCAACTAACCAAGGTTCGACCTGTTAAGCTAGGTCGAACCCTGGTCGAACCACATACAGTTTACTGCAACTGACCAAGGTTCGACCTGTTAAGCTAGGTCGAACCCTGGTCGAACTGCATACAGTTGGTTGCTACTGACCAAGGTTCGACCTGTTAAGCTAGGTCGAACTCAATTAGCCAGGTCGTACCCTGGTCGAACCACGTCAAGCAAGTCACTCTATTTCAGATCATCTTTGATTCGACCACGGCACTCATGGTTCGACCTCACCTACTAGTCGAACCCAGGTCGAACCAGAGTCCAGTAATTTGGTTACAACGGTTTTCATCAGTTGGTTACAACTGATTAAAGTGTGTACATTGTGATTGGATGGAAATGATTCTACACGTTAGACACACATCCATATAAGTTGAAGAATGACAGCTGAGATCATCATCATCAACACATCTTCTTCACATATTAGTTAGAAACAAGCTTAAGAATTAGGGTTTTTAGGTGCTTGTAATCTTGTAACCATCACCTTCATTGTTTAGTGAATTCTTCTCTCAAGAAAGTGGATGTAGGCTATGCCGAACCACTATACATCCTTGTGTTGATCTCTTTCATTTCATTCTTCATTTTGTTTATCAACGTGTGTGTGTGAAATGTGAGTGATCTAACATACAAGTGAGTGCAAGTTCTTGAGTGATCATTATCAAGTATTTGCTCAAGTTTCATAACAGAAGTGCATCTACCAGATAACTTGCGCCATACGCCATTTGTTGCAGTAGCCTGAGCGATTGCCGTCGAGTTCCCAGCCATCACACATCGCTGCTGATCGCAGGCTGTACATGTCACCGTACATCCAATGGCATTGCCGTCCATTGGCTCCACTACAGATCCACCGGCAAACTATGAAGACCCATCCGGAATCGCGGTTAGATTTGACCGGGAACGCCCTCTGACTCGCTAGGAACGCTGGTCAGACCCACCCGGATCGCCGCCTAGACTCACCCGGATGATAGCACGCCATTGTATGCATGACGTTGTGCACCAGCCCATCTCCATGCCTGCCAGTAATCTCCAGTGCCTTCATGCCTACGCTGGCCGTGCCGCACCCTCGTGCCGCCAGTACAGCTACTGTGCCACGTCCGAGCAACACCCGGGCGCCACCAGGCACTATCGATATGCAAAAGGCGCTGGCCTGATTGTCCAGCGTCATGTTCCATAGGCCCAATGATTACTGATGATCTGCCATCGCCATTCGCACTCCGTCGTGACTCATCGGGCCGCTGCCATCAGCGAGCCATGCTTGCCGTCGTGCCTCAACATCAGCCACGCCTATGAGAGATGCAGGGGCTGTCCGACACCTCACCATCAGCCTCTTACCATTAGCCGTTGTGTCCAGCCCCGCTAGTAGTGCCAATTTCCAGCGCTTTTACCATCACCCAACTGAGCCATCACCGCTGTCATCGACCCGTCATGTAGTGCTCGTGTATCGCCGTGTACAATTAGAGTATTCAACAAGAAACTTAATTCATGTACACATAATAACCCTAGCCTAACGTTTCATGCTTCACTATGAAACCGAAGCTCTGATACTAATTGTTGGCATTTGATCATTTAGTTAACGTAATCTATTAGGGTTCCATATGTTTCTAACAAGTAGCAGAAGCAAGTAAACAAGAAACGATTTACCTTTCACCAGGGTATGTTGATGAAGATGGATTCTCGCCGGCAGCCTACGCGACGTCACGAGAAAGGCCATAACTTCCTAATATAAACTCTGATGGGAGTGATCTATGCACTCAAACGATCCTCTCTTTGGCAGCTTTCCGTCAGTATTTTAAACATTGAATTCGGAGTAATTTATGATTTTATATGAATTTTTAAATGTAGCAGATAGCAGCAGCAAATAACCTTCCGGCCTTCTACTGTATTCCCAAGTCCGATCTCGATGTCGTGTGGGCGACGATCCTCGAGATCTTCTCAATCTGCTGTTCTCTCACCCCCTCACAGTGTTAGGCATGTTGTATTGGTTTATGGACAGTTGAGATGACTTATATATGAGCTACAGCAGGGACGAGGAGGAGAAATTGGGTTGGGCCTCCATTGGGCTTAAGTATCCAAGCTTAGCCCAAAGCTTATACTTAAATCCAATAATAATAATATAGTGCACTAAAATATTATTACTGCACTACCTTTCCAATCCCAAAATTACGTTTTGGGCTCCTTCTTATTATGAGTCCGTTAATCTCCCCATGTTTAAGATATACAATGTCCATTAATTAATTAAGTTACTGACAACTCTATTAATTAATATCTTATCCAAGAATAGTATCACTCAACCTCATTATCATGCCGGAATAAATTCCACCTGCAGGGTTTACATGATAATCCTTATAAGCTCCTCAAGGGGACATCATCAACCTATGACGGACACGGATTCCTTCTACAATCAACAGCACACCATAGATACAACACTACTTCCCAACTCACTGAGTTTGTTGATTTAATTACATGCAAATCTCACCCATTGACCCATTGATGAATCAAAGAAATACATACTGCCCTACGTGTTGAGGTTATTGTATAGGGATTAAGAGCATGAACATCCATAATAACTGAGATCAAGTTCTCCTATAAGTCAGTATAAGTCGAACGATCTCAAGCGGTCCTGCTCTATACACACAAAGTGCACTAATGAGATTCTATAGCCAAGACAAGCTAATACCAAACCACACTACAACCATCCCGATAGAGAGTCCCTGTCTATCTCGATTGTGAGCATCTGCTTATATTTTATATAGAAACCGATAATATGATCTTTCACGTGTTGTCGCACAACATATTATCTACAGTATAAAGTAAGTGGACTATTGCATCATGCATATAAATAAATTATAAGACGCAATCATTTGATCATATGATTCTCATTTCAAATAAATTGTTATAACATTGTTCATACTAAAGCTAGACTTTTAGTATACAATTCAACAATAGGTTATATATATAAGGCTCAAGTGGATTTTCAAGGCTTGTATTGTGATTAAATCACAAGGAAAAGGCTTATAGGCTCAAATTGGCTCACTAGGGATAATGTTTTAGGTAAGGAATTTTATGGCTGTGACTTCATTTAACAAGGATGGCCTAAGATAATATCACAAATTTCAACTATTTGGGCTTCGTTTCTATAGTCCATGAGCAAGTTCTAGTTTGTCTAAGTACAACCGGTCCTCTCATAAAAAATTAACCATGGAGACACGGTTGAGGCTCAAATCTTTCAAACTTTTGCTTAGACCAAAAGAAACCTAATTATCCTTCATACTTCTCAAAATTAAACAAATTATGTAATTCATGTCACAATTTCAACAAGTAGAAACCATTAATATGCTTGCCATCACTCATCACAAACAATGCATCATAGCTCACATTCAAAAAAAACTCAACACCTTCCCAAAAACATACCACCAAACCATCCCTACAAGAATAAAAATAACATGACAAACACAATACAATAATCAAAGACTCAACAAACAATACAGAAATATATAACATGCATAAACTAAATCATCCATCAAAAAACATTCAAACAATAAAAATCTAACCAAAATACCAAAATAACTAAAAGAAATACGCATAAAACTAAAATAAAATCCCAAAATAAAGGAAACCTCTCAAAAATCACACAATTTAAGTACAAACCAACCGAATCAAATCAAATCACTTCAAAAATTCTTCTAACATTCTAATCATAGATAAGATGAATTGACAAAAGTGTCGAGCACTCAAAGTACTCTCTTCATGGCTCTGGAGGTGGAGGTGGATGATAGGCATTCCATGGAATGTATGCACGAGGAGATCCGGGGAACTGGAAGTTGAACATCATCGTTAGCATCTCCTTCATGTTGTTGGCGTGCACCCATGATCGCTCCTCGTAATACTCCTCTGACGCTGTCCAGCTCTGAGCTCCTGAATATGCGCTTCATACTCCTGCTGGATCTCTCGGATCTCCTTGATCTGTTCTCCGTAAGTCTGTTGTACGTGCCTCATATCTCGCACCTCATCCATCATGTAATTCCATCTATCATTCCCTTGCTCAGGTCCCACTGGCGGCTGTTTCTCTTCTTCCTCAAACTGTGGTAGATCAAGGCCTTGCTCTTCAAACTCCACCTGCTCCGGTGGTGCATTTTGCTCATCTTCCTCCATGGGCACTGGCTCCGCCCTCAAGTTAGCTAGCTCGAGGTTCTCTCCAACTCTCAGCTGTCTTAGAACCTCTTCCACTTCATCCCTATTTTTTCTATAGAAAGCTCTCGCGACCCTTGAGTGATTAGCACACGCCATTGCCAAGTTGGCATACTTCCTTCGAGTGTAGACCATAGTGAGCTCTGGAGTTGGAAAGGGAAACAGAGCTCCCTTCTATTGCCTCAAACAAAATTAGTTCCCAACTGTGGTCAAGAACTCTATTCTCATCAACTGTTGGTAATTCAGCCCTTCACTCACCATCCGATTCTCCATCCCTGCAAGATTAACTCCCAATCCTTGAGCTATCATAGTGATCATCCCTCCTAGCATTAAACCTTGAGAAGATTGCCTCTTAGCAACTTTATCCGCATGTTGCACAAAGTGTGCTGCAACATTCAACGGTCGCTCATTGTAGATGCAAAATATAATGTAAAGCTGCTTTTCTCCCACAGCTCCTCCTTCAAATCTCCCTAAAATGGTATTTGAGACTATCTTCTCCAAGTATCTCATCACTAAATTCCAGATTGCGGTCCCCTTTGAAGCACTAGGGACGTATCCTGCTCTTTCTGTCCCATCGTTCACTAAGCTCATCCACCATTCTTGTTGCTTGAAACCACCTCCTTCGTAGAAGCTTTGATGGTTTGGACATGGTGGGCAAGAACTTGATAGGGGTTTTCTTAACACACAAATTAATCCTCAAGTATAAGGATATCAATTGTAGTCGCGAAGATGACCAAGTTACAATATCGAACCCACGGGACGGTTAAATATCAATTTCGTTATATTCAAGTATACTTTAGACTATGTTTGGTAATTGTAAAGGTTTAAGGAATAATGACTTCTAATCGAAACAGCAAAAAGAAATAGTATGAGTAGAGAAAAATGAGTTGTGATCAAGAAGAATAGTAGGTAGTTCGTCGGGTCATCCAGTTTTACTAGCAATTCGTATTTTCATGTGATGGTGTCCGACTCTGCCCTGTGGTTTGTGGACGCATCACTAGACCATGCAAGTTTACTCTATAGACACAAGTAAATATGCACTTGACACGTGTGAATAATCTCGGAGCAAGAGATATACTTCACCCCCCTTTCTAGGTACTATCATAATCAATTATCTTCTACGTCTAGAATCTAACCCGATTTGATCTCCCTTTTTAGGTACTATAAAGTTATACTCTTCATCCTATTCATCAACCTGAATTTAATTCAATTAATGAATATTCATATAAGACGGTTCTAATAAGACTTCGGAGTCCCTTCACTTAGAATTATAACAATAAACCCTGCTCAGTAGTGAACGCACTCAACCAATAACCATGTTATGTATTCAGACTCTACACAACGATCATTGATGCACAAAACGACTATGAGTATGGATTAAATATGCAATCTTATATAAAACAAACCACAGGTAGTGTTGTACGGAGTTTTACACACAAAATATGAATTACATCATGAAACTTTCATAACCCTAGAACTACCAAGGCGGTTCTAGCCCATGATCAATCTAGGAACAATCATGGTTAGATTGTTCATTCTTACTTGAACCTTCAGCGAACTTCTGTCACAGCCCTCCGGATGGATCACCACCTCTACTCTTGTCTCTCTTATGATTGATGATCGAAAAGCTCCATTTATTCTCTGTATGAGCCTCCTTTTATACTTGTAATCACGTCTCTAGGGCTTGGAATGGGCTTTCTAAGTGATCTCACGCGTTTCGGCCTCGAAAATCTGGATAAGGTAAGTTCTCGCACGTAGGTTCGACCTCGTCAAACAGGTCGAACAACTGGCCATAGGTCGAACCCCAAGTCGAACCCCGCTACTGGAAGAATTCTGCACTGGTTCGACCTCTTGAACAGGTCGAACCTCTCAGGACTTGGTCGAACCCCAGGTCGAACCTCATCACTGGACAATTTCCGCTCCCGATTCGACCAACTGGTAAGTCGAATTCAAACGTCGTGGTCGAATCCTCTTTTCTGCGAACTTGTTCGACCATGGTTCGACCTAATGGACAGGTCGAACCACTTGAGTCTTGGTCAAACCTTCTTCTGTAAGCTCAGCAATGCTGGTTCGACCTGCTGGAGAGATCAAACCCTCCTCCAACCAGGTCGAACCCTCCTATTTCTTGGGCGGTTCGCATGGCTTCGACTCCGTCTCTTCGATTCTTGGCACTTTCACTCCGTTTTTGCTAAAAAAATAACTCAAATAGCTCCACTAACACCTGATTCATGCTAATTCACAATATATATAGGTTTTCCACCTATTTTCACATCAAAACTCTCCAAAACTAGCACAAAACATAGTGCCAAACTTGTGAATTTACACACTCATCAAACCCCCAAACTTGCATGTTGCTCGTCCCGAGGCAACCAATTTAAACCACAAGAGTCGTGTATAATTCAACAAGATCAAGTACAACACATATTACACATGCCACTTCATTGAATCAAACAAGAATTACTTGCATCATATATTTTCACTCATGTAAAATCAATCGAATCACACACCATTCGGAGTACTAAGTAATCTAGCTGACAAGATAAGTCTTTACTCTCTTTCGCTCATGTGCGTGAGGCACTATAGGCTAGTATAAATACTCATATCAATTCATATTCACGCGTAACCATAAGCTTGGCAAAGGTCTCAAAAAGCAACTCACATCAAATTAATACTAGGATCACAAAGGACTTGTTTCTAGGTTGTAATGTTGGCTCTTTGGAAAGGGTAGGAAAATTTGGACATAGTGACTTAAGACACTAGTAGAGAGTTACCTTGGAGGTTCTTGATTTCTCATTTGGCTTCATATTCTCCTCCAATTCTTCTCTTGCACTTGCAATTTTCGATTTTCCTTCTCTTCCTTGCATCAACATCATTCTTCTTTTGATCGCTCGGGTACCAGTTGTAGGCACTACCCTTCTCGAACATCATTCGGCTGCTTTTTAAAACTTCAAGCCCCATGTATAAGCAATTCGGGGTACCAGTTTCAAGCACTACCCCTAACAAGATTTAACCATGTACTTTTCTTACTAAACCTCATTCCATCTTCCTTTTCTTCTTGCAAACTTATTCACCTTACTCTCTCTACCAATGAATAGGGTATTTTCAAAGCTCAAATAAGATAATTAAGGCTCTTTTATTTGGCTTGCCAAAGAAAAAGCTTTTAAAAGGCTCAAACAGGGCTACCAAAGGTTTATAAAATCATTAGAAAAGATAAAATTTGGCTAAGTGACTCAATTAATCAAAAATGGCCTAAGATCATGTCCTAATATTTCATCAATTGTAAGTTTCACATAAAACTCCAAGCCAAGTTCTAGAATACGTTCATACGAATGATTCTCTCAAAAATAAACTATCATGATCAATCATGATAGAGGCTCAAATCCACACATAGGTAATCAAGATCAATTCCTCATGAATTCCATATACTTAACAAATTATACATGCTCTTTTCAATGAAAATAAACACGTAAACACATGAATGCACAGAATCAACAACCCATATACAAATCAATCATACAAGATCAACTATATCAAGTACATGCCACTCACACATGAATCACACCCCAATCTGTAAGAATAAAAAGAAAAATGGGAGATAAGATGAATCGGAGAAGCCAAAAGAAAACCTGAAACTACTCCCTAGGAGCATCATCATCCTCATCATCATCTTTGTCATCCTCATCCATCCTATTCTCCACAGCTCGGCACAGACTGGTAATGTGCCTATCCATCATATCCACTCGACTACTCACTCTACCAACACGCTCATCCAAGGCAGAGTACCTCTTGTTCAGCGTGGCGTAGTTGGCGTTAGCGAGCGCGAGCTGCTTGTTCATCTCCTGTTGTGCAACTACTACCGCGACCAGCTGCTCATGAATCAAGCGAAGCTGCTCCCGTGTACCTGGGACTGCTCGCTGCTACTGCGGTACTGGAGCATGCTGAGGCGCATCATGCTGCTCTTCTTCCGGAATCTCCGGCTGCTCATCTACCTGATCCTCCTCTTCAGGCTGCTGTGGCTGAGGTGAACGGAACTCTCCTTGATCAATGATCTGCTGTAACTCAGCCATCCTCCCCTCAGCACACATCTGCGCTACCGCTCTCCAATCACCACCCAACTTCACTGCCACGGATAAGGCGATATGTCCGAGAGAATTCATCAACTTATTCCTTGCTACTCGAATAGTTGTCAAGTTGCTCACATTGAAGGGGAACATAAATTCGAAAGGCTAGAGACCCCTCATGAAGAACCAATCTCCATTTCTAAAATGGGCAAATCCTCCCTTCACGCACGTGATCATTATCAAATCGGGTTCTCCTTCTACTGGTGTAATGCCGGTGAGATCCAAGTTGTAATGCTCAGCCACGATCGTCAGTAACCCTCCAATATCCACCTTTTAAAATCCAATGGTCTTGAATCGATGCAGCTGCGCAATGAAATAAGCTCCAACATTGAACTGCACCCCATTTAGCATACACCACAGGGCGTAAAGCTCTCCTCTAGACACAACACTCCCCTCCGAGCAGGCGAATAACGTGTTGCTTAGGACGCGGTCCATGTACCTCAAGACCGGGTTCTTTATTGCGGAAGCACGAGCCTGTCTGATCTTATAATCTCGAATCTCCCCGGTGATCTCCCTCCAAAACTGATTTGCACTGAATGCAGCATTTTCCAATCGAGGGATCTCTAAAGGCGTCTCAAACAACTCATTGAAATCCTCAGACATCCATCTCCTACTCACTCCGCCAAGCTGAAACGTACACTGATATGGGTACCCAAGCGGGTCTTTCTCCATCTCAAATGAGCAAACTACTTCCGCTGTAACATGGAAGTACGTCGGCCTCTTCAACTCCATGAATCTTCGGATCCCTACTTGATCAAACATCCAAAATATGTCATCCCCTACTCTCATTATCCTCATCGCTTCATCATCTTGGTATTGAGTGCGAGCTATCTTGTCTGAAACTTCTTTCCACTTCTCTTTGATCTCATCCCAATCTTGCATCTGGATCTTGAAATTTTTGGGTAAACGATCTTGTAGCCTCAGTTTCCTTGTCACTTTGTCCAAATTCGAAGGCCTGTCATGCCTCTTCTTCGATCTTTCCTCCTCTGCCTTTCCTTTACCTTTACTTGATCCTTGTCCCTTTCCTGAAAATAAATACTTCAATCCAACCAACAAGACAAGAAAATAAGTATTTTACTAGCACATCACATACTCTACTCAAGACTTCAAGCATCAATGCATAATCACTCCAACTATCATCTCAACACCACTTGCTTATTCAACATGCTCAAAACATCTTCAATCAACCTTCTTTAAATATCCAATAAGCATGCATCAACAATTCAAGCAATTCATAACAATTTCAACAATTCAGAACATGAACTACTCCAATTCGAGTACCAATTCAACTAAACTAACATGCCTGTCCTAATAGTTGCACAATATTGTTGATCAATTCACATAAACCATCAAGTTCAATCTATAATCAAACATTCTCAACCAACAAACAAGAATTCATATGAAACAAGTAACAATATCAACATTCACCATGAAATTCAACCATACTCAACATCAATCCCTTATTCACATCGAATTTCATACCTAAACCTTCAATCCTAGAGTAATTGAGTGGGAAAAGCATACCTTTTGACTTGCCCATGGTGAACAACCGATCAAAATCACACACACACAAGAATGTCGTGACTGAAGCCCTAATTTGCGACGAAAATTGCCCAAATCCGCGCCCAATTAGTAAATTCTAAGTGTAATGTTGTGTAATCGGTGTGCAATCAAGTGTAATTGAAGAATTTATGTAATGGTGTAGAGGTTCGAAGAGGGTTCGAGGTTTGGTGTTTCGAAAAAAAAGTGATCGAATCCTCTGAAAAATCAAACTTAAGTTGCGTACCTGGCTTGGTTCGACCTTCTGAACAGGTCGAACAATGGATGACGAGGTCGAACCTACCTTCTGGACAAATGCTCTTCTCGGTTCGACCTGGGTTCGACTTGCTGATCAGGTCGAACAATCCTTGAATTGGTCGAACCCATTTTTTGGAAAACAGAGTGCCTTGAGCTGACTGGTTCGACCTCAGGTTCGACCTTCTGAACAAGTCGAACAAATATGGCTTAGGACAAACCACCTCACTGGACAACTTTTGACTCGTATTCGACTTCCTCTGCTTTTGTTCGACCTCTGGCACAGGTCGAACCACTCCTGGCGTTGGTCGAACCATCCTTCTGACTTTCAAAACTGAGTGTTCTTCATTCACTACACACTTCAAGCTTCAACACAACTCATTAGGTACAATCTAGAGCACAACTTCAGAAATTATTCCACAAGACATCATTCATGAGTAACTCCGTAAAAGAAAACACAACCAAAAACCACTGAACATTAGGCAAGTTGTAAAAAATCGGCACATCAAAATCGATTAAAATTTCAATATGGCCGCAAAAACCAACTCCCCTAACAAACAATACAAAGTAAAGATTATACTGTCAGTGCTTATCTCGGTGCTTATCGAGGTAAGTACATCACACCCCCCCAAACTTAGGAGAAACGAAAGTCGAAACTAAGTTTGCAAAGAGATGTAATTGCCAAAAAGTAAGCACGTCAAATATAAAAATTTCTTACTCACACAAAAGAAATAAAGCAATAAAACGGAAGAGTAAGCTCTCAACAAGCGCTCATATTTAACGTCGGAGAGTCACGACGGTACCAAATCAGATCAAGGTATCATCAAAAATGACACACGCATCATCCGGCGACTTATAATGCTTCAACCGATGCCCATTCGCCGCGATAACGTCTCCATCTTTGTCAATAAGCTCAAAACTCCCACCTCCTAAGGCTCGATGAATCATGAACGGTCCCGTCCACTTTGACTTCAACTTGCCTGCAAAAAGCTTCAATCGAGAGTTAAAAAGTAGTACCTCATCTCCTTGCTTGAACTCCTTGTATGAGATCTTAGAATCATGCCACCTCTTCATTCTTTCCTTATAAATCTCTGAATTCTTGTAAGCACGACTCCTAAACTCATCCAATTGATTCATGTGAGTTATCCTCAACTCCTTCACATCCTTGAGGGTCAAGTTCAAGCGTCGCAAAGCCCAAAATGCTTTGTGTTGAATCTCTACAGGTAAGTGGCACGGCTTCCCATAGACAATTTGATACGGTGACATATCTAACACCGTCTTGTAAGCGGTTCGGAATCCCCATAACACATCATCGGGCTTCATAGTCCAATCCTTTCTATTAGTTCCTACCACCTTCTCCAGAATCTGTTTGACTTGACGGTTGGAGACCTCTGCTTGCCCATTCACTTGCGGATGATAGGGTGTAGTAACCCTATGCTTAACACCATAATCCTTAAGCACCTTCTCAAGAAATTTATTGACGAAGTGGGAACCTCCATCACTAACTAGTGCTCTAGGAACTCCATAACGGGCAAAAATATGCTTCTTCAAGAAAGATAAAACAATTTTAGAGTCATTTACACGAGTAGGAATCGCTTCCACCCACTTTGAAACATAATCCACAGCAAGAAGAATGTAGAGAAACCCATTCGATGGGGGAAAAGGCCCCATAAAATCGATCCCCCATACACCAAATATCTCCACAACTATGCTAGGCTGTAGTGGCATCTCATCTCTACTACCTATATTTCCCATGCGCTGGCATCTATGTCAAGACGCCACATAGCTCTCACAATCTCTAAACAATGTAGGCCAATAGAGAGCGGATTGAAGTACCTTAGCTGCAGTCTTTTGCGCTCCGAAATGGCCCCCATTTGGTTGTGCATGGCAAAACTCAAGCACACTCTCCATTTCCATCTCGGGTACACATCTTTGGACAATAGAATCTGTACATATCTTGTAAATAAGCGGATCATACCATATAAATATCTCAACTTCCCTCCTAAATTTCGCAAGTTGATATCGGTTGAGATCCCTTGGAATTTCTCCTATGACAATGTAATTAACATAATCCGCGTACCATGGATCCATACCTTGCGCTACGACCACACACGCTCGCTCAGTCCCTTCAACAGCCACAGCCATGATCTTCTCATAAGGGAACATCTCTTCAATATACTCAAAAGAATTATCACAATGCTCCCTAGTCTCCAACCTTGACAAGTGATCTGCCAACACATTTTCTATTCCTTTCTTATCCCGAATCTCCATGTCAAACTCCTGAAGTAGTAGAATCCACCTTATAATTCTAGGCTTCGTCTCCTTCTTCTCCATCAAATACCGAATTGCTGAATGATCCGTATACACAATGGTCTTCATGCCAACCAAATACTGACGAAACTTATCGAATGCATACACAACAGCCAAAAACTCCTTTTCAGTCACCGTGTAATTCTTCTGTGCCGCATCGAAAGTCTTACTCGCGTAGTAAATGGCGCAGAACTTCTTCTCCCTTAGCTGCCCGAGCACCACACCCAGTGCTACATCACTTGCATCACACATAAGTACAAACGGTTGAGTCCAATCCGGTGTGATCAAGATAGGGGCAGTAATTAGCGCCTCCTTCAAAACTTGAAAAGTTGTTAGACACTCATCATTAAACACAAAAGGAATATCCTTTTCAAGTAAATGAGATAAGGGCTTAGAGTATTTTGAGAAGTCTTTTATGAATCTCCTGTAAAAACCGGCGTGTCCAAGGAAGGACCGCACTCCTCTTTCATTGGTCGGTGGTGGAAGGTTCTCAATTGCCACCACTTTAGCACGATCTACTTGCAATCCCTTGGCGGAAACATGATGCCCAAGAACAATCTCATCCTTCACCATGAAGTGGCACTTCTCCCAATTCAAGACAAGATTAGTTTCTTGACACCTCTTCAAAACAATAGCAAGGTTAGACAAACAAATATCAAACGAAGAACCAAAAACTAAAAAATCGTCCATGAACACCTCCATGATCTTTTCTATCAAACCATCAAAAATCGCCATCATGCATCTCTGAAAAGTAGCAGGCGCATTACACAATCCAAACGGCATCTTCCTAAAAGCAAAGGTCCCGTAGGGGCAAGTAAAAGTGGTATTTTCTTGATCCTCGGGAGCAATCATGATTTGGTTGTATCCCGAGTATCCATCTAAGAAACAATAAAACTCATACCCTGCAAGACGATCTAACATTTGATCCATAAAAGGAAGAGGAAAATGGTCCTTACACGTGTTCTCATTTAATTTCCTGTAATCCACACATGTACGCCATCCCGTAGGAATCTTCGTGGCTATAGCTTCTCCATCCTTAGCTTTCACTACAGTCATGCCCCCTTTTTAGCAACTACATGCAATGGACTCACATGGGGACTATCACTAATAGGATATATAATTCCAGCATCCAACCACGTAAGGATTTGCTTTCTTATCACCTCTTGAATTGCGGGATTCACCCTACGCTGATTTTGAACACTCGCCTTGGCTTCATCCAACAACCTAATCCGATGCATACAATACGAAGGACTAATACCTTTCAAATCATCAAGTGACCACCCTATTGCAGACTTGTACTTCCTTAAGACATCTAATAACTCCTCAAGTTAATCATCATTAAGGGAAGAAGATACAATTACCGGAGCGCTTTCGTTATCCAAAGGCAAGTACTTCCTGGTTCATTTGACTTCTTCCACCTTTTTTTCTTTCCAATTCAAACCTGTCATCACCCAAAGCAAGTAAGTTTTCAAGAAATTCAATACATACCTCGTTAGAAAGTCCGTCAAGCTCCGTAGTGGGATAAGTAAGAGACTCCATCAAACATGTCTCAAGAGGATCCTTTGACAAGATCAGAGACATATCCTCCTTCACAATCTCCTCCACCACGTCAATACTATAACACTGGGACTCCATTGGCATCTTCATTGCTTTGTCCAAGTTGAAAAGTACTTCTTCTTTGTCCATTCGCAGCTTAAGTTCTCCCTTCCGAACATCTATCAAAGCTCCAGCCGTAGCAAGGAATGGCCTCCTCAAGATTAAAGGAACATTATCCTTGTC
The DNA here is from genome assembly GCA_023678885.1 of Pogostemon cablin. Lineage (NCBI taxonomy): Eukaryota > Viridiplantae > Streptophyta > Magnoliopsida > Lamiales > Lamiaceae > Pogostemon > Pogostemon cablin. The sequence goes on from CM042995.1 coordinate 14,982,347, forward strand.
ATCATCCATTTCTAGTACAAGGAAATCCACAGGAAAGACTAGCTTCTCCACCTTTACAAGAACATCTTCAACAATACCTTTCAGAAACGTCATTGATCTATCTGCCAATTGGAGAGCAACAGTTGTCGGGGTCAACTCCCCCAAACCAAGCCTCTGAAAGATGGACAACGACATCAAATTGATGCTTGCCCCTAGATCGCACAAAGCTCGCCGTGCTGGCCCCTTCCCGATCTCACATAGAATAGTAAAGCTCCCCGGATCTTTCATCTTTGGTGGCAACTTCTTTTGAATAATTGAGCTACAATTCTCAGATAAGTTTACCATTTCAACTCCGGTTAAGCTTCGCTTCTTCATCAATATGTCTTTAAGGAATCAAGAATAATATGGCATCTCTATGATTGCCTCTGAAAAAGGGATGTTCAAGCTTATCTTGTTCATTATCTCTGAAAACTTCTTGAACTTCTCTTCCAATCCCTTCTTCACTAGCTTGTAGGGAAACGGTGGAGGTATCTTTGTTTTGGGAATCCCCCATTCATCACGATCAACCTTCTCCGCTTTCTCCTTTTCAGCTCTTAATCGCTTAGCTCTTTCCCATTTTTTCTCAGCTATTATATCTGTACTTTGCTCATTCCGTACCACTGGAGTCGCATCGACATCAAAAGGAAAATCAGGTGCATCGATCAAAACATCTTGGCGAGGTTCGACCATTGTTCGACCTGTTTGAGAGGTCGAACCAGGTTTGTATTGGTCGAACCTCTCTCCTGGAAGACTGATCTCATTTTGCTCTTGAGGTTCGACTAGGGTTCGACCAACATTGGAGGTCGAACAATTTCCCCCGAGGTCAAACCGCTTCACTGTATAGTTTCTATCCTCCGGTTCGACCTGATGGGTTGGTCGAACAATTATGATCGTGGTCGAACCGTTCCTGCGACAAAATAGAGATCTCTTGCTGATGAGGTTCGACCATGGTTCGACCTGTATGCCAGGTCGAACCCTCTGAGTGTTGGTCGAACCGAGGCTTAGAAAATTCCAACTTTGATTCCGGCCTCATCGGTCCCTCGTACTGCGTTCCCGACCTCAGTGTGATGGCATTACAAGACTTCGGATTCTCTATACTCTAAGATGGAAACTTCCCTTTGCCTACAGATTGAGTTAATGTGTTCACATTCTCTGCAATTGTAACCATCAACAACGTGAGATCTTTCACTTGAGTGGACAAATCTCTGTGGTGATCATCAATCTTTTTCTCAAGTTTAGCCTCAAGGCGGTTCACTCTTTCATCATTCTTTACCATGTACCTGTTCACAGTATCCTCAAAACCAGGCTTTCCTTCTTCCACCTTTTCTCCCGGATCAACACCCATCAGAAGTTGCACTACATTGTTCGTATTGCTCCATGAAAATTCGGGCCACCTTGGTTGCTGTTGATAACTACCAGAGGAATCACGATTGTTAAAGTTTCCTCGATAGTTCCCTTGGTAATTCCGATTTCCTTGATTTGGGTACCTCGTTCCTTGAATACTTTGACCCATGGCATAATTTGCTTCCTCCAATTCTTCTTGGATGGTTCCATTATTCATCATCTCTTGCTGCATGATTGCCACTCGTTGAGATATCTCGCTGATCTACTTCTATTGAGACTCAAGTAGCTTGTTGATATTGGACAAGCTCGAAACGATCTCATCCTCTCTCTTTGTTTTCACCATTGCTTGTTCAACCTGAGCTACCTTTCCAAGGACATACGTACCTCTAACTCTATCAGTAGGCCAATCCCTCGAATTCATCGATACGTCTTCAAACAATTTCTCGGCCTCAACGGATGACTTTGTAAGCAATGCTCCATTAGAAGAAGCATCAAGTAACACTCTTGATTCACAGTCCAATCCATTATATAATATACTGATATATTAGGCTTTAGATAACCCATGTTGAGGGCACTTCCTGAGCATGTCCTTGAATCTATCCCACGCTTCATGAAATTTCTCACCTCCACTGATAGCAAATTGGTTAATATCTTGCTTCATCTTAAACACCTTCGAAGGTGGCATATACCTTTCCAAGAACCTTAACTTCAATTGCACCCACGTGGTGCACTCAGCTGTGTTAATAGTATCGTACCAATCTCTCGCCTTTTCAGTAAGCGAGAATTTGAACAAAAGGATCTTCCTAGCATCTTCATGTTCTCCTACGTCTTTTTGAGTACTTGCATAACCCAAGAACTTGTTCAGATGCTGCTGCAGATCCTCGAAAGACCCTCCTGAAAAGGAGTTTCTTTCAATCATGCTAATAAGAGCGGGATGAAGATCGAAAGCTGTGTTAGTTCCCCTTGCTCCTAAAAGCTCATAATTTCCAGCCCCATTATTTCTGAAAACCTCTCGGATGGCTAGATTATCCAGATTTGCTGCCATGTTGACTGTTCCTACTTCCAAATTAACTTCAGTTGTAGCCTCAATCGTCTGCGAAATCTACTCGTCAACCTTGACTCCAAAATTCAGAGCTTCAGTAGGGTCAATTGTCTTTGCCTTGCTCTTATTCTTCTTCTTCTTTCTTGATGATGCTCCAATCTCAGGATTATACGGTTCAAGATTACCTTTCTTTGATCTTGTGAGCATACACCTAAAACGAATAAGAAAGAAAACAACAAAACAAGGTAAATAGTCCTAATAAACTAGAAATAATACAAAAAAGATATTTTACACCGTCCCCGGCAATGGCGCCAAGAACTTGATAGGGGTTTTCTCAACACACAAATTAATCCTCAAGTATAAGGATATCAATTGTAGTCGCGAAGATGACCAAGTTACAATATCGAACCCACGGGACGGTTAAATATCAATTTCGTTATATTCTAGTATATTTTAGACTATGTTTAGTAATTGTAAAGGTTTAAGGAATAATGACTTCTAATCGAAACAGCAAAAAGAAATAGTAAGAGTAGAGAAAAGTGAGTTGTGATCAAGAAGAATAGTAGGTAGTTTGTCGGGTCATCCAGTTTCACTAGCAATTCGTATTTTCATGTGATGGTGTCCGACTCTGCCCTGTGGTTTGTGGACGCATCACTAGACCATGCAAGTTTACTCTATAGACACAAGTAAATATGCGCTTGACACGTGTGAATAATCTCGGAGCAAGAGATATACTTCACCACCCTTTCTAGGTACTATCATAATCAATTATCTTCTACGTCTAGAATATAACCCGATTTGATCTCCCTTTTTAGGTACTATAAAGTTATACTCTTCATCCTATTCATCAACCCGAATTTAATTCAATTAATGAATATTCATATAAGACAGTTCTAATAAGACTTCAGAATCCCTTCACTTAGAATTATAACAATAAACCCTGCTCACTAGTGAACGCACTCAACCAATAACCATGTTATGTATTCAGACTCTACACAATGATCATTGATGTACAAAACGACTGTGTGTATGGATTAAATATGCAATCTTATATAAAACAAACCACAGGTAGTGTTGTACGGAGTTTTACACACGAAATATGAATTACATCATGAAACTTTCATAACCCTAGAACTACCAAGGCGGTTCTAGCCCATGATCGATCTAGGAACAATCATGGTTAGATTGATCATTCTTACTTGAACCTTCAGCGAACTTTTGTCACAGCCCTCCGGATGGATCACCACCTCTACTCTTGTCTCTCTTATGATTGATGATCGAAAAGCTCCCTTTATTCTCTGTATGAGCCTCCTTTTATACTTGTAATCACGTCTCTAGGGCTTGGAATGGGCTTTCTAAGTGATCTCACACGTTTCGGCCTCGAAAATCCGGATAAGGTAAGTTCTCGCACGTAGGTTCGACCTCGTCAAACAGGTCGAACAACTGGCCACAGGTCGAACCCCAAGTCGAACCCCGCTACTGGAAGAATTCTGCACTGGTTCGACCTCTTGAACAGGTCGAACTTCTCAGGACTTGGTCGAACCCCAGGTCGAACCTCATCACTGGATAATTTCCGCTCCCGATTCGACCAACTGGCAAGTCGAACTCAAACGTCGTGGTCGAATCCTCTTTTCTGCGAACTTGTTCAACCATGGTTCGACCTGATGGACAGGTCGAACCACTTGAGTTGTGGTCGAACCTTCTTCTGTAAGCTCAGCAATGCTGGTTCGACCTGCTGGAGAGGTCGAACCCTCCTCCAACCAGGTCGAACCCTCTTATTTCTTGGGAGGTTCGCATGGCTTCGACTCCGTCTCTTCGATTCTTGGCACTTTCACTCCGTTTTTGCTAAGAAAACCACTCAAATAGCTCCACTAACACCTAATTTATGCTAATTCACAATATATATAGGTTTTCCACCTATTTCCACATCAAAACTCTCCAAAACTAGCACAAAACATAGTGCCAAACTTGTGAATTTACACACTCATCAGGCAACCAAAACACTCATTCAAAACCGCCAGGGGAACCTTCTCTCTCAACACATTGTCTAATTGGAATGTCACCCAAATAGGAAACCCATTCCGATCCTTCTTGACCTGCAACATACTCATGAATTCTTCAATTAAGTGGTAGTAGGTTGGTGGCCTCTTGTCAAAGAATGCTTCCATCTGAGCAAAACTGAATAGCTTTCTCAAATCCTCCTCTATTCCTAGTCCTCTAATCGTCTCCATATCTTCGAAACGAGTGGGCTTGATTTTTGGAGCCAACGTTTGCCAACGGATGTACTCCTTCTTCCATCAACTGTGCATCCAAATTAGCTAATTCCCCTGGATCGGTTATCACAATGAAGTTCTCATTCCTTGGTCTAACTCTCCTCTCGGCCATCTATAAAACAATAATTTTCAAGTTATAACCAATTACCTTAATAAGAACCTACTATGCATCAACATACTTATTCACCTCATTAGTATTTCAAATCATAATAGGCACTTCACCATTATTCATCTCGACTAATCAACGATTCATACCCAATTTTAAGCGTTATCACACATATGAATTCCAAATTACATCATCATCAAACAACATTCAAAGATGATCTTCAAATTCAAACAAAATTCTCTCTTAGACATTTCATCGAACACTTGGCATGCATAAAGTTTCAACATAATTTCAATATTCAATTCACATAGCCTCATGCCTAAATCCTCAATATCTAAGTTTAATTCCTCACAAATAAACACTAAACTCATGTAATTCTTCAATTAGCACAACACAATCACTCAAATTCATGATTCTCACACAATCCCCAAATTACTCCTCATGAACCCTAATTCAAATTTATTCAAAAATCAAATTGAAACATGTATGATAATCATCAATAAAGCATACTAACTTCACACTATAGCAAAGCCCATGCATTAATTTAATCAATTCATATCAAAATTTATAAGTTAGGGTTCAAAAATTCATACCTCTTGACAATTGGATGTGGAGAAGTGTTTTGGATGTGCAAAATTGACGAACTTCACTCACAATCTCTCAAAACTCACCTTGGTGGATGATTCATATGCTTGGGAAGATGAATGTAGTACAAACGGAGTGTGTACGGAAGAAGGAGGGCATGTGGAATGAGTACAGATCGGCCCTATTTAAAACCTGGAACAAACCCTGCACGGCCCGTACTGCACTGCACGTCCTCAAGTGAGGCCGTGTAGCATTTTCTGATGCTCCTGCATGGCTAATTATTACAGGGTCGTATGCGGAATACGGCCTGTGTATATTCTCTTCTGCACGGCTCGTGCTGCAGAACTCGGCCTTCCTCCTGGCCGTGTAGCATTTTCTGATGTAACTACACGGCCAACTGCTACAGGACCATGTGCGGAGCACGGTCCGTATAGCAGTTTACCCTATTTTTACACTTTCATACTTCACCTCATTTTTTCCCTGTTTTCCACTTCTTATACACCCTATTCATACTCACAACACTTCAAAACATCAATCACACCACACTTATGATCAACAATGGATTGCAATGTACTTAAGCACCACCAAACATACCAAAACTTAGACTTACTCATGAGAAAATTTCAAAATTGACCATTTTGCAAGACAACAATATAACACATAATACACATGGTTCATAACACACTAATAAACAAAGTATAAGTCGCACCACGTACTATTCCCCCAAACTTTAATCGAAACAAGTTGCGAATTAAGTTTGCAAAAAGTGATGAGATGTACCTTTTTTGTTTCCATCAATGCTCTTCATGAACCTTTTTCCCAATGACTCTTGTGCATATTTGAAATATGTATGATCAAGTATGACTATCACACAACCTCCCCCCAAACTTAAATTAACACAAGTGTTAAAATTTAAGTTTGTAAAAAGTGGTGTGGCATACATCATCACTTCATCTTTAGCCTCCTTGTCTTTCGTCTTATGCATTTTTCTCACAAGCTTAACCACCGTCACACCAAATCTACAATAAAACGAACAAACACAACAAAAAGAAAATAAAATCTACCCTACTCTACATACAATCAAAGTAGTTTAGGAAGAAAGAGTATCCACATACACTATCTCCTTTTGTGAAGGAAATAGGTAATGCTTCACTCTATGACCATTTACCACAAACTCATTATTCGGAGCCTTGAGCTTCAATGTATGTCCATTCAACACTTAAAGCACTTCATATGGCCCCATCCATTTAGACTTGAGCTTTTCGAGAAATAACTTAAGCCTCGAATTGAATACAAGAGCTTTGTCCCCCGGAGAAAATGTTTTTTCCTTCAATTTAGCATGATGCCATCTCTTCATATTCTCCTTGTAAATGCTTGAGTTATCGAATTTTCTTCCTCTAAACTCCTCCAACTCGACTAACTTCAACAACCTCGCTTGACCACTCTCCCTTTCATCTATATTGAGGCGTTTGATAGCCCACAATGCACGGTGTTCCAACTCTACAGGAAGGTGACAAGCTTTGCCATAAACCAATTGATATGGAAACACACCAAGAATAGTCTTAAAAGCCGTCTGATAAGCCCATAAGGCATCATCAAGCTTGTCCGACCAATCCTTCCTCCCTCCATTGATTGTCTTCTCCAAAACTGACTTGATTTGGCGATTTGAAACCTCTGCCAAACCATTTGCTTGAGGGTGGTAGGGTGTAGCCACTCGATGCTTGACTCCATATCTCTTCAACAAACTCTCCATCAACTTGTTGACAAAGTGTGATCCTCCATCACTAACTAAAGCTCGTGGAACTCCAAACCTAGCAAAAATATTCTTTTTCAAGAACTTTTGCACAATCAAAGCATCATTTGTCTTAGTGGGATTGTCTCCATCCATTTCAACACATAATCCACGGCTAGCAAGATGTACACATATCCTTTTGACGAGGAAAATGATCCCATAAAGTCGATGCCCCATACATCAAATATTTCCACATCAATTCTCAAGGTCATGGGTATTTCATCTCTCTTACCTAGTCCCCCAATCCTTTGGCATCTATCATACTTAGCCACAAACTTCTTTACATTTTTAAACAATGTTGGCCAATAGAACCCCGATTGAAAAACTTTTGCTCTTTTGATGAGCGAAGTGACCTCCACACAAAGACGAACGACAAAGTTCAAGAATTTCCATAACTTCTTCTTCGGCCACACATCTTCTTAATACTCCATCATTACAAATTTTAAACAAATATGGCTCATCCCACAAATACTTCTTCACTTCAACATGAAACTTCTTCTCCTTGTACTCATTAAGCAATGTGGCCTCGATTCTACAAACAATATAGTTGACATAGTCGGCATACCAAGGCGACACATTCACAATGATAGCACACACTTGTTCAACCTCTAATAGAAAATTTTCCTCATCCGGGAATTCATCCCCAATTGGACTCATATCCTCATTCTCACCTCCATTCCCCAACCTAGGCAAATAGTCCACGATCACATTTTCTATGCCTTTCTTATCCTTGATCACCATATCAAATTCCTGCAAAAGCAACACCCAACGGATTAAATGAGGTTTAGCATCTTTCTTACTCATGAGGTATTTTATAGCCGCGTGATCCGTGTAAATAATCGTTTGTGTTCCAACCAAATATGGTCGAAACTTCTCAAAAGCATATACGACAGCTAGAAATTCCTTCTCCGTTGTGGTATAATTGACTTGGCATGAATTCAATGTCTTTGAGGCATAATAAATTACTCTAAACTTCTTCTCCCTCATTTGGCCCAACACCACTCATATGGATTGATCGATCGCATCACAATGTAATTCAAATTGCAAGCTCCAATCCGGATTTACAAGTATTGGAGATGAAGTGAGAGCATCCTTTAGCACCAGAAATGATACACGACATTCATCATCAAAATTAAATGGACAATCTTTTTCAAGAAATTCACAAAGAGGTTTAGTAATTTTAGAAAAATCCTTAATGAAGCATCTATAGAAGCCCGCATGGCCTAAGAACGATCTCACCCCCTTCTCACTAGTAGGAGGGGGAAGACATTCTATGGCTATCACTTTAGCTCTATCAACTTTTAACCCACGCTTTGAAATATGGTCCCCCAAGACTATCCCATCGGTCACCATAATATGGCACTTTTTTCAATTTAGCACAAGATTCGATTCTTCACACCTCTGCAATACCACAGTAAGATTAGTCAATCAAATATCATACGAGGAACCATACACAGAAAAGTCATCCATGAACACCTACATAATATTTTCAATCAAACCATCGAAGATAGCCATCATACAACACTGAAAAGTGGCGGGAGCATTACATAGACCAAACGGCACCATTCTAAATGCAAATATACCATTGGGACATGTGAAAGTTGTCTTCTCTTGATCTTTCGGTGCAATCAATATTTGATTGTACCCGGAATAACCATCAAGAAAATAATAGTACTCATGCCCTGCAAGACGATCTAACATTTGGTCTATGAATGGCAATGGGAAACGATCTTTACGAGTGTTTTCATTCAATTTACGATAATCAACACACACTCTCCAACACGTAATAGTTCTAGTAGCAATGGTTTCATTTGTATCGGATCTAACAATTGTCATACCACCTTTTTTTGCTACTACATGTAAAGGACTTACATATTGACTATCACTTATTGAAAAGATTATTCCCACATCAAGCCATTTTAATACCTCCTTTATTACCACTTCTTGCATTATATGATTCAATTATATGATTCAATCTACATTGGTTTTGAACACAAGACTTCTCATCATCAATCAAATGAATCTTATGCATGCACATAGATGGACTAATACCTTTCAAATCTTTTAATGCTCCAACCAATAGAGGATTCATGCTCTCTTAAGACTCTTAGCAATTTTTCTAATTCTAGATCATTAAGGGAAGAAGATATAATTACCGGATACGTTTCATCTTTTTCCAAGTAAGCATACTTTAAATGCTCCGGCAATGGTTTCAACTCCACATTCTTCTTCTCTTCCACATCCTCCTTTGGTACTTCATCAAGTTTTTCTACCTTTGCTTTCTTTGCTTCCTCATTCGTGAGTGCCCTACAAGCATTTAAACCATGCAATTCATCAATCATTTCATCATTTTCCAAACAAAAAGGAGATTTAGATTTAAGAGATTCAATAGAATAAGAATGGCTTATGATGAGTTCCAACGGATCCTTGGAGTGAAGATGATACATATGTTCTTCAACAATGTTATCCACAACCTCCAATCTTCCACATTCCTCCTTGTTCTTGGGATACCTCATAGCCTCTCTCAATGAAAATATCACCTCTTCTTCATTCACCCTCAAAGTAAGCTCTCCCTTCTCCACATCAATCAATGCTTTACCTGTGGTAAGGAATGGATGACCAAGTATTAAAGGAACATTAGAATCTTCATCCATATCTAACACCACAAAATCAAAGGGAAATACAAACTTGCCAACTTTGATCAAAACATCCTCAACAATTCCTTTTGGATAAGTCAACAATCGATCGGCTAATTGAAGTGTAACCGACGTCGGCTTGACCTCACCAATACCCAACTTCTTGAAGATTGACAACGACATCAAGTTAATGCTAGCTCCCAAATCACATAAGGCTTTATAGTTCTCATGCTCTCCCATCTCACATGGAATAGTGAAACTCCCCGGATCTTTCAATTTAGGGGGAAGTTTCTTTTGCAATATTGCACTACATTCCTCCGTAAGGTGTTTCAAATTCTCTCAAGCTTCTTTTCTTTGACAAAATATCCTTCAAGAACTTGGAGTAGTTGGGCATTTGTAATAAAGCCTCCACAAAAGGAATATTCATATGTATCTTTTTCAACATTTCTACAAACTTAGCAAATTTTTCTTCTAATCCCTTTTTCAAGCACCTTTGTGGAAACGGAATTGCAACGGGCAACTTTGGAATTCCCCATTCATCCCTTTCAAACTTCTCCTCTCTCTCTTTTCGTTTTACTTCTCTACATCTTTCCCACTTCTTTGGAGACTTCACTCTTTCTTCTTCAAGTATAGGGGTACTTTCATCTTGTTCAACAATTTCAACTTCTTTCTCTTTCCCTTCTTCATCCAAGCTTTCCATACTTCACACTCCACCCCCTCTACTTCCGTTGGCATAGAAGGCCCTTCGTATTTTATTCCACTATGAAGTTCAATAGTCTTGCATTGCTCCTTCGGATTAGTAATGGTTATAGATGGAAATTTCTCTTGCCAATGAACATCCCTCATTTCACTTGTCATTTGACTCATTTATGTATCCAAGGCTTTGATTCTCTTATCATTCACTTCATCTCTTTGCTTTCTTTCTTCTTTCTCTAACAACCTCTCATCCCTTTCATGCTTCATGAGCTCAAACATTTTTCTTATCTGATCCTCCACCATAGGCTTCCCTTCACCATTTTGAGCTTTCTCTCCCGGATTAATGCCTGGTGGAAGAGTAAGGGCATTCCCTTGATTTTCATATGACACATTCTCATACCTACGAGGTTGATTAAAATTCCCTTGAAAATTACCTTGCCCCCATCCTCATTGTCTTTGTGGATATCCTCCTTCATAATTTCCAAAATTACCACCATAATTTCCTTGGAAGTTCCTTCCTTGCATGAAGGTAACTTCCTCAAGAGTCATCTCCGGTGGACACCATATATCTTGACTTCCAAAATTAGAGGACATACCTTGTTGAGGCATAGAGGTAGGCATTTGACAACTTTGAGAAAATTGACCCATATTAGGCATAGTCATGCCTTGTTGAGGATTAGGAAACACTTGTTGATTCATCAAGGGCAATACATATCTTGTTGAGGACTAGCAAGCACTTGTTGATTCACACCAGGTGTAGAATTCAGAGATATTTGCATATTAACATTCATCCTCTTTAGTATCTCCGTAATTGCTTTGTCGGTTATATCTTCCTTATGCATCTCCACCTTTTTCACTTGTTTCAATCACACTTCTTCCATCTTAGCAATTCTTTTCCTTTCATACATCCCCAGTACATGATCCATAGGCCATTGCCCCATATTCAAAGCTACTTCCTCACATATAGCAATTGTTCTTTCCGGAGTTTGCCCCAAAATCGAACCTCCTATCGAAACATCAATGAGCATCCTCTCACTTTCATGTAAACATGCATAGAAGAATCCTATTTGTTGCTCTTCGGGGAATCCGTGTTGGGGACACTTCCTTAGCATCTCTTTGAATTGGTCACATGCTTCACTAATGTCTCAAGTGGCAATTGCTTGAATTGAAAGATTTGCCCTTTAAGATGCAACATCTTGGATGGTGGAAAATACTTGCTCAAGAACCTTTGTGCTAACTCTCTCTATGTGGTGTAGGATCCCGGTGGTAGAGTATAATACCAAACCTTAGCTCTATCTCGTAATGAAAATGAGAAAAGCTTCATTTTAACAACATCCTCACTTACCCCATTTATCTTTATCGTATTTGCCAACTCCATAATTTGGGCTAAGTGAGCATTTGGATCCTCCATAGTACCACCACCAAATTGATTTTCTTGCACCATGTTGATCAACCCCGTCTTTATCTTAAAATTATTCATATTCAATGGCGGTCCCATTCCATAGTTCCCATATTGCGGTTGAAAATGATCACGGGCATTCATTCCCGCTCCATTATTTTCATTTCCACGAGGTTGATTTTGCACCACCGGAGGATTATTCCTTGCTTCTTGTTGTGCCAACAAGTTTTGAATAATAGCTTGCATTTGTTGATTTTGCAAGTGCATTTGTTGAGCATAAACTTGTGGCACATATTCTTGATTACCATAACCTCCTCTAGCATTATCACCACCTTGAAAATTTCTCAAATTACCATCTTCATCGACCATGTTTGCATTATTCCTTACTTCTTCCATATTTTCTTCCGTAGGCTCTAACACTCCTCTTCCAATTCCAAGTTCAAAGGTTCAATAGATTAATACCTTGAACGATTTTGCATGTACCTACAAAAATTTCCAAATTATCTCCTCAAACAACCAAGACAAGTAAACAATTAACAAATAAAAGAAATATCCTTATCAAAACTAATCAACTTCAAACTCGTTACAACCTAAAGTTTAACATTTCCCCGGCAAGCGGCACCATGTTCTTAGTCGCATTTTTAGTAAATGTGAAGAGTAAGAGACTCTATCGTCGAGTAAACGCGTGACCAAGTAAAAATTTATAGTAATATCATCCCAAGGGAAATGAAACTTAGGTTTGTATCCGTATTTTCCATTGATTTGTGCTTTGTAAGGATGATAGATTTAAGATGTTGTATTTAAGACAATTACTTAATTCTCTACTCAATTAACTAGAATTTAAAACTAATCAAAGTAATGATCAAACAACAAACAAATGATGAATGGAATGGATGTAGAATTCACTTGAGAAAAGAGCAAGGCTAATCATACTCATGGTTAGGACTTGAGCTAGATATGCAAAACTCTTGATGGTAATTTTCATTAACTTGTGAACTAAAAGCAATCACGATTTTACCCCTAATCCCTATGGCCGAGGAAATTAGGTTCTCGACTCTTTTACAAGTCTAAGTCTCCTAGTATTGGTTTTAATCTCAATTCCCTTAAGGTACTATGATCATAAGTTGGTTCTTTTCACTTAATTTTTTAAATGTCCCTCTATGAATGTTCCAAGCCTAAGGAAGGTATGGCATACCTCCCCTTATACTAACTTGCATGCACAATTCAATGTATGATTCAATAAAACATCCACTCACAACATTGGAATGACCATCCTAATACTATGAATAGAGAATTTAATCACACAAATATTAAAATGAAACATGATTGATATATCATAAAAGGAAATCCACAAATCAATTCAAATTATTACTCAAGTTCTACATATCTAACTCTTCACCTCAACTATTCATATGATTAGCCCTACTATAGGACTAGCTACTAAACATGGTGATTAATTCAATACAAATCAAGCTTTGCTCCAATTGAGCCATAATAGGGAGAAATTCAACAATTGGAAAGTAGATTGGCTTCCGTTGCATGGAAATACCTCTCCTCCTCTTCAATGTATCAAACTCTTCAATCCTTGATGCTTCAATCTTCTCAAATGGTGGAAGGATGGATGGAATGATGGATTTACGAAGTGAAAGTGTAGATCAAAATGGAAACTGGAAGGATCTAGATGGTAGAAATAGATTATGGATCTAGTGTGTTAGGAAATGTGGTGTTTTAGTGTGTGTAACTGCTCTCAATCTGATCTCCTCTTTAAAATTTCGCACAAGTCATCCTTTTATATTACTACTGGACCTTCTAGAAGCTTCCGGAACTTTCTCAAAACTGCACAGGTTTTTGCACCTACACGGCCCGTGTAGCAGCACATGGCCGTGTAGGGCACACCTACTTCGGCGTGTTGTGCGTGCTTTCGGACACGGCTCGAGCTGCATTACACGGTCTTGGTCGCGGTTGTACAGCGTTTTCTAATATAAGTACGCTGCTTCTTCTTATAGGGCCGTTCTCCGCACACGGGGCGTGCAGCAACGCATGGCCATCCTCCTGGGTGAACAGCGATTTCTGATGATAATACACAGCCACTTGTTATAGGGCTGTGTCCTTTCGACTCCGTTTCGCTCCCGACTCTATTTTTGTCCATTTCTTGACCTATTTTACACATATTTAAGCTCATTTACAAAATTTTATCAAATCATACCATATTCCTTAAAATAACAACAACTCCACCAAAAGTAACACGAATACGGATAAAAATATTCAAAAATACACAAATAACGACACTAAAATCTATGTGAAAATGACAACAATCATATAGACATTTGAAATGTTGCCTCTTTGGATCTTGAGGACATGGAAAGCTTTTCACAAAACAGCCCACTCTTGATAAATTTCATCAGTAAGATAATATCCTTAATTATATTCCATACCATTGATTGTAAATTAACGGATGGAGTGCGTCCTTGCAGAGTATCCTTAAATAACGGAGATTGGTTGAGCATGTTTATGTTGTTGTTGGATCTTGCTACTCCAAAGTATGTGTGTCATATCCATAAATCTGCATAGGCAATCGCTTCTAGTATGATTGTTGGAACGCCATGGTCATCGCGTGTGAATTGGCCTTTCCAAACTGTTAGACAGTTCCTCCATTCCCCATGCATGCAATCAAGGCTCCTAAGAATTTTGGGAAATCCGTGTCTTTCTTCGTGCATTTGTAATAAATTTTGACAATCCAGGACACTAGGCCTTCTCAAGTAGTATCCGCCAAATACTTCGATCACATACCGACAAAACTTAAATAGGCATTCTATAGAGGTTGTTTTGGCAACACGCAGATACTCATCCCAATGGTCGACAGGCCTACCATATGCCAATTGAAAAATGTCCATCGTGCACTTTTATAGTAGAGAGAACCTCTTTTTCCTAATTGTGTCTACCCTTCACCGAAAATAATCATTGTGGGACTCCAGTGCATCAACTATGAGCAAGAACAACTCAATTGACATACGAAAACATCGACTAAATGTCTCATTTTCATATACTAGATCTTCAGAGAAGTAGTTGAGGTAGAGTCCTATATTCCTCGCCTCACGATTTCGGTCCACATACGTTCTTTGCTTTCTGGCACTGCCAGCAGAAGTCTTAGCACAACCAAGTAACTCTTGTTGTTTTTAGACTGTATTTCTTTATCTACCATGTCATCAAATATGAACTCTTGAAGACTATCACTTTTGGAAGATGATGAATGAGAAGAAGAATACATGTTTGAGAGAATGAAGAAAATCGAAGGATAATCAATTACATGAGTGTGATGTTCTCAGGTAGGAGTTCTAATCATCCGATTACATCCTTTAAATAATGTAGAGTTCCACAACTGCTAGTTTTCCAACAGCTAGTTTCCAACGGCTAGTTTCACAACAGATAGTTTTATAACGGCTAGTTTCCAAAATGAAATAAAATACATTAATAAGTGTTCATACGAAACAAAGTACAACAACAAACATTGAAAATGCTTAAACGAAGTGTAACAACAACTAATAATCCAAGTTTACCACCCCCATTTTCTTCTTGATTTGATCCACAACTTTGAGATGGACACATAGTTGATCATCTGTCATCTTCGAGGTATTTTCATAAGTATCTTATAATTTTTAACTCGGGCAATGATTGTCATGTTTTCAAGCTTTTTCTTGTTAAATTCGTCCAAGTCTTGAAGCCTTTTCTCAAAGGCGTCGCATTCTCCAGCAGACATGGTTGCTTTTCTTTTACCCTTCTCGGTACGCCTTGCTATGTTTCTCCCCATTGGACGAAGGTGTTCTGCTCTGGCTTTAACTCAGGTTCCGAGTCAGTGTTTGAAGACACCACATACTCTCCAGTTGCCGAGACTCATGACTTTTTCAATCCTTGAAAATCACAATCTGGATCGGCAAACTTTGGAATGTCTTTCAATACTTTCCAAGCCTTGATTTGTACAAAATGGAGATGATACTTCTCTTTAAATTGAACCTTCGATTTTTCTACAATATCAGCATCATTGCACCCACTTCCCCATGCCTTCTTCTTCTGATTGTAGCAGCAATTGAACCTTTCACATCTATAGTGTGTAGTAATGCGACTTCAATTTAGCGACATACCTAAATATCATGTCATCTAAACGGTTACTGTTGTAAGCATCAGAAATCCGAATCCACATTTGCTCCGACTTTTGACCATTTTCGATGACAGAGTACATGCTGATATCGAGCCAACAACTTGCTAGAAGAGCATTTTCATCAAAAGAGTATGGATTTTTTTGCAGCAAAAGCTGTTGGTGGAACTTCAAAGGCCTCAAAGTTGGCAGGGAGATTTACCCTTTCAAGTCCTGTTGGAGAGAATTGAGATGAAAATGATGAACGGTGAGAGTTTGGAGATGTAGTGTCTCTATCTATATCCGGTGAACTTGTGTCGATCGATTAGACAGAATCCATATTGAAGATGAGAAGCCATGTAGAGATTTGGATACATGAAAAATGGTGCGTCAAATGAATTTAAAGAATTGGGGTGAGGGAAACTACCTTCTGAAAAATTTGGGAGAGTAGTAGGTGTTGGATTGTATACTAAATGTCTAGCTTTAGTATGAACAATGCTATAACAATTTATTTGAAATGAGAATCATATGATCAAATGATTGCATCTTATAATTTATTTATATGTTGATGCAATAGTCCACTTACTTTATACTGTAGATAATATGTTGTGCGACAACACGCGGAAGATCATATTATCGGTTTTCTTATGAAGTATAAACAGATGCTCACAACCGAGATAGACGGGGACTCTCTATCGGGATGGTTGTAATGTGGTTTGGCATTAGCTTGTCTTGGCTATAGAATCACATTAGTGCACTTTGTGTGTATTGAGCAGGACCACTTGAGATAATTCGACTTATACTGACTTATAGAAGAACTTGATCTCTGTTATTATGGATGTTCGTGCTCTTAATCCCTATACAATAACCTCGACACGTAGGGCAGTATGTATTTCTTTGATTCATCAATGGGTGAGATTTATATGTAATTAAATCAATAAACTCGGTGAGTGGGGAAGTAGTGTCGTCTCTATGGTGTGTTGTTGATTGTAGAAGGAATCGTGTCCATCATAAGTTGATGATGTCCTCTTGAGGAGCTCATAAGGATTATCATGTAAACCCTGTAGGTGGATTTATTCCGGCATGATAATGAGGTTGAGTGGTACCACTCTCGGATGAGATATTAATTAATGGAGTTGTCATTAACTTAATTAATTAATGGACATTGTATATCTTAAACATGGGGATACTAACGGGCTTATAATAAGAAGGAGTCCATAACGTAATTATGTGATAAGAATGGTAGTGCAGTAATAATATTTTAGTGGTATATATTATTATTATTAGACTTAAGTATAATCTTTGGGCTAAGCTTGGATACTTAAGCCCAATGGAGGCCCAACTCTAATTTCTCCTCCTGGTCCCTGCATTAGCCCATATATAAGTCATCTCAACTGTCCGGAAAGCCTAATCAATTGATAATTCATGCCTAACACTGTGAAGGGGGTTAGAGAACAGCAGATTGAGAAGATCTCAAAGATCATCGCCCACACGACGTCGGGATTGGACTTGGGAATACAGCAAAACTTGAAAGGTTGTTTGCTGCTGCTGTCCGACACCTTCTACAATTTTTATAAAATTGTATGGACTTCAGAATTTGATGTGTGATTTAGACAGAAAGCCGCCGAAGAGAGGATCAATTTGTCGTGTAGATCATTCAAATCAAAGATCGGATGAGGAAGTTATGACCATTCTCGTGAGACTGCGCAGGCTAATGGCGAGAATTCGTCTTCTCCAATATACCCTGGTGAAAGGTAATATGTTTCTTGTCTTCATGCTTCCACTGTATGTTAGAAACTTATGGAACCCTAATAGGTTATGTTAACCAAACGATCAAACGCAAACAATTGGTATCAGAGCTTCGGTTTTGTGGTGAAGCATGACACGTTAGGCTAAGGTTTATGTGATTATTTGATTTAATTTCGAATTAGAATCACATGAATTTTAGGGTGTGGTATAATTGCATATTCCATGAAAAACCCTATATGTATTTTGGCGACTGCTTTCGATATTGCACGGCATGGATGTTGCGGGCCGATGGTGGTGATGTGTGACTACCGAACGAGCGTGATAGTGTGGCAGGCGTGTTGCTCAGGGCTGGGCACAGAAGAGCATGATGGTGTGCAGGGCTACGTACGGGAAAGCATGCCCATTGGCATCTGGGGTGACTGCTGGCGGGCTGTCTGCCGGGCAGATTGGGCTCATCGGCATGCCTGGAAAATGCTAGCGTGTGAAGCAAGCCAATTAGATGAGCGCTAATGGCACAGGCATCTTGGCTTGGCGGTGCAGGGCGGCGTGCTACCGGGTGTTGCACCAGCAGGCGAGAGAAGCTCCCTGAGTTGCTGGGCATGGCGCACGGAAGTCCTCTCGGTGGTAAGCAGGTGGGCTGATGTGTTGCCTGACGCGAGAGGCATGGTAGGCAGGGCAATTCAGGTGGGGTTTCTTGGTGAGTTCACCTTGAATTCCAAGCGAGTCTGAATCTGCTTTCGAATGGGTCAACATGCTTTTCGAGTAAGTTCTGGGCTAGTTCCGAATGGGTCTCTGGATTTCTCGAGAGTCTCTTGTTACTCCAGGTGAGTCGTTGTTGATGGCCGAGCGAGTCGGTGGGATTGATGTGCGATGCTTAAGTACATGCACCGACGGTCGACGGCTGGACAATGGTAATCGCTGGATTACTGATGATGAAGAGCGGCACCTCCACTGTAAGCACATGCTTTGGGGCAATGACATTGCTACGGTAGTAGGCGAGCGCTGCTGATCAGCGGCAAGACTCGTGCAGGTTTCCAGTGTGTGGAGCGAGCCAAGGCTATAACTGGTGGCTGGGCTGCATTGTCGAAGGCGGAACTGGTGGCTGGCAAAAATTGTTGACGTTTTTCTGGTTGGTTCTGCGGTGGAATGTGACGGAAACTCTGGTGGGTCTCCTTGCTGGGTCTTGTGGTGGTCGTTTGCTGATGGACAAGGTGGTTGTTGGCTACAAGTCAGCGACTGGTAGAGATGGCCGGTAGCTACTGCCATTTTGATTTTCGGCAGCCGACGGCGTACTATTGGTGAGTTGATTTCCAGAAACTTTGGCAATTCTCCAATTGCTGTGCGATGGGCTTCCGGCGAAGGGAACGACCATCAGCTGCGAGCATGTGATGTCTCCGGGGCCAGCAATCGGAGAGTTGATGATGTGCGATAGTTAGCTGTTGCCGATGGCATGTTTTTTCCATCATTTGCAGGGTGAAGAAGTTGGGCGATGGCAGCCGCTTTACAAGCTGTGTGCATGTGGGTTGCCTTACTTGGTGCCCAGTTTGTCTACCATGTTATGCAAGTTTTCTAATTGCCTTATATGTTGACCTAGTCAACTCCTTATGTTTTTGGTAATTATTTTCTTTCCTTGTATATAATTGCTATAGTTTCTTTATTTGTCAATTATTTTTTATATATTTGGATTGGATGCATGATACTCCTTGATTCACTGCCTTATTTGCCGTATTAGGAGCATTGCATATTTTATTTTGAATATTATATGTATGTAAAAACCCTCGGTGTTACATTACTAAGTGGGAGAGGAGATTGGTAATTAATTCCCGCGGCCTACATTATTGGTTTGTAAAGTGATGTGAATAAACTTGCGCGTCGGTTATATTGCCTTCCTCCTTAACGGATGAGTTTATTCACGGATCACTGGTACAGACTTCTTTAAGTAGTTATTGTTTGTAATGTGATGCGTATGGGCTTGCGCGTTGGCTATAGTGCCTTCCTCCCTAACGGATGAGCTTATATGTGGTCCACTGGTACAAACTTATATAATTGATGGTTGTAGAAAGTTATCTGAGCGCGTGTGTACTTCTCCAACAGTAAGGCACATAAGCTTGGGCAGCGGACTTGGGTTCAAATAATGGTGTACACTTAGATGTAAATAATTAGTATCATCCCCAATGGAGTCACTGCTATTATTTGCATGGCTAAAGAGGAGCCGACTATTAATTATTTTGTCATGAGGTTAGGCTGACAAATGAAATTAATGGATAAAACCTTCTCTTGTAAATGTTCGGATTTGTAAATGTCCACACTAACATGGCTTGTAGACTCACGGTGCTTGAGATGACGGTGAATTTTATTTTTATATTATTTTGAGGGAATCAATATAAAAGGATAAAATTCTAAGATTTGATCGGTATATTTATTTGTGATTCTCTGAATTTTGAATAGTTTTATCTCGCTTATAGTTGATTAAAAGAAATTATATTTACTTGTCCAAAATTAGATGATTAGAAAAGAATCTTGGTTTTGAATATTACTGCTTAGGAAAATATAAGTGTGTTCTCACTAAGGATATCACATGATACCTTTTAAAGTCTCTAGTGAAGATGTGAGAGGTTCATAGAAATAAATGGTCTCATGCGACTTTTCAGATACTTGAGTAAGTTAGATAGGCGGGAGGCCATGATTGAATTGATGAATGAATTGGAAAAGCTTGGAATAGAAATTGAAAGGGAAACATAGATCAATTTAATTCTCCGTAATTTGCCTAGGTATTTTGAGCAAGTTCTACCTGAAATACAAGAGGTTGTATATGGTGGGGCACTTCTGACAAAACATGTGGCAATGGAAATCCAATTTCATCAAAATGTGAACAAGGTCAGTATCTGATTCACGAGTTGTTGAAGCATGATTAGTGATGGCATTTACTGACACGTTGTGTGTAGATACTAGAGTCACTAAAAGCCTGCAGCTAAGTGATGATGAGATTGTAATATACATGGGTAATACTATGAGAGTAGTGGTTGTTGCAGTGGGTGTTGTTTATTTATCTCACGATATGAATAAATGATTTATTATGAGAAATTGTCTTTACGTACGTTTTTCATAGAAAGAATTTGATTTCAGTTTCTATGCATTTACGGATGGATACTCCATTTTATTTAAATGACATGGTCATAGTGATGAGGGATGGAGCTATAATATGTTGTTGTACGTTGGTGGACAATTTGTACTCTTAAATCATGTTTATCGCATGGATGCAACGAATTTAAATTAATAACGAGTCTTCTAAACCTAATAAGAGGACTCTTATGAAAGTGGTTAGATAGATGATGAGTTGTTTGCAATTATTAAATTTATTTTATGGATATGCCCTAAGAAACAATATTTCGTATAAATGTTTGTCTGTTTAAGGGATATCCTAGAAAAATGAAGGGTGATTTATTTAGTCCAAAAGATCGAAGGGTGATTGTTAACAAAAACACTAGATTTTTTGAAAAGGACTATGTATTAAATCATAAACCCATGTATAAATTATTCTAAAAGAAGTGAGAGGATAACAGAAAGTATTAGTACCAAGTGTACAAGAGGATATACCACAAGGTAAACTACAACGCGTGTCACGTCTGATACACAATTATGTGTAGTGCCTTGTCGTAGTGGGAGGGTTGTTCGACAACCCGTAAGATATATATTTTGGGAGAGTCGTGAGACTTGGTCCCTAGTAAACATGAAATTGACCCATGGATACGATGGAGCACTATAAGATAGAAATGTGGAATCTTAGTAAAATCCAATAAATGTTGAAATAGAATCGATGAATTCTAAATTAGTTCTGGCTGCTTATAGAACCACAGATGGTGTGAAAGCCATTGGAAGTGGCTCTGTAAAACAAAAGAGGATCATAGGATAAGGTGAAAACCTTGGAAGCAAAGGTTGTTGCAAAAAGGTATACTCAGAAAGAAAAGGTTCAATTATGAGGAAACCTGTTCGCCGATAGCTATGCCTATATTGATCCAGACTCTTTTATCTATTGCTACTCATATGAAATATGAGGGATAGCAAAAAGATGTCGTGACAGCTTTCCTGATTGAAAGTCTTGAGGAAAACATCTATGTAAAGCAACCAGAGTGATTCATTGTAAAGGGCTAAGAACATTGTGACAGTAAGCTTAAAAGTGTCCATCGATGGATTAAAGCAAGTTTCTAGATCATGACACATCCGTTTTGATGAGAAAATTCAATCATATGGATTTATTCAATGCGCGAATGTGTCTTGTGTATTGAAAAAAGTGATGGAAATGTGGTGGTATTTCTTGTACTTTACGTAGATGATATATTGCTCATTGGAGACAATGAAAGAGTATTGTCGGGCGTATGGGTATGGTTGATAAAGCGGTATGAAATGAAGGTCTTAAGAGAAGCAAAATATATCCTTTTGATCACAGTAATACGGATCACAAGAATGGATGTTATGCTTATCTCAAGTTTCGTAAAATGATATTATCCTTACTCGTTTAGCATGTGAATTTATCTAAAGAAATGTGTCTTGAGATACAAAAGAAGATAAAGGAGATGAAAACGATTCCTTATGCTTCGACGAATAAGGAAGCTTAATCTAAGGAATGCTATGCACGAGAATGGATAACTGTATTACCAAAGGCATGAACAGTGGGTATCAAGGTAATCCAAATAAGAATGTTGAACTGTGATAGCACATAATTTTGAAGTACCTGAAAAGGACTAGAAATTATGTGTGGACTTACCGAACAGATTTACTGCTTCTTAGGGGTTACATAGATTCAGATTTTTCAAATCAGATAGGGACGGCAGTAAATCCACCTCAATGTTATATGTTTAATTTTAGGAAGTAGAGTCATAATGTGGAGGAGTGTTATATAGAAATATATTTTAGACTCTGGATTCCATCATGGAAAGATGATAAATTGGAGCCTATGAGACAGCCAAAGTATCTGTATGACTCTAGAAACTTCATGATGGACTTTGAAGTGTTTCTAAGTTTGCCCAAGGATATCACAATTTATTTTGATGATAATGGTGCAGTTGCAAACTTGAAAGAATCACGAGCCCATAAGGCAATTAAACACATGGAGCGCGAGTACCACCTGTTACGAGAAATCGTATGATGAGGGGAAGGTTGTTGTCGCCTAGATTGCATTGAATGATAACCTAGTAAATCCATTTACAAGGACCTTAAGGCGAGAGCTTTTGATGGTCATGTAGTGGGAGTGGGAATCAGATGTATGGCAGAAGACATGACAGCATAGTCTTTTAGTATAAGTGGGAGATTGTTGGATCGTATACTAAAAGTCTAGCTTTAGTATGAACAATGTTATAACAATTTATTTGAAATGAGAATCATATGATCAAATGATTGCGTCTTATAATTTATTTATATGTAGATGCAATAGTACACTTACTTTATACTGTAGATAATATGTTGTGCGACAACACGCGGAAGATCATATTATCGGTTTTCTTATGAAGTATAAACAGATGTTCACAACCGAGATAGACAGGGACTCTCTATCGGGATGGTTGTAGTGTGGTTTGGTATTAGCTTGTCTTGGCTATAGAATCACATTAGTGCACTTTGTGTGTATTGAGCAGGACCACTTTAGATCGTTCGACTTATACTGACTTATAGAAGAACTTGATCTCTGTTATTCTAGATGTTCGTGCTCTTAATCCCTATACAATAACCTCGACACGTAGGGCAGTATGTATTTCTTTGATTCATCAATAGGTGAGATTTACATGTAACTAAATCAACAAACTCAGTGAGTTGGGAAGTAGTATTGTCTCTATGGTGTGTTGTTGGTTGTAGAAGGAATCCGTGTCCGTCATAGGTTGATGATGTCCCCTTGAGGAGCTCATAAGGATTATCATGTAAACCCTGCAGGTGGATTTATTTCGGCATGATAATGAGGTTGAGTGGTATTACTCTCGGATGAGATATTAATTAATGGAGTTGTCAGTAACTTAATTAATTAATGAATATTGTATATCTTAAACATGGGGAGACTAACGGGCTCATAATAAGAAGGAGCCCATAACGTAATTATGGGATTAGAACGGTAGTGCAGTAATAATATTTTAGTAGTATATATTATTATTATTGAACTTAAGTATAAGTTTTGGGCTAAGCTTGGATACTTAAGCCCAATGGAGGCCCAACTCTAATTTCTCCTCCTGGTCCCTGCTATAGCCCATATATAAGTCATCTCAGTTGTCCGAAAATCCTAATCAATTGATAATTCATGCTTAACACTGTGAAGGGGGTTAGTAAATAGCAGATTGAGAAGATCTCGAAGATCGTCGCCCACACGACGTCGAGATTGGACTTGGGAATACTGAAGAAGACTGGAAGGTTGTTTGCTGCTGCTATCTGCCACCTTCTACGATTTTTATAAAATCGTACAGACTTCAAAATTTGATGTGTGATATACTGACGGAAAGCCACCGAAGAGAGAATCGATTTTCGCGTATATCACTCAAATCGAAGATCGGATGAGGAAGTTATTGTCATTCTCGTGAAACTACGCAGGCTGATGGCGAGAATTCGTCTTCTCCAACATACCCTGGTGAAAGGTAATACGTTTCTTGTCTTCATGCTTCCGCTGTATGTAAGAAATATATGGAACCCTAACGGATCACGTTAACCAAACGATCAAACGCCAACAGTAGGAACATTAGAGACAAAAAAATATTTGAAAATTTTGACGACAAATTTGTAGGAAATTTTGGATTTTGAGAATGGAGGTCAGCACGTAGACAAAAATTCATATTTGGAGACGTTGAATTTTCTCTATAGTTAGAAGAATTGTACCCGAAATACATCCATGGATCTTTATCCATTTTTTTATGACTTGAAATTAGAAGTAGCTATCAAAATTTAAAGGTAAGATTTTAAGAGTAGAAGATAATGTAGAAAAAGAATTGGAGTGAAAGATATATTTATAGAGAGATATAAAAATAAATAAATAAATAAAGTTACGACAATATGAACGTTAATATTTGCATGTGTCCTAACGGCTAGTGTTGCATGTGTCATATAAACGGCTAGTATCTTCAATTCAAAAATAATTTTGCTAGGTAAATTAATTTGATTTTTAATATGGTATCTTATCTAAAGTAAAGAAAATTTACAATTACAAAAAACACAAGAAATAAGATTTAATAATATATATATATATATATATATATATATATATATATATATATATATATATACACACACACATTCCATCTTTCCCATTTCAGATGACACACTTCCCATTTTGGGTTGTCCCACAAAAGTTCGTACTTTGCACATTCCTAAAAAAGCAAAAAGTCAAACACAATCACCCTTCCCCATACACTTTATTTACATAAAAACTACTCTTACCTAACACACCTAACATACTTTATCATTTATTTATTACCAAAAATACCATAATACTCTTAAAAGTTATCATTTTTCTTAATCTCTGGGCCGGAAGAGGCATGCAAACTTTTGTCGGGCGGAGGGAGTACATATATATAAGAGTAGGGTAAGTACATGTGTTGAGCAGCGAAGAAATTAAAATTTTAAAAGGTAGGAGAAAGCTGCAGCGTGGGTCCCATGCCATGCGTACATGAGGATAACGCGCTCGACTGTTCTGCTGTGACTCTCACTCTCTCTTCTTTCACTCTCTCCAATCTTAAAAAACCTGGGTACCATGCAGTAAACCTAGTGCAAAAATCTCTGTGCTTCCCAACGAATAAAACCTATTTTTTAGGTTTTTTGCTGTTACCACATAAGCAAAAAACATAGTATTGGAGAAGGCCTTATGCATAAAGCAGACCCTATTTAAAATCCCAACATTCTATCACCTAATAAAATTGCAGTGATGTCAATACATGTGCACCTAATAAAGGTGAAGTATTTGAAGTTTTAAACATAATGTTTACAATCACAAGAGCATTTATCCATTGCTTTCAATATCTGATAACAAAATGCAAAAATAACACATGTGGGAATGGAGAAACCCATATGATTGAACACAAAATTGTCTAGGCTGGTTAATAGGTATAAAATTATCAAAGACCACAGAAGGTACTAAAAAACTAAAAAAAAAATCCTTCTGATGCAAAGCGGTAACAAGTCTCTGGAAGCTAAAATAAATCAAAAATAATAAACCCCAATTAATAAAGAAAAGAGGAATGATTGAAGCACATAAATTAAGCTAACCAAATTTGATATAAACAACAAATTTGCAAAGACCCAAATAAATTAACAAGGCAACCAATTTTCAATCATTGGCGTATGTTAATAATGTAAAGCACATTTACTGATACACTCAACGGATAGTAATTGAAGCAACCAATGGGAGGAAACCTATTGAAGGAGAAAACAAATAAAGGAAGGAACATTGAGATTTTCTCTTGAAATTGAATGCTTTTGCTACACAGAGGCAGCTAAAGCATACAAGTAAGTCGAAAACTTATTGTACAAAATAATGAGGTGAAAATAAGGATTTCTTGAACTATAGAAATCTTATTATAGACAGTGAAATCGGAAATATCACACAAAAAAACGTATGGAAGAGTAGAATTTATCTATGCCTGGTGAAGCAGCCAACGCCAATGGACTTGGAATGAAATCAGAGAACAAGAGAACTGATGAGTGTTTTCTCAACTCACAAAATTAATCCCCAAGTATAAGGATATCAATTGTAGTTTTGATGGGCAACCAAGTGATTATCGAACCTGAGGAATGATCATTATTAATTCGATTATATTCTCACTTATTAAGACTATTATAGCAATATGATTTTGAAGATTGATTAAGTAACGAATAATTAAAATAACAATTAAAATAATAAGCAGTAGAGATAATACGACTGTAATCAAGTTAGAAATTAGGTAGTTCTTCGGGTCATCCATATTTATTCATTAATTTTCCTTCCATGCGTTGATGTCCGACTCTGCCTTGTGGTCTATGGATGCATCACTAAACCATGTAAGTTCACTCTATAGACACAAGCAAACAAGCGTATGATACGTGTGAATATCCTCGGAGTAAGAGATATAATTCAACCCCTTTCTAGGTAATATCAGTATCAATGATTTTTCGTGCACTTAGTACTCTAACCCAATATGATCTCTCTTTCTAGGTACTATGAAGTTATACTCTTTATCCTACTTATTTACCCGAATAGTATTCAATTAACAAGTATTTATATAAGATAGTTCTAATAAGACTTCGGAATCCCTTCACTTAGAATTATAACATGTAATCCTGCTCAGCAGTGAAGCACTCAATCAATAACCAAGATATGTATTCTGACTCTACATAACAGTTAATGATGCACAAAATGACTGTGAGTATGAATTTAAAAAGTATAGTCTTATATAAAATAAATCACAAGTAGTGTTGTACGGAGTTTACACATGAAAATTCAATTAATTCATAAAATCTTCATAACCCTAGAACTACCGAAGCGGTTCTAGCCCATGATTGATCGAGGAGCAATCATGGTGGTTGGTAGGATCTTACCCATAGTCTTTAAAATTACAAGATAAATTAAGTAGCGAAGTAAACCCTAGAAGAGGGTACCATCGCGACTCTCTCCGTCTTGAATCTTCACTTGGTTCTCACTTGGTTCGACAGACGAACCTCTCTCCACAGCTTCGTAGGTTGGAGTTAGGGATTGGATGTGTGTAGGATGGATGTGGAATCTAATTTCTTCTTCATGTGCTCTACATCCCTTTTTATACTTGTCTCCTCACGGACCTTTGATGGGCTTTTCCTTGAGGCACACGTCAAATTTGGTAAAAGAAACCCAGAATTCCTGAAAAAAACACCAGCAAAACTCCATTCGACCAGACTTCCATTGATCGAACAAGACCTCCTGGTCGAACGCCGGTCGAACAACCCTTCTGTAAGATTCTGGACATTTTGTTCAACCAGGCTTTTCTTATTCGACAAAGATGATTCTGATCGAACGGGCTCACTTGATCGAGCAATTCTTCTGTAAGTTTTTGGGCATTTTGCTCGACTTGGCCCCTTGTTCGACCACAATGATGATGGTTAAATAAGCCTCCGAGGTCGAACAACCTTCGAAAAACACCTTGAAAATCGTGTCTTTCAATTCCGACCCCTTAAGACCTATTTTCCTGTATAAATACGCTCAAAATGCCTCAGTAGCCTCTGATTCATGGATTTTCTATAAACAACCCGATTTGTCTTGATAATAGACCAAATCGTACTCAACTTACACACAAATCCGAGCCCAAAACACGTGAATTTACACTCTCAATAAGAACCTAATTAGGATCGTTATCTGAAAACCTTAAACAGATAAGTAGAGAGAAATGTAGAAAGAGTAATATCAGTATAATAGAAACTTGATACAAAGAGGATGATTGAGGTAAACTAAGAGATAGAAAAAAGCAGAGAAAACAGATAAAGAGGATATTCTAATTAATTTAACACATTTTTCACTTTAAAATTCATGAAATTAAGTTCAATTTTAGAAATAATCCACAGAAGTCCATTAAAACACCATATAAAACATCGATCCTCAGCGTTTAATGGATTAATTTCACCTCCAAACACAATAGATTCTTAATACAATAAAGAAGATTGAAATCCGATAAGCTAAAGTATAGACTATTAATAGAAGACTAGTATGAAATCGAATAGAAAAATATTACTCCACTTACTTTCAGTAGTTAAAGTGAAATCACCGGTTCACCTGATTTGTTACAAGAAATTACTACTCGATAGCTCGACTTGGCTCGCCTCGATAAAGTTCGAGCACGACTCGTGAGTACTCGAGCTCGAGTTCGAGCTCGTCTAAATACTCGTGGCGTTATTGAGCCAAGCTCAGCTCGGCTCGATAATAATATTTATATTAATAATAAATATTATATAATGATAATTATATGTATATTAATATAATAATAATTAAATATAATATTAAATATATTAATTAAAATTCGTCTAGATTAGGCTCGAAAGTTCGTCAAGGCTCGAAAGCTCGACTCATTTTTCTTAATGAACCGAGTCGAGCTCGAGCTCAGTTGAGTAATTTTCGAGTTGAGCTCGAGCTCACTTGTAAGCTCGTTATCAAATTGAGCCGAGCTTGAGTATGCACTACTCGAGCTCGCTCGACTTATTTAACAATCCTACAGTTCACCACTACCAGGATGAGAGAGAGAGAGCTCTTGGGTCATAAGAAATGCGAAAGAGAGACGATGTGATTATTTCTGTAACGGGCCCATTTTTCAGTATTGGGTTTAATGATGAAAAATTGCCCAATAACTTATATGGAATTGATTTAATAGTTGAATAACAACCCATTTCATATATATACTTATATAAAACATCCTAGTCACATTTTTTTCATTCATTTGTTTCATAATATCCTTCACATTCTAAAAACTAAATAATTTATTTATCTAATAATTTTAAAAGTTATTTGAATTTAAAATTCACATTCTATAAAATAAATAATTCATTTATCTAATAATTTCAAAAGTTATTTTAATTTAAAATTTGGTAAAGACTTATTTAACACTATCTTACGAAATGACTTTTATGAGATGGATAAAAAATGATAAACATTATAATAAAAAGTGATACACAATTAATGAAAAGTGATAACAGTGTTGTGAACTATTTCATGAATAACTAATAGTATTAATGAAAAGTGATAATATTGTAAAAAAAAATATAACTAATTATGAAAGTGTAAAATAATCTCATACAAACGCCCCTGAAAAGAGTTATAACATTTTAAAAGAAAAATAATAACTAATTATGAAAGTGTAAAACGATCTCGCACAAACGTCCCCTTAAAATTTTCACTCTCACCCAATATTTAATATTACTTTATACTTTATTCATTACCTAAAATTACTTAAATACTCCAAAATCATTAAAATTGATATAATAAAAAAAATATACTCCCTCCGTCCCAGGTTAAGAGGGTCATTTTACCATTTTGGTCGTCCCACCCAAAGAGTCCCATTTCCTTTTTTGGACATATGGGACCCACCCACACCCACTAATACAATTAATACATGGGGCCCCTACACCCACTAATACAACTACCCACTACACATTAAATAATAATACTCCTTAATCCACGTGCCCAAAAGCAAATGGGACTCTTAGCCCGGGACGGAGGGAGTATTAGATAACGTTCAAATAATTAACGTGAAAGTTCTCCAGAACCGAGAAAATATTTATTAACAACTTGTTTGATTAAAATCTTGAAATATTTTTAAGTTGATTAATTATGTATAAATTCCACCCTTAAAATTTATTTTTATAAAATCAACTTTTCACACATAGATTACTTCACATGTGAAATTGCTATGTGGACTAATACTTAAAATTTACTATGACAAATAATCTAGGAAGTTTGGAGGGGATTGATGCTATGATTTTTATTTTATTTTTTAAATTGCATAACTTCAAGAACCATTCATTTTATGTTCAATTTTTTATGATACAGTAAAATAAATACGAAAATTCATTGATGGATTACAAATCAATTTTTAATGACATAGTAGATGGCTTGGGTAATTTTAATCTGGGATTATTATATGAACTAGTGATTGCCCCCCCCCCCCCCCCCCCCCCCCCCCCCCCCCCCCCCCCCCCTCGAAATATATATTGTTTCAGTTTCAAGTTTTTTATTTACTTTATCATGAATATAAATAAAAGTTGCCAGGAAAATTTTAATTTCCAATATAATTTAATTGTGGACAATATATTATTATGTAATTATATTAGATATTCAATTATTTTATGGACTTAATTAAGTGATCAAATTAAGGTTAAAAGTTCATGAGCTATAATAATATTGATATGAGCAAATTGAGTAGATACACAATACTATGTGACTAGGTGATTATGGGCAGTCTAGCCAAGTAGTATATAAAGGCTCACAGGTTATGGTACTCAAACCGCACATAGTCCACTCTTCTTCCTATCAGAAGAAACTACGACGGTCCTGAGGAAAATCAAGAGGCTTAGTTGAGGAATGTCATTATACCTACTGATTTTAAGTTTGGATTCCGCACAAGAAGATCAATGGATCCAAGTATTTTTCTTCTTCAATAATTTGTATGATCTCGTTAATCATATTAAGGCTTAAGATATTTAAGTCTAAATGTGTTATTTCCAACAAGTGGTATCAGAGCCATCATATGACCCCTATCTATAATTCTCTAAGATTTGATAGAATTGTGTTCAGATGATTGCATAAACTTTGGT
Source organism: Pogostemon cablin (assembly GCA_023678885.1). NCBI lineage: Eukaryota > Viridiplantae > Streptophyta > Magnoliopsida > Lamiales > Lamiaceae > Pogostemon > Pogostemon cablin. Next base: position 15,013,391 of record CM042995.1, read on the forward strand.
TTCAATTAATTTTAAATCTGTGGATTTATTATGGGATATTAATTATCAATTTCTAGATTTGATATATAGTATGTTAGTTATGTAATTAATTACATGGGTAATTTAGTTATCTAAATTACATTTCTGCTGATGGTAAAGGTTGTGAAAATGACATAGTATGAGTTTGCGGTTGTGTATCCAATTCTAATTGGGTGTTTTTTTTGTCATGGGATGATTAAATATATATTTCTTTTGCATTATGTCATCTGCACTTAAGTATCCTATATATTATTAATTTTGGTATTTAATAATATATGTTTTAATTAATTTTAGAGTCCGACTAGAGTGCACCTGGACAATCGTAACCATTAGATTAGTTTTTAAATCAATATTCACCATTAAATAATATAAAATAATTATTATTTTTAAATAAAAAAACCTACCCACTACCCATTTTAGCTATAAATTTGGGGGTGCACCGGTGCACCAGGTGAACCCTAGAATGACCCTTAATTTTAATATACATTTGTGTGCCAATTTAATAGTATATTTGAATTATTAATAAAGGATATTAACCTAAATTAATTTATTCTAAATTAGGATTTGGAATCCTTAATTAAGTTAAAAAGATCTTTCATTATTTTTAAATTTGAAGGAATTATCTAATATTCCTATTTAGTTCATGGAATTTAATTAAAGTATGATTGGAGAGACATTTTTTAATGTCATTCAATTAAACTTAATTACTTATTTTAAATATTTGTTTAATTGGTCTAGTAATTCTCAATATAGTAAATAAAAATATCATGTTATCAAAGCATCCTCTATGTGTGGAGTGCGACTCTAATCAAATTACTTAGATAAGTGTGGAATTATTTATGTGTTCTGTGTTCGGCCCATAGGTAGGCACAGTTTGGCAGAATAACACACGTGTGATAATAAGTATGTGATAATTATTCTTAATTGTTCATGTGAACATCAGTCGGTCCATAGATAGACTTTTGTTTGACAGAACTTATTATCAATTCTTGAATATTACACCAAGATTACCCCTGCAGTTAATTTTTGTCCATAGTTAAGGTTAATGTTGCACAAGGTGTCCTGTGATGTGTCTCAATTAATAATATTATGCGAGTGTATCTTCATGCAGGTGTTGATTGGCCCAAAGGTAGATTAATATTTGGCCCGAAATATACAAGCACCTATGATGGTGAATACGTGACAATTATTTAGTTTTATACGTGAGTAATAAGTTGGCCCAAATAAAGGCTATTGCTTGATAGTTTTATTGTCAGTATTTGAGTACTAAGTATAGGGTATTACTTAAAAGTTAGTATTATTGTCTAAAGACTTGATACTAATGTTGTACTCGTTTCCTGGTGTTAATTCCAATTATTTAAATTGGGAAAAATTTTAAAGTTTAAGGCAAGAATGATTATTATTTTAAATTAAATCTATGTATTATTAAGAAATCTGCTAATTAAGTTTTCGCTATATGAACAACATAATCATACATAATGAGTCAACTTCAATAATAAGGATGAGACTGATATGATTCGAGCAAACTTTGTCTCAATAAAGTATAAGGGCAACAAAAGAATCTATTAAGAAAGTTGTTAAAGACAAAATTAAAGTATAACCTTGTGTTTCACTTAAAAGCTTGTAAAATTGTCTTATAATACATCAAATTAAAATTACTCAGCGTGAGTGTTGTAGTTAAAATACAGAATATAACTCCATAAGATATGGTAACTAATGGGAGAAATACTAAAGATTGCAGCTTATGGTCTTAGTAAGTTTCAACTAAAGTAGTTGTGAGAACTCTTTATGAGTTTCACATTTGGTGATGTCCAACTAAAGCTAGATCTTTTGGATCTATTAAAAGAAATTGGACTCAAATAGATAATGGTTACTTTATTGGTTATGAATAAAATAAATGTAATATGATCCATTAATCGGATCATATTTGAGACGGATAATACGGAATTCTTTGAGGATGTTGATTTGGGAGGAAGAATAATATTAGAGATATTGTCTTTTAAATGGAGTCAAGAAGACCCCTACTTATGACTTTTAAGAATATGCAAGTTCAGAGAATTTAATCAACAATATCAATAATATTTAAGGAATAACAAATTCAACAACTCAAGAATTAATGTGACTAAAGAAACCACTAGAGTTGGGAGAAAGACAATTCGGATGTTTATCCGATTACTGAGAAATATTATTTTAAGATAATCGTGACATTAGTAGCACATTTTAATCTTCAATTGCATTAAATGAATGTAAAGATAATGTTTATTAAGAGTAACATTGATTAAACGATCTCTAACGGTTTAAGGACTAAAAGGAAATCAATCTATCAATTCAAGCAAGCTTTCAGATATAGGAATCACAACTATCATCATGATGTAATTGTCTCATTTGGTACAGAGAAATGTAGATGATTGTGTGCTTCAGTGGGAGAAGATTTAAGTTAAACTAAGGGAGACAAGTGCGGTCTCAATCGGGTGCCCTAAAGTTAAACTAAAGATTTAAGAAATGTAGAAATATTCTATATGCTTTGACTATTGAAGTTGTTGTATGATGAGATCTGTACAAGACCTAATTTGGTTTTTGTCGTTGGTATATCAAACAGATATTTAAGTAACTCTAATATGGATCTTTATAAAGTACTTATAGAGAACTAATGATAACATGCTTGCACATAAGAGATCATATTAGTAGGAGATCATAAAGTAATCTAATTTTGAGTTTGTTTGATGCTAATACGGTATAAGATCCACTTTAGGCTACATTTTCTGGTGGTCGAAAGTGTTATATTATGAATAAGTGCCAAGCAAATACTTTTAGCTTATTAACCATGACAATAGAAATAGTAGCACACTAAGGGGGGCATCCAATCATGAAATAAAAGGCTGCGAATTTTGTCACATGAAGTTTGTCATCACAGTTAGTTCGCAATAAAGTATTTAGTAGCAACAAGAATTTTTATATGTCAAGCATATTGACATAGAATTCTTAGTTGTTAAAGAAAGTGTTTTGTCTTGATAAAATTTATGAGAGTATATTATGATAGACTCCAAATAAAGATTCACCAGCTATATATTTAACACCCTGAAACTTTTAAGTGCTAGCTACTCATGTGGATGTTATATGGTTTTAGAATACATTGGTTCTGTGGGAGTCTATAATTATTGCTCTTTAATATTTTTAAGACACTTTGTTTTAAATAATTCAATTTTCTGCAGAATAAAGTTGATGACTTTGAATTAATTGTGAATTCACTTAGACCAAATTGTTAAATATAGCCCGAAGAGGAATAGCATAAAGTTGCACAACTAAGGTCTCTTGATATAATTACTTTCAAAAAATATATATAGCCCAAGTGGGAGATTGTAAGGAAATTTTTAATTTTCAATATAATCTAATTGTGGGAAATATAGTATTATGCATTAATTATATTAGTTATTCAATTATTTTATTAACTTAATTAAGTGGATCCAATTAAGGTTAAAAGTCCATGGGCTATAATAATATTGATATGAGCCAATTGAGTAGATACCCAATGCTACGTGACTAGGTGATTATGGATGGTCTAGTCAAGTAGTATATAAAGGCTCCCAGGTTATGGTCCCTAATACACTAAGCCGCACATAGTCCTCTCTTCTTCCCATCGAAAGAGATTACGACGGTCTTGAGGGAAATCAAGAGGCTTAGTTGAGTAAGGCCATTATACCTACTGATCTTAAGTTTGAATTTCGCACAAGAAGATCAATGGATCCAGGTATTCCTTTTCTTCAATAATTTGTATGATCTCGTTAAAGTTACTATTTTTACTTATTTTACAGATAATTTAATCTTCTGAATATTAATATTATGTATTAATAAGATATGATAATTTTAAAATTAAAATGTATTATAGAGACTACATGAGGGTGAAAATTTAATTAAAGTGTGTGAAAGAAAAAGTGTACGGAGACAAAAATAGTATTCCTTCCCTTCGCTTCTAATAGTATGATTTTTTTGGTGAATTAAATAATATTATCATTTAATGTGTAGTATATAATTTATTAGTGATATGTGTTGGTTCATATTTTAATTATATATTTTTTTATTATTGATGCATATCCAAAATAAAAGTAGTATATTTTGCTTTTCTAAATGGATGTCAATAAAAGTTATTAAAAATAATATTTTTTGTGATATTGGGTCGGGTTTTATATCGACATGATAGTGACACGACATGATAAGGGCAAATCTAAATACGAAACAATAAGAATTCATTACGTCACGAAACAAATACGAAAAATAACAGATTGACATGACACAATACGATAACAACACGATAAGAAAAAAATACTAATTAAAATTAATAATTTTTTAAGTAAATATATTTTAAAATTATTAATAAGTATTTTTATCATATATTTGCCTAATTTGAATATTTATATTTGGTTCTTAACAAGTTAATGAGTTCTAAACTAGTTAATGGATCATCTGTTAATATTAATCGTGTGCTTAACGGGTTGACACGAACCCGACATGAAATTTCCTGACACGAAATTTTTGTGTTTTTATTGGGTTGACACGATAACGATATGAACCCAATAAGACCAAACACTAACCCGCAATTATATATCGTGTTGTGTCGAGAATTGCCACCCCTAATTGATGCAATATATGTTAAAAAAGTAGTTATAGTTATAAATATTTTAAAAAAATATAATTAAAGACTCTTTAAATTTAATTTAATTAAGGGGAAAAAGTGTCATTGACAATTTTAAAGACAATAATAATATTACACACTTACATGTTGTAAGTGACATGAAATTTTAAAAAAAAATGTAAAAAGAAAAAAAAAAGGCAACTTGCTATCAATTACATTTTACACCCTAATATTATTATTAGATACATCCCTTAAAAGATTTTTACTACTATATACATAATTAGAATGTTCAATACCTTTAATAACCCTGTAATATGTAATTAGTGCAGCAAAATCAATTTGATAAAATATTTGCAGTTTGTTTCCTTCTTAAATTACTCCGTACAAATCGCAACACATTATAAACCCTAAACCCCAATATGATGAAATTCCCATTTCAAACCATTCAATCCTATTTCACAATCCTGTTCAATCCCCTTTCAAAATCCATTATCCCATTGTTCGACATTTCTTCACGATGGCTCAAAAATGCAAGGTATCCCTCATTGCCCGAGCTAATTTGTTGCACAACGATCATTTTGTCGAGTTGATTTATTACATCACGATCGTTGCCCCGTGCTGATGTGCTGCACCCCGAGGGTTGCGCCGTGATGTTTGCTGCACCATGGGAATCACTTATTCCACAAGGTTTGGTACTTTCTCTTCGTATTGGCTTCCTCCTGTTTTCCTTCGTAATCACATTCCTTAGATATTTTAATCAATTTCTGGAGGTTTCTGCCTTTAAAAAAAGATTTATTAGATTGTAAAGGGTTTTTTCAGTGCATATGGTTACAATGACATCTTGCACATGGTTTTGTGAATCTTAAGTTATATCGTAGCCGTGAACTCTAGAGTGCAGACATAAATGTGTGTGTGCAGTGTTTATATTGTGTAATCTGATATTTTGTGCAGTGAAATTGTGTCGTGCAACATGATCTTTCATCTACAGTGTTAAATACAATTCATTCGAGTTTAAGCCTTTCTTTTAATATGAACCTTAAAGTCTTGTGTCCTGGTGCATTAATTTCGTGTGCATCCTAAAGAGCTTATCTATTTATATTATGTGCGGCGTATGTGGGTGTTATGTGCAGCATAATTTTAAATTAAATTAAATTAAGTCAACCATAATATTTCAAGTGCAACGCAGATATTGTGCCTTTTATTGTAATGAGGTTATGTGTGAAGCGTAATCACTAGTGCAATGTACTCGTTCATGTGCAGTAGACCTACTATAAAATTCGTTTTAATGAGTATGTATGTGCAGCGTCATTGCATTTGTAATTCAAATTATGTGCAACGTAACTTGTCCTGTGCAGAGTAATTACTATGGCACTTGAATTTTACGTGAAGTCGTAACATTTTTGTACAGCCTTCATGTTAGTTCATTCATTATATTGTTGGTTCTATGACGCCAAGAAGAAAATTTTTTGTGGAAAAAAAATGAAGAAAATAATGGTCCAGGTTAATAGTGAATTAAAACACCTTGTTATCTGTTTTTATGGGATGTTGTTTATTTATTTATTTATTTATTATTCATGTGACCTAACCTATTCTTTATTTCTGCGATTTTAAAGGTGGAATATGTGGAGAAGAAAATCATTAAGAGCTTTGAAATTGAGTAGGCCAGACCACCCATTTATACGGTCTATATCCAAGAGAGTTGTGAATGTAGATTGCATTCAAGCGCCAAATCCTGTTGATTGTGGGGTGGTTGTTTGCATATTGAGAGCATGGTGAAGGGTGGACGAGTGAAGATTTGGGAACTTATAAAAACTACATCTACAAATTACAAGAAGAAGATGGTAGTTGTGGATCCAATTACAAATAGGATTGTTGGTTGACTTATATCCAATTATGATATTATTTATACAGTTTAATTTTTTATAGCTAGTTTAGTGAATCTTACGGTTGAATTTGGATTGTTATAAACATGTGAATATTACATATACTGTGATGCTAAATATTATATTGATATTGTACCGAATATTATATTGATGCTGGAGTTTATATAAAATCTCCTAAGATCTTGGCTTTTTTTTATGCTGGCATTATTTTGTATTGATTGTTGGATCTTGGATAAAATTTTACTATTTGTTTTTTTTTATGTTGGATGTTGGAGGGTAGTAAAATCTTATAACACAAATATTTATGTAAACCGGGTTTACATATATTAATATGTAAAACTTGTTACTCTTTAGTACATAAAAAATTACTCTTTAGACACATAAATTGTTGCTTTTCTAAATTAAAAAGTTATTCTTCAATTTTTTATAAACCCTGATTTATCGACAACTTTTTAGTACATGAAAAATTACTTTTTAGAGACATGAATTATTATTGTTCTGTATAAAAATTATTATTCTATAAAGAATAATTTTAAAAAATAGAGTTTACATGTACACCCAATTTATATGAGACATACTTATCTTATAATGTGTAGAATCTGGTGGGACTTTGAGATTATCTTAAGGTTGGATGTTAGAATTTATATGCTTCCATTTTTTTTTTGTTTTATGAAGTTGGTTATTGATGTTAGTCGTATGATTGAATTGTAGATTTAGAAATTTCTGTGCAGCCCGTATGATAAATGATGTTAAGTTAATTTTCGAAAAAATTATTAGATATATTAGGTAAGATCACATTTCTTATTTTAAATTATAATTAGGGGTATATTAGGTATATGAGTATATGATTTTGTATCTCATATTAATGTTTTATATTGAATGTAGTTAAGAATAATAAAGAATAGTTATGTGTATGTGCTAGAAATTAATCCAAAAATAATTATATTAATGTCATGAAGATTTGGATTGGCCCTTCAACAATTAATTTTCAGTAATTCTTTGCACACCTCTCATTGAAAAGGTCTAAAGTTCTCATGCAAGAATCTATACAATATGACAGATGAGATTAGTTAGATTTTATTAGATTTTTCCATTTATCCAATCAAATTCATACAATCATATTCTGAAATAAGTTTGATGATACCCAATATTGTCAAAAGCTGAGACCTAACGTTAAAAAATCTGAGCAACTCCTTATTTTTTCCAAAACCCAAAATTTATGATTCAGTTTGTTTGGTTTGTAACTTGATCATAACAAAATAAAATATTTACTCATTCTATTTAAGAAAATAAAAAATTAATTTCCAAATTAAAAAATATATAAATATTTATTTTATTTATTTCATGCCATTAACAAAAAAAATAGAAAAAAAAAAAGCAACAAACTGTATCCTCTTCACTTCCACCTTAGGAACCGTCATAATCAGCACTCCATTCTCCATACTCGCTTTGATCTCATCTGCCTTCACATTCTCTAGCATCTTGAACTGCCAGAGGAATTTTTCGGAGCTCTTTTCCTTACAGTACCATATATCGTTCTTCTCCTTTTTTCGGCTGATCTGGAGGACGTTGCCTTCCTCCACCTCTACCTTCACCTCCTCCTTCTTCTGCCCTGATACGTCTGCTTTGAACATGTAACATCCCACCAATTCAACATGCTTATTTTATTGTGGCCAATTCTTGAAGGCCCAAAACAAGTTCATCCCCATGTTTAGCCCATTTCTTTCTAACCGCGTGAATGAGAATGAGAGAAAATCAGATTTGAAACTTTTCTTCATAAAAAGATCTTCTCAAATTCTTTTCTGGAGTAAAGATCATTTTCCAACCAAACACCCTAAATTAACTTCTATAATTAAGGGAAGTTTGCCAAATCCTACTAAAAAATATCTATAAGGGTTTTGTACAGCCCACAGTATACATATATTCTAACATGCTTTATTTTATTTTTTCTAAAAATTGTTTCATGCGGTTGCAATTAAGAGAGAGGGTAACAATTTTTCTCCCCTCATTCTTTTCTACTTTTTATCGTTGAAACCCTAACCCTAATTCTTTTCATCTACAACTCCTATATGTTTTGGATTTAAGATCAATAAATTAAGTTTTATGATCGTAGTACCACATATTAGTAACGTTTAGTCGTGTAATTGTAGGCTTTGGAGAAGAGTCAGAGTGTGACGTGTAGTATTCGCGTTCAAACTTTCCCGAGGTTAAGGTGGGGATTTCTCATCTTATATTTGTTAATTGATTCATATGTGATTGTTTATGTTATAAGTGAATTATTATCATGTTATGATTTTTATTTGAAGTATGTGAATTGATTTATGCAATACGGGTATTGAACCGTAATTGGGCTCTACCGATGTCACGGGTAACGAATCGCGATGTCATATCTCTTTTGTCATGAATTATGGACCAAAAGGTGACTTATTAATATTTCAGGAATATAATTGTAAGTGTTTTAAATTTTCGTATATGAAATATTGATTTATATGAGTATGAGTTATTTTCACTGAGCTGTGGTTGCTCATCCCTACTTTTACCTCCTTTCAGTTTAAGCGTGGCGATAGCTTATGAGTAGGGACACGATGGCAAGAAGACTTAATAAATATTTTAATAAATTACATCTTATGAGGATGCGTACTTTGATGTTTATATTTTCTTATTTTACTTATGAGCATGAGGAGAATCAATGGGATTTTGTTTTACTTACATGTTTGATGCAGAAGTTTTGCATACGTTGAAAGTTGTCTTGAATTAATTTGTTAGGTGGACGTATTTGACAATTGCAAAGTCTCGACCATATGTTGCGAGATGTTTACACTTGGAATTATAATTGTTGGTCCTTGATTGTTCATGCTTTGTTTCAAATTGGTGGTTTACTGTATATTACTTATATAGAAGTCTTTAGTTGTGAAACCCACTTTCTTGTTTTAGTTGCATTAGATTCATGATTTTGTTTCCTTTAATAATAATGAAAATAAATGTTCTCAATTGTGGGGAGTAAAAAATAATTAACAGCCATTTTCTAATAAACATTGTGCTTTTAATTACTTATATTGTATTAAAGTTTTCGTTTCCTGGTTGACAGGTCACTATAATAAAATATATTTACTTATTTTATTTAATTTCTTAAAAATCAAAATAAAATTCGTAGTTAAGAATTTTGTGGTGTGACAAGTTGGTAACATAGCAGGTATGAGGTTCTACATACTTGTTCAAATTTTTATTAAATTCCGCTTATACATGATTTAAATGATTTACATGAAATGATTTCATAATTGAATAAAATTTTAATAGAATGTGAAATCTCTTGCTACACATCCACCGAGTACGACGCCCGCTACAAGCAAGGTATGAAAGTATTAATTATTAAAGCTGATTACATGTGATTTTAAAATGCAAGTTTATGTTATATGAATTTTATGGTATATGTTGGGTTTAAGAATTATTATGCAAAATGGTTCTTTCCTTTCAATATGATAAGTAGAAGTTTTTGCGTTAGATGAACGGCCTACAGTTACAGCAAACTTACAAGGACTATCAGCGAATTACACACAACGACTTACCTACCCACATCGCTTACATGGTGCAATTGTGTAGGAAAGTTAAGAACATTGGTGAAGGGATCACCGACTATTGAGCCTGCTTAAGTTAATCGATACGCAACCATGGGTTTGGAATGATATAGCTAACCCGATCTTTTTGAGTGGCTTGTGTCACACTGTCGACTCGCCGGTCCTAATAACATGTTATATGCGATTTACTTTATATTTGTTCGATATGGTAGTCCGTTTGGAACCGTCCAATGGGCCTTTGACTCAATACAGAGAGGCACTGCGAGAGGGATACTACGCAGTACCTACACCTGCACTCAATGATGAGAATTCTGAGAAAGATCCTGAAGAAGATCTGGAATAAGATGATGAATAAATGAATTGTGCTAGCGATAGTTACAAGATTTTACTTTTAAAAAAAACTATAAATAGAATCATGTATGTTAGGGACATGGCTTTCAATTTCATTATTTAGCATCTATTTTGATAGTTGCAATTTGAAACAATTGTTCATTTAATGATGAATAAATTTTATTATTTTGAAATATGTGCCTCTGTCATGTAATTGTTACTCGAGCAATGTTATGTTATGTATTATTATTATTATTCATTAATTCTAGCAAGTACTAAAATTACTTATGTTGGCAATTGAAGGATGCCTTCAAGGAGAGATAACACTATCGAACAACTGTTGGATGCTCTCGAAAATCATAGGGCAAACCCAGATGCTCATGCTAGAGTGGTGCAAGAGTTTCGGGCACACACTCTATCATACTTCAAAGGGCGTGAAGGACCAGAATATGTTTAGGAATGGCTGAGATCACTAGAAAGAACATTCCGTATCATGAGGTGTCCTGACGAACAACGGGTGCTCTACGCATCCTACCAACTAGCTGAGGATGCAGACTACTGGTGGGAGGCATACAGGACAATGAGAACAAATGAGAATAGGGAGGATATCACTTATGGGGAATTCAAAGCACTTGTGATGGGGAACTACTATTCTTAGATGTACCGAGCTAGGATGGAGAATGAGTTCTACAACCTCAAGCAAGGAGACATGTCCGTGATAGACTATGAGCGACAGTTCAACCAACTATGCCGATCAGCTCCGCAGCTAGTCGATACTGAAGAGAAGCGAGCCATGAAGTTTCTGGATAGGTTGCATCAGGACATACAGAACGCTATGACTTTCCTACCTAACATGAGTTATGCTGACACCTTCATGAGGGCTTAGAAGGTTGAAGCCTTCCTAGAGAAAGGACAAGCAAACAACTAGTCAGTGAAGAACCCGAACAAGAGGAAGTGGGAAAACTCCAGCCATGGGAGGAACAACAACAATAGGCAGGCATGGTCAAACAATAACCCACCTGCAAACGCGTAAAAACCAAAGCCTCTCTGTTCACAGTGTAGAAAGTATTATTGGCGTTCGATCATTTAGTTAACGTGAACGGTTAGGGTTCCATACGTTTCTAATCCAGCGGAAGCAAGAAATCAAAGAAATGGATTACCTTTCACCAGGGTATGTTGAAGAAGATGTATTCTTACCGGCAACCAACGCATCCTCACCATTTTGGGCATAACTCCCTCGTCAGATCTCCGATTTGAGTGATCTAGGCGACAAAATGATTCTCTCTTCCGTAGCTTTCCGTCAGTATATCACATATTGAATTCTAAATTCTATACGATTTTATAAAAATCATGTAATTTGGTGGACAGCAGCAAACGATCTCTTAATCTTCTGTTGTATTCTCAAGTCCAATCTCGACGTCGTGAGGGCGACGATCTTTGAGATCTTCTCAATCTGTTGTTCTCTCACCCTCCTCATAGTGTTAGGCATTATTAATCAGCTGATTAGGGTTTCCGAGCAGCTGAGATGACTTATATATGGGCTACAGCAGGGACCAGGAGGAGAAATTAGAGTTGGGCCTCTATTGGGCTTAAGTATCCAAGCTTAACTCAAAGCTTATACTTAAATCCAATAATAATAATATATACCACTAAAATATTATTACTGCACTACCGTTCTAATCTCATAATTACGTTATGGGCTCCTTCTTATTATAAGCCCTACAGTCTCCCCATGTTTAAGATATACAATGCCCATTAATTAATTTAGTTACTGACAACTCTATTAATTAATATCTCATTCGAGAGTAGTACCACTCAATCTCATTATCATGTCGAAATAAATCCACCTGCAGGGTTTGCATGATAATCCTTTTAATAAAAGTGATATTTGTCAAATAAAAAGTGATAATTTTTTAATTTAAATTATTTTATTAACAATTTGTGAAATAAATAAAAAGTGACAATAATTTTTAATAAAAAATTACTATATGATTAATAAAAAAGTGATCACCGTTCAATTAATAATTTCAACCTATAACGGATACGGATTCCTTCTACAATCAACAGCACACTATAGAGACAATATTATTTCCCAACTCACCGAGTTTGCTGATTTAATTACATGTAAATCTCACTCATTGATGAATCAAAAAAATAGATATTGCCCTACGTGTCGAGGTTATTGTATAGGAATTAAGAGCACGAACATCCATAATAACAGAGATCAAGTTCTCCTATATAGTCAGTATAAATCGAACGATCTCAAGCGGTCCTGCTCAATACACACGAAGTGCACTAATGTGATTCTATAGTCAAGACAAACTAATGTCAAATCACACTACAACAATCCCGATAGAGACTCTCGTCTATCTCGGTTGTGAGCGTCTGTTTATACTTTATAAGAAAACCGATAATATAATCTTTCGCGTGTTGTCGCACAACATATTATCTACAGTATAAAGTAAGTGGACTATTGCATCGTACATATAAATAAATTATAAGACGCAATCATTTGATCATATGATTCTCATTTCAAATAAAATAACATTGTTCGTACAAAAAGCTAGACTTTTAGTATACAATCCAACAATCTCTCACTTATACTAAAAGACTATGATGTCATGTCTACTGCCATACATCTGATTTCCACTCCTATTACACGATCATCAAAAGATCTCGCCTTAAGGTCCTTGTAAATGGATTTACAAGGTTATCAACCGATGCAATCTAGGTGATAACAATCTTTCCCTCGTCATACGATTTCCCATAACAGGTGGTACTTGCGCTCCATGTGTTTAATTGCCTTATGGGCTCGTGGTTCCTTCAAGTTTGCAACTGCACCACTATTCTCACAATAAATTTTGATAACCTTGGGCAAACTTAGAAACACTTCGAAGTCCATCATGAAGTTTCTAGAGTCGTAAATACTTTGGCTGCCTCATAGGCTCCAATTTATCATCTTTTCATGATGGAGTTCGGAGTCTGAAATATATTTCTGTATAACACTCCTCCACATTATGGCTCTACTTCCTAAAATTAAACACATAACCTTTGAGATGGATTTACTACCGTCCCTACTTGATTTGAAAAATCTGAATCTACGTAACTCATAAAAAGCAGTGAATCTGTCCAGTAAGTCCATATATAATTTCTAGTCCTTTTTAGGTACATAATATATGTCTTATTACAGTTCAACATTCTTATTTTGGGTTACCTCACTGACCATGCCATTGGCAAAACAGATATCCATTCTCGTGCATAGCATTCCTTATATTAAGCTTCCTTATTCGCCGAACCATAAGGAACTGCCTTGATCACCTTTATCTTCTTTTATGTCCTAAGACACATTTTCTTAGATAAAGTCACATGCTAATGTTGGCGCTTGATCATTTGGTTAACGTGACCCGTTAGGGTTCCATGTATTTCTAACAAGCAGCGGAAGCAAGTAAACATGAAACGCATTACCTTTCACCAAGGGTTGATGTAGAGGTTGAATTCTCGCTGGCAGTCTGCGCAGTCTCACGAGAATAGCCATAAGTTCCTCTTCTGATGTCGGAATTAAGTGATCTTTGTGCTCAGATGATCCTCTCATCGACGGCTTTCCATCAGTATATAATACATCAAAATCGAAGAACTGTACGATTTTATATGAATTTTGGAACATGACGAACTGCAGCAGCAAACGACCTTCCGGTCTTCTGCTGTATGTCCCAAGTCCGATCTCGACGTCGTGTGGGCGACGATCTACGAGACCTACTCAATCTGCTGTTCACTCTCTCTCTCGTATGTTAGGCGCAGAGTTAGGTTTAGAACAAATTGAGGTGACTTATATACATGGGCTACAGCAGGGACCAGGAGGAGAAATTGGGTTGGGCCTCCATTGGGCTTAAGTATCCAAGCTTAGCCCAAAGCTTATACTTAAGTCCAATAATAATAATATATTCCACTAAAATATTATTACTGCACTACCGTACCAATCCCAAAATTACATTTTGGGCTCCTTCTTATTATGAGCCCGTTAGTCTCCCCATGTTTAAGATATACAATGTCCATTAATTAATTTAAGTTACTGACAACTCAATTAATTAATATCTCATCCAAGAGTAGTACCAGTCAACCTCATTATCATGCCGGAATAAATTCCACCTGCAGGGTTTACATGATAATCCTTATGAGCTCCTCAAGGGGACATCATCAACCTATGATGGACACGGATTCCTTCTACAATCAACAGCACACCATAGAGACAGCACTACTTCCCAACTCATCGAGTTTGTTGATTTAATTACATGTAAATCTCACCCATTGATGAATCAAAAAAATACATACTGCTCTACGTGTCGAGGTTATTGTATAGGGATTAAGAGCACGAACTTCCATAATAACTGAGATCAAGTTCTCCTATAAGTCAGTATAAGTCGAACGATCTCAAGCGGTCCTGCTCAATACACACAAGTGCACTAATGTGATTCTATAGCCAAGACAAGCTAATACCAAACCACACTACAACCATCCCGATAGAGAGTCCCCGTCTATCTCAGTTATGAGCATCTGTTTATACTTTATAAGGAAACCGATAATATGATCTTCTGCGTGTTGTCGCACAACATATTATCTACAATATAAAGTAAGTGAACTATTGCATCGAACATATAAATAAATTATAAGATGCAATCATTTGATCATATGATTCTCATTTCAAATTAATTGTTATAATATTGTTCATACAAAAATCTAGACTTTTAGTATACAATCCAACAATCTCCCACTTATACTAAAAGACTATGCTGTCATGTCTTCTGCCATACATCTGATTCCCACTCCCACTACACGACCATTAAAAGCTCTCGCCTGAATGTCCTTGTAAATGGATTTACTAGGTCATCATCCGATGCAATCTAGGCAACAACAACCTTCCCCTCATCATACGATTTCTCGTAACAGGTGGTACTTGCGCTCCATGTGTTTAATTGCCTTATGGACTTGTGATTCCTTCAAGTTTGCAACTGCACCAATATCATCAATATAAATTGTGATAACCTTGGGCAAACTTAGAATCACATCAAAGTCCATCATGAAGTTTCTAGAGCCATACAGATACATTGGTTGCCTCATAGGCTCCAATTTATCATCTTTCCATATGGAGTCCGAAGTCTGAAATACATTTCTATATAACACTCCTCCACATTATGACTCAACTTCCTAAAATTAAACACATAACCTTGAGGTGGATTTACTGCCGTCCAATCTGACTAAAAAATCTGAATCTACGTAATCCACAAGAAGCAGTGAATCTGTCCAGTAAGCTTACATATAATTTCCAGTCCTTCTCAGGCACTTCATATATGTCTTACCACAGCTCATCATTCTTGTTCCAGGTTACGTTGATACCCACTGTTCATGCATTTAGCAAAACAGATATCCATACTCATGTATAGCATTCCTTAGATTAGGCTTCCTCATTTATCGAAGCATAAGGAACTGCTTTTATCTCCTTTATCTTCCTTTTGTGTCTCAAGACACATTTCCTTAGATAAAGTCACATGCTAAAACGAGTAAGGATTGTATCATTTCATGAAGCTTGAGATAAGCATAACATCCTTTCTTGTGATCCGTATTACCGTGATCAAAAGGATATTTTTGCTCCTCTTAAGTCCTTCATCTTATACCGCTTTATTAACCATACCCCATACGCCCGATAATACTCTTTCATTGTCTCCAATGAGCAAGATAATATCTATGTATAGTACAAGTAATACCACCACGTTTCCATCACTCTTTTCAATACACAAGACCCATCCGATCATTGATTAGATCCATGTCACTGGATTACCTCATCAAAACGGATGTTTCATGATCTTGAAGCTTGTTTTAGTCCATTAATGGACACTTTTAAGCTCACTATCACAATGCTCTTAGCTCTTTGCAATGAATCACTCTGGTTGCTTCACATAGATGTTTCCCTTAAGACTTCCAATCAGGAAAGCTATCTCGACATCTATTTGCTATCCCTCATATTTCATATGAGTAGCAACAGATAAAAGAGTCCGGATCAACATAAGCATAGCTACTGGCGAACAGGTTTTCTCATAATCGAACCCTTTCTTTCTGAGTATACCTTTTCCCAACAAGCTTTACTTATAAGGTTTTCACCTTACCGTATGATCCTCTTTTATTTTGTATGACCACTTCCAATGGTTTTCACACCATCCGTGGTTCTACAATCATCCAGATCTTATTTAGAATCTATTGATTCTATTTCAACATTTATTGCAATTTGTTAAGATTTAGGCATTTCTAACTTGTAGTGCTTCATCGTATCCGTGGGTTAACTCCATGTTTACTAGGGACCAAGCCTCACGACTCTCCCAAAACATATATCTATCAGGTGTTAGAACAACCTTCCCACTACGAGAAGACACTACACGCAATTGTATATCAGATGTGACACGCGTCGCAGTTTACCTTGTGGTATATCCTCTTGTACACTTGGTACTAATACTTCGTGTTTTCCTCTCACTTCCTTTAGAACAACTTATACATGGGTATTTGATTTATTACATAGTCCTTTTCCAAAAATCTAGTGTTTATGTTAACAATCACTCTTCGATCTTGTGGACTAAATAAATCATCCTTCATTTTTCTAGGATATCCCACAAACAGATAAACATTCTTACGAATTACTGTTCCTAGGGCATATCCATAAAATGAATTTAGTAATTCCAAATAATTCATCATCTATCTAATCACTACCATAAGAGTGCTATTCCTTCTATTCGTCACACCATTAAGGTGGGAAATTCATTTCCGAAGGTACCTTTCTCTTACTAGATTAGAAGACTCATTATTAATTACTATTTGTCGCATCCAGGGAATAAACATGATTTAAGAGTGTACAAATTGTTCACCAACGTACCATAACAGATTACAACTCTATCATTCATTTTAATGACCATGTCATTTAAATGAAATGGAGTATCCATCTATTAATGCATAGAAACCGAAATCAAATTCTTTCTATGAAAATGTACGTAAAGACAATTTCATAAAATCAAACGTTTATTCATATCGTAAGATAAATAAACAACTCCCACTGCAATAGCCACTACTCTTGTAGTTTTACCCATGTCATAACAATCTTATCCTCACTTAGTAATAAACATTTAGTGATTCCAGTATCTACACACTTCGTGTCAGTAAATGCCATCACTAATCATGTTTTAAACAACTAGTGAATAAGATATAAAACTTGTTCACATTATGATGAAAATGGCTTTCCTTTGCCACATGTTTTGCCAGAAGTTTTCCACCATATACATCCTATTGTAATTCAGGTGGAACTTACTCAAAAACATCTAGGCAATTCACAAATAATTAAATTGATCTAGGTTTCCCTTCAATTTATACTCCATGCTTTCCCAATTCATTCATCAAATTAAATCATGATCTTCTGCCTTTTAACTTACTCAAGTATCCGAAGAGTTACATGAGACCATCATATTTCTATGAACCTCTCATCTCTTCACTAGAGACTTTAATAGGCATCATGAGACGTCCATTGTGAGAACACACATGTATTTTCTTAAGCAGTAAAATTCAAAACCAAGATTCTTTTCTAATCATCTAATTTTGGACCAGTAAATATAATTTCTTTTAGTCAACAATAAGCGAGATAAAACCATTTGAAATTACAGAGAATCATAAATAAATACACCGATCAAATCTTCGAATTTTATCCTTTTATATTGATTCCCTCAAAATAATATAAAATTAAAATTCACCGACATCTCAAGCACCGTGAGTCTGCAAGCCACGATAGTGTGGACGTTTACAAACCCGAACATTTACAAGAGAAGGTTTTACCCATTAATTTCATTTGTCAACCTAACCTCATGACAAAATAATTAATAGTCGGTTCCTCTTTAGCCATGCAAATAAAAGCAGTGACTCCGATGGGGAGGATACTTATTATTCACATCTAAGTGTACACCATTATTTGACCCCAAGTCCGCGGCCCAAGCTTATGTGCCTTACAGATGGAGAAGTACACACGCGCTCGGATAACTTCCTACAGTCATCAATTATAAGTCTGTACAGTGATCCGCACATGAACTCATCCGATAGGGAGGAAGGTCTAAGCCAACGCGCAAGTTCATGTGCATCACATTACAAACATAATTTTAAAGAAGCCTGTTCCAGCAATATCCATGAATAAACTCATCCGATGGGGAGGAAGGCTCTAATGCCGACGCGCAAGTTTATTCACATTGCTAACAAACCAATAATGGAGGCCGCGGGAATTAATTACCAATCCCCTCTCCCACTTAGTTATTTAAAACTGAGGGTTTTTACGTGCATATAATATTCATAAAATAAAATACGCAATTCTAGCATGCTCCTATCACGGCACATGAGGCAGTAAATCCCAGAGAGTCATGCATACATATATAACAATAATTAATAATTAAATCAATCATTAACAGTTATATATCAGCGAATTCGATTGTTCGCCATCAGGCACGAATATCAGCAAAGACTTCCACACTATCAAAATTTTGAAATTTCCAGATTGTCCAATTTTCGAAACCATCGATATCGACCGTCGATGTCGTCCAAATTATCAAAATCATCGATATCGATTAGATTATCAAATATTCGAAAAATATCAAGATTATCAACATTCCAAAACTATCGATATCGATCGTCGATATCGTCTAGATTATCGAAATCATCGATATCGACGAGCAACCATATACAACAATAATAGATAATTAAATCAATTATGTCAGTTATATATTAGGAATTAATTCAATATCCATATATAACAATAATAGACAATTAATTATAGCAGTTATATATTAGGACTTAATTCGACATCCATATATGACAATAATAGATTATTAAATCAATTATAGCAGTCATATATTAGGAATTAATTCGACATCCATATATAACAATAATATACAATCTATTATGGCAGTTATATAATAGGAATTAGTTTTCCTAAAATTGGATGTCTTATCCAACACTCTAGCAATACATGCATATAATATACCAAATATAATACGCAATCTAGCATGCTTCTATAAAAGACAATAAATCATAGAGATCAGGCATCCATATATATATAACAATAATAGACAATTAAATCAATTATGACAGTTATATATATTAGGAATAAAAACGCCTCTAAATTTTAGATGCCTTACGCAACAAGCAGGATTGCTTGTGCCCCAAGACGTCCATCGCCATATCCCACCGCCAATCGTGTCAGGGAGCGCTCCAAGTGCCTTGACGAGCGCCCCTCGCCCGGACTGTCGCTCGTCCAAGGGCCTACTTGCATGAAACCAAGTTCAGCCCAACGCGCAACACCAAACTACACCAACTGTCGTTCGTAGTTCGAAACTGCAAAACTCTCAGAATCCAATCTCCACCGTCCTGAATCTATTACTGTAAGTCCTGAACATGCTGTCCAAATTACAGGTCGATCCAACGGTTATTTTGTGAGAAACGGCTCTTTTCCCTCGACTGCGCAAAACAGAATCGCCCAAAGATCTGCTTCTGTTTTCAGCGTAATCCCAGCAATAACAAGCTCCAAATTCGATCTCCACCGTTCAGAATTTACATACACAAGGTATAAACGTTCGGACCAAATTACAGCCCGATCCAACGGATAGTTTGATAGAAACGGCTCTTTTCCCCCGACTGCGCAAAACAGAATCGCCCAAATATCTGCTTCTGTTTTCAGCGTAATCCCAGCAAGAAAAAGCTCCAAATTCGATCTCCACAGTTCAGAATGTACATCCATAAGGTCTGAACGTGCTGACCAAATTACAGCTCGATCTCACGGTTAGTTTGTGAGAAACGGCTCTTTTCCCTCGACTGCGCAAAACAGAATCGCCCAAAAATCTGCTTCTGTTTTCAGCGTAATCCTAGCACGAAAAAGCTCCAAATTCGATCTCCACCGTTCAGAATGTACATCCACAAGATCTGAACGTGGTGACCAAATTACAGCTCAATCCGACCGTTGAAACTCTAGTTATTGCCTCTGCAATATCACTGCGCTGGATTTTCTCTCAAAAACGTGATTCAATTTTTGCCCTCTTTTTCTTCCTTGCATGTGAAATTGACGAACAGTTTTCGTCGAATCCTCTCACACACAACCATGGACGAATAGATATGATACAGGGTATATATCACATAGGGATATTCATGGTTTGCGCAATAAAACCAAAACCCTAAACATGTGATCCTAATTCCGAAAAATTAATCACATAAACCCTAGCCTAACGTGTCACGCTTCACCACGAAACCGAAGCTCTGATACCAATTGTTGGCGCTCGATCATTTGGTTAACGTGACCCGTTAGGGTTCCATGTATTTCTAACAAGCAGCGGAAGCAAGTAAACATGAAACGCAATACCTTTCACCAAGGGTTGATGTAGAGGTTGAATTCTCGCTGGCAGTCTGCGCAGTCCCACGAGAATAGCCATAAGTTCCTCTTCTGATGTCAGAATTAAGTGATCTTTATGCTCAGACGATCATCTCTTCGACGGCTTTCCATCAGTATATAATACATCAAAATCGAAGAACTGTACGATTTTATATGAATTTTGGAACATGACGAACTGCAGCAGCAAACGACCTTCCGGTCTTCTGCTGTATGTCCCAAGTCCGATCTCGACGTCGTGTGGGCGACGATCTACGAGACCTACTCAATCTGCTGTTCACTCTCTCTCTCGTATGTTAGGCGCAGAGTTAGGTTTAGAACAAACTGAGGTGACTTATATACATGGGCTACAGCAGGGACCAGGAGGAGAAATTGGGTTGGGCCTCCATTGGGCTTAAGTATCCAAGCTTAGCCCAAAGCTTATACTTAAGTCCAATAATAATAATATATTCCACTAAAATATTATTACTGCACTACCGTACCAATCCCAAAATTACATTTTGGGCTCCTTCTTATTATGAGCCCGTTAGTCTCCCCATGTTTAAGATATACAATGTCCATTAATTAATTTAAGTTACTGACAACTCAATTAATTAATATCTCATCCAAGAGTAGTACCACTCAACCTCATTATCATGCCGGAATAAATTCCACCTGCAGGGTTTACATGATAATCCTTATGAGCTCCTCAAGGGGACATCATCAACCTATGACGGACACGGATTCCTTCTGCAATCAACAGCACACCATAGAGACAGCACTACTTCCCAACTCATCGAGTTTGTTGATTTAATTACATGTAAATCTCACCCATTGATGAATCAAAGAAATACATACTGCCCTACGTGTCGAGGTTATTGTATAGGGATTAAGAGCACGAACTTCCATAATAACTGAGATCAAGTTCTCCTATAAGTCAGTATAAGTCGAACGATCTCAAGCGGTCCTGCTCAATACACACAAGTGCACTAATGTGATTCTATAGCCAAGACAAGCTAATACCAAACCACACTACAACCATCCCGATAGAGAGTCCCCGTCTATCTCAGTTGTGAGCATCTGTTTATACTTTATAAGGAAACCGATAATATGATCTTCCGCGTGTTGTCGCACAACATATTATCTACAATATAAAGTAAGTGGACTATTGCATCGAACATATAAATAAATTATAAGATGCAATCATTTGATCATATGATTCTCATTTCAAATTAATTGTTATAATATTGTTCATACAAAAATCTAGACTTTTAGTATACAATCCAACAGCTAAAATAAGTAGGCACTGTATCATTTCATGAAGCTTGAGACAAGCATAACATCCTTTCTTATGATCCGTATTACCATGATCAAAAGAATATATTCATTTCTCTCAAGTTCTTTATTTCATACTACTTTATCAACCATACCCATACGCCCGACAATACTCTTTCATTGTCTCCGATGAGCAATATATCATCTACGTACAGTACAAGAAATACCACCACGTTTTTGTCACTCTTTTCAATACACAAGACACATTCGCTCATTGAATAAATCTATATGCCTGGATTTCTTCATCAAAATGGATGTTTCATGATCTTGAAGCTTGCTTTAGTCCATCGATGGACACCTTTAAGCTTACATACAAAATACTCTTAGCCCTTTACAATGAATCATTCTGGTTGCTTCACATAGATGTTTTCCTCAAGACTTCCAATCAGGAAAGCTGTCTTGACATCTATTTGCTATTCTTCATATTTCATTTGAGCAGCAACAGATAAAAGAGTCTGGATCGATATAGGCATAGTTACTGGTGAATAAGTTTTCTCATAATAAAACTCTTTCTTTCTGAGTATACTTTTCGCCACAAGCTTTGCTTTCAAGGTTTTCACCTTATCGTATAATCCTCTTTTATTTTGTATGACCACTTCCAATGGCTTTTACACCATTTACTAATCCTACAAGCTCCCAAATTTGATTTAAAATCCATAGATTCTATTTTAAAATTCATTGCAACTTGCTAAGATATCACATTTTTATCTTGTAGTACTTCGTCGCATCCGTGTGTCAATTCCATGTTTACTAGGGACCAAGTCTCACGACTCTCCCAAAACATAAATGTATCCGGTTGTAGAACAACCCTCCCACTACGACAAGGCACTACAGGAAATTGTGTTTCAGATGTGACACGCGATGCCGTTTACCTTGTGGTATATACTCTTGTACACTTGGTACTATACTTTGTGTTTTCCCTCTCACTTCCTTTAGAACAACTTATACATGGGTATGTGATTTATTACATAGTCATTTTCTAAAAAACTAGTATTTGTGTTAACAATCACCCTTCGATCTTTGGACTAAATAAATCACCCTTCATTTTTCTAGGATATCCCACAAACAGACAAACATTCATATAAAATACTGTTTCTAGGGCATGCCAATAAAATGAAGTTAGTAATTTCAAATATTTCATCATCTATCTAATCATTTCCATAAGAGTCTTTCTCTTATTATGATTAGAAGACGCATTATTAATTACTACTTGCTGCATCATGAGAAAACCAAGATTTAAGAGTTTCCAAATTGTCACAACGTACAACAACAGATTATAGCTAAATTCTTCATTACTATGACCATATTATTTAAGTAAAATGGAGTAACCATCCATAAATGAATAGAAACTGAAATGAAATTCTTTCTATAAATATATACGTAAAGACAATTTATCAAAATCAAACGTTTATTCCTATCCTTAGATAAATAAACAACTCCCACTACAACAGCCACTACTCTTGTAGTTTTACCCATGTCCATAATAATCCCATCATCACTTAATTGCAGGCTTTTAGTGATTCTGGTATCTACACACAACGTGTCAATAGATGTCATCCCTAATCATGCTTCAACAACTAGTGAATGAGATACTAACCTTGTTCACATCTTGATGAAATTGGCTTTCCTTCGCCACATGTTTTGTCAGAAGTTCCCCACCATATATAACCTTTCGTATTTCAGGTAGAACTTGTTTAAAACATCCAGGAAAATTATGGAGAATAAACTGATCTAGGTTTCCCCTTCAATTTCTACTCAAGGCATTCTTAATTCATTCATCAACTTATCCATGACCTCTTGTCTTTCTAACTTACTCAAGTATCTGAAGAGTCGCATGAAACCATCATATTTCTATGAACCTCTCACCTCTCCACTAGAGACTTTAATAGGCATCATGGGGCATCCTTAGTGAGAACACATATATATTCCTAAGCAGTAAGTCAAAACCAAGATTATTTTTTAATCATCTAATTTTGGACAAGTAAATATGTTTCTTTTAGTAAACAATAAGCGAGATAAAACTATTTGAAAATTCAGAGAATCACATAAATTAATACACCGATCAAATCTTCGAATTTATCCATTTATATTGATTTCCTCAAAATAATATAAAAATAAAATTCACCGACATCTCAAGCACCGTGAATCTGCATGCCACGATAGTGTGGACGTACATAAACTCGAACATTTACAAGAGAAGGTTTTACCCATTAATTTCATTTGTCAATCTAACCTCATGACAAAATAATTAATAATCGGTTCCTTTTTAGCCATGCAAATAAAAGCAGCGGCTCCGATGGGGAGGATACTTATTATTTGCACCTAAGTGTACACCATTATTTGATCCCAAGTCCGCGGCCCAAGCTTATGTGCCTTACAGATGGAGAAGTACATACGCGTTCGGATAACTTTCTATAATCATAAATTATAAGTTTGTACAGTGATCCGCAAATAAACTCATCCGATGGGGAGGAAGGTCTATGCCAACACGCAAGTTCATGTACATCACATTACAAACAATAATTACTTAATGAAATCTATACCAGTTATCCGTGAATAAGCTCATCCGATGGGGAGGTAGGTCTATGCCACACGCAAGTTTACTCACATCACTTACAAACCAATAATGGAGGCCGCGAGAATTATTTACCAGTCCCCACTCCCACTTAGTTATTTAACATCGAGAGTTTTTACATGCATATAATATTCAAGAATAAAATAGCAATCCTAGCATGCTCCTATTATGCCAATTAAGGCAGTAAATCACAGAGAACCATGCAAACATATATAACAATAATCAGATAATTAAATCAAATTATGAATAGTTATATATCAGCGAATTCGAATGTTCGCCACCAAGCACGAATGTTGGCAAAGACCACCAGATTATTAAATTTTCGAAAATATCCAGATTATCAAATTTTCGAAGCCATCGATATCGACCATCGATATCGTCCAGATTATCAAAATCATCAATATCGACCAGATTATTAGATTTTTAAAATTTTCCAAATTATCAAATTTTCGAAACTATCGATATCGTCCAGATTATTAAAATTATCGATATCAACATGCAACCATATATAACAGTAATTGACAATTAAATTAATTATGGCAGTTATATATTAGGAATTAATTCGACATCCATATATAACAATAATAGGCAATCTATTATGGCAGTTATATATTAGGAATTAATTTGCTAAAAATGGGATGTCTTGTCCAACACTTCAGCGATACATGCATATAATATATCAAATAAAATATGCAACCTAGCATGCTTCTATTTAATGCGGTAAATCAAATAGAACATGCATATATATATATAACAATAAAAGATAATTAAATCAATTAATACAGTTATATATCACGAAATAAAACGCAGAAAACGTGCCCAGTTGCCCGACGAAAAGCATCTCCACAACTCCTCCATCGTGTGCTTTTCCAAGCGCCCCACACCAGTCACACGACCGGATCTGTGCGTCAGAATTTCCGCGCACTGGGCCCGCCGCGTGCCATGCCTTCCGCGCATTGCGCCCGCCGTGCGTCGGTTGGCACAATTCGTGCGCCAGTATCCAGCAATCTGCATGCCACCGTGCGTCAATCCTCCCGCATCCTCGCATGTTAGAACCGAGCTTCATGCTCCTCATCGTGCACCCATAGCCTACTCGCGAACTGCTCGAAACGAGATTTACATCATGTGCGACAATATGCGTCCAGTGCACCAAGCTGCTCATCACCTTGCGATGAGTTTTCTCGATAAATACTTGCCACCATGCGCCAAGCCGTGTGAGCCTCTGTGCGCCTGCACACTCCACACGCCCGGCACCTACTTGTCTCCACACACGGCAGCGGAGCCACACGCTCGTCTTGCACTCGGTGATGTGCCTTCCAATGTGTGCACAAGCCCTTCCTCGTACGTCCACCGTGCAGCCAACGCCTGACAGAAAATGTGCAATCACACGGTCTTCAGTTGCCAGCGAGTCCCAACACACGAATAGCTACACACCATCGTGTGCACCAATGAGTGCCTTCACTCGAAGCCGTGTGCATCTATCGTCTTCTCCAGGCGTGTTTTCACCAAAAAGATATAGTCCGAATCTCTCACACACAGTCATCAACGATACAGGATTCACATAGGGATATTCATGAATTACACAATGAAACTAGAACCCTAATCCTCATTTGATTCTACTTCATAATTAAACCACATATTCCACATAAATCCTAGCCTAACGTGTCACGCTTCACCACCAAACCGAAGCTCTGATACCAATTTTTGGCATTTGATCATTTGGTTAACATGAATGATTAGGGTTCCATATGTTTCTAATCCAGCGGAAGCAAGAAATCAAAGAAACGTATTACCTTTCACCTGGGTAAGTTGAAGAAGAAGGATTCTCGCCGGCAGCCTGTGCAGCCTCACTGTTTTGGGCATAACTCCCTCATCCGATCTCCGATTTGAGTGATCTAGGTGCCAAAAAGATCCTCTCTTCCGTGGCTTTCCTTCAGTATATCACATGTCAAATTCTGACTTCTGTACGATTTTATAAAAATCGTACAAGTTGGCGAACAACAGCAGCAAATGACCTCTTGATCTTCTGCTGTATTCCCAAGTCCAATCTCGACGCCGTGTGGGCGATGATCTTCGAGATCTTCTCAATCTACTGTTCCCTCACCCTCCTCACAGTGTTAGGCATGATTAATCAGTTGATTAAGATTTCTGGATAGCTGAGATGACTTATATATGCGCTACAACAGGGACCAGGAGGAGAAATTACAGTTGGGCCTCCCTTGGGCTTAAGTATCCAAACTTAGCCCAAAGCTTATACTTAAATCCAATAATAATAATAATAATATGTACCACTAAAATATTATTACTGCACTACCGTTCTAATCTCATAATTACGTTATGGGCTCCTTCTTATTATGAGTCCGACAGTCTCCATATGTTTAAGATATGCAATGCCCATTAATTAATTAAGTTACTGACAACTCCATTTATTCATATCTCATCCGAGAGTAGTACCACTCAACCTCGTTATCATGTCGAATAAATCCACCTACAGAGTTTACATGATAATCCTTATGAGCTCCTCAAGGGGACATCATCAACCTATAACGGACACGGATTCCTTTTACAATCAACAGCACACCATAGAGACAGCACTATTTCCCTACTCACCAAGTTTGTTGATTTAATTACATGTAAATCTCACCCATTGATGAATTAAAGAAATACATACTGCCCTTCGTGTCGAGGTTATTGTATAGGAATTAAGACTACGAACATCCGTAATAACAGATATCAAGTTCTCCTATATAGTAAGTATAAATCAAATGATCTCAAGCGGTCCTGCTCAATATACACGAAGTGCACTAATGTGATTCTATAGTCAAGACAAACTAATACCAAATCACACTACAACCATCCCGATAGAGAGTCCCCGTCTATCTCGATTGTGAGCATCTGTTTATACTTTATAAAGAAACTGATAATATGATCTTCCGTGTGTTGTCGTATAACATATTATCTACAGTATAAAGTAAGTGAACTATTGCATCATATATAAAAATAAATTTTAAGACGCAATCATTTGATCATATGATTCTCATTTTAAATAAATTATTATAACATTGTTCGTACAAAAAGCTAAACTTTTAGTATACTATCCAACAAGTATCACCATGGAGAATGCCTCAGAGGACAAGAAAAATGCTTCAGGTGTCATGAAGTTGGTCACCAAGCTCAAGACTGCCCGAAGCCATCAAACTTTAGGCTTGATCGAAGGGGATCACCTGCGGGAGGAAATGCAAGACAAACCACTGGAGGAAAAGGATGTGTTTTTGCTATGAACCAAACTAAGGAGAATAAGGAACCTGATGTTATGACAGGTACGTTATCAGTGGGTAAATCCTGAGCCTTCGCTTTTTTGACACTGGTGCATCACATTCTTTCATTTCTACAAAGTATTGTCATGAGATTCGTTGTAAACAAGTCAAGAATGATGAACCTCTTGAGATTAGTTTACCATCAGGAGAGAGAATTAGTATGCATTGTTTAGTGGAAGACATAGATGTATGTATAGAAGGGGTAGATTTTAGTGCCAAGCCATATGTTTTGGACATACACGAATTCGACATGATTCTAAGAATGGATTGGCTTACCTATCATCAAGCCAACATCAAGTGCCAATGGGATCGAATGAGAGGTCATCCATAATATCAAGAGTGGTGTTATACCAAGAGTTTTGTCTGCTGCGAAGGCAATGAAATTGCTTAAGAAGAAGTCTTGCAAAGATCT
This sequence comes from Pogostemon cablin, assembly GCA_023678885.1. Lineage (NCBI taxonomy): Eukaryota > Viridiplantae > Streptophyta > Magnoliopsida > Lamiales > Lamiaceae > Pogostemon > Pogostemon cablin. The sequence goes on from CM042995.1 coordinate 15,041,895, forward strand.
CCTTGTCAACATTGTAGACACCAAGACTGCAGAGACATCAATCTGTGACATACCAGTTATACGTGACTCTCTCAATGTCTTTCTGGAGGATTTTCCAGGGATACTTCCAAACCAACAAGTGAAGTTTTCAATAAATTTTCTACCGAGATCAGCACCAGTTTCCAAAGCCCCATATCGGATGGTGCCCATGGAGTTACAAGAATTGAAGTTTCATCTACAATAGCTCTTACATTAGGGATTCATCCGCCCAAGCGTATCACCCTGGGGAGCACCAGTTCTTTTTGATATGAAGAAAGATGGATCGATGAGGATGTACATTGATTACCGAGAGCTTAATCGATTAACAGTGAAAAACAAGTATTCTTTGCCCCGAATTGAGGACTTATTTGATCAACTAGAAGGAGCTAGCACCTTCTCCAGAATTGATTTGAGATCCGGATACCACCAATTGAGAGTGAATGAGTTAGATATTTCCAAGACTACCTTTAGAACTTGCTATGGACACTACGAGTTCATTGTTATCCTTTTTGGGTTAAGTATTACACCTGCAGTGTTCATGGATTTGATGAACCGAGTATTCCACCCGTATCATAATCAATTTGTCATAGTCTTCATTGATGACATTTTGGTGTACTCCAAGGACGAAGCACAACATGAGGAGCATTTGAGAATGGTGTTCAAGACACTTCATAAGGAGAAGCCATACGCGAAGTTTAAGAAATGTGAGTTTTAGTTGAATCAAGTCACCTTCCTTGGATATGTGGTGACATCACAAGGAATTGAGGTCAATCCATCCAAGATTGAAGCTACAAACCAGTGGAAGACGTCCTCAAATTTTCAAGAAGTTTGGAGTTTCTTGGGATTAGCTTAGCTGGCTATTACCGAAGATTCATAGAAGGATTCTCAAAGAGAGCCGGTCCGATGACACGTTTGACTCGCAAGGTAGAAATTTTTGTTTGGTTAGAAAAATGTGAAGAGAGTTTCCAAAGGTTGAAACACGACCTGACTTCAGCACCAGTCTTGACGATCCCCAATCCTAATGAAGAATTCACAGTCTACAGTGATGCATTGAAACAAGGACTCGGATGTGTATTGATGCAACATGAAAAGGTTATCACTTATGCTTCTAGACAGCTAAGACCGCATGAGATGAACTATCCTACTCACGACTTGGAGTTAACGGCCGTGGTTCATGCTTTGAAAATTTGGCACACTATCTTTATAGAGGAATATGTACAATCTTCACGGATCACAAGAGCTTGAAGTATCTTTTCATACAAAAGAAACTCAACATGAGACAACTGAGATGGTTAGAATTGGTGAAAGATTACGATTGCACAATTGAGTACCATCCCTAAAAGGCTAAGTGGTATCCAACGCCTTGAGCCGGAAAACCAAAGTGGAGCTAAACAGTTTGCATACCAAGCAAGAAGAGTTGATCAAGGAATTCGCCAAGATGCAAATCGAGTTGGTGACATCAACCTCCAGTTCAAGGGCGATCATTGCAGCGTTGGAGATCCAACCAAATTTGAAAGTGGAAATAAAGGAAGCTCAAGAACAAGATTTCTTTTTGTAAAGAATGAAGAAGAAGGAAAATAGAGGTGATTACAATGGTTTCTAGGTGGATGATGAAGGAGTGTTCATGACATCAAGGAAAGATTATGTGTTCCGATGGTTAAGAGAGAAGATTTTAGGAGAGGCGCATGGAGCGCCATACACCGCTCATCCAGGAGAAACAAAGATGTATCACGATTTGAAGGAAAGATTTTGGTGGAGGAGCATGAAGCAAGATATTGGATACTATGTGGAGAGATACTTGACTTGCCGACAAGTCAAGATTGAACACCAGCAACTAGCTGGAAAACTTAAACCACTCAATATTCTCGAGTGGAAATGGGAGGAAATTGCCATGGATTTTGTCATAGGTTTACCAAGGTCTTCAAAGAAAAACCACGCCATTTGGGTCATCGTCGATCGATTGACCAAGTCGGCTCACTTTCTGTCAGTGAAGATGACTTTCAAGATGGAACAATTTGCTCAGTTATATATTCAAGAAATAGTGAATCTTCAAGGCATACTAATTTCTATAGTGTCTGATAGAGATACGCGTTTCACTTCAAGATTTTAGGGAAGCTTACACAAGGCTATGAGAACTAGATTAAATTTCAACACGACTTATCATCCGCAAACCAATGGGCAATCAGAGAGAACTATTCAAATATTGGAGGACATGTTAAGGGCCTGCACACTTGACTTAGATGAAGCATGGGAAAAGTTTCTACCTCTGCTCAAGTTCGCTTACAACAATAGCTATCAAGATACCATCAAGATGGCCTCGTATGAGGCACTCTATGGGAGAAAGTGTAGATTGCCACTGTATTAGGACAAAGTTGGTGAGAGGACTGACCTACGCACCAAACTAGTAGAAGAAGCAGTCGACAAGATCAAAATCATTCGAGAAAGAATCTAGTCTGCCCAAGATAGACAAAAGTCTTATCCTGATCATAGAAGAAGAGATCTATAGTTCGAATCCAGAGAACATGTTTTTATAAATGTGGCTCCCACGAAGGGTGTAACACGATTTGGAAGAAGAGGGAAGCTGAGGCCACGTTTTGTTGGACCATTAGAAATTCTTGAGCGAGTTTGAGATCTAGCCTATCGTTTGGCTTTACCACCCGAGTTATTCTCAGTTCATAATGTTTTCCACGTTTCGATGTTGAGAAAATATATTCACGATCAAAGCCATGTGGTGAACTTCTCGACATTGGATATTGGCAAAGACCTAACGTATGAAGAAGAACTTATAATAGTCTTGGAGCGGAAGTTCCAAAGGATTCGAAATCATGATGTGCTGCTCGTTAGTGGAGTCGACAACGAAAGATGAGACGAAATGGGAAAGAGAGAATGAAATACAAGCAAGATACCCCTCTTTAATTATGGGTAAGACATTTTTATCATGATAGAATTTCGAAGATGAAATTTTTATTAGAAGGGTAGGATGTAACATCCCACAAATTCAACATATGTATTTTATTGTGGCCAATTCTTGAAGGCCCAAAACAAGTCCATTCCCATGTTTAGCCCATTTATTTTTAACCGTGTGAATGAGAATAAGAGAAAATCAAATTTGAAACTTTCTTTCCTAAAGATGATCTTCTCAAATTATTTTCTATAGTAAAGATCATCTTCCAATAAAACCCTAAATTAACTTCTCTAATTAGGGAAGTTTGTTAAATCCTGCTAACAATATCCGTTAGGATTTTGCACAACCCACAGTGTGTATATATATATATATATATATATATATATATATATATATATATATATATATATATATATATATTCTAGCATGCTTTATTTATTTCTTCTAAAAATCATTTCTCGCGGCCGCAATTAAGAGAGAATGTAACAGTTTCTCTCCCATCATTCTTTTCTGCTTTTCATCGTGGAACCCTAACCCTAATTCGTTTCATCTACAACTTTTATATATTTTGGATTTAAGATCAGTAAATTAAGTTTTATGATCAAAGTACCACATATTAGTAACGTTTACTTTTATAACGTTTAGTTTCTCATCTTATATTTGTTAATTGAATGTGATTGTTTATGTTATAAGTGAATTATTATCATGTTATGATTTTTATTTGAAGTATGTGAATTGATATATGCAATACGAATATTAGACCATAATGGTGCCCTACCAATGTCACGGGTAATGAATCGTGATGTCGTATCTCTTATGTCATGAATAATTGATCGAAATGTGTCTTATCAATATGTCAGGAATTGTATTGTAAATGTTTTAAATTTTTGTATATGAAATATTGATTTATACAAGGTTTAAAATATCGATATCGGTAAAATATCGGTACCTCAAATTTATGAATATATCGATGGATATATCGAATATCGATATCGATATCGGTAAAAATTTTAAAAATTATGGAAAGTTTGTGAGAAAAAAGATGAAAATTGTTTAAATAGTACAATAATTATTATTAATTGTTTAACACATAATAACTAATATCAAAATGATGATCTATGAGGTTCAAATGTAAAAACATGTCATGTTGTCTTGATCTAAACAGTATTGGTACCAACTAATCTAATTATATAATTTTTTAACCTTGTTCTGAATATTTTAGTAGTATATTGTTCTATCTTATCCAACTGTGCCAAAATAATTGTATTTTTAATCAGAGTATACTGTTTACGTGAACCTTTCTTATTTACTAGTTATAATATTTTTTAACGAAAAGTGATAACTATTTTAATATAAAAAAGATAGTTAATTAAGAAAACGTAAAATAGTCTCACTATGAGATGGTTTCACGCAAGTACTTCTCTATTTTTTATTTTATTTTTTTAAATTGAACAAATTAATGACCAAAAAATGTATTTAGTTGATAAATAAAAGTAACATAAAAATTATTAAAATTTCTTAAAATTATGGATAATTTTTTGATATTTTTTATATATCTTCGATATTTCATCGATATTTTTTCGATATATCTCGACATCCAGAAAATTTTGAACTGTGGCAAATCGATATCGATATTTTCACTGATATTTTTCAATATTTCCTCCATATCAGAAAAAAATATCTTTTTCCCTAATATCGATATCGGTACTCTCCAAAAATTGATATATCGTGGAAATATCGAGGATATTTTGGGATATTTTAAACCTTGGATTTATATGAGTATAAGTTATTTCCACTTAGCTATGGTTGCTTACCACCCCTACTTTTACCCCCTTTTAGTTTAAGTGTGTCGATAGCGTAAGAGTGGGGACGCGATGGCAAGGAGGCTTAATAAATTTTAATAAATTGCAGCTTATGTTGTTGTGTACTTTGTTGTTTATGTTTTCTTATTTTACTTATCAGCATGAGGAAAATCAATGGGATTTTGTTTTAAATTTGTTAGGTGGATGTATTTGAAAATTCTAAATTCTCGATCGTATGTTGCGAGATGTTTATACTTGAAATTATAATTGTTGGACCTTGATTGTTCATGCTTTGTTTCAAATTGGTGGTTTACTATATATTACTTATATAGGAGTTTGCCATTTAATTTGTTTTGAATTGGTTCTGGATACATGCATTGTGGATGGGTGTCCATCTATGGAGTTGGTCACAATATGGCACATGTTAATAGTGAATTATGCATGGATATAGTGGCTAATTGGAGTACTAGGAGAAGTCATTTTGGGGTGAAACCCACTTTCTTGCTTTAGTTGCATTAGTTGCGTGATTCTTCTTTTTTTTTTTATAAAATAATATAATAATGAAAATAAAGGTTCTCAATTGTGGGGAGTAGAAAAATAATTAGCAGCTCTTTTCTAATAAACATTGTGCTTTTAATTACTTATATTGTATTAAAGTTTTCATTTTCTGGTTGACAGGTCACTATAATAAAATATATTTACTTATTTTATTTACTTTCATAAAAATTAAAATAAAATTCATAGTTAAGAATTTTTAGAGTGTGATAGAACACGTGCGCCTTTGGTGTCACCTCCAATTGACACGTGTGGCGCTGAATTAAGATGTGTCATTGCTGGAACTGAGTGGCCAATCACGGAAGTGGTCCCAGATGTTGAGGGAGAAGGAGTCGAATATGCTACTTCTCCGACCAAAGACACTTGGAATCAGTAGACTTGAAGAACATATCCGAAAAGTAGATATATACGATATATAATCCACATCTTTATGAATGCGCATCGAGATATGTATCAATATATATCACTGTAGATCCAACAACCCCAGCCGACAGTAGTGACCGGATCATTTGCCAGTGTTCGTTTTTGTCCCTTCATCGTCGGTCGCCTTTCATTGCACCTCGTACGGATCTGCCTTCCACCACTAGTGACCGCCGCTAATCGCTCGCCCTCGATGCCAACCACGTTGCCTTCAACAAAGTGCCGACACCGCCTCGCCTGCCGAATGAGAAGTAGTTGTGACCAGAGTTTCTCTGCTACACAACTGTTATGTCATTTAAAGCCAAGCCCTACATAAATAGTTCAAAGTTCCTTCTTACAAAAGATGAGTCAGGAGGGTAGTGGCCTATTCTCTTAGATTGGTCTATCTGCAGGGCAAAGTCAATCAGGGGCAAAGTGAAATTCGATTGGTTAATATGAAAGGCAAAGCTGCAATTTTTCAAATTTATTTTATTTAAATATAAATAAAAGAAAGAAAGATAAGAAAAAGATCAGCATATTGACTATCCTATGTCACTACCTATGCAGGTGCATAGTCATGTTGGCTGGTCCTATATTACTCCACATGCAAGTGCATAATCATGCATGCTGGCATGATGATTTTAATTAATTGCTTGGCATTTTAATTAGTTTTTCTTTTAAAATTATTATTTCTATTTTAGGAAGGTGTTTTTGTGGGGAAAGTCATACTTAATATTTTTGGAAGATTTATTTTTTATATATGTAGATGTAGATAGATATAGATATTATTTTATATGGACTTGATTTGAAAACTTACTCTAATACGGTAATTCTTAAATACAAAGACAGTAGTACAAGTGTTTTAAGGTCCAACAGGGTCGATTTAATCCATGACCCATTATACTTACGTTAAATTCAATCCGCTGGATCATTTTTAATCTTAATTCATTTTTTTCTTCTCTCTAATCGTAACTTTCACACACTCTCTCTAACTTTTGCCCATACTCTCCCCGCCATCAGTAGTCATCGTTGTTCGCCTTCACAACTCGCGTCCACCATCACAATCTGGTGGAGAACGACGGTGATAGGATTTGGTAGAGAACACGACGGTGTTGTTAGGATGTCGCCTCTTCACATGTGGTGTTGATGCTTTTCAAATATTTTAGAGTCAGTCTGCTCTTTACCTTAATTTCTCTGACCACGGTTTGTATTTCCACATTATATAGTCTTCGCTCTAATTCTTTTTTCGAATTTTTAGATTTTTCCCCAATCTATGCCCTAATTCTTCTTTTTGATTTTCCCAAATTTATGCCTACCAAATGTTTACCAACAATGGAGAACAACGGTGATGCTGTTAGGATTCTGCCTTTCAACACTTCTCCAATCAATTTTTATCTCTGTCGATTCAATTTCATTCGCATACCTTCTCCAATTAATATTTGATTTTATGGTTCAATTATATTGTGTAAGTTTCACTTATTTTTGTTGTTGAAGAGTTTGAAATTTGTTGAATTTTGTGTGATTAAGTGTGCGGTATACACAACGGTATAGAGCATCTAGGGCATCTAAGGAATTTTGTTAAAGAGATTTGAATTTTAAATGAATATTGAGTACGCAAGAGAGGTTGAATAAAAAGAAGATTCATTCCATCTTGGTATTACGAACAATGGAGATTTATATCTGGGGAAGCAAATATGAAGAGTTGAGTTTGAGAAAAATGAAAATATGAAGAATTTGAGTTTTAGAAAGGTGATGAATACGATGGAGTTAAAGTTGTATCATGCTTTTCAAAGCTCATGATGGAGCTAAATATATATCAAGCTTGTAAAAGATGTATCAAGCTTTTTAAAGTTCACACTTCACTATTTTATATGTTATTGGAAATAAATGTATTTTCTTTTTTATTCTTTAATGTATTTTTTAATTTTATATATAGATGTCTAAAATATTTTTTAGTTATTTTGAAGTGTATGTTTTCTTTAAAATAAATGTATACCTTTTTATTCTTTAATGTATTTATTAATTTTGAATATAAATGTATCAAGCATTTATTTTAGTTCTTTATTAGTGACCGTAAAAGTTTTAATTAACTAATATATACATTATATAAAGTAAATGTATTATATTTATTTCTTAAACGTATTTATTAATTAATACAAATGACACATTTTGATAACTGATTGTATCAGTTGCAATTCAATAATGTATATGTTTTTCTTAATATAAATGCCTCACTTTAAAAAAAATTATTTAATATTGATTTCTTATATCAATATTTTTATCATATCAATTCATATTTAGTTTGATATTTAGTAAAAAAACTATACATTTATAAAGAAAAAGATATTCATTTATGAAGGAAAAATATACATTAAGTAAAAATTTCTTAAATTTCTTCTATTATTTCAAAAACGCACTTGTAACGGAAAAAATATACATCAATTATTAATAATTAATACAGTAAACATAATTCTGAATTAGTTAACCAAATCCCAAACAATTATCATCTCAATCTCAATATCTCAATATTCAAATGTGAATACTTAAATCCCAAACAATTATCATCTCAATTTCTGTCAAAATTATCATCTCAATCTTTGTCCACTGTGAATACTTCCCGTTGACTCAATCGAAGCAGCAATCGATCTGTCACTGTGAATATTTCTCGTTGACTCAATCCAAGCAGCAACCGATCAACTACATACACGTAGACCAGCAATCAACCCATTTTTTAATTTCATAGATTGATCTTCCAATTACATCTACGAAATTTTCAAGTTGTGAGCGATGAACGATAAACGGTGAGAAATTGTGAGCGTCACCGATTTCTTAACATCTCCGCCGTCGCCAATTCTTAACATGCCACCATAGATAGTCGTCCGACGTTTTCATTCCCAATTCCACCCCACCCCACCTACCACAATGACCTCCGACGACTGTTTTCCCTATTTTAGATCTAATCAACTTTTGAATTTTTATTCAGGATGCCCAATCGATTTCACTCGATTTAATGATGAAATGTCTCTGAACAATGTTTCATAAATCGCTGAATCAATCTCGTGATGATGAGAGAAAGAATTAAGGAAAGGAGAGAAGATGGAAGAGTGACGTCAGTTGGGATTTTTGGACTTTTATATCAAGAGTGAGGTTCTTGTGCCCCCGGGAACACCGTGCCCCTTTGCAATTTCCGTGCCCTTTGCAATTTAAACTCCCTAGCAACCCCTTAGCAATTTTCGTGCCCCTTTGCAATTTAAACTCCCTAGCAATACATAGATTTAAATAAAATATGGAGGGGGAGGTGATGGGCGTTTTCTCAACACACAAAATAATCCCAAAGTATGAAGGATATCAATTGTAGTTTCAATAGGCGACCAAGTGATTATCGAACCCAAGAGACGGATTACTATCAATTTAATTATATTCTAATTAACTAAGACTATGTTGGCAAATTTGGTTTGGAAAAGTTACAAACTAAATAAAAATAAATTTAGATTGCGAATTAAATAAACAAGCAAATAAGAAAAATACGGTTGTGATCAAGTAAGAAAGTAGATAGTTCGTTAGGTCATCTAGTTTTACTTATTAATTTTCTTTCCATGTGTTATTGTCTGACTCTACCTTGTGGTCTATGGACGCATCACTAGACCATACAAGTTCACTCTATAGACACGAGTAAACATGCGTATGACACGTGTGAATATCATTGGAGCAAGAGATATATTTCACCCCCCTTTCTAGGTACATCAGTATCAATTATTTCCCGTGCACTTAGTACTCTAACCCGATATGATCTCCCTTTATAGGTACTATGAAGTTATACTCTTTATCCTACTTATTAACCCGAATAAGATTCAATTAACAAGTATTTATATAAGATAGTTCTAATAAGACTTCAGAATCCCTTCACTTGGAATTATAACATGCAATTCTGCTCAGCAATGAACACACTCAATCAATAACCTAGATATATATTCAGACTTTACATAATAGTTAATGATGCACAAAACAACCGTGAGTATGAATTAAAAATGCACAATCTTATATAAAATAAACCACAAGTAGTGTTGTACGGAGTTTACACATGGAAATTCAATTAACTCATAAAACTTTCATAACCCTAGAACTATCGGAGTGGCTCTAGCCCATGATTTATCTAGGAACAATCATGGTTGATTGGTATGATCTTACTTGACTCGCCAGATGAACCTCTCTTCATGACTCTTTCGGATGATGGTAGGGTTCGGTGATGGATGGATGATGAATGATGTGTCATCCCCCATTCTCATGCGAAAGCTCTTCTTTTATACTCATGGAACCTCCTTATGGGCTTAGGATGGGCTTTTTCTTGAAGCACACATCAAATTTGGTAAAAGACATCCAGAATTATCATAAATAACAACAGCGAGAATCTGCTCGACCACGTCTGAACAAGTCGAGCAAGGCTTCCAACTCGAGCAATGGTCGAGCAAACTCTCTGTAAAAGTTTACACATTTTGCTTGAGTTGATCTCATCTGCTCGACCAGAGTGATGCTGGTCGAGCAACACCTAAAATTCGAGCACGTTCTCTGTAAGAATTTTGCATTCAGCTTGAGTTGATCTCATCTGCTCGACCAGAATGATGCTGGTCGAGCAGCACCTTGAAGTCGAGCAACCCTCAAAAATTGCCTCAAAAATCGTGTCTTCCAATTCTGAGCCCTTTCGATCCATTTTTCTGTACAAATACACTCAAAAAGCCCTTATCTTCTCTGACACATGTAATTATATCAACTCAAAACATGCAATCCATCATACCTTCATTCATGCAAAAACATCAATCAATCACAATACTTCTACGAGTGCTAAATCATCTAGCTCACGGGTAAGTGTTTACTCTCTCTCTCTCAAGTATAAAAGATATATACTTTTTGGTTCGTATCGACACTCAATCTCAATTCATATACTCGCGTGACCATAAGCTTGACAAGGATCTCAAAAATCTATCTATAACTATATCAATACTAGGATCACAAAGGACTTGAATTTAGGATGTAACGTTGGCTCTTTGGTAAAGGTAGGAGAATTTAGATAAGTAACTAAATCACTAGTAAAGAAGAACCTTGGAGAATTGCTTTTCAACAGCTTCCTCTTTTTCTCCTTCTTCCTTCTCACGATCACTTCAATTTGTGCTTCCTCCATCTTTACTTGGATCAACATCTTTTATTCGCAGTAGAATACCAATTCCGGTATTCTTCAAGTATAAGGGTATCAGTTTCGGGCAATACCCTTTCTAGCATTAGGATACCAGTTTCAGGCACTATCCATTTGCAAAATTTAACCACTTGTTCCTTGATTCTCATTACACCAAATCTCTCCTTCCTATTTCTCTTCAAAACATCATATAGCATTCATTTACCCCCACTCTTTACTAGTAATAGGTGTTCAAGGCTCAAAAGGTAAATGGCTATTTATCAATGGCTTGCCAAAGAAAAAGTTTAAAAGCTCAAACGGGCTACAAAAGATAATTATGTAATAAGGTAGGATAAATTTGTCTAAGTGACGTAATCAACAATAATGGCCTAAGATCATTTCCTAGCATCTATCAATTATAGACTTCAAACAAGACTCCAAGTCAAGTTCTAGAATACGAGTATACAAACGACTCTCAAGAATAAACTAACATGCTCATAGCATAATTAAAAGGCTCAAATCCTTACATGGGTAATAGAATCCTAAGCACTCTTCAAAGCATGTAATCAACATAAATTTTCTATGAACTACAAGTAAAATAGAACATGCTTGTCATCAACAAATCAACATGCATCAAAATAAGGCACATGCATAACATGAACACGTCTCATCACTATTAACTCCAAATCAAATCCATGTAAACATCCAACAATCCATCACCCAATCATTATAAATATCAAATACATGTCACCCACACATGAATCATACACGACATCCATAGCAATCAAATCTCCACCTGTAAAGTGTAAAAGAGAATGGGGATGAGAAGAATCAGATAAAATAATAGACCTGGTAACTCTACTCCTCCGGAGCATCATCATCCTCATCTCCACTCATCTCTGCGCGCCATCTATCAAACGCTCTATGAAGATCACTGATATTCCTATCCATCGCACGTTCATGATCATTCATTTGTCTCAACCAACCATCCATGGCGTCATAATGTGCATTGAGTACGGTATAGTTGGCATTCATAAGCGCCAGTTGTCTGTTCGTTTCTTGCTGGTTTGCATTGAGTGTGGCGAAGTGCTCGTGCATCAATCGGAATTGCTCCAGATAAAACTGATCATGAGCCACCCAATAATCTTGCTGCGGTTGTGGTTGTGGTGGTGGCTCCAAAAATTCCTTCTCTTGTGGCTGTCGAGGCTGTACCGGGGGCATATCTATCCCCGAATAATCAAAAGTTGGTGGCGGCTGTGGCTCTTCCTCTTCAAAGTCAGCGGGATCTCCTATCAGGACCATGTCCTCAGCAAGGAGTCTCCAATCTCCTCTTTCCAGACACGTCTCTGAGATCACCCTATGTTCAATAGTATCCATTGATAAATTGATGTTAACTCTAATGGTGGTGAGATCAATAATCACCAGTGGAAACCTGAATGAACTAGGGTTCTTGCCACGGATAAACATCCAAGTGTCATCTATCCGCTCTATCAGCCCTATCCTCACACATGATGTCAAGATCAAGTTTGGATCCCCTTGAACGGGCCTATGCCTGCTCAAATCGACTCTATAATACTCCGCTATCAAGGTGATGAGTCCTCCAATGTTCACGCGCTGAAATTCTTGAGTCGTGAACTTGTGAAGCTGATGGAAAAAGAAAGCTGCTACGTTAAAACGTACTCCATGAAGCATGCACCATAACACGTACAGCTCTCCCCTCGGAATGCAACCCTCGGACCTCGCAAACAACGTGTTACCAAGAATCCTATCCATGTATGCTATCACGGGATTGTGGATGGATGCAACCTTGGCAGAATTCGAGTTATATCTCTCTCGTCTCCCCATAATCTCTCTCCAGAACTCATCCAGCTTAAAGTCATCATGCTCAATTTCTGACTCATTTCGTTAATTTCTCAGGCCCACATAGTCTGCTCCTGTCTGCCAATCTGCATGAGAATACCATAAGGTAGGTATCGGTCTCCACGCTAAATCCTCAACGTGTATAAGACCTCCGCAGTGATATGAAAATAAGTCTCTCTTTTCATCTCCATAAACTGAGTAATGCCTACTTGCTCGAACATCCAACGAATGTCGGTGAGAATATTCATTTCCCTCATAGCATGGTCATCCTGATACCGCGTCTTCCGAATTCTCTTTGCAATTACAGTCCAAAGATCCTTCTTCTCCTCCCAATTTGGAATTTTCACCCCATAATCGGACTGCCTCTTCTTATCCATCTTTATCTTTTTCACTATTTTCCCCAAAGAAGGAGACCTAGGCCACTTCCTCTTAGACGATAAAGCAATTTCTTTACGCTTATGGATTGGTGCTTGAGAAAGGGTGACGGGAATCATGTTGCTCGACCTCTGCTCGAGTTGCACAAATTGGTCGAGTGAGTGTTGGAAGTCGAGCAACACACCCAGTTGCGCCCCCAGTTCTCATCTACCTTGCTCGACCTCCGCTCGACTTGGAGTTCTGGTCAAGCAACCTCTGTCTGGTCAAGCAAACTCTCTGTAAGATTTGCGCTTTTAGCTCGACCACTACTCGACCGAATCCCTTGATCGAGAAACGTGGTGTTAGTCGAGCAACCTTTCTGGATAAATTGCACATTTTGCTCGACCTCCGCTCGAGTTGACACTTCTAGTCGAGCAACCCCCTCGAAGTCGAGCAGAGCCACTATAAGCTCCATTCATTTTGCTCGATCTCTGCTCGACTTTGTCTCCTCGATCGAGCAGTGTGTAATGGTCGAGCAACAACCCGACTTCTTGAGGATTTGTACTCTTCTCGTCTCTTTCTGCAATATTCAACTCAAGTATAACACTAAGTATCAAATATTCATAAATCAAGGAAGAAATCCCTTTTTAAACCATATAGACTCATGTGTAACTCTGCAATGACACGAAAAAACAAAACATCACTAAACACTAGGCAAATTGCAAAAAAATGATACATCAAAATCGGTTAAAATTTTAATATACCGCAAAAAATCAACTCTCCTAACAAACATTACAAAGAAACGATTATACTCTCCGTGCTATGTGTGGTGAGTACATCACAACCCCCCCAAACTTAGTAGAAACTATAGTGGAAACTAAGTTTGCAAAGAGATGTAATTTCCGAATAATAAGCACGTCAAATATAAAAATTTTTTACTCACACGAAAGAAAATAAAGCAATAAAACGGGAGAAAAAGCCCCCAACAGGCTCTCTTGTTTAACGTCAAAGAGTCACGACGGTACCACTCTAGTGCAAGGTATCCTCAAAGACGACGCAAGCATCATCCGGTAAAATGTAATGCTTCAATCGATGCCCATTCGCCATAATAATGTCTCCATCTTTGTTCATAAGCTCAAAACTCCCCCTCCATAGGTTCCATGGATAATGAACGGCCCCGTCCACTTCGATTTCAATTTTCTTGTGAAAAGCTTCAAACGAGAGTTAAAAAGTAATACCTCATCACCTTGCTTGAACTCCTTGTAAGAGATCTTTGAATTATGCCATTTCTTCATTCTCTATTTAAAGATCTTTGAATTCTTATAAGCACAATTTCTGAACTCATCCAATTGATTTATATAAGTCATCCTCAACTCCTTTTGATCCCTTAAACACAAGTTCAAACTCCTCAATACCCAAAAAGCTTTGTGCTGAATCTCCACGGGTAAGTGGCACGGCTTCCCATAGATAATTTGATACAGTGACATATCCAACACCATCTTATAAGCAGTCCGGAACCTCCACAAAATATCATCGAACTTTATAGCCCAATCCTTCCTATTGGTTCTGACTACCTTCTCCAAAATTTGCTTCACTTGTCGGTTGGAGACTTCAGCTTGCCCATTCGCTTGAGGGTGATAGTGTGTAGTAACCTTATACTTGACACCGTAATCCTTAAGCACATTTTCAAGAAGTTTGTTGACGAAGTGAGTACTTCCATCGCTTACTAGTGCTCGAGGAACTCATAGCGGGCAAATATATATTTCTTTAAGAAATATAAAACGGTCCTTGAATCATTCACGTGCGTGGGAATGACTTCCACCCACTTAGAAACATAATCCACTGCTAAAAGGATGTAGAGAAACCCATTAGATGGGGAAAAAGGCCCCATGAAATCGATCCCCCATACATCGAAGATCTCAACAACAATACTCGGCTGAAGTGGCATCTCATCTCTCCTACTTATGTTTCCCATCCTTTGACATCTATCGCATGTCGCCACATAGGTTTCACAATCTTTAAACAAAGTAGGCCAATAAAGAGCAGATTGAAGTACCTTCGCTGCCGTCTTTTGAGCTCCGAAGTGCCCCCCATTAGGTTGTGCATGGCAAAAATCAAGAACACTCTCCATCTCCATCTCAGGCACACACCTACGGACTATGGAATCCGTACATATCTTGTATACAAATGGATCATACCACATAAACGTCTCAACATCCCTTTTGAATTTTGCAAGTTGATATCAGTTGAGATCTCTTGGAATTTCACCTACGGCAATGTAATTCACATAATCCGCATACCATGGATCCATCCCTTAGGCAGCCACCACACATGCTCTCTCCGCTCCTTCAACGAATATTGCCATGACATTCTCATCAGGGAACATCTCTTCTATATAATCAAAAGAATTATAACAGTGCTCCCTTGTCTACAACCTCGATAGGTGATCCGCCAAAACATTTTCCGTACCCTACTTATCTCGGATCTCCATATCGAACTCTTGCAAAAGAAGGATCCATCTAATGATCCTTGGCTTTATTTTTTTCTTCTCCATCAAATATCAGATCGCAGAATTATCCGTGTACACTATAGTTTTCATGCCAACCAAATACTGTCGAAACTTATTGAACACATACATTACAGTTAAAAACTCATTTTCAGTCACCGTGTAGTTCTTTTGTGAAGCACCAAAAGTCTTGCTCGCATAGTAAATGGCGCAAAACTTCTTATCCCTCAACTGCCTAAGCACCACTCCAAGTGCTAAGTCACTCGCATCACACATAAGTACAAACGGTTGAGTCCAATCCGGTGTGATCAAGATAGGTGCAGTAATAAGCGCCTCTTTCAAAACCTGAAAAGCTGTTAGACATTCTTCATCAAAAACAAAAAGAACATCCTTTTCAAGTAAATGAGATAAGGGCTTGGAGTATTTCGAGAAGTCTTTTATGAATCTTCTGTAAAAACCGGCATGTCCAAGAAAAGACCACACTCCCTTTTCATTAGTAGGTGGTGGAAGCTTCTCGATCACCACCACCTTTGCTCTATCCACTGCAAATCTTTGGCCAATATATGATGGCCAAGAACAATCCCATCTCTTACCATGAAGTGGCACTTCTCCCAATTTAAGACAAGATTAGTATCTTGGCATCTCTTCAAAACAGTAGCAAGGTTAGAACTTCTCCCAATTTAAGACAAGATTAGTATCTTGGCATCTCTTCAAAACAGTAGCAAGGTTAGATAAACAAATATAAAAGAAGGAACCAAACACAGAAAAATCCTCCATAAACACCTCCATGATCTTTTCTATCAACCCATCAAATATGGTCATCATGCAACGCTGAAATGTAGCAGGCGCATTGCACAATCCAAAAGGCATCTTTCTAAAGGCAAAAGTATCATAAGGGCAAGTAAAAGTAGTCTTTTCTTGATCCTCGGGTGCAATCATAATCTGATTATAACCCGAGTACCCATCCAAGAAATAATAAAACTCATACCCTGCAAGACGATCAAGCATTTGATACATGAAAGGAAGGGGAAAATGGTCTTTGCATGTATTTTTATTCAAATTCCTGTAATCCGTACACACACGCCATCCAGTAGGAATCCTAGTGGCTAATGTCTCACCATCCTCGGCTTTCACAATAGCCATGCCCCCTTCTTAGCTACAATATGCAATGGACTCACATGGGAATATCACTAATGGGATAAATAATTCCATCATCTAGCCACGTTAGGATTTACTTCCTAATCACTTCTTGAATAGCGGGATTCACCCTCCGCTGATTCTGAATACTACTCTTGGCCTCATCTAACAACCTTATCATATATATGCAATATGAAGGACTAATACCCTTTAAATCATCAAGAGACTACCCAATCGCAGACTTATACTTCCTATGCACATCTAACAACTCCTCAAGTTGATCATCATCAAGGAAATAAGATACAATTATTGGATACTATTCATTGTCACCTAGGTAGGCATACTTCAAGTGTTCCAGTAGCGGTTTCAACTCCTCTTTCTTCTCTTCTTGAGGTGCGCTCTCTCTATCCAAAGGCAAGTACTTCCTAGTCCGCTTGACCTCTTCAACCTTTGTCCTCTCCGATTGATACCTATCATCACCCAAAGCAAGCAAGTTTTCAAGAAAATCAATACATACCTCGTTGGAGAGTTCATCTAACTCCGTAGTGAGAAAAGTAAGAGACTCGGACAAGCATGTCTCAAGAGGATCCTTCGATTGGATCAAAGACATGTCTTTCTTCACGATCTCCTCCACTACATCTATACTATGACATTGCGTCTCCATCGGCATCTTCATGGCTTTGTCGAGGTTAAACAAGATCTCTTCTTTATCAATCCTCAATCATAGTTCACCCTTTTGAACATCAATCAAGCTCCTGCAGTAGCGAGGAAAGGTCTCCCCAAGATTAGAGGGATAATATCCTTGTCATCTTCCATCTCAAGCACAAGAAAGTCCACAGGAAAGACGAGCTTCTCTACTTTGACAAGAACATCTTCAATCACATCCTTCGGGAAGGTCATAGACCTATCCGCTAGTTGTAGAGCCACCGATGTGGGAGTTAACTCCCCCAACCAAGCCTTTTGAAGATGGGCAAAGGCATCAAATTGATACTTGCCCCAAGATCGCGCAAGGCTCGTTGTGCCGGCCCTTTTCTAATTTCACATAAGATAGTAAAGCTTTTCGAATCTTTCAACTTAGCTGGCAGCTTCCTCTGAATGATTGAGCTGCAATTCTCCGACAAATTCATTGTTTCAATTATGTTCAAACTTCTCTTCTTCAAAAGTATATCCTTTAGGAAACGGCATAATATGGCATCTCCATGATCGCTTCGGAGAAATGAATGTTCAAGCTTATCTTGTTTATGATATCTGAAAACCTTTTGAACTTTTCTTCCAATCCCTTTTTGACAAACTTGAAAGGAAACGGTGGAGGTATCTTTGTTTTGGGAATTCCCCATTCATCACGTTCAACCTTCTCCACTTTATCCATCTCGGCTCTCAATCTTTTGGCTCTTTCCCACTTCTTCTCTACTGTAACCTCAGTGTTTTGCTCTTGAGATGGTATCATAATGTTCTGATCAACGGGTATAGCATTCGAAATTGAATCAGAATCTGCACGAAACTGCTCGACCTCAGCTCGACTTGGGTATGTTGGTCGAGCAGTTTGTTCTTGGTCAAGCGACGTAGGCGATCGTGACCTATGCTCCTTCATGTGTTGCTCGACTTCTGCTCGACTTAGGTGGTTTGGTCGAGCAACCTGGCCCAAGTCGAGCAACCCTCCAGATCGAGAGCTACCCATGGCCAAGTATTGCTCGACTTCTGCTCGACTTGGATAGTCTGATCGAGCGGAAAGGTGATAGTCGAGTGGTAAACTTAAAAACAGAGTGTCATGATTCTGTTCTTCCGGAGCTTGCTCGACCTCAACTCGACCATCAGGTCTGGTCGAGCTGATGTGGTTTGGTCGAGCAACTCTCCTGTTTCCTTCGTTTTTGCTCACCGGCATCATCAGACCTTCATATTGCGTCCCTGACCTTAATGTGATGGCATGGCAAGACTTTGGATTCTCAATACTCTGAGATGGAAACTTTTCCTTCTCGATAATTTGAGTCAATTTGTTTATATTTCCGGTCATCTCCCACATCAACAATGTAAGGTCTTTAACTTGTATAGACAAATCCTTATGATTATCATCAATCTTCTTTTCTAACTTGGCCTCTAGACGATCTACTCTTGCATCGTTCCTCGCCATGTACCTGTTCATCGTATCCTCGAAACCTGATTTTTCTTCTTCCACCTTAGTTCCCGGATCAACACCAATAGGAGGTTGCACCGTATTATTCGGATTACCCTATGAGAATTCCGGCCTCCTAGGTTGTTGGTAATTACCCGGGGGACCACGATTGTTGTAATTCTCCTGATAATTCTGATTTCCTTGATTTGGGTACCTAGTTCCTTGAATATTTTGACCCATGGCATAGTTTGCCTCCTCAATATCCTCTTGGCTAGCTCCATCATAGCCACCATCCTGCTGCATCACTGGTACTCTCTGAGATAAATTCGTGATCTGCTTTTGCTGAGACTCTAGTAGCTTGCTAATATTACCCAAGCTAGAGACGATTTCATCATCTCTTCCCGACTTTACCATAGTATGCTCAACCTGTGCTACTTTACCAAGGACATAAGTGCCTCTCACTCTATCAGTCGGCCAATCCCTTGAATTCATTGAAATATCCTCGAAAAGCTTCTCGGCCTCAATGGGTGACTTTGTAAGCAATGCTCCATTAGAAGAAGCATCAAGTAACACACGAGAATCGAAATCCAACCCATTGTTGAATATACTGATATATTGAGCTTTAGATAGCCCATGCTGTGGACACTTACGAAGCATGTCCTTGAATCTATCCCAAGCTTCATGAAACTTCTCATTACCATGGATAGCAAATTGATTGATTCTTGTTTCATCTTGAACACCTTTGAAGGTGGCATGTATCGCTCCAAGAATTTCACTTTCAGCAGCATCAAGATTATCGTATCAATCCCTCGTCTTTTCATTCAACGAGAACTTAAACAAGATTATCTTCCTCGAATCCTCATGAGCTCCTGCATCTTTTTGTGTACTTGCATACCTAAGGAACTTATTTAGATGTTGTTGAGGATCTTCAAAGGTTCTCCAGAGAAGGGACTCCTTTTAATCATGGTGATAAGAGCAGGGTGTAAATCGAAATCGGCTCCGGTCCCTCTTGCTCCTAACAACCCAGCATTGCCCCCTCCATTGTTCTTAAAGACTTCATGGATGGCAAGTGTATCAGGATTCGCTGACATGTTGACTGCCTCTACTTCCAAATTAACTTCGGTTGTAGCTTCAATCGTTTGCGAATTCAACACGTCAACTTCAACTCCTAAATCAAGAGCCTCAGTTGGGTCTAGGTACTTGTTCTTATTCTTCTTTTTTTTTCTTCCTCGACGATGCTCCAATCTACGGATTATAAGGCGCTAATTCACCTGTCTTCGATCTTGTGAGTATACACCTAAGAAAAATAAGTATTAGAAATCAAAGACAAGAATTATAATCTCAATTATACTAGAAATAATAAACTGATAATCTATGCTATCCCCGGCAACGGTGCCAATAACTTGATGGGCGTTTTCTCAACACACAAAATAATCCCCAAGTATAAAGGATATCAATTGTAGTTTCGATAAGCGACCAAGTGATTATCGAACCCAAGGAACGGATTACTATCAATTTAATTATATTCTAATTAACTAAGACTATGTTGACAAATTTGGTTTGGAAAAGTTACAAACTAAATAACGAAGAATTTAGATAGCGAATTAAATAAACAAGCAAATAAGGAAATTACGGTTGTGATCAAGTAAGAAAATAGGTAGTTCATTGGGTCATCCAGTTTTACTTATTAATTTCCTTTCCATGTGTTATTGTCCGACTCTGCCTTGTGGTCTATGGACGCATCACTAAACTTCACTCTATAGACACAAGTAAATATGCGTATAACACGTGTGAATATCCTTGGAGCAAGAGATATATTTCACCCCCTTTCTAGGTACTATCAGTATCAATTATTTCCCATGCACTTAGTACTCTAACCCGATATGATCTCCCTTTATAGGTTCTATGAAGTTATACTCTTTATCCTACTTATTAACCCGAATAAGATTCAATTAACAAGTATTTATATAAGATAGTTCTAATAAGATTTTGGAATCCCTTCACTTCGAATTATAACATGCAATTCTGCTCAACGGTGAACGCACTCAATCAATAATCTAGATATGTATTCAAACTCTACATAACAGTTAATGATGCACAAAACAACCGTGAGTATGAATTAAAAAGGCACAATCTTATATAAAATAAACCACAAGTAGTGTTGTACGGAGTTTACACATGGAAATTCAATTAACTCATAAAACTTTCATACCCTAGAACTACCGGAGCGGCTCTAGCCCATGATTGATCTAGGAACAATCATGGTTGATTGGTATGATCTTACTTGACTCGCCAAACGAACCTCTCTTCACGACTCCTTCGGATGATGGTAGGGTTTGGTGATGGATGGATGATGAATGATGTGTCGTCTCCCGTTCTCCTGCGAAAGCTCTTCTTTTATACTCATGGAACCTCCTTATGGGCTTAGGATGGGCTTTTGCTTGAAGCACACGTCAAATTTGGTAAAAGACATCTGGAATTACCATAAATAACAGCAGCGAGAATTCGCTCGACCATGTCTGTACAAGTCGAGCAAGGTCTCCAACTCGAGCAATGGTCGAGCAAACTCTCTGTACAAGTTTACACATTTTGCTCGAGTTGATCTCATCTGCTCGACCAGAGTGATGCTGGTCGAGCAACGCCTGAAAGTCGAGCACGCTCTCTATAAGAATTTTGCATTATGCTCGAGTTGATCTCATCTGCTCGACCAGAATGATGCTGGTCGAGCAGCACCTTGAAGTCGAGCAACCTTCGAAAATTGCCTCAAAAATCGTGTCTTCCAATTCGAACCATTTCGATCCGTTTTCCTGCGCAAATACACTCAAAAGCCCTTGTCTTCTCTGATTCGCAGCTTCTCCATAAACATCCCGATTCGTCTCAATAAAAGACTCAATCGTACTCAATTTTCACATAAATCACAGCCCAAAATACGTGAATTTACACTCTCATCAGGAGGGTTGTGTTCACATGGGGACACGGTGTGTCCCCGAGGCGCAGTAGCTTTTGCCTTATATCAAACCTGTTTTCATATACGGTTTCCGTAATTAGTGTACCTCGTGTATATTAGATCAACTTATACATAAATCACTCTGAATCATTTTGACGTTATTAATGTTTCTCAACAGGTTGCACGTAAATAAAGACCCAATTATATGCATAACTATTATTTTATTAAAAAATATTTATCTCAATATTATATTCTTATAATAATATATTTCTCTTTCATCATTCACTATATCTATACCTTATGCCTTTATAAAAAACAGAATGAAATTAATTTAAAGAATTTTAAAATATGTAAATTTACTTTTTAAAAAAGAACTATAACAAAATAAATATATATTAATAAAAAAATGATATTTAATATATATTAATTCGAATATTAAGGAAAGAATTTAAATTATAATTTACATACAACGACAAAATTATGAGTTGAACTAGGATGTATCCATTGCACCGGTGCATCTAGTCAATATCATTTATTAAATTAAAAAATTATTTAATAACTATCTTTGGATCAAAATAAAATAATTAAAATTTTAAAAATAAAAAATAATTATACCCTATAAAATAGCATATGAACCTTACAGAATAACCCTAAAAGTGTATTTAAAAAAATCTAACGGAATTAACAAATTTCTTTTATAAAAGAGGTGAACTGAAAAATAAAGAAAAATCATAAAAATGTTAAAAGGAATGAAAATAAATAAAACTTATTTGTATTAATAAATAAATTAAAATTTTAATAAAATTAGTAAAACAAGTAAATAAATAATATAATAAATTAGACATCCAGTACAAAGATTTTCGAAACAAATAAATATGTATGTGTTAAACTTTGTAAAAAAGTGATACTAAGGAAAAATAATAACTTAACCATTCAACTATTTAATGAATAATTAATATGACAAATAAAATGTGATAATATTTTATAATACATAAACATGGAAAAGTATTCCTTCCGTCCGCCGAAAAGTATACATTTCTATTTTTAAACACATGGGACCCACACACATCACTAATACATTTAATATATGGGACCCACACACTCCACTAATATAACTATCTACTATTTCCTCCGTCCCGAAACAAGGTATACGTTTGCTTTTTGCATGTAGATTAAGGAGTATAATATTTAAATGTAGATATTATAATTATTTTGTGTAGGTCTCATATACCAAAGAGGGAAATGTATACTTTATTTTGGGACGAAATGAAAAAAAATGTATATCAAGTTGTGGGACGAAGGGAACATACATTAAATAATAATACTCCTTAATTCACGTGTAAAAAATAAATGTATACGTGTTTGTGGCGGACGGAGGGAGTAACAACTTTTCAATTGCACTAATTTATAAATTATTAGTAGATGATTGAAAAGTAATAACAGTCTTAATAAAAATGATATTTGATTTATAAAAAATATTAATCAATTAAATAATGGGAGAATTAATACTAGGTACACAAAAAAATTCTTAATTAATATAAGATACAAACATACAAAAATATTACTACTAACTACAAAAATATATAGTGATATTCTAATATTACCCTTACAATGTGATGCACATGAATGTTGTGTGCAACAAAAATTCGTGTGCAGCAAAGTGTGTGCAGTAATAAAAGTGTGTACAGTAAAAAAAAAGTGTGTGCAGCAAAAAATGTGGTGGTCAGGCGGAGCTCCGGCGGCAGCGACGGCGGTCCGGCAACTTTTTCGGTGGCCGGCCGACGGTCCGGCATTGCTTCGGCGACCGGCCGGCGGCAGTCCGGCGGTGGGTGTGGGTTTAGGGTTTGTAGTTTAAAAGTGTATGGGTTTAGGGTTATATTTGGTATTTTACTTTAATATTTTGTATGTGATAGTATTATTTTAAATTAATGTATCTAATAGTAATTAGGGGTACAAAGTGTATATCTAATAGTAATTAATAAAAAGTGATTAATTTTTTATTATTTGTTTGTAAGATAAATAAAAAGTGATAATATATATAATAGAAAGTGATGCCTGATAATGAATTATTTAGAAAAAAAATTATTTTTATAAAATTATTTATTAAACAAAATAAAAAAAAAGTGTTGTTTTCATTTTTTAACATAAACGTTAGCCTTCCAACGGCCCCTATTCTTACTTAATTATTTTTAAATTGCATTTAAATTATTGGGTCATTCTAGAATGCATCGAGTGTACCGATGCACCTAGAATTTATAGGTGTAAATTAATGGTAAATATTAAATTAAAACTTAATCTAACGGTTAAGGTTATCCATATATACTGATGCACCAGGTAGTCGAACTCTAAAATACTACAAACACTATAATCCACGACACATCCACATTTCATACATCTATTTTGTCTTCTCTCTTCTATCATCTAACTCTCTTAGATACATTAATTAATCATTAATAACTTACCAATTATTGGCTAATTATTCGGTGTATTCGTGTGCATGTACCAACTTTCAAAAACATGTAAATTTATAAATAAAAACATACTCCATACACAAATGAGTAAAAAAGTATACAATTTGTTAGCGAATTTTCTATTAGTTTTTTTTAATGAAAAATTGAGTGTAAAAAAACTATACAATTATTAAGAAATATATACTCACTTCATCCTAAATTCATCTTCACGTTTACTGTAGATACGGAATTTCATAAAAGTTACTTTTTGACTTACTTTTAGGATAGTACAAAATTTTTGGGTAATAAATAAATGCTAAAATATGTTATGTGTGTTAAAAATGTGATGACAAATTTGAGATTAAAATATGTTAGAAAGATATTAGTTAGTTTTTTTTCCTTTTATGAAAGTGTGAAGTTAAATTTGGGACGGACAAAATTGAAAATTATGAAGTTGAAATTGGGATAGGAAAATATACACGATTGAATAAAAACTTATAGCACATGATGTCAACTCTTATTATTACACATTAGTTTGATACAAAGTTAAAACCTACCAAACTAATTGATTTTCAAATCACATGAAAACTCTCTGAACAATCATCACCTTAAAGTTAAATGGTTCAGCCCATTGAACCACGGGCTTTCTATTGTCAATAGTATCCTACTTATTTTTTCAAATAACATGAACTCATAGAAGGATAGAGTTCACAATGACAAAGTATTTTTTCATTTCATAAGATGCACACTATGGTATTTAGGATATGGGATATGAGGTTGGTGGTATTGGGATGGAAGGTTTGTATGTGAGTGGTTAGTAATTTAGGCTAGAGGTTTGGATTAGTGAATGTAGAGAATAGGGGAGTTGAAAGGCTTAGAATTTAGGAAGAATGTTTGTAGTTGTTCATTCACATATGGAGTTACAATGTCCCCTATTTATAGGTACAACATGATGGTTCTAGATCCTCTAATGGATCACTCATCACAATTCTACATAATTAAGTGTTCTAGATAATTCCATACTATTCTACAATATTTGGAATTTTTATGCTATAATCTAGATTACTCCACTTAATTCTATCTTTTTCTTAATTTTGCTAGAGATTTCTAGAATTGTTATAAGAATTGTGCATCATATTATTTAATACACACAAACCAAAATTTACCAGAAAATGTGGTAACAGTGGTAGTGAAACGAGGTGGATATCAAAATAGATTAATTAAAAATAAAATAATTTAATATCAAAATAATAGCACTATTCTTCAATTTTAACTTTAAAAACAAAACATCTGGTTGTTGCTGTGCAATCTATGTACATCCACCCCCACTTGGCTCATCACAGAACCTTCAAAAAGGAGAAAAAATGATAGAAAGCACTAACCTGGCCGCCAAACTTCAGCGTCGGGCAGTCAAGTACGTGTTTCTCACGTACTTACATCTGTGAGAATCGAAGCTGTTCGCCTGAAGCCTTTACGAGACCTTTTCAGGCATGGCGTGTCGTCTCCTTCGTTGTCCGTATCTACATTCATACAATGTGACCTAGTTTCAACACTGATTCTTCTTGGAGTATATACATTTAGATAGTAGCTCACTATGCTTCGTTTGCTATGCCCCGGGAAACATTCTTGGGCCGATTTTATCAAGCTCGTTGACGTCGCCTTCATCTTGGCGATACATTCAAATTTCTTCTCTCCTTTCAGACTCCATAAATTGGAGACAGACTCTCCCATTTCATCAAACTTCCATTTCCAGAAGGCAGGGCCGAGATCAACCTGCAGTCGGAATCTTTTATCAGCGATATGCTTCTTGACACATTTGAATGATCTCGGGTATTCACACTCACAAATTCCAGATCTCCCTCTACCAATCACGACATTGCAAGTATCTTGACTACTTCCTTTAGGGGGCCATGTTTGAGTACCTATCCACTTTGAGTTGGCATCACTTTGGGTTAGACATCTCACCTTTGGAGCCGGATGGCTCCAAGGTGGGACCTCGGCCTGGAAACGAGGTCCAACTGGAATAACTAATTTAAAACGATCATCACCAGTGATGAAGGAAAACCATTCTGTTGGTTTTGATCCATCAATGGTTTGATTCTTCAACGGTTTAGATGGCTTCATATTTAAGGAAGTTAGTTGCTTGTCAAGATAGCTGCATTCGAAGCTAATGATTCCGGCTACAAATTCTGCATAAATTGTCACCGGAAATCTCATTAGAGAGCTTGAACCGGACTTGGTTAGTCAACGAGTACTAACCCCAAACGTTGATTCTCAAAAGAATATCAGCTAAAACTCTAGTTCTTCTATCCTAATAGAAATATAGGAGTAATTTATATCTATCATAGATTAATATGTATAAATAAAAGGTAACAAAGTTCTCATTTAGCACCAACATTATGAAGAACAATGTGACTATCAAGCAATCTCCACCCAAAGCAATGACTTTTAACCAACTACTCCATCCAAACAATAAATTCTTGCACTTCTTGCAAGAATTACCTACTTTCCCTTCAATTACACTTGATTGGAACCACCTTCACAACTTCTAACCTTCTTCGATTTCTCATCTCCATTCTACAACCGTAGGAAACACGTCGACCATAGATTGAATGAGCATTAGTCCATAAGTTGTGCACTTCTTTCTAGCATCGAACTTCTCAAACCACAATTTAAGATCCTATGAGAACTCTATTGAGTTCACTCTAAACTCAATGTGGAATTGCTTGGTGATCCAATGGAGAGTGATGATGAAAGTAGTTGGTAATGGCACTCCAAAAAATTGGGATCAAAGCCATAGTACAAGAATCATTCCTCAGTATGCATTCTCAAAAGAGTGTTTGGCAAGTTTATAATCAAGGGGAATGAACTTATCCATCAATTTGGCTAGTTTGGCTCATTCCCATGTAGACCATATGCTCATCACTATGCACCATTTTTCAATCCTTTCAAATTATTTTGTCTTCCTACCTTATAAACAAACATTGCAACTATTTTCTTTCTCATTCTTAACTCCCCAAACTAAAAAAAAAAAAGGAGACTGAGAAGGGAAAAGGAAAAAATCACTCTAATTCCTTGTAAGCAACTCTTGTGTCATACCGTATCACAGAGATATGGTCTCGCATTTTTTATTCTTTAAACACTTTTCATTTCATGTTTCATCTATCTTATGAAATACTCATGAACTATCTTCATTGGACTATTATCACTTATCTATCAGATATCACTTTTTATTAAAAATGTTATACGTATAACGAAACTCAACTCCTCAAATCGTGAGATGATCTTACACAATTTTCTGTCGTTTCGGTCATGTCACTACAATCATTAAATTTCTCAAGCATTCATTTTCTCAACTATGCTCTTTAAAAAAAAAAAACACTATTCAACAAAATTTGCGAAATGAAAATTTTCTTCATTCACTAAGAATCATGTTTAGTACAACGCTTAAGGATTATTTGATTCACATTAAATTAATATTACTTAATGGACCTTAAAAACAAATTCTAAAAACAAGGGCCTTTGCACACTAGTATTCTTAAAACAAGGGCCTTTGCTGCAACTAAATGGACGTATCTATCAGCTAAACCTATTAATAAAAAGCAAGAGGCCTAATATAATGGAAACTAGGGGGATGTGGTTTCCATATCCTTTGAAACTAATAAAAAATTATGAGAAATTTCATGCTCACACCTTATTAATCACATGCTCAAACTTTATTAACCTATCTATTAACTCAATATGAACCATACACTCGCTTACATTCTTGGCTATAGCATTATTAGATCTTAGAGTTGGTCTTACATTGTTGTGCCAGGTGTGTACACCTACAAATCAGTTTAATTCTTCTTTTAAGCTATGTTTGTTTTGAGTTTAATAATTATCAAAATTCACACATGAATTTTAAAAACCCCTCCTACACTCCCAACAAACCCTATTAATTTTTAAACTAACTCACTTTTCATAAATTCTCTCTCATCAATTAATACTCTTTCTTTCTCTTTCTATTCTCATCTATTATCGATTAATATTTCCTTACACATATCTTCACTCACTATTAAGGCAAATTATTATGTGCACTCAGGTGCACCGTTTACCCACTTTCAGAAACAAACTTATATATTTATGAATAAAAACATATACACTGATGGATAAAAAATGTATACAATTTTTGTTAGTGAATTTTTTGTTAGTTTTTTTAATTAAAAACTGAATGTGAAAAAACTATACAATTATTAAGAAATATATATATACTATTGAATGAAAATTTATACATATATGAATGCACGTGTGCACCCGGGTGGACAGGATATCAACTCTACTCTTTCTTTCTCTCTTCATTCTCATCTATTATCGATTAATATTTCCTTACACATAGCATCACTCACATCTTATACACTGATTTGATATAAAGTCAAAATATACCTACTAAAATGGCTATCAATATTCATGGTTTGCAACTCCACATAAACCTCAAACAAACATACTGACTTGTATTGATAACCATCCTTAGCTTACAATTGTTATCATCACTATCCTCACCATAGATTGCATTTGGACAAAAGTTTGGATTTGAGCTCATGAGGGTAGTACAAAAAGGATTTTAAATCCACAAAAATTGCTTATTAAACCATTAAAAAATAACCACAATTACAGAAACCACCTTCATCCATGTGTCATTTACTCCCTCCGTCCCTCACTAAGAGGGTTTTTTGCTTTTTGGCTCGTGGATTAAGGAGTATTATTATTTAATGTGTAGTGGGTGGTTGTATTAGTGGGAGTGTGGGTCCCATATTTTAATTTTAATTGTATTAGTGGGTGTGTGTGGTTCCATATGTGTAAAAAAGGAAAGGGAACTCTTTGGGTGGGACGCCAAAAAGGAAAAAATACCCTCTTTAAAGGGGACGGAAGGAGTATTCCGTTGCTAATTTTATAATCAACCCACCCGGATGACCACACTGGATTCCGCGCCATTTTCGTACATTATTTTTTTTGTCACTCATTAAATGATTGACGCATAAGAGGGGAGGAAATCTAATCGTTGCCCTAGAGTTTATAATTTTTTATAGGGTTTAGTGTCCTCCTCTCTCTCTCCTACGTGTTATTCATCCAAATGTGTCACTCATTAAATGATTGACAAATAAGAGGGGAGGAAATCTAACCGTTGCACCTAGTTTTCTCCTTTCTCTCCTACGTGTCATTCATCCAACGGTGTGATACATGAGATGTTACACCAAAATGACAAAGGAAATCCGAACTGTGTATGAAAGAATAAAATCTACTCATTGTTCCAAGAATTTATGCTTTCCTTTAGATTTAGTTTCATCCTCTCTAAGAAAATAGCACACGAAATCCAGACCGAAAAATACAGACCATCATTAATGAATTGTTTCTATGTATTTCAAACCATTTCTGAGTACATTCAATCCAAAACCAATCATGGTCATTCAAATATAAGAGCACATCGCATAATAGGCGCCTAACAACAGAAATAAATACTGGAAAACACGTTATTTCTGAAGAATTTGAAATAAATTACCTTCCAAAAATTGATAGGGTGCGAAAAATCCAGGCTTTATGTAGGGAAGAAATTCGTTTTGATTATTCCTTCCTGCGCGAGGGTAAAAGAGGAAATTAGTGTGTATAATTTGGCTCTCAAATGATCGCCCTTCAATTAAACAACCCGAAATTGGAGAGGTTGTCATCTTATCTTAGGTTAATAAAAGAGTTTAATCTTTTGAACAATTGTCTATCCATGATCTATGGAGTTATTCTATTGGTATTCATTATCATATTTTACTCTTTAAAGATTAAAAAAAAGGTGATTTTGGCCCTAGGATTTATAAATTTAAAATAGAATGTGGTGGTTAGTTATTTTTTAAGAAATTTTATTATTTTATTTTACTTAGGGTGAAAATTAAATTATAATGGTTAAGGTTGTGCATCCGATCCTCATTAAATCATAAAATATTAATCTTTAATACGATGAACTACTATTCTTTTTAGTAATAATTACTTATTCATCTCAACAAAAACGTACTTCCTTCGTCCCACCCGAAAAGTTCATTTTTGCCATTTTGGTTGTCTCAACCAAGGGGTCTCCTTTTCTTTTTTACACACACGGAACCCACACACCCTCTCTAATACAATTAAAATATGGGGTCCACACTCCCACTAATATAACTACCCACTAGACATTAAATAATAATGCTCCTTAATCTACGTGTCAAAAAATAAAAATAACCCTTTGAGCGGGAAGAAATGAGTTAAAAAATCCGAATTTAAATAAGACTAATATTTCAGGAATAAAATTCGAATATATGTACACTCAGAACAAGGAATAATTTGACTAGGGGAACAAGGAATAATTTCAGGATATAAATGGGTATGATAGGGTATTCGTATGACAAATCCACATATACCCTACTTTTCATACTCTTATCTTATACTATTATCCTAAAATGTTATACTAGAATTCACAAATATCCGCAGTCATGACAGCTTATAAACCACCAAACTAATAATAAAATATAAATAAATATTCAAGATATAAAACATGACAGTCAATAACAAAAAAAAAAAAAAACTTAATCCATGTCCATCATCGGTCTGAATCTTCTGTGTCAATTTGGTATAATATCATTTGTGCCATTCTTTTAGATGAGTGAGAGTATGATAGAGGATGAAAATTATACCCTAAGTCAACCAGTAAATCCCAAGTGCAATGAATTGCATTTCTCCACCCCGTCACGTGTCAATCAATAATGAGATATTACAAGCCCGCATGGGCAGCTCAACTGGTCAAGCAAGGGGACAGCTTGTACAATGACCAAGGATCGAATCCCACCCGCAGCGTGGGAGCAACCTCTTAATTAAGGGGGGCTCCTTGTGTGGTGGTTAAAAGGTCTAACCCTTGTTGGTCGGTTGAGTTACCATGATTAACCTCCTTCACATGCTGTCGGGCCGGCGTGCGGGGGCGCCTGGGGTGGGCGAACCACCTTTTTGTACAATAATGAGATATTACAAGAGATGTCACACCAAAGTGTCACGGGACACCCCATACTATGTGTAACAACAAGAAAATATAATAAACTCATATTTAATTTAATCAAATAACATGAAAACAAACACTTACTTCCAAATTTAAGTATGACAACTTCAAGATATTTAGTATCTCCTTAGCACCAAAATATTTCAAAGGCAAAGATTGTGTGAGACCGGTGAGATAGATAAAAAGTGAGAGGATTATTATCACTTTCGCTATAAAATGTTGTTCATTTCATTATAAAATATTATCACTTTTTATTTATACTAATAAATTATTCATTCATGTAATAGTTAATGTACCATTATCACTTTTCATTGATTGAATATTTCGTTAATAGTGTTATCATTTTTTATCCGTCTCACATAGGAGTTTCAGTGAGATATGAGGGACGACCGATCATAATAAAGTATATTTTTTATATAGGTAAAATTTGTTATTTAGTATTTAAATTATCATGGTAATAAATCATATTATAACATTCTAAAATGATACTTTAAAATGTATTATCATCACATAGTAGAAAAACATACTCCCTCCATCCCTAGGTAAGACTCCCATTTTACCATTTTGGTTGTCCCACCTAAAGGATCTCATTTCCTTTTTTTGACATGAGACCCACCCACACTCACTAATACAATTAAAAAATGTGGCCCACCCACCTACTAATACAACTACCCACTACACATTAAATAATAATAATACTCTTTAATCCATGTACCCAAAAGCATATGAGATTCTAACCAAATGACGAAAAGAGTACTTTAACTACCAATAATCATACTTTATTTACATAACAACCCATCTCATATAAACACTATCTCGCAAAATTTTTTGACAATAGTATATATACTCCCTCACCCTACGTCCTGAGAGTCAAAGAACCTGGAGAGAGTATATTTTTATATAAGAAAAATAAATATGTATATTATATATAAAATATAAAATTTAGGTAAACGGGTACAAGTAGAGAACCCGTGTCCATTGAATTTTTTTTTTCTGGATTTGGATAATACCCTATTTTTAACCCAACCAAGTCCCCCTACCCCCTCTAACCACTCTACCAACCTGTGCCTATTACGAGGGTAACCAAGACGGCAAGACCCCCTACCCACCTGTGCTATTACGGGGCTAACCGTTGGTAACCGTTGGTAACCTGACTTAATATCAGAAAATTTGAGTGATCTAAATTGATTTGAAAATTACTTAATATTTTTATATAAAAAAATAGATATGTATATTATATATAAAATATAAAATTCAGGTAACGGGTACAAGTAGAGAACCCGTATCCATTGATTTTTTTTTTTTTTCGAGTTTGGATGATACCCTATTTTTAACCCAATCAAGTCTCCTACCCTCTTTGTGCCTAATATGATTTACGAGGTTAACCATTGGGTAGCCAACTCGATAGGTTAATATCCCAAAATTTAACTGATCTAAATTGATTTGAAAATTATTTAAAAATTTGATCGGTGGACTAAAAGTAATTGATTGATAGATTCTTTCTATAAAGTTTGAGGAGTACAACTAACTCTACAAATTCACATTATCTATTTATAGGTGATTAGGCCGGTTATACTTCTAGATTTTTCTTCTTTCATCACTTTTCCTATATTTTCCAGAATATTTTAGAATCATTCATGTATGAAAATAACTATCTTGAAAATTCTAGAACTAGGCAATAATATTTTATATTTGCTAGAATATTCTAGAATCATTCATGCATCAAAATAATTATCTGGATAATTCTAGAAATATTAATAGTTGGGTTGTTTAGTTTCTATTAATACCCTAGTAAATCTGGGTGCATAAGATATATATAGTATAACATTTTGTATAAAGGGTATGTATTTTACTAATTATCAAAATATAATTTTTTATTAAAAAGATCAGTTGAAATATAAAGAACATAATTTTTTTTTTTTAAATCATATAGTAGGATATAACATTCAATACTAAACAATACAAAATTGAATCAAAATTGATTGGGCCGCACGAAACTAGTTCTGTGCCCCAAGAGTACGTTAGACTTTCTCATAAAGCAATTTCTCATGTGTTCCCAGTTATACAAATTCAAATTTGTGTACTCATATTCAAAATATATATATTTATCAATAAAAATATTAATATATATACTACAAGCAAATTCTTATGTGTTCGCAGTTATACAAATTCAAATTTGTGTACTCATATTCAAAATATATATATTTATCAATAAAAATATTAATATATATACAACGCTAAATGTCACTATATGCAATTATATATTAATTATATAATGAAAAATAAAAAGTTAAATGGTGACAATTTTTTAAAAATCATTAGGGTATTTTTCACGAATTCTTTTAAAAATAATAGAAGAAAGTAAAACAGATAAAAGAGTATGCGCCTGATACGTATATATAGGAAAAGGGTTGTGATACTAATCGACGCATAAATACTATAATAAGTAAAATATATATTGATATATAGGTTATGAGTATTATGGTAAATTAAATATCATAATAATAATAATTCCAGTTATATATGCTAATCGGTTCGGACCAAAAAAATCACATTTCTTGATTCTAATCTTAATTTATCTTAATTTTTTTTAGATTATTCGAATCAGGCCTATATTTTCGGGCTTTTTAATAATTTTATTTTTTATAACATGACTACTTTATAACGAACACGATAAGATCAAACACTAATTTGTAATTATCATATCATAGAATATGATAATACTATATACTAAACCATAATTATCATATCATAATTATGGTATTATGGAACCAATAAAACTAACATAATTATCCCATAAAACAACATAATTATGTCATCGTATTATTAAATCGTGTCAAAACGACATGTGGGGTTTCAAATACACTAGATGGTCATCTCCTCAACATTTTTAAAAAGAGTGAGGACATCATGCTGGGCAGCGTGCCCTTTTGTAATTTAAAAAGCAATACATAGGTTTAAATAGAAATGTGGAAGTGAGGGTTGTGTTCCTATGGGCACGTATGAGGGCGCGCAAGAGCTTTTCAATGTGAGAAAAAAAGTTTATATTAATATCTCAAACTCACCATAAATAAATGGTGAACATTATTATTAATTCCAAAATCATCTTTTAATTTAGACCTTGTAATATAAAAACAATTTAAAAGGCAAATATGTTTTGCAAATTCTTAAAACAAAATTTCAACAAACTTATTATAAATTTCACATTCTTCCACAAATACAAACTCAAAATTCCTATTGGATGCTTAATTTAATATTCCATTCATATTTTATGATTAAATTCTATCAAAAATCATGAGCTTTTTTTTTTCTTTTCGATATTTGTATTTTTTTTAATAATTCTATAAACCCTATTTTTATAATTTAATTGATTTTATCTTCTTTTATACGTATTTTATTTTATATTATTTTTAGGTTAAATCATTCTCATATTTGATCTTATTCTTTTTGTTTTTTTTTCTCTAATGCTTCTTATTTTTCTTCTCTTTTACAGATTCTACTTTCATATTATTTATAATCTACTCTAATTTACTTTTGTCTTTTATACTTTTATTTGATCTTATATACAGGTTCAATCATTCTCATAAAGGTATCACTATACTTTTTAATTTTTCGTTACCTTATTTTTTTTCCCTTCCATTTTTGTGTTTTTTTAATAATTTTATAAATTCTATTTTCATAATTTAATTTATTTTATCTTCTTTTATACTTTGATATTATTTTTAGGTTCAATCATTCTCATATTTGATCTTATTTGTAGGTTCAATCATTCTTTTTTTCTTTTTTTTCTCCAATGCTTCTTCTTTTTCTTCTCTTTTACAGATTATTTATAATTTATTCTAATTTATTTTGTCTTTTATACTTTTATTTGATCTTATATGCAAGTTCTATCATTCTCCTTAAAGATATCATTATACTTTTTTTTTGTTATCTTATTTTTTTCTCTTCGATTTTTGTATTTTTTTTAATAATTCTATAAACCTTATTTTTATAATTTAATTTATTTTATCTTCTTTTATACTTTTGTTTGATATTATTTTTAGATTCAATCATTCTCATATTTGATCTTATTGATAAGTCCAATCAGGTATTATTCTTTTTTTTTTGTCTATCTTTTTTCTCTTCAATTTTTGTGTATTCCTTTATATTAATTATATGAACCATATTTTTATATTTTAATATTCTATATTTTATTCTTCTTTTTTTTAATCTTTTTTTTATTTTTTTTCCTCTAATGTTCTTCTTTTTCTTCTCTTTTACAGATTCTACTTTCATATTATTTATAATCCAGGTTCAATCATTCTCCTTAAATTTAAATGTTCAATCTTCTATATCTATCTATACATATATAACAGCAAACCTAAACTTCTACTTTTGTTTTCAATTTTTTTTCAATTTTACTCTATATAGAAATAATTAAATTTTAATCTTGACCGTTCAAATAATGCTTTGATTTCAATCATAAAATTTCATTATACTAATAATGGATTTTATTATTTAAATTTTACTTTTTATTTTACAATATAAATTTGGTAAATATGAGATATATTTTTGGCATATTTGACTAATTTTTAATAAGCTTAATATATATATATATATATATATAAACAAACTTAATTTCTATTTTTATCTTTAATTTTAATCTTGATCGTCTATTATTTTGATCTCAATCATAGATTCTATTTATGCTAATAATAAATTATTTATTTATTTTTTAATCAACAATATAAATTTGATAAATATAAAAAATATTATTGGCATATATTCTACTAATTGTCAATCAATATACTAATTTTCATAATATCAAATCTTTTAACGCTATCTTTGGTAATTTTCTATCTTTTTTCCTACGTTGTTGATTGCTTTCAATCACGATCGTTTATTCTTTCAAATCATTCTATACAAACATTCTAATTACTTAATGAAATTCTTACTCTTTTTTTACTTCTCTTTTTTCTTCTCTATTTCACTTTTATACTATTTCTAATCTACTTTAATTTATTTTATCTTTTATATTTTACTTTGATTTGCTCTAATGCGAAGGTTCAATCATTTTGAGGTATCTTCTTCTTTTTTTATTTTTTGTTTTCTTTATTTTATCTTTTATACTTTTATTTGATCTTATTTTTATTCAATCATTCTCATATTTGATCTTATGTATATTTTACTTTGATTTGATATAATGTGCATGTTCAATCATTTTGAGGTATCATTCTTCTTTTTTTTTATTTTTTGTTGTCTTTATTTTATCTTTTATACTTTTATTTGATCTTATTTTTATATTCAATCATTCTCATATTTGATCTTATGTGCATGTTTAATCATTCTCATTTGAAGTATCATTCTTCTTTTTTAGTTTTTGTTATCTTATTTTCGTTTCTCTACGATTTTTTATTTTTTTTAATTCTATAAACCTTATTTATATACTTTAATTTATTTGATCTTTTATATTTTTATTTAATCTTATTTTCAGGTTCAATCATTCCATTTGAGGCATCATTCTTCTTTTATTATGGGCGTGGGTGGAATGGGGTGGCGGGGGATTTGGGGTGGGTAAGGGGTAGGGCTGGGTGGTAATACTTTTATTATTTAAATATTAAAATCTAAAATTTTATTTTAAAAAAATTCTTTTTGGGGGGATGGGTAGGGGTAGGTTGGGTGGTAGAGTTTCCTCCACAAAAAATTATTTTTGATAAAATTTTAGATTTTAATATTTAATATAATAAAATTTTATTATTTTTATTTATCATATATAAAATTCTATTTTAAAAATAAATTTTGAATTATGAATTTGAAATCCTTTCAAAAATCCATAATTTATTCAAATAGTGAAATTCAAATGAATTGATTTAAAATTCAAGAAATTTAAAATTCACTCATTTTCAAATCCATTGAATTTGAAATGACTCAATTCAACAACCTAAAAGTATATAATTGTAATATACTTTAATTCTTTCCGCGCAACACACGGATAGGTAATATCTAGTGAAAGATAAAAAGTTAAATGGTGACAATTTTTAAAAATCATTAGGGTATTTTTCACGAATTCTTTTAAAAATAATAGAAGAAAGTAAAACAGATAAAAGAGTATGCGCCTGATACATATATATAGGAAAAGGGTTGTGATACTAATCGAGGCATAAATACTTATTATATAAGTAAAATATACATTGATATATAGGTTATGAGTATTAAGGTAAATTAAATATCATAATAATAATAACTCCAGTTATATATGCTAATCGGTTCGGACCAAAAAACCATATTTCTTGATTCTAATCTTAATTTATCTTAATTTTTTTTAGATTATTCGGATCAGGTCTACGGTTTTCGGGCTTTTTAATAATTTTATTTTTTATAACATGATTACTTTACAACGACTCGAACACGATAAGACCAAACACTAATTTGTAATTATCGTAGAACATGATAATACTATATACTAAACCATAATTATCATATCATAATTATGGTATCATGGAACCAATAAAACTAACATAATTATCCCATAAAACAACATAATTATCCCATCGTATTATTAAATCGTGTCAAAACCACATGTGGGGTTTCAAATACACTAGATGGTCATCTCCTCAACATTTTAAAAAAGAGTGAGGACACCATGCCGGGCACTGTGCCTTTTATAATTTTGAAAGCAATACATAGGTTTAAATAGAAATGTTGAGGGAGAGGGTTATGTTCCTATGGGGCACAGTGTGGGGGCGCGCATGAGCTTTTCAAGGTGAGGAAAAAAGTTTATATTAATATCTCAAACTCACCATTTATTATAAATAAATGGTGAACATTATTATTAATTCCAAAATCATCTTTTAATTTAGACCTTGAAATATAAAAACAATTTAAAAGGCAAATATGTTTTGCAAATTCATAAAACATAATTTCAACAAACTTATTATAAATTTCACATTCTTCCACAAATACAAACTCAAAATTCCTATTGGGTGCTTAATTTAATATTCCATTCATATTTTATGATTAAATTCTATCAAAATTCATAAGAAGAGTTTATAAAATCAGAATTCAAAAGAAAGAATATCAAGACATTACCTAATATGCAGCCACCCCTTCAAACTTAATCTCCTCTATAACTCATATGTAATAAGATGATGAAACTCAAGATGAGAATATATGGTGATGAGGTATTTATAGAGGAGTTGTGGGTATGAAACCCACCCTAGGCTCTCTTTATGTATTTTGGGCTTAAAAGTGATGTGATAGGGGTATTTAGGCCCTTTCTTTATATTACAGATAAAAAATAATAATATTTTTAATAAAAAGTGATAACTGATAAAGAAAAGTGATAAATGTCTAATTATTTTATTTAATTATTTTTTAAAAAAAAATAAGAGGTGATAACATTTTTAATGAAAAAAGATACCTGATAAAGAGAAAGTGATAATCAGTTAAATAAACTTTTTCTGTAAACTATAAATATAATAAATAAAATGAGGTAGCTAATTAATAAAAAGTGAAATGACAAGTCTTTTGTGAGATCACATAAGCTCTTATGAGACAGCTAAAAAGTAATAGCATAAGTGATACTTACTCAATCGATCAAAAGTGATAAAGGTTCGGTTAACTACTCCATAAACAATTTATAGTATTAATAAAAAGTGATAACATTTTATAGCTATCCATCTATGTAAGGGTTTATGTGTGACGTTTTCACTAGTCTTTGGCAAAAGTGAAATTATTATCTTTTTTTTTTTAATTATATATTATTTTGAATACAATTTATGTAATTGATAATATTTCATTTTTTATTGTATTTATTTAAGTGCAATTAAAATCAAAGTATGTATAGTAATAAATTCTTAATTTTAATGTTTATTTGAAATAAATATAAAATATTTCTTAATTAAATTAAAATAATTCTTACAAATTTATAAAAAAAATCTCAATTTTTTATACATAATTTGATTTGATTTTTGATACAAATTAATTTATTTATATTGATTTATTTATTTACTAATGCAATTAATGATATTAAAGTAAAATAATCGTAATAAGTGTATAGTAAAAAATATATACTCATACATTATTTTTAAAAAGGAAAATAATTGGAAGTAAATAAAGAAAATATAAAAAAATTCAAATTTTTAAAAATTACACGTAATTATAGAGAGTGCCGAAAAGTTCTGCTTATGCATCGTCTCCTCTTCGAATTAACGTATAATTTTTTTTAAATTTTAAATATTTATTTAATATTTTCTTTATTTGCTTTCAATTAATTTCCTTATTTTATAATTTTCTTTTTAAATAATTTGTAAATATCCTTATTCTCTATAAACTTAAATAATTTATAAATATCTTTATTCTCTATAAATTTGTTATGATTTATTTATTTTAATATATTAATGACTAATTATACTGTGCACCCGGGTACACCCTAAGATATAGTGCACCCGCTTTAAAAATGTATACAAATATAAAAAAATATATATAATTATGAACAAAAATATATATAATTTAATTGTTAGTTTTTTAAGGATTAATTACGCAAAAAGTCCCAACCTTTTCGCGAATTGCGAATTAGTCCAAATTTTTCAATATTTACAAATAAGTTATCGACTTTAAATACGTTTTGCAAATCCAACCATCGGGCAGCGAGAGACCTGCCCGATTGCCTACGTGTCTTTCACCATGCCACATCACATGCCACCTGTTAAAAAAATATAATAATAATAATAAAACGTTAAAAAAAATTAAACATTACCCAGCATATTCACACAAACATTCACCACCTCAAAACATCTGCCGCCTCCCCTTAAAT
Source organism: Pogostemon cablin (assembly GCA_023678885.1). Lineage (NCBI taxonomy): Eukaryota > Viridiplantae > Streptophyta > Magnoliopsida > Lamiales > Lamiaceae > Pogostemon > Pogostemon cablin. The sequence continues at coordinate 15,081,950 of CM042995.1, forward strand.
CACACATGTGGCGATAAAAAAAACTCCATTTCCCTTCGAATTCTCCGTCGGCTGCAAAATTCGGCTAAACTGCACCTCCAACGGCACAATCTCCGCCTCCGATCTCGCCATCCATTTTGTCATCGGCGACACAATCCTGGTCAACCTCCCAGCCACGTGCAGCCGCCTCGTGGAGGTGCTCTGCCGCCTCTTCACGGCAGACTTCGCCCCAACTTCTGATAACGCAATCCTCTTCCAGAACTGCAGAAACTAGAGCAGCGAGTGGGTGTCGGGTCGTGCTGTCGGCGATGTAGATGGAGTCGCTGATTAGTTATTTTGTAGTAGGAATGACCAATTAAAATAATTTATCGAACCATAGGGAGATCGTCGCTAGAGCTTAAGCGAGATCACGTTTATCGCAATTTTATAGAGACGAATCATCAATGGGTAGTTTGATTAAACAAGAAATTAAATCAATCAAAGCAAGCAATCAAGCAAGCAATGATTAGCAAATAAGATAGATGGATGAAAAGTAATTTTTCAAATTAAGTAAAAGTGAGATTAACAATAATTAAGAAGTGGAAATCCTAGGATAAATGCATCGAATTAACATGAAACATAGATTGAAGACTAAGGGCAAGCACTAAGATCACCTAAACTCCTTCTCAGATAGGATATGGTTCTAAACATAGCTCAATGAGTTGGTTCTCACTTAAACAATTCCAACTAGATACTAAGCTTGAAATGAGAGTCCCTTCACACGATTAATCAACCTCTCGATCAAACCAATCATATGTTCTATCAAAGGGTTCTAAACTCTAAAGGATTTCTCAATCTCTTTACAATTTATAATGCACATGTAGTGTTTGATGAAATGATTCACTCAATTATCCTAAATACATAATTAATTTCTCAATCTAATCACATATTTAGAACGACTAAACACACAAATCATCAATACAAATTAAGCAATTAATAATCAATGATAGAAAACTATAGATCCGATCAACATATGAATTCAAATATACAAATTCCAAAATTATCCAACAACTCTCATGTTGCTAATCTCACAAGAGAGATTACCCTACCATATTCATAAAGAAATTAACATAGACAATTAAATCCTTACAAATCAAAATAAAACTATGAGGTTTAATACAAAAATTGAATGAAAACTCCCTTGATCTATCTTCAATGGTGATCTCCTTCCCTTCTTTGCACTTTTCTCTCTTCCTTGATCCTTTTCCTTCACTTGGATGTAGAAATTGATGGTGGGATGATAGTAGATCCAAAGGATGAATAATAGATGAGAATGATGGTGTAAAATGAGAGAAATGATGTGTGAGGTGTGTGAAACAGTAAAATCCTCGTCCCATCTCATCAAATGTTGAATTATTAGGTATTTATACCCCTTGGGAAGCTTCTAGAAGGTTCTGGAATTTTTAGCAGCTTTTTACACAACACGAGTTGTGCTCTGCAACACAGCCACAAGGTGGCCGTGTTGGGTGAATTGATGTCGCTGCACGGCCAAGACTTACAGGGCCGTGTTACACAACACAGCTTGTGTGCTGCAACACGGCTCGTGTGCTGTAACACGAGCACAAGGTGGTCGTGTTGGATGAATTGATGACGGTACACGGTCACCTCTTACAGGGCCGTGTTCCGTACACGGCCCGTATTGTTGCATGCCCTTGTTCCCTTCACTGTTTAGCTCGTTCTCTCTCGTTTCAACTCCGAATTGAGATCCATTTTTTCCTACGTCTTCCTTATTCACACACATTTCAATAAAAATACAAAATATAACCAAATAACACATGAATACTGATAAAAATATACGAAAATACACGTAAAAAAACACTAAAATTTAGGTGAAAATATCACTCATCAGTCGCCGCTGGCGAACGGTTCGTCGATGTAGTTGGATGTTCAGATTGTGAGATTGGGTGGTGGATTCGCGGAAAATGTCGGTGCTCGAAGAATGCCGAGTTTGTTCTTGTTTTGCCTCCGCTGGAGGAGAACCCACCGGCATATCGGTGTCGGTGCATGGAGGGGTTCATCAGGGATGAATTTGGCGACAGAGAAATTGACCCGCACGAAATCCGATCAATTGCATCAGCATTGATGATCTGCCACCGTATTTTTGAATTTGCTGTTGCTCCACCTCTCCACCTGCCCCGCCGTGTTAGGGTTCTTGAGTTTCGGGGCTCAAATCGAACGGCGGTGTCAAGTTGACACTTCAGCATGTTGTTCGATTGAGCAGGACTTTTCTAAATCCGCTAATAGTCTACTCTTTTCATCATTAAACCGATTTAGAATGGGAAATCCATGATGAGAAATCGCAGATTCGAAGCCCAATTTGGGTTTATTTGATTTTGTTTGTGTTTGCTTGGTTGGTGATGAAAGTGGAGGCGTTTGAAGGGGCATCAGTGCAATGAGTAAAGGTGGTAGCGGCATTAGCTTTGATGCGTCGGTGCCGGCGGTGGTGCCTGTGGCGGTAGTGGTGGAGGAGTTGGTTGGACAGAGAGGATCAATGGAGAAAATTTGACAACCGAGTTTGACTCGTGGATTGCCAGTTGACAATGAAAAAAATGACATGTCAGCGTCCGGGCATCTTCTTGTTGCCCGGTGGTTCAATTTGAAAATCAACATTAGAGTGAAGTACTTTTTTGTAAATGTTCAAATGTTTGGACTAATTTGAAATTGAAGTAAATGTGGGGACTTTTCCTGTAATTAATCATTTTTTAATGAAAAATTCAGTGTAAAAAAATATACAATTATTAAAAAACATGTGTACACTGTTCAATAAAAAGTTATACATATATGGATGCTAGTTTTTTTAATGAAAAACTTAGTATGAAAAAAGTATAAAATTATTAAGAAACACATATAAAATAGAATAACATGTATACAAAATAAAATAAAAAGTTATATATAAATATATAATTGGAATATTCATGCTTGTCACTTTCTTTTCTTTTTTATAGTTTTATATATTCAAGCTCTTAATTGGAATAAAACTAATATTATGTAATAAGATTAGTTTAAGTAATTTTCAAAGTTTATATTTTTTGGTAAATCTATTAAATAAAATATCTTTTGTTGATGATTGATTTTTTAAAGAAAATTTTAAGTATTTTTTAAGTTTTATGAAAGAGGGAGTATATTCTTACCTAATACTATAATTAGTGTATTAAAAGTAAAAATATATAATATACCATTCGCTTTGATTTTATTATAATAATAATAATAATAATGAAATTCTAATAAAACTAATATTATTAAGAGTTGATATCATTCTTGAAAAATTTTGTATATTTAGTCTCACCTATTATAACAATCTTAATCTTTCAATTAATATTTATAAAAAAAAAATTTGTAAGTTAAATCATCATGTTCCACCTTGAAAAATTTTGTACATGTAGTGTCATCACGTTCATTTTTTTAGAAAGTTTACTACGTGACGCTTTCATGTTAATCTTACAATTAATATTTTATTTTAAGTGATTTAACATTTTAACTAATATTTCATTTAGTTTTTTCAATTAATAACTTACAATTAACATTAAAAATAATTAATAATAACAATGAGTTTTAATATATTTTTAAATTATAATATTTTGGTTGGGTTATTCGATAAAAAAAAGTATTACACTAATTTATATAAGAAAAAATGAAGAAAAAAAGAAAGAGAGTGATGCTCGATTATTAATTAGTTTACTACTAATAATAAGTTTAATATTTTTGTGATATATAAATAAAATGTTCATTTTTTTAACGCGAAGGTAAAAGATGTAGCAAAGTAAGTTGAAAAAAATAATATATAATATATAATAATAATAATAATAATAATAATAAATTATAAAATCATAAAATTTTATTTTTATAAAATAATTGTAAAATGAAGACATTACACATAGTACAGCCTGTGTAGTATACGGGAGACAAAACTAGTATATATATATATATATATATATATATATATAATATGAAACCGTTATATATAAAAAATAAAAAAAATAAATTATCTTGATGTGTCGGGAAATTAATGACTATAGAGGTTTATCTTTTACTGAGAAAGAAACTTGCAAATTAACCTAAATTTAAAAAAATAAAAATTAAAAATGTCAAAGATGTAAAAATTAAAAGGCATTGTAAATTCTACCATACAGTGCAACATGAAATAATTATGTAAAATAAAAAATAAAACTCAAAACCGATAGTACATAAAAATAATATAACTTTCATTCATATAAAACATAAATAAAAAATTACATTGTTGAATGATTTTTATGTGCTACGAATGAATGGCCAGTAAAGACTTATTTATAGGTGGAGATATGATATATTAAAAAATATGTAATTAAATCAATTAATAATTATAGTTAGAGAAAAAAATAAATTACCTTAGAGAATGATTTTGATGTGTCGGAAATAAATGACTATAGATGTTTATCTATAAGTGAATGAGAACTGCACATTAACCTAAAATCTAAAAAAAAAAAATCTCACGGATGTAAAAATTAAAAAGTATTGTAAATTCTACAATACAAAACTCAAAATAGATGGTACACAAAAATAATATAATTCTCGTTTATGTAGAATAAAATAAAAAATTTACCTTGAATAATGATCTTGATGTGGTATGAATGAATAACAGGAGAGACTTATTTACAGGTGGAGGGATAAAGTATTAAAGAATATATAATTAAATTAATGATTATAATTAAAGATATAATAATTCAAAAATTGAAAAAAAAATCTCTTCATGTCGAGATATATGTATATACAAATATATCTCCTTTAGTATAATATATATATATATATATATATATATATATATATATATATATATATATATATATATATATATATATATACTAATTGTGAATACACTACTATAAATAATTTTTTAAAAATATGAGGTTTCGCGACATGGTTAATTGTCATATTTTTTATTTTATTTTAATATATATTCTTTCTACTTTTTATTTATTTATTTATTATTATTATATTATTCATGTATATCTATAAATTAAAAAACACCTTTAATTATATTTTTTTGATTAGTTAGGAATAGATAATTAAACCAATCAATAAAAATATATCCAACTTATTATTATTATTATTATTATTATTATTATTATTATTATTATTATTATTATTATTATTATTATTATTCATGTATATGGTCAAATTAAACACCATCTTTAATCATATTTTTGAGTTGTTAGGAATAGATATTTTTATTTTTTATTTTATATCACATACTAATGTATATCTTTATATTTAGAATAAAAAAATAAACTTTAAAATTAGATAAATAAATCAATTAATAAAAATATATCTTCAAAAATTTTGAGTATATCCTCATTATTAAATTACAAAATAAATTTAATATTAGATTATTAAATTAAATTTCTTATAAAATATAATGTATCCGCATATAATGCGGGAATATGTACTCGTGTGTGTGTATATATATATTAAGTATACTATAACAGAAACTTTTCTGCCTGCGTGTCGTCTACAGAGCGCTCCATTATGACGTGTAATTTTCTAATTTTTTTGAATTTTTAAATTAATTTTTTATATTTTCCTTATTTACTTCTCATTAACTTCCTTATTTAATATTTTTTAAATAATGTATTTTCTTATTTTATTTATGGGAGGATTACTACTAGGTACACAAAAAAACCCTAAATTACTATGAGATACAAACATACAAAAGTATTACTACTAGGTACAAAAATATATAGTGATATTCCAATATTACCCCTATTAATGTGCTGCACATAAATATTGTGTGCAGCAAAAGTTCATGTGCAGCAAAGTGTGTGCAACAAAAAAAGTGTGTGCAGGAAAAAAAAAGTGTGTGCAGCAAAAAAATGTGGTGGTCCGGCGGCGGCGGTCCGGCAGCTTTTCCGGCGGCGGCAGTTTTTCCGGCGACCAGTTTTTTTTTTTTTTTTTTTTTTGGACGAACAGTTTTTCCGGCGACCGGCTGCCGGAGCTCCGGCGGCGGCGGCGTGGCAGCTTTCCGGCGACCTTTTTTTTTTTTTTTTTTTTTTTTTTTTTTTCTTTTTTTTTTCTGACGAACAGATTTTCCTGCGACCGGCCGCCGGAGCTCCGCCGGCGGCGGCGGTCCGGCAGCGGTGGTCCGGTGGTGGGTGGAGGTTGGGGTTAGTGTTTTAAAGGTATATGGGTTTAGGGGTATATTTGGTATTTTACTTTTATATTTTGTATTAAATAATAATTATTTTAAATCAATGTATCTAGTAGTAATTAGGGGTACAAAGTGTGTACCTATCAGTAATTATTTCTTTATTTATTAATCTTAAATAGTTAATAAATTAAAAAAATTATTTATAAAAATTAAGAACAAAATATACATTTAATTTTCTCATTTTTTTGAAATTTTAAATTATTTTTTTATATTTTCCTTATTTACTTATCATTAACTTCCTTATTTAATATTTTTCTTAGGTAATAAATTAAAAAATTATTTATTGAAATTAAAAACAAAATATTAAATAAAATAGAAATTATGTTTATTTGAGATAATAATAGATAAAAATAAACATATGCATAATTTAAGAAAAAAATTCAAATTAAAAATATATATGAAAATATAAATTTAAAATATATTTATCTTTTTTTACATGTGCACCTTCTATTTTTTTTGTGATGATGACTAATTAAATTTTAAATATCTTTATATATTTATTTTGGTATCATTATTTAATTATTATTAAATCTGTAAATAAATTAATAAGAATAAATTCAAATTATATATAAAGGAAAAAAAATATTCCATATAATATTCTCTCACACCCCACCTATTAATAAGCTTTTTTGATTATTCTTTCCAAATACACACATTCAAATTTTCAAGAGGAATAGAAGCTTTCTTCAAATTCCTCTAGATAATTGATTTATAAAAAAATATAAAAATTTATTTTGATGGAGCGAGATTCGATTAACTTCTAAATAATTGAATCTCATTCACCTCAAAAGAATCAATTCAAGTATTCTTCAAGAATCAATTCAAGTATTCTTCAAAATGAAAAAAATTAATTCAAGTATTCTTTAAGATGAATAAGAGAATCGATTCAATAAGTATTCTTCAAGAGGAATAAGATAATCGATCGATTCAAGTATTCTTGAATCATTCAAGTATTTTTGGAATCGATTTACCTCTTCAAGTATATAATCTCAAGTAATTCTTTCTTCAACAGGAATAAGAGGATCGATTCAAGTATTCTTGAATCATTCCAGTATTTTTGGAATCGGTTTACCTCTTCAAGTATATAATCTCAAGTATTCTTTAATAAGAGGAATAAGAGGATCGATTCAAGTATTTTTTTTTAAATCGGATTATCTCTTCAAGTTTATATTCTTTAAGATGAATAAGAGGTTAAAAAACTTATTCATGTGGATCATTCAAGTATTTTTGAAAACAATTTACCTCGTATTTGTTAAGGTGTACAATATTTTTAAGATGAATAAGAGGTTAAAAAACTAATTCATGTAGATTATTCAAGTATATTTGGAATCGATTTACCTCTTCAAGTAGATAATCGATTCAAGTATTCTTTAAAATGAATAAGAGGTTAAAAGACTGATTCATGTAAAGAATCTAAAGCTTTCTTCAAGTTATTTAAGTTTAATATTATTTTATATTATATTTTTAATATATTACTCGATGTTGGCAAATAATATTGGAATCGAGTTTTTAAATAATTGTTGATTTATTAATTTTAGCATATTAATTTTATTTTATTATTCATATGTATTTGAATTATTCAATTATGACATGTGAATTATAAAATTCATTTTCTTTAATTATTAATATAATCTGAAACTAAGAAAATTAACTATATATATATATATATATATATATATATATATATATATATATATATATAATAAATTCATTAAAATTTTATAAATATTTTAAAATATACTTATTATTTTTATAATTTGAAATTTGAAAAATTAGACAAAAACTTGTGTGAGGCCGTCTCACGTAAGGATTTACATGAAACGGACAAAAAATGATAACTTTTATTATGAAAAGTAATACTTAATTAATAAAAAATTATAATGTTATTTCATGAACTATTTATTTATAATATAAATGAAAAGTGATAACATTTTGTAGCGAAAGTGATTACTATTTTAAAAAGTATAAATGGTCTCACGTGAGATGGTCTCATGCAAGACTTACCCAAAAAATTTAGTTAAAAAAATTAAATATAATAAATTAATTATAAATTTATAAATATTTAAAAATATATTTTATATAAATTTAATTTTTTATATTTCATATTAATTTTTAATAAAAAATAATTAATTGAAATAGAATTACTATTATATAACTGATTAAGAAATACTTAACTTTTATCATAAATAAAAAATATTAAATATTATATATATTGAATCACATTAACATGTATTTGAAAATTATAAAAATCAATTAAAATTATGTAACTCACATAATTTAATAAAGTTAGTATATATTAATTTTTACATATAATTTAGCTGTACATCATATTATCAAAAGTCTAAAAGATGTACATTGTTATAAATTCTTTATATTGATAAAGGAAGTTGTATAGCTATAAAGAAAGTCTCAATAATTAATGTTGAATAATTATATGATACTGATTATTCAATTATAAAAAATAAGAGTAATAATTAAATGATCCTGCGTATTACACGGATTTCATACTAGTATATATATATATATATATATATATATATATATATATATATATATATGTACTAGCATAGTACCCGCGTATTATGCGGTAATACAAAAATGGAATTATTACTATTTAATACAAAATATATCCTAATATTACTAGTAGATACATAGTAAATATTTAATCACTATCAAGTGCAAAAATATACAATGAAAAGTCCTACTTATCCCTTTATGAATTCATCTGTATTGAACATACTATTTTACTGAATACCAAATCATGATTTCGTATGACACGACCCACCTTACATAACTTAAAATTCAAATACTATTAAAATAAACACCACAATTATAAAAATATGCATATTTTTTTCTTCTCACATAATATATTTATAACCAAAACCATCAAACCAGCTCAACATACATAACTGGTTTCTGACAATACTTCAAACTACACAAACTTGTGACAATACTTATTATATTACGTAACCAAAACATCATCGGAAATAAAATAAACCCACGACCTAGCTCAACAGGTCGTCATCTATGTACATCGGCTCAAAACCCTGAAGGAGCTCCATGATGCGTATTTTCTTTGCACCCAAAATTAATCCCCAAGTATTAAGGATATCAGTTGCAGCTTAAGCAAGCGACCAAGTTAAATATCAAATCTAAAGGACGACGTATTATCAATTTAATTATTACCTAAATTAATTAAGACGAAAGGCAATAAAAGTTGTGGAATTAATTATCAACTAATAAATAATTAATTTAAAATAACAAATAAAATAAATAACACTGGAAGAATACAAAAGTGGCTCAAGAATGGAGAATAGATAACTCTAAAGTAACCAAGTTTTACTACTTAACTTCCCTCTCAAGTGCAGGCCGACTCTACTTTGTGGACTATAGACGCATCATTAAACCATGCAAATTTACTCCATAGACATAAGTAAATATGCGTATAACACGTGTGAATAACCTTAGAGTAAGAGATATAATTTCACCCACCTTTCTAGGTACTATCAATATCAATTATATTCCATGTCTGAAATCTAACCCGATATGATCTCCCTTTATAGATACTATAAAATTACCCTCTTTATCCTACTTACTAACCCAAATTCAGTTAAATTAATATACATTCATATATGATAGTTCTAATGAAGTTTCGGAGTCCCCTCAATTTGAATCATAACATGAATCCTGTTCAGCGGTGAACGCATTCTATCTACAACCAAGATATATATTCAGACTCTATATACCAATTAAAGATGCACAAAACAACCGTGAATATGGATTAAGAAGGCATAATCATATATAAAATCAATTCACAAGTAGTGTTGTACGGATGACACATGATGAGTGATATTTTCACCTAGATTTTAGTGCCTTTTTATATCCGTTTTCGTTTATTTTATTCGTATTTATGTGTTATTTGGTTGTGTTTTGTATTTTATTGAAATGTGTGTGAATGAGCTTAAACCTATGATTTTTAGTTTTAATGGATGCTAGACATGATAAGGAAGACGTAGGAAAAAACGGATCTCAATTCGGAGTTGAATCGAGGGAGAACGAGCTAAAACAGTGAAGGAAACAGGGGCATGCACCAACACGGGCCATGTACGAAACACGGCCCTATAAGAAGTGGCCGTGTTCCATCATCAATTCATCCGACACGACCACCCTGTGCCCGTGTTACAGCACACGAGCCGTGTTGCATAACACGGCCCTGTAAGTCTTAGCCCTGCAGCGACATCAATTCACCCAACACGGACACCTTGTGGCCGTGTTGCAGAGCACGACTCGTGTTGTATAAAAAGCTGCTAAAAATTTTAGAACCTTCTAGAAGCTTCCAAAGGGGTATAAATATCCAATAATTCAACATTAGATGGGAGATCCGAAATTCACAACCCTGCACATACCTCACACACCATTTCTTTCATTCCACACCATCATCTTTATCCATTCTTCATCCTTTGGATCTACCATCATCCCACCATCAATTTCTACATTCAAGTGAAGAAAAAGGATCAAGGAAGAGAGGAAAGTGAAAAGAAGGGAAGGAGATCACCATTGAAGATAGATCAAGAGAGTTTCCATTCAATCTTTGTATTAAATCTCATAGTTTTATCATGATTTGTACGGATTTAATTGTCTATGTTAATTTCTTTATGAATATAGTAGGCTAATCTCCCTTGTGAGATTAGCAACATGAGAGTTGTTGGATAATTTTGGGATTTGTGTATTTGAATTCATATGTTGATTGGATCTATGGTTTTCTATCATTGATTATTAATTGCTTGATTTGTATTGATGATTTATGTGTTTAGTTGTTCTAAATATGTGATTAGATTGAGAAATCAATTATGTGCTTAGGATAATTGAGTGAATCATTTCATCAAACACTTCATGTGCATTATAAATTGTAAAGAGATTGAGAAATCCTTTAGAGTTTAGAACCCTTTGATAGAACATATGAAGTGACTCTCATTTCTAGCTTAGTACCTAGTTGGAATTGTTTGAGTAAGAACTAACTCATTGAGCTATGTTTAGAACCATATCCTATCCATCTTGAGAGGGAGTATATGTGATCTTAGTGTTGGCCCTTAGTCTTCAATCCATGATTCATGTGAATTCGATGCATTTATCCTAGGGTTTCCACTTCTTAATTATTGTTAATCTCTCTTTTACTTAATTTGAAAAACCACTTTTCATCCATCTATCTTGTTTGCTAATCATTGCTTGCTTGCTTGCTTTGATTGATTTAATTTCTTGTTTGATCAAACTACCCATTGATGATTCGTCTCTATAAAATTGCGATAAATGTAATCTCACTTAAGCTCTAGCGCCGACCTCCCTGTGGTTTGATAAATTATTTTAATTGATCATCCCTACTACAAAATGGCTAATCAAATGGCGCCGTTGCTGGGAAGGCAACGGTTGCTAGTAGATTGAAGAAGGAACATTTTGAGTAATCTTAATAGAGATATTTTTTTTATTTTTATTTGTTTACTTGTATTTACTTTGAAATTTTTTTTCTAACTTCTCTTATTTTGAAGGTGTATGCAAACAAGATCCAAGGGGAACCAAGTTGAACCAATTGATTTAGAGATTGAACACACTTTGAGAAGGAGAATAAAGGAGAACAAAATAAAAAAGAATAATCCAATGGAGAATTTTTAAGAAGATAATCGTGTGGAGATAGAGCACGATGGGGAAGGAGGACTAAATGTAAACATGCAAGACAACGCACTTCAATTCAATGCAAAATCTCCTCAACAAGCCTATCAAAATCATGGAGATTTCAACAACCAAGCTTTGCTTCAACAAATGGTGCAACAAGTTCTAAGGCAACAAGGCTTTCCACAAGCTTATGCTCCTCCACAACAAGCATATGTACCACCACCACCACCTCAGGTGCAACATGGAGTTCATAATGATCAAAGAGTGATACGGGATTTCTTTATGCTGAGGGCCGTGCCACACATGATGGCTCCACCAATCAACGCCAATAACTTTGAAATTAAAGCGGGCTTGATTTCAATGGTGAGAGAGCAACAATTTAGTGGAACCCCGAATGAAGATCATAATGCTCATCTAGCTCAATTTGTGGAGATTGCCAACACCGTAAAGATGAATGGGGTGAGTGAGGATTGTATCAAGATGAGATTATTTCCATTTTCGTTGAGGGATCATGCTTGAATATGGCTATCTACCATTACTCCCGGTACATGCAACACATGGGATGAACTTGCACAAATATTTTTGAACAAGTATTTTCTGCCTTCCAAGATGCTTCAAATGAAAAGCTTGATCACTCAATTCAAGCAAATGCCTCAAGAGAGTTTCTATGAAGCGTGGGAAAGGTTTAAGGATATGCTTCGCAAGTGTCCACAATATGGTTTTCCGAAAAATCAACAAGTGGGATTTTTTTACCAAAGTTTGATGAATGGTCAAAGAGTGCTTGTTGATGCTTCGGCGGGTGGATTCGTACTTGGAGTGACTCCGGAAAAGGCCATAAGGATATTTGATGAGATAGCTACAAATGTGTACCAATGGCCATCGGAGCGAGTAAGTGGATGCTATGATTTTGAGAATTTTGATCAAGGGCAACAGTTTAATGTCAAAACTGTGAATGTTGAGCCACAAACGCCAAGTGTTGAGGTGATAGCGGCATAAATGTTGAGGCAAATGAGTTTAAATCAAAGTGTGAGCCAAGGAGTCAATATGGTTAAGGGGCTACAAGTCGATCAAGGTATGCTACCTCCGAATATTGTGAGTGGAGAATAATGGGCCAACTCTATGCCACGTGTGGAGGATGTGTCATACATGCAAGGAAGAAATTACCAAGAAAATTATCAAAACAATTACCAAGGTAATTTCAACCCAAGTCTAGGGAACTTCCACCAAGGCAAGGAGACTTTAATAGTCAAGGTGGTGGAAGCTCATATCCACAATAATAAAGGCAAGGGAACTTCTCCTACTCTAATCCGAGCAATGTGGTTGCGTATCCTCCGGGATATCAATCATACGCAACCGGGGGCAAAGACACCGAACAACGAGGGAAGATCATCAATTGATGAGCTACTTGAACAATTGTTGGTATCAAACAAAGAACGAGAAGCATCGAACAAAGCTCAAGATGAAGAATTAAAAAAGGCGGAAGAAGCAAATGAAAAGAGACTCAATTTGGAGTATAATGTGGGACACATTACAAGTACCTTGAGTGCTCAACAAAAAGAGAAGTTTCAGGCCACAACCGAGGTTAATCCGAAAGCTCAATGTTTGTTTGTTGATGCAGAAGAGGAACGAAAGGTTGAAGAAGGGTTGGTGGAAAGCAAGGTTAGTGAAGAAAATAAAGAGATAGCTAAGAAAGAAGAGAAGGGGCCTAAATGGATACCTAAGTGGAAAAGGGTGCAAGAGGAAAAGAAAGTGGAGGAGAAGGTGAAAGAAGATAAGTACAAACATGATTATTGGGGTATTCCGATCACTCCATTCCCTATTCCCTATCCAAAAATATTTATAAAAGAGGAGAAAAAAGGAGTTTGAGGAACATGTAAAAAATCTTAAGAAGAAGTATGAGGAGAAAAAGAAAGAAGAGTCATCCGAAACAAGTGAATCAATGCAAAAAGGAGGGCTTACAAAGGTTGGTGATCCAGGGAAGTTCATCATTCCTTGTGATTTTGAAGGGAAGAGCACTCTTGATGCATTGTGTGACTTGGGGGCAAGCGTCAACGTGATGACTCATGCCACATTCAAAGACCTTGAAATTGGAGAGCTAAAGCCTACTACTATCCGTCTTGAAGTAGTAAATGGAAAAGTTGTGAAGCCACTAGGGAGTGTTGAAGACGTGGAGGTGAAAGTGAAAGGGATAGATTTTCCGGTCGACTTCATGGTGTTAGAAGTGAAGGCAGACCCTCGAGTTCCACTCATTTTGGGAAGGCCATTTCTAACTACCAGAAGAGCAAAAATTGATGTTGGTAGAGAAGAGTTATCCTTGAGCTCAAATGGAAGAAGTGTCACATTCTTATGTAACAAAGAAAAAAGAACCAAGTCTCATTTAAAGCCTCCGGATGATCTAATGGATCATGATTCCCTTCTATTTGACAACTTAAACTCATTTCTTTATGATTATATGAAAATGTCAAATTCTAACATGTCTTCTTGTGATGTTGATAGGAAGAAAGCTCCGGACCTTGATTGGAAGCTTGACAAAGGAGAAAGAGGAAGTCCACTAGAAGCTCTCCTTGAAGATGACTTGATACTTGTGAGAAAGAATGGTGAAGTGGAGCTTGTTGACAAGAAGAGGGCGAAACAAATGTTTAAAATGAGGATGCGAGGAGAAAGTGTGGTGGACCAACATTGGGTCCAATGAGCGTGAAAATTCCGTCCGGCTTGAAGACGTTAAACTTAGTACTAAATGGGAGGCAACCCATTCTTTTTATATTTTGATGCTTGTTTTGTTTATTTTGGTCTCGTAGATGGATTGTGCTCGTGAGAAGAAGGCTTATTGAAGAAAAGAGAAGTGCTTCATGGATTTGAGTAAGTATGTCACCACTTGTGCAAACTTAATTCTTGACTCTTGTCTCGAGTTAAATTTGGGGGACTAGTGCGTGGTAGACATAGCTTGAGTCATGTGGATGCGTATACTTCTTTTCTAGAAGATCATTGATGGAAACTACAAGGGTAAGTCCCATCACTTTTGCAAACTTAATTCTCAACTCTTATTTCGATTTAAGTTTGGGGAGAGAGTGTGTGGTGTGACTCACCACTTGAGTGTGATTCTTGTAAAATTGGGTCAATTTTAAAAATTTTCTCATGAGTTTGGTTGGATTTTGGTATGATTGGTTGTGTTGAAGTGCATGATAATCCATATTTTTAATGAAATTGTTGAGCTAATGGTGTTGTATGAGTTTTTGAGTATGAATGAAGGGTATTGGAAGCACGAATGGAGCTTGGAGCGAACGCTTTCCTTACCAAATGCCTATTGAGGAAGTACTTTACACCTTATCACTTCTAATTGATTTTGATTTGGATTGAATGGATTAGCATGCTACTTTAGGTGTTATGTTTTTGGAAAGTTTACTTTTCAATCAAAGGTTGGGATGATTGTGAGCTTAATTGTCATGGATGATATAGAATGTGTGCTTTATTGTTAATGATGGTGATTTTTATTATTGCATGTTATGTGTTGTTATTTTGTTTCTCGTTTGTTGAGTCTTTATTTTATGTTTTGTGTATTTTCTTATTTTTATCTTGGTATGTTTGGTGGTTTGTTTAGGGATGTCGTGAGTCATTTTTGAATATGAGTGACGACATGTTGTTGTGATAAGTGATGACAAGTTATGATTAAGAATCTCTACACTTTCGAATTATGACATGTTTTATTTAACTTGTTCAATTTTAAGATGGATGTGGTGTAATAAGTCCTTAAGGTCCGAGCATAAGCTTGTGAGTGTTTGAGCCTCAACCGTGCATACATGGTATTTTTCTTCATGAGTGGATCGATTGAGTTGTGATAAGCTAGAACTTGCTCAAGGACTATAAGAACGAGCCCAATTTGTGGAGATTAGTGAAATGATCCAAGGTCATCCTTGTCATTTATAGTCATTGCCAAATATTTTCCTACCATGAACATCATCCCTAGTCAACCACTTTGAGCCTTAAAGCCATTTTATTGTGAATTTAGCACATTACAAGCCTTGATTACCCACATGAGCCTTATATATTTACCTTTTTGTGTGAGTGATTGAGGAGATGGTAGTTAGAAAGGTTTGATGAGAAAGCAAAGCGAAGAAAGGAAATGGTAAACAAGTAAGAAAAAGGATAAAAAGAGCAAAAACAAGAGTGAACATGCAACCTCAAAATAAGAAAAATGAGCAAAGCAACAACAAGATGCTCAAGAAAATAAAAATCCAAAGAAGGAAGCATGCATTAAAAGAAACTCAATTCAAGGAAAGTTGATGATTAGTGCTTGTGATCATTAAAGAAAAGAAAGGAAGAAAGAAATTGTTAAGGAATGGAAGAAAGTAGCTACCTCTTCGATTACTTACACTTGATTAATCACTTGTATCCATATTCTTCCTACCCTATCAAAGAGCCTATCATTACATCCTTAATGAAAGACCTTTTTGATCACTAATGGAAACTTTGGCGGTTTGTGAATGTAGTCCACGAGCATGCTTATAGCGAGTCGAGCCAATCGATTAATGAGTGTTTATTTACCTTACCTTAAAGTGTGTTGAGTGACATTTATAACCTACGCGAGGCTTGGACTAAAAAGGGACTATATTACACTTTTATTCTCTTTAGATTGAACTTGTTAATTTTTCATGTAATGAGTTTAATATTGTAGGAAGACTTAGCATAAATTGTAATTCTTATTGCTATCGATTTGTTATTACTTATGTTCGTTTTGTCTTTTCCTAGGTGAAAATCTCACCCCTTGGTTTATTATTTTCGTTGTTCGGGGATGCACAACACTTTAAGTTTGGGGGTGTGATGAGTGATATTTTCACCTAGATTTTAGTGCTTTTTTATATCCATTTTCATATTATTTATCAGTATTTATGTGTTATTTGGTTGTGTACTGTATTTTTAATAGATGCTAGACATGATAAGGAAGACGTAGTAAAAAGCGGATCTCAATTCGGAGTTGAAACAAGGGAGAACGAACTAAAATAGTGAAGGAAATAGGGGAATGCACCAACACGAGCCGTGTACGGAATACGGCCCTGTAAAAAGTGGCTATGTGCCATCATAAATTCATTCAACACGACCACCCTATGCCCGTGTTATAGCACACGAGCCGTATTGCAGCACACGAGCCGTGTTGCGTAACACGGCCCTGTAAGTCTTGGCCGTGTAGTGACATCAATTCACCCAACACGGCCACCTTTTGGCCGTGTTGCAGAGCACGACTCGTGTTGTGTAAAAAGCTGCTAGAAATTTTAAAATCTTCTAGAAGCTTCCCAAGGGGTATAAATACCCAATAATTCAATATTAGATGGGAGATCCAAAATTCACAGCCCAGCCCTGCACACACCTCACACACCATTTCTTCCATTCCACACCATCATCTTTATCCATTCTTCATCCTTTGGATCTACCATCATCCCACCATCAATTTCTACATCCAAGTGAAGGAAAAAGATCAAGGAAGAGAGGAATGTGCAAAAAAGGGAAGGAGATCACCATTGAAGATAGATCAAGGGAGTTTTCATTCAATCTTTGTATTAAACCTCATAGTTTTATCATGATTTGTAAGGAATTAATTATCTATGTTAATTTATTTATGAATATGGTAGACTAATCTCCCTTGTGAGATTGACAACATGAGAGTTGTTGGATAATTTTGGGATTTGTGTATTTGAATTCATATGTTGATTGGATCTATGGTTTTCTATCATTGAATATTAATTGCTTGATTTGTATTGATGATTATGTGTTTAGTTGTTCTAAATATGTGATTAGATTGAGAAATCAATTATGTGCTTAGGATAATTGAGTGAATCATTTCATCAAACACTTAATGTGCATTATAAATTGTAAAGAGATTGAGAAATCCTTTAGAGTTTAGAACCCTTTGATAGAACATATGATTGGTTTAATCGAGAGGTTGATTAATCGTGTGAAGGGACTCTCATTTCAAGCTTAGTACCTAGTTGGAATTGTTTGAGTGAAAACCAACTCATTGAGCTATGTTTAGAACCATATCCTATCCATCTTGAGATGGAGTTTAGGTGATCTTAGTGTTGGACCTTAGTCTTTAATCCATGATTCATGTGAATTCGTTGCATTTATCCTAGGATTTTCACTTCTTAATTGTTGTTAATCTCACTTTTACTTAATTTAGAAAATCACTTTTCATCCATCTATCTTGTTTGCTAATCATTGCTTGCTTGCTTGCTTTGATTGATTTAATTTCTTGTTTGATCAAATTACCCATTGATGATTCGTCTCTATAAAATTGCGATAACGTGATCTCGCTTAAGCTCTAGCGCCGACCTCCCTGTGATTCGATAAATTATTTTAATTGATCATTCCTACTACAAATGGCTAATCAATACACAAAAGAGTTTAATTAATTCATAAAACCTTAAAAACCTTAGATATACCAAAATGGTTCTAGCCCATGATGTTGTGAAGAACAATCATGGGAGTTGGATAGATCTTACCCATATGTCTGGAAAATACAAGATAAATTAGAAAATGAATAACACCCTAGATTCGGGAGTCGTTGCGTCATTCTCTGTCTTGAATCCTCCTCTTGGTTCTCCTCTTGATTTCACAGATGAATCTTCAAAGTGATGGATAGATGGAGGAAAGGATGTGGATGATGGTTGGGGGTGATCCCCCCTTGTAGGGTGTAGGATGATTGTGTTATGGTCCTCTCACATGAATAATAATATAAAATATATATAGGTGTGAGAAGGAATGAAATAAGTAAATAAAAGATATGAGTGAATCATGGATGATTATGTGATAAGGAGATTAATTGTGATTCAAGAAATAGGAATTATGGGCTAATTTTCGAAAAATTTCGGAATTCTCAAAAATTCTCGCCGGCAACTGCGCGACCTCACGATTCTTAGCATAATTTTTTCGTACAAACTTCAATTTGAGCAATTCTTGCGCCACAATGATTCTATCTTCCGTGACTTTCCAACCATATATCACACCACTAGGTTTGAGCTCCACAAAAACACAGAAAAATTATGGAAGTTGAGCGTGCGTTTTCAGCATTCCTCTAACTTTGTACTTTTAATCCTTTTTCCACCTAAATTACAACAAAACACCTCAAATGCATCTTTTTCTCATATATATTGAATATAAAATATTTGTGCTAATATATAACAATAATTCCCATAAAAAATGTGTAAAATTGGACACTCAAACACACTTATTTTCACTCTCATCAATCCCCCAAACTTACCCGTTGCTCGTCCCGAGGCAACAAAATAAAAATAAAGAGAGAGAGTAAGAAAATTAACAGGAAAATAAGGACTATGACTCATACCCCATTCATAATACAATTGTCCTCAACTTAGGTCATGCAACTCTCATTACATGTAATACTCAATTCATAGCATATAAGATAAGACAATCACCACCAATTCAAATGCTCCATTGACATATTCTCATGGGAAGTATGTATCACTCGCACTCAATTTTAAAAGATATACACTTATGCGTTAAGGTGTTTACGCTCAAATTCAATTCAAGTGCATGCATAACCATAAGCTTGCCAAAAGTCTCAAACTCTCCACGACTAAAAGTATGATTCGACAATGATATCAAAAATGACTTTTCTTTTAAATGTAATGTTGGCTCTTTGATTAAGGTATGAAATATATAGATAAGTGACTCAAAACTCGGATCAATCAAGCATGCAGTCTCTCTCTCATTCTTCTTACTCACTTTAATTAAGCACAGTATCCTCCTCAACTCTTTCACTTTTCTTTTTCTTTCTAGCACAATATTTTTTCTTTCTCTTTTTTTTCCTTCTCTCCTTTCTCTCGAGGTATCAATTTCGGGCACTACCTCGTGCATCCTCCATAGGGTACTAGATTTAAGCACTACCCTAGGGTGTTTTATTCCATGGAGTACTAGATTTAAGCACCACTCCATGATTTTTCTTTGATGCATTTTCAAGCTCAATCACTATTTCAACACCAATTTATTCCTTCCCAAGCTGTTATAAGACTCCATCAACACACTTTGAAAAGCCATTAATTTTTGTCATGATAGAATCAAGGCTAAAAAAATTCAGATGCTCAAAGTGGTTATTTCTCGTATGCTGCCAAAGAATGAGGTTCTTAAGCTCAACGGGGCTAACTACAGATAAACATCATTTAGAAGGAAATTATTTAGCTAAGTGACTCATAAATTCAAGGATGGCCTTAAATCATCTCCCATCATCTAACACACATGTAATTTCAAGTAAGACAAGAGGCAAGTTCTAGAATACACATATAAGAACGATACTTACTAGAAAAGAAATATCATGTGATTATGTAATATGATCAACAAGGCTCAAAATCTCACATGGGTTTTTAACATGTAATAAAGCACTTTTCATGGTAAGTAATATCCCACAAGTACACATAGAACTTCATAACACAATATAACTCAAGTACAATCCTTTCATCAATTTCAAGAGCATATAAATTTCAAGCACAATTTAAAAATATAAGCTCATGTGGATCACCAAACCAAATTCTCAATCCTTTCACTCCTCGAATTGAAAGCACATAAAAATTAGAATAAAGAATCGAGGGCACCTGATTTCTCTTCAACATATGCACGAGCTCCTCGAGTTGTTTAACTCGGTCAGGCCAAGCCTCAGTGTAGAACTCGTCTTTCCCCCTCTTTTACCTTTTTCTATCATTAAAACTCAAACACACTTCATCATCACAGATTTATCAATAATAAAATAAGAGAACTATAAGAAAAACTCAATTGACTATCTAATCAACTCCACACACTAGACACACCAACACAACACACTAAACATTAGGTAAGTTGCAAAAAATCGACATATCAACACCGATTAAACTGTTAATATGCCACAAAAAATCAACCTCCTAACAAACAAACAACCAACGAAAGGAAAATTTATACCCTTAGTGCTCATAAGATGAGGTAAGTACATCACACCCCCCAAACTTAGTAAAAACGCAAGTCGAAACTAAGTTAGAAAAGAGATGTAATTGTCAAAATGTGAGCACCTCAAATATAATAACTCCTCACTCACACGAAAGAAATAATAAAGCAATAAAACAGAAGGGCAAACCCCCAACAGACGCTCATATTTAATGTCGGATAGACACGATGATAGAGGTTGGTCTCCTCGCATCCTCACTTTTAAATACTTTATTTCCCTCTTCTTGTCTACACTCAGCACCTCATCTTTCTTGGTTATAAAAATATGATCCTTGGAATTTCCTTCCTCTCATTGCTGTCTAGACTCCTCCTTGTCAATCTTCTATTTAAATTCAGAATCATCTGTCCTATCAAGATTAAACAAGTTAGAAACCACATCTATGCTTTTGCATGATTGAGTCTCCATGGGCATCTTCATTTCTTGATCAAGAAAGAAAACTATATCTTCATTGTCCATCTGCAGTCTAAGCTTCTCGGCTCTTAACCTCTTTGCTCTTTCCCACTTCTTTTCCGCTATAAGCTCAGTATTCTGCCTTTGGGATGGCACTGGAGTATCATTAACATCAGGTAAGGCATTCTGCGCAAAAAACAGTGTTGGATAAGAGGGTTTGACCTTGGTTCAACCTTGAGTGTTGGTCGAACCAGGTATGTAATGGTTGAACCGGTCATCTGAAAGTTTGGCATCTCTCGTACAGGTCAGTTCAACCTTGGTTCAACTTTCAGAGTTGGTCGAACCAGGGCAGTGTTGGCCAAACCCGACATCAGAAAGTTCAGAGTCTCACGAATAGGCTAGTTCGACCATGGTTCGACCTTCATGGTTAGTCGAACCAGGTCTCTAATGGTCGAACTGACCATCAGGATGCTCCAGAGGATGCCCAGGTGTTTGATTCAACTTGGGTGATATGGTTCGACCTGATGTTTTGGTCGAACCATGGTCGAATCGAGCTCCTGAAGCTCTAGAATTTATTTTCGGCATCATCGGTCCCTCATACTGTATTCCAGACCTTAACTTGATGGCATGACACTCTTTCAGGTTCGTTATACTTTGAGACGGGAATATTCTTTTCTCCAACGTTTGTGTCAATTGATTCACGTTCCCGGCCATCTGCCCCATTATCAAAGCTCCCTCAGCAGCTTAGATAAATCTACATGGGTAGACTTCGTAGTAGCCTCAAGTCTATCCACTCTTGCATCATTCTTAGCCATGTATCGATTGAAGGTATCTTCAACACTCTTAACTTCTTATTGCCGTATACTGTTGGATTATATACTAAAAGTCTAGCTTTTTGTATGATCAATGTTATAACAATTTATTTGAAATGAGAATCATATGATCAAATGATTGCGTCTTATAATTAATTTATATGCACGATGCAATAGTCCACTTACTTTATACTGTAGATAATATATTGTGCGACAACACACGGAAGATCATATTATCAGTTTTCTTATAAAGTATAAATAGATGCTCACATCCGAGATAGACGGGGACTCTCTATTGGGATGGTTGTAGTGTGGTTTGGTATTAGATAGAGGCTATAGAATCACATTAGTGCACTTTGTGTGTATTGAGCAGGACCACTTGAGATCGTTCGACTTATACTGACTATATAGGAGAACTTGATCTCAGTTATTATGGATGTTCGTGCTCTTAATCCCTATATAATAACCTCGACACGTAGGGCAGTATGTATTTTTTTGATTCATCAATGGGTGAGATTTACATGTAATTAAATCAATAAACTCGGTGAGTTGGGAAGTAGTGCTATCTCTATGGTGTATTGTTGATTGTAGAAGGAATCCATGTCCATCATAGGTTGATGATGTCCCCTAGAGGAGCTCATAAGGATTATTATATAAACCCTGCAGGTGGATTTATTTCGGCATGATAATGAGGTTGAGTGGTACTACTCTCGGATGAGATATTAATTAATGGAGTTGTCAGTAACTTAATTAATTAATGGACATTGTATATCTTAAACATGTGGAGACTAACATACTCATAATAAGAAGGTGCCCATAACGTAATTATGGGATTAGAATTGTAGTGCAGTAATAATATTTTAGTTGTATATATTATTATTATTATTGGACTTAAGTATAAGCTTTAGACTAAGTTTGGATACTTAAGCCCAATGGAGGCCCAACTCTAATTTCTCCTCCTGGTCCCTGCTGTAGCCCATATATAAGTCATCTCAGCTGTTCTAACCCTAAGAGAGACACACCTAACACATGAAGAGGGTAGACGAAACATCAGATTGAGAAGATCTCGAAGATCGTCGCCCACACGATGTCGAGATTTTACTTAGGAATACAGCAGAAAACTAGAAGGATGTTTGCTGCTGCTATCCACCACCTTCTATGATTTTTATAAAATCGTACAGACTTCAGAATTGGACGTGTGATATAGGATCATTTTGGCGCATAGATCACTCAAATCCAACATCAGATGAGAGAGTTATGCCCAAAAAAGTGAGGCTACGCAGGCTGATGGCGAGAATTCATCGTCTTCAACATACCTTTGTGAAAGGTAATACGTTTCTTGTTTACTTGTTTCCGCTACTTGTTAGAAACATATGGAACCCTTATGGGTCACGTTAACCAAATGATCAAATGTCAATAATTGGTATCAGAGCTTTGCTTTTGTGGTGAAGCGTGACACGTTAGGCTAGGGTTTATTTGATTATTTGATTTAATTTCGAATTAGAATCACATGAGTTTTAGGGTGTGGTATAATTGCATATTCAATGAAAAACCCTATATGTATTTTGGCAACTGCTTTCGATATTGCACAGCATGGATGTTGCTCGCCGATTGTGGCGATGTGCGACTGCCGCACGGGCGTGATAGTGTGGCAGATTTGTTGCTCAGGGATGGGCATGGAAGAGCATGATGGTGTGTAGGGCTGCGCACGCGAAAGCATGCCCATTGGCGTCTGGGGTGACTGCTGATGGGCTGTCTGCCGAGCAGATTGGGCTCGTCGGCATGCCTTGAAAATGCTAGCATGTGAAGCAAGCCAATTAGACGAGCGCTAATAGCGCATGCATTTTGGCTTGGTGGTGCAGGGCGGCGTATTGCCGGGTGTTACACCAGCAGGCAAGCGAAGCTCCCTGAGTTGCTGGGCATGACCAAGGCCGCTCGACGGTAAGTAGGTGGGCTGGCGTGTTGGCTGTCACGAGAGGCACAGTAGGCAGGGCAATTCAGGTGGGGTTTCCAGGTGAGTTCACATTGAGTTCCGAGCGAGTTTAAATCTACTTTTGAACGGGTCATCATGCTTTTCGAGCAAGTTCTGGGCTAGTTCTGAATAGGTCTCTGGATTTCTCGAGAGTCTCCTATTACTCTAGGTGAGCCACTGTTGATGGCCGAGCGAGTCGGTGGATTGCTGTGCAACACTGAAGCACATGCACCGGTGGTCGACGGTTGGACAATGTCATCGCTGGATTACCAATGATGCAGAGCGGCACCACCGCTGTAAGCACATGCTTTAGGGCAACGACGTTGCTACGGTAGTAGGTGAGCGCTGCTGATCAGCGGCGGGACTCGTGAAGGTTTCTAGTGTGTGGAACGAGCCAAGGCTATAACTGGTGGGTGGGCTGCATCATCGAAGGTGGAACTGGTGGCTGGCAAAAATTGTTGACGTTCTTCTAGTTGGTTTTGCTGCGGAATATGACGGAAACTCCAGCGGGTGTCTTGGCTGGGTCTTGTGGTGGTCATTTGCTAATAGCCAAGGTGGTTGTTGGCAGCAAGTCGGCGGCTGGTAGAGATAGCCGGTAGCTGCTGCCGTTTTGATTTCTGGCAGCCGATGGCATGCTGTTGGTGAGTTGATTTCTGGTAACTTTGGCAGTTCTCCAATTACTATGCGATTGGCTTCCGACGAAGGGAACGATCATCAGCTGCTAGCGTGTGATGTCTCCGGGGCCAACAATTGGAGAGTTGATGATGTGCGATAGTTAGCTGTCACCGATGGCGTATTTTTTTTCCATCGTTTGCAGGGTGAAGAAGCTAGGCGATGGCAGCCGCTGTACAAGCTGTGTGCGTATGGGTTGCCTTACTTGGTGCCCAAGTTTGTCTACCATGTTATGCAAGTTTTCTAATTGCCTTATATGTTGACCTAGTCAGCTCCTTATGTTTTTGGTAATTATTTTCTTTCCTTATATATAATTGCTATAGTTGCTTTATTTGTCAATTATTTTTTATATATTTGATTGGATGCATGATACTCCTTGATTCACTGCCTTATTTGCCGTATTAGGAGCATGCTAGGTTGTATATTTTATTTTGAATATTATATGCATGTAAAAACTCTCGGTGTTAAATTACTAAGTGAGAGAGGGGATTGGTAATTAATTCCCGCGGCCTCCATTATTGGTTTGTAAAGTGATGCGAATAAACTTGCGCGTCGGTTATAGTGTCTTCCTCCCTAACGGATGAGTTTATTCACGGATCACTGGTACAGACTTCTTTAAATAGTTATTGTTTGTAATGTGATGCATATGGACTTGCGCGTTGGCTATAGTGCCTTCCTCCCTAACGGATGAGCTTATATGCGGTTCACTAGTACAAACTTATATAATTGATGGTTGTAGAAAGTTATCTGAGCGCGTGTGTACTTCTCCAACAGTAAGGCACATAAGCTTGGGCAACGGACATGGGATCAAATAATGGTGTACACTTAGATGTAAATAATTAGTATCCTCCCCAACGGAGTCATTGCTATTATTTGCATGGCTAAAGAGGAACCGACTATTAATTATTTTATCATGAGGTTAGGTTGACAAATAAAATTAATGGGTAAAACCTTCTCTTGTAAATGTTCGGGTTTGTAAACATCCACACTAACGTGGCTTGCAGACTCACGGTGCTTGAGATGTCGGTGAATTTTATTTTTATATTATTTTGAGGGAATCAATATAAAAGGATAAAATTCAAAGATTTGATCGGTATATTTATTTGTGATTCTCTGAATTTTGAATAGTTTTATCTCGGTTATAGTTGACTAAAAGAAATTATATTTACTTGTTCAAAATTAGATGATTAAAAAAGAATCTTGATTTTGAATATTACTGCTTAGGAAAATATAAGTGTGTTCTCACTAAGGATATCCCATGATGCCTTTTAAAGTCTCTAGTGAAGAGGTGAGAGGTTAATAGAAATATGATGGTCTCATGCGACTCTTCAGATACTTGAGTAAGTTAGATAGGTGGAAGGTCTTGGTTAAATTGATGAATGAATTGGAAATACTTGGAATAGAAATTGAAAGGGAAACCTAGATCAATTTAATTCTATGTAATTTACCTAGGTGTTTTGAGCAAGTTCTACCTAAAATACAAGAGGTTGTATATGGTGGGGAACTTCTCACAAAATATGTGGCAAAAAAATCCAATTTCATCAAAATGTGAACAAGGTCAGTATCTCATTCACGAATCGTTGAAACATGATTAGTGATGGCATTTACTGACACGTTGTGTGTAGATACCGGAGTCACTAAAAGCCTACAGCGAAGTGATGATGAGATTGTAATATACATGGGTAATACTACGAGAGTAGTGGCTGTTGCAGTGGGAGTTGTTTATTTATCTCACGATATGAATAAACGATTTATTATGAGAAATTATCTTTACATACATTTTTCATAGAAAGAATTTGATTTCAGTTTTTATGCATTTACGGATGGATACTCCATTTTATTTAAATGACATGGTCATAGTGATGAGGGATGGAGCTATAATCTGTTGTTGTACGTTGGTGGACAATTTGTACTCTTAAATTATGTTTATCCCACGGATGCAAAGAATTTAAATTAATAACGCGTCTTCTAAACCTTATAAGAGAAGAAATCTTATGGAAGTGGTTAGATAGATGATGAGTTGTTTGCAATTATTAAATTCATTTTATGGATATGCCCTAAGAAACAGTATTTCGTATAAATGTTTATCTGTTTGAGGGATATCCTAGAAAATAAAGAGTGATTTATTTAGTCCAAAAGATCAAAGGGTGATTATTAACACAAACACTAGATTTTTAGAAAAGGACTATGTATTAAATCATAAACCCATGTATAAATTATTCTAAAGGAAGTGAGAGGATAACACAAAGTATTAGTACCAAGTGTACAAGAGGATATACCACAAGGTAAACTGCAACGCGTGTCACGTCTGATACACAATTGCATGTAGCACCTTATCGTAGTGGGAGGGTTGTTCGATAACCTATAAGATATATGTTTTGGGAGAGTCGTAAGACTTGGTCCCTAGTAAACATGAAGTTGACCCATGGATACGACGAAGCACTACAAGATTAAAATGCTATATCTTAGCAAAGTGCAATAATTTTTGAAATAAAATCGATGAATTCTAAATAACATCAGGATGCTTGTAGAACCACAGATGGTGTAAAAACCATTGGAAGTGGTCATACAAAATAAAAGAGGATCATACGGTAAAGTGAAAACCTTGGAACCAAAGCTTGTTGCGAAAAGGTATACTCAGAAAGAAAAGGTTCGATTATGAGGAAACCTATTCGCCGATAGCTATGCTTATGTTGATCCGGACTCTTTTATCTGTTGCTACTCATATGATATATAAGGGATAGCAAATAGATATCAAAACAACTTTCCTGATTGGAAGTCTTGAGGAAAACATCTATGTGAAGCAACTAGAGTGATTCATTGTAAAGAGATAAGAGTATTTTGATAGTAAGCTTAATAGTGTCCATCGATGGACTAAAGCAAGCTTCGAGAACACGAAACATCTGTTTTGATGAGGTAATCCAGTCATATGGATTTAATCAATGTGCGGATGTGTCTTGTGTATTGAAAAGAGTGATGGAAACGTGGTGGTATTTCTTGTATTGTACGTAGATGATATATTGCTTATTGGAGACAATGAAAGAGTATTGTCGGGCGTATGGGTATGGTTGATAAAGCGGTAAGAAATAAAAGACTTAAGAGAAGCAAAATATATCCTTTTGATCACGGTAATATGGATCACAAGAAAGGATGTTATGCTTATCTCAAGTTTCGCAACATGATACGATCCTTACTCGTTTAGCATATGAATTTATCTAAGTGAATGTGTCTTGAGACACAAAAGGAGATAAAGGTGATGAAAGTGGTTCCTTATGCTTCAGCGAATAAGGAAGCTTAATCTAAGGAATGCTATGCACGAGAATGGATAACTGTATTGCCAATAGCATAGACAGTGGGTATAAAAGGTAACCCGAAAGAAGAATGTTGAACTATGGTAACACATAATTTTGAAGTACCTGAAAAGGACTATAAATTATATGTGGGCTTACCAGACAGATTCACTGCTTCTTATGAGTTATGTAGATTCGGATTTTTCAAATCAGATAGGGACGGTAGTAAATCCACCTCAAAGGTTATGTGTTTAATTTTAGAAAGTAGAGCCATAATGTGGAGGAGTGTTATATAGAAATATATTTCAGACTCCAGACTCTATCATGGAAAGATGATAAATTGGAGCCTATGAGGCAACCAAAGTATCTATATGACTCTAGAAACTTCATGATGGACTTCAAAGTGATTATAAGTTTGCCAAAGATTATCACAATTTATTTGATGATAATGGTGCAGTTGCAAACTTGAAGGAATCAAGAGCCCATAAGGCAATTAAACACATGGAGCACGAGGATCACCTGTTAAGAGAAATCGTATGATGAGGAAAAGATTGTTCTCCCAGATTGCATCAGATAATAACCTAGTAAATCTATTTACAATGACCTTAAGGCGAGAGCTTTTGATGATCGTGTAGTGGGAGTAGGAATCAGATGTATGGCGGAAGACATGAAGGATAGTCTTTTAGTATAAGTGGGAGATTGTTGGATTGTATACTAAAAGTTTAGCTTTTTGTATGAAAAATATTATTATAATTTATTTGAAATTAGAATTATATGATCAAATGATTGCGTCTTATAATTAATTTATATGCACGATGCAATAGTCCACTTACTTTATACTGTAGATAATATGTTGTGCGACAACACGCGGAAGATCATATTATCGATTTCCTTTTAAAGTATAGACAGATGCTCACAATCGAGATAGACGGGGACTCTCTATCGGGATGGTTGTAGTGTGGTTTGGTATTAGCTTATCTTGGCTATAGAATTACATTAGTGCACTTTGTGTGTATTGAGCAGGACCACTTGAGATCGTTCGACTTATACTGACTATATAGGAGAACTTGATCTCAGTTATTATGGATGTTCGTGCTCTTAATCCCTATACAATAACCTTGACACATAGGGTAGTATATATTTCTTTGATTCATTAATGGGTGAGATTTACATGTAATTAAATCAATAAACTCGGTGAGTTGGAAAGTAGTGCTGTCTCTATGGTGTGTTGTTGATTGTAGAAGGAATCCATGTCCGTCATAGGTTGATGATGTTCCCTTGAGGAGCTCATAAGGATTATCATGTAAACCTTGCAGGTGGATTTATTTCGGCATGATAATGAGGTTGAGTGGTACTACTCTCGGATGAGATATTAATTAATGGAGTTGTTAGTAACTTAATTAATTAATGGACATTGTATATCTTAAACATGGGGAGACTAACGGGCTCATAATAAGAAAGAGCCCATAACATAATTATGGAATTAGAACGGTAGTGCAGTAATAATATTTTAGTGGTATATATTATTATTATTGGACTTAAGTATAAGCTTTGGGCTAAGCTTGGATACTTAAGTCCAATGGAGGCCCAACTCTAATTTCTCCTTCTGGTCCCTGTTGCAGCCCATATATAAGTCATCTCACCTGTTCAAATCCTAAGAGAGACACGTCTAACACATGAAGAGGGTAGACGAAACAGCAGATTGAGAAGATTTTAAAGATCGTCGCCCACACGACGTCGAGATTGGACTTGGGAATATAGCTGAAGACTGGAAGGTTATTTGCTGCTGCTGTCCACCACTTTCTGCAATTTTTATAAAATCGTACAGACTTTAGAATTGGACGTGTAATATACTGGGAAAGCCACGGAAGAGGGGATCGTTTTGGCACATAGATCACTTAAATTTGACATTTAATGAGAGAGTTATGCCCAAAACAGTGAAGCTGCGCAGGCTGGTGGTGAGAATTCATCGTCTTCAACATACCCTGGTGAAAGGTAATACGTTTCTTATTTACTTGCTTTCCCTACTTGTTAGAAACATATGGAACCCTAATGGGTCACGTTAATCAAACGATCAAAAGCCAACACATACTAGACCCCCTTTGTGTCAACTCTATAATCTGCTTCTGCTGGGACTCGAGTAGCTTGTTGATGTTAGCTAAACTAGAGACAATCTCATCATCTCTATTCGGCTTAACCACTTGATGTTCAACCTGTGCCACCTTACCCATTACATAAGTTCCTCTAACTCTTTCTGTAGGCAAGTCACGTGAATTTATATAGATGTCTTCAAAAAAATTTTATGCTTCCAGTGCTGTTCTAGATAATAGCGCTCCTTCTGATGATGCATCAATAAGAATACACAACTCACAATCCAATCCATAGTAGAAGATACTTATGTACTGAGCCTTAGTCATCCCATGCTGTGGACACCATCTGAGCATGTCTTTAAACCTGTCCTTCGCCTCATGAAATTCTCACCCTGATTCATAACAAATTGGGTGATCTCTTTCCTCATTCTGAAAACCTTTGAGGGTGACATGTATCTCTCTAAGAACTTCTGCTGCAGTTGGTCCCATGTAGTGCAGTCTGCTGCATCAAGAGTCTCATACCAATGTTCTGCCCCATCAATTAATGAAAACTTGAATAGGGCGATCTGCCTAGCATGATCATGAGCTCTAATACCCTTCTGAGTATTTGCATAACCAAGGAATCTTTTGAGATGCTGATATGGATCTTCAAAACAACCTCCAGAAATGGGATTCTTCTCTACCATGTTGATAAGAGTGGGATGTATCTCAAAATCATCATCTTCCCCCTAGCTCCTATCAACCCCATGTTACCAATTCCATATTTCATAAAAATTTCACGTATGGCAACAACATCCAGATTCTGCCTTGCTTCGGCCATGTTTAGCACAATGTGTTATTCCTTCATTCCTTCCTCTCATTTTCCTAGTGCACAAGTACTTCAGAAAAATAAAAGGTTAGGTATAAATAAATAATCACAAATAGAAGTCTTAATAAAATAGAAGTAATAAAATCAATAATAACAGCCGTCCCCGGCAACGACGCCAAAACATGATGCGCGTTTTCTTTGCACGCAAAATTAATCCCAAGTATTAAGGATATCAGTTGCAGCTTAAGTAAGCGACCAAGTTAAATATCGAACCCAAAGGATGGCGTATTATCAATTTAATTATTATCTAAATTAATTTAGACGAAAGGCAATAAGAGTTGTGGAATTAATTATCAACTAATAAACAATTAATTCAAAATAAAAATAAAATAAATAATACTGGAAGAATACGAAAGTGGCTTAAGAATAGAGAATAGGCAGCTCTAAGGTAATCCAGTTTTACTACTTAACTTCCCTCTCAAGTGCAGGCCGATTCTGCCTTGTGGACTATGGACGCATCACTAAACCATGTAAATTTACTCGATAGACATAAGTAAATATGCGTATAACACGTGTGAATAACCTTGGAGCAAGAGATATAATTTTGCCCCCTTTCTAGGTACTATCAGTATCAATTATTTCCCACGTCTGGAATCTAACCCGATATGATATCCCTTTATAGGTACTATAAAATTACCCTCTTTATCCTGCTTACTAACTCGAATTCAATTCAATTAATAAATATTCATATATGATAGTTCTAATGAAGCTTCAGAGTCCCCTCACTTAGAATCATAACATGAAATCATGTTCAGCGGTGAACACACTCAATCTACAATCAAGATATATATTCAGACTCTATATACCAATTGAAGATGCACAAAACGACCATGAATATGGATTATGAAGGCACAATCATATATAAAATTAATCCACAAGTAGTGTTGTACGGAGGACACACAAGATAGTTTAATTAATTCATAAAACCTTCAAAACCTTGGATCTACCAAAATGGTTTTAGCCCATGATGTTGTGAAGAACAATAATGGGGGTTGTATAGATCTTACACATATGTCCAAAAAATACGAGATAAATTAGAAAATGAATAACACCATGCGGGAATCATCGTGTCCTTCTCCATCTTGAATTCTCCATTTGGTTCTCCTCTTGATTCCACAAATGAATCTTCAAAGTGATGGATGGATGGAGGAAATAATGTGGATGATGGTTGGGGGGTGATCACCCCTTGTGGGGTGTAGGATGATTGTATTGTGGTCCTCTCACATGAATAATGATGTAAAATATATATAGGTGTGAGAAGGGAATGAAATAAGAAAATAAAAGATATGGGTGAATCATGGAGGATTATGTGATAAGGAGATTAATTGTGCTTTAAGAAAAAGGAATTATGGGCTAATTTTCAAAAATTTAGAAAATTCTTGAAAATTCTCGACGGCAACTGCGCGACCTCAAGATTCTGAGCATAAATTTTCCGTACAAACTCCAATTTGAGCAATTCTTGCACCAAAATGATTCTATCTTTCGTGGTTTCCAACCATGTATCACACCACCAGTTTTGAGCTCCAAAAAAACACAGAAAAATTATGGAAGTTAAGCGTGCATTTTTCAGCATTCCTCTAACTTTGCACTTTTAATCCTTTTTTACCTAAAATACAATAAAACACCTCAAATGCACATTTTTCTCACATATATTGAATATAAGACATTTTTGCTAATATATAACAATAATTTCCATCAAAACGGTATTAAATTGGACACTCAAACACGCTTATTTTCACTCTCATCACTCCACATCTTGCAATCACATGTTACAAAACTCCATCAATAGCCTCACCTGCAATGCATAAAATAGTGAGACAAAAATCTCAGTAAGTAGAAATCATGCATGCCAATGCATGAAAAGACATTTAATTTTCTATCGCCTATTTCCTAGTCTTTCTAGTTGGTCTTTTTTATTTTGAAAACTGTTCACGTTGCGGGATCCCCACGCTACACTTATGATATGCACCCAAATGAGCTCAATGGGGATGATTTTTTTTAACCCCGAATATAGTGCCGGGAATAATTTTTCCGAACCCTGACAGAGTGTTGGGGATGATTTTTCGAATCCCAAATATAGTACCAGGAATGAATTTTCTGAACCCTGACAGAGTGTTGGGGATGATTTTTCTGAACCCCAAATAAAATATTAGGAACGATTTTTCTGAACACATAATAAAGTGTCGGGAATGATTTTTCCGAACCCTGATGGAGTGCATATATAGTGTTCGCACACACTATTAGTAACTTATTAATTTTGGGGAAAATGCTTTTCATGATTATGCATGGTATGCAACCAGGACAATTAAATATGGATCATAAACCATTTACGATACCAATATCAACATTTAATCACAATAAAGCAACAACTTAACTTTGATTCACACAGATCCACTTCTGGAATAACAACTTCACCTCAATCACATAAATCTATTTATAGAATATTCACTTCACCTTGGATCACACGAATTCCTTTTTGGAATAACAACTTCATCTCGGATCACACAGATCTATATAGGACAATGATATTATTTCAAATCACATAAATCCACAACTTGTATCACCAATTAACCCCAAATAATTCATAATGTAATTAAACTAATCACAAATAATTCATGACATAATTATCACATATTAATCACAAATAATTCACACACAACATGTTTTATGCATTGTAGTTGGACTTCTACTTATCTGAACTCCGACAGTAATATAAACCTTGTAAAGAACTATAACTAATTTCTTTCGTTCTGGTGCACACGCACCTCTTTCTTCCCCTCTCTCCTTTCTTTCTCTATTTCTTTTTTTTTCTTTTTTTTCGCTCGCTAACAGCTTCTGTTCTTTCCCAAATTGAATCCCCAAAAGAGTTGTTATACATATGTATAGTCGAGGTGATGAAAGTCGTGAGCTGACTTCATCCACTGCCACCTTAATTAATATTTACTATATATGGTAAATTATTATTATTATTATTATTATTATTATTATTATTATTATTATCCATTCTTGATATACGTGCAATACTTAATAACTAAGACATAATACATTTATAAATTAATACACATACTTGTACATTTTCTTACCACTATTATTATTCCGAGAACACGTGTGACACTTAATAATTAAGAAATAATGTATTTATACACATAAGACAATTAATTATATATTCAAATTAATGCACGTAAATATTTATGTACATATTTATTCACATATTGTCGCTATTTTTATCACGAATGTCTCAAATAAAATGTAAAAATAAATAAAATATAGAAACAATTATCACATAATTGCCATATTATTATCACATAATTGCCACATAATTATCATATAATTATAAAATGCACATAACAAAAATAAAATTATATTGGCACATGAGTAGTGAGAAGCTCGGTATCACATTGTAATTTAAACTTATACTCATTTCGATAATTTTTCTCTATAAACACTTGTGAATGAATACATAGTTCTGACGGCATATTTCGGAAATTGCTTAGGGTTTGTGGTGGCGGAGTCGACTGATGAGAGTGTAAACTCACATAATTTAAGCTCTGATTTATGTGATAATGATGTATGATTTGATCTTAAGTCGAGATAAATTGAGATATGTAGTGAAAAGTCACGAATCAGGTGCGTTTGGGACAGTTTGAGTGGATTTTCGAAAAGAAATAGGACAGAAGTGCTCGGAACTGGAAAAGGAGTGTTTAAGCACCTGGTTCGACCAAAGAAAAGATGGTTCGACTACCGATTCGGGTCAAACCAGATGCTTGAAGGTGAGTAATAGAGTAGTTCGACCACGACATTGTGGTTCGACCAGCCATAAAGGTCGAACCACGATTGAACCAAATGCCTGAAGTGATGCAGTGATGATTCGACCATGATGCTTCTGGTTCGACATGTGGTTCGAGTCGAACCATGCCTCTGCCAGCTTATTATAGGCCAGTTCGACCAGGCTGTAAGTGGTTCGACCAAGGACTTTGGTCGAACAAACACGCGAGAACTTTTCGGATCTATATTTTTACACCTTCAGTACGTGTTTTCGCTCAAAAAGCCCATTAGAGATCCGTTGGAGGAGATAAAAGTATAAAGGAAGACCCTACATAGAAGACATTCACTACCTTCATTCTACACAACATCCAAAACCCTACATCATCCTACAAAACTGTGGAGAGAAAATTGTCTATCGAATCAAGTGAGAACCAAGTGAAGATTCAAGATGGAGAGAGACGCGATGGCGCCCACATCTAGGATTTGCTTCGTATCTTAATTTATCTTATAATTTTCAAGACTATGGATAAAATTTATCCAACCACCATGATTTTCTTCGATCAACCATGGGCTAGAACCACTTTGGTAGTTCTAGGGTTTATGAAGGTTTTATGAGTTATTTGAACTTCTGTGTGTATACTCCGTACAACACTACTTGTGGTTTATTTTATATAAGACTATGCCTTTTTAATTCATACTCAGAGTTATTTTGTATATCATTAATTGTTATGTAGAGTCTAAATACATATCTTGATTATTGATTGAGTGCATTCACTGAGGAGCAGGATTACATGTAATGATTCTAAGCGAGGGGACTCCGAAGTCTCATTACAAATATCTTATATAAATACTTGTTAATTGAATCTTATTCGGATTAATAAGTAGGACAAAGATAATAACTTCATAGTAATTATAAAGGGAGATCATATCGGGTTAGAATACTTAGTGCACGGGAAATAATTGATACTGATAGTACCTAGAAAGGGGGATGAATTATATCTCTTGCTCCAAGGATATTCACACGTGTCACATGCTTATTTACTTGTGTCTATAGAGTAGAATTGTATAGTTTAGTGATGCGTCTATACTTCACAAGTTAGAGTCGGATATTGATACACGGAAGGGAATTTAATGAGTAAAATTGGATGGCCCAAAGAACTACCTAATTTCTCACTTGTTTACTTTCGTTTAATCTCTGCTGCTTGTTTACTATTATTTGCTATTAATATTACTTGTTTCGTAGTAAATAAATTATTCAACCAATTTATTGCCAACCTAGTCTTAGTAAGTTAGGTTATAATTGAATTGATAATAATACGTCCCTTGGGTTCGATAAATTACTTGGTCGCTTATCAAAGCTACAATAACATCCTTAATACTTGGAGGTTAATATTGTGTGTTGAGAAAACGCTAATCAAGTTCTTGGTGCCGTTGCCAGGGATGTCATTAATTATTAATTTATTATTTCTAGTTTAATTGAGACTATTTTATTCTTGTCTTTATTTTCTAACACTTATTTTTCTTAGGTGTATGCACACTAGATCAAAGGCAGAAACATTAGCACCTTTTAATCTGGAAATTGAAGCATCATCAAGGAAGAAGAAGGCAAAGAAGAAGAAGAACAAGAATGTGGAAGCAACTGAAGCTCTTAATTTAGGAGTTGAAGTTGAGGTACCAAACAAGGAAATGATTGAAGCTGCAACCGGAGACAACTCAGAAGCAGAAGCAGTCAACATGGCGAATCCAGATAATGTTGCCATTCGTGAAGTCTTCAAGAACAATGGAGGAGACAACTTGGGGCTGTTAGGAGCAAGAGGGGCCGATACGGATTTTGAACTTCACCTACTCTGATCAGCATTATAGAAAGGAGTCCTTTCTCTGGGGGCACCTTTGAAGATCCTCAACAGCATCTGAATAAATTCATGGGGTATGCAGGCACAAAAAGAAGCGCAGGAACTCATGAGGATGCAAGGAGGATTTTGTTGTTTAAATTCTCGCTTACTGAAAGAGCGAGAGATTGGTACGATACTCTTAATGCTGCAGATTGCACTACCTAAGAGCAATTGAAATTGAAGTTCTTGGAGAGATACATGCCACCTTCCAAGGTATTTAGGATAAAGCAAGACATCAATCAATTTGCTATCGGGAGTGGAGAGAAATTTAATGAGACTTGGGACAGATTCAAGGACATGATTCGTAAGTGTCCATAGCATGGGCTATCTAAAGCTCAATACATCAGTATTTTCTACAATGGATTGGATTGTGATTCTCGACTTTTACTAGATGCTTCATCAAGTGGAGCATTGCTTACAAAGACATCCATTGAGATCGAAAAGCTCTTTGAGAATATTTCGATAAATTCAAGAGATTGGCCAACTGATAGAGTGAGAGGCACTTATGTTCTAGGAAAAGTAGCACAGGTTGAGCACACTATGGTTAAGACGAGTAGAGAAGATAAGATCGTCTCTAGTTTAGCTAATATCAACAAGTTACTTGAGTCTCAGCAAAAATGGATTACTGATATAGCGCAGTGAGTACCAATTATGCAGCAGGATGTTGGTAATGAAGGAGCTAGCCAAGAGGAAATGGAAGAGGCAAACTACGCCATGATTCAAAGTATTCAAGGAACAAGATTTCAAAATCAAAAAAATGGAAATTATCAAGGGAACTACAATAATCGTGGTCCCCCTAGTAATTATCAACAATCAAGGAGGCCGGAGTTTTCATGGAGTAATCCTAATATAGCAGTACATCCTCCTGTTGGTGTTGATCCAGGTGCTAAGGTCAAAGAAGGAAAACCTGGTTTTGAGGATACAGTGAACAGGTACATGGTGAGGAATTATGCAAGAGTGGATCGTCTAGAGACAAAGCTAGAGGTGAAGATTGATGCAAATCATGAGGATATATCTAAGCAGATGAAGGATATATCATGGGGCAGATGGCCAGGAATGTGAATCAATTGATCCAAACGGTAGAGAATGGAAAGTTCCCTTCTCAAATTATAACAAACCCGAAGCAGTGCAATGCCATCATGTTAAGGTCTGGAACATAGTATGAGGGACCGATCATGTTGGAAATAAATTCTGGAGCTCCAAGAGCTCGATTCGACCAGGGTTTGACCAAGACAGCAGATCGAACAACATCACCGAGGTCGAACCAAGCACCTGGGCAATCTCTGGAGCGTCCAGATAGCCGGTTCGACCAACACCACACTGGTTCGACCAAACCTGAAGGTCGAACTATGGTCGAACCAGCCTATCCAGAATTCTCTGATGTCGGGTTTGACCAACCCAACTATGTTTCGACCAACCCTGGAGGTTGAACCCCGATCGAACTGACCTGTCCAGGAGATGCCATACTTTTTGAAGCAAGTTTCGACCACTACACCTAGTTCGACCAACACTCATGGTCGAACCGATGTCGAACCATCTCGTCCAGTACTGTTTTCCATGCAAAATGCTTTACCTGTTGTTAATGCTACTCCAGTGCCATCCCAAGGGTAGAATACAGAGCTTATAGCAGAAAAGAAATGGGAAAGAACAAAAAGACTGAGAGCCAAGAAGGACAAAGCGGGAAATGTTGAACGTGATGAATGGGGATTCCCAAGACAAAGATACCTCCTCCATTTCCTTTCAAGTTAGTTAAGAAGGGATTGGAAGAAAAATTCAAGAAGTTTTCAGATATCATAAATAAGATAAGCTTGAGCATTCCTCTCTCTGAAGCAATCTTAGAGATGACATATTACGCCTCTTATATATTGTTGAAGAAGAGAAGTTTGAACGGAATTGAAATAGTGAATTTATCAGAGAATTGCAGCTCGATCATATAGAGGAAGCTGCCAGCTAAGTTAAAGGATCTGGGAAGCTTCACTATTCTATGTGAGATTGGAAAGGGGCCGGCACGACGAGCCTTGTGTGATCTTAGGGCAAGCATCAACCTGATGCCCTTGTTAATATTTCAAAGGCTTGGTTTAGGGGAGTTAACTCCCACAACAGTTGCTCTACAATTGGCGGATAGTTCTATGACTTTTCCAAAGGGTGTGA
Source organism: Pogostemon cablin (assembly GCA_023678885.1). NCBI lineage: Eukaryota > Viridiplantae > Streptophyta > Magnoliopsida > Lamiales > Lamiaceae > Pogostemon > Pogostemon cablin. Next base: position 15,120,701 of record CM042995.1, read on the forward strand.
TTGAAGATGTTCTTGTGAAAGTAGAGAAACTGGTCTTTCCTGTGGACTTTTTAGTACTCAAGATCGAAGATGACAAGGATAATGTCCCTCTTATCTTAGGAAGACCATTCCTTTACACTGCTGGAGCGACAATTGATGTTCAAAAAGGGTGAGTTAAGGTTGTGGATGGATATAGAAGAGGTTCTGTTCAACCTAGATAAAGCAATGAAGATGCCGATGGAGATGTAGTGTCACAACATTCATGTGGTGGAGGAGATTATGAAGGAAGATATGTCATTAATCCTTTCAAAGGATCCTTTGGAGACATGCTTGGCGGAGCCTCTTACTTTTCCCACCACAGAGCTAGATGATCTCTCTAACGAGGTGTGTATTGAATTTCTTAAAAATTAACTTGCTTTGGGTGATGACAGGTATGAATAAAAAAGAAGCAAGTTTGAAGAGGTGAAGTAGACTAGAAAGTACTTGCCATTGGATAGGGAGAGCACATCAAAAGAGGAGAAGAAAGAGGAGTTGAAACCGCTACCGGAGAATTTGAAGTATGCCTATCTAGGTGACAATGAAACATATCCAGTAATTGTATCTTCTTCTTTAACCGATGATCGACTCGATGAGTTATTAGATGTGCTTAGGAAGTATAAGTCTGCGATTGGTTGGTCTCTAGATGATTTGAAAGGTATTAATCCTTCATATTGCATGCATGATGAGCGTTTTCTCAACACACAATTAATCCCCAAGTATGAAGGATATCAATCGTAGCTTAGATAAGCGACCAAGTTATATATCGAACTCAAGGGACAGATAAATATCAATTTAATTATATTCTAGTATGTTAAGACTATGTTGAAAATTATAATGGTGGTGATATGAAATTAAGTAACAACTATTAATTGAAATAGCAAGTAAAAATAACAAGAAGAAGAGATAAGTAAGTTGTGATCAAGTAAGATAGTGGGTAGTTCTTCAGGTCCACTTATTAATTCATCTTCCATGTGACGGTGTCCGACTCTGCCTTGTGGTTTATGGATGCATCACTAAACTATGCAAATTCACTCTATAGACACAAGTAAATATGCGTATGATACGTGTGAATATCCTCGGAGCAAGAGATATAATTCACCCCCCTTTCTAGGTACTATCAGTATCAATTATTTCCCGTGCACTTAGTACTCTAATCTGATATGATCTTCCTTTATAGGTACTATAAAATTATACTCTTTATCCTACTTAATAACCCGAATATGATTCCATTAACAAGTATTCATATAAGATAGTTCTAATAAGACTTCGGACTCCCTTCACTTAGAATTATAACATAAAACTTGCTCAGCAGTGAACACACTCAACTAATAACCAAGTTATGTATTCAGACTCTACAGAACAATTATTGATGCACAAAAAAATCATGAGTATGGATTAAAAACACACAATCTTATATAAAATAAACCACAAGTAGTGTTGTATGGAGTTTACACACAAAAGACAAATTAACTCATGAAACCTCATAACCTTAGAACTACCGAAGTAGCTCTAGCCCATGATTGATTTAAGAACAATCATGGTTAGTTGGACCGATCTTACTTGAATCTCCAGCGGAACCTCTCTTGCAGCCCCTCTGGATGATGGACGATCTCTCTTGATCGATCCTCCTCTCAACTCTACGTCTCCACGTCTTGATTATGTTCCTCTCTTCCTACTGCTGCATAAGCCTTCTTTTATACTTGTAATCACGCCTTCTGGGCCTAGAATGGACTTTTGAGTGAATACACGCATTGAGGGTGTAAAAATACAGATATGGTCAGTTTCTGAGGATCAATTCGACCTCACGGCCAGGTCAAATTCTCCACTCCAAGTCAAATTGGAGGTTGAATTGACCTACTGTAAGTCCTAGACGCTCAATTCGACCAGAGGCCCTGGTCGAATTGAAATGATGTGGTAGAATTGGCTTCGCCACTGATCAATTCGACCATGATTCGACCTGATGCTCAGGTCGAATTCCCCTGTCCTAGTCAAATTGACCTCTTTCTGGTCGAATTGCACTCCTTCTTTGCCCAAACGGATGGCTTCGACTTCCTATCTCCAGTTTTCAACACTTCCACTCTGATTTCCTTCGAAAAACCACTCCAATGGCTTCAACAACACCTGATTCGTGACTTTTCACAATATATATCGGTTTACAACCGATTACAACCTTCAAACACTTCATAATTTCACAAATTCAAGTGCAAGATTCGTGAATTTACACAATCATCAAACCCCCAAACTTACATGTTGCTCGTCCCAAGGCAACACAATTAAAACCAGGATTCGTGTATAATTCATGAAGATCACCAAATACAACACATATTACACATGCAATTTCATCAATTAAAGATAAGTATTTCCTGCATCATATGTATCATTCATGCAAAACAACACCCAATCATATTACCATTTGGAGTACTAAGTCATCTAGCTCACAAGATGAGTGTTTACTCTCTCACTCAAGTGCTCGTTGCACTTAAAAGGTTAATATATACGCTCATACTCAATCCATACTCACGCGTAACCATAAGCTTGGCAAGAGTCTCAAAAATCAACTCACAATCGACTCATGACTAGGATCACAAAGGACTTGTTTTTGGGTTGTAATGTTGGCTCTTTGGAAAGGGTAGAAAAATTTAGATAAAGTGACTCAAACACTAGTAGAGAATTACCTTGGAGGTTCTTGCTTTCTTCATTCGGCTACATATTCTCCTCCAATTTCTTCTCTTGCACTTGTAATTTTCAACTTTCCTTCTCTTCCTTGCATCAACATCATTCTTCTTTTGATAACTTGGGTACCGGTTGTAGGCACTATCCTTTTTAACAGCAATCGGAGTACCGGTTTCAGGCACTACCCCTAAACAAGATTTAACCATACACTTCTTTTACTTTACTCAACCACATTCTATCTTTTTCTTCTTCTTGCGACACTTATTCACCTCAACTCTCTACTAATGAATAGGGTATTCAAACAAAGCTCAAGTAAAGGTTAAATAAGGCTCTTTTATTCGGCTGGCCAAAGAAAAAACTTTTTAAGGCTCAAATAGGGCTACCAAAGATATACATAATCAATGGGAAGGTAAAATTTGGCTAAGTAACTCAAGTAATCAAGAATGGCCTAAGATCATATCCTAACAATTCACCAATTGTAAGTCTCACACAAGACTCCAAGCCAAGTTCTAGAATATGTTCATATGAATGATTCCCTCAAGAATAAACTATCATGATCAAGCATGATTAAAAGGCTCAAATCCTCACATGGGTAAATAGAATCCTAAGTACTCCTCATAGCACATAATCAAGATCAATTTCACAAGAACTCTATATACTTATCAAATTATACATGCTTCTCATCAATGAAAATTAACACATGAATATATGAATGCACAAAATCCAAAAACCCATATATCAAAGTCAATCATACAAGCATCTCTACAAATCCCATCTCAACTCATGCATCATAGTCACTCCTTGCTATCCACATCCGAGACGATCAAATATGACAATATAATACATGCCACTCACACAAGACACACCCATCCTGTAAAGATAAAAAGAAGAATGGAGATGAGATGGATCAGAGAACATAAAAAACCTGTAGCTCTACTCCTCCGGAGCATCATCATCCTCATCATCATCACCACCATCACTCATCTCATCAAACTTTCGCTCCACAACCCGGTGCAGATCACTAATGTGTCTATCCAAATAGTCAACACGATCACTCATCCTACCAACCCTCTCATCCATGGCCCTGTACCGATCATTGAGCGTGGTATAGTTGGCATTCGCGAGCGCAAGCTGCCTATTTGTCTTCTGCTGATTCGCGCTGATCGTGGCCAAATGCTCATTCAATAGATGGAACTGGTCTCGTGTATACTCATCTGGACCAGCCCATTGCTGCTGCTGAGGCACCGCCAGAATGGGATGAGGAACCCTCTCATTTTGCTCCGGGATATCCATCTCCTGATACTCCTCCTTGTCTCCATGACGCTGTTGTGGGCGGAACTCACCCTGATCAACAATCCACTGCAGCTCCTCAACCATACCGGCTGCACACATTCAGGCCACCATCCTCTAATCTCCTCTCATCCGAATAGTAACAGACAAGGCAGTGTGTCCCAACGAGCTCATCAACCTGTTCCTCTCCTTACGAACAGTAGTCATGTCACCTACATCGAAGGGAAACATGAAATCAAAGGGCTTAGGGTCCCTCATAAAGAAGCAATCCTCATCATAAAAATGCACAAATCCTCCCTTCACACAAGAAAACATAACCAAATCAGGCTCTCCAAGAACAGGTGTGATGCCAGTGAAGTCCATGCCATAATACTTAGCCACGGTCGTGAGCAATCCTCCAATATTTACCTTCTGAAACCTGAGGATCCTAAACCGATTCAGCTGATAAATCAAATAAGAACCCACATTGAACCTCACTCCGTTTAGCATGCACCATAAGGCGTAAAGTTCTCCTCTAGACACACAACTTCCTTCAGAGTGGGTAAATAGCGTGTTGCTCAACACCCTATCTATATATCGGAGCACGGGATTCTTAATCATAGAAGCACGATCATCTTGCATCTTATAATCTCCATTCTCCCTAGAAATCTCTCGCCAAAAACTATTAGCATTGAAGAATCCATTCTCAACCCGAGCAATCTCTGTAGAAATCTGAAATAGCACATTAAACTCCTCCGCAGACCATGTCCTCATAACTCCCCCTAACTGGAAGGTGCACTCATAAGGAAATCCCATAGGATCCTTGTCAATCGTGATAAAACATAACACCTCAGCCATCACATGGAAATACGTCGGCTTCTTCAGCTCCATAAAATGATTGATCCCCACTTGGTCAAACATCCACAACATATCATCTTGGATCCTCATTGTGAGCATGGCATCATCATCCTAGTACCTAGTTCTCGCTATCTTTTCAGAAACTTCAGCCCACTTCTTCTTTATCTCATCCCAATCATTCATTTGGAATTTAAAATTCGCAGGCAACCTCTCCTTAAGCCTCAACTTCTTTGTCACCGCATCCTCACGAGTAGGCCTATCCTGCCTCTTCTTAGATCGAACTTCCTCCTCCTTATCCTTTTCCTTTCCTAAAAATAATACTTCAATAACAACCAACAAGAAAAGCAAACGAAGTAATTGACTAGCATCCAACTCTACTTAAGACTTCAAGTTTCAATGCATAATCAACCAAACCAAACTTGTTCCATTCACATCCAATACTCAACCCTCTTGCTTATTCACCATGATTCCAACACCAATCAAGCATAATAATAAAACAATCATAATCAACAACAAGCATGCTTCATTAATTCAAGTAATTAGACATGAACAATCACAAGGAACTACTCAAATCCAACAATTATAGTCCATAATCAACATGCTCATCAATCACACTCTTTAATCCCCCAAAAATTCACATAAAACTCAAGGTTCTAACATCAATTAATCAACCAAATCGAACCAAACAAGCATTCATATGAAATTGTTCACAACATTCAACTATCACCATGAATTCTCAATAAAACTAAGTTTAATCAACTTACCCATGCCAAAATCAATGCATAAAACATCAATCATAGGGTAATAGAGTTGAGAAAATATACCTTTTATTCTACCCATGGCTAGAATCGAACAAATGAATGAACCAACAAAATTGGCAATAAAACCCTAGTTCGCAACTGATTTCGCCCAAAACGCGACAAATCGAAGAAATGAGGGGTGGAATGTGGTTTAATCGGTGCAAAAATATGTAGGATTGAAGATTAGAGGCAAGGTTCTTCGATTCTCAGAGTGAATTCGAGTGGAGGTAGTGCAAATTGATCGAAAGATTTGAAATTCGGGGTTAAGAACACACTTACCTGGCCCAATTCAATCTCAATTCGAACTGTCTAAGAGGTCGAATGGCCTTCATCGTGATCGAATTGACCTTCTAGAAAATTTTCTCCTTCAATTCGACCTCAATTCGACTTGGGCCCCTGGTCGAATTGAGATTCCTCAGGTCGAATAAACACACTGTGTGATTTCAGGTCCTCAATTCGACCTGGGCTGCTGGTCGAATTGAAACAGTCATGGTTGAATTGGCTCACTGGAAGTTTGCACACTCCAATTTGACCTGGGCCTCTGGTCGAATTGCCATGCCTCAGGTCAAATTGGGCTACTAGATGATTTTTGCCCCTCAATTCGACCTGAATGCTTGGATTCAATCATACTCCTTGGTCGAATTGGGTCCCTGGTACTCCAAAATTGAGTTTTCTTCATCCTCTACACACTTCAAGCTTAAAAACGAACATTAGGTACCAAAATAGAGCATAACTTCATCAAGAATCAATCCTAAAACTTAACATTCATGAGTAACTCTGCAAACAACACAAAATACGGAACAAAATACCACTAAACATTAGGCAAATTGCAAAAAATCGACACAGAAAAACCGATTAAAGTTTAAATATGCCTCAAAAAATCAACTCCCCTAACAAACGTTACAAAGAAAAGATTATACAATCTGTGCTTATTGAGGTAAGTACATCACACCCCCCAAACTTAGTAGAAATATAGTCGAAACTAAATTTACAAAGAGATATAATTGCCGATAAGTAAGCACTTCAAATATAAAAATTTCTTACTCACACGAATGAAATAAAGCAATGAAACGGGAGGAAAAGCCCCTACAGATGCTCTTGTTTAACATCGGAGAGTCACGACGGTACCAATTTACTGTAAGGTATCCTCAAAGACGACGCAAGCATCATCCGACGATTTGTAATGCTTCAATCGATGCCCATTCGTCGCGATAATGTCTCCATCTTTATCTATAAGCTCAAAACTCCTCCCTCCACAGGCTCTATGAATCATGAACTGACCCGTCCATTTTGACTTCTATTTCCTTGTGAAAATCTTCAAACGAGAGTTAAAAAGTAATACCTCATCACCGTGCTTGAACTCCTTTTATGAGATCTTAGAATCATGCCACTTCTTCATCCTCTCCTTGTAAATTACTGAATTCTTGTAAGCACGATTCTAAACTCATCAAGTTGATTAATGTGAGTCATCCTCAACTTTCTCACATCCTTAAGAGACAAGTTCAAGCTTCTTAAAGCCCAAAAAGCTTTGTGTTGGATCTCCACAGGTAAGTGGCATGGCTTCCCATAGACAATTTGGTACGGTGACATATCCAACATCGTCTTATAAGCAGTACGGAACCCCCACAAAACATCATCGAGCTTCATAGCCCAATCCTTCCTATTGGTTCCTACCACTTTCTCCAAAATCTACTTCACTTGACGATTAGAGACTTCTGCTTGCCCATTCGCTTGAGGATGATAGGGTGTAGTAACACTAGGCTTGACACCATAATCCTTAAGCACCTTCTCCAGAAGTTTATTGATGAAGTGAGAACCTCCGTCACTCACTAGTGCTCTAGGAACTCCATAACGAGCAAAGATATGCTTCTTCAAAAAAGATATAAATCATTGAATCATTCAAGCGAGTAGGAATGGCTTCCACCCACTTAGAAACATAATCCACAGCTAAAAGGATGTAGAGAAATTCATTAGATGGGGAAAAAGGCCCCATGAAATCGATCCCCCATACATCGAAGATTTCAATAACAATGCTCGGTTGAAGTGGCATCTCATCTCTCCTACTTATATTCTCCATCTGTTGACATCTATCGCATGTTGCCACATAGGTTTCACAATTTTTAAATAAATTAGGCCAATAGAGAGCGGATTGAAGTACCTTGGCTGCTGTCTTTTGAGCTCTGAAGTGCCCCCGTTAGGTTGTGCATGGAAAAACTCGAGAACACTCTCCATCTCCATCTCGGGCACACACCTACGAATGATAGAATCCGTGCATATTTTGTAAACAAACAGATCATACCATATAAAAGTCTCAACATCTCTCTTGAATTTAGCAAGTTGATATCGGTTGAGATCTCTTGGAATTTCTCCCACGGAAATGTAATTGACATAATCCGCATACCATGGATCCATCCCTTGTGTAGCAACCACACATGCTCGTTCAGCCCCTTCAACGAACACAGCCATAATCTTCTCATCCGGGAACATCTCCTCAATATAATCAAAAGAATCATCACAATGCTCCCTTGTCTCCAATCTTGATAAGTGATCTGCCAACACGTTCTCCGTACCTTTTTTATCTTGGATCTCCATGTCAAACTCTTGAAGAAGAAGAATCCATCTTATGATACTTGGCTTTGTTTAGTTCTTCTCCATCAAGTACCGAATCGCAGAGTGATCCGTGTACACTATAGTTTTCATGCCAACCAAATACTGTCGAAACTTGTTGAATGCATACACCACAGCTAAAAACTCCTTTTCAGTCACAATGTAGTTCTTTTGTGCTGCATCAAAAGGCTTACTCGCATAGTAGATAACACAGAACTTCTTTTCCCTCAACTGCCCGATCACCACTCCAAGTGCTACATCACATGCATCACACATAAGTACAAACGGCTGAGTCCAACCCGGTGTGATCAAGATAGGTGCAGTAATAAGTGCCTCTTTCAAAACCTGAAAAGCAGTTAGACATTCTTCATAAAAAACAAAAGGAACATCCTTTTCAAGTAAATGATAGAGGGGTTTGGAGTATTTTGAGAAGTCATTGATAAATCTTCTATAAAAACCAGCGTGTCCAAGGAAGGAGCGCACTCTTCGTTCATTAGTCAGTGGTGGAAGCTTCTCAATTGCCACCACTTTCGCTTTATCCACCTACAATCCCTTGGCAGAAATATGATGCCCATGAACAATCCCATCTCTCACCATGAAGTGGCACTTCTCCCAATTCAAGACAAGATTAGTTTCTTGACATCTCTTCAATACAATAGCAAGGTTAGATAAACAAATATCAAAGGAGGAACCAAATATAGAACAATCATCCATAAACACCTCCATGATCTTTTCTATCAACCCATCAAATATAGCCATCATGTAGCGCTGAAAGGTAGCAGGCGCATTACACAATCCAAAAGGCATTTTTCTAAAGGCGAAGGCCCCGTATGGGCAAGTAAAAGTAGTCTTTTCCTGATCCTCGGGAGCAATCATGATTTGATTATATCCGAGTACCCATCCAAGAAATAATAGAACTCATACCCTGCGAGACGATCAAGCATTTGATCCATGAAAGGAAGAGGGAAGTGGACTTTGGTACACACACACCATCCTGATGGAATCCTCGTGGCTATTGCCTCTCTATCTTCGGCTTTCATAATAGTCAGGTATGAATTGGAGAAATCTAAGGTTAAAGAAGTAAAGTGGACTAGGAAGTACTTGCCGTTGGATAGAGAGAGCACTCCGATGGAAGAAAAAAAAGAGGAGTTGAAACCGTTACCGGAACACTTGAAGTATGACTTTCTTGGTGTCAATGGAAATATTCGGTAATAGTATCTTCTTCCCTTGATGATGATCAACTTGAGGAGTTGTTAGATGTTCTTAGGAAGTACAAGTCTGCGATTGGGTAGTCTCTTGATGATTTGAAAGGTATTAATCCTTCATATTGCATGCATAGAATAAGGTTGTTAGATAAGGCCAAGAGTACTATCCAAAATCAGCGAAGGGTGAATCCCGTGATACAAGAAGTGATTAGGAAGCAAATCCTAGCGTGGTTAGATGCTGGAATAATTTATCCAATTAGTGATAGTCCCATGTGAGTCCATTGCATGTTGTAGCTAAGAAGAGGGGCATGACTATTATGAAAGCCGAAGATGGAGAGGCAATAGCCACGAGGATTTTATCAGGATGGCGCGTGTGTACCGAAGACCACATCCCTCTTCCTTTTATGATTCAAATTCTTGATAGTCTTGCAGGGTATGAGTTTTATTGTTTCTTGGATGGGTACTCGGGGTATAATCAAATTATGATTGCACTCGAGGACCAGGAAAAGACTACTTTTACTTGACCTTATGGAACTTTTGCCTTGCCTTTTGGGTTGTGTAATGCACCTACTATATTTTAGCATTGCATGATGACTATATTTGATAGCTTGATAGAAAAGATTATGGAGGTATTTATGGATGATTTTTTTCTGTTTTCAGATCCTCCTTTGATATTTGTTTGACTAACATGTCTACTATTTTGAAGAGATGTGTTGATACTAACCTGGTTTTGAAATGGGAGAAGTGTCACTTCATGGTAAGAGATGAGATTGTATTGGAAAATCATATTTTAGCTAAAGGATTGCAGATGGATAGAGAAAAGGGGGGGGTGGCGATTGAGAAGCTTCCACCACTCACTAATGAGATGGGAGTGTGGTGCTTTCTTGAACACGCATGATTTTTTAGAAAATTTATCAAAGACTTCTCAAAATACTCCAAACCGTTGTCTCACTTACTTGAAAAGGGTGTTCCTTTTAATTTTGATGATAAATGTCTAATAGCTTTTCAGGTTTTGAAGGAGGCACTTATTACTGCACCTATCTTGATCACATCGGATTTGACTCAACCGTTTGTACTTATGTGTGATGCAAGTGACTTAGCACTTGGAGTGGTGCTTGGGCAGATGAGAGAGAAGAAATTCTACACCATTTACTATGCAAGTAAGACTTTTGATGCAGCACAAAAGAACTACACTATCCCTGAAAAGGAGTTTCTAGCTGTTGTGTATGCATTCAATAAGTTTCGGCAGTATTTGGTTGACATGAAGACTATAGTGTACACGGATCATTCTGCGATCCGGTACTTGATGGAGAAGAAGGAAGTGAAGCCAAAGATCATTAGATGGATCATTCTTCTGTAGGAGTTTGATATGGAGATCCGGGATAAGAAATGTGCAGAAAATGTGTTGGCGGATCACCTATCAAGGTTGGAGACAAGGGAGCATTGTGATGATTCTTTCAATTATATAGAGGAGATGTTCCCTGATGAGAAGATTTGTACGAATTCTATCATCTGTAGGTGTGTGCCCGAGAGGGAGATGGAGAGTATTCTTAATTTTTGCCATGCACAACCTAACGGGGGGTACTTTGGAGCCCAAAAGGCTGCAGTGATGGTACTTCAATCTGCTCTTTATTGGCCTACTTTGTTTAAAGATTGTGAATCCTATGTAGCGACATGCGATAGATGTCAAAGGATGGGAAACATAAGTAGAAGAGATGAGATGCCACTTCAACCGAGCATTGTTCGTGAAATCTTCGATGTATGGGGAATCAATTTTATGGGTCTTTTTCCCCCATCTAATGGATTTCTCTACATCTTAGTAGTAGTGGATTATGTTTCTAAGTGGGTGGAAGCCATTCCTACTCGCATGAATGATTCTAAGACTGTGTTTCGTTCTTGAAGAAACATATCTTTGCCCGTTATGGAGTTCCTAGAGCACTCGTAAGCGATGGAGGTTTCCATTTCGTCAACAAGCTTCTTGAAAGGGTTCTCAAGGAGTATGGTGTTAAGCATAAGTGAAACAAATTTTGGAAAAAGTAGTCGGAACTAATAGGAAGGATTGAACTATGAAGCTCGAAGATGTGTTGTAGGGGTTCCGTACTGCATATAAGATTGTGCTTGACATGTCATCTTATCAAATTGTCTATGAGAAGCCATGCCACTTACCCATAGAGATTCAACATAAGTCTTTTTGGGCATTGAGAAGCTTGAACTTGTCTCTTAAAGATCAAAAGGAGTTGAGATTGACTCATATCAATCAGCTAGATGAGTTCGGAAATCAAGCTTACAAGAATTTGGTGATCTACAAGGAAAGAATGAAGAAATGACATGATTCGAAGATCACTTACAAGGAATTCAATAAAGGAGATGAGGTATTACTCTTTAACTCTCATTTGAAGCTCTTTGCAGAAAAATTGAAATCGAAGTGTACGGGACCGTTCAATATCCATAGAGCCTGCAGAGGGGGGAGTTTTAAGATCATTGACAAGGACGAAGACATCATAGCAGCGAATGGGCATCGATTGAAGCATTATAAGTCGTCGGATAATGATTGCGTCATCTTTGAGGATACCTTACATTGATTTGGTATCATCGTGACTCTCTGACGTTAAACAAGAGCGCCTGTTGGGGGCTTTCCTCCTGTTTTATTGCTTTATTTCATTAGTGTGAGCATGAAATTTTTATATTTGACGTGCTTACTTATCGAAAATCACATCTCTTTGCAAACTTAGTTCGATTATAGTTTTTACTAAATTTGGGGGTGTGTGATGTACTTACCTCATCGTAGCACTGAAAGTATAATCTTTTCTTTGTAACGTTTGTTAGGAGAGTTGATTTTTTGCGACATATTAAAACTGTAATCGGTGTTGATGTGTCTATTTTTTGCAATTTACCTAATGTTTAGTGGTATTTTATCTATTATGTCGTATGCAGAGTATATATACATTAATTATTGAGTCTTAATGGTGGTTCTCTAGTATAGTTTTGCTTTGTTTTGGTACCTAATGATCATTTTTTAGCTTGAAGTACACAGGGGACGACGAAAATTCATGTTTGAAAGATCAGGAGGCCGGTTCGACCAAGGGAGAAGGTCTAACCTGTAATCAAAGAAATTGCTACAGGCTGGTTCGACCTTGCTGCCTTAGTTTGACCTGTGGTTCGAGTCGAACCAGCCATCTAGAAGTTTGCTAAGGCTGGTTCGACCAATGGTTTGAGTCGAACCATATCCCAAATTTTTTTAGAAGCATGGTTCGACCACTTGGTTCGAGTCGAACCAGCCCAGGTAAGTCAGGTTTTAATCTAATTTTTGCCCCTATTTCGTATATTCTTCACACCACCCGCACTCGAATCCTATCTGAACCAAAAACCCTCTCTTCAAAACTTTGATTTTACTTCATTCTACTCTAATTAAACCACTTTCCACTCTTCCCACACTTGATTTATCACGGATTTGGAGATTTTTAGTTGAAAAACTAGGGTTTTCCATCCAATTTAGGGGATTTTCATCTCTTGTTCATACTAAGCCATGGCCAGATTGAAAGGTATGTTCTCTTGACCCTATTACCCTAGGATTGAAAGTCTATTGCTTGATTTTAGGTGGGTAAGTTGATTGAACTAGTTTTTATGTGGATTCATGGTGTAAGTTGGATTTTTGTTTGAAATTTCTTATGAACAAGTGATGGGTCCAATTTTAATTGTTGATTTTTTGTTTAGACCTTGATGTTCTATATGAAATTGTTGAGCAATTTGTATGGAAGCATGTTAGAATTTTTGTGAATTTGTGAAGTTTGATAAATTGCATGCTTAAGTGAAGAAGGTGAAGTGAATGGTGAAATAGTTGATAATTCTTGTTGAATAGTTGAATTTTGAAGTGAAATTGGAGTGGCATGTTTATGGCTTCATTGATAATGAATAGATGGAGTTGGGAGCATGCTTGTTTGAAGTTGATTGTACATGAACAACTTGAAGTCTTGAGTAGTGTTTAGTGTATGAATAGAATTGGAATGAGGTTGGTTTGCTTTTCTTGTATTTGTTTGGTATTGAAATATTATTCTTATAGAAAAAGAAAAGGCCACTGAAATTCGCTCCAAGAAAAGGGAGGATAGGCAGCCTCGGGAAGACGAGGTTACAAAGAAACTACGACTTAAGAAGATGCTGGCGAGGAACTTCCATATACAAATGGAAAATTGGTTGGAGATCAAGGATCGATGGGGTGCGATGTCTGACAAGATCACTCGCACTAGGTACCAAGATGATGATACAATGAGGACGATGAATATCTGGGATGTTATTATATGGATGTTCGATCAAGTGGGTATTCATCATTTCATGGTGATGAAGAGGCCTACATATTTTCATGTGACTGCGGAGGTGTTGTGTTCAATCATGATAAAAAGGGTACTAGTTCTCTCCCTTATGACTATTCATTCCAGCTTGGTGGTGAGAAGAGAACATGGACAGTTGAGGATTTCAATGTGCTGCTAGGAACTCTGAGGGAGGTTTCTAGGCACGAGAATGGATACTTCAGACCGAATAATTTTTTGAGATCTATTTCAGGAGAGGATATGGACTTCAAGATGAAGGAAGCTCGTGCTGCATTGATTCGCAACACAGTCATTAGATACATGGATAGAGTTTTGAGCAATACATTATTTGCCTGATCTGAGGAAAGTTGCGAATCCAGGGGAGAGTTGTATGATCTATGGTATATGTTGAATGGAGTGCAGTTTAATGTGGGTTCGTATTTGATTCAGCAGCTCTATAGATTCAGGAGTTCCTCTTTTCAAAGAGTGAATATTAGAGGATTGCTTACTCCTGTGGCTGAGTCGTACCATATGGATTTTACTTGTATTTCCCCTATTTTGGAGGATCCGGGTCTAGTAATGAGTGCATGTGTTCGAGCTGGATTTATTTTTCATCGAGATGGAGATTGGTTTTTCACAGGGGTTCTAATCCCTATTCTTTCATGTTTCCATATGATGTGATGACCTTGACTACGATTCGGAATGATGAGAATAAGTTGATGAACACTCTGGTGCACGAGGCGACATCAGCAACGTGCTTGAGGATAGGAGATTGGAGGACTGTGGCTTAGATGTATGCTGTAGGGATGTATCAAGAGCTGCAAAGAATTGTAGATCAAGGACAGCAACAGCATCAGCCTCAGCACGAGGAGCACACTGAGGAGATGCATGGAGAGCAGCTGATTGAGCATCCTCAGATGGAGATACTGCAGCAGCATGAGATGCCACCACCACCACATCCACAGCAGCCATAACAGCAGCATTGGGGCGGTCCTGATGAGTATTATAGAGAGCACTTTAGGTTGATAAATGAGCACTTAGTCAACGTGAATGGGAGACGAACCGCCAATTGGTCTTGCTGACTACGAGCTATGCCTCGCTTGATATGCACTATAATGCATTGCATGCCAACTATGTGGTGATGGATCAGAGGTTGGGAGATTTGAGCGACAATTATGAGGCTTTGGATAGAAAGGTAGATAGCCTACAGAGAGATTTTGATGATTGGTGCAGGGGAGATAGTGATGATGATGCTCCACAGGAGTAGAGGGCGCCAAGTTTTCATCTTTATCTGCTTCATCTCATCCCCCTTCTCTTTTCTATTGATAGGTTGGGTATTTATAGGTGTGAGTGGAATGTATTGATATTCTATACTGATTTTGATATTGGATTGATTGGTAATACTCGATTTAGATTGTTATGATGGGTTTTCGACTCTTTGATAAAGTATGTTGCATTCGTATTTTGCATGTGTTGATTTTGTTGATGAGAAGCATATATAACTTGTTAAATATATGGATTTCATTGTGGAATTGATCTTGATTATATGCTATGAGGAGTGCTTAGGAATCTATTACCCATGTGAGAATTTGAGCCTTATAAAATCATGTTATATTTATGCATGATAATTTATTCTTGTGAGAATCGTTCATATGACCGTATTCTAGAACTTGGCTTGGAGTCTTGCGTGAGACTTATGATTGTTAGTTATTAGAACATGATCTTAGGCCATTATTGTTTATTTGAGTCACTTAACCAAATTTTACATTCCTATATACTGTATAAATCATAAGAAGCCCTGTTAAGGCGTTAAAAGCTTTTTCTTTGGCAAGCCTTGATAAAAAGCCTTTATTTATCCTTTACTTGAGCCTTGTTGAATATTCTATTCATTAGTAAATAGTTGAGGTGACTATATGCTAGCTTGAATAAGAAGAAAAGGAAGAAAAATTGGTTGTGCGGTATGAAGTGAATTGAAAGGATATATAGTTAAATCTTGTTTAGGTGTAGTGCCTGAAACTAGTATCCCGACTACTTAGAGGGGCAGTGCTCTAAATTGATACCCCTGCACTTTGAAGAAAGAAGATGTTGATGCCAAGAAAAAGAATGAGAAGTTGAATCGTAAAAGATCATGGGAATAAAGATGGAGAAGAGGAAAAGAAAAGCTCCAAGGTAATTCTCTACTAGTGAATTAGTCACTTTATCTATAGTTTCCTACCTTTACCAAAGAGCCAACATTACAACCCAAAAGTAAGTCCTTTGTGATCCTAGTAATGAAACGATTATGAGTTGATTTTTGAGACCCTTGCAAAACTTATGGTTATGTGGGAATATGAATTGAATATGAGCATATATGTTAACCCTTTTAAGTGTACTTCAAACGTGAGAGCGAGAGTAAACACTTATCTTGTGGGCTAGATGACTTAGTACTCCAAAGTGTTTTATAATTAAGTGATGTTTTTGCGTGAATGAAATGTATGATGCGTAAAGTACTTGTTTTAAATTGATAGAATTGCATGCGTAGGTATGTATTATACTTGACTTGATGGCCTCGTGAATTTTTCACTTACCCTTGTGGTTTTGATTTCGTTGTTTCGGGACGAGCAACATGTAAGTTTGGGGGTTTGACGAGAGTGTAAATTTACATAATTAAAGCTCTGATTTATGTGATAATGATGTATGATTTGATCTTAAGTCAAGATAAATCGAGATGGGTAGTTGATTGGCGCTATTTTCACCTAGATTTTAGTATCTTTTTATATGTGTTTTCGTATTATTTTATCCGTATTTGTATGTTATTTTGTTGTGTTTTGTGTTTTTATGGAAATGTGTGTGAATGAGCTTAAAGCGGATCTAAATTTGGAGTTGAAACGAGAGAGAACGGGCAAAAATGGAAGCTGCACAACACAGGAGTGTACAGCGCACGACCCTGTCAGAATGGCCGTGCGCTGACACTCGAAACACCAACTCGGCCACGCCTGTGGCCGAGTGCAGAACACGACCCGTGCCCAGTACAAACACACGGCCCATGCACCGCGCACGGGCCTGTCCAGAAAGCCATGTTAGGACGTCGGATTACACAACACGGCCACCCCTGTGGCCTAGTGCGGAACACGACTCGTGCGCTGTGTTAGAACACGGGGCGTGCGGCGGAGCTCGAGCCGTGTTGGTGCAAAAATGCAGAAAATTACTGAAATCTTCTAGAAGAGGCCCACATGGGGTATAAATAGACCCCATTTCAACACTTTGATAGATAAGATCGGATTTCCCATCCTCTACACACACATCACACACCTTTCCTTCAATTTCACACCATAATCTCCATCCACCTTCATCCATCTTGATCCATCTTCATCATCTCCATTAATTCTCCATCAAAACTTCATCCCTTCCATTTGGGTGTTGAAGATCTCAAGAAATCAAGAGCTAGAGTTAGAGATCCATGAGTATTGAAGATTCTCTACAAGAAATTTCTAGGGAAGATTCACATCTCTTTTGATTTTCTTTTGGATCTAAGACTATGGGTATTTGTAATGAATCATTTATGTGTTTTGTTACTTTTATCATGTTAGGCTAATCCCTCTAGTGGGATTGGGGACATGAAGAGCATATGAGATTTATATTATCATGTGGAGTAAATTGGTTTTTGATTTAATTGATGTTGATTTCTATTCATGGAGTTTAATTGTCTTGATGTTGTGATGGCATGGTTTGTTATTCATAATTGATTATTGGTTTAATGGATTATTGATCAATGAATTGATTTATGGTAATTAAATGCTATCATGATGCTCATGTATGTATTGCTTGGAGTGAGACGGAAACGACCCTCTATAGTATTAGGAAGGCATGAATAAACATTGAGTTTGGGTTTGACCGAAAGGATATTTGAATTCAATGAGGGGAACCAATCCATTCGTTGGCCTTAGTACACAAAAAGGGAGAGTTTAATCTAACTAGTACCTAGATGGAAGGGGTTAATGTTGGGCTTTGATCTTAAGTGCTTTTGGGAGTCTAAAATGGATCAACAACCTTTGTAACCCGAAAGGGAGCTTAGGATACAATCGTGATCACCCTTAGTCTACATCAATTGAGTTGAATTCCTTTTGCATGATAATATGAATCGATAGTGCTTGGATGTTTCTAATCCCATGTTTTTCCATACTTGAACTTTAGCACCCATTTTCTTTACTTGTTATTCATCTTTACTTGTCATTTCTCCTATTCGCTCTCTTATTTACTTGCTACTTGCTTAAGTGGTTAATCAATCTCAAAACCCCCTATCATCTTTACAAAAATGACATGAACATGAGCTCACGTATTTTGCTAGTCCGAACATAACTCCTTTGTAGATTGATAATTTTTCTTGGGATATACTACTACAACGATCGAGTATTCTTGTTCGTGAGTGCTACAAAAATAGGGAAACAGTAGTGTAAAGTCACGAATTAGGTTCATTTTAGGCAGTTTGAGCAGATTTTCGAAGGGAAATAGGACAGAAGTGCTCGGAACTGAAAAAATAGTATTTAAGCACCTGGTTCGACCAAAGGAGAGGTGGTACGACTACCGGTTCAGGTCGAACTAGGCACTTGAAGGTGAGTAACAGAGCGGTTTGACCACAATATTGTGGTTCGACCAACCATGAAGGTCGAACCACGGTCGAACCAAATGCCTAAAGTGATGCATTGATGATTCGACCACGATGCTTCTGGTTCGACCGGTGGTTCGAGTCGAAATAGGCCTCTACCAGCTTATTACAAGCTGGTTAGACCAGGCTGTAAGTGGTTCGACCAAGGAATTTGGTCAAACCAACACGTGAGAAGCTTCCAGATCTATATTTTTACACCTTCAGTATGTGTTTTCGCTCAAAAAGCCCATTAGAGGTCCGTTGGAGGAGATGAAAGTATAAAAGAAAGACCCTACGCTGAAAACATTCACCACCTTCATTCTACACAATATTTGAATCCCTACATCATTCTACGGAGCTGTGGAGAGAGATTCGTCTGTCGAAGCAAGTGAGAACCAAGTGAAGATTCAAGATGGAGAGAGACGCGATGGCGCCCGCATATTACTTCGCATCTTAATTTATCTTGTTATTTTCTAGACTATGGGTAAGATCTATTCAACCACCATGATTGTTCTTCGATCAATCATGGGCTAGAACCGCTTTGGTTGTTCTAGGGTTTATGAAGGTTTTATGAGTTAATTGAACTTTCGTGTGTATACTCCGTACAACACTACTTGTGGTTTATTTTATATAAGACTATGCCTTTTTAATTCATACTCAGAGTTGTTTTGTGCATCATTAATTGTTATGTAGAGTCTGAATACATGTCTTGATTATTGATTAAGTGTGTTCACTGATGAGCAGCTGAGCATGATTACATGTTATGATTCTAAGCGAGGGAAAATGAAGTATTAATAGAACTATCTTATATAAATACTTGTTAATTGAATCATATTTGGGTTAATAAGTAGGACAAAGAGAATAACTTCATAGTACCTATAAAGGGAGATCATATCAGGTTAGAGTACTTAGTGCAAGGAAAATAATTGATACTGATAGTACCTAGAAAAGGGGGGTGAATTATAGCTCTTTGATTATCGTCGTTTTTACCTATATTTTGATGTCTTTATTTATGGATTTTCGGATGTTTTTATCCGTAATTGTGTAACTTTTGGTAAAATTATATGTTAATTAGTAAAAGTGTGTACAAGTTGATAAATATGTGGAAATGAGTTTAAATATGTATAAAATAGGCCAAAAACGAATTCGGGAGCTAAAACAGAGAAAGGAGAACAGGGCATGTTCGAACACCCCTGTGTTCTTGCACACGCCTCGTGTGCAAGCACACGCCCCGTGTGCGAAACACGTGCCTGTAAGCATTGGCCGTGTACTGAAATCAGAAAATGCTACACGCCTAGGAAGAGACCGAGTGCAGTGCACGAGCTGTGTCCTGTAACACGCAGAACACGTCGGATTGTGTGTGGCACTACACGAGCCATGTGCTGCTACACGAGACGTGTAGGTGCAGATTCCATATTAAGTTGGCACTTATTCTAGAAGATTCTAAAGGGTATAAAAACCCAATTTTTGAAAAAAATTAGATGAGGAGCCACATTTAGGAGCAGTTATCAAGATCAAACACATAATTTCTCACCACATTTTCACACACACATCATAGGTCATCCATTTCCACACTTTTCATCCATTCAATTCATATGCTCTCCCAAAATTCATCCATTACTCAAACATTCCATCAATTTGAGAAGAGAAGATCATCATAGATTGAAGAATTGAGCATGTTTAAAGGAAGGAAGGCCATCTTCACAAAATGGAAGCTGAACTACTTTTCAATTGTTATTTTTATTCATATTTTGGCTCAAATGGAGCAAGTCATTGGTTGTATTGATTTGAACATGATGTGTGGTCGTTAGTCCTATAGTAGGGCTAATTATATGATTAGTTGAGAAGAATGCTAGATATGTAGAATTTTAGATGTTGAATTGAGTTAATTTTGGACTTTCTTTTATGATTAATGATTCATGTTTCATTTCATTAATTGTGTGATTAATTCTTACTTACAACATGTTAGGAAAGCCAATCCGATATTTTGTTGTAGGATTTAATTGAATCATTTATTAAGATGAACATGCATGTTAGTGTGAGGGAGGTAAGCCATACCCTTCTTATGATTAGAACATTCATAAGGGGACACTTAAGAAATTGAGTGAAAAGAACCAAACTTATGATCATAGTACCTTAAGGGAATTGAAAGTAAGAACAATCCTAGGAGATTTAGACTTGTCAAAGAGTCGAGAACCTAATCACCTTGGCCATAGGGGTTAGGAGTAAAAATGTGATTGCTTTTAGTCCATGATTAATGAAGTTCAATGTTAAAAGTCATGCATATCTAGCTAGTTTCTTAGTCATGAATATGGTTAGCCTTGCTCTCTTCTTAAACACATTCTATCCATTCCATTCGTCTTGTTACGTGATTGATAGTTGATAATATTAGTTGTTAATTGATTTTTTAGTTAAGTGATTAGCATAATCATTAGTATAAAACCAAACCTCAACTTTATTACTTACAAAGCATGATTGAGGACAAATTTGGATACACCAATATTTTACTTTTCCCTTGGGACGATATACTATAAATTTTGTTACTTGGTCACTACGTGTACAACAACGATAGACTTCTCTTACTCTAATCATTTTTATCATAAATGGGACTAAGAACATGACGCCGCTTTCTGGGGAAAATGTTAAAATCTTGGTTGTAATGAGTTTGAATTTTATTAGTTTTGATATGAGTTTTTCTTTTATTTGTTTACTTGTTTATTTGTCTTGGTTATTTGGAGAACTAATTGGAAAATTCTTTTAGGTACATGCAAACTCGTTCAAGGTCTCAATCCATTGAACCTTTGAACTTGGAATTGGAAGCTACCTTAAGAAGACAAAGAAGAGGAGTGTTAGATCTTACGGAGGAAGTGATGGAAAACATAATGGATAATGCTAATATGGTTAATGAAGAAGGACATATGAGAAATTTTCAACAAGGGTGTGATAATGTTCGAGAAGGACATGTTAATCTAGAGTTTGTGCCACAAGCTAATGCTCAACAAGTGCACTCGCAAAACCAAAATTGCAAGCTATCATTCAACTCTTGATGGCACATCAAGAAGCTAGAAATAACTGACAAGCTCCTCCGATGGTGCAAAATCAACCTCGAGGCCATGATTATAATAGAGTGGGGATGAATATCTGAGACCATTTCCAACCGGGAATTATGCTATGGGTCCACCATTGAATGTCAACAATTTTGAGATAAAAACGGGATTGATTAATATGGTGCAAGCAAATCAATTTGGAGGTGGTGCAATGGAGGATCCAAATGCACACTTATTTCAATTCTTGGAATTAGCTAATACCATCAAGATTAACGGAGTGAGTGAGGATATTGTCAAGATGAAGCTCTTTTCCTTCTCATTAAGGGATCGAGCTAAAACTTGGTATCATACTATACCTCTGGGATCTTATACCAAATGGAGAGAGTTGGCTCAAAGGTTTTTAAGCAAGTATTTTCCACCATCAAAGATGTTGCATCTAAAAGGTCAAATTTTCCAATTTAAGCAAATGCCTCTTGAAACTTTTAGTGAGGCTTGGGATCGGTTCAAAGAAATGCTAAGGAGGTGTCCACAATATGGATTCCCCGAAGATCAATAAGTAGGATTTTTCTATGCCGGATTAAACAGAAGTGAGAGAATGCTTGTTGATGCTTCGGCGGGAGGTTCTATATTGGGGCAAACACCGGAAAGACCTATTGCTATATGTGAAGAGATTGCTTTGAATACGGGTCAATGGCCTATGGATCGTTCACCGGGTATGTATGAAAAGGAGAGAATTGCTAAGATGGAAGAAGTATGCATGCAACAAGTGAAAAAGGTGGAAGCACCTAAGGAGGATGTAACCGAAAAGGTAATTTCGGAGATACTTAAGAGGATGAATTCCAATTTGCAAGTGTCTTTGACTTCTACACCTATGGTGAATCAACAAGTGCTTTCGAATCCTCAACAAAGTATGCTTATGCCTTTGATGAATCTACAAGTGTTTCCACATTCTCAACAAGGCGTTTCTATGCCTAATATGGGTCAAGCGTCTCAAAGTTGTCAATTGCCTACACCTATGCCTCAACAAGATATGTCTCCTAATTTTGGATGTCAAGATACTTGGTTCCAACTAGAAATGTCACTTGAGGAAATTGCCTTCATGCAAGGGAGGAATTTTCAAGGAAATCATGGTGGTAATTTTGGTAACCATAGAGGGGGATATCAATAAAGGCAAGGAGGATGGGGTCAAGTTAATTTTCAAGGAAATTTCAATCAACCTCGTAGGTATGAGAATTTGTCGTATGGAATCAAGGGAATGCCCTTACTCTTCCACCTGGCACTAATCTGGGGGAGAAGCTCCAAATGGTGAAGGGAAGCCTACAATGGAAGATCAAATGACTAAAGTGTTGGAATATATGAAGGAAGCTAAAGAAGAGAAAAAGTAAGAAAAAGAGGGAATGAGACAAAAAGATTATGTAAATGAGAGGAGATTTAAAGCGATTGAGACTCACATTGGTCAAATAGCAAGTGAAAGGGGGGATATTCATCGTCAAGGGAAGTTCCATCTACAATCATTACTAACCCTAAGGAGCAATGCAAGGCTATTGAACATTGTAGTGGAACAAAATACGAAGGGCCTTCTATGCCGACGGAAGTAGAGGGAGTAGAGTGTGAACTTCAGCCTATGAAAGTGTGGATGAAGAAAGGAAATAGAAAGAAGTTGAAATTATTGAAAAAGATGAAAGTTCCCCTACACTTGAAGAGGAAAAAGTGAAGTCTCCAAAGAAGTGGGAAAGATGTAAGGAAGCAAAATGTAAAGAAAGGGAAAGAACTTTGAAAAAAGATGAATGGGGAATATCGAAGTTACCCGTGGCAATTCCATTTCCACAAAGGTGCTTGAAAAAAGGATTAGAGGAAAAATTTGCTAAGTTTGTTGAGATGTTGAAAAAGATCCGTATAAATATTCCTTTTGCGGATGCTTTGCTTCAAATGCCCAAATACTCCAAGTTTTTGAAGGATATATTGTCAAAGAAAAGAAGCTTGGGCGAGTTTGAAACGGTTAATCTCATAGAGGAATGTAGTGCTATTCTACAAAAGAAACTCCCTCCTAAATTGAAAGATCTGGGAAGTTTTACTATTCCATGTGAGATGGGAAAGCATGAAAATTACAAAGCTCTATGTGACTTGGGTGCAAGCATCAATTTGATTCTCTTGTCAATTTTTAAGAAGTTGGGCATTGGTGAGGTTAAACTGACATCGGTGACACTTCAATTAGCCGATCGGTCATTGACACACCCAAAGGAAATTGTGGAAGATGTTTTGATCAAAGTTGGCAAGTTTATATTTTCCGTTGATTTAGTGGTATTAGACATGGATGAAGATGCAAATGTCCCGTTGATACTTGGTCGTCCATTTCTTGCAATGGGAAAGGCATTGATAAATGTGGAGAAAGGGGAGCTAACTTTAAGGGTGAATGAGGAAGAAGTGATATTTTCATTAAGAGAGGCTATGAGGTATCCTAGGAACAAGGAAGAATATAGAAGATTGGAAGTTGTGGACAACATTGTTGAAGAGCATATGTATCATCTTCATTCGAAGATCCATTGGAAATTATCATAAGCCATTCTTATTCTATTGACTCTATAAATTCTAACTCCTCTTGTTGTTTAGAAAATGATGAAATAATTGATGAATTGAATTGTTTAAATGCTTGTAGGGAACTCACAAGTAAGGAAGCAAAGGAAGCAAAAGTGGAGAAACTTGATGAAGAACCAAAAGAAGAAGTGCAAGAGAAGAAGAAGGTGGAGTTGAAACCATTACCGGAGCATTTGAAGTACGCTTACTTGGAAGAGAATGAAATATATCCGGTAATTGTATCTTCTTCCCTTAATGATTTAGAATTGGAAAAGTTGTTAAGAGTGTTAAGGGAGCATAAATCTTCTATTGGTTGGAGTATAAAAGACTTGAAAGGTATAAGCCCATCTTTATGTATGCATAAGATTTACTTGATTGATGATGAGAAGTTATGTGTGCAAAATCAACGTAGATTAAATCCTATAGTACAAGAAGTGGTAGGAAAAGAGGTGTTAAAATGGCTTGATGCGGGAATTATCTTTCCAATTAGTGATAGTCCATACTTGAGTCCTTTACATGTAGTGGCAAAAAAGGGTGACATGACAATTGTTCGATCCGATATGAATAAAACACTTACCACCTGAACTATCACGGGTTGGAGAGTGTGTGTTGATTATCGTAAATTGAATGAGAATACTCGTAAAGATCATTTCCCATTGCCATTCATAGACCAAATGTTGGATAGACTTGCGGGACATAAGTACTATTGTTTTTTGATGGATATTCTGGGTATAATCAAATATTAATTGCCCCGGAAGACCAAGAGAAGACAACATTCACCTGTCCTTACGGTACATTCGCATTTAGGATGATGCCTTTCAGTTTATGTAATGCCCCTGCCAACTTTCAGCGTTGTATGATGTCGATCTTTGATGATTTAATTGAAAATGTGATGGAGGTGATTATGGATGATTTTTCCGTGTATGGTTTCTCTTATGATATTTCCTTAACTAATCTCACTATTGTATTGCAGAGGTGTGAATAATCGAATCTTGTGTTAAATTGAGAAAAATGCCACTTAATGGTGACCGATGGGATAGTTTTGGGACACCATATATCGAAACATGGTTTGAAAGTGGATAGGACAAAAGTGGTAGCCGTAGAACGTCTTTCCCCTCCTACTAGTGAGAAGGGGGTGAGATCGTTCTTAGGTCATGCGGGCTTTTATAGACGCTTTATCAAATATTTTAAAAAAAAATGCTAAACCACTTTGTAAATTACTTGAAAAAGATTGTCCATTTAACTTTGATGATGAATGTCGTGTCTCATTTCAGGTGCTCAAGAGTGCTCTCCCTTCTTGTCTAATACTCGTTACCCTGGATTGGAGCCTACAATTTGAATTGCATTGTGATGCAAGCGATCAATCAGTAGGAGTGGTATTGGGGCAAATGAGAGAGAAAAAATTTAGAGCAATCTACTACGCCTCAAAGACATTGAATTCATGCCAAGTTAATTACACTACAATGGAGAAGGAATTTTTGGTCGTAGTGTATGCTTTTGAGAAGTTTCAACCGTAATTGGTTGGCACGCAAACTATTGTCTACACGGTTCTCACGGCGATAAAATACCTCATGAGTAAGAAAGATGCTAAACCATGATCGATCCGTTGGGTGTTACTTTTGCAAGAATTTGATGTGGCAATCAAGGATAAAAAGGGGGTGGAGAATGTGATCACAGATCATTTGTCTAAATTGAAAAATGGAGGAGAGAATGAGGACATGAAGCTGATTGCGGATGAATTCACGGATGATGAAATTCTTCAAGTTGAAGTTGAGCAAGTGTGTACTCTCATGGTAAATGTACCTCCTTGGTGTGTCGATTATGTCAACTTCCTTGTTTGTGGAATCAAGCCCATGTTGCTAAATGAGTATAAGGTAAAATGGTTTTATGTGAAAGTAAAGAAATACTTGTGGGATGAGCCCTTTTTGTTTAAGATTTGCAATGATGGAGTAATAAGAAGGTGTGTGGCTAATGAAGAAGTTTTGGGATTCTTGAGCTATGTCATTCGTCTTTGTGTGGAGGTCATTTTGGGCATCAAAGGACGGGGGCTAAGGTTTTACAATCGGGTTTTCATTGACCCACATTGTTTAAAAATGCAAAGAAGTTTGTGGCTAAATGTAATAGATGCCAAATAGTAGGGGAAATAGGTAAGAAAGATGAGATGCCATGAGTTTAAGAATTGATGTGGAGATTTTTTATGTATGGGGCTTTGATTTTATGGGACTGTTTCCCTCGTCTCAAGGATATATGTACATCTTGCTAGCCGTGGATTATGTGTCAAAGTGGGTGGAGATAATTCCCACTAAGACAAATGATGCTTTGATTGTTCAAAGGTTCTTGAAGAAGAATATTTTTTCTAGGTTTGGAGTTCCACGTGCATTAGTGAGTAATGGAGGATCTCATTTTGTGAATAAATTGATGGAAGGATTGTTGAAGAGATATGGAGTGAAGTATCGAGTGGCTACACCTTACCACCCTCAAGCGAATGGATTGGTGGAGGTCTCAAACCATCAAATCAAGTTAGTTTTGGAGAAGACAATCAATGGGGGGAGGAAGGATTGGTCGGAAAAGCTTGACAATGCCTTATGGGCATATCGAACCACTTTTAAGACCATCCTTGGTGTGTCACGATATCAATTGGTTTATGGAAAGACTTGTCATCTTCCCGTAGAATTGGAGCACCGTGCATTGTGGGCTATTAAACGCGTTAATATGGATGAAGGGGAGAGTGGCAAAGCAAGGTTGTTGAAATTAGTTGAGCTTGAGGAGTTTAGAGGAAGAGCATTTGATAATTCTCTCATTTACAAAAAAGAATATGAAGAAATGGCATGATGCTAAAGTGTAGGAAAAGATGTTTGCTCCCGGGGACGAGGTTCTTGTATTCAATTCAAGGCTTAAGTTGTTCCCCGGTAAGCTTAAGTCTAAATGGATGGGACCATTTGAAATGCTTGAGGTGTTGAGTGGAAATACATTGAAGCTAAAGGGTCCTAATAATGAGTTTACAGTGAATGGTCATCGGATGAAACATTACCTATCTCCTTCTCAAAAGGAGATAGTGTATGTGGATACCCTCTCTTCTTGAAACTCTTTAATTGTTTAGTAGAGTAGGTTTTATTTTGTGCTCGTTTTTAATTATTTTTCTTGTAAGTTTGGTATGTAGGTGGAAAAGCTCATTGAGAAAGTGCATGTGAAGAAAGACAAGGGTTATAGAGTTGGAATGAAGATACGTGGTGGCCATACTTGGATTTTGGAAGTGCACATAAGTAACAAGGTAATCTCATGAAGATCATTGCTGGAAACTACAAGGGTAAGTCTCACCACTTTGTGCAAACTTAATTCTCAAACTTGTTTCGATTTAAGTTTGGGGGGTGAGTGCGTGGTGTGACTCACCACTTGTATATGCTTGATATATCATGTGTTCATAGATTGTCTTGTGCAAAATGGGTAAATTTTGAAAATTTTCTCATGAGTTATGTTCGTTTTGGTCGTTTGGTGGTGTTGAAATGCGTGATAGTCCATTATTTGATCATAAATTGTGGAGCTGATGTGATGAATTTTGAGCATGAATAGGATGTATTAGAAATGCAAAAACAGGGCAAAAACGAGGTTTGAAGTTAGAAATTGAAAGAAATAGAGAAACAGCTACACGAGCCGTGTTCAGTACACGGCCTTATAAGGATTGGCCATGTACTGACATCAGAAATAGCTACTCGCCTAGGAATAAGGGCGAGTTCAGCGCACGGCCCGTGTAGGAGGCCAAAGCACACCCCATGTACTGCACACGGGCCTGTAAGTGATGGCCGTGTGCGGTGATCAGAAACACCTACATGGCCATGACTGAGGTCGTGTACAGAACACGGGATATGTAGAAGCCAAGTACACGAGGCATGTAGCAGAGCATGAGCCGTGTAGTGTTCAAAGTCAGAAATTAAAAGCCTGATTCCAGAATAGTTTGCACATACCCACTCGTTCCGTACGCATTGAAGGATTACCTCCACAATAAATTCACTTCAATTTTCAAGAGATTCTCCACAAATCTTTGGTTTTAAGGTAAGATTGAGTGATTAAGAGTGAATTTCATCATCTCCAAACATCAAAATATCCTTCAAAGTCAAAATTGCACAGGTATGAGTCATAAACCTTACATTTTGGAATTTTGAGAGAAATTGGGTAAATTGATGCATCGGTTTTATCTATTAGTGAGTATGGAACATGATGATGACCCTTGAATATACATTTGCCAATTTAATTATTGAATTGAAATTGAAATTAGAGTTCATGGGATATAAATTGGAAAATTTTTTAGTTTGGTTAAATTTAATGACTGTGATGTGACACATTGATTGGGAATGTTTGTATGATGATGATATTGCCATGAAATAGGGCTTAGGTGTTTAGGATTTGGGCATGAGGCTGTGTAGTTTTTATTTGAAAATAAAGTGAAAAGTTGTGCATGTCAAGTGTTCGATCAAATGCCTAAGTGATAATTTTGTGCAATTTTGAAGTCATATTTGCATTATGAGTAGTGATTTTATAATTGAAGATATACTTGTGGAAGTTGATATGAATATGATGCTTGGGCACATGTGGAAGAATGAAATTGTTGATTAAGTGGCTTAAAATGGTGATGTTTAAAGAGTGAGGAATCCATGATGAAGTAATAGATAAGTATATTTAGAGTTAACATTTAAAGTTAAAGGATTTAAGATGACTCTATGTTTAGATAATGATCACTATGAGGTACAATTGAAGTAAATTTGTTTGTGATTCATTTTGTAGATGGCCGAAAGGAGAGTAAGAGCAAGAAATGAAGATTTCTCATTGTTACGGATGAGGGTGAACTTGCTAATCTTGATGCTCAAATGATGCAAGATGAGATTCACCCGGATTACTTTGGGATAGAGTTTGAAGAGTATTGGGGAAAGTATATACTTCGTTGGCAAACAATCTTTCCTAAGATTAAGCCAACCGGTTTCCAAGACACCACGACTATGGAAGGGCTCAGAATAGAGGGTGACTTGAGGAAGTTGTTTCAGTTTGCACATATGGAGGAGTTTTTAGATAAGAGGCCACCTACTTATCTACATCTCACTACTTAATTTCTGAGTACACTTGAGGTTAAGAAGGATAGAAACAAGTTCCCCGTGTCCATTACATTCCAGTTGGATAATGTGATGAGAAGGAAAATCCCTCTACCTATTTTGAATGAATTCATGGGGTGCCCGCCATGTCAAGGCCATAGCAGTTTTTATAAAGGAGGAGGCTTTAACCAGCAAGATTGGTGGAAGAGATTGGTGAATGATGGGACAGAGCAGGCAGGGTACATTCCCAGTGCTTCAAAAGGAACCGCGATAAGAAACCCGGTGATGAGATACTTGAAGAAAATTATTTCGAACACTATATAAGGAAGATTTGAAAGTGGAATAGTAGGAGAGAAGAAGCTATATATAATGATTTGTCGATATAATGAGCTACCACTAAACATGGCGGCACATTTTGTTCAACATGAAGAGAGAGTTGCTAAGAGACAGACTTCTCAAGGAGTAATGTTAAGAGGTATGATCACTATGATAGCTCAAGGCTTGGAAGTTAATCTTGCAGGGATGGAAAACAGGATGACAAGTGAAGAATTGAATTTTCATCAACTTATGAGAATGGAGTTTTTGTCTGTAGTTGGGAACCAGTACTGTCTAAGGCAAGAAAAGGAAGCTCCATTTTCTTTACCAGCTCTGGAGCTTACTACAGTTTATACTCGAAGAAAGTTTCCCAATTTGCCAATGGCTAGCACCAACCACTCCAGGGTTGTAAGAGCATTTTATAGAAAAACAGAGAGGAAGTGGAGGAGGTTCTCCGACAAATGAGGGTTGAGGAAAACCTAGAGCTAGCCAATCTGAGAGCGGAGCCAGTACTAATGGAAGAAGATGAGGAGGATCCACCACATCATCAGATGGAGTTCAAAGAGTAAGCTCCTGAGCCACCATAGTTTGAAGAAGAGGAGCAACAACAGCAACAACAAAGTGGTACCGAATATGGAAATAAGAGATGGACCTACATGTTGGGTGAGGTGAGAGAGATAAGGCAGGTTCAACAGGTGCACGAAGCACAGATGAGAGAGATCCGAGAGATTCAACAGGTGCATAGGATGCACATTTAAGAGCTTCGAGATGGACAGTGTCATCGGGAGTATTACGAGGAGCAGTCTTGTGTGCACTCTAACAACATGGAGAAGATGATGATGATGATGTTTAATTTTCAATTCCCAGCATCTCCTCCTGCATACATACCATGGAACACTTATCATCCACCTCTACCTTCGGAGCCATAAAGGGAGTCATTTTAGTGCTAGGCATTTCATTTAGTTCATTTGGATTATGAGATATTTGATTTGACATTGATGGATGAGATTGTACTCTATTTGTTTTGTATTTTGGGAGGTTTACTTTTAGATTTATTTTGGTTTTATGCGATTTATTTTCCTTTATCTTTTGGTATTTTAGTTTGATTTTTATAATTTGGATGTGATGGGTATTTGAGCTTATTTGTTATGAATGTTGAATTGATGAGCTTTAAATTCTTGAAGTGGATAATTTTTGGTCATGTATGATATATGTGTTATGTTTTTAGTTTTGTAAACCTTTACTTATGTGTTGTGATTGACCTTGTTATTCTTGTATAGGTTTGGATTGGTGGTATGTTTTAGGAAAGTGTAAATGTTTTTGAATATGAGCTATGATGCATTATTTGTGATAGGTGATAGCAGGCATGTTAAAGGTTCCTACTAGTTGAAATTGTGACATGAATTACATAATTTGTTCAATTTTGAGAAGTATGAAGGTTAATTAGGTTTCTTTTTAGTCCAAGCAAAAGCTTGTGAGAATTGAGCCTCAATCGTGCTTCCATGGTTAATTTTTAATGAGAGGACCGGTTAAACTTAGACAAACTAGAATTTGCTAATGGACTATAAGAACGAAGCCCGAATAATGGATCTTTGTGAAATGATCTTAGGTCATCCTTGTTAAATGAGTCATAGCCATAAATTTCCTTACCTAAATATCATCCTTAGTTAACTATATTGAGCCTATAAGCCTATTCTTTATGAATTGAGCACAATACAAGCCATGATTACCCACTTTAGCCTTTTATATACCTTTTGTGTGGGTAATTGGAAAGATGATGGTATGCAAGGTTTGATGTGAAGTGGTGCAAAAGAAAGAAGGAAATGGTAAATAAGTAAGAAAAGGATGAAGAGAGCTCAAGAAAAATGTACATGCGACCTCAACATAAGAAAAAAGGAGCGTAACAATAAAAACATGTTCAAGGAATTCAAAAGTCGAAAGAAAGGAAGCATGAAAATCAAAAGAAGCTCAAGAAATCTATGGTATGATAATGTTAGTGCTTAAGAGTATTTGAAAAAGAAGTGAAGAATGAGAAGTGAAGGTAATAAAATAGATTATCAACTCTTTGATTACTTACACATGTATAGTCACATTTATCCATATTCTCCCTATCTTACCAAAGAGCCTAAACATTAAATCCAAAGATAAAACTTTTTTATCACACTTTCAAACTAGGGTGGCTTGTGAACATAGTCCATGAGCAAGCCTATAGTGAGTCAGTTTGATCGGTTGATGAGAGTCGTGTTACCCTACTTCATAGAGTGTTGAG
The DNA here is from genome assembly GCA_023678885.1 of Pogostemon cablin. NCBI lineage: Eukaryota > Viridiplantae > Streptophyta > Magnoliopsida > Lamiales > Lamiaceae > Pogostemon > Pogostemon cablin. The sequence goes on from CM042995.1 coordinate 15,152,345, forward strand.
TGCAATTGATATCCTATGAGAGGCTTGGATTGAAAAGAACTTGATTACTCTTATTTTTCTTGAGATCGAACTTGTTAATTCTTGATGTTATAAATTTGACTGTGTAGTAACATTTAATATGATTTTGTAGTCCTTATTATTTGTGATGTGTTGTAGTATATGTTCTTTAAGTATTTTCCTAGGTGAAAATTTCTCCTCTTGATTATCATTTCTAGTTGTTTGAGGACGAACAACACTTTAAGTTTGGGGGATTGATTGTCGTCATCTTTATCTAGATTTTGATGTCTTTATTTGTGAATTTTCGGATGTTTTTATTCGTAATTATATAACTTTTGGTGGAATCTTAATACATCTCATTGATAGTGTAACAATAAATTTTATATTTATAATAAAATAAATACAAAAAGTTGAACAAAGATAATTTCAGATGGATTTAATATAAAAGATAATGTAAATGAGTTACAATCTCAATTAATCCTCTGATTCTTCTCTCAAACCAATTTGGCTTTGACTTGACTTTGACTTGACTTTTGTTGACTGTGTTGACTTTGACTGAAGTGTGTTGAGTTTGAAGTGTAGATAGTTTATACTCATATCAAGGAGCGTAACTTGAGGATTTTAGATAGTTTAAACTCGTATCAAGGAGTATTGTGTGGATATTTTTAGCTCGTGTCGAGGAGCGTAACATGTAGAGAGTTTCGTCTCTTCTCAAGGAGATTTAATTTGAGTTAGACAGTTTAAGCTCGTATCAAGGAGCATGATTTTGGAACTTTTAGATAGTTTAAACTCGTATCAAGGAGTATTGTCTTGAAATATCAACAGTTTATTGCCCCCTATCTTGGGATGCACTATTTTCTCTTACTTCAACTTCATTTCTATTAATCTTTATAGAAACGGTGGTCTTTGTTTGTGGTTCCTCTTCCAAGGGCTCATCGAAGGACATGACTTGAATAGAAGGTCATTCGATGTCATTTGATGTTAGACTTAACTCTATGTCGTGAGCTCTTGTAGCCAACTCTTCAAAAGTTTTAGACCGAATTACTTGGAGTATGTAGCTAACATTCCATGGTATCCCTTGAATGCACATTTCAATAGCTGAAGTTTTTGAAAGCTTTTCTTTGCAATTGAGGCTTAGGCTCCTCCATCTGTTGATATAGTCGATGATGTATTCTTCATCACTTTGACAAGTATTTGTTAGCTCCATCATGCTAACAGCTCTTCGTGTGCTATAGAAGCGGTTGAGGAATACTTTTTCCATTTGCCCCAAACTATCAATGGAGTTAGCTTCCAAGTCGATGTACCAATCAAAGGCATTTCCTTTTTGAGATCGGGCAAATTGTCTCACCATGTGATCTTCGTAGGTTCCAGCATCATTGCATGTCTCGACGAAGTGCGCCACATATTATCTTAGATTTCCTTTGCCGTCAAATTGTTGAAACTTGGGAGGTTGGTAGTCAGTTGGCATCCTCAAGTTATCAATTCTCTTTGTATATGGCTTTTTGTAGGTGGCAGGAGATTTGGAGCTTACTTCAAACTTGTTTTTTATTGTCTCTATGACGATGTTCTTTAATTGGTTGATATGAAGTATTCCGTCAGCTGAAACTTCTACTTTTTCCTCAACTTGCTTCTTTTAAGGTGAATAATGTTTCATCGAGTCTTCCTCCTCGTGCTCATTCTCAACTTGTTTCTTATTTGCATGGCTTGTCTCCGCATTATCCATTTTCTTCATAAGTTCAGAGATTTTTAAATCTTGAGCTTCCATATGTTTGGTGAGTCCTTCAATGGATTTCATCATACTCGTAAGTTGTTCCTCGACAGTTATAGCACTCGTTGTCAACACTGCAGCTGCAGTTGAAACAGGTGGTGAGCTTGGCGTGGAGCGAGGAGTTGAGCAGATAGTCATCTTCACCATCTTTGTCGCTATGCAATGGCTTATTGAGAGCAATCCCAACCACATGGTTTGTTTCTGAGAAGGCTTCAGACATACTTCTTGTAACGAGTTTAACATTTTCAATTGGCAACTCTGGAGGCTTTGATGCAGTTTGCCTTTGTATCACAATATTTAACGGAGTCATGACTTGCGCCTTCACAACTTGTAGCTCTAAAGCCTTTGAGGTAGATGACCTTTTTATCGCGATCCTAAAAGGAGTCATACTTTGTATTTTTGAGCTTGTTGAGAGAAGAGATGAGAGGTAGAGACTGTCCCACCGTGCATTCTAAAATTTGTAACAACATGTATTTATGATAAAATAAATACAAGAGAATTACAATAATAATCCAAAATGATTAAACTTGATAATTTAGGAAACAATCTCTATCTTTCATCTGATTCTTCTCTCAAACCAATTTGGACTTTGACTTGACTTTTGTTGACTGCGTTGACTTTGACTGGAGTATGTTGAGTTGGATCTTCTGATGAAGCTTCTCCAAACTCGGCTTCGTGAATTTATAACGTTAATCCATAGACGTTGAGCCTTTACTCGAATTAAACGTTGATCCTTGAAGATTTCCGGTAAAGAACGTTGTTCAATATATTAGAACGCTGTTAACTTCACAAAGAACATCGAAGAACTTAGCTTAAGAATGCTTGAATCTGGGTGGTTTATCACCTTGATCCCAGATTATAAGTCATTTTTTACTTAAGCAGGCTTAAATCCGGTCGGTTTAGCACCTGAGTCCCAGAGTATAGGCCGTTCTTTGAAGAACTTGACTTATGAACGCTTAAATCTGGGCGATTTAGCACCTGAGTCCCAGATTGTAGGCCGTTCTTGGAAGAACACCAACTTGAGATGGCTTAAATCCGGGCGACTTAGCGCATGAGGAGTCCTGGACTATAGGCCGTTCACCGAAGAACTTGACTTCAGAACGCTTGTTCCGGGCGGCTTAAAACCAAGTGGCTTAAAACTCGAATCCTAGACGTATTCCATTCTTGAGTTGACTTTCGTTGAAGGAATCGAAGAACTATTCAGACAACTCCAAAGTCTTTGACCTTCGTAGAGAAACGCTCTCGGTGTGTTTTTGAATGATGGAGGAGGGGTCCTTATATAGGTGAAGGATGAGGAAGCCCCATAAATAACTCGCAGTCTGATTGGTTCAGGGCTGATTTGACCTGATTCTGCAGGCTTGGGACTTTCACTTGCTTAGGCTTTAAATCAGACTTATTTGACTAGATTTGGCTTAATTATCAATTATTTACTCATTTATTTTAGGAATATATTTATTTAAATTCCATAATAAATAAATAATTAAATTATAATTATTGCATTAATTTGCCATATATTTTCCTTTAATATGCAATAAAATTTAAGTGCCTACAAATACCCCCTAGCATTTTGTTCACGGACGCTTTTGTGTTGAAGTGAACAAATTGCGATAATCCATTCTTGATCAACATGATTGAATTTTATTGCTTGTCTCACCAACTTGATATGAATAGCCTGAATTATGACTGAACTTAGTGAAGTGCTAAGCTGCCTACATACCTCTTTGAAGAGGATCAAGTCATAATGTAGTTCAAAGGAACATGATTTGATTTGGATAGGGGGTGCCGTACATATTTTATACTCATGCGGGCCAGGAGTAACATACAATTTAGGCTCATGAGTCATGGAGCGTTGAACTTGAATTTGCAGGCAATTTATACTCGCGTCAATGAGTCTTGAATTTGAACTTGTAGACAGTTTATGCTCGTGTTAAGAAGCCTTGTGTGGACATTTTTCACTCGTGTCGAGGAGCATTGTGTGGACAGTTTTCTCTCATGTCGAGGAGTATTGTGTGGATAGTTTTCTCTCATATCAAGGAGCTTTATGTGTAGAGAGTTTTTTCTCTTCCCAAGGAGATTTAATTTGATGTGTAGATAGTTTATACTCATATCAAGGAGCGTAACTTGAGGATTTTAGATAGTTTAAACTCGTATCAAGGAGTATTGTGTGGAAATTTTTAGCTCGTGTCGAGGAGTGTAACATGTAGAGAGTTACGTCTCTTCTCAAGGAGATTTAATTTGAGTTAGACAGTTTAAGCTCGTATCAAGGAACATGATTTTAGAACTTTTAGATAGTATTGTCTTGATATATCAATAGTTTATTGCCTCTAATCTTGGGATGCACTATTTTCTCTTACTTAAACTTCATTTCTATTAATCTTTATAGAAATGACAGCCTTTATTTGTGGTTCCTCTTCCAAGGGCTCATCGAAGGACATGACTTGAATAGAAGGTCATTCGATGTCATTTGATGTCAGACTTAACTCCATATCGTGAGCTCTTGTAGCCAACTCTTCAAAAGTTTTAGGCCGAATTCCTTGGAGTATGTAGCTAAGATTCCATTGTATCCCTTGAATGCAAATTTCAATAGCTGAAGTTTTTGACAGCTTTTCTTTGCAATAGAGGCTTAGGCTCCTCCATCTATTGATATAGTCGATGATGTATTCTTCATCACTTTGACGAGTATTTGTTAGCTCCATCATGCTAACAGTTCTTCATGTACTATAGAAGCGGTTGAGGAATACTTTTTCCATTTGCCCCCAACTATCAATGGAGTTAGCTTCCAAGTCGATGTATCAATCGAATGCATTTCCTTTTAGAGATCGAACAAATTATCTCACCATGTGATGTTCGTAGGTCCCAGCATTATTTCATGTCTCGACGAAGTGCGCCACATGTTGTCTTAGATTGCCTTTTCCGTCAAATTATTGAAACTTGGGAGGTTGGTAGTCAGTTGGGATCCTCAAGTTGTCAATTCTCTTTGTATATGGCTTTTTGTAGGTGGCAGGAGATTTTGAGCTTACTTCAAACTTGTCTTTTATTGTCTCTATGATGATGTTCTTTAATTGGTTGATATGGAGTATTCCGTCAGCTGAAATTTCTACTTTTTTCTCAACTTGCTTCTTTTCAGGTGAATAATGTTTCGTCGAGTCTTCCTCCTCGTGCTCATCCTCAACTTGTTTCTTATTTGCATGGCTTGTCTCCACATTATCCATTTTCTTCATAAGTTTGGAGATTTTTAAATCTTGAGCTTTTATATGTTTGGCGAGTCCTTCAATGACTTTCATCATACTCGCAGGTTATTCCTCTACAGTTATAGCACTCGTCGTCATCACTGCAGCTGTAGTTGAAACAGGTGGTGAGCTTGGCGTGGAGCGGGGAGTTGAGCAGATATAGTCATCTTCACCATTGTGTGCAATGGCTTATTGAGAGAAATCCTAACCAGATGGTTTGTCTCTGAAGAGGCTTCAAACATACTTCTTGTAACGAGTTTAACATTTTCAATTGGCAACTCTGGAGGCTTTGATGCAGTTTGCCTTCGTATCACAATCTTTAGCGGAGTCATGACTTGCGCCTTCACAGCTTGTAGCTCTAAAGGCTTTGAGGTAGATGACCTTTTTATCGCGATCCTAAGAGGAGTCATACTTTGTATCTTTGAGCTTGTTGAGAGAAGAGATGAGAGGTACAGACTGTCCCACAGGGCGTTCCAAAATTTGTAACAATAAATTTTGTATTTATGATAAAATAAATACAAGAGAATTACAATAATAATCAAAAAAGATTAAACTTGATAATTTAGGAAATAATCTCTATCTATCCTCTGATTCTTCTCTCAAACAAATTTGAACTTTGACTTGACTTTGACTTAACTTTTGTTGAATGCGTTGACTTTGACTGGAGTGTGTTGAGTTGGATCTTCAGATGAAGCTTGTCCAAACTTGACTTCGTGGATTTATAATGTTAATCCGTAGACGTTGAGCCTTTGCTCGAATTAAATATTGATCCTTGAAGATTTCTGGTGAAGAACGTTGTTCAATATATTAGAACGCTATTAACTTCACGAAGAACATCGAAGAACTTAGCTTAAGAACGCTTGAATCCGGGTGGTTTAGCACCTTGATCCCAGATTCTAGGTCATTTTTTACTTAAGCAGGCTTAAATCTGGGCGGTTTAGCACCTGAGTCCCAGACTATAGGCTGTTCTTTGAAGAACTTGACTTATGAACGCTTAAATTTGGGCGGTTTAGCACCTGAGTCCCAGATTATAGGCCGTTCTTGGAAGAACACCAACTTGAGATGGCTTAAATCCCAGCGACTTAGTGCATGAGTCCCAGACTATAGGTCGTTCACTGAAGAACTTGACTTAAAAACGCTTGTTCCGGGTTGCTTAAAACCAAGTGGCTTAAAACCCAAATTCCAGACGTATTCCGTTCTTGAGTTGACTCTCGTTGAAGGAATCGAAGAACTATTTAGACAACTCTGAAGTCTTTGACCTTCATAGAGAATCGCTCTCGGTGTGTTTTTGAATGAATGGAGGAGGGTTCCTTATATAGGTGAAGGGTGAAGAAGCCCCATAAATAACTCGTAGGCTGATTGGTTCAGGGCTGATTTGACCTGATTCTGAGCCTTTCACTTGCTTAGACTTTAAGTCAGACTTATTTGACTGGATGATGTGCCTAGATTTTCAAGTGCCTACAGATAGTTTTTTAAGGATGATGTGGCATGCCTAGATTTTCTTTGTGATGACATGTAATTTTTATGTTTTTTTTATTTATTTAGTTTTCTATTTTAGTTAATTCCATTTGTTGACTTTTATTTTAAAATTTTCATTAATTGTTATTGAAATAATGAGGTATAATCTTAATACCAATTTATTCAAATTTTGATAATTTTCATATTAATTAAGAAACAATCAAGCAATTGTGAATTTAATGAAATTTATTAGTATTAATTTTGTATTTAATTTTTTCCAAAATTTCATTGAATTTTTGTGCATTAATATAATGATCATTTTTATTCAAAGCAACATTGAGAGTTTGATCATGAAAAAAGAAGAAAAATATTAGGTGATGGTCTTTTTCTTGAATGAGAGAAGTAGTTACACAAGGAGATTAGCAACGATGATGTAACACAAGAGTGTAAAGTCTTCTACTTGCAGGCCAAAAAACTATAGCAACCAATTTTTCTTGAATGAGAAAAGTAGTTGCATAAGGAGAGTAGCAACGATGATGTCATACAATAGTGCAAAGTCTTCTACTTGCAGGCCAAAAAATTAGAGTAAACTATTTTATTTATGTGGATCATGATTGTTCACTCTATGCATCGCGTTCCATATTAGAAGTTCTTTATCTTTTTGGAAAGACAACTACTCCTAACATCAAAAGTGAAACCGAAAGAATTTTTCCTTCTATTCTTATAGTGTTTATTACCACCTCCTTTATTTTCTAATTGTTTTCCAATGCATTGCCTCATATTATTATGATTTTTTTAATACTACAACGTTATTTTGTTACGTTGTCCATTTTGTGTAACACATTTTCTTTTTTTTTATATGAAATTGAAATAATGGGATTTCTTTGAAAATATTATATATTTTAATATAAGTTGTAATGAAATTTTTAGGGAAAAGAAATCAATTGGGTGAAGTTTAGATGACAAATCAAATTTGGTACACGATGAGAAAAGAATGAATTATGAAGCCTACAAATTTTAAATTATGATTATTTGATAATATTTTATTTGTAAAATTATAAGAATGTGGGATGATTTGAATACTATTTTAGTTGTAAGATTATGATAATGTGGGTTTAGATTATTTTGAAAAGTAACTCTTATGAAGAGTTACAAGAAAAAAATGGTAATGCTAAAATGGATGATGATGGTCATTTAGATATTAAAGACACCATAAATATGCTCAAATAAATAGAGCAAGGATTTTTTTTATGTAATTATATACGTTTATTTGCTTTAGTAGTTTTTACTTTATTTATTTTATATCAATGAATGTATTTTATGAATTAAATTAAATTTTAGATCAAATAATTAAAAGGGTTGAACTATTTGCACATCCCTTATTATTGTATACACACCCCACTTATAATTGTACAAAAATAGACATGTTGAAAATATCCAAATTACCCTTATTCTTAATAATAATAAAAATTAATTATTTCATATACACCTTCATATTATTCAATCAAGATAATTATGAAAGAAAACTATGATTAAGTTACAACAATTGAAATCCTAAGTTCATTCAAATCTCATTTCCTTGATATTTGTTTTCATCACAAATCATAAGAGTACATGAATGCGTTGATGTTTAAAATTATGAATTACTCATGTAATCATTGCCCAAATTGCTAAAAGTATAGTTTCTTTCACCAAAAATTGAATAATATGTTATTCCAACCTTCACCAGCAGATCGACGTCGTGGCAGCGGGGAGATGCCTTTGTAAACGAAGGAAAAATGTTGGAATTAAGGAGACTAAGGGATTAGAATCAGTTTGTAGAAATGTAGAAGATCAAATTTGATCCTTAAAAAGGAAGAAGACGAAGATGGGGAGTAATTTTCAGCGGGCTTCAGGTCACGAATTCTCATGGTAAAGGAGGAGATCAAATTTAATCTAGTGTATAGTTGTGATTTAAGAATAAATAAGAACACCAATAAGCATGAATAATTGATATCTAGATAGATAAAACTAATTCAATCTGAAAATAAGAACACCCGAATTTTGTGCATTATCTTTTTTCTCTATCATGATTTAACGGCTTCCCTTCATCCACCATTAATGACTTATTCCTTCAACTTGAGAAGTTCATATCAATAAATACTGTTATTTAATTTCTTTTCATTTCCCTAATTAAAATTATGCAACTCTCTCCTCTCTTTGTCATTTTGATTCGACAAATTGTAATCAAGATTTAAACTTTCTTGATTTTTATGAAATCGGGACTGCTGCTAATCACGCTAACAACATCATTCAAGAATATGCATCATCTCACTATAATTAAGTAGTTTTTATGTTTAGGGATGTGTATATAGGGTAGTTTAGGAATTTTAGGCGATGTGTATTAAATAAATTTAAAAAATAAAAAATTAAAGGGGGTGTGTATTGAATAAAAGGGTTGTATTTAATAATAGGGGTGTGCAAATAACAACACTCTAATCAAAATTAATTATGTTATTGAAATTCAAAATTGAGTTATAAAATAGGAATATACAAATCAAAACATGTTAGAATTAAAGTTAATATTTTTTTGTCAGTAATATATAAATATTCATCTTTTTATGTTAAAAATATGAATTTATTTATGAATCATCTTTTATTGTAATTGTCTTTCATTTATTTGTGTTTATTGAGTATAATTGCACTAAAATTAATTACATGTAAAATTAGTTTTATACTTTTAATTTAATTGTATATATATTAAATTGAGTAAAATTTTAATTATATTTATATTTGTATTTCTTTATATCTATTAATAATTTTTTTGCCCAAAATAATTTGTTGAAATTAAGTTGGATTTTACTACTAAAAAAATACAGTGTTTGAAAGTAATTATTATCACTTATTTTTAAGAAAAAATTTAAAGTTTTAAAAGAAAATTTCACCCTTAAAATAATCAATCAACTAGAATATTACAACTTTAAAGTTGGAAAAATATGATCATAAGTTCATAAAATTTTAAAATTAGAAATAATGATAACAAGTTATTTTATTCTAATATAATGGTTATCATGTTAAATATCTAACACTTAATTTTAGATAAACCGAATAAAGAATAGTTAATATTTTTAATAAAATCTTAATACATCTAATTGACAGTTTTTTAAGGATGATGTGGCATGCCAAGAAAAATGTTAGGTGACGGTCTTTTTCATGAATTAGAGAAGTAGTTACATAAGGAGATTAGCAACGATGATGTAATACAAGAGTACAAAGTCTTCTACTTGCAGGCCAAAAAACTATAGCAACCAATTTTTCTTTAATGAGAAAAGTAGTTGCATAAGGAGAGTAGCAACAATGATGTAATACAAGAATGCAAAGTCTTTTACTTTCAGGCCAAAAAACTATAGCAAACTATTTTGTTTACGTGGATCATGATTGTCACTCTATGCATCGCGTTCCATATTAGAAGTTCTTCATCTATTTGGAAAGACAACTACTCCTAACATCAAAAGTGAAACCGAAAGATTTTTTTCCTTCTATTCTTATAGAATTTATTACCACCTCCTTTATTTTCTAATTATTTTTCAATGCATTCCCTCATATTATTATGATTTTTTTAATACTACAACGTTATTTTGTTACGTTGTCCATTTTGTATGACACATTTTCTTTTTTTTTCTTTTTATATGAAATTGAAATAATGAGATTTCTTTGAAAATATTATATATTTTAACATAAGTTGTAATGAAATTTATAGGGAAAAGAAATCAATTGGGCGAAGTTTAGAAGACAAATCAAATTTGATACACGATGAGAAAAGAATGAATTATGAATCTCACAAATTTTAAATTATGATTATTTGATAATATTTTATTTGTAAAATTATAAGAATGTGGGATGATTTGAATACTATTTTAGTTGTAAGATTATGATAATGTGGGTTTAGATTATTTTGAAAAGTAACTCTTAGGAAGAGTTACAAGAAAACAAATGGTAACGCTAAAATGGATGATGATGCTCATTTAGATATTAAAGACACCACAAATATGCTCAAATAAATAGAGCAAGGATTTTTTATGTAATTATATACGTTTATTTTCTTTAGTAGTTTTTATTTTATTTATTTTATATCAATGAATTTATTTTATGAATTAAATTAAATTTTAGATCAAATAATTAAAATTAATTATGTTATTGGAATTTAAAACTGAGTTATAAAATAGGAATATACAAATCAAAATATGTTAGAATTAAAGTTAATATTTTTTTGTCCAGAATATATAAATATTCATCTTTTTATGTTAAATATATGAATTTATTTATGAATCTTCTTTTGTTGTAATTGTCTTTCATTTATTTGTGTTTATTGAGTATAATTGCACTAAAATTAATTACATGTAAAATTAGTTTTATACTTTTAATTTAATTGTATGTATATTAAATTGAGTAAAATTTTAATTATATTTATATTTGTATTTCTTTATATCTATTAATAATTTTTTTGCCCAAAATAATTTGTTGCAATTAAGTTGGATTTTACTTATAAAAAAATACAGTGTTTGAAAGTAATTATTGTCACTTCTTTTTAAGAAAAAATTTAAAGTTTTAAAAGAAAATTTCACCCTTAAAATAATCAATCAACTAGAATATTACCACATCAAAGCTGGAAAAAGGTGATCATGAGTTCATAAAATTTTAAAATTAGAAAAATAATGGTAGCAATTTATTTAATTCTAGTATAATGTTATCATGTTAAATATCTAACACTTAATTTTAGATAAACCGAATAAAGAATAGTTAATAATTTTAATAAAATATAATATATAATCAACAAATAATAATTATTTGATTAAATTATTTTATAAATAATTTATAAATAATATTAAAAAATGATGCTATTCTTAGTCTAAAAGTATAATTATTAAAAGATAAATCAAACTGCCTCACATAAAACCTTACTTTTTAAATATAAAAATTTATTTAGGATCAATAAACATGAACTTTTTATAAAACTTATTTAATTTTCAAGATATATTAAATGATACTCATAAAATTATAAAAGCAAAAGTTTTAACGTATTTAAAATTTTATATTTCTTAAATTTCCTATTTAATAATATTTTCAATTTAGTTTCTTGTTGAATTAATTAGGGAGGATTACTACTAGTACACAAAAAACCCTTAATTACTATGAGATACAAACATACAAAAATATTACTATTAACTACAAAAATATATAGTGATATTACAATATTACCCCTGCAAATGTGCTGCACATAAATATTGTGTGCAGCAAGTGTTCGTGTGCAGCAAAATGTGTGCAGCAGAAAAAGTGTGTGCAGCAAAAAAAAGTATGTACAGCAAAAAAATGTGGTGGTCCGGTGGATTTTTCGGCGGCTGGCCGGCGGTCTGACAGTGCTCCGGCGACCGGCCGGCGATAGATTCTGACGGCGGCCGTCGATATTTTTCTACTACCAGCGGCAGATTCCGGTGGCGGCGGCCGACGATATTTTTTGGCGGCCGGCTGGCGGCGGCGGCGGCGGTCCGGCAGGTGGTCCGGCGATGGATGGGGTTTGTGGTTTAAAGGTGTATGGATTTAGGGGTATATTTAGTATTTTACTTTAATATTTTGTATATAATAATAATTATTTTAAATCAGTGTATCTAATAGTAATTAGGGGTACAAAGTGTGTACCTTGGAGTAATTAATCCAATTAATTACTTCTTCTGCTGTATTCTCCAATTCTAATTTTGACGTCGCGTGGGCGACAATGTTCAAGATCTTCTCAATCTGTTGTTCTCCTTCTCCAACTCGCGATTAAGCTTATTTAATATTTTAAATTTAGTATTTTATTGAATTAATTACTTATTAATTAGAGTAGTGCACATTTTAATTAATCTCTTAATTACTATATTAAACTTTTCTGTAATTAAAACGTTTAATAAAAAAATAACCATTTTTTAGTTTTTTCAATTTTTATTAACGTAATACTCTAATATTCTAATTTTGTAAATTCCTTCTTTCAAAAAAAATTAAAATTTTCATTGATTTATGTACTAAGGAGCTTTAAACTAATTTTAAGGAATTAATTATTTAGAATTATATATCTTTTCTATCAAATATTAAAATTTAATTTTTATATTAATTTTATTACATCAATTATTCATACGATTTACTTTATCAATTTCAAAGTTGAATTAGTCAATTTAATGTTGTTTGATCATAAGATTTAATAATTTATTAATATATATTTAAATTTTATATATGACTATATATATCGGACCCTTAAATGGAAGGTTACATAATTCTTATAGTTCAATTTTAGGAATTTTTTAATTAGTTATTTAATTTTCAATAGAAAAATTACTCATGTTATCTAATTTTGAAAGAATATTAAGTTACGGCACTTTAGTTATATATGGACACCACCTCTCTTAGTTAATCCCTCATTCCCTCTATAATGATTATATTTACTTTATATATATATATATACATATATATATATATATATATATATTCAATTATAATGGTGCTTTGTACTATTCTTAAATTTTATTTATCTATTGAAGTTGTATCGTCTTATATATTTAGCAGATGATTTGTTTATAGTAAATTAATTTTACTTTTAGAGTTTTGACCCATGAGTCTAAATTTGTTATGGGTAATAGTTGTGCATGTCATATTTCTTTATTGTTTAACTGTTGTATTATATTGCATTTATGATTCGTGTCATTATTTGATTATGGTATATTATTCTATATTTTATTTAGTTATGTATTGAGCTGGTTTTACGTTGATGATATGTTAGGCTTTGAACTTTAACATTTGGCTTAAATTAGTTAATAGTAATAATAAACATCCAATATAATTGATTATGTATTTTGTTCATTTAATAGGTGGTTAAAAACTTAAATTTAAGTTAACATTATTATCTTTTTTATTTTTATGAATGATGATTTGAATTCGTATAATTTGATTTTTTTTTTTATTAATCTCTCATTGGAATAAATTCTTATGGGATTTTGGTTCTTTGATCTCATATTTTGCAATATGTAATTTTTTTTTACAAGTTACTGATTTTTTTGTCATTTCAATAAGAAACATAATTTGAAATTTCAAAATTTAAGTCATGAATTTTCTTTTACTAATAACTAATTTTCTAAATTATGTCTACATAAGACTATTATCGTCCTGTACTTTTTAATTATTTGACTGATTTTACGATATGAATTTTCCATCAAAACTTGTGCAATCAGCACCGAGAACACTTTGTAAAATTGTGTGTTTTATCCCATACAAGAGGAACAAAATTTTTATTTTAATATAAAATTTTTAAATAATGATATTATTTTATTACTTAATATAAATTTAATATTATTTAGAATGGAGTTATTCATTAAGGATAATACAAATTTAATATTAAATTATTAGATAATTTAATCATCCCGTGCATCGTACGGGCTCAATACTAGTTATATTTTAATTAGGAGAAGTGTGTACAGGTCGATAAATGTGTGAAAATGAGTTTAAATGTGTATAAAACAGGCAAAAAATAGAGTCGGGAGCTAAAACGGAGAAAGAAGCACAGGGCATATTCGAACACGCCCGAGAAAGAAGCACAGGGCATATTCGAACACGCCCCGTGTTCTTGCGCACACCAAGTGTACGGAACACGGGCCTATAAACATTGGCCGTGTATTGAAATTCAAAAATGCTACACGCCCAGGAGGAGGCCGAGTGCAGTGCACGAGCCGTGTCCGGTAACACGCAGAACACGCCAAATTGTGTGTGCACTACACGGGCCGTGTGCTGCTACACGAGCCGTGTAGGTGCAGATTCCAGATTAACTTAGCACATGTTCTAGAAGATTCCAAGGGGTATAAAAACCCAATTTGTGCGAAAAATTAGATGGGAAGCCACATTTAGGAGCAGTTATCAAGATCAAACATACAATTTCTCACCACATTTTCACACACATATCCTAGATCATCCATTTCCACACTTTTAATCCATTCAATTCATATGCTCTCCCAAAATTCATCCATCACTCCAACATTCCATAAATTTGAGAAGAGAAGATCATCATAAATTGAAGAATTGAGCATGTTGAAAGGAAGGAAGGCCATCTTCACAAAAGGAAAGTCGATCTACTTTCAATTGTTATTTTTTTTCATATTTTGGCTCAAATGGAGCAAGTCATTGGTTGTATTGATTTGAACATGATGTGTAGTGGCTAGTCCTATAGTAGGGCTAATAATACGATTGGTTGAGAAGAATGCTAGATATATAGGATTTTAGATGTTGAATTGAGTTAATTTTGGACTTTCTTTTATGATTAATGATTCATGTTTCATTTCATTACTTGTGTGATTAATTCTTACTTACAACATGTTAGGATAGCCAATCCGATATTTTGTAGTAGGATTTAATTGAATCAATTATTAAGATGAACATGCATATTAGTGTGAGGGAAGGTAAGCCATACCCTTCTTATGCTTAGAACATTCATAAGGAGGCACTTAAGAAATTGAGTGAAAAGAACCAAACTTATGATCATAGTACCTTAAGGGAATTGAAAGTAAGAACAATCCTAGGAGATTTCAACTTGTCAAAGAGTCGAAAACCTAATCACCTTGGCCATAGGGGTTAGGGGTAAAATGTGATTGCTTTTAGTCCATGATTAATGAAGTTCAATGTTAAAAGTCATGCATATCTAGCTAATTTCTTAGTCATGAATATGGTTAGCCTTGCTCTCTTCTTAAATACATTCTATCCATTCCATTCGTCTTGTTACGTGATTGATAATTGATAATATTAGTTGTTAATTGATTTCTTAGTTAAGTGATTAGCATAATCATTAGTATAAAACTAAATCTCAACTTTATTACTCTTACAAAGCATGATTGAGGACAAATCCGGATACACCAATATTTTACTTTTCCCTTGGGACGATATACTATAAATTTTGTTACTTGGTCACTACATGTACAACAACGATAGAGTTCTCTTCCTCTTATCATTTTTACCAAAAATTGGACTAAGAACACTCTTGCTCCAAGGATATCCACACGTATCACATGCTTATTTACTTGTGTCTATAGAGTAGATTTACATGGTTTAGTGATGCGTCCATACTCCACAAGGAAGAGTCGGACATTGATACACGAAAAGGAAGTTAATGAGTAAAACTGAATGGCCCAAAAAACTACCTAATTTCTCACTTGTTTACTTTCGTTTAATCTCTATTGCTTGTTTACTATTATTTTCTATTTAAATTACTTGTTGCATAATTAGTAAATTATTCAACAAATTTATTGCCGACCTAGTCTTAGTAAGTTAGATTATAATTGAATTGATAATAATACGTCCCTTAGGTTCGATAAATCACTTGGTAGCTTATCAAAGCTACAATAACATCCTTAATACTTGGGGATTAATATTGTGTGTTGAGAAAACGCTAATCATCGACCAATGAAAAATGAAAGGGGAAAAGGGATTCACCGCTGGAGATCAAATAGCTAGATCATCTGCATTGCACGCCAATTTGGAATCAATTTGCTAGATCTACTTGTATTAATTTCTTGGTTTAAACTTACTTATGTATTCAGAATTATTGCACACCAATTTGGAATCAATGGCTAGATCTACTTCTTGTATTAATTTCTTCGGTTAAGCTTATTTCTGTTAGAAAAGTATGTTGTATACAAAATTATTTTCTCATTGTTTCAGAATTTAATATATTTCAGATTCATTTATTATAATCTCTTTGAATTCAAAATCGGTGTACACAAAATATTTAATATTCATATCAATGTATTCTGAAATGCTTTTTTAATATTTCACGTATGTATTAATATATTTTAGATTTATTTATTTTCTCAATGTTCCATGAAGTATTCATAATAATTATGTATATTTCAGATTCATGCATTAAAATGTTTATATATTCAAAATCAGTAAGTATTCAGAATATAAAATGTTCAGTAACAATATATTCATAAATTTTTTTATATTCAAAATCAGTAAGTACTCAAAATATATAATGTTATGTAACGATGTAATCAGAAATGATGATGCAACACTGATATCTTTGATTTTGAAGGGGAAATTAATGGGAGGATTTTTAACTTCCATCGATTTTGAGGGAGAAATTAGTGGGAGAATTTTTCTTCCTAATATTTAAATTCTATAATTAGTCTAGAAATTTAAATTCTTCATATATAATTCTAGAAGAAGCAACAAGTTTCATCAATAATAATAGTAACATATTTTGGAAAATCACATCTAATAAATTAGGTCATTATAAAATCTCTCTCAACTAAATAAGTTTTATTTGCCTGAAATCAGAGAGATGCAGCCCGGATCTGAGAAGATCTGTAGCAAGTCGAAGGTTGGGGTTCAGTTTATGCCCTCAGTTGGAGACAACGACGATTTCGTAAGGAATATCGATGGAACCACCTTCAATACAGTGGTTCTCGACTCCTTATAATTGGATTCAGTTTCAGACTCTCTCTTTTTTGATTCTGAGGTGTCCGATTGTGTGGTTGAGTATTCTGAAGTGGAGGATGAGGTGCCTGATTCGTTCTCCCGTCGATCTCTTTTTTGAAAATTTCCCAAGATGTGTGATTCCGACCATGGAAAAATGGTCAAGGAGTCCAACACGGGTGTTGCTAAAATTGTTCATTCTCTTATCCCACAGACTGAATAGTCAAATGAGAACTTTATACAATTCCTTTATGAGATGGTTTGTATCATGATTTCTGCTTATCGGTACATCCCTAACTTCTCATATCTCTTAAATTTATTTGTTTAGGATGCCCTGTGAGGCTTTTTATATGGTTTATGTGCTATAATTGGCCCCGTGAGGCATTCATGCATTATAATTGGCCCTGTGAGGCACTTATGTGGCCCTGTGAGGCATAAATGTGGTTCTGTGTGATATGTAGTTGTTGATGATGAATGATTTTGAAGTTAGTTAGCCCTGTAAGGTATTTGGTGGGTAATGATGCTCAGCTTGGTTTTTACATGCTCCTGTGAGGCATTTATGTGGCCCTGTGAGGCGTTTATGTGGCCCTGTGAGGCATTTGGTGGCTAATTGTATTTGATTTGATCTGTACTTGGCCCTGTGAGGCTTTCATGTTTGGTTTTATAACTATATTGATGATGTTAAACCAACATGGGGTTAAATGTAGGATTAAATTGACCTTGTGAAGAATCTATTTTGAGGGCTGAGATTGTTGTGTCGTGATGCTCATGGTTGATTAATCTATTCCTGTGATTTCTGTATATTTAGTCACCAATAGGTTGTTTTACCTATTTAGGAGACCATGACCCAATGACGAAGTTATTCCGAGGGTTAAGTTCCCATTGAAGCCTAGTAGTACGTGATGTTCATGCTTGATGAACCTTTTCCTCTGATTTCTGTATATTGATTCACTAATGGGTTGTTTTACCTATTTAGGAGCCTATGACCAAATGACGAAGTTATTTCGAGGGTTAAGTTCCCATTGAAGCCAAGTAGTACCTCATTCAAACCCCTAAAAGCTTTGTTAAGATTGTTCATGTCCCTGATTTTAGGTGTTCAAAGTCACCATTGGTTTCTTTACCTATTTTAGAGACTCTTGATATATTTTTGATATCATAGTAGTCAACAATAGGTATAAGAAACCTTTTAGGAGACCATGCTCGGTGATGAAATTCTTTCTGATAGCAAGTTGAACAAAAAAGGCCATACATGATGTTTGTTTACAACTTAAACAACACATAAAATACAAAAGGACATATTCATATCCATGGTTTTAGGTGTTCAGAGTCATCATTGGTTTCTTTACTTATTTTGGAGTCTCTCTACATATTTTTGATATCATAGTAGTCACCAATCGGTATAAGAAACCTTTTAGGAGACTATGCTCTGTGAATGAAATTCTTTCTGAGAGCAAGTTGAACAAAAAAGGCCATACCATTACTATATGATGTTTGTTTAAAGTTTAAACAACACATAAAATATAAAAGGACATTCTATAATCCAATTGTTCATGATGTAAACAATAATAAGGTTATTCTATTACTATAGGATGTTTTTTTACAGCTTAAACAACACATAAATATAAAAAGGACATTGTACAGTCCATTATTTATGTTGTAAACAACAAAAAGGGCCATTCTTAGAGCCTGAACAACCAAAAAACAGATCATCCATACTTGATGATCAAACACCTAAATATTGCTCGAGTTATGCAATGTCATAAACATGTTTGTAAGTAGACTCCTCTTTTAGCAGCTTCATTATGTAGCCCATTACCAATTCTGCATCAATCTCAAGATTGATTGGCAAAGTTTCCTCTCTTATCATCTTAGTTTTCACATGTGTGCCATCTTGTAATTGTTACCCCATTCTACCTTTACTATTTCAATTAGGCATGCTTATAGGCTAAAAAACACATTGTTGAGTGTAGCTGCTGTTAGGTTTTCATAGGAGATCCTTACATTCTTGATTAGTTCATCCACATTGTGGCTTGTTGTTTCCCATTGTAGTGATTATAGAGACTTAAACCACCCTAAGTCATTGATATTGGTGTCTGGTGAGTTTGGAGGCTGGTTAAGAAGTTTGATGTTGAATCCATAAGATCTTGCAGCAATTCCAAACTCCATATTACTATAAATTATACGTGGTTTTGCATTATCCTTTTAGATAATTATATCCTTACTCATAAAAGATGGCCATTTAGCCTTTATGGCTGGAATAATCTGTGAACATGTTTAGATATGCATATAAAATTAATCTTGTAAAAAAACTAAAGCATATATGCCTTGAATATTTTTCAAACTAAGGTTACCTGATTGATTATGCAGTCTCTTATCACTTCTTTATTGATGGTGTTAAATAATTTAGTAACCGTAGTTCCCTTTGCCCTATTCTTGGAATTTCTTCTTGCTGGCTCAATCCTTAAGAAAGCAAAGATGCCTATTCTACCATCAAACAGCACCTGCCCCTCACTTCCAAATATAGGCCTAGAAACAGCACACATGAATATTATTTTTGTTATGAACTTCTTTGACTTGCATGTTCTTTGTGGCTCTTTCTCCCCTTGTATGATGTAGTACCTCTCATTCATCACCCTTGTCATATAGAATCATTTTTCATCAATATGCACCACATTATACATTTCATCAAACATCAGTTTATCTGCATTCCTATCATGATGAATCGGATGCAAACAGTAATTGAGCCTTTGAAGCTTGTTCTCAGAGTTAGCTCAGGCTTGATTGAGTTTGTATGTGTTTTGATTTCTTACATTTTTATCCACCTGCCCACTGTAGATTTGCTCACCTTTAGCTGCCCTGCAAGCCCTCTTATTGTACCTCTATTTTCAAAAGCTATCTCCTTCATTTGCTCAAGGTCTAGTTTAACTCTTTTGGACTTTGAAAATCCCTTTTTGTTGGAAATAAAGTTGATTGGCTCTCCTTCTTCAATCCGTCTTTTTACATCTACCCAAATGTTGAATATTGTTCTTCTAGTAACTCCAAAAATCTGTGCTGCCTCCATTGCTTTCCCAAAGTTGATCTTTCCATCACTACTATGCTTTAAAAGATACTAACCAATCATATTTTTAGTGTGTAGAGAGAGGTTTGACTTTGAAGTTGCCATTAAATGTTAACTAAGTGCATTAATGTTTGATTCTCTACCCCACCATATTTATTATGATGATATTGAAGGGAAAGTTTTAGAAAATTGAAAAAGACATCAAAAAACAAATCAAAGGGAAAAATTGGAGGTTTAGTAAAAGTTTTGTTGGGAACATACAGAAAGTGACAGATTTGGAGAGAAGACATCATTTTTTAAAATGTCTTAGGAGAGAAACAAATCCCAATGATGAATTTATAATCTGAGTGCTCTTAAATTATTTTTATATATAATTTACTAATTTTTATTTTGAATAAATATTAAAATAATTATATACATTTATATTTAAAAATTTTAAGAAGTTAAAATAATTATATATTTTTTACCGATTTGAGTATATAAAAATATTTAATTTTTTTATTTAGATTTTAAATGATTTATTATTTTATTTTTTATTAAATAATTTAATACAAATGATTTTAATGAATATTACATGTGAAGTAGAAAAATAATAACATATTTATAATTATATAAATAAATATTGTATAAATTAAAAGAATATTATTTAATTATAAATAAATAAATATATATATATATATATATATATATATATATATATATATATGTGTGTGTGTGTGTGTGTGTGTGTGTGTGTGTGAGGGTGGGGTGGGGGGAACGAAGGAATGGAATGGAAAATACCATGAGGGGTGGGAGGAATGCACATTCCCACATTTAATGGAATACATATTCCTTCGGAATCGTGATTCCTATTACTAAAAATATACCAATCACAAGAATGAGAATAGAATCAGGAATGACGATTCCATTCCTCTGTTTGGGGTTACCCCTATTTCGGCCGCCACTTTGCCTGACACTTATCATCGCTTGTGCGATTTCTATCGTTGCCGGATTTCACATCAGATTCCTCCACCGAATGTAGCGGCCTCACCAAAAAATTCGTGATTTTCTATTTCTTCACATACTCACTCCTACTTTACTAACCAATTAGTTTTATGGATAGAGCATTCTTATCAGCTAGTTTGATAATGATCATGTGGCCTGATTTCATTCATTTTCACAGAAATGTAAGAGCATACAACGTCTAAACAACTGGTACCTTTGTCCGTTTTGTTAAAAATAGGCCTTTATGTGACTTGTCTATACAATGGAGCATGAATGAGCCTTGGCTAATCAATCTGCAGACAACAAGGATGTTTTTTTATACAGCTTTGGTTAATTGTTTCCCATGGGATGAATGAATTTGTAATATCTTATGTACCTCTTGGATAACATCTCTATCACCCTACTGTTCATCGAATGGATTGGGTTTTTATATGGTATATGCTTAGCAGATTTGCTTGTGTTTTTTGGGCTCTTATGATTTGATTGGATTGGATGTGAGTGTGCCCCTGTTTTTCTGCGGTGTAAGGAGGATGTTCTGAAAGCATATATGTTTTTTCTCCTTCGAACCGTTTTGTTTTAATCAGCTGGTATTAGTTGATTATGAACATGATGTTGGAACGTCCCCGTGACACAGCTTTCTACTGGCAGCCCAACTGCATATCATTCTCCGGCTCCTCTCATCTTACTGTTGGATTTATACCAACTACCGCTCTTTAGCTCCTATGTTGCATATTACATAGATAAAATTATACGAGTAGGGCTTTTAGTTTTCTTTTACGAGGCCACCTGTTTTGGTCCTCTTTTAAAACCACGTGTTTGACTCTTTCAATGATCACTTTTGGGTCATTCTTTAAACTTCTCTTATTTCTGTACTTTTATTTTTTTGTTATAATATCATCTATTTGCCTATTCCATCGTGCCAATCATGCCCTTAATATTTTATCAAGACCTCATATTCTTTAACTTTTGTTATATAAACATGATTTCACTACATTGTTGTATTTTCAGAAACATATGAACATGGAAGAAGCAAAAAACACACGAGAAACTTTATATTTTAAAAGGTACCATAAACCAACTATGATTGCTTTTAAAGTTCTACATTTATTTTGAGTTAGGGTCTTTTGATGCTCTGTTTATTCATTTTCATCATCTTCTACTCTGTTAATTCATTTCCTCTACTCAATGTATTTTTCAAACTAACCTTTATTTGATTCTTAACTTTTATACATGAAAATTATGTTTTACATCAAAAGCCAACCAATCTCACTTAATTATTGGTTGATTTTCCTATTAATTCTTTCCATAGTTAACGCTCCTCCCTTTCTCTTTTTTTTCTTTAGTTTCAATATAATTGGAAGAAGATAATGTTTTCACCAGACCGCAATCTTCATAGCCGCCATCGCCTTTGTAGATGTTGCCACGATCTCTTTAACCACTTACTGTAGTCGTTGTCACCGCCGCCATAACCATGTCTGTCGCCCCTATTTCCACAGTTGTGGCCTTATCATCCGCCTCTGATGCTTTGTGTTGTGGGGAACACTCAATATTTCATCAACAAAGTTACTCATGGCCGTGTTCGTACCCAAAAATCATATTTGATGGGGAAGCATGATTCTTTTTTATTATTTTAGTCCAATGGCTAATTGTGTTTCTTTGTGCTATGTTTATCCTAAGTACACTTATTTTGTAGAACACTAGATATCTGTTATGTTTCAAAAGTTTTGAAATTAGTACATTATCTAACTCCTTTTTCGGGTTAAATATGTGGCATTTTAAGTTTTAATATATTACTCCCATCTTTCTAATTAGAAATACACGCGTTTCTGAAGTTTTGCAGCTTCTATTTATTGAGTTTTTTTTGAATTATTTGTTTCTATTTTGTAGGTTTGATTTATTGGTGGCGTTTCGTGAGTCAAAGGTAATGAAGAAGTACAACTTCCCAACTGATAGTGAAGTTATCAATATTCTCGACACTGTTGCTTGCTAACTAATTGCTACATAGTGACTTTAGAATTTATATTACTATAAGATTATGAATAATATTAAGAGTTTATGCTCTTGACTAACAGTAAAACTCTCAAAGTTTGTTATATATTTGATGTGTTTATTGATCTGCGGATTCTCTCCTTATTATATTTATTTAATTGATGATTGATGAATGATTTTGAAAATTTTAGTAAAAAAACTCATAATAAGTGCATTATAAATGTTCTGAATTTTACAAAAAAAAAAAAAAAAAGCAATCTTACTTCCCCATAGTTAATACTATTGAAATACAAATTAACTTTAAATTTATCATACTAAAACTTTAAATTAAAAAAATGTTAAACAACTTCAAATCAAAAGGTTTTGATTTTATGAAATGTTTATATTTGATTAAGTTATATTCAATTATTAATTAATTTATGGTATGATTCACAAATCTTGATTGTGGAATTAAAAAGTTGATTATCAAATCAATTAAATTAAATATTTAAATAGTAAATCAATTTAATTAATCAACAATAATGATTGTTTGATTATGGTATGAATCATTTCAAGACATTTATATAAGGCAATTAATAATGCATTAATTGAGAAGGGCAAAACACAGTACTCCCTCTCATATATTTGCTTTTTTACGTAAATTAATAAATATATTATTTTAATATATAATGGGTTTAGGAATATAATAATCTAGTTGAATTATTAGACACCAATTATACATTAATTTCTAAAATATTGGATATATAATTTTTTTCATGTAAATTAATAAATATATTATTTTAATATATAATTAGCTTAGGAATATAATATTCTACTTGAATTATTAGAGCACAGCTTATGCATTAATTCTAAAATATGGGATATATTTTAGTGTAGGATAACTCTTGTGTGACACCATTTCACATACCATTTTATATTTTTTAATTATGTTATTACTTTTGCTATAAAATATTATCACATTTTAACTATACTATAAATTATTTACGAAATACATTATCACTTTTTATTAATTGGGTATCACTTTTTATTATAGAAGTTATCACTTTTTATCCGTCTATCGTAATCCATTACGTAAAACGGTCTCACACAAGTCTTTGCCTTACATTTGAACCCTAATTTTTAAAAATTACCTTTAGTATATAAAAAATTACTTTTTAAAAAGTAATATTTTTTATTAAGAAGAGTAATAATTATTTATAATTGGAGTCTGCTAATATTTACACCAAAAAATGCTAAACATACCCATTAATGATTTAAATTAAGATATTCTTAATTAATAAGATTAAAAATATCTTTTAAGATAAATATGTCAAATATCATTTTTTTAAGATGCACCTATTCATACCTCTTTCTTTTTTTTAATTATATTAATGCACCCCATAATTTTTAAATTAAGGTATTCTAATATAATAAGACCAAAATTCATTTAAATTAATTAATAAATACAACATAAATTCAATCAAATTATGTTTCATGCCTAAATACTTTTGTATAATTTAATAACCGACAGTAATGGAATTTGATTAAAACATATTCAACTATTCTTCTTATTTTCTCTATGAATTGAATAAATAGGCCAATATTACTATGAATCGCGAAAATTTTGAATTTTTTCCTTAAAATGCGTAAAATTATTATGGATAATTACCAAAACCCCCCTCGAGATTTGTCCAAACTACCAAATAAACCCCGTGATTTGAAAAATTATCAATTACTCCCTTTAAAAAATATTTTTTTAAAAAAAAATAGTAAATTTTAAAAATACAATGTTAAATATATGGGTCTTGATGTCATTTACATCCTTCTTTATTTTAAGAAAAAGTGTATTTTTATTAATGTTCAAATAAAAAATAAGTTAAAGGGGGTAATTGGTAATTTTTCAAACCACATGATTTATTTGGTAGTTTGGAAAACCTTGAGAGGGGTTTTGGTAATTTACCCAATTATGATTGAATAATTTCTCTCTTCACATGACGCGGTCATTAAAGACCATATGTATATATTTGATATACCCATTAGAATTGTCATAATTGTCATCTTGAGTCTCCTTACCTCTCACGGGATTTGTGGAGCCAAATTTGTTAGTGGAAATGTAAATAGTTTTTAACGAAACTCCATAGCAAATTGAAGAATAATTATAAAAACCCTAATTCTCAACTTAGACAGTGTCTTTTGTGGTACATTAAGTAAAAATCTCTTCTTTTTTTTCTATTTATTTAGGGTTTATATAATTTATGGGGTATGTTAAGAAAAATTTAGAGTACAAATAGCTATGTCATTAATTAAAAGGGTAAAATAATCTAAAATGGGGGTATATTTAATAATTTTTATATATATCTTTTAATTTTGGTAGGGTACATTTAGTATTCGGAGTATATTTAGTATAATCGAGGGTATAAATAGTCACGACCTTGATAATTAGATATTTATTTATATTTACAATTAATAGTGGATGGTGGATGTGCATAATTTTGACATAAATCAAATATTTTTATTTTATTGACATTTTTACGCCACTATTGACTTTGATGCTATATATATATATATATATATATATATATATATATATATATATATATATATATATATATATATATATTTCTATCTTCTTACTCATATCATAGAAGTATGTGTAATGGAGAGACATAACAAAGATGCTAAACTAGCCTACATAAAGAGGAGGGACTTATAGAATCAAATGAGTCAATAATTCAATATGTAAATATTTTAGATCAATCAATTGCATAATAATTTTATTTAGGATAAACAATGATATATAATGATACGTTAATGTTATGTAGTATTAAATTTTAATGTTATTCTAAACATTTTTCGACATAACAAATAATGTTATGTAAGATAAACAATAATATATAATTTCAATTTTTTTTATTGATGTAATATTAATTGAATTAATTCTTTATTATACAAAGAGATGCATATGGACATATACTTAATATACCGTAAATAATGAAAGGGGGAGGACAAATATTTTATTTCAAAAAAGTACTCCCTTCCTTTCACCCCAAAGGGGTGCATTTACTTTTTGCACGTGAATTAAGAAGTATTATTATTTAATATAGTTGCATTAGTGGGTGTGTGAGACCTATATTTTAATTGTATTAGTGGGTGTGTATGGATCTCATGTGTGTAAAAAGGGAAATGAAACCCTTAGGAGTGAACACCAAAAATGAAAAAAATATACTCTTTTGAGCGGACGGATTGAGTAATAATTTAGTTACTAAAAAAATATGTATTGTGTAATAATAATTCAAATAAAAAATATATATTAATGTATGAAAAATTTACTATTAGATACACACTTTGTACCCCTAATTACTATTAAATACATTGATTTAAAATAATTACTATCATATACAAAATATTAAAGTAAAATACCAAATATAATCCTAAACTCATACACTTTTAAACCACAAACCCTAAATCGCCGGACCATCGTCGGACCACCGCCGGACCACCGCCGGACCACCACACTTTTTTGCTGCACACATTTTTTTTACTGCATACACTTTTGTTACTGCACACACTTTGCTACACACGAACTTTTATTGCACATAACATTATATGCAACACATTGTAGGGTTAATATAGGAATATCGCTATATATTTTTGTAGTTAGTAGTAATATTTTTGTATGTTTGTATTTCATAGTAATTAAGGGTTTTTTTGTGTACCGCTTGTTCATAATTGTGCATGTGTCCCCAAGTGTATGGGATCAATTGTAGTTCCACGTGTGACCAAGTAAAAAATAATATCGTACCCAAGGGATAATTATATATCTACTATTTAATCTAATTATGATTATTCTAATTTAAGACAAATCTGGTGGTTTATAAAGAGAATTACCTAAATTAACTATGTAGAAAATAATTACTAAAAATAATAAAATAATAATTAATTAAATAAGGAAAGTATTCAAGAGAGAAGACAGCACTAGAAAATCCAGTTAAGTTGGTCAAATCAAATTACTAGACAATTAGTTAGAATCTCTGCAGTTCTTATGAAAGCAATCACTAAACTATGTTAAATCCCTTTTCTAAAGTAAACTTAACACATAAATCTGATTTAAACCCTCAAATGCAGAAGAGTAATCCCTACTCCCTTTCTAGATACTTCATGCAAAATTTCATTAAAGGCTAGTACACTAAACTTTCCTTTATAGGCACTTCAGAATTAAACCTCAATTCCCAACTAATAATCTAAGAAATCAAATCCTCTAAAATGGTATTTAATAAATATATTAGGTGTCCAGTATTAATTATTCTAATGAATAAAGGTTATATAGTTGGA
The DNA here is from genome assembly GCA_023678885.1 of Pogostemon cablin. NCBI lineage: Eukaryota > Viridiplantae > Streptophyta > Magnoliopsida > Lamiales > Lamiaceae > Pogostemon > Pogostemon cablin. The sequence goes on from CM042995.1 coordinate 15,179,607, forward strand.
TCCCCTTTACCCATAACAGGTTGACAAATATAATTCTTATATAACACAAGTAATAAGCATAAGCATGCAAAAGGCATTGACATACACATGAATAAGGACATATCATATAAGACAAATTATAAGTCTCAAATCAAAGCATTAATAAAGGAATAAGTATACTGTAGATATCCAACCTTAAGTCTAGATCATCAATTCAAAACAACTTAACCTTCAAACCTAGCGCTATCCAAGAAGTACTAGCTCATGGTGTTACAGGCAACACACATGGTTAGGTATGAAAGCATATTCAAAGTTAAGAAAGAAAGAATAAGAATAACCCTAAGAATGGTGCGATCCTCCGTTCTCTCCTCCGTGATTCTGAACCTTCTTGTTCTCCTTCTCAAGTAAGCAACACTGATGAACTCTCCGCGATGGGTGGATGGGATGATGAATTATGAAAGGGTATGAAGAGTTAGGGTTTGGAACACCCCAAGGACTCCTTTTATAGTTGAGAATTGATCCTTCCCGAATTCTGACTCAAAAGTAGACTTTTTCACGTTAAAAACATGAACGGGCTGAGAAAACTACGAAAACACGAAACTGGGTCATGCTAGAAATTGGCACGAGTCGTGCCAACTATCACACGAGTCGTGCGAGCTCTTGGCGTGCAGATTCCTCGGCAGCTCTCGGCAGCACGACTCGTGCGTCTCGGCAGCACGCGATGCTCATGCCCGGCAGCACTCGGTGGCATGTGCGGGCACCTCTTGGCCGTACTTGCGGCACGACCTAGCGCGCTGTGCGGCACGACCTCCTTGTACTGGCCGGCACGAGTCGTGTCGGCGCCTCCCTCCGACTTCATTTCCGATTTCTATTTTTGCTCTTTTCACCTCATTTTCCACCTAAAAACACGAAATAACGCCTCACGTGCATCTGAAACATAAAGTTATACAATTCTAAAACAAGACGCTCAAATACGGATATAAATCCCACACAACGGTGCTAAATCAGACTCTAAAACACGAAGATTTTCACACTAATCATGTACCTAGTAGTAATCATCCTTTAATGTATTAACAATGATATAACATTGATTAAGTAAGAAAACTTACATATTACTTGTAATGTGAACGTTAAAAAAAATAATAAAAAAATTTATAATTAAAAAAATTTATAGTAATAATTCAAAAAAAAATTAAGGTAAAGTTTAGAATAGGATTGTCTTTTTTTTTTTTCAAAACTCATACAACCTGACCTTTTTTAAAGTAAATGGGTCAGATTCAATATACGAGTTCCTTCACCCTCTTCAATCCACATCAATCAACCCCGCACCACAAGCTGTGATGAGGAGGTGGTCCCGCGCCGCCCTTCTCCATCCGCCAGGTGATTGGGCTCGACACCGCCGCCGCCGCTGTCGTGAATTGCAATTTCGGAAATCACCCACTCTTTACGTTGTATCAAGAATTCTCGCTGCCTTCATTTTTTTATTTTCCATCTCCAAACCGCTCTCCCTTTCCTCTCATCTTCTTCAATTTCACCCAATTCAAACTCCATTCACTTTTCTCTGCAAATTCGTCATATCACAGATTTTTGAAATTATTTCGTTTCTGTTCTTCGTTTTTTCCCTGTTTTTTTAATCGGTTGTTCCATAAAATTTCGTTGAGTTTTGTTATTCATCACTATTTTGGTTGTTAAATGTTCACAAGGATATGAAATTTTTTATTTCGATTTAGGATGTTTTTCTCCCTTTCTTTTAGATGTTAAAATACGCGTTCTTTCTGAATTGATTGATTATTTGTGTGTGATCCTTCTGTTAATTTTTTCTCTTTTTTAGAATTAAAAATTTGGAGTCGGATCAAGATTTCTCCAGAGATTTCGTGGGTTTTTGGTTAAAGAAATTAAAAATAAAATCTCAAATTTTGAATTCGGATTTTCTCTCATTTTCAAGAATCAAAATTTCAATGGGGGTGTAGAAAGACCGTGTGAGGTAAATTGGATTATTTTTGTAATGATTTTGTTTGGTAATTTTTGAGTTAATCTTTTATATTAATTAAGTTACTCTTTATAATATTTTGAGAAACTCCTTCATCTAAGACCCAATTTTGTTTATACTAGTATTATTTTGTTTCGTCAATCATTTTTTTTAGGTTACTTTATTCTATTAATTAGGTTACTCTTTATAATAATTTTGGTTACTCTTTCATTTTAGACCCCAATCTTTTTATATATTATTTTGTTTGGTCACATCTAAGACACAATTTTGTTTATACTAGTATTATTTTGTTTCATCAACTTTTTTTTAGGTTACTTCATTCTATTAATTATGTTACTCTTTATAATAATTTTTTGTTACTCTTTCATTTTAGACTCTAATCATTTATATATTGTTTTGTTTGGTCAACATTTTATGGATTACTCTTTTCTATCAATTGAGTTAGTCCTCAAAATAATTTGGGTTACTCTTTTATAAATTTTATAATATATAAATTGATAGATCACCCTATAAAAATAATTAGATTACTCTTTGAAATTAATTAGATTACTATTTGAAATTAATTATATTATTATTTTAATCATATTCAACCCCCCTCCCACCTCTTATGCTGTATTTTCCCAATTAATCATTTTACTGGTATCATCTCTCTTAATTTTCTCTCACTACAATTACAAATAATAAAATAATTCTAGTACGCATCTTCTGGACAATATATTTGATGAGTGATATTTTTACCCAAATTTTAGTGTCTTTTTACGTGTGTTTTCGTGTATTTTTATCAGTATTCATGTGTTATTTGATTGTGTTTTGTATTTTTATTGAAATGTGTGTGAATGAGCTTAAACCTATAATTTTCAGTTTTTACTGGAGGCTAGACATGATAAGAAAGACGTAGGAAAAAACGGATCTCAATTCGGAGTTGAACGAGGGAGAACGAGCTAAAACAGTGAAGGAAACAAGGGCATTCACCAACACGGGCCGTGTACAGAATACGGTCCTGTAAGAGGTGGTCGTGTACTGTCATCAATTCATCCAACACGACCACCTTGTGCCCGTGTTACAGCACACGAGTCGTGTTGCGTAACATGGCCCTGTAAGTCTTGGCCGTGCAGCGACATCAATTCACCCAATACGGCCACCTTGTGGCCGTGTTGCAGAGCACCACTCGTGTTGTGTAAAAAGCTGCTAAAATTTTCAGAACCTTCTAGAAGCTTCCCAAGGGGTATAAATACCCATTTATTCAATATTTGAAGAGAGATTCGGTTCCTTGGCCCTGCACACACACATCACACACCATTCCTCCCATTTTACACCATCATCTTCATCCATTCATCATCCATTGGATTTGCCATCATCCCACCATCAAAACCTTCATCCAATTGAGGAAAAGAAGCAAGGAAGAGAGGAGAATTGCAAGGGAAGGAAGGAGATCACCATTGAAGCACATCAAGGGAGTTTTCATCCATACTTTGTAGTAAAACCTTATTGTTTATCATGTTTTGTAAAGATCTTAATGTCTATGTTGATTTCCTTTTGAATATGGCAGGCTAATCTCCCTTGTGAGATTAGCAACATGAGAGTTGTTTGATAATTTTAGGAATTGTGTATTTGAATTCATATGTTGATTGGGTAAATGGATTTTCTATCATTGATGTTTAAGATCTTGATGTTTATGATGATTTGTGTGTTTAGTTGTTCTAAATATGTGATTAGATTGAGAAATCAATTATGTGCTTAGGATAATTGAGTGAATCATTTCATCAAACACTTCATGTGCATTATAAATTGTAAAGAGATTGAGAAATCCTTTAGAATTTAGAACCCTTTGATAGAACATGTGATTGGTTTGATCGAGAGGTTGATTAATTGTGTGAAGTGACTCTCATTTCAAGCTTAGTACCTAGTTGAAATTGTTTGAGTGAGAACCAATCCGTTGAGCTAATTGAGATTCATATCCTATCCTTCTCGAGAGGGAGCTTAGGTGAACTTAGTATTGGCCCCTAGTCTTATACACATGATTAATATGAATTTGATGCATGTATCCTAGAATTTTCACTTCTTAATTGTTGTTCATCTCACTTTTACTTAATTTGGAAAACCACTTTTCATCCATCTATCTTTTTTACTAATCATTGTTTGCTTGCTTGCTTTGGTTATTGTTATTTACTTGTTTAAACAACAAATCCCTTTGATGATTCGTCTCTATAAAATTACAACAAACGTGAGATCGCTCAAGCACTAGTACCTACCTCCCTGTAGTTTGATAAATTATTTTAATTGGTCATCCCTACTACAAAATGGCTAATCAAATGGCGACGTTGCCGGGGAGGCAACGGTTGCTAGTAGCTTGAAGAAGGATCATTTTGAGTAATCTTACTAGAGATATTTTTATTTTATTTGTTTACTTGTATTTGCTTTTGAAAACCTTGTTCTAACTTCTTTTTCTTTGAAGGTGTATGCAAACAAGATCCAAGGAAAAACAAATAGAACCTTTTAATTGGGAGATTGAGCATACGTTGAGAAGAAGAAGAAAGGAGAACAAATTCAAAAATAGTGAGTTAATGGAGAATTTTCAAGAAGATAATCATGTGGAGATAGAGCATGATGGGAAAGGAGGACAACATGTGAACGTGCAAGACAACGCACCTCAATTCGATGCAAATCTTCCTCAACAAGCCTATCAAAATCATGGAGCTTTCAACAACCAAGCTTTGCTTCAACAAATGGTGCAACAAGTTCTAAGGCAACAAGGCTTTCCACAAGCTTATGCTCCTCCACAACAAGCATATGTATCACCACCACCTCCGGTGCAACATGGAGATCATAATGATCAAAGAGTAATTCAGGATTTCTTTATGTCGAGGGCCGTGCCACACATGATGGCTTCACCAATCAACGCCAACAACTTTAAAATTAAAGCGGTTTGATTTCTATGGTGAGAGAGCAACAGTTTAGTAGAACCCCGAATGAAGATCCTAATGCTCACGTAGCTCAATTTGTGGAGATTGCCAACACCGTGAAGATGAATGGGGTGAGTGAGGATTGTATTAAGATGAGGTTGTTTTCGTTTTCATTGAGAGATAGAGCTCGAACATGGCTCTCCACTATTACACCGGGTACGTACAACACATGGGATGAACTTGCCCAAATGTTCTTGAACAAGTATTTTTCATCTTCTAAGACGCTTCAAATGAAGAGCTTGATTACTCAATTCAAGCAAATGCCTCAAGAGAGCTTTTATGAAGCGTGGGAAAGGTTTAAGGACATGCTACGCAAGTGTCCACAATATGGATTCCCGAAAAATCAACAAGTTGGATTTTTCTATCAAGGACTTGTGAATGGGCAAAGAGTGCTTGTTGATGCTTCTGCGGGTGGATCCGTACTTGGTGTAACTCCAAAAAGGGCCATAAAAATATTTGAAGAGATTGCTACAAATGTATATCAATTGCCATCGGAGAGGGTAAGTGGATGCTATGGTTTTGAGAATTTTAATCAAGGGAAATAGTTTAATGTCAAAAGTGTGAATGTTGAGCCACAAACGCCAAGTGTTAAGGTGATAGCGGCAGAAGTGTTGAGGCAAATGAGCTTGAACCAAAGTGTGAACAATCAAGGAGCTAATATGGTTGAGGGGCTATAAGTCGATAAAGGTGTGCTACCTCCGAATATTGTGAGTAGAGAACAATGGGTCAACTCAATGCCACGAGTGAAAGATGTGCAATAAATGCAAGGAAGAAATTACCAAGGGAATTATCAAAACAATTACCAAGGTAATTTCAACCAAAGTCAAGGGAACTATCCACCAAGGCAAGGAGGCTTTAATGGTCAAAGTAGTGGAAGCTCATACCCACAACAACAACAAAGGCAGGGTAACTTTTCCTACTCTAATCTGAGCAATGCGGTTGCGTATCCTCCGGGGTATCAACCGGGGGCTAAGGCACCAAACAACGAGGGACGAGCATCAATCGATGAGCTACTTGAACAATTATTGGCATCAAACAAAGCTCGAGAAGTATCGGACAAAGATCGAGATGAAGCATTGAAAAAGGCGGAAGAAGCAAATGAAAAGAGGCTCAAAGCTTTGGAGTATAATGTGGGACACATTACAAGTACCTTGAGTGCTCAACAAAAAGGAAAGTTTCCGGCCACAACCAAGATTAATCCGAAAGCTCAATGTTTGTTTGTTGATGCGAAAGAGGAACGAAAGGTTGAAGAAGGTTTGGTGGAAAGCATGGTTGGTGAAGAAAATGAAGAGATAGCTAAGAAAGAAGAGAATGGGCTTAAATGGATACCTAAGTGGAAAAGGGTGCAAGAGGAAAAGAAAGTGGAAGAGAAGGTGAAAGAAGAGGAGTACAAACGTGATTATTGGGGTATTCCGATCACTCCATTCCCTATTCCCTATCCACAAATGTTTGTAAAAGAGGAGAAGAAAAAAGAGTTTGAGGAACATGTAAAAAATCTTAAGAAGAAGTATGAGGAAAAAAAGAAAGAAGAGTCATCCGAAACAAGTGAGTCAATGCAAAAAGAAGGGCCTACAAAAATTGGTGATCTGGGAAAGTTCATCATTCCTTGTGATTTTGAAGGAAAGAGCACTCTTAATGTATTGTGTGACTTGGGGGCAAGCGTCAACGTGATGTCTCATGCCACATACAAAGACCTTGAAATTGGAGAGCTAAAGCCTACTACTATCCATCTTGAAGTAGTAAATGGAGAAGTTGTGAAGCCATTAAAGATTGTTGAAGACGTTGAGGTGAAAGTGAAAGGGTTAGCTTTCCCGGTTGATTTCATGGTGTTAGAAGTAAAGGCGGATCCTCGAGTTCTACTTATTTTGAGAAGGCCATTTCTAGCTACCGGAAGAGCAAAGATTGATGTTGGAAGAGAAGAGTTATCCTTAGGTTCAAAAGGAAAAAGAGTCACATTCTTGTGCAACAAAGACAAAGGAGACAAGTCTCATACAAAGCCTCCGGATGATCTAATGGATCATGATTCTCTTCTCTTTGAGAACTTAAATTCCTTTCTTCATGACTATATGAAAATGTCAAATACTAACTTGTCTTCTTGTGATGTTAATAGGATGAAAGCATCGGAGCTTGAGTGGAAGCTTGACAAAGGAGAAAGAGAAAGTCCACTAGAAGATCTCTTTGATGATGATTTGATGCTCGTGAGCAAGAATGGTGAAGTTGAGCTTGTTGACAAGAAGAGGGCAAAATAAATATTTAAAGTTAGGATGCGAGGAGAAAGTGTGGTGGACGAACATTTGGTCCAATGAGCGCAAAAATTCCGTCTGGCTTGAAGACTTAAACTTAGCGCTAAATGGGAGACAACCCATTCTTTTTATGTTTTGATTATTTTGTTGTTTGTATTTTGGTCTCGTAGATGGATTGTGCTCTTGAGAAGAAGGCTTATTGAAGAAAAGAGAAGTGCTTCATGAATTTGAGTAAGTATGTCACCACTTGTGCAAACTTAATTCTTGACTCTTGTCTCGAGTTAAGTTTGGGGGGCTAGTGCGTGGTGAATATAGCTTGAGTCGTGTGGATGTGTATGCTTCTCTACAAGAACATCATTGATGAAACTACAAGGGTAAGTCCAACCACTTTTTGCAAACTTAATTCTCACCTCTTAGTTCAATTTAAGTTTGGGGGGAGAGTGTGTGGTGTGACTCACCATTTGAGTGTGCTTGATATGATGATATATTGATGATGATAGGTCTTCTTGTAAAATTGATAAATTTTAAAAATTTTCTCATGAGTTTGGTTGGATTTTGGTATGATTGGTTGTGTTGAAGTGCATGTGAATCCATATTTTTAATAAAATTATTGAGCTAATGATGTTGTATGAGTTTTTGAGTATGAATGAAGGGTAGTGGAAGCACGAATGGAGCTTGGAGCGAACACTTTCCTTACGAAATGCCTATTGAGAGAGTACTCTACACCTTATCACTTCTAATTGATTTTGATTTGGATTGAATGGATTAGCATGCTACTTTATGTGTTATGTTTTTTGGGAAGTTTACTTTTCAATCAAAAGGTTGGGATGATTGTGAGCTTAATTGTCATGGATGATATAGAATATGTGCTTTATTGTTAATGATGGTAATTTTTATTCTTGCATGTTCTGTGTTTTTATTTTGTTTCTTGTTTGTTGAGTCTTTATTTTATGTTTTGTGTGCTTTCTTATTTTTGTCTTGGTATGTTTGGTGGTTTGCTTAGGGATGTCGTGAGTCATTTTTTAATATGAGTGATGACATGTTGTTGTGATAAGTGATTACAAGTTATGATTAAGAATCTCTACACTTTAGAATTGTGACATGTTTTATTTAACTTGTTCAATTTTAAGATGGATGTGGTGTAATAAGTCCTTAAGGTTCGAGCACAAGCTTGTGAGCATTTGAGCCTCAACCGTGCATATATGGTATTTTTCTTCATGAGTGGATCGATTGAGTTTTGATAAGCTAGAACTTGCTCAAGGACTATAGGAACGAGCCCGATTTGTGGAGATTAGTGAAATGATCTAAGGCCATCCTTGTCATTTATGGTCATTGCCAAATATTTTCCTACCATGAACATCATCCCTAGTCAACCACTTTAAGCCTTAAAAAAGCCATTTTATTGTGAATTTAGCACATTACAAGCCTTGATTACCCACATGAGCCTTATATATTTATCCTTTTGTATGAGTGATTGAGGAGATGGTAGTTAGAAATGTTTGATGAGAAAGCAAAATGAAGAAAGAAAATGGTAAACAAGTAAGAAAAAGGATAAAAAGAGTAAAAACAAGAGTGAACATGCAACCTCAAAATAAGAAAAATGAGCAAAGCAACAATAAGATGCTCAAGAAAATAAAAATCCAAAGAAGGAAGCATGCATTAAAAGAAGCTCAATTCAAGGAAAGTTGATGATTAGTGCTTGTGATCTATAAAGAAAAGAAAGGAAGAAAGAAATTGTTAAGGAATGGAAGAAAGTAGCTATCTCTTTGATTACTTACACTTGATTAGTCACTTGTATCCATATTCTTCCTACCCTACCAAAGAGCCTATCATTACATCCTTAATGAAAGACCTTTTTGATCACTAATGGAAACTTTGGCGGATTGTGAATGTAGTCCACGAGCAAGCTTATAGCGAGTCGAGCTAATCGATTAATGAGTGTTGATTTACCTTACCTTAAAGAGTGTTGAGTGACATTTATAACCTATCTGAGGCTTGGACAAAAAGGACTATATTACACTATCATTCTCTTGTGATTGAACTTGTTAATATTTTTTGCATGTTATCATTTTAATGTTGTAGGAGGACTTAGCATGATTTGTAATTTTTATTGCTATAGATGTGTTATTACTTATGTTCGTTTCGTCTTTTTCTAGGTGAAAATCTCATCCATTGATTTATCATTTTCGTTGTTTGGGGACGCACAATACTTTAAGTTTGGGGTGTGATGAGTGATATTTTCACCTAGATTTTAGTGTCTTTTACGTGTATTTTTGTATATTTTTATCAGTATTCATGTATTATTTGGTTGTGTTTTGTATTTTTATTGAAATGTGTGTGAATGAGCTTAAATTCGAATCTCAATTCAGAGTTGAAACGAAGGAGAATAAGCTAAAACAGTAAAGAAAACAAGGGCATGCACCAACACGGGCCGTGTACGAAATACGGCCCTGTAAGAGGTGACCGTGTGCCGTCATCAATTCATCCAACACGACCACCTTGTGCCCGTGTTACAGCACACGAACCGTGTTGCGTAATCATGATTAATATGAATTTGAGAGGGAGCTTAGGTGAACTTAGTGTTGGCCCTTAGTCTTATACCCATGACTAAAATGAATTTGATGCATGTATCCTATAATTTCCACTTCTTAATTGCTGTTGATCTCACTTTTACTTAATTTGGAAAACCACTTTTCATCCATCTATCTTGTTTACTAATCATTGCTTGCTTGCTTGCTTTGGTTATTGTTATTTACTTATTTAAACAACCATTCCCTTTGATGATTCGTCTCTATAAAATTACAACAAACGTGAGATCGCTCAAACACTAGTACCTACCTCCCTGTGGTTCAATAAATTATTTTAATTGGTCATTCCAACTACAAAATAGCTAATCAATATTCCATCCTCCACAATCATGTTGATTAGAAAAGGGAAAATGATTTAATCAGCAAAATTAACATTAGATCTCATTCCCAACAAATTTAAACAAACAAACATGTCTTGTGTCTTCCCAATACAGTCTCATTATCTTTAACACCACCATTCTCTTTCTTGATCTTCACAGCACCAATAACTCTACAGATTTGGGCATTCTCTCTCAAATACATTTGAAACTCAATCCGAAGCAGCAAACCCCCCACTTCTTGAGAAGACCATCATCCTTTTGGATTTCGCCAATAACACATTCACCAAATCAAAATTCTTAATCCCAAGCTATAGTAACCGATTCACATTCAATAGGATTCAAACCCTTTCCACGCCATGCCTCATATCTAAGATCCGACCAAGCACTCCACGATGCTCCAAGTCTGAGAAGAGCTGGCTGTCAACACCCAAGTTCTTCATTGCGCCACAGAGTCAGCTCTCTCTCGTTCTCTCTCTTCTTCACCTTATCCCTTTCTCCATTTTCAAGGACACAATTTCATCTGCAACGCCTTCGATATAAACATACATCGAATTTTCACATACGCAATCGATTTATTTAGATCTACAACATGAGCATAAAATAGGGAATCTCCAATTCTTCATTCCCCAATTACATGGCCGCCACTGAGTCGGCAAAAGCAAAGATTTGTTCACAAAGCGTACCACGATAGAGTCGATACCGGAAGGGGAATGCAGCGGATCAAGGGCGGCAAAAACTCATATCATGATTCCATCAAATCTACTATAGATAAAATTCCTATCTCAAAATTCAACCCATTTGAATAGCAGTTGGAAGAAGAGGATCCGGTTCCACCAATTATTTGGTAGGACCGGTCCTACTGTAGTCTATCTCAAAAATTAAATATAGCGCATCATACCCGTGCATCGCACGGGTACAATACTAGTATATATATATATATATATATATATATATACTCTTCTTTATTTTTTTTAAATTTGGGGTAGTATAAGGGAGTGTTAAATTCAGAGGTAAGAGGTAACCCCCTCTCTCTCTTTACACGTTTTTACACACACACACACACATATATATATATATATATATATATATATTCTCGCACACTGCCCTTTTTAATCTTATTCATTTCGTTAATAAATCTTAACTATTATATACGAAAAGGATCGTCTCGAAGCGTATATTTCATATATATAACTCTTTCATGAAATAGATGTGATATGAGTTAGATATACTCCATCGAATTTTTAACCCTTTAATGACATATTTTGTTTCGATGTGACATAACTTTAATATTATAAGCTATTTTAAAGCCCTCCTCACGAGGATCACAAACATATAATTAGTTTTGAGTTTGGACGTGAAATGAAGAAGATGGGAAGAAACCCACTTTGAGTTAAAATTTTGTCTCATTTAAACTTTGTTATTTTCATGAAAAATTAGTATGCATATGATCCTCGCCTTGTGAGGACTCATAAGTACTTTCAGATTTTCAAATGGAGTTGTATAAATCAAGTTTGATCATTTTGTAATAATTTAAAAGTTTAGGGTAATTTTAAATGAGAATTTAATATAATGCAGAGACTTAATTGCAATATATAAAAATATATATTAATAATAAATAAATAAATAATGAAAAATTAAAAACGCAACGGTTGCAGACTTGCAGTACATAGCTACTGTACATTCAGATTACACGTTTTATATATACATATATTAATTTAATATTTTTTAATTTAATTTAATTTAATTTAATTCTTTTAAATTATAATTATCATTTTGCCATTATTATTATTTTAGGACAGAATCTTTATTTACTATCCGTTTTTAATAAAATTAATGTCATTTGTATCCATATTTTTAATATTACAATTTATTATTATAATTATAACTAAAATCGTTAAATTACTATTTTAACTTTTGAAAGGAAATATGTATTTCTATTTATTATTTTATTTTAATTTATTTTATTTAATGATTAATTATTTATATTTTCTTAAGTTAATAATTAGTTTATTTTAATTATACTATATTAGAAATTTGGTTTAAGTACTAGGAATCATTATTAGAAGCAGAACTCAGTTATTGGGCGACGGTTTGGTACTAAAAATATTTCAAATCTACTAATTATTGTATTGAATAGAATGAAGATTCAATGTACATATATCAATTAACACAAGTTATCGAATGACGATTCTGTCTAAAATATTTTAAATGAGTTATCGAATGACAATGTGCAAAATATTTTTATTTGATGGCATATTTACATTTTATGGTATATTTGACATACATATTTATTTTTAGCTGTGCAATAATTTAAGTTAACCCACTGAGTGTATTTTATACGCCCACCCAATATTGATTTTCAGAACAAGGTTAGAAGATGGAGAGGTCCCTGCAAATGTCCCAAGCCCTTAGAGGAATTTATATTATGTCTTATATTTTGGTATTCTGTTATAACTTTATTTCAAATATATCATCTAAACGCACTTATTTTGGATCTTTCACTCTACTCAGGTGAGTAGACGCTAATATGTAAAATAATCCTTATGTCACTTTTATGTTACTATGTTATTGCTTTTAGAATTTTTATATTATTTCCGCTATGCATTCTTGATTCCTTTATTATTATATTGGGAATTGTATATTTAGTAGCGTCCCAACCCCATAGCGTAATCCGGGGTGTTACAAATGTTCATTATGAATATATTAAAAGTTATGTATATATCAATTACATATATACTAAACTTCTCATTATAAATGTTGTTCAACTATATAACGCTGATTTCTATTCTATATTTTTTAGAAATATTAACAAAACACCAATATTTAAATTGCACTAATATTTAAAAGTTCAAAACCTCTTATTATATTATAAAAATCTATCGTAATCGAATTGTTAATTTGTGTTGTAATTTGTTCTAAACATACAAATACTACAAAAACTCAAATACTCCCTCTATTTACATAGACTAATAAAACAAATATAGTCATAATTTGCCTCTACTATTTTTTGTGTAATCAAATAATGCGTTGGAACAACTTTTTCTTCAAAATACACAATCTCCCTATAACCAAATACGGTATTCAAATGAATAATTTTAATAATAGTTATAGTTTTATCACAATCTCTTTAATTATATATATATATATATATATATATATAGTAAATTACCAACACCCTTCTTGAGGTTTGTCAAAACTACCAAATAAATTCTATGGTTTGAAAAACTACCAATTACCCCTTTATTTTATATTTAATTTGAATATGAACAAAAATAATCAATGTTTAAAATAATGAGAGAAGATCAATATCCGTGTATTTAAAAGCATTATATGCTCTGTTGGGGTTGAGCCATTTAACGATGAGATTCTTAGTGATTGTGCACCTCGGGACTTCTCTAAGGTCTTTAGACCTGCTTTCTTTAGGAATGGATGTTGGTTAGTCACAGACTGATAAGGAAGATTTTTAATTATAATTATTTTTTGTAAGAATACTATTGAATTGAGTATAGTTCTCTCAATAGTGGTATATGTGATCAGTATACATACGAGTTGTCATATTCAATGCCTGCAGCATCGCTTCTTCATTCTTTGTTAAATTTAAAAACACACAATTTCCCTATTGTTCACATACATTTCGTGGAATTTGGACAAACTCTAAATTTGACGTGCATTTGGGATTTCTGTAGAGAGAATGAATCATTTGATTAGGATTAAATATTTAATTCATACGTTTATACATGGATAGTAATATCATATTCTTTCTTTTTTATTTTAAATATTAGGTAATTTTTTCCATGTTCATATTAAATAATAAAGGGATGACTGGTAGTTTTTTAAACCACGAGATTTATTTGATAATTTGGACAAATCTCGAGGGGATAACGATAGTTTACCCTATAATAATTTAATAGCACTTATATCAGAATTATTACCTTTCCATCTACAATTTCTCAACTTCAAATCCAATTAAATGAAGTACCTAAATTCTAATTAAATCTTCGTCAATAAAACAATCCTGGAATAAGCTCATATGACATGTAGAATATGATAATCTTTTCATAAATATGATAAATTAATGAACACAATAATAATATATTCCTTATAAAAAAATTGATCAAGTTAATCATAATTAAGTCTTATCTTTAACATAATAATAATTTTTAACCCAAAAAGTAATCTCCAAATGCACAACGAACTCCACATATTAGGTCATTTAAACTTTGATCAAGTAAAAGAATATATCAATCACATCCCAACTTTATATGACATGTAGAAATCTCATTAATAATATGAGGGGTTCCACAGTGCGAGTGCACAATGCATCCTTCATGAAGCAATAAAGAGTCAGTCATAATAAATATTGGGATCACGTCGATTTTTAATAAAAGAAAATCTCTTTACATAATCTCTATTTTAATCTCTTAAAAATAAGTAAATCAAAATTTCTTAATTAAACATTAATTATAAATAACAAGATAATATTTCTACAAAATCAACATTAATAATTACTGAATAAATCACATACTAAAATATTAAGCGAGAACTATATCAAATAGGCATGATAATTAAATACTAGAAATATCATCAATTTTAAAAAATAATTAAACAGTAGAAGTATAATTTAATTCTTGAAATTACATACTCATAATCATGAAAGAAAAAAAACTCTTAATTTACATTCATTTAAAAAAACTCTCGTATGATTGATAAATATTATTTACTTTTTATTAAAGTTCTTGTATCTCTATTGAAGTTAAAATCGTTTATTAACATCAAATAATATCATCTTTTTTGTTATTTAAATATTCACTTTAAAATTTGAATGCTCAATCTTTATTTTCATCTAAGTGGACTTGCTTGTTTTCCCACAATAGATAAATATATATTAGGTCTATTATAATGGATGAGATAAATCAATACTTTTTAATAATATTTCTCGAAACTTCCTAAACTGCAACATTAAACGAAAAAATGAACAATATCAATGAAATTATACATATATAATTGAATTTAATGAATAAAATAATAAATATTAATTAGGAAAAATTACTCATATGTACACACTTTGTACCCTAAATTACTAGGGGATACACTGTGTTCAAAAAATTACTCTCACATACAAAATATTAAAGTAAAATATCAAATATAACCTTAATTCATTATAATCCAAAACACTTTTAAACCACAAATCTTAAACCCCTCACCCACCCACTGCCGCCGCCGGACCATTGCCGCACCACCGTCCGCCGGCCATCGGACCACCGTCGGACTGCCGCTGATCACTGCCGAACGCCACCGCCGTCGGAGGCCGGCCGTTGCGTCGTCGCCGGTTTTGCCGCTGGAGAGTAGGAGTATATAATTTTTTCGCTGCAAATGACACTTACGATTCACACTTTTTTGCTGTACACACTTTTTTACTACACATAACTTTTGCTGCACATGAACTTTTATGCTGCACACAAATATTTATGTGCAGCACATTTGTAAGGGTAATATTGGAATATCACTATATATTTATGTAGTTAGTAGTAATATTTTTGTATGTTTGTATCTCATAATAATAAAGGAATTTTTAATGTATCTTATAGTAAGTACCCCTATTAATAACAAAAATGAGTCTGATTAAATATACTAATGCAAATTGCATAGAAAAATTGATGTAAATATTAATAAATAAGTCTAAGTTATGATAATAAATAAATGAAATAAGTGTAAATTTAAACATCGAATCAGAATATTTTTTAATTATAAATATTAAGTAAATTAAAATATAAATGAGAAACATAATAAAAAATAATAACGAAATGAAATAATTACTATAATAATAATTCATTCAATGTATCGATTAAGATTAGCTCTCATCAATTGATATTATAATAAATAGATTGTATATTTTAGAATGGATTGATTAATGTGTAATTGAATTCATTCATAAAATATATCAATAAAATTATAAATTTATAAAATTATATGAGAGTTGGAAATGGGGTAATTGTAGAAATTTATATATTCAGATATAAACCCAAAATTTATAAATTCAGAGACTGATCTTTAGATCTAAATTTATAACTCTAGAAATTTAGGGGAGTAATAAAATAATAAATTTATATAATCTATTTGTAAAAAAAAAAATACAATAAAATTCAAAAGAAATAGCAATCAATCAATCTAAATTCAGTTTTACATATTTAGATTTAATTAGTAATAATAAATTATATATTATTTTAAAATCAATCACATAATATCTATTTAAATTTCATGTATTTTTTAATTAATAAATTGTAATGATTTTAATGTATAAAATGTGAGAAATATAGAGAGATAACTAATATATTAAATTCCTTAATTTATTTAATGAATTGATAATTGCTTGATTACCTTATTTAAATTATTTTTCTAAATATAGAAAATTAAGTAAGTACATATTAGAAAAAATTAATTAAAAATTTTAAAAAATATAAGAGCATTATATTATTAAGAAAGGGAAAAAATAAAACATAAATCCACATCAACATTAAAAACTCTCAAATATATATAAAAGATATATAAAGACAAATCAAATTATTATAATTAGCAAAGATTTCATCAAATTCTCTCAATTTTTATTGGTTCGTTACTTGTAAGACACAATATTATATGTAATTTTTGTTCTTCAAATTATATTTTTGCATAGTTTAAAATGTAATGTATATAGTTTTTATTTATGTAAATTTTGTTTATTTTCAAGTTTTATCCTTTTATTTTTAAAATGTTATTGATGCATTATTATTTTAGCAATTTTATGTTCGGTCAAACAATTTCTAAATATTACTTTCTTATGATTTATTTATTCACAATTTTAGAAATTTAAATTTTATATATAATCCCATAGTAGATATATAGAAAAAAATAATTTTCAAAGAAAATATCATAAAATACTAATTAAACTAAAAAATTAGATTTAAATAATGATCAATTTAATAAATAAAATAGCATATAAAAATATAAAACTAATTTTACATGTAATTAAATTTAGTATAACTATACATAATAAACTTAAATATATAAAATGAATTACAATAAATTATGATTCATAAATTATACATAAAAAGATGAATACTTAGACCTAGCAAAAAAATATTAAAAATTAATTAGGAAATTAAAAAAAATAAAGTATATGAATCACTATTATTTAAAAATAATAAATATACACACTTATAATAAAATGATAGGCTCAGAATTGGCTATCATTACTAAATTTAATATGAAAGATAAATAAAATTTGTGAAGATGAAGCATATCAAAATAATTCTTTAATTTTAAAAAATTATTAAAACATAATAAGTAAAAAAAATAACAAAAGCTTATAATAGAATTATATCATGTACATAAATATTTAAAGGGATTTATGAAATAATATTCCTAAGAGAATCGGTTGTTACTGCATCCTTACAGTTAAAGTCCACCTTAAAAAGAAATGTCTTTTTTTTTTCTTTCCTTTTCCTAATTATCCATTTTGTAACATAACTGAAATGTATGTTTCTTAACATAATTTAAGATACAATATTCCTAAGACTAATACTGCAATCTTGCAATAACAGATTTAAGGAATTTGAAATACATGATTTGAAACATATTGAAAATTTAAGTATTTAAAGCAAGAGATCTAAAAACATGCAAAGTCACATGTTGTGCATGCAAATTTGAGGCAAAGTCAAGTTGTGCATGCAAAATCAGGTTGTAAAATAATATGAGAAAGATCTTAAATTTGAGGCAGATGCTGAAGTCAAATATATATTTTATGTGAAATTTAGGTGTCTACCATGACTACGAACATTAAGATATTTTTTGGGTAGATTTACTCTTGGTCTAAATTGAATTGAATTGTTCTACTTTATGGCTTGGTGATTTGGAGATAGGGTTACACAAGTATAAGGCCATGATATGATTTACAATCCATTGAACTCTTTGGTCAATTCCTTTGTGTTGATCCCAATAACCATGCTTGAATTTCTTTGTGTTATTAGTTTGATTTAAGTTCCTAATATTTTTCTTTTATGATTTTTTAAAACATATAAATTTTTTGATGGTTTGCTTATGTTGGTTCTTGGGCGAGAGTTGAGGAGGTGGATAAATGTTTTGAATATTTTGATCTCTTTTGGATTTAATAGCGACTCACAAAAATTTATGTAATAAATGTCTATGCATGTTTGATAGGTCATAGGCCTTTTAGCCGTGTGCTTTGGTTACAATGCATGATTTAGAGATAAAGTATACAAAGATAAATCAATTACTAGATGCAGAGTTCTTTTCATGATGTGATATTTGGTACTATTTTAATATGCTAAATTTTGAAATAATACAAATCCATGTCTGTCAACATAGATGGCAAGATATATTTTTTATAACATGAGAATCAATTAATGCTTATCTATATACAATTCAGTCATTGAAGGAATTTCAGTGAAATCATAAGTCTGATTTCAATGGGTTGCATGGTCAGTTGACATGAATACTACCAGACTCTTCACTTGGTGTACCCATGTTGTTGTTGAATAAGGATTAGATTATCGATAATTAGAATTTGGATTTAGAATCTAGGTGGAGTAGTTCTTTTAGACTATTGAGTGAGATCGGTTCTTCAAGGATGCGGTTTTTAAATACAACTTCTTTGCAGTACAACTCGAAGACAAAATATAAAGTGATGCAGTCTCTGAAGCGGGCGTTATTTGTCACATGGCACTTCATAGCGATAAAACATGTTTAAGCGGAAGAAGTCGTCAAACCTGGGATAATTTGCCACCAATTGGAGTCGTAGTTCCTCTTCAAATGGAGTTGTAGTTCCTCTTCAAAAGTATAGTGCCTCCATCCCAGTGTCCCCATCTACTTCGGACTGCGTATCAGTTGTTGTCAATGTAGCAATTCAATCCAAGAAAATGAAAGCTGTAAGTTCTTTAATGTCCTTTTTAAGTGTGATTTCAGAAATGTTATACTTTGTGAATAACTTCGAACGAGTTGCGTGCCCATTGAATTTCATTAGATATATTTTTCATAGATGTTAATTCAAGGTGTTATTACATTTTCAATCTTCTTTTGGTAGGAAGAAGAGAAAGTGCCTTGGTTGTGCAAAAGAGTACAATAATTTCTCTTCTTTCTCTTGCTATAGCCCTGCCTTATATATATATGTAGGCCATTTGCATGCTAGAATATTAATTTAATAAGTTATATGAATATGTTGATGTTGTTAAATTATAGCTGTGAAATTGGAGGTTCTATCGATATAACTAACAAAATATTGATTAGCAAATGCAAAATATAAAACAATTAATTTGAAGTATTAATTTTGGTTGAGATTATTGTGATGAATACTTTTGCTATTTTAGGACCGTTAGAATAAATAAAATTAAAGGGATGCTGGGTTAAAATTTTACTATGAAAATGGTAATGGATATTATTAAATAATTAAAAGGATTTATTAAAGAATGTGGCTGACAAGGGAGATATTTAATGAAAGTAAAGGAATGAGAGTTCAATTTTCTTATTTAAGCATAACTGAAGGAATTTTTTTATTTATTTTTAACAGAAACATGAGCAAAGGAATTGATTACTCCTCAATTGTCTCCTCTACTATCCCTATCCAAACACCCAAAATTGTGTATATAGATGAATTATTAAATAGTTGAGCAAAATTATACGTAGCATGTAACTAAGATTTAAGTAAAACAATATTTTAGAATAACTATTATGCAATTGATATTATTGTGAGGATTAAATTGATTTTCCTTTTTAAATAAGAAATCTAAAAAAAAACATTTATGAAAATTAAATTAAATTAATACAATTTTTTTTGAATTAATTAAACGTATTAAAATATTTTCATTTTATTTATTCAATTAATAGACTAACTAATTCAATTTTCAAGTATTTTGAAAAGAGACACTCTTTAATGGGTTATTTTGTAAGACAGATCGATTCATCACTAAAGTATGTTTATTGTATAGATAAAGTATTTATTTATAGTTAAGGTAAGCTAATACTAAATCATATTATAACACGTTAAAGTCATACTTTAATGCATAATTCAACGTACTTTTAAAAACATACTTTAATACAATATATATTTATTTGATTACAAATGAAAAAATGTTGGTGTAGGTGATAATTTCTCAAAGATGTGTCACATCACCTTTTGCTATGAGATACTCCCTCCGTCCCACTCAAAGGGTTTATTTTTGTTATTTTGGTCATCCCACCTAAAAGGTCATTTTTTTTTATACACATGAGACTCACACACCCCCTCTAATACAATTAAAATATAGGACGCATACTCCCACTAATACAATTACCCACTACACATTAAATAATAATACTTCTTAATCCACGTGCCAAAAAGCAAAAACAACCCTTTGAGCGGGATGGAGGGAGTAAGCCCTTTTCATGTTCTACTTTTACTAATAAATTGCGTCATTCCATTTTTTATTTTATTTTATTTCTATTTTTCAATTAGCCATTTGTTAGTTTCTAATTTCTTAGTCATATTGTATTATTATAATATCTTGACATCAAACTCTAACATTTTCAGCCACATATTACCAGCTAATAATCAAGTGCTCTCTTCATTTTCTTCAAGAGTCCATAAAATATTTTTTCAATTGAGTATGATATATTTGTGAAATGTTTGTTAGAAATAATAAACTTGATTTAGAGAAGTTATAGAAGCTTCAAGAATAATATATGATATGGTAGAAGGTTTGAGATTGTGTAGAATAAACTAGAAGGTGGAGGAATCTATTAATTAATTATAAGAATAATATAGAATATGACATGTGATTAAATAGATGAATTATCTAGACTATTATGATGAAAATTAATATAGAATTCTCTAGAATGCTTGAGAATCCACCATTGGATAGTATAAATAGGTGGATGGTGTAGCATTTTGAGATGTACCCAACCAAAAAATTTAATAAAGTGTGTTTTATTCCAAACCTTGTTCTTTCCTTCAAAACTCCTTCTATCACCCTTTATTCATCCAACTCACTAATCCCTACACCCGTCCACAAACCTATACATATTCCTCCAACCTTTTAACTCATACAAAGTGGTATCCGAGCTATAAGATCCTCCTGTGAGAAATGGCCAATAACTTTCAATCTTTTCAAGTTCCGTTGCTCAACAAGAGCAACTTTGATAATTGGAGTATCAAGATGAAGGCACTCCTAGGTGCTCATGATGTTTGGGAGATTGTAGAGAAAGGATACGAGCAACCGGAAGACGAGGCGGCACTATCTCAACAACTAAAGGATAAGTTGAGAGATTCAAGAAAGAGGGACAAGAAGGCTCTCTTCCTCATCTACCAAGCTTTGGGAGATGATGATTTCGAGAAAATCTCGAGTTCAACTACCGCCAAAGAAGCATGGGATAAGCTCCAAGTGTCATGCAAAGGAGCCGATCAAGTTAAAAAGGTACGCCTTCAAACTTTAAGAGGTGAATTTGAGTCCCTACATATGAAAGAGTCCGAATCTATTTCGGACTATTTTACAAGAGTTTTGACGGTCTCTAATCAAATGAAAAGAAATGGTGAAAAATTGGAGGTGTTGGATTGTATACTAAAAGTCTAGCTTTAGTATGAACAATGTCATAACAATATTTGAAATGAGAATCATTGATCAAATGATTGTATCTTATAATTTATTTTATATGCATGATGCAATAGTCCATTTACTTTATACTGTAGATAATATGTTGTGCGACAACACGCGGAAGATCATATTATCGGTTTCCTTATAAAGTATAAACAGATGCCCACAACTGAGATAGACGGGGTCTCTCTATCGGTATGGTTGTAGTGTGGTTTGGTATTAGCTTGTCTTGGCTATAGAATCACATTAGTACACTTGTGTGCATTGAGCAGGACCGCATGAGATCGTTCGACTTATTCTGACTTATAGAAGAACTTGATCTCTGTTATTATGGAAGTTCGTGCTCTTAATCCCTATACAATAACCTCGACACGTAGGGCAGTATGTATTTCTTTGATTCATCAATGGGTGAGATTTATATGTATTAAATCAACAAACTCGGTGAGTTGGGAAGTAGTACTGTATCTATGGTGTGCTGTTGATTGTAGAAGGAATCCATGTCCGTCATAGGTTGATGATGTCCCCTTGAGGAGCTCATAAGGTTTATCATGTAAATCTTGCAAGTGGATTAATTTCCGGCATGATAATAAGGTTGAGTGGTACTACTCTCGGATGAGATATTAATTAATTTGAGTTGTTAGTAACTTAATTAATTAATGGGCATTGTATATCTTAAACATGGGGAGACTATCGGGCTTATAATAAGAAGGAGCCCATAACATAATTTTGGGATTGGACGGGTAGTGCAGTAATAATATTTTAGTGGACTATATTATTATTATTGGATTTAATTAAAAGCTTTGGGCTAAGCTTGGTTAATTAAAATTCAATTGAGGCCCAGCCCAATTTCTCCTCCTGGTCCCTGCTGTAGCCCAATATATAAGTGAACTCAGCTTCCTGGAACCCTCAGATTATTCCTGCGCCTCTTTTGGTGAGAGAAGGGAAGAGAAGCAGATTTAGAGATCCTGCAGACTGTTGCCCACACAACAGCAGGATCACACTTGGGACATACAGTAGAAGATCAGAGGTAGTTCTCTGCAGTTCATCCTCTACACCAACCCAGAAGTACGGTAAACACGTTTAATCGCTTCCGCTAATTTTGTTTACCTATTTTTCCTAACGAATCACGTTTAAGCCACACGATCCAATTGCCAACAATTGGTATCAGAGCGTTGGTTTCGTGGTGAAACATGAGACGTTAGGTGGGGTTTATTTCATACGTATTTAGTGTCAAATTGAAAGCATGTATGAGATTGATTATATGATTATGTGTAATAATCTGTTTATAATTGGCTGTTCTTTTTTAGGGTTTTCAGAATTAAAAAAAAAAAACCTCTATTGCTGTGTTTTATTACTCTTTGAACGAGGAACACGAACACACCGTCTGCACCATGCCTTTCACTACGAACTGTTGGCGGAGACTGGCGCTGATGAAGTCAAGAAATCCGGCGACTGGTACGAGTGACGACGGCGCGTGGTCTCTGGAAATCATCAGCGACGGCGGCTGAAGGCAAAACAGAGATGGCGGCAGACGTGAATTGCTGGTGACTGGCGAGACATCGGACAGAATCAGACCTGGACAGCACACGACGGATGAGTCGACGGTGGCTTCCGGCTAGTCCCAGGCGATTCCAGTCGGGTCTGATGCTCCTGTCGATCGAGTCCAGTTGCGTGTCGCGAAACTGGTACAGGATCGGCTGAAGGCGTGGACGCCGGCTGCAGCGGCGCCTCGTAGTGCCGGAGCTGGCGTGGCAGACGAGCGAAATGGAGATCCGGCCAAGTCAGCGGTGGGTTCCGAGTGGGTCTGCTGTGCGATTACCGTTTGGGTCGCGGCGCGTCTGATACGGGATCCAGGTGGCTCCCTCGATAGCTCCGATCGAGTTCGGTGGGCGACTGCACGGCAGCGTTGGACAGCAGTTTTGACGGTGCGGTGGATTGCTGTTTGCGGCTGTAGTTTCCGGGCTCGATACGGCGGCAGAATTCCAGTGTGCTTGCGGGAGTTGTCGGTTGAGCAGGATGGCTACTGGCGCGGCCGCCGGCAGCAGTGGCGGCTGTTGAAGTGCCGGTGTGTACTGACCTATGGTGGCTTCGGTCGTGGCTGGATGCTGCTCGGCGGCGGGCTCACGGTGAGATTCCGGGGGGGCTGCGGTAGCAGCGGCCGGCAACAGCGGCGCTATCTGCGCCGGTCGTTTGCTGCCAGTGTGTGCAGGCGGCGGCTGTTACTAGGGCAGCAAGCAAATGGGCTGGGCCATTTTTTAATTGCTGGCCAATGGATTTTGGGCCTGTGTACAGTTGGGCCCAATTTATTTGAGCTGGCAATGGGCTTGTTGTGTTGGGTGTCTTAGCTAGGCCTTGTTTTAATTTGTTTTGGGCTTGGTTTGCTGGGCCCAAGTTTTAATTAAAATGAATATGGGCTGTTGGACCTTAAATCCCAATTCAGTAATATATATATAAGGCTGCTCATTTATTTAATTTGTTTTTGGGCTTTTGGGCCTAAATTTTAATTAAATGGAAATGGGCTGCTGTGCTATTATTTTATTGCTGGTTTTAATTAATTGTGAGTAATGGGCCAAGCATGATAAATTAATTTTATTAATGGACTAATTTTGTGCTAGTGAGCTTGGTGGACTTAATTTAATTTTGGGTTAAGATTATGGGCCATGGATAATGAGCTTGATTAATTATTTAATCTGCTGCTCATTTTGTGCTTATTTGTTGCTCTTGGGTCCAAATTGATTGATCCACTAATTATGCAATTAATTAATGTTATATAACTGATTAATTGATTTAATTGTCAATTATTGTTGTATATGTAACAGGCATGTTCTATGTGATTTATTTATTTAAATTGCTGTTAATAGAAACGTGCTAGAATGTATATTTTATTTGAGATATTATATGCATGTAAATACCCTCGGTGTTAAATAACTAAGTGGGAGAGGGGATTGGTAATAAATTCCCACGGCCTCCATTATTGGTTTGTAAGTGATGTGAGTAAACTTGCGCGTTGGCATTAGAGCCTTCCTCCCTAACGGATGAGTTTATTCACGGATCACTGGTACAAACTTCTTTAAATAATTATTGTTTGTAATGTGATGCATATGGACTTGCGCGTTGGCTATAGTGCCTTCCTCCCTAACGGATGAGCTTATATGCGGTTCACTAGTACAAACTTATATAATTGATGGTTGTAGAAAGTTATCTGAGCGCGTGTGTACTTCTCCAACAGTAAGGCACACAAGCTTGGGCAGCGGACTTGGGATCAAATAATGGTGTACACTTAGATGTGAATAATTAGTATCCTCCCCAACGGAGTCACTGCTATTATTTACATGGCTAAAGAGGAACCGACTATTAATTATTTTATCATAAAGTTAGGTTGACAAATGAAATTAATGGGTAAAACCTTCTCTTGTAAATGTTCGGGTTTGTAAACGTCCACCCTAACGTAGCTTGCAGACTCACGGTGCTTGAGATGTCGGTGAATTTTATTTTATATTGTTTTGAGGGAATCAATATAAAAGGATAAAATTTAAAGATTTGATCGGAATATTTATTTGTGATTCTCTGAATTTCGAATGGTTTTATTTCACTAATTGTTAACTAAAAGACATTATATTTACTTGTCCTAATTAGATGATTAGAAAAGAATCTTGGTTTTGAAAATTACTGCTTAAGAAAATACATGTGTATTCTCACAAAGGACGTCTCATGATGCCTATTAAAGTCTCTAGTGAAGAGATGAGAGGTTCATAGAAATATGATGATCTCATGTAACTCTTCGGATACTTGAGTAAATTAAAAGGCAGAAGATCATGGTTGAATTGATAAATGAATTGGAAAAGCTTGGAATAGAAATTGAAAGGGAAACCTAAATCAATTTATTCTTCACAATTTGCCTGGATGTTTTGAGCAAGTTCTACCTAAAATACGAGAGGTTGTATATGGTGGAAAACTTCTAACAAAACATATGGCAAAAGAAAGCCAATTTTCATCATGATGTGAACAAATTTAATATCTTATTTACTAATGGTTTGAACATGATTAGTGATGGCATCTACTGATACGAAGTATGTAGATACTGGAATCACTAAATGTTCATCACTGAGTAAGGATAAGATTGTTAATAACATGGGTAAAACTACAAAGGTAGTTGCTATTGCAGTGGGAGTTGTTTATTTATCTCATGATAAGAATAAACGATTGATTATGAGAAATTGTCTTTACGTACGTTTCATAGAAAGAATTTAATTTCGATTTCTATGCATTAACGGATGGATACTTCATTTCATTTAAATGACATGGTCATAGTAATGAGGAATGAGGCTATAATTTGTTAAAAGTACATTGGTGGATTAAAAGTATACTCTTGAATCATGTACATCCCACAGATGCAATAAATAGTAATTAAATAATGCATCTTCTAATATTAGTAAGAGAAAGGAACCTTCGGAGATGAACTAAACATACATTTGGCGTCTAAGACTAATTCATTTTACTTAAGTAGGATTCAAAAGTTGATAGCCGATAGACCGTAAGGTTTATCTGAAGTGGAAACTATCGGACTTGCGAGTCTTGCTTGGAAGTAAAAATGATTATCTGCCTTTTCAAGGCTGTGGGGCGTAGAGCCAAAGATATATATGTTGGAATTAGTTCATTCTGATTCAAGCGAACCTAATATTATCCAGGCGAGAGGAGGTTATGAATATTCGAAGATTATTCTGGAAACCAATATATTTATATGATGCACTGCATGTCTAAGTTCTTTGATTAATTCAAGAATTGTAAGGCTGGTACAGTGAAGCGTCATGGAAAATATATTAAGTCATTACGATTCAATCATGATGGCGAATACCTCTTGGGATAGTTAGGAGCTATTGATCAGAAGTTGAGATTAATCTCAAATTGACTACACCGGGTATGCCCCAAACTGAATGGTGTGGTGGATAGAAGGAATAAGGCTCTTATAGTTATGATTAGATAGATGATGAATTATTTGGAATAATTAAATTCATTTTATGGATATGCCCTAGATACAGTAATTCGTGAAACGTTTGTCTGTGTATGGGATATCCTAGAAAAATGGAGGGTGATTTATTTAGTCCAAAAGATCGAAGAGTTTGGAAAAGGACTATGTAATAAATCACAAACCCATGTATAAGTTGTTCTAAAGGAAGTGAGAGGAAAACATTAAGTATAAGTACCAAGTGTACAAGAGGATATACCACAAGGTAAACTGCAACGCGTGTCACGTCTGATACACAATTACATGTAGTGCCTTGTCGTAGTGGGAGGGTTGTATGACAACCCATAAATATATGTTTTGGGAGAGTCGTGAGACTTGATCCCTAGTAAACATGGTATTGTCCCACGGATACGACGTAGCACTACAAGATGAAAATGCGGAATCTTAGCAAGATGCAATGAATGATGAAATAGAATCTATGGATTCCATATTAAGTCTGGGAACTTGTATGACCACTAAATGGTGTAAAAGCCATTGCAAGTGGTCAAAGGAAATAAAAGAGGATCATATGGAAAGGTGAAAACCTTGGAAGCAAAGCTTGTTGCGAAAAAGTGTACTCAGAAAGAAATAGTTCGATTATGAGGAAACATGTTCGCTGGAAGCTATGTTTATATTGATCCGGATTCTTTTATTGCTGCTATGAGGAACAACAAATAGATGTCAAAGACAGCTTTCCTGATTGGAAGTCTTGAGGAAAACATCTATGTGAAGTGACCAGAGTGATTCATTGCAAAGTACTAATAGCATTTTGATAGTAAGCTTAAAATTGTTCAGCGATGGACTAAAGCAAGCTTTAAAATAGTGAAGCATCTGTTTTGATTAGGTAATCCAGTGGCATGGATTTAAATCAATGAGCGGATGAGTCTTGTGTGTTGTAAAGAGTGACGGAAATGTAGTGGTGTTTCTTGTACTATACGTAGATAGTATCTTGCTCATTGGAGACAATGAAAGAGTATTATCGGGCGTAAGGGTACGGTTAATAAAGCGGTAAAGATGAAGGACTTAAGAAAGGCAAAATACATCCTTTTGATCACGGTAATACGGATCACAAGAAAGGATGTTATGCTTATCTCAAGTTTCATAAAATGATACAGTCCATACTCTTTTAGCATGTAAATTTATCTAAGTGAATGTGTCTTTGAGACACAAGAAGAAGATAAAGAGGATGAAAGTGGTTCCTTATGCTTCGGCGAATAAGAAAGCTTAATCTTAGGAATGCTATGAACGATGTTGGATATCTGTTTTGCTGAATGCATGAACAGTGGGTATCAACGTAACCCGGAACAAGAATGATGAACTGTGGTAAGACATTTATAAAGTGCCTGAGAAGGACTGAAAATTATATGTGGACTTACTGGACAGATTCACTGCTTCTTGTGGATTACGTAGATTCGGATTTTTTAGTCAGATTGGACGGTAGTAAATTCTCCTCAAAGGTTATGTGTTTAATTTTAGGAAGTAGAGTCATAATGTGGAGGAGTGTTATATAGAAATATATTTCAAACTCCGGACTCCATCATGGAAAGATGATAAATTGGAGCCTATAAGGCAGCCAAAGTATCTATATGACTCTAGAGACTTCATGATGGACTTTGAAGTGTTTCTAAGTTTGCCCAAGGTAATCACAATTTACATTGATGATATTGGTGCAGTTGCAAACTTGAAGAAATCACAAGTCCATAAGGCAATTAAACACATGGAGCGCGAGTACCACCTGTTACGAGAAATCGTATGATGAGGAGAAGGTTGTTGTCGCCTAGATTGTATCGGATGATGACCTAGTAAATCCATTTACAAGGACCTTAAGGTGAGAGCTTTTAATGGCCATTCCCAAAGGAGTCAATCTCGCGAGCAAAGAAGCCGTTGGAGTTAATCCATGCCGATGTTTGTGGGCCGATCAAGCCGAGTTCTCTTGGTAACAACAATTATTTCTTACTCTTCATTGATGATTTTTCTAGAAAAACGTGGGTGTATTTCTTGAAGCAGAAATCAGAAGTATTTGAAGCCTTCAAGAAATTTAAAGTTGCCGTTGAAAAGGCGAGCGGGCTAGAAATCAAATCCATGAGAACCGATCGAGGTGGTGAATTCACATCCAAGGAGTTCATGGCGTATTGCGAAGCAAACAGGATCCAGAGGCCTCTCACTGTTCCAAGATCTCCTCAACAAAATGGTGTGGCGGAGAGAAAGAATAGAACCATAGTGGAGATGGTGCGCAGCATGTTGAAGACGAAGAATCTTCCAAAAGAATTTTGGGCAGAAGCAGTGGCGTGCGCGGTGTACCTGTCCAATCGTTCTCCAACTCGGAGTGTATGGGGAAAGACTCCACAAGAAGCATGGAGTGGGAGAAAGCCTGGAATCACTCATCTAAGAGTATTCGGGAGTAAAGCATATGCTCACGTAGCAGACGAGATAAGAAGAAAGCTCGACGACAAGAGTGAGCCATACATATTCATCGGGTATGACTCTAACTCTAAAGGTTACAAGTTATATAATCTCCTCACAAAGAAAAGCGTGATAAGTCGAGATGTGGAGTTCGACGAGGAGTATGCTTGGAATGCAAAATCAAGTTTAAGAGGGGGTGTTAGAAATAATAAACTTGATTTAGAGAAGTTATAGAAGCTTCAAGAATAATATATGATATGCTAGAAGGTTTGAGATTGTGTAGAATAAACTAGAAGGTGGAGGAATCTATTAATTAATTATAAGAATGATCTAGAATATGACATGTGATTAAATAGATGAATTATCTAGACTATTATGATGAAAATTAATATAGAATTCTCTAGAATGCTTGAGAATCCACCATTGGATAGTATAAATAGGTGGATGGTGTAGCATTTTGAGATGTACCCAACCAAAAATTTAATAAAGTGTGTTTTATTCCAAACCTTGTTCTTTCCTTCAAAACTCCTTCTATCACCCTTTATTCATCCAACTCACCAATCCCTACACCCGTCCACAAACCTATACATATCCCTCCAACCTTTTAACTCCTACAATGTTGTGGTAGTTGTAATTACACATTTTGTTTAAATTTTTAAAAAATTTATGGTTATATCTTTTCAAATAGATATTAAAAATGCATTATTATCTTTTGAATTAGATATTGCAAATAGATATCTTTTTAAAAAAAATTAAGGTTAATATTACATTAAATAGATATTAAGATTATATCTTTTCAAAATGCATTATGGTTATTACATTTTATTTTAATAATTAAATTAGGAATAATTTTGGACTGCACACCTAAGGGTTTATAGGTTAAATTTAGGGTATAGTTGTAATTATACATTTTATTTTAAATTTTAAAAAAATAAATCTAAGAGTGATACACATTTTACATAAGATTTATTACAGATACACCATAGTTAGACTCCTAAATTACATTATAATAAATAATTTGTTATTTATTAATATCTTTAAACGTGTGTAAGATTTTTTTTTTTTTATTTATTACATTGTGAAGATTCCTTCCTCATTGTTCAATTAAACAATTCTATGGTTTTTAATTCTTTATTTGTGAAATGATTGAAAGGACTATGAAGTTCTGTTGCAGAGTAGTTTATGTAAGTGCAGTCTTGCCATGACAATCCTAAATCAGCATAACATACATTTACTAAATTTATTTGACAACAAAATTTTGGGGTTTGCAAAATATATAGGATAAACGTTTTGGATCTACTACATTGAAATAAAATTATTATTCTTTGCTAAATATATTACAAAAATATTGGACCTATAACTTACAAATCACATGTTATTCTTCACAAAAAAATTAAAATTTGTAATATTATATTTTGAATTTTCAATAGTTTTTTTTAATGATTCAAGAAAAATCTATTGCAGAGCAGTTCATATAGGTGCAATCTTCTAATACCTATTCCAAAATCTGCAAAACAATTACGAAATTTATTAGACAAAAAAAGTTTTGGGTTTTGCGAAATATATAAGATAAACGTTTTAGACGTACTACATTGAACTAAATTAGTTATGCTTTGCAAAACATATTACAAAGTTATTGGACTTATAAATTACAAAACACATGTTATTCTTCACAAATAATAAGATTTGTAATATTAAATTTTGAATATTCTATAACTTCTTTTTTTTTTTATGATTCAAGAAAATATGTATGAAACTTAATGCACATATTACATTAGCTATAAAATTATTTGCATTGAACATTTATAAGCATATACGACATTGAAACATATAGAAAAGACATAATTTGATAAATTGATATATAATAAATACGACAAATATAAACAGATTAAAACATAAAAATAATTTCGTTTAAAAACATAACCTTAACTTCATTCCAAAAAACTCAGCGTATTACACTTAAATAGACAAATATAATAAGAATATAAAATTAAAATTTTAATATTCAAAATTTAAAATGTAGATAATCAGCAAGTCTTTACGATTATATATTTTTTTAGAATCACTATAACTTTATTTGTCTTTAGAAAATTAAAATTAAATATAAAAATTATAAATATCAAATACAATCCCGTGCATCTCGCGGATACCCTAACGGGAAGGATATGGGTAGTTGTAAATGGGTTTGGGACGAGTACGGATAATTGTAAAAAATCTCATATATTATATAATTTATATATTATGAGATATTTTATACATTTAATTAATAGTTATAAGTTTTATTTAATCATATTTATTAAATATTTATTTAAATTAATAAAACTTATATTATTTTTTATTTTATATTTAATTAATAATAACGTAATAATTATTATTATATCTATTTAAACAATGAAAAATAAAAATATATATAAAATAAATTAATATTAAATGGGTACGGGGACCATAATAATTTTTTTAAATGGAACAGGTACGGGTTATTATTTTTAAATCGGATATGAATATGACTACCCCAAAATAAGTGGGAATCCTACCCATTGTCATCTCTACACAGACCAAGCACGGTCCAAGTTTAGATAAAAAAAGTTTAACAAAATTCCTGCCCGTGCTACATACAAAAAGAAACATACATTGAATGGTTTTAAAAAAATTACAACATAAAAAAAGCACGGCCGAGTATAAAAAAAATACTCCTCGCATTCCTAGAAAATTTTATTAACCTTATAAAAAAAAGAAAATTATACAGTATATAAAAAAATATTTCAGAAATTTCCCTATCCGCGCAACACGCGGCCGGGTAAATACTAATTATACATAAAAAGATGAATACTTAGACCTAGCAAAAAAATATTAAAAATTAATTAGGAATTTACAAAAAATAAAGTATATGAATCACTATTATTTAAAAATAATAAATATACACACTTATAATAAAATGATAGGCTCAGAATTGACTATCATTACTAAATTTAATACGAAAGATAAATAAAATTTGTGAAGATGAAGCATATCAAAATAATTCTTTAATTTTAAAAAATTATTAAAACATAATAAGTAAAAAAATCACAAAAGCTTATAATAGAATTATATCATGTACATAAATATTTAAAGGGTCCATTACTTATAAGTACAATTTATTTACCTATATTACTACTGATTCAATATCCAAATGCAATAAAAACAACCCATTATTTATACCCTTTTAACCCTATTATAAATTTTATTGTATTCAAAAATTAATTAACCATTAATCTCTCCATGAAAATAGAAAATAAGTTGGGATTAATTTGAATACAATACTAAAAATTTCTGAATACATTACTGAATTCGTAAATGAAAATTTAAAACTTTGCTGATAGTGCTTCAGAATATTACGAAAGTTGTTGATAGCACGTGGAGTACTAAAAATTTTTGAATACATCATTGAAATTTCTAAATATATAGTAGTGTTAATCTCATAAACTTGTGTTGATAGTGCTTCACATTACTGAATCGATAGACGACTTTGTAGATCATAATTCAAAACTTTGTTGATAGTGCTTCAGAATATTTCTAAAGTTATTGATAGTACACATATAAATATTATTAAAAATTTATGAATATGTTACTGAAATTTTTTGAATATATAGTGCTAATATCATAAATTTATTTGTATGTATTTTGAATACATTACTAAAAATTTCTGAACATATTATTGAATCGAAAGATGACTTCGTAAATGAAAAAATTGAATACGAAGAACTAAATAAACCCCACATTGAACTCCAAAATTATCGTAGATGAAAAACCCAATAAAATGAACACGAGCCATTGAATACGCAGAATTAAACATCCTGCAAGAATTGAACACGAAAAATTGAATACATTAGCAAATTAAATCTTTGTAGCCATTTGCAATCTCTAATAGAAATGATCAAATAACGGAGACATCACAAAATCAGTTAAAACTCGTCAATCAGTTAGAAAGTAACCTACTAACTCAAGCATTTACACAAACATGTGTGATGCAACGAATGGAATGAGAGAAATGGGAACAATGGTGAGGCAGATGGGGGATCAAGTGTTGATTAAAGAAAAGATTTGACATCATCACCCACATAAACTTATTTTAAAAGAGATATTGAATCAAAAGTAAACTATGAATGATATAACAGTGGGAGTAAAAAATATATCTAATCTTTTTAACCATTTTTAACATGTTTTAACAACCAATCTAATGGATACCCCCTCGAGTCCAACGACCCACCTCTGGAATTGATATACAGCAGCCAATCCTGATTCCTCCCCCCTTAGTTCATTCGCCCTCCTGTTTCTCCTTCGACAGCGGGCGCCATGAGAATGTCTAGGCCGGCACTGGGTGACGACGTGCTCCCACTCGACGGTGAAGACCAAAAGTTTGGTGTCGGAAAAGTTGCTAGTAGCTAATTCGAGATCTTTAGAATTGAATTTTTGGATTTTAAGATAAGGGTTTTGAGAGAGAGAGAGAGTAAAGAGAATGAGACTTTTATGTGGTGTTCAGTCTATCATTAGGTGGAAGATAAATACATTGCATAAATAATGGATATAATTAGTGAAAGATTAGTAAGGAAGGTTATACCAATAATTACACCTTAATATATTGTATCTATTATTTATATTTTTTTCCTAATGTATCTATTAGTAATATTAATTTATATTTTGTACTAGATAGTAATAAATTCATATTTAAAAACAAAATAAAAATATAAAAATTGTAATATTGAACTTCACATTTTCTTTGTAAATGAGAAATAAAAAGAGAGAATAGTGATGGGTGAGTAGTGATTTAGAGAGAGAGTGGGATGTGAAATGAAATATTAAAGTGCATTTTTATATTACATTTGATTCAAATATATATACACAAAAATTAAATACTAATAAATTATAATTAAATCAGCATTAATTTTAAATGACAATTAACCTCTTCAAATCATCTATTTATTATTGATTGATTATCACAAAGAAAAGAGTGGAAATTCAATTAAGGAAACATAATTTTTTTTTCCAAAAAAACACTAAAATTACAGGCCATCAAGAAGGATTCTCAAGCATTACACATCAGCATAAAAAAAACAACCAAATAGTAATACAATTCTCTAGGAGAAGGTGTTAGCAAATGGATCTTATGGTGAACACGATTCGAAAAGAAAACAAGTAATAATACAGCGGAAGCATAAATCAATACCTGTCTTCTGGATTGGAGTAGAGGATGAATATTTGAGAAGAACTACCTCTTGTTCTTCTACTGTATTACCCTAGTCAATCCTACTGTTGTGTGGTCAACAGACTGTAGGATCACTCAATCTGCTCCTAACCACTTTCTAGACAAAAGAACGGCGTTCTCAATTCTTAGGGCATCCAGGAGCTGAGCAGACTATTATAAAGGGCTACAGTAGGGACCAGGAGGAGAAATTGGGCTGGGCCTCAATCAGATTTAATTAACCAAGCTTAGCCCAAAGCTTTTAATTAAATCCAATAATAATAATATAGTCCACTAAAATATTATTACTGCACTACCCATCCAATCCCAAATTATGTTCTGGGCTCCTTCTTATTATGAGCCCAATAATCTCCCCATGTTTAAGATATTCAATGGCCATTAATTAATTAAGTTACTGACAACTCAAATTAATTAATATCTCATCCGAGAGTAGTACCACTCAACCTTATTATCATGCCGGAAATTAATCCACTTGCAAGATTTACATGATAAACCTTATGAGCTCCTCAAGGGGACATCATCAACCTATGACGGACATGGTTTCCTTCTACAATCAACAGCACACCATAGAGACAGCACTACTTCCCAACTCACCGAGTTTGTTGATTTAATTCATTTAAATCTCACCCATTGATGAATCAAAGAAATACATACTGCCCTACGTGTCGAAGTTATTGTATAGGGATTAAGAGCATGGACATCCATAATAACAGAGATCAAGTTCTTCTATATAGACAGTACAAGTCGAACGATCTCAAGCGGTCCTACTCAATACACGCTAAGTGCACTAATGTGATTCTATAGTCAAGACAAACTAATTCCAAATCACACTACAACCATACCGATAGATAGTCCCCGTCTATCTCGGTTGTGAGCATCTGTTTATACTTTATAAGGAAACCGATAATATGATCTTCCGCGTGTTGTCGCACAACATATTATCTACAGTATAAAGTAAATGGACTTTTGCACAAACATATAAATAAACAATTTATAATATGCAAAAACGTTTGATCATATGATTCTCATTTCAAATAAAATTGTTATTACATTGTTCAATATAAAAGCGAGGCTTTTAGTATACAAATCTAACAATCTCCCACTTATACTAAAAGACTACGCTGCCATATCTGCTGACACGCATCTAATCCCCATTCCTTCTACATGCCCATCGAACGCTTTCGCTGGAAGGCTCTTAGTAAAAGGATCAGCAAGGTTATCCTCAGATGCAATCTTAGCGACAACGACTTCCCCTCTTTTAACGATGTCTCGTATCAGGTGGTACTTGCGCTCAATGTGTTTACTCGCCTTATGGGCTCGTGGTTCCTTCGAGTTTGCTACTGCACCACTATTATCACAATAAATTGTGATCGCTTTGGGCAAACCAGGAATCACATCCAAGTCCATTAAGAAGTTCCTGAGCCATACTGCTTCTTTAGCTGCCTCAGAGGCTGCTACATATTCAGCTTCCATGGTGGAGTCCGCAACGCATTTCTGCTTTACACTCCTCCATATTATGGCTCCTCCTCCAAGAGTATACACATAACCCGAGGTGGATTTACTAGCATCCCTATCTGACTGGAAATCCGAATCAGTATAACCCAAAGGTAGCAAAGTATCTGCCCGGTAAACCAGCACATAATTCTTAGTTCTTTTCAGGTACTTTAAGATGTGCTTTACCGCAGTCCAATGCCCTTGTCCTGGATTACTTTGATACCTACTGACCATGCCCACGGCATAACAGATATCCGGTCTCGTACATAGCATAGCATACATGAGGCTTCCCACTGTCGAAGCATAAGGGACCAGCTTCATTGCCTCTATTTCATGTTGTGTCTTAGGAGACATTTCCTTAGACAGAGGTATTCCATGTCTGAAAGGTAGAAAACCTTTCTTGGAATCTTGCATGCTAAAACGAGCCAGGATTGTATCAATGTATGAAGATTGGGATAAGCACAACATTCTTTTCTTGCGATCCCTTATCAATTTGATCCCAAGAATGTGTCCGGCTTCTCCTAAGTCCTTCATTTCAAACTGCTTGGACAGCCATACCCTTACGCCCGATAATACCTTTACATTGTTTCCAATGAGCAGAATATCATCCACGTAGAGTACAAGAAATACCACTACGTTTCCGTCACACTTCTTGTACACACATGATTCATCCGGACATTGAATAAATCCATATGACTGGATTACTTCATCAAAACGGATGTTCCATGATCTAGAAGCTTGTTTTAATCCATAAATGGACTTTTTAAGCTTGCAGACAAGATGCTCTTCGCCCTTTGCAATGAATCCTTCTGGTTGCTTCATATAGATGTTTTCCTCAAGACTTCCATTCAGAAAAGCTGTCTTGACATCCATTTGCCATACCTCATAATCCATATGAGCAGCAATAGACAAAAGAATCCGGATTGACTTAAGCATGGCCACAGGGGAGAAGGTTTCCTCATAATCGATTCCTTCTTTCTGAGTATATCCTTTAGCCACAAGCCTTGCTTTAAAGGTTTCCACCTTACCGTCAGATCCTCTTTTTCTTTTATAGATCCACTTGCATCCAATAGCTTTTACACCATTGGGTGGTTCTACAAGCTCCCAGACTTGATTAGAATACATGGATTCTATTTCAGATTTCATTGCATTTTGCCATAATTGAGCATCTTTATCTTGCAGTGCCTCGTTGTAATTCCATGGGTCAATTTCATGTTCACCAGGGACCAAGTCAGAAGACTCTCCCAATCCCATGAATCTATCCGGTTGTATCACAACCCTCCCACTACGACGAGGCTCCGCAGGTAATTGTGTATCAGGTGTGACACGCGGTGCAGTGTCCTGTGGTATATCCTCTTGTACAGTTGGTATTATTTTTGGTGTTTCCCCTCTTACTTCTTCTAGAACAATTTTACTCATGGGTTTGTGATTCATTATATAATCTTCTTCCAAAAATCTAGCATTCGTGCTAACGATCACCTTTTGGTCCTTTGGATTATAGAATAAACCACCCTTCGTTCCTTTTGGATATCCTACAAACAGACAAACTTCCGTACGTGACTCTAACTTATCAGTATCCGTCTTTAACACATGTGCCGGAGCACCCCAAATCCGAAAGTGTTTCAAACTAGGCTTTCGCCCAGTCCACAATTCAATGGGTGTGGAAGCTACTGATTTAGAGGGTACTAAGTTTAGAATGTAAGCCGCTGTTTCTAAGGCATATCCCCAAAACGAATTTGGTAGTTCCGAATAACTCATCATTGATCTCACCATTTCCATAAGAGTCCTATTCCTTCTCTCCGCTACACCATTCTGCTGTGGTGTGCCTGGTGCAGACAATTGGGATTCAATCCCATTTTCCGATAAATAATTCCTAAACTCTCCCAAGAGGTATTCGCCACCACGATCAGATCGTAGTGTCTTGATATATTTTCCAAGATGCTTTTCCACATCAGCCTTGTACTCTTTGAATTTATCAAAGCACTCAGACTTGCGGCGCATCAAATAAATATATCCATATCTTGAATAATCGTCAATGAAAGTGACGAAATATTCAAAACCCCCTCTTGCCTGGACAGACATAGGACCACATAAATCGGAATGAACCAATTCCAACAAATCCTTGGCTCTATACCCCTTTGCCTTGAAAGGCCTTTTTGTCATTTTTCCTTCCAAGCAGGATTCGCAAGTTGGATAATTTTCCCCTACTAATGAACTCAGAGGTCCATCAGCTATCAACCTTTGAATCCTACTTAAGTTAATATGACCAAGTCATAGATGCCAAAGATATGTTTGGTTCATTTTTGAAGGTTCTTTTCTCTTATTAGTAGATGTATCATTCGTTTCAATTTGTTGCACTGTGGGAGAAATAGGATTAAGAGTGTACAAATTATCTATCAATGCACCATTACAGATAACAATTCTATTTTTCCTTATAACAACCTTGTAATTAAAAGAAACAGAATATCCATCCATAAACAATTTAGAAACTGAAATTAAATTCTTTCTAAAATGAGGTACATAAAGACAATTCCTCAAAACAAGAGTTTTATTCTTATTAAAAAATAAATGCACGTCTCCCACTGCGACAGCTGCTACTCTTGTAGCATTCCCCATGAGTATGGTAATCTCCCCATCACTAAGCTGCCGAGTTTGGTGGAACCCCTGCATAGAATTGCAAACATGATCAGTGGCTCCCGTATCTACACACCAAGTGTCAGCAGATACAGCCGCTAAACACGATTCAACAACTAGTATGTAAGACTTACCATTCCTGTTCCCCTTCAGAAGAGGGCAGTCAACCTTGTAGTGTCCCGGCTGCTTACATTTGAAGCACTTGCCTTTAGGTTTCTTGACCGCACCCGTCTTTGCCTTCACTTGGTTCACCGGTGCTGGATTCCCTTGCTTCTTCTTCTTCCTACCGCCTTTCGGCCTAGGATGAGAAGCATGTTCAGCAACATGAACCTGAGGTGGTCTACGAAACAGTTCTTCCGCTGCCACGAGTTCTGTCATCAGTTCCGCCAACGAGTACAAATGTTTGTTCATACCATAGTTTAGGCGAAACTGCTCAAAACTCCTAGGCAAGCTTTGGAGTATAATATCGACCTGGGTTTCCCCATCGATTTCTGCTCCAAGAACTTCCAACTCATTGAGTTGGCCCATCATCCTAAGGACATGCTCCCTTACGGAAGTGCCCTCAGCCATTTTGGTGTTCATCAAGACCGACATGCCCTTCGACCTAGCAGGACGACTCTGATGACTGAAGAGTTCCCTAAGATTAAGCATCATATCATAGGCGGTGTCCATAGCTTGATGCTGAGTCTGAAGTACATTTGACATTGAAGCCAAAATATAGCACTTAGCCATCTTATCAGCTTTGACCCACCTATTATAAGCATTTCTTTGCTCTTCGGTAGAGTCATCAGTAGGTGCTGGAGGGCATTCCTCAGAAAGTACAAAGATGTAATCTTCAGCAGTTAAAACAATATCCATGTTACGCTTCCAGTCGACATAATTAGTGCCAGTAAGTTTGTGTTCTTTAAGTATGACAGAAAGTGAGTTCAAAGCCATTTGAAAAACCTGAGAATCATAAATAATAAACAGATCAAACACTTCGAATTTACCAATTTATATTGAATCCCTCAAAACAATATAAAACAAAATTCACCAACATCTCAAGCACCGTGGATTTGCATGCCACGTTAGTGTGGACGTATACAAACCCGAACATTTACAAGAGAAGGTTTTACCCATTAATTTCATTTATCAACCTAACTTTATGATAAAATAATTAATAGTCGGTTTCTTTTTAGCCATGCAAATATCAGCAGTGACTCCGTTGGGGAGGATACTGATTATTCACATCTAAGTGTGTACCATTATTTGATCCCAAGTCCATTGCGCAAGCTTGTGTGCCTTACAGTTGGAGAAGTACACACGCGCTTGGGTAACTTCCTACGATCATCATAAAGAAGTTTGTACTAGTGATCCGTGAATAAAACCCATCCGTTATGGAGGAAGGCCTGATGCCAACACGCAGGTTTACTCACATCACTTACAAACCAATAATGGAGGCCATGGGAATTTATTTACCAATCCCCTCTCCCACTTAGTTATTTAATACCGAGGGTTTTTGTCATGCATATAATATTAACAAATAAAATATACAATAAAGCATGCTTTTAATCCAAGTAATTAAATTAAATAAATCACATAAAACATGCTTTACACATATATAACAATTAATCGTCATGTTAAACAATTAAATCAATTATATAATTCAATTAATTGCAAAATAAAGTTGGAACATAAATTTGGGCCTACCTATTCCAAATAAAATTAGCAATTAATGAGCAGCCATTATAATAAAAAAAATAAAGCCCATTTAAACCAGCCAATTTATTTCCTTGGAACAAGCCCAAAATTAAACTAGGCCCAACCACACAAACAATTAATAAATAATCACATACAGGCCCAGCTGCACTAAATAATTAATTACAACCCATGAAGCCCAAACCTCAAAAAAATAAAATACAGGCCCAACAGTACTTAATTAAAATGCAAGCCCAATACGCAAAGAAAAACAAGGCCCAACCCAAGCCCACAACAGCTGAAACCCTAGCCTACGTCCAGCCGCCACTGCCGTCAGCCTCCAGAAAGCCACCGGCGCCACCAGCTGCCGCCGCCGCCGGCGGTGCCGCCAACAGTCCACCGGAACATCGCCGTTAGCCCGCCGCCAAGGAGCTCCCTGCCGCAGTCTCTTTCCCGTAGCATCACAGCCAACAAACGATGGCGGAAAACGACACCGGCCACTGCGCCCACGTTATATCACCGTCAGTCCATCCGGAATCGCGTCGTCCGCCCTCTGCCGTGCTGGATCCGCAGCGGAGACCTCGCAGCAGCATCGACCAGTCACGATCTCGCCTTGCCATCCCATCAGCCGAATGCCTTCAGCGCGCCGAAATCCGCTGTGGATCTCCGGCGTCGTTGAAGTGCCCAGCTCCACGGAACGCAGCGCCGATCAGTCCGATCAGAAGCCACCCCTGACTCGCCCGGAAGCACCCACCTGCCTATGAAACGCCCTCGAAACCCGGCCATCATCGACATGCTTCCCGCCGCCGTCAGTTGGACAGTCGATCTTCCCGGAATCGCTGTTCCGCCGTCATCTGGATGCCAGATCAGCCTGGCAATGCATCGATCTGCCGCAGCCCTTCCCGCCGCTGCCATCTGGACGCCGGATCTGCTCGGCGTTGCATCGATCTGACGCAGCGCAATCAGTCGAGCAGTCACCGCCGCGCCGTCGCCTCGATTCCGCGTCA
Source organism: Pogostemon cablin (assembly GCA_023678885.1). NCBI lineage: Eukaryota > Viridiplantae > Streptophyta > Magnoliopsida > Lamiales > Lamiaceae > Pogostemon > Pogostemon cablin. The sequence continues at coordinate 15,220,770 of CM042995.1, forward strand.
TCAGAAGGTCACGCGCCGCCACGCCAACATCCACGTACCGTCGCCAGTCCGATTGGGACAGTCGCCCTGTCACCCCGCCTTATTGGATATTCCCTCTGCCCGCCGGTTTGCCTCGAATCGCCGAGAAAACCAGCCGTCGTGCCATTTCCGGCGACTGCCTAAAGGCCGTCCGCCTCGGTCGCCGCCACCAGCCGCCGTCAGAAGCAGTCGCCGCCCCGATTCGAAACGAGAGAGAGAGAGAGAGGAAAGGGGGGGGAAAGGGTGTTGTGCGTGTGTGGAAGAGCAGGGCTGTCTCTCGAAGTGTGTGCCACTTAATTAACAATAAATCAATTAATATTACACACCATACAAACAAACAAGCCTGACAGTCTTCTCCATGTGAAAAATTCAGATTAAAACAAATAATCAATTAATCACATAATTCTTTACAAATCAGTTTCACCAAGAAACCATGGCTATGATACCATTTGTTAGCAAATGGATCTTATGGTGAACACGATTCGAAAAGAAAACAAGTAATAATACAGCGGAAGCATAAATCAATACCTGTCTTCTGGATTGGAGTAGAGGATGAATATTTGAGAAGAACTACCTCTTGTTCTTCTACTGTATTACCCTAGTCAATCCTACTGTTGTGTGGTCAACAGACTGTAGGATCACTCAATCTGCTCCTAACCACTTTCTAGACAAAAGAACGGCGTTCTCAATTCTTAGGGCATCCAGGAGCTGAGCAGACTATTATAAAGGGCTACAGTAGGGACCAGGAGGAGAAATTGGGCTGGGCCTCAATCAGATTTAATTAACCAAGCTTAGCCCAAAGCTTTTAATTAAATCCAATAATAATAATATAGTCCACTAAAATATTATTACTGCACTACCCATCCAATCCCAAATTATGTTCTGGGCTCCTTCTTATTATGAGCCCAATAATCTCCCCATGTTTAAGATATTCAATGGCCATTAATTAATTAAGTTACTGACAACTCAAATTAATTAATATCTCATCCGAGAGTAGTACCACTCAACCTTATTATCATGCCGGAAATTAATCCACTTGCAAGATTTACATGATAAACCTTATGAGCTCCTCAAGGGGACATCATCAACCTATGACGGACATGGTTTCCTTCTACAATCAACAGCACACCATAGAGACAGCACTACTTCCCAACTCACCGAGTTTGTTGATTTAATTCATTTAAATCTCACCCATTGATGAATCAAAGAAATACATACTGCCCTACGTGTCGAAGTTATTGTATAGGGATTAAGAGCATGGACATCCATAATAACAGAGATCAAGTTCTTCTATATAGACAGTACAAGTCGAACGATCTCAAGCGGTCCTCTACTCAATACACGCTAAGTGCACTAATGTGATTCTATAGTCAAGACAAACTAATTCCAAATCACACTACAACCATACCGATAGATAGTCCCCGTCTATCTCGGTTGTGAGCATCTGTTTATACTTTATAAGGAAACCGATAATATGATCTTCCGCGTGTTGTCGCACAACATATTATCTACAGTATAAAGTAAATGGACTTTTGCACAAACATATAAATAAACAATTTATAATATGCAAAAACGTTTGATCATATGATTCTCATTTCAAATAAAATTGTTATTACATTGTTCAATATAAAAGCGAGGCTTTTAGTATACAAATCTAACAGAAGGTTCTTTTACCATTGCAACACATATTTTACTAAATTTAATATAAAAGATAAATAAAATTTGTGAAGATGAAGCATATCTAAATAATTCTTTAATTTAAAAAAATTATTAAAAACAATCACAAAAGCTTATAATAGATTTATATCACTACATAAATATTTAAAAATAAAATAAAAATATAGAAATTGTAATATTGAACTTCTTATTTTCTTTTAAATGAGAAATAAAAAGATAGAGTAGTGATGGGATGAGTAGTGATTTAGAGAGAGAGAGGGAGGAATGAGAGAGAGGGGGATGTGAAATGAAATATTAAAGTGCATTTTTTGTCTCACATCTGATATGAAATATTAAAGTGCATTTTTTGTCTCACATCTGATTCAAATATATATACACAAAAATGAAGTACTAATAAATTACAATTAAACTAGCATTAATTTTACATTGCAATCCGCAATTTATTATTGATTGATCATCACTAAAAAAGAGTTGAAATTCAATTAAGGAAACATGAAATTTATTTTTAAAAAAACAGTAAAATTACAAGTCTCAAGAAGGATTCTCAAGCATGACACATCAGCATAAAAAAACTGTCAAATAGTAATATAATAATAATAATAATAATAATAATAATATAAATATAGGTATATATTGAAAATAATAAATACAGGACAACTAACATGTACTATTTAAATAAAATAATAATAATAATAGAAAAGTTAATTAATTTATTCAACTTTCTATAAATAATAATTGAAATAATAAATGTATAACTATAACGTAAGATATATTTTAATAAAATAAAAATCTTAAGATATCTAATTGTCAGTTTGTTTTTGCTTACGTGGATAGCCTGTTTTTCTTCCTTAATGACATGACAGCCTAAGATTATTCTAAGCACATTCCTTTTTGATTTTATTTATTTCTTACGTTTTATTTCTTCAAATTTTTTTATTCTAAGCAAAAACTTTTTAATGTTTCTTTACGTGATTTCATTCTCTCATTAATGTTTCTTAAGTTTTTTTCTCCATTAATTTTGTGTTTCATTCTCTCTCCCTTCTCTATATAGATTGAAGAAACATTCATAATTTTTGTGCTTTTATTCTCCCTCTCTTTCTCTTTCTCTCCTTCAACGGTGGATCTTAAATTTTGTGTTGTATTTCCATTCTTTTCTTTTAAAAAATTTTATTTGGCTTAATTTTTTGCTTCTATATCCTAATTTTAAGGTTTAGGGATTTGGTGGGGCAGTGAGGGTAAGTTATTCATCATGACTTTAGGAAATGAAAATTTTTACTTTCACTTTATATTATATGGGTAGGAAATGAATTAATTTTACTTTCACTTTATTTATATTATATGGGTGAGAGTGATGTAATGATGAAAAATCCTGATAAGGATTTTAGGCTGAGTATGTAAAGGAAAATACTCTTTTCTTATCATTGTTGAGATTTTTCTCTTCTCTTTCTTCCTCCTATAGTTAATTCATCTATGTTTCTTGGATTCATTAATTTTATTAGTTTATTCTCTCCAAGGAACCCACTAATTAAAAATCTTAAATCATTGTAATTATCTTTTGTAAATTGGAAATGAATTGCTTTTTTTTTTTTTATGTCAAAATGTGTTTCTGTAATTAACATGTTGATTACAAAATTGTGGAAGGGAGAGAGATTGGATGCACGTGAATAGATTATATATTTTTTTTCTCTTATTAGCTTATAGCAATGATGTATTAATGTAAATATTTTTTTATGAAATATTCTTTAATTATTTTATGAAAAATATTTTTTCTATTTCTAGCTTATTGCAATATATTGAATAATGTAAATATTATTTTTGTTAGGATATTTTTTACATTAAAATAAATTATCAATTCTTTATTTCCGGTATATATTAGTAACATATTATAGTATTTAATTTAATTCTCTTATTTCGTACTATATCTAAAACTAAATAATTAAAATTAAAATTGGTAAACAATACATTACCAAATTAATTCTTTCAATTACCTTCCTTATAAATAGCTTTATAATCACGTTTAATTTCAAAATTAACTACGCTCATTTGTCTTCCATAGATTCAATTACGAAAATAATTACTCTCAATTCATTTAAAACCCATATCAATTACCTTTCATATTAAGAGTTATACAATCAAATTATTTATAATTAAAATAAAACATTAAATTTCCTAAATTAATTATAATTGTTCCTTGAATTCATTCTATTAATGATTACTTACCATATAAAGAAATTTAGATATGGATGGGTGTTATAAATTATGATTAATGCTGTATTACACATTAATTGACTACAATTTATCTAATTGATTGAAATCAGAAAACGAATAATAATGTATATTTTATGTGAATTTTAAATAATGGACTACATTTAATTTTTATTGTGTATATATTCACATCATTAATATGCATTCCACCAATTTTGCGTTAAGAACAAAAAAACTAAAAAACAAAAAACAAAAAACAAAAACAAAAAAAAACTTAATGAATCATAAAAGTTTCAAAGTAGTTATATATTTGATGTATTTATTGATCCACGAATTCTCTCTTATTTATTTATATTTAATCAATTGATGATTTTGAAAATTTCCTTTAAAAAACTCATAATAATTGCTTCATTATTTTTTCAATTTTCCACAACAAAACAATCTTACTAAATAAAAAATTAACTCTAAACTTATCATACTAAAAGTTTAGATTAAGAAATGGTAGAGAACTTCAAATCAAAAGGTTTTGATTCCATGGAATGATTATATTTGATTACTAATAATTATATTCAATTATTAATTAATTTACGTTATGATTCACAAATTCTTATGTGGAATTAAAAACTTAATTATCAAATCAATTGTTAAATGTTTAAACGATAAATCAATTTTTGTTTGATTATGGTATAAAAAATAAGTCAACAATATTTGTAACCCGTAAATCATTTCACGATATTTATGTTAAGGCAAGTAATGAATTAATTGAGATTGGAAAAACAAAACACTCCGTTGATACGTGTGCCTACTTTTTGTAAGAAAATTAATAAATATAATATTTTAATATATAGTGAATTTAGGGATATAATATTTTAAGAGAAGCAATTAGGTTGGAACGGTTCCACGAAAATATTCATAGAACCGAATCTAAATCACATCCATATAGATCTCGCGGGTTACCCTTCTGGATCCCAATCAGCTTAATGTTTGCTGGTTGCTACCGCATCTCTACCCACTTCACGTTTTTCAAGACCGCCTCCTCACTATTCTTTTCTCTACTGTAGTCCAAGTCTCACCCACAAACAATACCGCCCGCCCTACTTTTTTTCTTCTTACCTCTTGCCGGAGTCCCAACCACGCAAAAATCTAATTAGCTGGACTCGGAATCGATGGTGATTAGGGCGTAGTAGCCGTCGATGGGCTCGTGGCCGGAGTCGTAGCGGGTGGCGGAGAGGTCCCAGAAGACTTCAATGGCGGTGGCGTGGAAGTCTAGGGCTTTGGTTCATTTGAGCTTACGAAAAATTTGGGAGGTGGTGGTGAGTTTAATGGTGGTGGAGAGGTCGTCGCCGAAGATAATGGTGAGGGCGGCGCCATCGTGAGAGAGAGTGGACCATGTGAGGGAAATAAGAATGTGGTTGTCAGAAAAGGGAGTGATTCGGTGTAGACGGGTAACGGAATTCTGGATAGAAGGGATTAAAATGGGGAAATGTAGGAATTGGGAGAGTATGATAAACAGACGGTATACAATTTAATTCATGTAGTAGTCTGCATTACACTATAGAGTAATCTATGCTGCTGCAAAAGAGTAACCTTAATATTTTTATTTTTGCAGATATTTTCAGAAATCAGACACAAATTATGTTTGTGGCATATATTTTCAAAGACAATGGGTAAATTTGGTAAACTAAAAGGTAACCATGATTTTCAAGAAAGTTTTAGTAGATGTTTGTCAGGATTTGTTGATGAGGAAGATTTTGAATCGTGCTCGGATAGTATGCTCCAAAAATATAATTTTCAAACTAACACATGGTTAATGAAGATATATGGTGTGAAGGATAAGTGGTGCACGGCATTGAATAAAAAGTACTTCTCTATTGGTATTTTATCATCTTAAAGAAGTGAGAGTATAAATTATACAATGGGATTCAATACAAGAAAAGACACAACCTTGACAGAGTTTTACAGGATCTTTAATGATGTAGTCAAGACTTGGAGAAATAATGAAATATTGGATGAATTTAATGGTTCAAGAACAGAATCTCATACTTTCTTGAAAAAAAAATAATTGATTAAACATGTTGCAGAAGTCTACACCTACTCAGTTTTCAGAGAATTTGAAAAGGAATTCTTAAAATGTGTAAATGCTAACGCTACAGTTTATGCAATTCAAGGCTGTACTATAGCTTATGATGTTGGTGAGCCTGAGGATAGTAAGCCTTTGAGGGTTGTCTTTGATATTCAATTAAATTTAATATTGTAACGCCCCGGTATATCGCTAAGGGATTGTGAAGCTACTATATTTATAATTCCCAATATAATAATAAAGGGGTCGAGAATGCACAGCGGAAGTAATATAATAAAAATTCCAAAGCGATAATATAATAAAGTAAAAGTGGCATAAAGATTATTTTACATATTAGCATCTACTCTCCCGAGTAGAGTGGAATATTTAAAACAAGTGCATTCAGATAATATATCTTAAATAAAGTTCTAACAAGATACCAAAATATAAGTCATAATACAAAGTCCTCTAAGGCTTGGGACATCAGCAGGGCCTCTTCATCTTCCAAATCTTATTCTGAAAATCAATAAGGGGTGAGTGTCTGAAATACACTTAGTGGGTTAACTAAAAATGATTGCACAGTTAAAAATAAATATGTATGTCAAATATACAATAAAATGTAACATATGCCAATTTAATAAAATAATTTGCATATTATCGTTCGATAACTCATTGAAAATATTTTAGATCGAACCGTCATCTGATAACTTGTGTTAGTTAGTCTATGCGCACCGGGCGTCACCCCAGTATGATATTAGCTTACTTTGAAATATATTTTAGTACTGAACCGACGTAGCCAGTAACTTGTGTTAGTTGGTCTGTGCGCACCGAGTCGTCACCTAGTACGATATTAGTAGAAAAATATTTGTCATCGAACTAAAAGCACACATGACACATAACATGACATATAAGTAACACATATCACATTTTAACATAGCAATCATTAGATAAAATATAGCACTCGGTAAAGAGTGAAAGTTACCCCCACCTTGAAGCTTTTTAGGAAATAGTAAACTGGAATAGGCTTGCTCTTCGGTCTCAGGTATGCCTGCAAGGGTATACTAAAATTGAGTTATACTTCTAATAATATTTCCTAGTATTTAAGCTAAATTTCTAATATAATATAATTAAAAATAAATTAATTATTAACTTAAGAAAATATAAATAATTAATCATTTAATAAAATGAGATAATAGAAATACATATTTTTAAATTTTAAAAATAATAATTTAACAATCATAGTTTACAATTTTAGTAATTAAATCGTAACATTAAAAATATGGATACTAATGACATTAATTTTATTAAACACGGATATTAAATAAAAATTCTACCCTAAAATAATATTAATAACAAAAATTATATTTAATATATGAAATGAATAAAAATAATTTTTAAATAAATAAAAAATTGGTTATGCGCAGATTGCGCATGCAGTAGTTTTGAACTGCAAGTGTTGTCTCGTTTAAAAATTTCAAAATTTTATTTATTTATTTATTATTAATATATATATATATATATATATATATATATATATATATATATATATATATATATATATTCAATATATATATATATATATATTTAATATTAAATATATAAAGTATATATATATATATTGCACGCATGTGTGCTGTTTTCTGAAAACAACAGTTCACGCAAAATCTCATTTTCATTTCATTTTATCTATATATATATATTGCACGCATGCGTGCCATTTTCTGAAAACAACAGTTCATGCAAAATCTTATTTTCATTTCATTATATATATATATATATATATATATATATATATATATATATATATATATATATATATATATATATATACATATATATATATGTATATACATATATATATATATATACATATATATATATATATATACATATATATATATATATTGTAATCAAGTTCCTGCATTATATTAAATTCTCATTTGAACTTACCCTAAACTTTATCCTTATTACAAAATAACTCAACTTGAGTTATACAACTCCTTTTGAAAATCCGAAAGAACGTATGGTGTCCTCGCAAGGTGAGGATCACATGCATACCAATTTTTCATGAAAATGACGAAGTTTAAAGGGGACAAAATTTTTACACAAAGTGGGTCTCTTCCCATCTTCTCCATTTCACGTCCAAACTCGAAACTAATTATGTGTTTGTTGCTCCTCATGAGGAGAGCTTCAAAATGGCCAATAATATTAAAGTTATATCCCAACGAAACAAAATACGCTATTAAAGGGTTAAAACTTTGACTGAATTTTTCTAACTCATACGAAATTCATTTCACAAAAGAATTACTCCCTCCGTCCCAACTTCAACTTCACACTTTCCGTTTTGGTCCGTCCCAATTTCAACTTCACACTTCCATAAAAGGAAAAAGTACATAATTAATATCCCTCTAACATAATTTAATTTCAAAATTGTCATCACCTTTTTAACACACATAACATACTTTATCATTTATTTATTACTCAAAAATACCAAACTACCCCCAAAAGTTACTCAAAAAGCAACTTTTCTTAATTTGCGTGTGTACAGTAAATATGAAGATAAAAATGGGACGGAGGGAGTATATATATGGAATCTATGCATCGAGACGATCATTTTCATATATAACATGATAAGGTTTGTCAAAGAATAGAAAATATTTCAAAACATCAGTGTGTATATATATGTTTGTGAGTTGTGTGTGCTTATATATGTAAGTATATGTGAGGTGTGTGTGCGTGACTTAAATATATATATATATATATATATATATATATATATATATATATATATATATATATATATATATATATATATATATATATATATATATATATATATATATATATATATATATATATATAATGATGCATATTAACTCAACTTACTACTTCTTTCCCTCGTAGTAACTTCTCAAAATCTTACAGCTGTGGTGGAGTATATATATATATATATATATATTTAGTAGGTATTACATCCACCCCTTCTAAAATAAAAATTTCGTCCTCGAAATTTTACTTACCAGGTATGGGTAGATTCAGATATTTATTTCGCATGTTATCTTCACGTTCCCACGTTACTTCCTCTTCATTGTGTCTAGGGGTGGACATCGGATCTGGTTTCAGGTATTTCGAGTTTTCGGATCTGTCCTGTCGACAGTGGCGTCACGGCTATTGGCGCCTCCGCTTATTTTTTTAACTACTCTTCTAACAGCAATATATCATTGAATTTTTTTTCAAACAAGAATATTTTAACAAATTAGCCTTTATTAAGTAATCTTATAACTTTAAGATTTGAATTGTAAAAAGTTTGGATGGATGTGACATCATTGTGTCTCGAAAGAGTACAGGTGCCACGTGTACATAGTGTGATGAGTCACCATACATCATTGTTAGCCACGAATGAATTGAAACCAGCACAAAATTAAATAATTTATTCATTTTATCAATTATACTGGCCCACAAATTATAAGATTGTGGGATATTTGAAATGAACCGACTCAATATTAAAATAAATTTATATTATGTAAAATATGTTTCTTTCATTTTATTTTAATTTTTACATATTTTTATTTTAGACGTCTCATTTTAATTTTTTTGTTTTCCTTTTCGTAATATAGAACTCACCTAAAGCAATTAATGTACTCCATTACCATAGGACTCATATCCAACACTAATACATTTACCCACTTTATATTATATATTTTCACCCACTATCTATTAAAATATTATATTCCTTAATCAACGTGCAAAAGCAAACGTAAATATTAAAATAAAAATGGATAAAGTATTTATTTATGTTAAAATAATTTGGATAAGAAGCTCAATTAATTATAGAAGCGACATTTTGTACCAATAATCAATGGTCAAATTCTACCCACAATATTGGAGAAGGGGCTCATTGTGTATAGTGAAACTAACGACTGTATAATATCTATTGATCATTTGAGACACAATGATTTATCTCACCATCATTTAGTATATTAATTAAATCGCCATGATTTACTCTCTATCATTTTTTATCTTATAATTCCACTTTTTTAACCAATAATCATATTGCCAACCAATCATTGCAAATTTATTTATAAGTAAGACGGATTCATAATGATTTACCAATAAAGAATTTATAATCAGAATATGAGGGCATTTAATTATGTGAAAGCACACATTCTAATTTCATTCTTATTACAAACCCTAGAGAATAACCAATAAAACTATAGTTAAACATTAAAAATTGACCTAAATGAAGATTCGTTTCTTACTTGTCTATCTATCTATATATATATATAAAAGCAGCAAATCAAGTATTTTTTTCTCGCCCAAACAATCACATTTCGATATCTCTTCAATTTCTCATATTTTCTTCAATTTATCATATATCTCTCCAATTTCTCATATTTCCTTTAATTTATCACAAGTTATCATTTATCATATATCTCCCCAATTTCTCATATTTTCTTCAATTTATCACATGTTATTATTTATCGCGTTACATTCTGATATCTCCCCAATTTCTCATTTTTCTTCGATTTATCACATATTATCACATATTTTCGCACCATTCTCATCTAACATATTTAATCTAATTATAATATAACCTCTCATTTGTCAAATAATATCAATTACATTTATTTTCATTACTGAATCTTAATTAAATATTGTCAACATACTCTAATATGATTATGGAATTATTTCATTAATATTCTGGTAGAGAGTTTAATTAAAAAAATATTTGACTCTAAATTACTAATCTATTTGGATAAATATTTTTTTCTTGAATTTTTTTTATCATTTCAGTTGTTACAATTTATTGGGATGAATATGATTTTATGATGGTGAGAATAAAATCTTTTAAACAAAATTATTCTTTTGTAGCTACAATATATCAATTATTTATTATACCAAACTTTGGGTTAGTTAACCGTTTCTTTTGTCATGTAGACTATTCCAGAAAATTTTTCTAAATTGACTGATACACTAACGATGGTTGATAATCAGAATTGCTCATGGAATGTTTCTACAATTTCGAGTCTGTTTCACTGAAAGATGGTCTAAATTTCAAAAAGATTTTATTTATTTATTTATTTATGATATTTAATCGCCCGTGAAAATCAAATAAATATGTAAAAGATATTTATATAATATATTTGACCATTTCACAAAATAATATTTATGTGGAGTATATATAAAGGGTAGATCATGCGTGAGGTCGTCTCATATGAGACGAATTTTCACTTTTTAAAATAGTTATCACTTTCGTTATAAAATATTATCACTTTTATTTATACTATAAATTATTCATGAAATAACATTATTACTTTTTATTAATTTTTTATCACTTTCTTTTGTAAAATTTATCACTTTCTGACTGTCTCACGTAAGCCCTTACGTGAGACGGTCTCACACAAGTCTTTGCCATATATAAAAGATGTTTATAATAAATTTGATCATTTCAAGAAATAATATTTATATATTTTAATTTTTTAAAATTCATCCCGTGCAATGCACGGTAAGTTTTGCTAGCTATCATAATATAACAAATTAGTATTCTTATTTATGAACCCAACATGAAAACTTATATAAGACGTTTTAGCCACTATATAAAACATAGTATTACGTGGACAATCTAGCTAATGGGGAGCGAGAATCATGAATATTCTGTAATATTTTGATATCACATTTTTTTTATTACAAAAAGTTGGATAAATGACTATATTTTATATCAATTCTAAATAGAAAGATTGATTTTTCTACACTAGATGCATATCATTCATCTAACGAGTATAATACGAAACATAACACAAAAATATAACATTACATGTCGTTATGTGAGAATTATCACATGAGATCTTTAAGAAGCTTGTACCTACGGTGGTTTGGCGCGGTTTTTCAGTGGGTCCGCTGATCTGCTGCCGTCATTTGCATTTACAGCTTTATTAATATTCATCGAAAAAGACATTCCTAATTGCCTAGACGACTCGCATTGACACCAGTCGCATACTTCAATATCCTTACTCTGCTCGCTATAGTAATTGGTACAGTATCTGATCAACAATCAACATATCTTTTTTATTACAATACTTTAATTCAAAATATTTTAATATGTGAAATCGACATTAATTTAATATTGCAAAATAAAGATACACGCATGCATACACGTGGGGGTGTGTGTGTGAGAGAGGGAGGGGAAGTGTACGAGTGCTAGAAGCAGTTGCGGCAGTTGGAGCACTAGAAAAGTTTTTTGGCGACGTCGTCGTACATACAACAAACACGATCCCCATTAACTAATTAATTACTTATTGCCCTTAATTTTCAACAGATCTGTCAATTTAAGAAGTATTAACGGTTTTAGGATTTATGGTTTAAATATTTTTTTCATCAATTAGAAGCGTGTGAAATATACATAACTATTGATTCATATCCTAAATTTCAGACACTTAATTGATTGATAAAATAAGAAAAAATATTTAACAAATTTAGGTCATAAATTAATAATTTTGTATATTTCGGGTTATTAATTGATTGAAAAAATAAATTTATACTAAAATAACAATTTATCTTCCTTTTGTTTAAGCGTTGAGTTATAAATATTCCTTTCTCATTTTTAACCAATACTTATACTCCCTCCATTGCTCTTACAAAATATCAATTTTATTATATTTGGAATTTACTTTAAAAATATTTATTTTCTTTAATTTTAAAAAAGACCTCACATTCATTATAAATATTTTTAAAAAAGACCTCATGTTCGTTATTATAAATAAAATAATGGAGTAATACTATTTAATTCATGTTATATAGACAAATGAATACTTCTAGAGGAATATTATTTACTGTTTATCTCTCTAAATTTATAAGAAATTCTCTCGAGAGAGACTAGGGGACTAATTTTATTATTATTTATTATAAAAATATAATATATTTTTCTTGAAAAAATAATTATAGTAGTCACCATCACATAATATTAAATAAAAAAACAAGATTTACGATTTTCTATATAAAGTCATACTGTGCAGCCAATATAGGAGGTTAATTAGCTTAATATACTCCACATATTTAGATTAAATAGAATAATTAGAAAAATATTGGGATTATTACTGATAATTGCATATTTGTATAACCTAATTATTAATAAATGCATTGATCTAATATAATTACTGATAGATACATAATGCCTAATTTATTTTTCAGCATTACCCATTATACTCTTCAATCGTGCTTTAAGGAGAGATTTCAGAACTATTCTATCTTCTATTTCTCACTCCGAATTGCACGCTAAGGAGAGATTTCAGGAACTACTCTATCTTCTATTTCTCACTCCAAATTGCACGCTAATGTACAGTGAGTGAAAGTTTAATGAGTTTCTTATTTTGGGGGAAGTTGTTGGCGTGTCTTTTCCTTTGACAAGATTGCACACTGATGTACATCAGTGTTCACTCTTCAATTGCGATTTAATATCTTCTATTTTTCTCTCCAAATGGCACTATAATGTGAAAGTTTAATGGGTTTCTTATTTTGGGGGAATTTAATGGCATGTTCTTTCCTCTGAACAGATTGCACACTGGTGTACATTTGTGTGTACTCTTTAATGGCGATTTTAATAGTTTATTCTTTGTTTCTCTCTCATGAATTTATTTATCTCAAAAGGATTACACCGATGTACATTAGTACAATTACTTAATCGGGATTGAGAATCACACCGATGCACATTAGTACAATAATTTAATCGGGCTTTTTTTAGTCTCTCTTAACGATGCACATTGATGTTCAGATGGATATGGGTATTATAGGTAAAACAAAATAATTTTTGTATTTATGAGAAATTTTCTAAAGCGAATGTATTGTTTAGTAATACTTAAAAACGTTTTGTACTTACTAATTACTAATCCAAAAATATTATTCTAATAAATAATGAAGATTTTCAAATGAAATTCCAAATTTTTAATGTATGTCTCAATTTTAAACTTTATTTTAGAAGTGCTTCATTTGAAGTTTCAAATAAATTTTTCCTCATAATAAGACTTGTTGAACTTTTTTTTTCTTTTCGAATTAACATATATTATAGAATAATACAAAATGTCAATAAAAACAACATATATTTAATATAATGATTTGATTTGAAGAGTATAATATATATTTTTAATTATCTTGTATGACTTGAAATGAGAAAATAAATTTTACTAATAAGTTTTAAAATGAGAAAAAAAACATATAAAAATTGAGTCCTAATTTGAGAAAATAAAAATAAAAATAAAAACAAAAATTAAATCTTAAATCTTAAATTGAAACTTTCATAAAATGGGTCTTGAATTAGACTTAAAATAAAAACTTTTCTTTGTACAATATTCTTCCAATAAATAATATAAATATAAATAGTACTATACAATTTTACTAGGTGAAGGCACCTCATTGCTGAGGTGCTAGCCCAGACAAAGCAGTTATATAGTTCCAATATATCAACTCAGTGCATGTACATTAGATTTCAAATCTTATAACTTGTACACAGTTGCATATTTGGTACCCAAAACATAAGGTGAAAGATGTTTGGATTTTTCTGCAATCTTGAGATGTTGAGGATGTTTCCACAGGCCGCAAGTATGTAATTTGACATGACGTGGCGTTTGACCTTTTTTTCCTGTTGAACTTGACATGGTATAATAGAGCATTTGTATTTTTCTTTGTAAGCATTATGGTGAATTAGTAGTGATTTATGAATAGAACTTGTTAGCTTTTAAATAAGAAGAAACCTGTGTTTCATCTTCTCTCCAGTTTTTCCCAGCAGCATTTCATCTTCATGTTTTGAATTATTGTGTTTATTCATTCTTAGTATCACTTCAGTGTCGTAGACAGCAGAGAGACTAAACAGAGTTGCAACAGCATTTTCCCTGGCCTCTGTTGTGTGCCCATATCTCAAAACTTCAACAATGGCTCCTAAACATCCTTCTATATCCATGAAAATACTTTAGTCTTGTTGAATATAGACAAGTTTAATATTGCAGTTACAGAATTCTCTTGTGCGAAGGCATCTGAAGAACATGCACTATGAAAGAGATCGAAATCCTGCCATAATAGTATTTTGACTTCGTGATTCCCCTCCTTATTTTGTTAGCTTGCAGCTTATAGCTCATTCTTCCCTCTATAATGGTTTGTGGACAAATTACAAAATCACTTATTTCACCAAGATGCAAAACTCTTGAAATTAGATCTTTTGTTTTAAGCCTTTTTGGTTTGGTTCTTTCTTTGAGCAAAAAAAGGTTTCTCTTATGGATGTAAACGGATAGGGTAGGATACGGGTTGGACAAATCCACATACTACCCGCTACCCTATTTACCCTACCCTTACCCTACCCTATTACCCTAAAATTGAACATCGGGTAGGGTACGGGTATACCCGTCGGGTATGCGGATAATCTGCGGGTAAATGGGTACCCGCAATTATTATAAAATATTATATGAATATCCACCATTTTTCAAACTTGTTCAATCCTACCCATATTGAAATTAAAAAGTTTTTTTTAAGTATAAATATAAATTTGGAATTAAATAATGTACTTAAATATTATTAATTAAAAACTAAATAAATAATGTAAATACGTAACTTAAAATTTTAATAATATATATATATATATATATATATATATATATATATATATAATTTTTGAAAGTAGGAATATAAATATATACATACATAATTAGAAATATATAATATTATATATAATATTATAATATAAATAAAAATAAATATATTACTTGGACATAATTAATTAAAAAATAAATAATGTAAATATGAATATATAAATATGTAATGTAATTAAAAATAAACATAATATATATATATATATAGTATTATATAAATAAATATAATATGTATAATATATAGTATCGGGTAAACGGGTTGGATATTGGGTCGGGTAAACGGGTATAAAAGGAGAACCCGTACTCTACCCTTACCCGCAAAATTTTTATCGGGTTCGGGTATTACCCTACCCGTTACCCGATAAAGCCTACCCTACCCGTACCCACCATCTCGGGTACCCGCGGATAACCCGACCCTGTAGATAAAATTGAAATCCCTAGTTTCTGAGTCCCAAAGTCAAAGCTAGAAACCAGTCTAAAGTAATATATGAGATTTCATTGTATACCTCAATTGGAACTCCCAATTCTTCTCCCGAGGCCCCCATTTTAACAAACCATTCTGATAGTTGGGACTACCTCTACGAACATATAGGTGCATTCAAGCCGTTTTCAACTTTGATTCCTGCATACTGAGAAGTCAGGGAATTGTCATTTCCCATAAAAGCAAAATTATCTCATACTAACACAAAAGGAGTGAGCAAACCTTTACTTTCAAAGCCCTGATAATTTCATTAAAAGTAGCACCAACATTAGTAAAGTTTGCTATGCCTCCTCCAATTAGAAGAGTTCTCTTACTGCCTTCAAGGTCAGCAGTAGATTAAACGAAATTGTATATGTTGGCACCTTGAATGAATACAGCAAGAACCTACAATAACGCAATATCCCCACCAATCCATAGAGGACAGAGGTTGTTGGCTTAATATCCTTATCATGATTCACAATCTACTCCTCCATAAAGCTCTTTCCTTGGTGTCAAAAGATAGATCATTTCCCCAAGAATTGACTTGAACACCAGAGAAATTCACATTGGGATTTGGTTTCAAGCTAATGCTTCAGCTTATCCCATATAATAATGCAAGTATTGAATTACTCACTACATCGTTCAGAGATGAAAATTAGTAGAAGATTTAAAAATATAGTATACATTTGAGAGTAGAGAATGGCTCACCTTTAATATATCTATCAATTTGCAAGGAAAAATAAATATATACGATCATACTTCGACGTAATAGAATGAAATTTCTTATTATAATCCATAATATCAGCTGTGATATTTTTGTGCTTCAACTAGGTGTTGACATCTGCCAAAAACAGTTCACCATTCTTCATTCAAGATGAAGTTAGAGCCTGTCCACGTAAAAGGAAAAGACCATAAACAAATTATGAGAATTCCCAACAAAAAAAGGCTACCAAAAACATGTGGATGATACAAGCATAACATAGTGATTATTTCAACTTGCATTAACTAAACACAGTAAGAAGTAAATCGTCTTGAATGCTCACTCAGTTCCAGTTCATGAACACTCCATCTGAGAGTATGTTTCAAAGAAAAAGGGTGGGTTAATACTTTAGAATTATTATACAGCGTTTTATCTTCATTCTCACAAAAAACTAACTGAAAAGTATACCACTTTTTAATATACAAGACCTAACAGATAGGTAATCTCATAGTAGCCAACACTATCAACTACAACCTACATAATCCAACATTAATAGTATGAGGAGTTATTTTAGAATTTACTCAACCATGCATACAAAGGCAACTTCTGTAGCCTACCTGAGAAATGAGCATAATAAACACTTAAAAAAAACATGCAGTTCCCACACAACATAAGCAATCTAAACCACACTCCAAAACACAGGAGGGATGCTAGGTATACGAATTATGTATAAAGGTTTACCAAGTATCATCAATTCTTCATAAAGACCACTAAAATTTAGTATAACATTTCCAACATCCTATTAGGCAAATGTTGTACAGAATTGCAAACCCAACCATACTGAGAAACACATTAAAAACATAATACAGTTGAATAGATATTCTATGACAATAGTAATACATTAACACATTGTTCTCAAACATAGTGCAAGCACAACATATAGATACAATAAGGTTGCACCGTTCAAACTTATTATTTACCAGGGACGTATATATTAGTTGCCTCTAAAACTTCATTGTAAACCATGTTTTTGGTATAGTTTGTGTTTTTCAATAATGGAGTCGGTGGTCTTATGAGGACCTTTAGTTGGTCCTTATTTTTTGCTCTTGATAATGCGACATATAGTTGACCATGGAAAAAACTGGCTCTTTCAAATAAACACCAACAAAATCTAAAGTTTGACCCTATGCTTTGTTGATTGTCATAGCATAACATAATCTTATAGGAATTTATTTTCTTTTAAATGGAATAGATGAGTATGTATTACATGAACGCTCTAGTGTGATTCGAGGAATAAATACAGGTTTTCCAGCATGCGTTCCAACTGAATTTTCAGCAAGGATAATGTTTTTGTTAAACCCTTTGCATAGAAGACGAGTACCACTACAAAGTCCTTTAGTTGGATTAATATTTCTTAACAACATTATTGGAGCATTTACTTTTAGTATTAGTTTGTGAGGAGGAAGTCCAGAAGGAGTTAATGAATAAAATAATTCTTATTGGTTAGATGTAACAAAAGTACAAGTGTTTTCATCATAGCTGAAGTATGTGGTTTCTTCACCTACAAATCTATTAATCAAAATGTCATTTATTTCGTGTACAAAATCATTTCGTGTAGTAAGTATAGCTCGTTTGATGAGTAAAGAAGCATCTATATAAGACTCAGAAATGTTTGGGAACACAAAATTTATTAATATATTTAATGATGTAACGTCATCTACAAAAGGAATATTTATTTTTGAAGGTATTTGAATTTGGTTATTTTCATTAGTATTTTCAACTCCATCACCAATTTGCAATAAATAAGTTGCAAATTCGGGGTCAAGTGCTGCACGCATATTATGTGTTAGCTTAAACTTCTCAAAATGGATCCATAAAGGAGACATAACAATATAAGCATCTATGATATCATGTTTTATGCCTTTAGATATAACTGGTAGTGTTTAATGAAAGTCTCCTCCAAAGACAATAATTTTACACCGAATATGGTATTTGAATTCAAAATATCTTTTAATATTTCATCAGATTTTTCAATAGTGTTTCGTTTTGCCATTGTAACTTCATCCCAAATGATCAATTTGGTCATCCGAATTAAATGAGCTAGTGTACCTTGTTTACTAACATGGCATTATTTTAGATCGCTTTCTTCTAGAGGAATTTTAAATCTCGAATGTGAAGTTCTTCCTCCTGGAAGCAGCGAAGCTGCAACTCCAGAGGTTACTGTTGCAAGTGCAATGGCACCAGTCTTTCTTATTGTAGCAAGAAGTGCTTTGTATAAGAAAGTTTTTCCAGTTCCTCTAGCTGAGTCGTCTATGAAAAAACTTTGGACAAATTATTGTTGACATGATATAAGATTCGATCATAGGTAAATCTTTGTTCCTCATTCAATTGGTCAGAAGCTAGAAGGTCATCATTAGATGTAATTATGTTTAGTTCACTTTCTATTTCTTTTGTCAAAGAATCGAACAAATCAGCCGATATGTGGTCTTCTATAGAGAAAAGTCTTCTAGTTTTTTTCCCCATAGAATAAACATGGTATGCAATAATATGTAAAACTTTCTTTTGAATTATGCTTGAGTTTAATGTTATGTTTTGGGTAAAATCTTCAGATAAGAAATCTTCAAATTTTAACCATAATTCCTTGGGATTCTTGGGGTTACAATGAATAAGAACAGTTGCAAACAACTGGCGTAAAGCTGCAAGCATAAGGTATATTGCAGCCTCTTGTATACATATTTCTGCTGATGTATCTTCTTCCAGTAGTCTTAAGGCATGGGCAACTGCTCGATTTGAGGCATACATTATTCCTTTAACTGTTCTTAAACCTTGGAAAGAAGGTGGTGCTCTAATATTCAACAGAAACATCTTTTGATAAAAATTTTCAGCTTGAGATGGTGGGTAACTAACAATTTGTGCAATTACATGTCCCCTTTTACGGGGTTTCCATTCCTTTGTATCATAATGCTAAGTAAAATATTCAGGAAATTCAATGTACAAACAGTTAAGTGTTTTAGCATAGGCATCATATTTATTCATATTGAAGAATTTTGTTAGCATTGTTCTTTTAACTTCTGGATTGTTAGCAATGATATTTAAAGACTAAGTAGCAGAGAACATTACTGTTTGCTCATTTTCCAAGTGTAGTGGTAAGGTTATCACAGGTGGAAGTATAGAATTGAGTTCAAATTTAAAGATTCTCCAAGCTGCCCCAGGGGGTGAGAGCCATTTGGCACGTTAGAAGTTTGTTATTTCATCAACTGCTATGTCTTTATTGGTTTCAACTAATGCATAAAAAAATTTATCATGTCCTTTATAAATGTATTTGTACATGTATTTTACAGCTGGAACTGTTGAACATATTTCTACATTAATATTACAGTTAAACATAGCTAAGAGATATGAGCTATAAGTTGTCCAGTTGTGATCCTCTAACTGTTATATATCGATTATTATTTTGGTAGCGATATATAGGGTATGAATTTTGATTGCACATTCTGAAAACTCTTTAGGATATTTAAACTTGCAAAAGCCATTTTTCATAAAAGGGCATGTTTAGGTGAACCACAAAGGCCATGAATCATATGCTTCATTACTAAAAAGAACAAATATGTATCTTTATGTGGATCTGGTAGTTCTGCAGAAACAATTCGATCAAAAGCTTCAGGGCTGAACATTTTTTATGTTTGATTCAAGATAGGCAAGAATCTGTGCCACTTTTGTACATCATCTTCTGTACCACTACTTGGATCGTCGCCACGTAGGATAGGTGAGAGAAACCACTAACCTTTTCACTTAACGATGTTAAACCCATCATCATTAAGGTATATAATATATTAAGGAAATCCATCATTAAGGTATAGAATATATTAAGAAAGGTTTGTGTATAACTAAATTTTTTTGAAAAATAGAAAATCTTCATTTTATAGAAGGAAACATTAAAATTAATCAAAATATCGTGAAGAAGAAATACTCAAAGTAGATGATCTACTCATTTTCTTTTCTAGTTATTGATTATCATTATTTGACTACTCTTCGAACAAAAATTTAAGAACTAAATGTTGGTCTTTTATCAAATATAAAAGAAGTTGTTTTCTGTCTCACATCGGATGGAGAATCAAAAGAGGAGGATTTCTTAATACTATGTAAGGAGGCCTTGGTTTTGATGTTAAGTGCACCAATCAAAGACATTATCTTTATGTTTGATTCTTATAAATTCCTTTCTTGTATTCTCTATTTTAAGAGTTTGGAGAAAAGGTATGAATTAGTCAAATATTTGTAATAGTGTGGTGATTGGGACGGGGGAGAAAAAATTCTGTGTGATTGTAAAAGTTTCACATAGTGGATATTTTCTTTGTCTATGATTATTCTCCGATTTTAGAGTTTCCATTTAAATTCTTGTATTATTCTTTTCTGCTTATATTTCTCGGTTATATTTTGTTTGTCCCTAGGAATGACTGGGGATCTGCTTATCCCAACAAGTGGTATCATAGTTCTTAGTATGCTCTATGGTTGCAGTAAAGTCTGACATTCCACATCAAAAAAGACTTTATGAGACGGTCACTCATTAATAGGGTATGTAAACAAAATATGTTCAATGAAGTTTGATGTTGAGAAATTTGATGGTAGAATCAAGTTTGGGTTGTGTCAAGTACTAGTCAAGGATGTATTGATACAATTCGGGTTACACAAGGGTTTGAAAAGTCAGGTTCAAACAATGACCTGGTACTCCCAGTGGTGGAGTTGGCTTAACCGCGACATGGATTTTCCATGGAGTCAGCTCAGTCAGGTTTAAAAGGAATGAGTTTTTCCGGCAATGACTAGTGGCATGGAGAAGCGGTGATTTACTCTGGAAGGTGGCGATGTGGTGGCTTGGTCTCGGTGGTGCTAGATCGGCAAAGAGTAGCATGAATTAACCGACAAGTGGGGAAAAACATCATGAATTCTAGAGGGTTAGAATTGGCTTCAAGTGACGATCCTTTCAGTAGGAAAAAGATTCGAACAAATCTGGTGTAGCTTGACGATAGAAGGCAACGACTCAATGGCAATATTGCTCAAGGTGGAACAATGACACGGTAATTGCTCAAGGTGGAGCAATGTCACAGTAATTGCTTAAGGTGGAGCAATGGTGAAACAACGTTGTTGGTAGTTAAGGAGGAGTTGGTACGGGAAACAGCTCCGAATGTGGAGCTAATATTATTGAGGATCCTTATGACATGCTCAGTTGTCATAAAAAAGGATGCAAAAATGTTAGTTGGTCCACAAGTTTTCACACGGACATTGACTTGGCAGGGATGTAGGGTGTATGGTAGATGTATATCGATCGCTGATGGACTTCCAGGGAAGCCAAGAGCTGGAAGTAGCACCATAAATTTCAGCAAGTATTTTCGATATGTATAGTAGGAAATTCTTAGAATGTTTTATTCTAAGTGATCTGCTCATATGGTGGAGTAGGATGATTCTTGGGGTTGAGAATTGATTGTCGGTAAAGACAATGAGTCTTCTTTTGTTTTGCCAAGGTGGAGATTGTTGGTTTTTTTCAAATATAAAAGAAGTTGTTTTCCACATCGGATGGAGGATCAAAAAAGGAGGATTTCTTATTGCTATTTAAGGAAGCTTTGGTTTTGATGTTAAGTGCACCAATCAAAGATATTATAATATTTGTGTTTGATTCTTCTAAATTCCTTTCTTGCATTCTCTATTTTGAGAGTTGGGAAAAATATGTGAATTAGTTAAAATTTTATAATAGTGTGGTTATTGGGGTCGGAACAGATAAATTATGTGTGATTGTAAAAGTTTCACATAGTGGGTATTTTCTATGGTTTTGGAGTTAATTTCCACCTAAATTCTTGTGCTGTTCTTTTCTAGCTCAGTTATATTTTGTTTGTCTCTATGAATGAATGAGGATCTGTTTATTACAACACTAATTTGTGAAGCTAATTAAGATAGAAGAATTATCTGAACTTGCTTTATTGACTACTACTTCTATAAAATTTTTACAATTTATTATCTACTATTAAAGAGAGGAGAATTTTCTGAACATCATTCAAATTTTTTTCTACTTAAAATTCATTATTTCAAATATTCATAAATAATAACTCAACGAATCACAACTCACAATATTTTTATCTCTCTTTCTTCCCAAAAATGTTGAAATGAAGGTAGGTGTTAAATCTGCAAGTTTGTTCCTCATGGTGTTTTGATTAATTTCAATATTTCCTTCTTAAAATGAAGATTTTATTTTTCCCCAAAAAAATTAATTAAATACAAGGGGACGGCTATTCGTACCCTTGAATTTACTAGTCGTACCTCAATTACTAAATATACCCTAATATAATTTAAAAACATATATATATATATATATATATATATATATATATATATATATATATATATATATATATATATATATATATATTATTAAACACACCCCATTTTTTACATCTTAACCCCCTCACTTAATACTCCTCCTATAAATTTGGGTTAAAGTATTTTTAGAGGAGACAGATCATCTTCTAGTTGCAGCTACTTTCTGATAATTTCTGTTAAACAAAAATGTGCCTTTCTTGTTTTACAATTTGATTGCAGTAATTGAATGCAATAGAAATCCGAATCGAGGGGGAACTTTAATCAAGATAACTCACGGCGTATCGGATCACAGATGATAGCACTGGAACATGAACGAGTGTTCGCGCTCATCGTGGAGGCACTATCGGTTGAGAAGCCACTCATCGAGATTATTGAGTTCCACTGCTTGCTCACTAATTTCAACTTCATCAGCGATTTTGCTGTTAATAACACGAAGATTTCTGCCAAAAGATTGACGTCGCAGCCGATCACAGTCACCGCTGGGGAACACCTTTGCCGTTTTTCGGACGCGTTGGATTTTAATTTTTCATAATTTGCTCGTTGTTCATCAATTGTTGTATTTCATCCCCTCCATCGACATTCATAATCTATAAGGTTCTAGAAAGTACCTAGAAACCTCCAGGCCGGAAAATATGATTTATCTCTAATGAGTTCGAAGGAAAAGGAAGTCGCTGTGTCAAGATAACTCCCAACATCGCAGGGATCACAAGTTCTAAATCAAATTGAACCTGAGCCTAATGGCAACCTAAGCAAATTGATAGGTAAATAAGGTATATGGTTAATTTTATAACAGTCAAATAGTAGAAGTGCCATAATAAATGAGAAATCACCCCACATCCAGCATCAATGGCAGTGTGAATAGTCGTTTTTCATTCCTGAAAGCAAGTCTTGTATCAAATTACGCCACTGAGTATAAGCTTTAATAATTAGGGTGCATGGGTATCTTTAAAATTGAAGATATAATAATTGAAATCTTAATAATTCAATAAGGATATTTACGTCATATTAATAAAGGATATTTTAGTTTTAATTACTTACGGGGTACAACTAATTTATTTGGGGTAAAAATAGCCGCCCCCACAAATCTTTTCTTATATATTATTATTTTCCTTAATGATGGATTTAACACCGTTAAATGGTGAGGTTAGTAGTTTTTCTCTCCCACCTACGTGGCGAAGATTCAAATAGTGGCAAGGAGATGATATACGAAAGTGGCATAGGGAATCTGAGCCGGACTTACCCTTCACATCCAAATAAATGAATTCTCCAACATTCACCACCAATACAATGATATCTATTACATCTCCTAGTAAACTTCTAAGAGTAATTCAAGGCTTATGTGTCAAA
Source organism: Pogostemon cablin (assembly GCA_023678885.1). Taxonomy (NCBI): domain Eukaryota; kingdom Viridiplantae; phylum Streptophyta; class Magnoliopsida; order Lamiales; family Lamiaceae; genus Pogostemon; species Pogostemon cablin. Next base: position 15,245,234 of record CM042995.1, read on the forward strand.
TTGACATAATTTTATACTCCCTCCGTCCCAGCTTAAGAGAACCATTTTTTCATTTTGGTCGTCCCATCTAAAGAGACTCTTTTCCTTTTTTATATACATGGGACCCACACATCCTCTCTAATACAATTAAAATATGGGACTCACACTCCCACTAATACAATTATCCACTACACATTAAATAATAATACTCATTAATTTATGTGCAAAAAAGTAAATGACCCTCTTACGCCGGGACGGAGGGAGTATTTTTTAATATATTTATTTTTATTAAATCAATTCTTGGTGTTTAATTATTATTTCATGAATTCATTGCTCCACTTAATAGGATTTGTCAATTACAATGAATAAGAATAATTGTGGGTACTTAATAGCAAATTGAAAAAAAAAATTAAGATGTGATAAATTATGTGCTATTCTTTTTCTTAAATTGATTGACTTATGAAATGTTTGAACATAAAATCAGCATTTTTGTTTATTTTCATAATTTTAAATATACTAATCTAATTTTTTATCCCCACATATTTATCTATCTTTATTATACTAAATAAAAGTTTTCTATTTCTGAGGTGTCAAACTCTACAGTATTTTCAGGTTGTCTAATGTTGAGGTGTCAACTCTACAGTATTTCAACGCTAATGTGTTATTTTTGGGCTTTTCTGATTTTTTTCCCTCAAAGTTCTCCGTGCGGTCTCTTCGACCACGCCTCTCCTTTTGGCGTTATGGGGTTATGGTGCACAACCACGCCTCTCTCTCTCTCTCCGTCTGTGTGCTTCTGTGAGATTGAAATCTAAATTTATTATAATTAAAGAAGCAATTAGTGGGGATTATAGCGGTAAGTGTGGCAGATTTGAAAGTGGTCCATCCATTGCCCACACTTCTGCTGCAACTAATCACCGTCACATCCCACCCATCGCCAAGCATCACCATATTTGGGTAGTTCCTATACATCTCCCGCCGCCGCTGCCATCTCTATTACGGTCTTAAGATTCAGATCTGGCTAGGTCATATCCGATGGCTATGGGAGAGCTGGAGATTCCGGAGCAGTAGCCACAGCCGATGGATGAGGAGATTGGTGGAGTTGGTCCAGGATTTGGAGAGTTCAATGAGGCACCGCAGTAGGAGTACGCAGGGGCACAACAGTTCTATGAGCAGCCCAATTTTGGAAGAGTGCCTTTGTATGGGATGGCACCACCTGCCCCTCCTCCTGGATTTGAGGCATGGGCTCCTATGTTCGATTGGTGGGGCAAGCAGGCGCAGGGAGCACGGATGCACAACGAATATCTGATGGAACAGAACAGGCGAAGAAGGGAAGAGAACAGGCAGAGAGCCGCAGAGAATCAGGAGATGAGTCGACAGATGGCCACAGTCCTGAGGAATCAGGCTGTTTTAGATAGGCATCTCGGAGCATTGGCTACCACGACTAATGACATCGCCACCAGATTATCGGATTTTGAGGACTTGAGGAGAGATTTCGATGAGTGGCGGATGGGCCCGGGAGATAGAGAAGGTGCTATGATGATGATGATGGTCCTGGAGATGGTGAGGAGGATTAGCAGCATTATTGAGAGGTTTTATTTTTCTTTTCATTTCATGATCTCTGTGATGTTGTTAAAATTGGTAGTTGATTATCTGTTAGGTTCTCCCTGTTCTAGTTGATTGGCCTGTATTAATGGATAAAATGTGTACTTGGTGGGATGACTTTGTAATTGTGGGGTAATGAATAAATTAATGAAAGATATGGTGATGTAATGAAATGGGTAATCAAACTAGAAATAAGCTCGGAGGTTGGAATACTGTAAGTTGTTGCATGTATTTAAAAATTGGTTCACTAACTTATGAAGGAGTGCTCATTATTCTATTATACCCGTGTGAGATTTGAGCTTTAATAGATCATGAAATTACACATGATTGATTTTATTCTTGAGAGCATCGTTCACTTGCGTGTATTCTAGAACTTGACTCTTAATCTGCTTAAGACTAGATGATTGATTAGATGATAGGAAATGATCTTAGGCCATTTTGTTCTTTATTGAGTCTCTAGCCAAATATTTATCCTACCTTGAAATTTGATCCATAGCTCCCCGTTTGAGCTTTTAAGCCTTATTCGTTGGAAGCCTTGGAAGCCTATGAAGATAGCCAATTAAATCCTTTAAAAGCCTTTGAATACCTATCCTAGTAGAGAAATAAAGGAGACAAATTGGAGTTGTATGAAAAGGAAGTTGGTAAGATGAATGTGACGGAAAGTGACTGAAGTGCAAAATAGTTAAATCTTGTGAAAGGGGTAGTGCCTGAAACTGGTACCCTATGTGAAAAGAAGAAAAAGAAATTAATAGAGGACGTTGATCTTGTGTTAAGGGATGGTCGAATTACGAAGAGTAGTAAAAAAAGAGAGAGAAGGAAAAAAAGAGAAGGAGATTGATTTGTCAAGAAGATTAGTAATAATGTATCTCTATTGTTGATTCTCTACTAGTGATCGAGTCACTTATCCCATATTTATCCACCTTTGTCCAAAGAGCCAACGTTACAACCCTTTGCAAGTTCTTTATGATCCCATTGTTTAAGTCTTTCAAATTAGTGGAGAGTTTAGATAATTGTCAAGCTTATGGTTACGCGTGCATGTGAATTGATTTGAGTGCATATATTTTAGCCCTTAAAGTGTACATTTCACACTTGAGCGAAGAGTGTAAACACTATCCGTGAGAGTGGATGATGAGCATTCTGGATTAGGGAGTGATTGATTTGACATGCGTGTTCTCAATTGATAGAATTTTGACATTTGAGTATATTATCTTGATTTGGATTAGTGAGTGATTCCTTGTTTGCCTTAGAATTTCAACTCTCATCTTTCTTGTGTTTTAAGATCGTTATTCGGGGACGAACAACATGGTAGTTTGGGGGGTTGATGAGAGTGAAAATCTACGTCTTTTCGGTCGTATATTACCGTGTTTATGTTAGGATAAGTCCATATTTTCGTGTTGGAGTGCGTAGTTGATGTATTTTACATGATTCTGGTGCTTTTAATGGTTTTTGTGGAGTTTTGAAGGTTAAAACAGGGTAAGAATGAAGCGAAACCGAAGACGAGAAAAAAACGAGCTGAAAAGGGGCTTACTCGAGTTGCATGAGTCAGCACGACTTAGCAACTCGAGTCGTGTTGGATGTCGTAGAGGATCAGAATTGTCAGTGAGCCAACTCGACTTGTCTTGGGCAGCTCGACTTGCAGCTCAATTCGAGCTGCGTATGGGGCAAGCCGAGTTGCATGTCGTGTTAGGCAGAGCAGCGCCGAATTTTGTCTAGAGAGCCAACACGAGTTGACAGGCGATGACTCGACTTGCCAGCTTGACTCGTGTTGATGTACGGAGAAAAATCAGTTTCAGAGCATGGCAGCTCGACTTAACAGGCGGACGCACGACTTGGTAGAACGACTCGAGTTGGATTACTCGAGTTGCAGCATAAGGCCCACTCGAGTCGTGCTTGCAACTCGAGTTGGTCACTCCAACTCGTGTTGCGTTAGTTTGGGCCGAAAATTGGGATTTTTAATCCCCTGTGCGTGACAAACGTGAAGAATAGCCCAACAAAGTCAGTTTCGTGGCTCATGGTATAAAAAGGGGGATCAAACACTTTGAGAGGGGATCGATCATTCACCAAAAGAACGAAACGTGAGTTTCTATTCACGGATCATCCACCACATCAATTCACATCAGAATTCACCCATCCGTTCATTCCATCGGTCCAGAGGAGATTTCAAGTGTTGTTCAAGAGCCAATCTAATTGGAGAGACGGAGGAGAAGTGCAATCCACAAACTAGGGTTTTGTATCTTTCCTTATTCTTTACTTTTGAGATTTCGATTATGAATTTGTCAGCCATGAGGAGTGTCTGTAACCTCATGGGCTAAATACTTTTACAGTTCTAAGGTTTGAGGGTCAGATGTAGTTGAGTAGGGAACCTAGATTAAACTAGATCAATTCATACTGTGATAATCTTTATTTATTCGTTTTATCCAAACTTTGTTATGCACTTGTAACGTCTTCATTGCATATTATTGATATTGCCAGTGATGCTTGATTTGCTATGTTAGCTTGTGTGCATGTGTACTTGATTCTGTTTGTTTGCTAGAGATTAAAGTAGTTTGCCCGTGAACACGCTAATCCTAAGAGCTAGTAAATAGGGTACTTGATTATCCTAGTGGAACAATGCAATTAGGAAATCAAGTAGAAAGTGGATAAGATTGAATATGAATTCCAGAGAATATATGTTAGTCGAATTGGTCATCCGGAGGTTTATAAAATTCGCCTTATTAGTATCTAGGAAGGAGGATTAAAAATATTCACGCATTATTTTGTAATGTTAATCCATTAAGAGAGTATGAATGAACAGTAGGACGTCTAGGAGACCAAATCAATTACATTAAACCTGATACCTTAGAGCTGTAATTACTCTTTTGATCAAACTTGAATAATTCTCATTGCTTCTATTTATTGTGTTAATTGTTATTTAAATTATTTGAGATATTAATTTGCAATCAAAACTTGGAAATTGATTACAATAATTCTAATCGAATAGTGATATAAGATAAATAAATAGTTAGATGCATCAATGGGAACAATATTTATACTGGGGTACTTGCCTCTACAATTGACATTTCTACACTTGGGGATTTTAATTGAGGTGCGCAAAATAGCCTAACAAGCTTATGGCGCCGTTGCCAGGATTAGCAGCATTATTGAGAGGTTTTATTTTTCTTTTGAGATGTTTATATATGGTTGCTAACAAATTTTACAAGACATAAATAAGTGTCCCAAAATAAAAACTAGCTTGTTAAGTGGCTCTCTTCCACCTCCCAAATAATCAAGTTGTTCCCATTTCTTACAATCAAAAGAAGGATTTACACAAATCATGGCAATTCACACTAATAAAACAAAGAATATACAACACACATTCATTGTAATCAAGATAATAATACCAAAATCATTAACTAAAACATTTCTATTTTTACATCCATGTTATGAGCTTATAAGATGACTAATTCCTTAGTACATCAAACAAGAAATTAAAAATTTTACATCATCATCAAGTGAGACTCGCAGTTGAGAGACATGATTCTGAATCTCAACATTTGGGATCTGAATTATTTTGCTAGAAAAAGAACAGCCAATGCTGGAAAGGTAATCAATCCACTAGTAGAAAAGAGGCTCCAACAATAGCCAAGTGAATAGTCCTTTGAGCTGCAACAAATATCACCAAGAAACAGAGGATGCTATTATGCTAATAAATGCTGGCCTATGATAAAGAAGTTTTATTAGACAGCAAGAAAAATCTCTATCCAACTCACAAACCCCATTTGTGTAAACAAAAAACAAGACAGGAAAAACGAAGAGCAAGAGCAATTAAGTGGAGAAGGAAAGCAAATTTAATTGTGAAAAGAGCAAAGCAAAGTGAGAATGTGAAATGGTAGAGAGTGAAACTCACACTAATTGCTTGCTGCAGAAAGACCATTGCAATTAAAAGACCGTATAACTCACCAGCAATGCGTATGAACTGATTAATAATGGAGCAAAAGGTAAGACTACAGCATATAAATTAAGGGGGAGATACTTTGACTGCTTATGTTGCCTGGTTCATTGAAATGAAAACCACTGAGATCCCTAAAATAAAATTTATGGTCAAGGTATGACCAGAAAGAGCAACAGATGCTATGCCTGTAAATATTGTTGCAACAGTGGACGAATACTTCTTCAAAATTGTCTGGGAAACAATATCATAAAAAGAAATAAAAGAAAATATAGGAACCTGTTAGCTTATAGAAAACATAGTTAATAAGCTACCATACAAGAAGTTGGTAAAAAGAGTGAAGATGGTAAAGACAGTATGTAAATGAATCTCGAATTTCAGCTCCTAAATAATTTCTCACCGGCATACTTGAAGAAAAAGGAGGATAGAATTCCTTGTGCAGCATTGTTACATATCAAAAGAATGGTAGCTTTTGAATGTTCTTTCAATATGTTAAAGCTGTTGGGACCTGAAACATTTATTGTAAACAGCGAAACAGAATCACCATCCAACACGAGTACATTTGTTACCAAGAATAACATGATAAGAATCATTACAAGATTATACAATGTTATCTTAAATTATGACAGATCCAAGAATTCCAAGAAAGTTGAATATAGCTCCATATCCATACAAAAATAAGTTCTGTAAATGAAATAACAGAATTACTCACAGAAAATTTACAGAGGTAACCTCTATACGAGAGGAACAAAATTATAAAAAAAATTAAAAAACTGGAAACATATTCATACCTACCAGAAGGTGAAAAGTGATACGATTTATTTACTTATTTTCTCCAGGACACACTTAACCCAATTTTTAGACCTTCAATCATAGTATTATACTAACAGTCTAACATAAAACGCAGCCAATTTATTTCTGGGTCAGTGTTACAAACATGTAAATCTCTGGACATGATCATTCATGCAATTAATAATGTGCACTCATAACAAATTAAATGCAGAATACAATAGAGAATTTTTTCTCAAGCATATCAACTTATTTGCAAACTGTTTAAAGAGAAGTATCGGGAAGTGCCAAAATGTTCAGTTGAAAGTAAAATAAAAGTTTCTTGAATTATGATAAACTGTTGAATCACCTGAAGATAAATGCTGGTGTCATACTGGCATTTCAGGGCGTATTCATTGAAAACTGAGGCCATAGAAGGAACTGTCACCTGCATTAGAAATTCTAATTAAGCTTTGTTTGCAAAGAACGCATCAATAAAAAAATACCATGAATGGAAACCCCAACAAATAAGTCCACAGTGTGTATACATGCAGTTCAGAATGCCATCAATAATAGATGCCTTAAATCACTTACAAATATCATAGTGTAGACATATGCATCCGTTGTAACTGGAAGACTCAAAGCAGGGGAACTGCCTAAGCTCCAACATATCCATTACAAATTCAATATATATTTAGTTCTATTTAGTTCTTAACCTAGCCTGTAGTAATAATAGTAGACAAAGGAAAAGATGAAAGGATCATTTGATAAAACTCACAAAAGATGGTGAGCATATAGCAAGCCTAAATACAGACATATAAAACTCACAATACTAACCTAAACACATTTAATCTTGATGAGTAGATATATAAATTACCCGTCATCAAGCTGTAAGGCTCCTAAATACTTCTTGCAGATGGGATTTACCACGAAGGGTAATTATGAATTTATAACTTAGCACATGCGTATGAAGTGCAGTGAAAAGAAATATATGTCATAATCTGAAGCTACCAACAAGGATTAAAACACTTGAGATGAGACTCACCCATGTCATCGTCTTCACTTGCTGCAGATTGCCTTAAATGAGACTGATATTGATCTGGCAATTTAAAGAGTACAGATTGCTCGAGTGATGTTCTAAGTCTGTACAATACCTGCACTTAAATAGTTGAAGTTCAAAACAGTGTATTTTCACAAACAAGATCAACTTCAAGGATTGAGGATTCATTAAAGGGTCACCTCTTGACAAATTTTGGTTCCTCTCTAGAAAGCCTGTTCAATTTGTTCTGAACTTTCATGTATGTGGAAAACGTATTTTTCTATCTGCAAACAGACATATATTCCAAGTGAATATTGGTGTTAACCGAGAAGCATCTCATTTGATTATACAACTTAAATCATAGAACAAATAAAACTGCAAGCATTATCCCAAACACTCGTATCAGATTTAATTTTGACAAGAGAGAGCTATTAGAAATGAAGTGGGGCCAGGAATATTATGATGGATGAACTACCTTCAAAGTGTTTTGCTTGAGAATGTGTCATTTTGACAGCAAAACCAGAGAAGCCATGTCTGTGAGCATATATCATAGCATCCAAAGCAGCTTCATTGCTGCATTGATCATAATTCCAAATAAATCTTAATTAAATTATTATTAAGTTACTCAATCAGTTATGCATAATTAATTAACTAGTGCAGATTCATGCCTGCCAAGAACAGAGCCCAACATTTCATGGTGTGATTTAGTGATTTCTTCCACATCACTCAGCTTCCTTTCTCCCATATAAATAATGTACTACTGTTGCAAGATACAACATTGATTGAGAATTAAATAATAATTTCAGTAATTTCAGATACAAAATGCTCTGATGGAACTCCATGAAAAGATACAGAAGCCAATGTGAAAAAGGAAAAATTCATAAATTTAAATTTATCTTTTGTTCAGTGAAAGATGGAACTCCATGAAAATAATATAGTTAACTTACCAAGTAAAACAGGAAAAACCACCCAAACTTCATGGCACTTTCAGTTCTGTAATACATATGACACCACGTCAAACTATATTTATAACACGAAAGATGCACAAGCACCTCTTGCCTGTTCATATATAGATAAACCAACCAGCAGGTTGTCATTATGTCAAATATATATAAACAACTTAGTGCAATTTTTCATGAGCACTGAGGAGCAAGTCAATATAAATTTATTATGCAGAATGTGCTCATATAGGAACAAAAGAACTAAAGGTTTAGAAACTGCATCATCAATAAATAACCCTAATTTAGCATTTATGCAAATTAAACAATAATAAGAAATTGGAATAACTGCATAAAGTCGGATAGAGACAAAATGATAAACCAGAGACTTGATCACGTTCTCATACGCCATATAGCATGAAATGTATACAATACTGAAAAAGAAAAGTTCTGAAAGAAAAAATTTATGGCAAGACATATGCAGGACTAAAAGGTCATTCTTGATACAAAACTCTTAGAAAAAGAAAGCGTAAAGAAAATTAACTGAAACAACTATTACCAATTGTCAGGTTCTAAGTCTTCACACACGATCAAGAAGATACAACTCTATCTAACAGTTGATATTGTGTGTGATGATGAGTTGTGATTTGCAAAGTAAAAACGAAAACAAGGGATGGTTCGGTTCATGAATGAACCTACGTCCACGGAGAGGAGCTGAAGCTTCTTATTGAACAAAAACTACAGAGAGGATGAAGGCTATCTAACTAACATGTACACAACTAAATATAGAACAGAAAACGATGGATGAATTCACTTTTCTAAACTGATCAGCTAGGTGGCTTTATAGAGTAGGTGAGCTGTCAAAAAACTCTTTTTGATAACTGCTAATCCCATCAGCTTCTAGTCTAATATCCAATGGATAGAAACAGCCCTTTAACCGGTTATAACAACCACAATTGATCCAATAAAGAAGCCCCACATAAGCATCAAACAAATAAGCAGACTTATCCTTATTCAACTGCCATTTTAGTTGCAGCTGATCTTTTCACCAAATGACCAGCGTATCCTTCCATGATTCAAGTTAGAAACCACATGCACCCGACGTACAATCCATACATACCACACATCAGCTTATTGGATAAAGTATTTCTTGCATACACCTCACACCAATTATATCATTGACTGCACTTTGGGCATCCTGAATAAGAAAACAGAAAAAAATATATATATAGGACTCTTCATTCAAAATTGAGAGTTCTGGACTCTACAAAGTTATAGTGACACCAGTTAATTGAATTTGACAATATTACAATTGCAACCAACAAGATAAGAGATAGACATTAAACCCCATCAGTGGCCAAACACATGAGCATTTAAATTGTACTATAGCATATGACGGTAGGATACTTTTATAACTAACATAAAAATTACAGAACCTAAATTGTCGTATTACCTTCTCGAAACATTGTGGTCCACCGTAGTATGGAACGGGCACTTTCGTCATGCTTCTTGCAGTAGGAACACATTAGTCAAATCTACAATAGAACATGTTGGAAATGGTAAGAAGCAATGTACATCCTTCAAGTAGAAAACAAAAACAGTAGTCTGTAATCCATTAAAGATGGGGGAGTTAAACCTTTTCATCAGCATCAACTGGTATTTTTGTTTCTCTGTGCCTCCACCTCTAGAATTCCCCTAGTATATCCTCTTCATACAATAAAATAGAGGAATGAATGTCGTGGTAAGAAAAGTGTATTAGCACAGAAATACAAATTGCTAAACACATCAATAAGATATGTTAAATCTATGCTTGAATAATTGCCACAAACAACAGTAATCTATAACTGCATCTGATAGCCATTTAAATTACATTTCATGGGCTTGCTTAGGCTTTTGAAATGGGCCGTCTATAGAATCACCAATGATTTGATTTCAACAATTGAAGTAGTGATATCTACAGCTTAATGAAGGAAAATTTTGTTAGTATGCTCTGCTAAAAATCTTACCACAGGACGATACATAATATACTGGGAAATTGAACTCTGATGCTTACCCTTCTCAATTGCAAATCCATTATTCATCAGGATTCACCATAATTTAATTTTCAAAATCAGGGATAAAACAACAATATCTAAGATCGATAGTCAGGTAGCCTTAAAAGCCACGAGTAGAGGTTGCGATAAACAACATGGCTTAAGGAATAAAAAGCGTACCACTTTTAGTAGTTTTTTGGCAAATGCAATGCGAGAATGGAGAAACGCCGCAGCGAACGAAGAATTGATTCAAGCATATGCAACGAACGCAACATTAATGCAAGTATATGCAGCGGATGGTGAAAACAGAGAATTCTGATCTGTACTCTTTCTCTTCTTTAATGGAGAACAAGGTGCTCAAATTTTCCCTAATTTTAGAGGTGAGTTGGACAAATGATTCAAATGAATAGATCTTGCAGGGAGACATATCGCATCTGCAGGCGGAGGTGAATGAAATTGAAGCATCCATGGAGGAGAGGGAAGTGAATTTGGATCGAGGGAGGTAGGTTTGATGAAGTTTAAGGGTTCAAGATGGAAAAGTTAAAAAGAAAAGGAATTCAAAAAGAAATAAATAGATTTAGCTTTTTGCATAAATATTTATTATTTAATTAATAAATTTATTTTAGAGATAAAAAAAATGTGTCTCATAAAATATAAAAAATAAACTTGAGTAAATAAATATCTCAATAAAATCATTATAAAATAAAAATGCAAAATATTAAATATTATAATAAAATAATTAGGGACATTGTACAAAATGTCTTTAAAAAAGTGTCCCAAAAATAATTAAAGACACTTAATTAAAATGTCTCAAAATAAGTGTCCCAAAATATTATTTGAGACACATAATTAAATGTGTCTTGTACAAAATGTCTTTAAAAAAGTGTCCCAAAAATAATTAAAGACACTTAATTAAAATACCTCAAAATAAGTGTCCCAAAATATTATTTGAGATACATAATCAAATGTGTCTCAAATATAAGTGTCCCCATAAGTGATTTTTGTTGTAGTGAATTACGCCGTTCACTGCATTGTTCACACCAATATCAGTAAACCGAACAACGCAAATAAGAAGGTAAAATGATCCAAAATTCAGACTAATATTTATTGTTATTTGCAAATCATATTTATTGTAATATTCTGAGGCATTCTATTTGTTTTGTAGCTCAAATATGCTCAATAAGATAAACTCCTTTATATTTTTATCAACAATATAAGAACTGTAACAACATAAATTTATTAATTTTTATCAAATACTACTCAATGATTTAATTTATTTTCATCATTTTCTTAATTTTTATGTTGTTCATTGATTAGAATTAATTTTTTCTTAGGACTATTTAGCTATTCTATTGCCACTCTTTAATAAATTACTTAATGAAGAGATATTATTCCTTTACTTGATAAAGCATGCCTATTCCATGTCAATTGCATATATATATATATATATATATATATATATATATATATATATATATATATATATATATATATATATATATATATATATATATATATTGACAGATAACTCGTATTGTAAACAATAATTAATATAATAAATATTAATTATAATCCATATATGAATATAAGTGGATAAGAGAGACAGAAGGAGTTATGAAACCGTTACTCAACTCCTGTCTCCTTGGATTTCATATACTGCGCAAGAGTGCATTTTCTCTGTCGTGTTTTTTCTCCCAGAAATCACAATACGAAATCCAGTTATCATATTTCACAAAATAATACTGTATCGTGAAAATTAATTCACAACCCTGTGTTGTGAGATTGAATCCATGAGATCACAGTTCTATCGTGAGTATCAACCGAGTTCGTACGTATTCTTTCGCTGCAACGAAAACTCTACGAAGAAAGGTAAGTTTTCTTCCTATGCATGTTTAGGGTTTGTGCTTTAGGACCGTGGGTTTTTCAACATTAGTATCAGAGCCAATGGTTGGTACTCCGTGTTTAGTTTTATCTCTGGATTTTCATGTTTTAATTATTCTGCCTTCATGATTTAAATATTCTCACATAAATTTTTGTTTGATGTTATATGATTGTTGTATTGTATGACACTAATGGGTTACTTATGTGAGTATGAGGCAGATTATGATTTATTCCAGTGAACATGTGATGTTTGACGTTGAAATTCACCATTAATGTTAAAGGGTGTGAATTGTCTGTCATTTTTTCATGTAACCAATAGTATGTTTTGATTATACCACTGGATAGGTCTCGTCGAAAGGAGTCCGTCAGTATTTTTTGCCCCTCTAAAACTCAAGTTATGATTTTTTGAAGTTTTTTTGTACTTGGGCCAAAACTGCAAAGTTACAGATAATTTGGGGGTTGATTTTTGAAAATTCGATACAGTTGAGGGATTTTTCTGTAATAATCATAACTGCTATTGAATTGAGTCAGGCCGGGTCAGAAGAGGCGAATCGGGTCAGACCGCTGGACACGGGTCGGACCAGCGGGTCAGCCCGTGACCGGAGACCACCGGGGGACAGGCTGAGGCGGAGGCACGTGAGCACCACGCTCCGGAAATGGGAGCACCGGCGGTGGCGCGTGAAGACCACGCAAGGTAGTCGGCAGTGGCGCGTGGGTCACACGCGCCGACAACACATCACCGGTAGCGGTGATGAGAGTGAAAATAAGCGTGTTTTAATATCCAATTTAACACATTTTTTATTGATATTGTAGTCTTATATGAGCACAAATGTCTTATATTCGATATATGTGAGAATTATGTGCACTTGAGGTGTTTTATTGTGTTTTAGGTGGAAAAAGGATGAAAAAGTGCAAAGTTTGAGAAAATGTGCAATTTGTGCAAGAATGATGAAAACGCACATCCAACTTTCATAATTATTCTGTATTTTTGTAGAGCTCGAAACTGTTGGTGTGATATATGGTTGGAAAGCCACTAAAGAACACCATCATTGAAGTCCGAACGAGGAAGTTATGAGCAAAGTGGTGACGCTGCGCGAGCTATGGTTCGACCATGGTTCGACCTCCCCTGTTTGGTTCGACCTGTTTGGGAGGTCGAACCGCGCTTCGGGAACTTACCAAATCTGTATTTTCGAGGCCTAAACGCATGTGATCACTTGAAAAGCCCATTCTAAGCCTAGAAGACGTGATTACAAGTATAAAAGGAGGTCTATACAGCCCCAAAAAAGGAGGAATACAACACAACAACAAGAGAGGAGAAGAGAGGCCACAACATACAACACCCCACAAGGGGGGATCACTCCCCAACCATCATCCTTTTCTCCATCCATCCATCATTTTTTAGATTCGTTTGTGGAATCAAGGGGAGAACTAAGAGGAGAATTCAAGAGCGAGAAGGACGCGATGATGCCACATCTAGGGTTTATTCGTTTCCTGATTTATCTTGTATTTTCCAGACATCCGGGTAAGATCTATCCAACACCCATGATTGTTCTTCGCAATATCATGGGCTAGAGCCTTTTTGGTAGAACTAGGGTTGTGAAGGTTTTATCTAGTTAATTGAACTTCCATGTGTACACTCCGTACAACACCACTTGTGGATTTATTTTATATATGATTGTGCCTTTTTAATTCATACTCATGGTCGTTTTGTGCATCATTAACTGTTATGTAGAGTCTGAATACATATCTTGGTTATTGATTGAGTGCGTTCACTGCTGAGCAGGATTCCATGTTATGATTCTAAGTGAGGGAACTCCGAAGCTTCATTAGAACTATCTTATATGAATACTTATTAATTGAATTGAATTCGGGTTAATAAGTAGGATAAAGAGGATAATTTTATAGTACCTATAAAGGGAGATCATATCGGGTTAGAGTACCAATCCTAGGGGAAAATAATTGATACTGATAGTACCTAGAAAGGGGGGTGAAATTATATCTCTTGCTCCGAGGTTATTCACACGTGTTACACGCATGTTTACTTGTGTCTATAGAGTAGATATGCATGGTTTAGTGATGCGTCCATATTCCACAAGGCAGAGTCAGACATTGACACATGGAAGGGAAGTTAATTAGTGAAACTGGATTATCCTAGAGCTACCTATTCTCCTACTTGATCCACTTTCGTATCCTTCGAGTGATAGTTTATTTTATTTGTTATTTAATTTCCAGCATATTAGTTGTTAGATAACCATTAAAACGTAATTGCATTGTCTTAATTAATTTAGATAATAATTAAATTGATAATACGCCGTCCCTTGAGTTCGATATTCACTTGGTCACCTTTCGAGACTATAATTGATATCCTTCATACTTGGGGATTAATTGTGTGTTGAGAAAACGCTCATCAAGTTCTTGGCGCCGTTGCCGGGGACGGCTGTTATTATTGATTTTATTATTTCTAGTTTGATTAAGATATTTTTTTCTTTTATTTGTGATAGGTAGTTGTATTAGTGGGTGGATGAATCTTATTTTTTAATTGTATTAGTGAGTGTGTGTAAGTCCCTATGTTTAAAAAGAAAAATAAAACATTTGGAGACAGACGTCCAAAATGAAAAAAATGACTCTTTGAAGCCCCACACTAGACATGCACATTTTAATCGGAACCGGAACCGGCCAAAATTGAACCGGAACTGGATATATTCTGGTTCGGTTCCGGTTCCTCATTTTGTGAAACCGGAACCGGCGGTTTTTTTAATTTTTTTTTTTTACGTTTCAAGGCTAAAATTTAAAAAAAAAAAATCGGAACCGACGGTTCCAAACCGAAACCGAAACTGGCCTACCCTCGATTCGATTCTAATTCCATATTTTTCAAAACCGGAACCGGCGATTCCGAACCAACGTGCATGTCTACCCTGGACGCTAATTGGGGGAGTATTTATATGTAGTGTGTTTGGTCAACGCTGCGCTGGTAATTCACACTTAATTTCTCAATTTTTAATTCTGTTATCTATCACGTGTACATAATATGCTCCCTATACAATATTCTACTGCTCCTACCTTGAGTATAGATATTCTGTTAAATTTTAATGTTAAATTTTAATATTTGTGAATGGAGGATGGATGTGTTGGATATTTCGCGTGTACGTGAAACAAAATTTCAATCATTGTCCTAGGTTTAAACTTTTCTTTTTACGGCTCGTTTGATAACTTTTTTTTGCGGCTCGTTTGATAGGTAAGATAAAAGAAGGAAGTATATATATAAGAAATGAGATTTGAATGAAGATAAAAAATCATAATATGAAAAATGAAAATGGTTTGATAGGATGTATTAATTAACCTATAAAAATTTTAAGGTGTTTGGTAGGAGATAAAAGATGTAAGATAAATGTTAAAATTACTTTTATAACCTTTACTCCGTATATTTTTAATTGCAAATATAAGTTGAAAGAATCCAAAAATATTATCAATTCACCCTGTGCTTGTTTGAAGTTTCCATGAGAATGGGAATATTGAAAATTTGACAATACATCAACCCAAATTTTACTTAAAATTTATTAAGACAAATAAAGCACTCCAAATCAATACAACAAATTTACAGAAAAAAAAAAATTAACAAGAGAATACAGAATATCATTCCAAATCAATACCACAATTTAACCTAAAATAAATGAATAAACAAGAGATTCAATATGAAATAAAATCAACTGCATAGTCAAATTGGGGAACATCCCAAACAAGGGAAAATAGATTTTTTCGTCCGTTAATTTTGTCCAATTTTGAATTTAGTCCATAAGTTTTTCACTTTTTGAAAATCGTCCATTATATTTGCAAAATTTTGAAAATCGTCCATTATATTTGAAAATTTTGAAAATGGTCCATCATGTTTATCAAGTTCAACAAAATCGTCCGTTTCAACAGGTCATTAGCAGGTTATTCTAAAAGATAAAAATAAAAAATATGTAATATATATATATATATATATATATATATATATATATATATATATATATATACTATTTTACAAAAAAATAGCCCCCACTAAGAATTTATATTATACTCCTCCCGTCCGTCCGAAAGAGGGCATTTTGCTTTTGTGCACGTTGATTAAGAAGTATTGTTATTTAATATGTAGTGGGTAGTTGTATTAGTGGGAGTGTGAACCCCATATTTTAATTGTATTAGTGGGTGTGTGTGGATCCCATCTGTGTAAAAAATGAAGTGACTCTTTTTGAAACGGACGATCAAAATGGAAAAAAGACCCTCTTTCGAGCGGATGGAGGAAGTATCAATATTTAGTTAAATTTGCACCACTTTAGTATTGAGATTAATATTATTTGTTTGGTATACGGAAGTGAAAAATGAAAAGTGAGATAAAATTGGTTAAATAAAAATATGATATAAATTAATTGGAGTGAAAATATTCAAATGACCTGCCATAGCAGGTCAAAGGACCAAAATATTGAATTTTATGAAGTTAATGGACTAATTTCAAAATTGTTATAAAATTAACGGACTAATTTCAAAATTGAAAAAGTTAATGGACTAATTTCAAAATGAGTGAAATTTAACGGACGAAAAAATCTATTTTCCCTCCCAAACAAATTCATTCAAAGTTTTAATTCCTGAAGAACCCTAATTTATGAATGGTGAAATCGTTTTCAATTAAAACCAATTATTAGAAGAAAAGAAAAATAAATTAATCACAAATCAAAACCTAGGCGAATACAACATCTCATAGGCTACTAACAGAGAAGGCTTTGGCCAATGGCAATGGGACGATGCCGACGGGGCGATGAGTGCCCGGCATTGGCAGACTACTCAAAGTGGCTTGTGCAACCGACGGGGACGATGGGCAATGGCAGCTGGGCAGATTACTCAGTGGCTTGGGCGGCTTCCACGCTAGACGAATTTTTCAAATTCAGAAGGAGCATCTTTGATTCTTTTAAAAAGGAAGATTGTTGCCTTACAAATAATGTGGAGAGAACAGTATATTTTAACGGCCCCTGCTCCTTTGCCGGGCCCCTCAGTAATTACTAATGGGCTATCAAACACTATAAGAAGCCATATTGTACATGTGAAAAACCCATATTAATGCCTATCAAACGAGGCATTAGATATATCTTTTATTATATTATACGTGTTAATCATCAAATGGTATATAATAGGAGATGTAACATTAACAGAAAACTCTCGGATCGATAAAGATCGTCATATAAGATATTAATAAAATTTATATCAAACAAAATATCAATAATTTTGATCACGTCAATCAGTAGAAGATTTAAAAAAAAAAATAACATTCAAAATCTAACGGCATATCTCTTCCATATTTTCATGAAAGAAGGATCGCGTCTTTCCAATTTCAAGCCACGTTTTTCTTTTAAGATCTTCCCCAATCTTCCCCATCTCTATTCAATCAATTATTTTGCACTGGAGAGTATCGAACCTGTTCTTTTTCTACATATATACTAATTTTTATAAAAATATCAGGGGACATGATGGTAATATTGTTGAATACATTTGAGGATGACTGTAAACTTTTACTTAAAAAAGCATCTCAATGTAAAAGAATCCCTGATGACATTGGTGAATGACAAATCCCAATCCCTGAAAAAATATGTAGGTACTGTGGAGGGCAGACCCTAACAAACCACGTTGTTGTGCCTGTTTGCAGCAATACTGTTAAGAAAGGATCCTTTCATGTCTGTGACAGGAGTTTCATGATTTTTTTTAAATTTTTTATTTTACTAGTTACACATTGAGACATTATAGAAAATAAAATTCAAGTTAACTCCAAGAGTTTTAAAAAGGAGAATTTTACTTTTTTTAATGTATTGTGAGGTTACATTGAAATTACAACAAAATAATGGTTCATAGCTAGGTTATACTTTTTTAAATATATTTTTTTAGGTATGGTGTTATACTTAAAAAATGGTTTTCTTTTTCTTGTAATGTTATATTGAAATGAAAGGTGGAAACATGAGATTAGATTGATGCGTTGATAAACAAAATATGATAAAAGAATTTGAGGAAGAGAACACAAGGTTTGACAAAATAAACTTCACTTAACTTTGTTTTGACTATATACCAAAATCATACATCTTACACCTATTTATATTAATTAAGGGTACAATCTCTAATATTCTAAATAATTCTACACTAGATTTTTCTTAATTAATCTACATAATTCTTCCATTTGATCACATGCATTTTTCTAAAATTTTCCATTCATCCACATTATTCTAAATCTTTCACTCATTTTCTTAATATCCATATATGCTAGATATTTCTAGTTTACAATTATCTCCAACAATTTAGAGCATTCATATCTTCTCAATTATTCTAGTATTCTCTTGACATCTTACATGCAAAATTAAGTTTAATATCCAATAATACTTTCTTTTTATGGTATAATTTCCCTTTCTTATATGATGTTATATTGAAATTACATGTGTGAAACATGAGATATTAACCAAAATAAAAGTGTAAATCCTATATAAATAAACCACTATGATTTATAAACTCATCTCAAGTGGTCTTGGAATCAAGGGTACTGTTGTACCCCAAATTAACAAAAATTATCAGTATATTATATGGAATTTATTTTTAACATTTTCTTCACTCTATTATTAAAAATTTATAATACATGTACCAAAATTAAAATTTATGTTACATCGTTTCCCCAAATTATTATGGGTAGGTATTGTGTGAGACCGTCTCACGTGAGATCATTTTGTACTTTTAAAAATAATCATCATTTTTTTATATAAAATGTTATCACTTTTCATTTATACTATAAATTGTTCATAAAATAATATTATCAGTTTTCATTCATTTAGTATCACTTTTCATCATAAAAGTTATAACTTTATGTCTGTCTTACATAAGCCATTACACGAGACAGTCTCACACAAGTTTTTGCCTATTATTATCTGTGTATCTGTCTATAAGCTCAATTTTACGCATGCAGGGGCCGAGTTAACGGTGGAGGGTTTATAGCCCGTAGAATTATATCTCGCTTCATTTACAGCAATGTCGTCGTCGTCTTCCAGAGCTCAACATACGGTCTTGGGAGCCATGGCATGCAGGGGATAAAATAATTGGGGGTACGAAATAGAATTTTTTTTTATGGTATAATCTAGTATAATAGTTCATGTTGTTCATGAAAAATTTATTTCTTTGACTGTTCTTATGGGCCTTTTTAAGATAAAATTTTCAAAATAACTATTTATTTAATCAAATTAACAATACCGACAAAACAAATTTTATAATAATTCTAACTAATTTCACCCTAAAATGTTCAAAATATCCCCATCCCAAACAATCCTCGCTCCTCTTACTTCCCCCACATGCCGCTGCCGGCCAGTCGCTGCTTACTGCCGCCGATCGCCGACCCTCACCTACACCTATACTGATATGGGACACTCACCAACACTCATACCGACGTGGGATACTTATCGACATCCATACCAGCATGGGACATATTGAGTATAATTTGTTGAATAGCAGGGCATTAAAGTCCAAAAAATGTATATTGGTTAGATTTGTTATAAAATTTGTTTTGTTAGTATTGTTATTGTTTAGGTGTACTTTGAACACAAATAACAATTATCACTTTTTTTAAGGTCATTTGATATTGGGTAGGTCTTGTATGAGATCGTCTTACATGAGACGGATAAAAAGTGATAACATCGTCAATAAAAAGTGATACTAAATCGATAAAAAGTGATAATAATACAATGAACTATTTCAGGAACAATTTATAGGATAAATAAAAAGTAATTACATTTTATAGCGAAAGTGATAACATTTTATGGTAAAAGTGATATTATTAGTACTATTACTTCTTATCCGTCTCACGTGATGGTTTACGTGAAAATGATCATACACAAATCTTTGCATTTCACATTTATTCATAATTAATAAATAAAAAATATATTATGTGTACTAAAATAAATAATAATTTGAAAATTAAAACAGAAAGTAGACATAAAGAAATACTATAAAAAAATATAATAAAATAAAACAATAATAATAAAAAAATAAATAAAGCAAAACTAAAGTGCAGAAGTAAAAAACTCAAAATTACGGAGCTCAATAGGCCTATGCCAAACTACACAGCGATAATGGAAAAAATAGTTTTGTAAAAAATTGTCCGATTCGGATTTCGATACCTGACATAGTTTACAAATCTAAAAAATTGTCCGATTCGGATTTCGATACCTGAGATGGTTTACAAATCTCGGCCTCAAACCACTAAACTATGACCAACTTCAAGTACTCCCTTCGTCAGGCAAACATAGTCATTTATTTTTTACATGTGATAAAAGAGTATTATTATTTAT
Source organism: Pogostemon cablin (assembly GCA_023678885.1). Classification (NCBI taxonomy): domain Eukaryota; kingdom Viridiplantae; phylum Streptophyta; class Magnoliopsida; order Lamiales; family Lamiaceae; genus Pogostemon; species Pogostemon cablin. Next base: position 15,265,750 of record CM042995.1, read on the forward strand.
ATATATATTGTATAGATGTATTAGAGAAATGTGATGAGTAGTGATGCCTTTTATACTAAAAGAAAAAAAATGGGAACCTTTGATTGAGATGTCCAATATAATAAAATGAGACATTTCGGTTTACTTTTTTGCACGTAAATTAAGAAGTATTATTATTTAATGTGTAGTGGGTAATTATATTAGTGGGAGTGTTGACCCCATATTTTAATTGTGTGGGGATGTGTGGATCTCATGTATGTAAAAAATAAAAGAAGTTCCCTTTGACTGTGACGCCCAAAATTAAAAAAAAAACACTCTTTAAATGGGACGGGCATGAACATGGGATAATACGTATATTGCATTGACTGCTTTATATTATGGAGAGTACAAGAATTTTGGGCTGGGTGCTTCGATTAAGAATCATGTTAAGTGGCTGGGCTACCATGTTATGAAGACGGTGAATGAGACGGCATTGTTTACGATGGGCAACCTTATGTCTAGTCGGAAACAAATGATTGCTCGGTGCGCCGTTTACGAATGGACTTAACGCGTCTTAGCTAGGTTAAATTATACTCACTCTTATATAGGTTATACTAGTATATAGTCTTGGACATGCTGTATTAGGTTAAATTATACTCATGTACTCTTCACGTTTACCTATTTACTATTCCAAAAAAAAAAATCTACAAATTTTATTTACTTTTGAAGGTATTTTAGTATATTTAAATAATAAATAAAGTATAAAGTAAAATTATGAATATAAGGAAAAGGGTGAAAATTTTGAAGTTAAAGAAACTTTTAAAATTACTAAATAAAATTTTATTTATTTGTTGTTGTTTGAAAGGATTTCGTGGAAAAAAATGGGAAGGGATGAAATAGAACCGATGAAGTAATTATTGGTGATCGGATCTTATGGACTACGTAATCCATTTGGGTTTCATGCACATCTAACGCAGCAGAATACAGATAGAATACCTTTCACTGAAGACAGGCGAAGAAGTCTGAACAGTTGCAGAAACGACTTCTTGATCTTCTGCTGTATTCCTATGCCTCATCTAGGGGCAACGATCCTCTAGGAAATCCCAATCCGCAGTCTCCCTCATATTTCTCACATTCTCTCTTATACGATGAGAAATCAGATTTTTCATCTTGAAGTGATTTTAGGCGTGAATAATGTGTCCAAAGACTGCTGGGATGGCTTATTTATAGGCTACAACAGGGACCAGGAAGAAAAAATTAGGGTTGGGCCTCCCATTGGGCTTAAGCATTCAAGTTTAGCCCAAAACTTATACTTAAGCCCAATAATAACAAATCAGTTCACTAAAGAATTATTATTGCACTGCCATCCTAATCCCAAATTGCATTATGGATTCCTTCTTATTATGAGTCCGTTTAACTCCCGTGTTTAAGATATAATGTCCATTAATTAAATGAGTTACTGACAACTCAATTATTTAATCTCTTATTCAAGAGTAGTACTGATGAGCATTTTCTTTACACGCAAAATTAATCTCCAAGTATTAAGGATATCAATTACAGCTTAAGCATGCGACCAAATTAAATATCGAACCAAAGGACGACATATTATTAATTTAATTATTTACTAAATTAATTAAGACAAAAGACAATAAAGTTTGAGGTTTATAATTATTAAACTACTAAGAAAAATTATTAAATAACAATTAAAATAAAATAAATACTGGAAGAATACGAAAGTGTCTCAAGAATGGAGAATAGGTAGCCCTAGGGTAATCCAATTTCACTCATCAATTTCTCTTTCGTATATTAATATCCGACTCTACCATATGGAATATGGACGCATCACTAAACAATGCAAATCTACTCTATAGACACAAGTAAATATGCGTGTAACACGTGTGAATAACCTTGGAGCAAGAGATATAATTTCACCCCCTTTCTAGGTACTATCAGTATCAAATATTTCTCCCTAAGATTGGTATTCTAACCCGATATAATCTCACTTTATAGGTACTATAAAATTATCCTCTTTATCCTGCTTTTTAACCCGAATTCAATTCAATTAATAAATATTCATATATGACAGTTCTAATGAAGTTTCGGAGTCCCATCACTTAAAATCATAACATGAAATCCTGTTCGGCAGTGAACGCGCTCAATCAACAACCAAGATATATATATTCAAACTCTATATAACATTTGAAGATGCACAAAACGACTGTGAATATGAATTAAAAATGCATAGTCATATTTAAAATAAACCACAAGTAGTGTTATATGTAGTATACACATGAAAGTTCAATTAATTCATAAAAACCTTCAAAATCCTAGATCTACCAAAAAGGCTCTAGCCCATGATGTTGCGAAGAACAATCATGGGGGTTAGATAAATCTTACTTATATGTCTGGAAAATACAAGATAAATTAGAAAATGAATAAAACCTTAGATGTGGGCGTCGTCGCGTCCTTCTCCGTCTTGAATCCTCCTCTTGATTTTCCTCTTGATTCAACAGATGAATCTTCACAGTGATGAATAGATAGAGGAAGGAATATGGATGATGGTGTGTGGGGTGATCCCCCTTTTGGGGTGTAGGATGATTGTATTGCGATCTCACATTAATAATGATGTAAAATATATATATATATATATATATATATATATATATATATATATATATATATATATATATATATGTGAGAAGGGAATGACATAAGGAAGTAAAAGATATGGGTGAATCATGGAGGATTATTATGTGATAAAGAGATTAATTGTACTCCAAGAAATAGGAATTATGGGCTAATTTTTGGAAATTTTCTGAAATTTTCGCCGGCAGCTGCGACCTCACGATTTTGAGCATAACTTTCTCGTCCGATCTCCGATTTGAGTGATTCTTGCGCCAAAACGATCCTATCTTCCATGGATTTCCAACCATTTATCACACTATCAGTTTTGAGCTCCACACAAATATAAAAAATTATGAAAGTTGAACATGTGTTTTTCAGCATTCCTCTAATTTTGCACTTTTAATCATTTTTCCACCTAAAACACAATAAAATACCTCAAATGCACCTTTTTCTTACATATATTGAATATAAGACACTTGTGCTAATATATAACAACAATTTTCATAAAAAATATGTTAAATTGGACACTAAAATACATTTATTTTCACTCTAATCAATCCCAAATTTACTCGTTGCTCGTACCGAGGCAACAAAATAAATAAATATAAAGAGAGAGAAAGTAAGAAAATTAGCAGGGAAACAAGGACTACGAAAAATACCCCATTCAAAATACAATTGTCCTCAACTTAGGTCATGCAACTTTTATTACATGTAATAATCAATTCATAGCATACAAGATAAGACCATTACCACCAATTCAGATGCTCCATTGACATGTTCTCACGACAAGTATATATCACTCGCACTCAAGTGTAAAATATGTACACTTATGGGTCAAGGTGTTTATACTCATATTCAATTTAAGTGTATGCGTAACCATAAGCTTGCCAAATGTCTTAAACTCTCCACCAATAAAAGTATGATTCGACAATATGATCAAAAAGAACTTTTTTTGGATGTAATATTAGCTCTTTGGCTAAGGTAGGAAATATATGTATAAGTGACTCAAAACTTGGTCAATCAAGCCTGCAGTCTCTCTCTATCTTTCATTCTTCCTCTTCACTTCAATTAAGCACAACATCCTCCTCAACTCTTTTACTTTTCATTTTCAAGCACAATATTTTTCCTTATTTTATTTTTTTCTCGAGATACCAGTTTTGGGCATTACCTCGCGCATCCTCCACAGGGTATTAGATTTAAGCACTACCCTAGGGAGATTGATTCCATGAAATTCTAGATTTAAGCACTACTCCATGCTTTTCCTTAGATGCATTTTCAATCTCAATCATTATTTCAACACCAATTTCATTCCTTCCCAAACTATTACAGAAGTCCATCAACACACTTTGAAAAGCCATTAATTCTCGTCATGATAGAATCAAGGCTCAAATAATTCAGATGCTCATACTGATTATTTCTTGTAGGCTGCCAAAGAATGAGGTTTTTAGGCTCAACGAAGCTAATTACGGATAAACATCATTTGGTAGGGAATTATTTGGTTAAGTGACTCATAAATTCAAGGATGGAGTAAAATCATCTCCCATCATCTAACATAACATGTAGTCTCAAGTAAGACAAGAGGCAAGTTCTAGAATACACACACAAGAACGATACTCACCAAAAAAGAAATATCATGTGATTATGTACATGATCATAAGGCTCAAAATCTCACTCGGGTTTTTAACAAGTAACAGAGCACTTTTATGGTAAGAAATGATTTCGCATTAAATAATTTCGCATTTCTCCATCGGAAACTTCTTGGATTGGGAACTTCAATTGAAACTATTTATAAATTTTTCGTTTTTCTTTTTATTTTTGAAAGTGGGTGTTTATAAAGGCCAGCGAGCTAAATAATTGCCAATTGCGGGGAGTTAATGTTATTTTGGGTTGTCAAATTTTTGTTGTAGGCCTTCATCATTTAACTTTTTTAATTTTAATTTTTTCATATTAATTTCAATTCTTTAATTTTTTTACTTTTTTTCGATTCCGGTCATTTTGCAAAATATTTGTAAACTAAATTAAGGGTTATTCTATAATGCACGGATACACCGATTTCTTTATAAAATTTTATTATTTTAATCATAATAATTTTATTTATATATATTTAAAATATGTTTAAAAATTTTTATTTATATATATGATATCATCACATTCATTCTTGAAAACTTTTGTATATTTAGTCCACTTATTATTAATAATTTTAAGGAGTCACTTACTATTGAATACATAAAATAATGCATAATTGCTGTAAACTACATGACTCAAAGCACTATTACTCATAACTACACAATTATGATTGTGATACCATAAATATCCCTATGTATTTGCACAATTTGTTTACACAAATTTGTTTTGCACAATTTAATTTTGCACAATTTGCTTTACACAATTTTATTTTTGCACATTTTGTTTGCACATTTTAATTTTCGGCAGCAGACAGCGGCCGGCCAGTGGCAGTTAGCGACGGTCAGCGGTGGTCCGGCGTCGGCCGGCCAGCAGTGGTCAGGTCGGTGGGTGTGTGAGGGGTAGAGTTTCTGATTTAAAAGTGTATAGGATTACAAGGTTATATTTGATATTTTACTTTAATATTTTGTATGTGAGAGTAATTATTTGAACTTCTTGTATCTCATAGTAATTTAGGTTAAAATTGTATATCTATTAGTAATTTTTTTTAATTTTAATCTTTCAGTTAATATTTTATTAAAAAAAATTGAAGGAGGGGTCCCCGCTCCTCCTTGAAAATTTTTGTCTCCTGCATAATAACACATCTCACAAGAGTCTCTCTTAATATTTTATAATCTTGCAATTAATATTTTATTTTAAATAAATTTTCTTCAAGAATTAATTTAAGAGTGAGGCTTGCGTGCGCCCGGGCGCAAGGGAACATATTCCATGCGCCTTTAGAAATTTAGTATTATGGGTAACGGTACATTACTTTGGTCTAAAGGGTATACACTTTAATTAATAAAAGGTACACCATTTTGTTCTAAAGGGTTTACACTTTTCATTAATATTTTTTTCTTTATAAAATAAAGGGTACACATTTTTATATTAAAGTGTATACAATTTATCACAAAATTCTAAAGACACACGGAGTGTTGTGCATGCACCCAGATACACACAATAATTTTCTTTAGAAAATAAAGGGTACACATCTGTATACTAAAGGGTATATAATTTAACACAAAATTCTAAAGGCGCACGGAATGTGGTCCGTGCGGCCGGGTGCGCAGGAGTTTTCGCCTTAATTTAATATAATAAGAATATTTTAAGTTTTTTTAATGAAAATTTATTATTTTAACCTTAATAAAAATATTGTTATATGTTCAAAAAATCTTAATTAATGTGTTTGTGGAGTCATCACATTCGTTCTTGAAAAATTTTGTATATTTAGTCTCACATGTTAATAATAATCTTAATCTTTCAAGTATATTTTATAAAAATTAATAATTTTATAGGTGGCGTCACCACATTGCTACTTGAAAATTTCGTGTATATTTTAACTATTGTTTTATTTAGTCTCTCCTATTAATAACTTACTATATTATTTAATAATAATAATAATAATAATTTATAGTATATTATAACAATTAAATGTTTATGTTGGGTTATTCAATATGGAAAAAGTAATAAAGTAATTTAATTAATTAATAAAGGTAAAAGTTAAAAAAAAAGTGATGCTCGATTATTAATTAATTTACTATTAAAAATAAGTTTAATTATACTAATAATTTGTTATTTAAATTTTACTTTTTTATTTAACAATATAAATATAAGAGATATTTTTGGCATATTTAACTAATTTTTAATCAATATATGCTTAATTTAAGTTAAAATATCAATCAATATTCATATATTATAATTTAATTTAATATAAATAGGACATTTTCCTTTGATTTCAATCAATCATAAAATTTAATTATACCAATAATGGATCTTTTTGTTTTTTTTTATTTTACTTTTTTATTGATTTAATTTAACAATATAAATTTGATTAATTTTTAATCAATATATGCTTAATTTCAATTAATATAGTATCAATTTTATTTTATTAGAATCGTCTCTATAAATAGTTACTTTCAATCACGGTCGTTCATTCATTTAAATCATTCTATATAAATCTTTTCAACCTAATCAAATTCTTACTTTCTCCCAATTTTTTTCTCTCTATCTCTAATGCCTTTTCTTTTTCTTTATTTTTACAGATTCTACTTTCATATTATTTATAATCAACTCTAATTTATTGTCTTTTATATTTTTATTTGATCTTATATGCAGGTTCAATCATTCTCCTAAATGTATCATTATATTTTATAATTTTTTGTTATCTTATTTATTTCTCTTCGATTTTTTATTTTTTTAATAATTCTATGAACCCTATTTTTATAATTTAATTTATTTTATCTTCTTTTATACGTACTTTTATTTGATATTATTTTTAAGTTCAATCATTCTAATATTTGATCTTATTCTTTTTTTTTAATTTTACTTTTTTATTGATTCAATTTAACAATATAAATTTGATTAATTTTTATTCAATATATGCTTAATTTCAATTAATATAGTATTAATTTTATTTTATTAGAACTGTCTCTATAAATATTTGCTTTCAATCACTGTCGTTCATTCATTAAAATCATTCTATATAAATCTTTTCAACCTAATCAAATTCTTACTTTCTCCCCCCCTTTTTTTTCTCTATCTCTAATGCTTTTTATTTTTCTTCTCAATTACAGATTCTACTGTCATATTATTTATAATCAACTCTAATTTGTTTTATTTTTTATATTTTTATTTGATCTTATATGCATGTTCAATCATTCACCTAAAGGTATCATTATACTTTTTAATTTTTTGTTATCTTTTTTTTTTCTCTTCGATTTTTGTATTTTTTTAATAATTCTATAAACCCTATTTTTATAATTTAATTTATTTTATCTTCCTTTATACGTACTTTTATTTGATATTATTTTTATGTTCAATCATTCTCATATTTGATCTTATTCTGTTTTTTTTATTTTACTTTTTTATTGATTTAATTTAACAATATAAATTTGATTAATTTTTAATCAATATATGCTTAATTTTAATTAATATAGTATCAATTTTATTTTTATTAGAATCGTCTCTATAAATATTTGCTTTCAATCACTGTCGTTAATTCATTAAAATCATTCTATATAAATCTTTTCAACATAATCAAATTCTTACTTTCTCTTTTTTTTTTCTCTATCTCTAATGCTTTTTCTTTTTCTTCTCTTTTATTTTGTCTTTTATATTTTTATTTGATCTTATATGCTGGTTCAATCATTCTCCTAAAGGTATCATTATACTTTTTAATTTTTTGTTATCTTATTTTTTATCTTCGATTTTTATGTTTTTTTTTTAAATTCTATAAACCCTATTTTTATAAATTATTTTATTTTATTTTCTTTTATACGTACTTTTATTTGATTTTATTTTTAGTTTAATCATTCTCATATTTGATCTTATTCTTTTGTTTTTTTTTTTCTCTAATGTTTCTTCTTTTTCTTCTCTTTTACAAATTCTACTTCATTTTATTTATAATCTACTGTCTTGTCTTTTATACTTTTATTTGATCTTATATACATGTTCAATCATTCTCTTAAAGGTATCATTATACTTTTTAATTTTTTATTATCTTATTTTTTTCCTTCGATTTGTGTGTTTTTATGTTCAATCATTCTCATATTTGATCTTATTTATAAGTCCAATCATTCTCTTTTTGTTTTTTCTTTAATCCTTTTTCTTTTTCTTCTTTTTTACAGATTCTACTTTCATATTATTTATAATCTATTCTAATTTGTTTTGTCTTTTATACTTTTATTTGATCTTATATGCAGGTTCAATCATTCTCTTTAAATATATCATTATACTTTTTAATTTTTTGTTATCTGTTTTTCTTCGATTTTTGTGTTATTTTTTTATAATTCTATAAACCTTATTTTTATAATTTAATTTATTTTATCTTCTTTTATACTTTTATTTGATATTACTTTTAGGTTCAACTATTCTTATATTTGATCTTATTGGTAAGTCCAATCAGGTTTCATACTTTTTTTTTGTCTATCTTTTTTTTCTTCAATTTTTGCGTTTCCTTTATAATAAAAATATGAACCATATTTTTATATTTTAATGTTCTATATTTTGTTCCTCTTTTTGTTTTTTTTTTTGTTTTTTCCTCTAATGCTTATTTTTTTCTTCTCTTTTACAGATTCTACTTTCATATTATTTGTATTCTAGGTTCAATCATTCTCCTTAAATTTAAAGGTTCAATCATCTATCTATACATATACATATATAAAAGCAAATCTAAACTTCTACTTTCGTTTTCAATTTTACTCTATTTAGAAATAATTCAATTTTAATCTTGACCGTCCAAATAATGATTTGATTTCAATCATAAAATTTAATTATACTAACAATGGATTTTATTATTTAAATTTTACTTTTTATTTTACAATATAAATTTGGTAAATATGAGATATATTTATAATATATTTAATTACTTTTTAATAAGCTTTTTATATATATATATATATATATATATATATATATATATATATACTAGTATAAAACCCGCGTATTACGCGGAATGCAAAATTAAAATTTTTTAAAAGTACATATTATAAATTTAATATAATTATTTAATTTTTATAATTAAATTCATAGGTTTTGAGAGATTATAGGGAAAACAATTAGGGTGTAGTGGGTAGTTATTATATTTTTTAAAATTATTTTATTTTATTTAATGATTAGGATTAAATAAAATCTGATCTTGCGATTTAGATTATCCAGGTGCACCTGCTGCACCGCAATGTGATTCTAAAATATAATACTCAATAGGAATAATATACAATAATTAAGAACTTTATTATTTGGGTGATTATTATTCTAATTTATATACATAGTAGTATATGTTATATATTTATAGATCAATCTTTTTAAATTTGTGGAGTATATATAATTCATAATTCATAATAATCATGATTTAACATATACAATTAAACTTTTAAATAAATATAAATAATATACATATTAAGACACAATATATGCAAATAAAATATAAATTATTAGAATATATACGGGAAAAAAATATTTGAGTGTTGATAAGATATTTTAGTATTTCGAACTTAATACCAAAAAATCATTCCCATAAATTATGATTTAGTGTAACTTCAATCTTAATTTTTTTTTAAAAATTGAATTATATTTCAAAAAATAATATGTACTATTTATCACATACACATAAATTATATTTGTTGCTTTTACTCTTTATCTAGTAATTTAAAATTTTAATTATGAGTAAGTTTTATGTGGATGGAGTACACATGTGAATCCTATTTTTACAAACTTACTTTCTGAACAGATAAATTGAATTTAGTTTTATTTAGTTTTATATATACTAATTGCGAATACACTACTATAAATAATTTTAAAAAATATGAGGTGTCGCAACATGGTTAATTGTCGTATATTTTAAATTTTATTTTAATATTAGATATATAATCTTTCTACTTTTTTATTTTTATCATTATATTATTCATATATCTATCTATATATTAAATACTACCTTTAATTATATTTTTTGATTGGTTAGGAATATATAATTAAATCAATCAATAAAAATATATCCAACTTATTATTATTATTATTATTATTATTATTATTATTATTATTATTATTATTATTCATGTATATATTTAAATTAAACATCACCTTTAATCATACTACTTTTTATTGGTTAAAATAGATATTTTATTTTTTATTTTAATATCACATATAATCCTTCAATTTTTTGTATTATTATAATATTACTAATGTGTATATCTTTATATTTAAAAATTAAACTTTAAAATTAGATAAATAAATCAATTAATAAAAATATATCTTCAAAAATTTTGAGTATATCCTTATTATTAAATTACAATATGTATTTAATATTAGATTATCTAATTAGTTTTCTTACAAAATATAATGGATAATCAGATTACACGAATTTTGAAAAAAAAAACTCATATCCAAAAGGAGATTTAGTCCTTCACGGAAAAGATCGTCATTGATGTCCTATAAGTTTATGAATATCAATTTCAAATATTCACCCATCGTTGTAGAAAAATCAAGTAATAGTTAAGTATTGCATTACATAGACAAACAAAAACTAAAATAATTAAATTAACTTTTAATTATACTTGTTGCTTTATAATTAGTTTAACTTTTAAAAAATAATTTTACAGGTTCGAATCATACCTGCGCCAATTGAACCCTGTGAATGAATCCTTCAACACAAATAAAAAAATAGATTAAAATTAATAATAGAATAAAAAAAATAATTGATTCGAATATATACAACTATACAAATATCTGCTCATCCATAAGAGTCACTTCAAACATGCAACTTCCTTTGAATTTGTTTGATGTGGAATCGATCATTGACAAATAAACCTAACAGAATTAAAACCAAAATAAATAAAATATAATAAAAAATAAACCATAACAAAATTAATTTTAAAAATTATAAAATTAACTATGAAAAAAAAGTTAATTACGTAAAAAAAATTTCAAAAGATTTAAAAGTTACATTAACAATTGAAAAAAAATGACAAATTCTCTTGTGAGACGCTATTTACGTGAGATGATTTGTAAAACATATTAAAGTATGTCTATTATTTAGATAAAGTATGTTTAATGATTATTAAAGTATGTTTTCTAAAGTATGCTTGATTATGTATTAAAGTATGATTTCAGCGCGTTATAATAGTAATTTATTATTGATATACTTTAACTACAGATAGGCATATTTTATCTCTACAATAAACATGCTTTAATAATGGGTTGACCCGTCTCACACCCGTCTCACAAATAACCCGTTTCACAAGAGAGTTTCTAAAAAAAACTAAAACCAAAATAAATTGAATAAAAAAATCAAAAGAGAATTTAAATAATATAAAAGAAACAGTAAAAAAAATCAAAAGTGAAATCATAAATAAGTTAGTTAAAAAATTATAAAATTAACTATGAAAATAAAGTTAATTAAACATTATAAATTACATACTAAAGCAACTAAACGATAAACAAAAAAATTAAATAACAAAACAGAAATAAAAAATTAATTAACAGCAAAAAGAAATTAAAAAATATAAAAGAAACAACAAAAATTAATCAATAATAATAATAATAAAAGATACCTTTCTTTAGAATTTGAAGAAAGCTTTTGTTTGTCATGAGTAAATTTTATGTGAAGAACGAATGAATAAAGAGTATTATTTATAGCTGGGGAGGAGATAAAATTTTCAAATCTTAGTATACTGTATATATTTATCTATATTAAATTATTTAATAGTAATTAATTTGATCCGATAATATTATATTCAAATCTTAAAATAAATACATGTATTTACCTCCATTAAATTTTAATTAATAATTAAAATAATTGAGATTTTTAATTTTCATTAAAAATTTTAATAAATAATTAAAATAATTGAGATTAATTATGGTAGCGACACCTCATCAAAATTAAACTCTCCTTTTGTGTATTAAAGATATATATATATATATATATATATATATATAAACAAACTTAATTTATATTTTTATCTTGACCATCTATTACTTTTGATCTCAATCATAGATTCTATTTATGCTAATAATAAACTATTTATTTATTTTTTAATCAACAATATACATTTGATAAATATAAAAAATATTATTGACATATATTCTACTAATTGTCAATCAATATACTAATTTTCATATTATCAAATCTTTTAATGCTATCTTTGGTAAATTTTTACCTTTTTTTTTACGTCGTTGATTGCTTTCAATCACGCTTGTTTATTCTTTCAAATCATTCTATATAAACATTTTCATTACCTAATCAAATCCTTACTCTTTTTTTCTTCTTCTTTTTCTTTTGTATTTCACTTTCATACTATTTCTAATCTACTTTAATTTATTTTATCTTTTATATTTTATTTTTTCTTTTATATTTTACTTTGATTTTATCTAACGTGCAGGTTCAATCATTTTGAGGTATCATTCTTCTTTTTTTATTTTTTGTTATCTTTATTTTATCTTTTATACTTTTATTTGATCTTATTATTATGTTCAATTATTCTCATATTTGATCTTATGTGCATGTTTAATCATTTTCATTTGAAGTATTATTCGGGGGGTTTGGGGGTGGCTAAGGGGTAGGGCTGGGTGGTAATACTTTTATTATTTAAATATTAAAATCTAAAATTTTATTTAAATTTTTTTTGGGGAGTGGGGGTGGGTAAGGGTAGGTTGGGTGGTAGAGTTTCCTCCACAAAAAATTGTTCTTAATAAAATTTTAATAAAATTTTATTATTTTTATTTATCATATATAAAATTCTATTTTAAAAATAAATTTTGAATTATGAATTTGAAATCCTTTCAAAAATACATAATTTATTCAAATAGTGGAATTTAAATGAATTGATTTAAAATTCAAGGAATTTAAATTTTACTCATTTTCAAATCTATTGGATTTGAAATGACTCAATTCAAACACAACCTAAAAGTATATAATATACGAGTACTTTAATTCTTTTCATGCAACGCACGGATGTGTAATATCTAATTGATAGAAATAATAATCCCGGCCGAATTGATAATTTATCAATTTTTCAGGCCTTAAATTGAAAATATTTATATTATGGCATATCACATCCTTTATTATTAATAGAACCCATGTAGAACAAAAAACATCACACATAATAGAACCCGTGTAGTAAGCGGGAGACCAAACTAGTATATATATTATTTTCTTTTTAAAGTTTAAAGAATATTTTAAGATAAAAAATGATAAAAGTATAAAGGATTAATTTTAGGCTAATTATACTGTGCACCCGGGTGAACCCTAAGATAGGGTGCACCCACTTTAAAAAATGTATACAAATATAAACAAAAACATATACAATTATGGACAAAAATGTAAACAATTTAATTGTTAATTTTTTAATGAAAATTGAGTGTAAGAAAATATACAATTATTAAAAAACATGTATACACTATTAAATAAAAAGTTATACACATATAGATACTAGTTTTTGTAATGAAAAACTTAAAAAACACGTATACAAAATAGAATAACATGTATAAAATAGAATAAAAAGTTATACACATATGACATCCTTCACTCGGGTGCACTAATATCTAACTCTTAATTTTATGGCATGAAGGAATATATATACCGAAAATACTAAATGAGATCACAGTTCTATCGTGAGTATCAACCGGGTTCGTACGTATTCTTTCGCTGCAACGAAAACTCTACGGAGAAAGGTAAGTTTTCTCCCTATGCACGTTTAGGATTTGTGCTTTAAGACCGTGAGTTTTCCAACATGTATAATAACCAATCTAATATCAACTTTTTTTTCTAAGATCATTGTTTTCACGAAATTATACATCCATAATACATGTATAAATTTTAATATTATAAGAATCAATAAAAGATTCCCTATCCCAAATTTTGTGAAGATAATTATTACAAGTAATGAGTTTTATGAAACAGATTAAAAGTGGTAGTATTTTTCTTTTATGTAATATTTATTTTTTAAAAAGTGATAATTGATTAATAAGAAGTGAAATAGCATTGAATTGTTTCGGACTTTTAGGAACTCATTACACCTCAATTCATCTCAAAATTGGGCAAGTTAAATAGAACATGTCACAATTTTAAAGAGTAGAGATTCTCAACATAGTTCGCCATCACTTATCACACACAACATGCCATTACTCACATTCAAAAATGACTCACAACATCCCGAAACAAACCACCAAACAACCCTATACAAGAATAAAAATACAAACGAAACCATAAGAAAAGACTCACAAAACAAGAAACAACACAAAAACACGTAACATGCAAAAATGACCTTCCATCCATCAAAAGAACATTAAGCATATATCCTCATCATCCAATAACATGTAAACTCAAGATTTTGCCACCTTATTCAAAATAAGAAAAACTAATAAAGCAAGTAAAACTACCTAAATAAAGCAAGTAAATCTCCCAAGTACATAACAAGTGAAGTAACATGACAATCCAAGCAAATTCAATTCAAAATCACATATATGCTAAGCAAATTGAAATGATGAACATTAAAGTGAACTCCCTGGACAGGTCTCTGGAGGTGGAAATGGCTAGCATGGACAACGGACTGCATACAAGATGAACTAGAACCTTGGGATGCGTACGGAGTGAATGGGTGCATTTGAAATAGTTCTAAAATCGGGCTTTTAAATTCTGCCTTTGAACACTACATGGCTCGTGTTCCTCTACACAGCCTCAGTCATGGCCGCGTAGCATTTTCTGATGCTCGAGCATGGCTGCATATTACAGGATCATGTTCCGTACATGGCCGTGTTTCTGTCCCCTGCACGACTCGAGTTCAGAACTCGCCATCGACTCTGGGCGAGTAACCTCTTCTGATGTCAGTACACGGCCAATCCTCACAAGGCCATATACTAAACACGGCTCGTGTAGCAATCTCCCTTGTTTTTCCAAATTTCACACTTCACTCTTCATTTTTGCACTCCTAATACACCCTATTCATGCTCAAAATCTCATCAAAACCATCAGCACAACAATTACTATCAATAATGAACTAGTATGCACTTCAACACAACCAAACTAACCAAAATCAAACCAATACTCAAGAGAAAAATTTTGAAATTTACCTAATTTTACAAGAAGATCTCTCAATCAACATAATAAGCACACTCAAGTGGTGAGTCACACCAAGCACTCTCCCCCCAAACTTAAATCGAAACAAGTTGAGAATTAAGTTTGCAAAAATGGTGGGAATTACCCTTGTAGTTTCCACCAATGATCTTCTTGTAGAGAAGCATATGCATCACAACACTCAAGGTACGTCCACCACGCACTATCCCCCAAACTTAAAGTGAAACAAGAGTTGAACTTTAAGTTTGCAAGAAGTGGTGAGACATACCTTTACACTTTAAATCGAGCACTTCTCGTATCTCCAATATGCATTCTCCTCACGAGCATAATCAACCTACATACCAAAATGCAAAGAAAACTAAATCAAAGCATTTAAAAATGGGTTGCCTCCCATCAAGCGCTAAGTTTAACGTTCAAGCTAGACGCATTTTAAGCTTTTAAGTTCCACAAAAATTCTTTGCCCAGTCGGCCTTCATCTTCACTTTAAACTTTCTTTTTGCTCTCTTCTTGTCCGTTATGACCGTATCTCCCTTTTTACTAACCATATCCTGGAGAATCATTCAATGAACGCTTTTTCTTTTGCAAGAGCAACAATCTCCTTCTTTATCTAGCTTCCATTCAATATCCGGAGCTTCATTCCTATCAAGTTTAACATAAAAAAGATTAGACTTTTTAAATTCCACAAGAGTTTCCTTTAACCTCCCAATGCCAAATTTTTCAAAATTTTTCAAAGGCATCAAATTTGCACTTGAACCAAGATCACATATAGCATTGAAGTATCTCTCATTCTCGATTTCACTTGTAAGTACAAATTTTTAGGGTCCTTGACCTTCAAAGAAGCTTCACCTTTTTCTACCTTATGATCTTGTTTTAACTCTTTCTCCTCTTCATAATAATTTTCATCATCAAACAAGGATAAGAAATCACTAATAATCTTCTTCTCATCACTTTCCAACGAGTCTTCAACATTTCATCAAACAAAATTTTTTCACCATCCAGAACAATCCTTGTTATTTCCTCATCTCCTTTCTTTCCAATTATCACAAAATTTTCCATAATAGGATTCAAAGCTTCTATGTAGTAAGATTGTTCAATCTTTTCAAACTCATCCTTTCCTCCTTGATGGCATGATAGTAATTCACTCTCGTCCTCCAAGCTCAATGAGACCTCCTCTTTTTCTTCATCTTCACTAGATCTTTCGGTTGTAAAGAAAATTTTTCCAAGAGTAAGTGGGACTCGAGGCTCCGCTTCCACACCAAGTACCACAAAATCAACCGAGAAGACCATCTCATTCACCTTAACCACAACGTCTTCAACCTTTCCAAAAGGCAAAATAAAAGATCCATTTTTACCTTTAAGACATGTTGTGGTAGGCTTGAGTTCCCCCATATCAAGACTTCTATAAGTAGAATAAGGCATCACATTTTTAATCATCTCTAAGTCACACCTTGCATTAAGAGTTTTTTTCCTTCTATTTCACAAGGCACTACATCCTTCCCAAGGTCCTCCACTTTCGTGGAATACTCTTTATGCCTAGATTTGACTTCTTCATCTTTCACCTTACTCTCCTGCATCTTTTTTCTTTTTCAAAGCAACATAACTCTCAAACTCTTCTCTCTTTTCTTCTTTAACACATCTTTGAGAAAAAAAGAATAGGATCAAAAGTAATCGGAATGCCCCAATAATCACATTCAAACTTTTCTACATGTATTGCTTCTTCCGAAACTTTTTCTTTCTTCCTTCTCCATTTTGACTTGTGCTCAATGTCCTTTCCTTCTACACACACTTCTCCAACCAAATTTACCTCTTTCTTTTCTTCCTTAGCCTTTAAGAGCTCTTCATCACTCGAGTTTTTATTATCCCCCGAACACTCTTCTACCTCTAACTCTTCTTCAATCTTCTCATCAAAATTCTCCATTTCGCGAAGAGTGTTCCGTTCACTTATCATTTGACTCATTCGACTCTCTAGGGCCTCGAGTATCATTTTCTGCTTCCTCTTTCTTCCTTTCTTCTCGTCTTTCTTCAAGAATTTTCATCATTTGAGAGATTAAATACAAATAAATTGTTAAGTTTGGATGTACTTAGTAGGTGGAATTCCACATATTTTATGTTGGAGTCAGCATTATGCCTTAGAAAAGTATTTGATGCTTATCAAGATGTAGATCTTGGTTATGTAAATGATCTCTCTAATTAAGTCGTGATACAATGGGGTTCCGAGTGATTGTGTTTGGGAGAAAGCTACAATGTTACTGAAATTTTTGGAGCATTTTATAAGCTTACATTGTGCATCTTTGGTTCTTCATATGTCACTTCTAACCATATATTTCATGAGATTTGTGAGATTGAAATGCTTTTGAAAAAGTGTTTAGTTAATGATCAGAATGAACTAAAAATGATGTCAAGATTGATGAAGGCTAAATTTGAGAAGTAATGGGGATCAATTGAAAAGATGAATATGATTTTGTTTTTCGCTGTGATTCTTGATCCATGTCATAAGTTGGAGTTCATTGAACTCTCTTTTGATAGATTGTATGATGATGTTGCAAAACTTGCAACCATGAAAAATAAGATTAAAAATGACATGCAAGAGTTGTTTGATACATACAAAAATATGTATGGACCTCTAGAGAGCCCAACTGCCCGTGCTTCAAATCCTTCACGCCTAAAAAAAATTCATCTTTCAGTTTCCATCTAATTAATTGTTAATAAATGAATTTAAAAGGCACAAAATTGGAGAGAGAAATGAACATGTGAAAACTGAGTTGGAAAAATATTTGTGTGAAGATTATGAGGATGATAGTGAAGAGTTCAATGTGTTGAAATGGTGGAAGTTAAATTCTCTCATATTTCCTATTCTCTCCAAGATGGCTCAAGATGTATTTGTAGTTTCAATCTCTACGATTTCTTTAGAGTCGACTTATAGTATCGGTAGAGGAGTTCTTGAAGCATTTAG
Organism: Pogostemon cablin; assembly: GCA_023678885.1. Classification (NCBI taxonomy): domain Eukaryota; kingdom Viridiplantae; phylum Streptophyta; class Magnoliopsida; order Lamiales; family Lamiaceae; genus Pogostemon; species Pogostemon cablin. The sequence continues at coordinate 15,284,016 of CM042995.1, forward strand.
GAGTTTTTGTCTACTAAACTCGTTCAAGCTATTATTTATGCTCAAAATTGGCTTTGTTCAAATACCGCTCCTATAAATGAGGAAGAGGACTTGGGTGAGCTTGAAATGCTTGAGGGAGGTATGTTTGATTTATGTTATACAATGTTTAGATGTTTAGTATTAATATTTATTTAAGTAACTTTTGTTGGTATACATTTATTTATTTATTTGTCTTGCGGAATTCACCAATCTTGGAATGGATTCAACAATTATTGATGTGTGACAACTAATGAATGCAAGTTGCTATAATTTCAACATTTTGAATTAGATTACTTTTATTGCAAGACTTTTAAGTATTTAATGTGTGGAGATTGAAGTTATTTAGTATTTTCAGTTTGTCTTTGTAGTGTTGGATATTTCATGGACCTTTGTTATTTATATTGTTTGATGAACATTTTTATGTTGTTTGATGGATATTTTATTGTTTGAGTAGTTGAATTGTTTGATGAATATTTTATTCTTGTTTGTTTGATTAGTTGACTTGGATTGGATAAATTATTCAATATTCATCACAACAGAAAATTAATGTAAAAACTTGTAATTTGATTCAGGTACCTGAAAATTTCAAGTAATGATATTATCGATTCGGGTTCGGGTAATAAAATTCCAAACTTGAAACCCAAAAAACCTGATACCCGGACTGATACCCACCCTTATTTATAATGCATGTGCAGTTCTTTTAAAGTGCGAAAGTTGTAATTGAATTTTATAGAAGTAGCTAATTTAAAACTATATACTCCCTCTGTCCTACTCAAAGAGGGACTTTTATTTTTTGCATGTGGATTAAGGAGTATTGTTATTTAATGTGTAATGAGTAGTTCTATTAGTGGGAGTGTGGGCTTACATTTTGATTGTATTAGTGGATGTGTGTGGGTCCCATGTGTGTAAAAATAAAATGTGACTCTTTGGGTGGGATGCTCAAAATAAAAAAAAAATGGACTATTTGGGTGGGATAGAGTGACTATAATAGTATGACAGACAATCTAATCATACACATGCTTGTAATTTTAATAATGCATATATGTAAAAGTTAATATTTTTATACACCTGATCTAAAATGTATATTAAATTATAAAATTTAAAATACTAATTTTTTATTTTCATATTTTAGGAAAAATAAATTAAATAATATTTTCTTTTGTAAATAGAATACTACATTTTAAATAAAAATCAAATTATAAGGAATTTTTAAAACAAAAACTTATTAATTTTTTTTTTAATTGTAATAAATAAAAATGAACCGATAACATATTAATACATAAAAAAATAGTCAATTATTCACAAAATGATGACACATTGCCTTTTTTAAAACTCTAAATAAGGAAACTACTTCACAATTATATATAACTAAGATTTCTATAAGTCATCGGCTATTCATATCCTCAAAATTACTGAACATACTCAAAAAAATTTAAACTAAAATATTCTAAATTAATATAACTAACATACCATTATAAAAAAATAATTTATTGAATATACCCCCAAACTTCTAAATATACCTCATGTATTTTCACATATTCTGCAATCACAGTGCGTGTAAATTGAAAACCAGAACATCCACATTTGAAGAGAATGACATATCAAAACCACCAATCTAATCAATTTATAGAACTTTTCTAATTCAACAAAGATGTCAAGGCAAAGGGCGGTAAGGGTCTGGGAAAAGAGGGGCTAAGCATCACCAGAAGATACGCCGCAATTCATCGTCTTGCTCGTCGTGGTCCTGTTAAGAGTATCCGTGGATTGATCTACGATTTAGACAATAAGTCTTTTTTCATGGATTCCAAATCAGATACTTCTACGATGGAAATGACAAATTGGCTACTGAGAAAAAGAATAATTAACAAAGGGGTGAAGGTGAAGTAAAGGATACAATCATGGGAGAAGAAGTAACTACCACTGAAAAGGCTTTGGCAGGGCAATCTAGTTCGAGGAAAAAGAAATTTTCTTTAGAGAATGATTTGCATGCCGAAAGGGAGGATCCTTCGGAGTTCATAGCATATAAGGCTAAGGATTTTCTCTCTAGCATTAACATAGGTAAAGAGTTCTTGATGAACAAGGGCCCTTGGCAATTTTGATATCAATTTAGACTCTTTTTTTTGTAATAGTCAGAATTCATTTTCCGTAATGTCATCTTCATTCTTGATATTTCTCCTCTTCTGGCGTATTCTATTGAAAATTTTGATTTATTGGTTTGATCAAAGTATATAGTTTATAATGAAATGCTATGTATAAAGGCATTCTCTCCAAACACCAGATTGGTGTTATGCAACCTGATTATGACTTGGGGTTTATGGTGCAATTGAAAGAGAATTTTAGAAATTACCTTAATTGGTTAGTCATAATTTGGGTATAATGATGTAGAAAGGCTTGTTAAGCATTTATCCGATGAGATTTTTGATTATATAAGAATGTTCAGTAATTTTGAATATATTTTTAGAAGGGTATTTAAGTCATATTAAATACTCCTTCCGTCCCAAACTTATGTTCGCCAATACTGTAGATATGGAGTTTAAGAAAAGTTATTTTATAACCAACTTTATTTACTTTTTAGGGGGTATTGTAATATTTTTAGGTAATAAATAAATTATAAAGTATGTTATGTGTATTGGTGGGAGTGATATTTTTGAAATTAAGATAACTTTTGAGGTTGTTGGTTAATGTGGAGTTTTATTTTTTGTTGGTGAATATAAGTATGGGAGGGACGAAAACGGAAAGTGTGAATATAAGTGTGGGAAGAAGAGTATAAAATTTTGAATTTTTTTTTGATATGTTTAGTAATTTCAGGGGTATGAATAGCTAGCCTCTTTTTTTTTATAAATAATAAAGACTTCAAATACACTTAAAATTAAGATTAAATTATGAAGTTTGTTATGCATTTTTTTGAATTAATATTTTTAAGTATTTAATGATGTTAAATGATGTTCAACAAATAAAAAATTAACACATATATTTTCAAAGGGTGCCGCTATTTATACCCCTTACATTACTTTATACACCCCAAATTATTTTTAATAAATTATATCCTAATATTAAAAGATAATGGTACCCTTATATTTATTCTTTCCATATGCGCTCAAGAATCGCTTCATTCCAGTTTAATAAGATTTGCGAACAAAACAAAGTAAAGGATGAATAATTCAAATCATTCAAAATTACTGGGCATCAAGAAGAAAGGAAAAATCAAATGCTCTGCAAGTCATGAAATTTTCGAAATCATTGAAAATAAATGACGATATCACACCAAAGCACGCCACCAGGAAGCACTTGGCTTATGGCGTTGGCTTATCAATAACCTTTAATCTTCTTCCACATTAATTTCACTGTTTTGTTTCTCTTCAAACTCTTAAAAAACACTAAAATTTCAATTTGAGATTCATGGTATATTTAATTTCTCTTATAGATTGATCCTCACTCATATTTGTTCATTAATTTGTGGTGGTATATTTGATTCACACATAAGAGTGTAGAATCTTAATAACAATTTAATGATGCAATCAATATCTGCGTTAAGAAAGTTCTTTGTGGGCAATGGAATTATTTTAGGTATAACGACTGTTTTCTTTTGATCCTTTTTGATCTACGAGAGATTCATGATTAGTAAATCCCGCGGCTAAAGCCAAGAATTAGCACTTCTCTAGCATTCTCTCAACTTGAAATATTTTTTTGGGGTGTATCTAGTAAAATTGGAGGTTTGAATAACTATCCCTTTTTTACCAAGGTATATTAGTTTTATTAATTAAGAGTATTTTAGTTTAAATCTTTTATGGGGTTTGCTTAGCATTTTCGAGAGTGCAAATAGCCGCCTCCATTTTCAAAATGTGGATTTATTATGACACGTTGTTTTTAAAAATAGGAAACTACTTCCTAATGCATAAAAAGGTTGAACATTTTGAAAGAAGTGGTAATCAACCAAACAAGATAATTAGAAGATAACTAGTTACTCCATTTGTCAGATTACATCTGTCAAAAGACTAATTAGGCCGAACCGCCCCACCCCAGTACAAGATGATGGGTTGAGCTGAAAATTTTACAGTTCATTTGGAGGCGGGGCCTAAATGGGCTGGCCCAAATGAGGGCACGCCTGAGGGGCCAGCCCGTTTCGTTTTTTTTTATTTTTTTTGTTTTCCTAATGGTCTAGTGTTTAATAGACGAGATATTTGTTTTTTTTATTTATCATTTTTCAAAATTGTGGATTAAATATAATCATTTTGTACCGTAGAATTGTATATAAAATTCATAGATAATTCTAAGCCCTATTTTGTTTGATTTTGAAATTAATTTTATATATATAAGTGAATGTATATGAATTAGAAGTAAATGCAAATGACAAACCTTTAAAACATCTAATCCTTTAAAAATTGACAAGGATAAAATTGAGCACCATGAAGATTGAAATGGTCATATTATGATGATGTTATGATGGAAGAGTTTTGAAGAAACTATGTAATTATGTATAGTACTTGTGTGTTTGGGCTTTAGAACTAGCTTTTTATGATTTAATTTGTGTTATTTAAGTACAATTAGACTTATGTTGTTTGATTTGAGATTTTTGAGAAGTATATATAATTAGTAACTTGTTGTTTGATTTGTAATATTTGTTTATGGTTAATTATTATCACTTAGTTCATGAGTTAATTGTTATCACTTAGTTCATGAGACTATTTTGTAGGATCTATATTTATGTTTTAATTATTTAGTTGACATTATAGTATTTACAAAAACTTTCATTATTTTGATATATTATCTTCATATAATATAATTATAATAATATGATCATAAAAAAATAAATAAAAAAAGAGATTGGTTGGCCTGTCATAATCCACAACTCACATTCGAATGGGTTGAACCTAACAATTTTAGTTCACCGCAAAGCCCTCAAATGGCGTGTTGAGATGAGTTTTAATCATCACGGGATTGGATTTAGCATTTCTAGCTCGCTACCCGATGCCCTTTCCGTCTAGGCCTGCCAAAAGAGAGTTTTAGCCCGTCCTGACGGCTCTTAATCAGGGTATATAGAAATGCGATTCTAAAATAGCGGATCGGGTTGACGGGCTGAAGTTTACTACACGTTGTCATTTTCTATCGCAACATCACGCGCAAGAAAACTGGGTTTCCGCGTAAAAATTGATACACATCCACATGCCATCAGATGAGCGGCAGATCAATCAGTCGATTTGAGGGAATGTTAGTGTGAGAGAGATGAGCGATGTCTGCAATCTACGACAACTGGGAGAGGCTTGTGGCTGCTGTTTTGAAGGAGCAGCAGCTATGGCAACTCTTTCACGAACAATCCAGAAGCCCCAGCGTCAGCTCTTTATCTTCTTCATCTGATTTCAGTTTTTCTCGTCTGAATTCCTCGCTCGATGCTGTGCCGTATGGATTTTCTAGTCCCGAATGGTCTGCTAATTCTACTCGGAAACCAGATGATGATGATGCTGCATCAACACATTCATGGTGATTCTTATTTCCTCATTCTCATACTCATTTGTATTCCTGATCCTAAATTTGACTTTCACGTTTACGTCTCTAGGAGAAGGAATTTGACGATTCAGGTGCCAAAACTGGGCATTGAGGAACGTCATTTATTGATTGACTCTGCTCCTCAGGATTCAGAATGTTGCTCGAAAACTAGCCCTAGCCCTAGAGTTAATCTTGATGATTCGAAACAAAAAAGTTACCCACTGCCTCTTCCTCCTGCAGCAACTTCAAATCCTTCACGTGTGTCTCCTCCAAATTCGGCTAAAAAATTGCCAACGCCACCTTCTCGTAGTCCACAAGGAGCTGAAAATGTTAAGAGCCCAAGGACTTCTTGGAAAAAAGGGAGGTTGATCGGTAAAGGTCCATTAGGAGATGTTTACCTTGGTTTTAATAGGTGGGCATTATGTTTGAATGTGTTTATGATTCTACTTTGTGAAGAGTTATGTGCTAGTTCAACATCCTTTATTCAGCTTTCTCCATTGTTGATTGCATAGAGGATTTTCCGAGTGTTTATGTTAGAAAATATGTTATATATATATATTTAATTGTGCTGAACACCTTAACTATTTCATATGCAAGTTCTTTCTTGGTTTGGTTGGTAGTGAAAAGGGCCAAATGTGTGTAATGAAGGAGATCAGCTTATCTTCTAAAGTCGCAGAATCGAAGCAGAGTGTAAGGGCTTTGGAAAAAGTGAGTTTTCATAATCTATTTTAAAATGATTGTGATGCCTTATTCTTTTAATTTGCAGCCGTTCTCTTTCTGTTTAGTTATTCATACCTCCTGTCAATCAGGAGTTTCCTGTAATGGTTCAGTTTCTTGCAGGATATTGAGCTATTGAGTTGCATGAATCATCCCAACATTGTTCAATATTATGGGTCTGAAACGGTCAGTTGTATACATCAAGTTTAGGCATTTGTTTTTTGGTGGTGCAGCTTTGTATAAAACCTCTCCATTTGTACTCACATGCGCACCATTTTATAATTTCTCTTGAGTTACAACTGACATTAAAATTATTTGCTTGACCAGGTCGCTGATAAATTTTATATATATTTTGAATATGTATCTGGAGGTTCAATCAATAATATTCTGCAACAATATGGAAGATTAGGAGAATCATTGATCCGCAGTTATTCTCAACAGATTTTATCTGGATTAGCATATTTACATTCCAAGGGTATTGCACACAGGTAAATCTGATTTTAGTATTGATTAGCTTTTGCTCTTCATTTTCTTACATTATTATTCATGCATTTGTGATGTGTAATTTGTTACAGAGATATTAGAGGGGCAAATGTACTTGTGGACCCAAATGGTAGAGTGAAGCTTTGCAACTTTGCCGTTGAAAAGCGTGTATGGGATCTTCTTTTCTTTTCTTTCTTTTGTGTTCGGTGTCAGGGGACAAATGTTCCTTCTATATTTGATGTTAATGTCATTTCTTGTATGTTTACTCTGGAAATTAAGATTGGTATCCTGTCGCTAGAAACTGAGAAGATGGTGTTGATAATATAACTCAATGCAGGTTATTTAGGACACATATTTCTTGGACAATTTGATACCCTAGAGAATTTATGTCCTGTAGAATGTTGATTTTATTATATGTTTCGTATTTCAGATGGCAGATCAATCCGGTATGTTGCTGTTTTTGGATAGTTTATATTGGATGGCACCTGAGGTTAGTTTTCCCCTAATATTCTGAAACCTAAACCCTTTTTATTGCTTGCTTTCTTGATTCATAGACTACGGAAAGAAACTCCTTTTCCGTTGTGGTGTAATTCTTTTGATTGGCATTGAACGTCTTTGATGCATAATAGATAGCTCGAAATTTCTTCTCTCGCACTTGTCCAAGCACTACTCTCAAGGCACTATCACTTGCATCACAATGGAGTTCAAAAGGTTTGCTACAATCGGGAGAGACAAGGATTGGTGAAGAAATCAAAGCTTCCTTTAACACCCTAAAAGCATCAAGACATTCATCATTAAATTCAAATGGAGTATCTTTCTCAAGCAATTTATACAAAGGTTTGGCTATATTAGAAAAATTCTTTATAAAACGTCGATAGAATCCAGCGTGATCAAGAAACGATCTAACCCCTTTTTCATTTTTAGGAGGGGGAAGATGTTCAATGGCTACAATCTTCGCTCTATCAACTCTCAAACCTTTTTCGGAGATATGATGACCAAGTACGATACCCTCTTGAACCATAAAATGACATTTTTCCCAATTCAAGACTAGGTTCGTATCTTGACATCGCTGCAAGACCATGGACAAATTAGTTAAGCATATATCAAATGAAGATCCAAACACGAAAAAATCATCCATAAAAACTTCCATCACATTTTCAATCAATCCTCCAAAAATAGCCATCATACAACGTTGAAAGGTGGCGGGTGCATTGCATAACCCAAAAGGCAATTTATAGAAAGCGAATGTGCCATACGGACAAGTAAAAGTTGTTTTCTCTTGATCCTCGGGGGCTATCATGATTTGGTTATACCCCGAGTAACCATCTAGAAAACAATAATACTTGTATCCCGCCAACCTATCAAGCATTTGATCAATAAAAGACAAAGGGAAATGATCCTTATGAGTATTGTCATTAAGTTTTCTATAATCACAACAAACTCTCCACCCAGTTTTCACCCTTGTTGCAAGTTCTTCATCAAATTCCGTTTTAACAATGGTTAACCCTCCTTTCTTAGCCACAACATGCAAAGGACTAACATGAGGACTATCACTAATGGCATAAACAATTTTAGCATCCAACCATTTTAAAACTTCTTTCCTAACAACTTCTTGCATAATAGGATTCAAACGCCTTTGAGGTTGTATACATGATTTATTCTCATCAATCAACCTTATGTGATGCATGCAAATTGTGGGACTAATTCCCTTCAAATCATCCAAACTCCACCCTATAACACTCTTATGATCTCTAGGTACTCTCAACAATTTATCAAGTTCTAGAGGAGAAAGGGATGATGATACAATTACCGCAAATGTCTTCTCGTCCCCCAAATATGCATACCTAAGGTGATCGGGTAGAGGCTTCAATTCTTCCTTTCCTTTATCAACCTTTGACTCTTCATTCTCCATCTCTAATGGAAGATATTCCCTCTTTCCATAGTATGCCAACTTTGCTTCATCCTCTTGCATTTCCCTACAAGCATTCAATTCATGTAAACAATCATTAATATCTTCATCTTCTAAACAATGAAAAGAATGATTAGAGTTTAAAGATAAAGTAAGAGAATGGCTTATGCTCATTTCAAGAGGATCTTTAGCTAAGATGAATGGTAGGTTCTCTTCAACAACTTCATCAATCATGTCGATCCTTCTACATTCTTCTTTCTCACTTGGATATCTCATAGCACTCTTCAAAGAGAAAACCACCTCCTCCTCGTTTGCTCTCAACTTCAACTCCCCTTTTTGTACATCAATTAAAGCTCTTCCCGTTGCTAAAAATGGACGCCCCAATATCAATGGAATATTTGCATCCTCATCCATATCAAGCACTACAAAATCAATCGGGAATATAAACTTTCCAACTTTGACTAACACATCCTCCACTATTCCTCTAGGATAGGTTAAAGACCTATCCGCTAGTTGCAATGTAACGGATATAGGTTTCACTTCCCCTATACCAAGTTTCTTGAAAATGGACATAGGCATCAAGTTGATACTTGCCCCAATATCGCAAAGAGCTTTATGAACCTCACTCTTGCCCATTTCACATGTAATAACAAAACTCCCCAGATCTTTGAGCTTTGGAGGCAACTTCCTTTGAATTATTGCACTACACTCCTCCGTCAAGTTGACGGTCTCATTCTCTATCAAGCTCCTTTTCCTTGACATGATGTCCTTCAAAAACTTCGCATAGTGAGGCATTTGTTTCAAAGCATCCGCAAAGGGTATATTAATGTGGATTTTCTTGAAAATTTCCAAAAACTTTGCAAACTTTTCATCCAAGCCCTTCTTCAAAAATCGATGTGGAAAAGGAATAGGTACTTGTGTTTTTGGAATTCTCCAACTATCCTTTTCCACTTCAATTTCCTCCTCCTTCTTTTTCATTGCCTTGGTTCTTTCCCATTTCTTTTCAACAACCTTGTTATCAATCAATTCCGGTTCCTCATTCATTTTAGCCTCAACTTCACTTTCAACGTCGAATTCTTCTTCAACCAAGGTTTTTTCCATCTCCTTCTCTTCCACCTTATCATCTTCCAATGGCATAGACGGTCCATCATAATTTGTTCCACTCCTCAAGGTAATTGCCTTGCATTGTTCCTTTGGATTTACAATGGTGGTGGAAGGAAATTTCCCTTTCTCATTAGCACTCATTGAGCTCGCCATTTGACCAAATGAATACTCCAAGGCTTTGAGTCTTCTATCACTATTTTCCTCAATGGCTTTTAATCGTCTTTCATTTACTTTCTCAAAAGCCTTGAATCTTCTTTCAATTACTTCCTCTTGAGTTTTGTTGGAAGCAATCAATTTTTCAAGAAGTTCTTCGGTAGTCGCCTTCCCTTCATTATTTGGCGCTTTAGCTCCCGGATGATACCCCGGAGGATAAGCAACTGCATTACTTGGGTTTGCATAAGAAAAATTATCTTGCCTCCTTTGTTGTTGTGGATAAGAATTTCCACTTCCTTGGCTAGTGAAACCTCATTGCCTTGGTTGTTGTTGTGGGTGCGAGCTTCCACTACTTTGAGCATTGAATCCTCCTTGCCTTTGTGGATAACTTCCTTGATTTTGGTTGAAATTACCTTGGTAATTGTTTTGATAATTACCTTGGTAATTTTTTCCTTGCATATATTGAACGTCCTCCACACGTGGCATTGTTGTAGCCCATTGTTCCCCACTAACACCAATTTGAGGAAGCACACTTTGATCCATTCGACTATCAACCATATTAACTTCTTGATTAGTCACTCCTTTGTTCAAGCTCATTTGCTTCATCACCTCCGCAACTATCATTTCCATGCTTGGAGTTTGTGGCTCAACAGTCACACTCTTCACACTAAACTGTTGCCCTTTATCATAACTCTCGAACCCATAGCTTCCACTAACTCTCTCCGATGGCCATTGATAGACATTTGTAGTAATTTCATCAAAAATTCGAATAGCCCTTTCCGGAGTTACTCCAAGTACGGATCCACCTGCCGAAGCATCAACAAGCACTCTTTGCCCATTCACAAGTCCTTGATAGAAAAATCCCACTTGTTGATTCTCCAGGAAACCATGTTGTGGACACTTGCGTAGCATTTCCTTGAACCTTTCCCACGCTTCATAAAAGCTTTCTTGAGGCAATTGTTTGAATTGAGTAATCAAGCTCTTCATTTGAAGTGTCTTAGACGGTGGGAAATACTTGTTCAAGAATATTTGTGCAAGTTCATCCCATGTGTTGCACATTCCGGGAGTAAGAGTGGAGAGCCATGTTCTTGCTCTATCCCTCAAAGAGAACGGAAATAACCTCATTTTGATGCAATCCTCGCTCACCCCATTCATCTTCACGGTGTTAGCAATCTCAACGAATTGAGCTAGATGAGCATTAGGATCTTCATTCGGAGCTCCACCAAATTGTTGCTCTCTCACCAATGAAATCAAGCCCATTTTAAACTCAAAGTTGTTGGCATGAATTGGTGGTCCCATCATTTGTGGAATTGCCCTTGGCATGAAGAAACCTCGGATCACCCTTTGATCATTTTGAACTCCATGTTGAACCGGAGGTGGAGGTACATATGCTTGTTGTGGAGGAGCATAAGCTTGTTGAAAACCTTGTTGAATCATAGCTTGTTGCACCATTTGTTGAATATACGCTTGATTGTTAAACTCCCCAAATTGTTGATAAGCTTGTTGAGGAAGATTGGCATTAGCTTGATCTTGCAAATTTTGCATTCCGCCTCCATCATTCCTAACATTTCCACGTTCATCTTGATTGTTTTCCATTTGATCACTCTTTTTGGTATTGTTCTCCTTTCTTCTTCTTCGAAAAGTGTGTTCAATTTCTAAGTCAATAGGTTCAACTTGTTCCCCTTTTGATCTTGTTTGCATACACCTTCAAAATAAAAGAAGTTAGAACAATATTTTCAACGCAAAATACAAATAATAAATACAAAAAAAAATTGTATCTAGTAAGATCGCTCTAAACGTTCCTTCTTTAAGCTACTAGCGACCGTTACCTCCCCGGCAACGGCGCCATTTGATTAACCATAACTTGTAGTCGGGTTGACCAATTCAAGAATTTATCGAACCACAGGGAGGTCGATGCTAGCACTTAAGCGATATCACGTTTATCACGATTTTATAGAAACGAATCATAGATGGATGATTTGGTAAACAAGTAATTAAATGCAAACAAATGAAAGTAGACAAACAATAATCAAATGACAAGACAAAAATGATGAATGAATGGTTTTCCAAATTGAGTAGAAGTGAGATTAACAACACTATTGAAGTGGTAACTTATGGATTCATGCATTAAACTCATATGTATCAAGGGTTAAGACTAAGGGCCAACACATATACCACCTAAACTTCCTCTCGAAATGAATAGGATGTAGATCATTTGCACAATCTCAAAATAGCTCAAAGGTTGGTTCTCAATTAAACTATTCCAACTAGGTACTAAGTTCTATTATAGAATCCCATCATATAATCAATTGACTTCTCAATCTAACTAATCACATGTTCCATCAAAGGGTTCTAAATAATAAAGGACTTCTCAATCACTTTACCATTTATAATGCACATGAGATGTTTGATGAATTGATTCACTTGACTATCCTAAACACATAATTGATTTCTCAATCTAATCATATAATTAGAACAATCAAACACACAAAACATCATAGATCTCAAGATATATAAGCACCAATGATAGAAAATCAAATATCCCCATCAACATATGAATTTAATTACATAGATCCACAAATTAACCAACAACCTTCATGTTGCTAATCTCACAAGGGAGATTAGCCTACAATCTTCATAAGATCCATAACATAGACATTAGAATTCTTACAAATCATTGTAAACTAAAGGATTAACACAAAATTGGAATGAAAACTCCCTTGGAAATGGATCCAATTGAATCTCCCTTCTTCCTTTGGTGATCACCCAAGCTTCCTTGCTTCTTCACTTGATTTGGATGGTGAAATGATGGTGGATTGATGAAAGGATGATGATAGATGATGAATGGATGAAGAAAAGGTGTAATATAAAGAGAATTGTGTGTGAGGTGTGTGTTGGCAGCTCAATTTCGTAGGGGTTCTCCTCAAAATGTTGATTGGAGAGGTATTTATACCCCCATGGGCCTTCTAGAAGGAATTTGGATTTTTCAGCACAATTAACACCTACACGGCTCGTGCGCTGCTGCTCGGCCCGAGTCGTGTTTAGGGTTTCTGGTCAACGCACGCTTCAAGCAGCGCACGGCTCGTGCGCCGCACACGGTCACAGGAGTGGCAGTGTTGTGCTATCTGGCTTTCGCGCACGGCTAATGGCACAGGCCCGTGTGAGGAGCACGGCCCGTGTACGCGACACGGCCGGCCGTGTTGTGTTGTTTTTCCTCTCTTTTTCTCCCGACTCCATTTTTGTTCCATTTTTCACCTGATTCATCATTTATAAGTTCATTCACACACAAATTCCAAGAAACACATAACACCACCAATAATGTCTCAAAATACGGATAAAACAAAGCGAAAATAAACATAAAAAGACACTAAAAACTAGATGAAATTAACCATAATCAACAACCCTAATAATGGTCTTTTAAATATAATAAAATTAAAAAAATAATATTAATTATAAGAGGACCACATATTAATTAATTACATTAATTAGAAAGGAGTGGGAACCAAAGATTCCACCATTGGTGGAATCGATTCCACCCAAGTCGCACCCTAAAAAAAATGTTACTTTGGCATCACAAGTTATTACTCTTCTAAAAATGTACTCACGTCTGTTTTGTTTTTTGTTTTTAAATTATATTATATATTGTGATTTTGAATTATAATAATAGTTTGTATAGACTTTAAATACACCTTGATCTTTAAGCTATTCAAATTGGTAACAAATTAAATAATGTTGTAAAACTATAGAGTTATTTTTATTTTATTTTGTGTATTGGATCTATGTATTAAAAAAATAACATACACTTTATTATTAGACGCATAAAATGACAAAATATATTAAGAAGAAATATAAAACTAGCATGTCAATTTCTAATCCTCTTAAACAAAATTCTAGATCCATTTCTATTTGAACTTGTATAACATTATTATGTGAGACGGGTTGATCCTTATGTTTGTTTGTAATAATTAAAGTATGTTAATAATAAATCATATTATAACACGCTTAAATCATACTTTAATGCATAATTCAGTATACTTTAGAAAATATACTTTAAACATACTTTATGTATATAATAAGTATATTTAGTGATGAGTCGACCTATCTTACAAATAAAATACAAGACACTTTGTCCGGTTTCAATCTGTCTTGTCCGGTTTCAATCTCAAAATTGATTTATGATTAAACATTGTTTTAATTTTTAATTTTTGCAGTGGAAGTTAATATAATTCAAAGAAATATGTATGCCAGTGGTGATGAAGCTTGCTACTCCCTCCGTCCCGGAAGTATTGACACATTTTTTTTGGGCACGGAGATTAAGGAGTATAATAATTTAATGTAAAGTGAAGTGAGAGAAATAATATTTAATGTGTAGTGGGTAGTTATATTAGTGGTGAGTGTGATGGGTGGGTGTGTGGGTCAAAGTAAATAAATTGTTTTGTGTGGGTCCATGTTCTTAAAAAGGAAATATGTCAATTTCTGTGGGACAACCCAAAAAGGAAAGTGTGTCAATATCTTTGGGACGGAGGGAGTACAAAATATTGTCTCCACCGGTTCCATGCGAGGGTACAGATATGGGGAAATATTGTCTGCCAAAATGCGTACAACTTTGTGGATTGTCTACACTCGGTGTATGTATAAGGACTGTGCACCCAGCAATCTGTGCCTGCGAATTTATATTGCCTAATTGTACTTAGAAAATCTGACCGGACCGACCGGTTCAATCAGTTAAATCGGGAACCGGTCTTGGAACCGGTCCGGAACTACCTAATAACCGTTTTCATGATTTTACTGGGAAGAATCGGGAAGAACCGGCCATAATCGGAAAACTGGTGAACCCGTTAGAACCGGAAAATCACCGGTATTTTTTTAAAATTGCTTCGCATCCAGTCCTATTCTGTATTCTATTTCACAGAAATGATTGAAATCCTTAGAAATACACCGATCTACAGAAATAAATTGAAAAAACTCTATTTCATAAGTTGAATAAGAACCTATCTACAATAAATTACTCCGATCAAATTGATCGGAAAACCTTTTGAAATGCCAAGCCACCGCCTCCATGAGTTAGATTCCCGGTGCAGTATGAAGCCAAATGTTTATTTAATTGAGAAAACAGAGAATAATGAGAGATGAGTGAAAGAACGAAGAAGAGTGAAAGAATGAAAATACAGAGGAGTGAGAGTGGAAGAGAAAGAGAAAGGCAGAACGAAGATACAGAATTGCAGAACTGCTGGTCCCTCTGGTGTGTCACTTAGCAAGAAGAGAAACGGCGAAGAGTAACGGCGCTGCTGCCTTAGTTGATGGCTTTAGCCATTATATAATTTATTTTAATCAACCCAATGGGCTTTGAAATGGGCTGACTTTCTTTTTTGATTTTTTAAAAATGGCTTGGACTCTAGTTTAGTTTCATTACATATATATTTTTATGATTATTTTAAAATATAATTAAAAATAGATAAATTTAATTTTTCTGGTAGAACCTCCCGGTCCGACCGGTTGAACCGGTTGGACCTCGAACAGTTGTCTCCATCGGTTTGGTCTCCGGTCCGGTTATCAAATCACTGCTTACCAATATAGGCTATGCTGATCCTTAATTCTTCATTTTCATACTTACAAATTAAACATACAACACTATTGCTAATTATTTTCAATCTAATGAATTAATAATCGATCTAAGATATGAACAAGTTTAAGGATACAATGTGGTTCGACACGACTTGGACTTACCCTGCACAGTATGGAGTGAACCTGACCTGTCCTATCGAGAATGGGATGTGCCGGGTATTGATCACAGCCAAACCCATTCCGTTGTCATCCCTAGACGAGCTAAACTGTACTACTCTTAAGATTTAATGCGTGTCCTTAAATGCCCTATTATCTTTTCAGGCTCTATCTTGTAGTAGCCTAAAAATCTAATGAATCAGCATCTGCAACAGTTTTTGTTTATGCCAAACAAAATTGATGTAATTGTCTTTTTCTAACATATAAAATTATTGATATCCCAGCAAATTATATCACAATTATTAGGCTAAATTATACATGATCACTTGATCATGGATTGACAAAGCTGTCACACCAACAAGCTGTTAAATGCTAAAGAAAGCTATAACAGTATTAAGTACGACGCTGCTGGGATCAAGACAAAACATTCTTGACAGGGATCATGACATAAAAAATAACAAAGAATTTTCAATGTGCAACTTTATTTTTAGACCACCATCAAACACCATATGCTTAAATGCATATAAACGATACTGCGAGAAAACAGCTAGATATTATTTAAGCTTAATAATTCTAATTCAAAATGTGATCAATGACATTACCAGAGAGAACACGATTGTTCATTATGTAGTGCTCGCTAAGCAAGCAATAAATAAAAATATAAAAGAGAAAGATAACCATACGTTATAGGCGCATGATTATCGCTCTTTTCCTGAAATCTCCTTTAGTTTTTCCTTCAACTCACCATTCTGCAAGAGCAACAGCAATGTTAGAGCTCTTGAGCTATAGAAGAAGACTATGGAGATGTAAGTGAGAGAGGGAACCTGATGCATGTTAAGAGTGATATCAGATCCTCCAACAAACTCCCCGTTGATGAATATTTGAGGGAATGTTGGCCAGTGGCTGCAATAAACTCACAGTTACAACTCAAGACAATATGCAAACATTCTACGTTTCATTATATGCAAGTATTACTTGAGTGTGAAAGCATACGTGTGCAATTGCAATACTCCATTAGCCCCATTAAGTTATGTGAAATGACTGCTGCTCGTAAAAATCATGTTTTGTAATTGGTCATTTGTTCTAACATCCCATGACCAATCCTTGCAAAAGTTTCTCTCTGAATTAGACAAACTATTCAGACTATACATTGACATTTGTTCACATAAGAACTTGTGAAATTGTGCAAAGGAAATTCCTAGAGCAACAACACGACAGAAAATCAAAGCAAACCTAACATATACTTTAAATTTGAGTAGTCATGCTTGATGGATTTAGTTATGTCATGAGGAAGATTTGTTTGACATCTATCATCCAACAATACGTAAATTGCAGCTTGAGAAGTTCCCAACCAGAATAGAGGAGTGCAGCTCCACCTCACGCCTTTTTCTTCTAGCCTTCTCAATACCAGTGTTTCGCGCCCCCCAAAATATGTCTCAAAGGTATGTATTAACTTGTCTTTCACAAATATAATTCTTTACTAATTAGTAATTTAATTTTAAGAAATGTATTTGTACACTGCATAACTAATAAATGGTAAACTATATCAAATAACTATCATCAGTGACAAATATATTTTAAGCCTTTTTTTAATTTGTTCAAGCCTTCAAGGCGCATGTCTTTGGTGCACCTCAGGTGGTCGGGCACGAGGAAACCCTTTACGCCTGCGACAACTATATTAAGAGCACAGGAGATAAGTTATAATAACCCCTTACAGCATGTACACATATTTTCCTTTGTAGTTCGGGTTCCAATAAAATCTACTAAGAATTCTCTTTTTAATTTCTTACCTCTATTATGCTGCCAACCTTTCACACTTCACATCAATTACACAATTGCAGCTGTTTTTTGCTTACTCTAAAACATTCTAGGAAGTAAGTTACCTGAAAGCTTTTACAGCATCTTTAGCTCCTGGTCTTCTAATATATTTCTTACACTCAGAGGAACACCTGTGAGAACCAAATTAATAAACAAACAAAAGTAAAAAGTGAGAAAATTGTAAACATCTATGTATAAACCTTTGACCAATAACATTTGAAGCAGCTTATCCTTGAATACATAAGAAACCAATATCAAATGTGTAAGTCAAACTCAAAAAGCATCCCACTGTCAGATAGTCAATAATCCGACTTAAAATGAACTTCAGTTGAATGAAATAATCTGTAAGAAAACAAGCGTGAAAATTTTTGGCTTGATGACTGGACAAAGAAATTATTACACGCAAACATATAAGGTATTAACAAGGCATTGAAAACCCACAAAAAAAATGTTTCTGAGAACTTATTGTTTTCTTTCAAGACCCTCACTGCTAAAGCACTGAATCCTCATTGAGGAAGATCTGGCACACCTTTCATGTATATCATCACAGGATTTTCCTTCACATCCTGTAAATGTTTGATCAATGTAACAGACTCAAGAAAATGTATAACTAAAAAGCAAGGTTTTATATAAAATAATAAATAAAAAGGCCCAATTGGATAATACAAAATATTTCAGCTTTAAGAAAACAAATCTCCATTCTCAATTTCTTGTAGTGATCAAAATCAAGACCACAATATATGAGTTATTCATAACTAGGAGTTACCTGCTCAACAATGTCTTTCAAGGAGAGGCTAGAACTCTCAACCTTAGAAGTGGGTCTAAAATCTTCATGAGTATCAGGATCATTGGGTGCAGTAGTGGAAAAATTAAGTAAGCCCTGGTAGAAAGATCCAGATGCCTACAGGGTAATGTTAGCACTCAGAAATCAAGCGTAATACTCCGTTTGCCAAAGCCAGATACGGCTCCCAAATCAATGATCAATATTCAAAGATAATTCCCAAAGAGTACATCATGAAGAATAAATAACAAGCAAAACCCTAAGCCCAAACGTACGGGCCCAACTACTATAATGAAAATAACAAGTCCAATAGTAAAGATACGATGACAACGATAAATAACTAAGCTTTCCCAATGTGGTCCACGCCCGACCGATCCCGGCGCCGGCGCCGGTAGACCAGCAATGGCTCGGCGGGGCCTCCCCGAACTGCTCCACATCAACTCCCTCCCCCTCAAAAACAATCTTGTCCCCAAGATTGAACCAAGGGAATTGTTGACGGAACTCGCTCAACTGTACCCATTTGGCCTCCTCCTCCGGCAAGCCAACCCACTTCACCAACAACTCTTCCTCCTTTCCCGCTACCGCACTCGTGTGCCTCCGTGCCAACACCACCTCTGGTTCTAACACCGGAGCTTCAGGCAACCCCAAAGAGTCGGGTAAGTTGGACTCCACGGGGTGATCCCCAATTACCCCCTTGAGCTGCGAGACATGAAAAACGGGATGAATGCGGCTAGTTGGTGGAAGCTCAAGACGATAGGCCGAAGGACCTATACGAGTCAACACCGTAAAAGGACCATAGAACTTGGCCGCCAACTTATGGTGAGGCTTCGAAGCCAACGTGTGCTGTCGATGCGCCCTCACCTTCAGAAACACCCGATCACCCACTGCGAAGCTTACATCGCGACGATGCCTATTAGCAGACCGCGTCATCCTCTCCCGTGCCACCATTAAATTCTCCCTCAAACGCGAGAGCATCGCCTCACGCCCCTGGAGCATGTCAGCCACCGCCGCCACCCTGCACTCTCCCGGCAGGTGCCGCTGAAGCACCGGGGGCGGCCGCCCATAGACTACCTCAAACGGGGTGATACGGGCCGCCGTCTGGTAAGCTGTATTGTACCAAAATTCAGCCCAAGGCAGCCAATTCACCCACTTCCTCGGCTGCTCCCCCGCAAAGCAACGCAAGTACGTCTCCAACACCCGATTCAACACTTCCGTCTGCCCATCGGTCTCTGGATGATATGCTGAGCTGAACTTAAGATGAGTACCTGACATTCTGAACAGCTCCTTCCAGAAAGCGCTCACAAAAATGGGATCACGATCACTGACAATGGACCCCGGAATCCCATGTAATCGGACAATTTCCCGTGCAAAAACAGTAGCCACGGATCTCGCTGTCATAGCCCCCCTCATAGCGACAAAGTGGCCATACTTTGACAATCGGTCCACCACCACCATGATAGTTGTACAGCCCTGCGACTTAGGAAGCGCGGTAACGAAATCCATCGAGATATCCTCCCAAACCAGCTCCGGAATAGGCAAGGGCTGCAACAAACCTGCTGGTGATAATGACTCATACTTCGCTTTCTGACAAATCAAACATTTGACCACATAATCCCTCACTGCCCGGAACATCCCTCTCCAGAAAAAATTGGCTGCCAATCTTTTGTAAGTACGCAGGACTCCCGCATGGCCCCCCATGGGCGTATCATGAAATTCCTCAAGCAACTTAGGAATCCATGCGGAATTAGATGGCAGCACTATCCTCCCTTTGTAATACAATTTCCCGCCAACCACTTCATAACCTGCACGACTATTCGGATCCGACTGAAGGTCACGCATAACACTCTGCACGAACTTGTCACCTGACTGCTCGGATAGCACATCCGCCAACTCACCCCAGTTTACTCTGCTGAGTGCTAACAAGGTGCTCTCTTCTCCCCGGCGCGAGAGTGCGTCAGCCGCCGAATTAGCCGACCCCGGCTTATACTCAATCACAAAATCGTAGCCCAGTAACTTTGCCACCCAAACCTGCTGGGAAGGGGTCACAATTTTTTGTGACAACAAGTATCTCAAACTGCTGTGGTCGGTTCGCACGGTGAACTGCCGACCCATCAAGTACGTCCTCCAGTGCTGTATGGCCAATACCAGCCCCATCATTTCACGCTCATAGGCTGATCGAGTGAGTGTTCTGTCCGCCAAGGACTTGCTAAAATAAGCAATCGGCCTCCCCTTTTGCATCAACACGGCACCAATCCCGATACCAGACGCATCACATTCCACAACAAAACGTTTCGTGAAATCTGGCATGGCCAGAACTGGCGCAGTCGTCAAAGCCCCCTTTAACCCTCGAAACGCCTCGCTGGCCGCGTCTGTCCACACAAAAGGAGTAGGAGCCTCTTTTTTAAGCAGCGACGTCAGTGGACGCGCCAACGCCCCATAACCGCGAACAAAACGACGGTAATATCCCGTCAAACCCAAAAATCCCCTGACATCCCGGACATTCCTAGGTTGCGGCCACTCCTCCACAGCTTTCACCTTAGTCGGGTCCATCTCCACCCCCGCGCCAGATATGACATGCCCCAAATACTCCACCCGTCGACAGCCAAATGAACACTTCTTTTGATTCGCCTTGTAGTGATTTTCCTGCAGAATACGCAACACCGTCCCCAGGTGTTCCTTGTGCTGCTGCTCAGTCCTGCTATAAACCAGAATATCATCAAAGAACACCAAAACAAATTTACGTAAGTAAGGACGAAATAGCTCATTCATGGCCGCCTGAAAAGTTGCTGGGGCGTTAGTAAGGCCAAACGGCATCACCATGAACTCATAATGCCCGCTATGAGTACGGAAAGCTGTCTTAAAGATATCCCTCTCCGCCACGCGGATCTGATGATAACCCGAACGGAGATCGATCTTTGAAAACAATACCGCCCCCGAGAGTTCGTCCAGCATTTCCTGGATAACCGGTATGGGGTACTTATTCAACACCGTCACCTTGTTGAGCTCCCGATAGTCAATACAGAAACGCCAACTCCCATCCTTCTTCCTCACAAGCAGTACCGGGCTAGAAAAAGGACTAGAACTAGGGCAGATAATTCCAGCTAAGAGCATGTCGTCGACCAACCTCTCAATTTCATCCTTCTGACTCTGCCCATAGCGATATGGTCTAACAGATACCGGCCCGGTGCCCGGCAGTAGGTCAATCCGGTGCTCCGCCTCGCGCATCGGAGGCAGTCCGTCAGGCTCGCCAAACACAGCCCCATAACGTGACAATACCCCCGCGATCTCCCCCGCAACCGGATCCCATGCCTTCGGTACGGTGCCTTCCACCACTAAGACACAAAACTCCACGTCCTCCACCTGCACCAACTCCTTAAAGCTAATGGGACCCCGACACAGAGACGGATCTCCCCTCAACATCACCCCGCCGCCGCCTTGCTTCTCAAACCGCATTGTCAACTCAGCCCAATTCACACGCATTTCACCCAGAGTGGCCAACCAGGCCATGCCCAAAATCACATCGACCCCTCCTAACGGAAACACATGGAAATCCGCCTCCACCTTGAAGGAGCCAATTTTGAGCCCTAGATCCCGACAAAATCCCTCAGACTCTAACCTCCGCCCATCACCAAGCTGTACTATAAACTGGGCTGACTTATCAGGAATCAAGTCAAGCCTGTCCTTCAATCCTTGGGATATAAAGTTGTGGCTAGCCCCGCTATCCACCAAAATAGTGACGCCACAACCCCGTAACACGCCACCCAAACGCATGGTATGCGGGCTCGTGAAACCCGCCATCGAATACATAGGTAGCACCGTCTCCACTTCCTCCTTCGACTCTGCCACCCCCGGCACTTCCTCCGCCCCTTCTCCTCCGCGCACCTCAGTGTCCCCATGATACTCAAAGCGATGTAAATCCAACATCTCATCCTCCTCTGCCATTAAAACATTAAGC
Source organism: Pogostemon cablin (assembly GCA_023678885.1). NCBI lineage: Eukaryota > Viridiplantae > Streptophyta > Magnoliopsida > Lamiales > Lamiaceae > Pogostemon > Pogostemon cablin. The sequence goes on from CM042995.1 coordinate 15,306,159, forward strand.
TGCCGCAGGGGGCATTGATGTCCTGGCCCGAAGGGTTTCTTACAGCGAAAGCAAAGCCCCTTGGCACGCAGTTCCGACATCTCCTGCGGGGACATCCGGCCAAAACGTATAGGTCCCGAAATCTGTCCTGGCGTGGCTGACCTGTACGGCTGCCCCCGGAAAGGAGGCCTCGGTGCTGAGCTCGCCACCGAACCGGCGGATGGGCCGCTGAACCTCCCCCCGGACACAAAGGAAGAGCTCACGGACGGTGGAAAACGTGTGGGGGTCAATGTCCTACCCAAAGAATTAGCCGGTGGCCTCATAGAATGGCTGCTCCCTGACGGCCCAAGGCTGAATTCGATATCCCGGGCCAGCTCCATCGCTGTCTGCAGATCAGGCGGCCGCAAGAGACGCAGCCAATTGCGATTCTCATCCGACAACCCGGCCATGAAATAACCCAAATAATGCTTGTCGCTCAGGCCAGGCACCTGGCTTGCCAGTTGCACAAAGACTGTTATGTATTCCTCCACCGATTTATTCTGTCGTACCGAAGACAAGCGCTCGAAAGGGCTTTCCATGAAACGAGAGTCAAAACGGCCTATCAGAGCCTCTGCGAATTCACTCCAGGACATGTCAGGCTTACGGGACTCCATCCATGTGAACCAATAAAGGGCCGAGTCCTCCATGGCCACCATGGCTGCCGGCAACTTCATCTCCTCCGGTGTCTGATGCAATTTGAACTGTTGATTGGCTCGGGCCAGCCAGCCAATAGGATCAGCACCATCAAAAGTTGGAAGTGTGGGGGCGTAGGAGAGGCCAGAGGTGCCGGCGGTTTGGCCGCGGTGTTCGCACCCGTCAGCCCCGTCTCGGGGGTCGAGTCTGCCATGCCCAAGCCACGCTGCTGCGTTGCCGAACCAGAACCTTCTTCAACCGTATGGGGCCCAGGAGCGTTCCCAGGGCCCGCTCGCGCCGTCGCGACTGACAAACCAGCCATGGATGCGGTCAAGCCGGCGACCGACTTAGTGATCGCTGCCAGTTGCTGTAGGATATTACCCTGCTCCTCCGCAACCTGTCCGAGTTGTTCAGCCATCACCGATTGCTTCCTCTCCATATCCTCAAGGCGCTGTTCACGGGTCTGCGTCATCACGGGTGAGTTGATCCGTCAGGTCGGACCAATTGTTAGCACTCAGAAATCAAGCGTAATACTCCGCTTGCCAAAGCCAGATACGGCTCCCAAATCAATGATCAATATTCAAAGATAATTCCCAAAGAGTACATCATGAAGAATAAATAACAAGCAAAACCCTAAGCCTAAACGTACGGGCCCAACTACTATAATGAAAATAACAAGTCCAATAGTAAAGATACGATGACAACGATAAATAACTAAGCTTTCCCAACGTGGTCCACGCCCGACCGATCCCGGCGCCGGCGCCGGTAGACCAGCAATGGTCTCGGCGGGGCCTCCCCGAACTGCTCCACATCAGGTAAAGCACAATTATATCATAATCAGAATCACGTACACCATCACATTATAAACCCATTTAGTGCTCTATGATTCTAGTAAGCAATTCTGCTAACAAGCATGCATCAAGTACATATGGGAGTCCACAAAATCAGTACTCTATGATTCACCAATAATGGTATTTCCTTGCTGTCATCTTTGCTCAGGCCATAATGAATCCAAATGTGCGTCACTTGGCTGTTGATATATGGAGTCTTGGATGCACCATTTTAGAAATGGCTACTACAAGACCACCTCTAAGCCAGTGTGACAGGGTGCGCAGATTATATATTTTCTTATTTATTTTATTACTGAACCTTTTCAATGATATTAAGGATATTATTACATGTGATTAGTTAACATTACTCAATTAATTGCTCTTTTGATCTGGCTTATAGGAAATGGCCATGTTTAGGATTGTAAATCATAAAGAACTTCCACAATTTCCAAATCACCTCTCAGACGTGTGTAAGGATTTCCTGAAACACTGCTTGCAGTGGAATCCACAGCATCGTGCTACATTATCTCAGCTTTTGGAGCACCCATTTGTGAGAAGTTCGTGGCCTTTCGGAAAGCAAATTCTGGTTTCTACATCTTCAGGGCATCCTGCAGCTAAAAATGCCGTTCAGTCGGAGGTGCTCTTTTATATTAATCACTTTATCTTGACTCGTTCTAAGATCTTGGATTAGTAATGGATGCTTATTCAAGCTTGAACCCTCATATAAGCAAACTAATAAATCATTTGCAGGGCGCTGATCGTGCAAGAAGTCCTCATCAGTTAGATTCAGAGAAAGTTGTATCTCGTGCTTTTAATGGAACAAGCTCTAACTTTCAACATAGGTTTATCTCAACTACTCTTATTCTTCCTTCCCCCTCCCTCTTCCCACCCTCTCAATACAGTTGGGAAACACTTCAAGATAATTCTATTTCACAATCACTGCAATAAATACTGGGTTTTTTTTTTTCAATGACTAATTATGGGCAAATTTTAATATTTATTGTAATTGACTCATAGAATATATATAATTTGATAATGATATTTATTTTTTGACTTCTTTTGAGTGGGCTTAAAAACTAAACTTATAAAAATAAATTATTTATATAAAATATAATGAGTTCTTGGTGGACAACTCTGGGCTTGAGCTGGCCTGCCCTACCCTAAATCCACCTTAATGGAACGTCAAATTTATAGTTATTTATTGGTTCACACAGACTTGGTGCTTAATAACTAGAAGTACTCGAAAATATAAGAAGGATAAGTATAAATAAAATGACATAAAATGACAAAGTCTCTTGTGAGACGCTACTTTCATGAGACGGTTTGTGAGACGTGTTAAAGTATGTCGATTATTTAAATAAAGTATGTTAAATGGTTGTTAATGTATGTTTTTTAAAGTATGTTGGATTATGTATTAAAGTATGATGTTAGTGTGTTATAATTTGATTTATTATCGACATACTTTAACCACAAATAAGCACACTTTAACCACAAATAAGCATACTTTAGTGATGTGTTGACCCGTCTCAAATCCGTCTCACCAATAACTCGTCTCACAAGATACCAACTCAAATAAAATATCTAATTGTGAAATAATTTTAATTTTATTTTTAATTACCCATCGAAAATATTTTTGTTTATTTTATTTAATTAATTTGTTATTCTTATGCTAAACTAGTTTGAACTCCGCGTGTTAAGCGGGACAAACACGGGATAATTAAATTCTTATAATTCTATAATTCTATATTATTAATTTAATATATTAAAATTAAATATTTAAAATAATATTGATAATTTTTATTTTTAATTTATATATATATATATATAATAATTTTTTTCTCCCGTGTATTACACGAATTAATTAGTATACTTTATCTTAAATTAATAAATAAATTAATTTAATATATTTTATTATTATTATAAGCAAAATATTTAATTAATTAATTATTTTAATTAAATTAATAATTTATATAATTATTTTTTATTTTTTGCCCGTGTATATTCATTATTTTTTATTTTAGATATATTTATAAACCAAATATTTATGATAAATAAATATTTTTATAAATATTATTTTTGTAGTTGAAGTTTTATGATAATTAAATAAAATTTTTTAGAGTAATTAATTTTTAAATATTGTCTTATAATAATATAAAAGGAGTATAATTTATTTTTTTTTTAAATGGTGGATCTATTTTTTATTCAATATATTATAATATTTAGATAATTATTATTTTGAAATAATTAATTGAATAAAGACTTATCAGATATTTTGTAGATAAGAATAAATATTTTAGAGATATAAAATAGTTATATAATAATAAATTTTAATATATAATAATAAAATATAAAAATAGAAAGGTTACGTGTACAATATTAAAAGAAAAATATAAAAAATACAATGATTAACCACGTCACAACACATTATACTTTTAAAAAATTATTTATAACAACGTATTTGCAATTAGTATATATAAGATATATAGTATTAATTTGAATAATATGAAAATTTACGCACTATTAAGATGAAAATTATAATTTACATACTGACGGAATTAAAAAACAAATTAAAAAGGAACAAATTTAAATTTAAAAAAAAGACAGAAATAAAATAAAGTTAATCTAAAAGAAATTTAGAATAGTAAATTTAATCATTAAAGAAAAGATTTACAATAAATTTAATATATATTAATAAAAAATAAAATTATATATATATATATATATACATTAATTTGAATAATAAGAAAATTTACGTACTATTAAGAGAAAAATTATAATTTACATACTGACGGAATCAAAAAACAAATTAAAAAAGTGAATTTGAAAGTTAGAGAAAAAAATCATAACAATGTTAAAGGAAATAAAAATAAATAAAATTAGTATTAATAAAATAGATTTAAAATTTTAATAAAAGTAATAAAAATAAATAAATAATATATAAATTACACATAAGTATAACGAAATTCGAAAGGAATAAATGTATGGATAAAAAATATTAAAAATAAAATAAAACAAAATTAATTAAAAAAGAAATTTAAATAAAATAAATTAAAAATTTTCAAATTCCAACAAAAATTGAAGATTCGCTTGTTAGGTTAAAAACAAATATTTTCAAAAGAGACGAAACATGCAACCATGTTCTTCATCATAGGGCATCAATTGAATTTTAGTTACACGAATTTAAATTCTCGTGACCTTATTATCATAACATTATCCAAATTTTGCTACTATTATGAAAAGCACATGTGCACAAACATAAAAATTTAAATTCAGAGATCTCCAATCAAACCTGCATAATTGATGTAGAATTGATGCTCGATTCATGAATGCCTCGAAAACTCCAGAAATCCTATTTGCATTTGTATAAACTTAATGAATAAATGACTTATTTATATGTGGAAGAAAAATTAATTTTTTTAAATGTTTTTAAATAAAATTTAATTTTGATTTGATTACACCCATATTCAAATCTTTAACAATATCCATATATTTATCTACATTATATATTTTAATTAATAATTAATTTTTATTTGATCGCATCTATGTTAAGTTCTTAAAATATTATATACATATTTATCTCTATTAATTAATAACAAAAATAATTGAGAAAAATTGTGAAAGCGACACCTCATCAAAATTAAACTCTATTTTAGTATTTATTTATCTCTATTAATTAATAACTAAAATAATTGAGAAAAATTGTGGAAGCGACACCTCATCAAAATTAAACTCTCTTTTAGTATATTAAAATATAAAAATTAAAATTAATTGATAATAAATTAACAATTAAAAAAATTGTATGTTTATTTCATCACTTATTATAATTTAAAAGTAATATTATTCAGTATTATAGAAAATAAATATGATGTGAATTTAAAAAAAAACTTAATATAACTAAATAATATGATATTAAAATTTAAGTAAAATAAGAATTTTTTACTTGCATATATGGATGGAAATTTGAAATAGTTAATTAATTGGACTAAAGTAGAAAAAAATATAAAATTAAAAGGGTAATTTTGGATGAGACAATCTCGAGATGAGAATATTTTATACTTTCATAATTAGAGAATTTTTTATTAAAAATATTATTACTTTTCTTTTAAATGTTGTCACTTTTTATATTATGAATTTTTAATAAAATAGTTCACTGTACTTTTATAACATTTTATAAATTTTATCACTTTTTATTTGTCTTAAAAAAATATATAAAACGGTATAACGCAAGTCTTTACCAAAATAAAAAAATTAATAAATTGACTACATATTAATATGAAATAATTTTATTTATTTTATTTGTAATATGATTTTTGTTACATCATAGCAGAATTTAATGAATGATTTTAAAATTTTATAAGATTTTATCTTCAGAAACTTAAAAGAATTGTGTCTGTCACAAATATAGTTTAACTTAAACTAATATTGAGTATATTATATAAAAAATCCAACAACAATGATGTACTCAAATTATTATCTTAAAAAAATAAAAAAAAATATATATTTCAAATAATGTCTAATATAAATACAATAAATAACTATAGGAACTTAGAAATACTAATCATCCCAAACGGTCCTCCATATTATAATGTTGATTGTAATTTTTTGAACAACTCTATTTATCAGTCCAACCCTAATACTTCGTACCATTCAGATTTATCAATTTCAAGCTGTATGATATGTAAGTATGGATGAAATTAAAACATGTATAATTGACGTATCTAATGTAGAAAATGGAATACATATGGAATAACAGAATAACAGCTCCATCTAATTGAGTGATTGATATAGTAACAAATTAAGTTTATCACCACTTTTTTATTTAAAAATATAATCCAACAGCCATGTTTGATGCACCAGGAGATTTCAGGACATAAAATATAATTAGCGAATGAATTTTTTAATTTTTTTTTTGAAACACACCCAAACTTCTTCATATTTTTAATGAAAAAACATTTACACTATTAGATCTAAGAGGTCGAGGCTAATCATTAATTCTCGAGATGAATAATAATTAATTAATTAATTACAATTACAGTAAAAATAAATATATATAATGGTAAATAAAATACGAAAAAAATAGATTTAAGGTATGGACGTACTCTATGAGTTACATTAGAATTCAATTAAAAATCTATTATAAAAATATATTATAGCATATTAATTCTTAACTAATTATAAATCCTCAATATAATAAACAAAAAATTAAATAGTAAAATAGTTTCAAATCATAGATCACCTAATTTTGGGAGTTAAGATTGTAAATAGTAGTCAATCTTTTTAAACATGCATTTGTTGGTGATAGCTTATTGACTAATTGAGGTTAAATGACACAAAATTAGAAACAAACAAACACATTTATATGGATTAAATGAAATAGAACTATTACTCAAACATACAAGCATTTTAATCCGTGTGCTGCACGTAAATAGATTTAAAAAAAAATTATATAAATATAGATTTTTGTAATAGTAAATTTATATTAGGTGCACCCGGGTGTATCCTTGCACCCATATTTGTATAACTTTTTATTCTATTTTGTATACATGTTATTCTCTTTTGTATACGTGTTTTGTAATATTTGTATACTTTTTTCACACTAAATTTTTCATTAAAAAAAAGCATTCATATGTGTATAACTTTTTATTCAATAGTGTATACATGTATTTTAATAATTGTACATTTTTTTACACTCAATTTTTTATTAAAAAAATTAACAATTAAATTGTATACATTTTTACTCATAATTGTATATGTTTTTGCTTATATTTGTACATGGGTGCACACGAAGCTTCGTGTGCACCCGGGTGCACACTATATTTAGCCTATATATATATATGTCGTGGACACATATACACATATAATTATGTATTCCCTCCGTCCCATCCTAATAATTACATATTTTAAATTGAGTGTTTCATTCTAACGGTTACATTTTTTTATTTATGTGTATGAGACCCACACAATTAAGTATTTAAAATATCTCTATGGGACTCATCCGCCACATTAATACAAACATTCACTTTATATTAAAATATTATTATCTCACCTCAATACATATTTAAATATTAAATTTCTTAATTTCCGTGCTAAAAGCAAATATAACCATTAGAATGAGACGAAGGGAATATATATGTACGAGATTTTATATTGTGATAATATGTATATTTAGTTTAGTTCTCTTATGTATAATGAATTAAATAGTTTTTAGTTGAATCGACGTTATACGACCCTTATTCGTTTTTCATGTATAATAGATTAATGTAATTATAAAAGACCAACAATTTTAAAAATTTTATTAATATTTATATTTCATTACGTAATCATATGTTATAAACAATTCCAAACAATGTCTTAATTACTTAACCTTATTTTCAAATACAACCCAAATTTTAAAAATATGTGAAATTGAAGAGAGATTTAAGAAAATAATTGTTAAAAAATGTGATAGTAAATCACCTAAATGTATTTATTTAAGGAAATAAAAATAAAATGAGTGATGAGAAATTGAGGAGAAATTGAGGAGAAATTGAGAAGATGTGAGAAATTGAAGAGATATTTTGATCCAAAATTTTGAGCAGAAAAAAAAATTGACTTTAGGTGCTTTTATTTATATATATATATATATATATATATATATAATATACTACAATCCACAAACGACCAAATTAAATAAGAGTGAGTCTCATGTAAACCGGGTTTACATGTAAATCATATTTTTAAATTATTTTTAGTATATAAAAAATTACTCTTTGAGGAGTAATAATTTTTATATAAAAGAGTAATAATTCATATATCTAAAGAGTAATTTTTCATATACTAAAAAGTTATCGATAAATCAATATTTATCAGAATTTGAAGAGTAATTTTTTAATTTAGAAGAGTAACAATTTATGTGCTAAAGAGTAATTTTTTTATGTATTAAAGAGTAATAGGGTTTACATAATTAATGTATGTAAACCCAGTTTACACAAGTGTTTGTCATTAAATAAATAGTACCCAAGAGATCTTTACAAGAACCATATGAAACTTATATTAAAATCAACACTTTTAAATTTTCATATAGGATAGAACTATGTAATTTAAAAAAAAAACTACTAGATATTATGAAAGTCAATCAACTTTATCACCCATTTATAATTATGAAATACTCATTCCGTCCCACAACAAGGAGTGCATTTTACCATATTTGTCAATTATAACACAAGAGGTGCATTTTCCTCTTTAGTAAAAATGACTCACACAAATTAACTTTTTCTCTCTCCAGAACCCCACACTTCACACTAATACACCTACTTAAAATATTATTTCTTTCACCTCAACTACCCCAACTACCCATTAAATATTATATCCCTTAATCTATGTGCAAAACAATTTCGCCACTCTTGTTGTGGGACGGAGGGAGTATACATTAGGATTTTAGATTTAATCTTTTAATTAAATAGTGTGTATATATAATTGAATTAAAATTGTAATACTATAAATAATAATTATAATTGCATATATCATGTAGTAAGGTATACCGTATCATATTACCCAAAAATTGAATATTTGTATATACCAAAATACCGCGATATTGATAATTTATTACACTTTTATCGTACCAAAATTTTTAATACGGTATCATGCCTTACCAAAAACTTTGGCATCACCTAAAATTTCGATACAATCGGTATTTTTCGATAAGATAAGAGCGGTATACCAAAATTTTAGTATTTTTTCCCAGCCTATTTATTTTTCCTATGCACTTATTATGACTTATTTACTTTAGTATCATTAATTGCAATTAATAAATAAATCATTCGATATAAATAAATTAATTAGTATCAAATCAAATATTTTATAGAAAAAAGGGAATAAATTGAGATTTTTTTTATATATAATTGGTATTTATTTTAGACAAGTCTTAAAATTAAGGAATTATTATACATACTTTGATCATAATTGCACATGAAAAAATAAATACTAACATTTATATAAATATATAGTAAAGAGATAAGATTGTCCCTATGTGGTTTTAAAGAAACAGTGAGAGTAATAAATAGTTTTCTATTGTATTATGTTATAAAGTAATATTTAAAAAGGCAAAATTCTTTCAAATAATTAGAATATATATACATACTTATAAAATAACTTTCTACATGATTTAATATTACATTATCTAAAGTCAAATGTTATAATTTTTTTGCAAATTTTTTACATTAATGAAAAAAATTGTTCAGCTATAATAAAAAAAATCTTCTAAATTAAAATTGTTACATTATATAACACAAATTATTTAATTATAAGAAATAAGAATAATAATTAAATGATCTCGCGTTTTACGCGGATTTCACAGTAGTAATAGATAAACATTTATATTACATGTAATGGTAAATTTGGGCAATCAGATAGAATCCAATCCCAACACTTAGTACTAGAGCATACGGACAAACATAGTTAATCCAAATTAATAGTATTACTTTGGCAAGAAGTAAGAGTAGTGATCCAATCGAGAATGTTGTACTCAGACAATAGGTGGGTACTGCTTCGACTGACTCCGAACCCTCTTCTTGTATTCTACCACATCCTGCATTTTCATTCACCACTCAATTGCCCGCTCTTATTACACGTCTCATTTTATCCAAAAAAAAAAAAAAAACTAGCAGATTTATCAAGGTTAAATACTTGTTTGAAATCATCTCAGACTTATTCGTGAGAGGTATAGTGATAACATGTCAATAAAAAATTATATATGATTGATGGAATGTGATAACCATCCAAGTGAACCATTTCATTAACAATTTGTAGTTTAAATTAAAGATGATAACTAATTAAGTAAAAATTAAAACAATCTCACACAAGTTGCTCTTTAAAAAAAATTGGAAGCATCTTGCAGAGAGCTTAATTACCTGGATAAAAAGATGGTATCCCTCAGTTTGGGCCGGATCATTTGGATTAGGTTGATCTAACAAATCCTGGATGCCCACCAAAATTTGTTTCACTGTAATTGCTGGACGCCACCCCTAGGCATAAATAAAGAAAACCACATAAAATTGTGATCTAAATGAGGCAATCAGTAATATAATGACTGCGAACTTACACTATCTTCATTGAGAATTGAAAGACAAACTGTTCCAGAGGGGTACACATTAGGATGGAAGAAACCCTGTGGAAATTTACATTTTGGGGGTTTGCTTGGATAGTCTTCACTAAAGTGCATTGTGAGCGGATAATAACCACCCTCCCAGTCGGTCTGCAATATCATTGGCAATATTAAGAATGCAAGCCATACATAAAAAGATAAGTAGGGATAACCTTAACCAGCACAATGTATATTCTCTGGTGTCATTTAGAAATCAACTTAAAAAAATAAAAGAGTTATTTAAGAGAAAAGAAAACATGGTTGCTATTTATCAGCATGAGGTACAAAGAAATTGGTAAAGCGAGAGCGAAAGGAGTAAAAGATACTATGATATTACTTGTTCTGTAGTTGGACTAGCTGATAATATAATGGAGACATGTAAGATGGTACCAAGTTATATCTTAAACTGTCTTCCAAGGACGCTAATAGTGGCACATAATGCTTCTACATATTTTGTGACTCCCAAATTTTAATTGAAATTTTAACTTACAGCAACCCTTAACCTTAAAAAAAGCATAACTGAAAATAAATCCTACTATTACTGAAAAGATAAAACAGTAAGATTTTTAGAAATACTTACCCCAGGCTTACCAGGGATAGTGCAGTGCCACACCATCAAATTCACTGTACCATCTGGTAAAGTCTCTGGTTTAGCCACAAAACCCTAAAAAACAAAGCCCATAATCTCAATACACATAAAAACAGATTTAACAATTAAAATGAAAAACAACTGAACAAGAAAACATGAAATTGCCAAATGAAAACAGTATCGAACATGGGGATGATTCTTCCGCCAGGATTTGCGTTCCTCAGTGAGCCGTCCTCGCGCAATTCCACCCGACATTTAAATCGAACGAACTTTTAATTGTCTGTAAAACAAGAGCAACCCTTTAAATGAGATTAAAACTCTCAGCTTTGGCTTTTAAAAGCTGCATGGCACTATACGGAGTTCAAGTCATCTATGCAAGGATAAGCAATTAATAATTCAACCGGCCTTTTCCAATCCAAGAATAACAATGGCTAAAGTAGGCTGTTAACTATAAATAAGAATAGTATGTATATATGTACACACACACACACACATATATAAATATGCATAATTATTATGTTCAATTTTCATATCGCAAGTAAATCACAGTCATCGTATTATACAAATCTAGGTCTCACCTTTAGTAGAGATTCCTTCATTTTACATTTTACCATTACAACCCGTACAGTGCCTCACTGCCCCCTTACTAATGTTTTTTTAGACAAAATATAATCTACTCATTATATGCGATCTGTGCTCCTATTCTCATGCCTATGGATAAGACCTTAAAAAATTCTAGAGGAATTTTTTATTCAGTTTTAAGGGTATGAACAAAGAAGTCTTTGAAAGTTAGTAGAGTTATAAAAGGAACAAATTATACAACCAATCAATTTGAAATTGTTATGTCCTACATTTTCTCCATAGTTGTGAGAGGCGAGGGGCGCACAAAGGGCGAGGGGCGTGTTGGAGCCTAAGGCATGAGCATCTTATACATCCTTCCCTATAACACACACACACACACATATATATATATATTTATTTATCCTACTACTAAACACATAATTACTAACTTAATATAGATGAAAATCACATAACATCAAACATATAGTATGTAATAACTAATGTATAACAAAGTAACTCATTGAATATCCATACATGATATCATAATCAACATTAAAGTTCAAATAGACAATCAAATAACTAAAACCCTTCTTATTTTAAAATGTTATCAAGTGTTAAATGATTAGCAACTGGCAAACTAATCATAGTCATCAAAGTCGTTGTCATCCTCATCATCCTCTTCCTCTCATGTCTCATCATCATCAAATTGAGCATTTTTTTCATTATTTTATTTTGGAAAACCTAGGATAATTTCCCCACACACAAAACCCAATTTCCCCTAACTAGAAAGAGCTTACGAAATGTATTTTACGAGTAGAAAACATTCAACAACTTTATAAAAATCATTAAAAAATAAAAATAAATATTAGAGAATGTACTTGAGGCACGCCTCTTGGGGCAGAAAAGCACAAAAAGGTGCTCGTCTTGGACATCCCCTATTTTTAGCAAAAACCTAACAATCTAGGCGCATAGTTTTGAGCCTCGGGCACGCCTTTAACAACAATGATTTTCTCAAGCTCTGGGTTGTCCTACTATGAAGACTCAAGCTAGGATTACACTTCACTTAAAGAGTCAACAAAAATTTGCTTGTTTTTCTTAAAAAAAAAAAAAAAAAAAAAAAAAAAAACTCCTTTGAATATTTCAGTGTAGAAACAAGGGAAAAATCATTTATACCACAATTTTGTGGCAGAAATTTTCTTTTCCACAATTCAAAGACAAGCTTTCACAGAATAGTTGCTTATTTGAAGTACAATTTACAGAAATATTGAGGTAATTGACCTAAGCGCCAGGCCTTATGCCTGGTTGAGCTACAATATGCACCATATCTATCCTAAGCTTGACATGGTCAGGTTGCTACTCTTTATCATCATAACAATTTCCGACCATATATGCAACAAAAGTCATATCTTTTTTTGTCAATTCTTATGATGAAACTGAGATATGATTAACTAAAAATAAGCATTATATGACAGGTTATTTAGAAGAAAAAGGAATATATATATATATCACACAAACACACATAATCATGCATTGACATATAGAAATTAGGGGTAACTAATTTCTGTAAGTCGCACACATAGTATAGAAGACTATAGAGAAAGTAAAACGAGAGATAAAGTTAAAAAATAATAATAATGATACAAACATAATGTCTAACAATTACAGCTAGCTACCTTGTACAGTTTAAAATTAGTGTGCAGGCAGTAGGAAGTATTAAAGAAGGATGAAGATGAGTGAGCATGCCAAGTCAATGAAGACAAGAGGAAAGAGAATGGGTGGGTCACTGCAGAATACACGTTCCAAATAAATAGAGAAACTAATCAATTTATTTATGAATAAGGTCTAAAGTCCCAATATTTCCATCAACTCAAGGAGCAGAACAAGATTCCTTTCTTCACGTCAAAGAGAAAGAAATCATCAATCATGTTAATCGCAATTCTCCAGCAACAGATATTCAAAAATAACAAAACTTGGAACCAATATCACCATTCAATAACGAGCAGGATAACTAGTGCATCAATTCAAACCTTGGAATTAAGATTCAGAGAAGTAAAAGAAAAATACCAGGATTCAGAAAGAAAAAAGGACAAGAAGATGAGAAAGCAGCGCGAGACGGCGGAGGAAAAGCGATCGGTATTTGTAGGAATCGATTCTGCCCTATCCAGAAAATAAATCAGCTCCGCAATTGATTCAATTTTGGGGTGATTCGATGAAATCGAACCGAGCTGAGTCGAACACTACTAGGTTTGAGGATCGTTTGTTAAGAAATTATCGAACTCGAGCCCGAGCTCGAACTCGTCAAGAAAAAAAATATCGAACTCGAGCTCGAAATCAAACTATTTGTTAAAACTCGCGAACATGTTCACGAACACATAAAGTAACTTGTTTATGAATATATATTTTCATGAACATTTAAATAATTTTGTCTTTGGATATTAAAAGAATGTTTCATTTATAAACATTTAATGTTACTCATAATATTAAATAAACAAACTAACAAAATATAATAATAAACGATAAAAATATTTAAATATTTAAATAATCACTTAAGTTATTATCATATTTGTGTGGTTTAGTATAAAATATTTAATTATTGAATATTAATAAATAAATAAATAATAATATATAATTCTAAAGAATAACTATAAAATTTACAAATGCGTTTGCGAGCCATTAGCGAGCCTATAAACGAATATATTCGCGAGCTTTCGAGCCGAACACCCTTAGGCTTGAGTTTGGTTTGATAAACTATTCGAACCCAAAATTCAAGTTTGGTTTGGCTCGTTAAGGTTAACGAACGAGTTCGAACGAACATTTAATCAAATCGAGACTCGAATAGTTCGCGAACAGTTTAGTTTGGTTACATCTTCAATTCTTATGTGATGTATGACCCCAAACACATATTAACCACTAGATAAAGCCTTTTTAATCCTGACCCTTATAATCATAAAACTATTTTTTTAATAATATATCGGTTATGGGCTAAGCAGGCTAGTAGATTAGATTTCCACCCCCTCTGTTTTCTTTTCCCCAACAGCCCCGCCAAACTCTCTTCTAACATTTCCACCCTCCACATTCGCTTATGGGGATGTAAACGAGTAGGGTAGGATATAGGTTGAGCAAATCCACATACTACCCGCTACCCAATTACTAGAGCTGTTAAAACGAGTTGGGCCTATGGGGCGGCCTGCCCCCGCCTCTAAAATAGGTGGGTGAGCTGTAAAATTTGCAGCTCGTTTGGAAGCGGGCCTAAACGGGGGCGGGCCTAGGCGGGTTCAATCCAAACGAGGAAGGGTTGGCCCGTTTGGGCCCGCCATAATTTTTTTTTGCGAATGGTCAAATATTTAATATTCCAAATACTTTTTCTTCATTTGTTAAATATTTTTTAAAATGATGAATTAAATCATAACATGAATATTCTAAAATCTAAACATTTTGTACTATAAATTAGTATACAAAATATGTAAATAATTTAAAATCCTATTTTGCTTGATTTTGAATTATTTTTAATTTTTAAAATTTTAATTTTTAAATGTATATATTAGAAGCAAATGCAAATTATAAACCTTTAAAATATCTAATCATTTGAAGATTGACAAGGGTATGATCATATAATTGATCAATATGAAAATTGAGATATTTATATTATGATGTTACGATGGATGAGTTTTGAATAGACTTTATAATTATGTTTTGAACTTTTTGATTGACCTTTAGAACTAGTAAATAAAATTTCTTGGACAAATTTAGGAATATAGAATCAACTATATTGTTAAGTACCATATCATAAAAATAAAATTCAAATAGAAGATTTAAATCAGAGATAGTTACTTATGCACCTCTTTCCAAGATGCACCATGTTATCACTTATCAGCAAGTCTCCGAACTTCCTTTGCCTATAAAAAGTAACATAGGAAATGTAAAACGAAAAAGTTTTAAAATCACAAAAAATTTGACCAAATTAGACACACTTACATTTTCTTCTATTTACTAAAAGTATATGCATACCCTCTTGGAAACCCCTTAATTACATTACACTTGCATTGTTGAAAATATGTTACTCGCAATTAATATTTTTACTGTGCTCACACTGTAGTATCTAATTTTCATGAGGGAGTACAAAAAATAGAGTAATGTTAAATACTATACCTAATACACATACAACTCGTTTGGTAGGAAATATTAATAAGGGATAGATGACTAAACTTTTATGATATGTTGTTTGGTATTAAATATCTGTAAACCTACATGCCCTTTAAAAAGCAAAGTCCCGATATGGGTAAACACATATTTTAGGTTTAAGACATCCCATGATGGGTGTGAGATGAGGCATCCCATCCTGTATCTGTAGGGGAAAAATTCTAATATCATCCCATATAGTTACTCATGTTTGCAATTATATCTTAAACTTCGCAGATCTATTAAAATCTCAATTTCCCAAATCCACCAAAATTTCGCCATGCCTAGATCAACTCAAACGCCGTCGACACCGTCAAGAAGACTTACTCTGTTGATCAAAGACTTGATTAAATGGAAGGAGTGGGAAACAAAGGAGAAGTGGTTAGGAAAGTTACTGGATGTTGTGACCTGATTCTGTTGAAGCCAAGGTTTCGACTTTGAAACGAGAATGGCAAAATCAGGATTGAAACTTTCATCCCATGTTTCTCCACATTTGTAAGATAATCACTGTTTGAATTATTGGGATGGAAAGATTTGTTTGCTCATTCAACTTTAGGAGAATTTAGTTAAAAAAAGAATGATTCTTTATTTTGAAGACTATAAAGTTCAAAATTTCAAGAAAAATAAAGCTTGATCAATCCCTGTCTACTTTCTGTAGCTCCAACAAAGGAACCAGATAAGGGGCTTGGTAGCGGTCCCAAGGGCAGTGAGAAAATAAGAAACCGTAAATGGTTCAAGACTTCCAGTCGGTCAACTGTGGAAAACTGGCTTTTTTCAATAGAAGCAGCAATCCCTTGTTTGTCTTAAGTCACATAGTTGCTTTGTTTTTTTTTATGTTGATCACTTTCAGAAAATTAAGATTAAAAAGAAAAAATTAAATATTGATTGTTCATTAATATCTGGTTCTAATTATGCACTCTTTTTTAGAATTCTTTGGAGCTCAGATATATAGTTGTCTGAAACTTGTTTTTAACATCTAGTCTCTAGACTTTGCAACATGAATGGAATATACTTCCAAGTTTGAGTTTAAAGAAATAAAAATATAAAATGGCAATGTGATTTAATAAGATTTGTTTGGTGTATGCTGGTTGATTTAGAATGGGGGAGCAGCTCAATAAGATTGAAGAAGATGAATGGTGGAGAGAGAAAGTTAACAAAAATCAATAATAACGTTCTTAATAATATATGTTGTGGGGCGAGGAGTTTATTTTATTTAAGGACGACTCTGTGATTAACAATTTATTTAGAGTTTATATACATATATCTTTCTTATTTTATACTCCCTCCGTCTGGTTTTAATGTATCCATTTGCTTTTTTAAGGAGCATTATTATTATATGTACAGTGGGTAGTGGTATTAGGGGGAAGTGGTGGGCCATATTGTATACTTTTTTACTAAATATGGAAATGGATACCTTTGAAGCGGACGCCAAAAATAGTAAAATGGATACTTTAGAAGCAGACGAAGGAAGTAATATACAACCTACATAATTAATTAATTATAACTGCTCACTAACTGCTATTTTCAAAATTTTAATTATAAACTAAATAAAGGATTGATGTGCTATCTACTATATGATATCCCCTTCCTCATCTATCATGTGTAATACCAACCAGTCTACCAAACGAGCTGATACTGTATTATAACTCTATAGAGACATTCAGAAAGAACATAACTATAATTTCTCCCTCTTTCTAATTATCAAATATAATACAACATAAGATCATAAATACATTAGATTAAACAATCTACTTTGAATTTTTATTTTTATATTTATATTATGCTAGGAGGTTATGGTATATTTATTCAAAAGTAGCATTTTAAATTATGACATTTTTTATTTAAACATTTTACAATTTCCAGCAACCATAGATTTTTAAATTATGACATTTTTTATTTAAACATTTTACAATTTCCAGCAACCATAGATTTTTAAATTATTGGGTTATGTAGTAAAAGACGGCAGAGCTACATAATAGAATTTTGAAATATTTAATATTTAATTCTCAGTATAAAATATTGAATTTAATTATTATGAATTTAAGGTACATTTCAATTTTGCGGTACTAATAAGCAGAATAAGGTAGTACTAAGCATAATGAATGCACCTTCTGAGATGAGCAATAGATCCAATTGATGCATTTTTTGCACATAGTGATAGAGGTGGGGAGTATAAATCCTCCATTTAATATTCTATGTAATCTCTATACATTATATACTCAAATCTAGAAATAAAAAAGCCTCCCTTTAATATATTAAAATTAGGAACATATGAATCAACCCACAACTAAACTCGAAAATTTTCATACTAGCTTAACCAAGTTACTATCATCAAAGTTTTGGCTTCATCAAAATTATACCCTCCAAGTTAATGTTATCTGTAAAATGCAATTTATATTAGGAAATATTGAGTGCTACATGTCCAATGAGATAGGTATTAGCACAATATGAATGTGTTTGCCCTTTAAAATATATTATACATTAAACTATAGAAAATTTATTCTATCAACAAAACAAATCTACTCCAAACTACTTACTTCATTCCTAGTCTTTTCCATTTCCAAGAAGAGTAATGTTCGTGTCATAATTCACCTGCAGTTTATGGAAAGCAAAAATCTGCACGCTAATTAATTTACTGGACTTTATTAGCAGCTTTCCAAATCTTTGCATGCTCAGTATTGGAGAGAAGTTTAAAAATTGGTATTGAAATCACAACACACACATTTAGTTTTAGAGTTAAAAGTAGAAAAATAAATAATTTTTAAAAATAAAAATAAAATGGTAGGAATCTTCACCCTTTGTTGGGGCAGTTCAAATCCTTAAGATTGTTCTCCCCATTACAAAGTCTCTCATTGCTGTTGAAACAGAAATTTCATGTATAATAACTCAAATAAATCTATTGAATAAAAGCAAACAAAAGTCAGAACTAATTAAAGAGATAATAAAGTATAATTACATATTAAAAAAGAGAGAAAGAAAGATGAGTAAAAAGAATAATATTGACACATTAAGTCCTCCCCAAAACATACTACCAAATCATAAGGTTTATTATTAAAATTAACTATGATTATAATAATAATTTATAAATAAATGAATAAATTATGAGCTAGCATCCCTTAACTTTTCAGACAAAACATGTTTCAAATGTTGAGCATCTAATAGAGTTTTTACAGCAAGCATAAAGTAATGACAGATATAGCAAGAAAAACATCCCGCGTAGCTCAAGATAAACTATAAGCAAACAGAAACGTGATCATTCCTACATTTCAATACATCTTAAAATTGAATGTGTTGAGTCCAACTCAAAATTATATACTAGCCACATTTAATTTTGGAATAATATACGCATGGTTTTACAAAAATATAGAATATGAAACACAAAGTTCGACTCCTCATTAAGAGTAGTGTAATGCAGGTAAATGGAGGTGGCAAGAAAACTGAATGGAAGAAAAACATATGTCCATTTCTCTCATAAAAATGCCACCAAGTCAGAGAACATCACAAACGTCAATGATGACCAACTTAACAACACATCAGCAAGGAAAATGCATGTGATATTTCTACAAACAACTAAAATTACTCTAGTTTTCTAAATTAAATGATCGCAAGTCCCAATACCAAATGTAACATAAATTTCTAAAGGGGTCAGTTCTCCATATCATTGCAAATATATGAAACTTAAAGAAAAAGGAAGGAATTTTTTTTTCTTTTCCATATAGAGTAATATATGCTCCTAATACATACATCAATAAGCAAATTAAATCAGATTTGCTCATGCAAGGATATAGTTGGAACTCACCTTTTCAAGTCCATTAGATTATGTAACAAATTCTAGATATGAATCCTGAAACAATGAAAAAAATATATGGTTAGAGATTTTAGTTGCAAGAGAAAAATGAAGTAAAATTGAGACATGGGCCATAGTCAATGAACACTTCAAGGTTTTCTGCTAAATTTTCATTTTAAATAAAGAGAAAAGTAGAAAGTATGCATCGTCAACAATAAAGTAATCAATGGATTTTTTACAACTAATCATGTTACGATGTACTAATTAAAGCCTGCAGCATGGACATTAATAAATTTGAATTCTGCTCTTAATCATGTTTTTCGGCAGGTTACATTGTATCCATTCTGATCTAAAATTTTTAATTCTGCTCCTAATCCATTTTTTTGGCAGGTTGTATTATATCAAATCTGATCTAAATAAATAAGTGATATAAATTATTGAATTATTTTTCTACGTATAGGAAGAACCATCCATCAGCTCTCTAACAACAAATACATAAATTACAAAGATACGTGCTACACTGAAGAGTACAGTTTAATATCTGATTCATCACATCACAAAATATGCATATATAAAGATGTTGCTGCTAATATCAGCAAGAAATAATTTATACTCACTTGTTCTGCTAATCAATAAAATTTAATACCTATCATTTCAAGTGTCAACCAAAATCACTTATTACATTGTCCCGAAGAAAAATAACATAAGAAATAATAGAAAGAAAAAGAAAAATTAAATAGCAAACTTGGAGAGTCATCTTACCTATCATATCTTCATCATTGGATCATTAATATCATCGTCTTCCTTCACGTCCTCCACTAATTGAATCATAAGACTCCACTAATTGCTAATCCTTCAACTCAGTTGAAGATCTGCAAACTGTACGCTATTTTGGCATGACCATTTCTATGAGGAAAGCTCCCTCAGTGGTTTCGGTCCGATGATCTCCTCATCCTCCTGGATGATGAAAGTTAACATCGATGGTCATGCTTGTCACCAGGAAATATATCAGGCAGGGGCATTTTTAGAAATAGCAGGGGTTTTGTAGCTAGATGTTTTACTAGTGGTTTCGGCAATGGCTTTGCTTTTGAAGCAGAACTTACAACTGCTGTTTTGGCTATTGAGTTTGCTTACGAAAGAGGTTGGAATCACCTGTGGCTAGAGACGGATTCTTTATATGTTGTTCATGCTTTGACAAGTTTTGCTCCAAGGATTCCTTGGAGGCTATTGGCAAGATGGCAAGTAGCAAAAGAGATGATGGTGACCATGCACATCAGAGTTTCATATATTTATAGAGAAGGAAATGCAGCAGCTGACGCTCTTTCGGATATAGGAGGTAATGTGTTTTGGTACAACACGGCCCCTAACATTATTCTCCCTCATGTTTTCGGTGATATGAATCAAAAATATTTTAGATTTCGTAATTAATTTCTTAACACCTTGTGCTAGGTATGATGCAGTTTGTGGCACCTTAACATCTTTTTGATATTCTCTCTGTAACTCTTTTCTTTTTTCTATTTTATTACATCATTTATTTGTCAATTGCTCATCCTTCACCAAATAAAAAAATATCAACAAAACACCGTTAAATATACATAATGATAATCAGATTTCTATGAAAAATTAACATAAATGCTTGAAACTTTGTATATCAGATTTGTTTTGTTCAACGACTGGGCCTGGAATGGTGGCTTTTGAAGAAATCATTGGAAGCGAGACTTGCAGGCGTGGAGATGATAAGATGTATGAGAAGAAATAATGAGATTAGGGTTTACATTGTGTAACGCTCCGCATTTCTTAATTAAAAAGCAGGAAAAAGATAGAAAATTACAAAAAAATTTGTGCTGCCAAAATCAGGCTTGAATTAAGCAGGTGATGACACGTTAGAGGAAAGAAACCTTTGTTTAGATAAGTAAAGTAAAGATAAGAAGATATACTAGGTAGAAGTGTGGGTGCTTGCTATTACCACATAAACAATTCAAAATTTTTTTTATTTTTTTAATTCATTTTCTTTATGAATTATTTTATTAATTATTAAAAATTTATACATTTTAATTTTTATTTTAAAAAATTCAAAATCAGGTATCGATATCATTAATTATTATAAATGTTATTATTTTTTATTTATCTTATGAATCGATCATAAAATAGTTTATTTGATTTATTATCACTTTTTATTCGCCTAATATCTTTTTTATTAAAATTGTTATTACTTTTTATTCATCTCACGAATGATTCATAAAATAGGGCAATTGGACGGTTATCACTTTTTAATAAAAATGTTACTCACTCCATCCCACCTAAAGATCCTCCTTTTACTATATTTGGTGTCATATTCATAAGTTCTCATTTTCCACTTTTAATAAAAGATCCCCACATATGGCCGACCACTCAATACTAATACAATTACCAGCTACACATAAAATAATAATACTCCTTAATCTACACACAAAAGTCAAACAGTGACCTTTCGGTGGGATGGAGGGATTATCACTTTTTATCCCGTCCTATTAATTATTCATGAAATAATTCAATTAGTCAAATCATTTTCCTTTGATCTGGTATCACATTTATTAAAAATATTATCATATTTTATCAATTCTACAAATTGTTCATGAAATTTAATTTCGAAATTACTTGTCACATTTTATTAAAGATGTTATCACTTTTTTTAAAATGTTATTACTTATCATTTATATTATAAATTATTCATAAAATAGTTCATATCATTGTTTTCACTTTTCGTCAATAGGGTATCATTTTTTTTCTTATAAAGATTATCACTTCTTATCATTCTCATGGATGTCATATGTAAGACAATATCACACAAGTATTTGACATTAGACAAAGTCTCTTGTGAGACGTTATTGATGTGATACGGTTTGTGAGACGTGTTAAAATATGTCTATTATATAGATAAAGTATTATTTGAATATTTTTTTACTCACGAGCAATAATACTAATTCGTTGTAGAAATATACGAACACGTTAGCTCGTGTTTGTATTATTTTATAAGGACGAACGAAAAGGATGATAATCAAGAAATCAAATAAAAGAAATCAAGATAAAATAGGAGAAAAAATAAAATGGAGAATTGGTGTTAAAGGGAAAGTAGTAAGAAATGGAACTAGAAACAATCAAAGTGCCTTAGGATTCATTTTATAATGTAAAAGGAATAGACGAGATAGGTATTGGATTAGAGGAAATCATGAATGTATCCAAAGCTCCCTCTCGGGTTACTAATGTTGTAGATCTCTTAGAGACTTGCTTGTACGCGTGTGTCCCCAAGTGTAGGGAATCAATTGTAGCTTAGCGTGTGACCAAGTAAAAATATGGAACCCAGAGGATAATTCTAGACTCACTATTTAATTTAATTATGACAACTCTAATTTAAGATAAATCTGGGTATTTAAGTGAATTAATTAAATCTAAGATGCAGAAAATAATTACTAAAATATTAAAATAGCAAGTAAATAAATATGAAAATATTTTAGAGAGAAGATAGATAGCTCTAAGAAATCCAGTTTAAATTGGTCAAATTAAATCATTAGATAATTGGTTAGAATTCGGGTTACTAATGTTGTAGATCTCCTAGAGACTTGCTTGTACGCGTGTGTCCCCAAGTGTAGGGAATCAATTGTAGCTTAGCGTGTGACCAAGTAAAAATATGGAACCCAGAGGATAATTCTAGACTCACTATTTAATTTAATTATGACAACTCTAATTTAAGATAAATTTGGGTATTTAAGTGAATTAATTAAATCTAAGATGCAGAAAATAATTACTAAAATATTAAAATAGCAAGTAAATAAATATGAAAATATTTTAGAGAGAAGATAGATAGCTCTAAGAAATCCAGTTTAAATTGGTCAAATTAAATCACTAGATAATTGGTTAGAATTCCTACAGATTTTATGGAAGCAATCACTTAATTATGTTAAATTCCTCTTTTAAAGTAAACTTAACACATAAATATGGTTCAAACCCTCAGATGCAAAAGAATATTTCATACTCCCTTTCTAGGTACTTCATGCAAAATTCAATTAAAGGCTAGAGCACTATACTTCCCGTTATAGGTACTTAAGAAATAAACTTCAATTCCCACCTAAAAATCTAAGAAACCAAATCCTCTAGAATGGTAATTAATATATATATATATTAAGTGTCCTATATTAGTTATTCTAATGATCAGTATTTTTATAACCGGATCGGAGATCAAACCGGCGGAAGAAACGATTCACGGTCCAACCGGTCGGACCGGTTCAACCGAAAAATTAAATTTCATATAATTTTTATTATATATTAAGATAACTATTAAAAATAATAATATAATACTAGTTTTTTAATAAATACAAATTCTCAATACTTTTGGGCTTTCGCCCATAGCCCACACTCCAGCCCACTCAATATTAATGAAAATAAACGTTCATATATTTTGTGAAGGAATAGATGTAGGTTAATTTTAGTAGTCGCCCCTCCCCTTTAACAAGCTTTCTCTCTCTTTCTCGCTTTCACTCCAGCTGCCCCTCCCCTCATTCCTTGCAAGAAACCGACAACGATGGCTTGGCTTTCTCCCAAGTCCCAACAATAACTCTCATCGCTTGGGAGACACCAACAACGATGGTTGGCTTCTCCCAACAGCAAAGAGAGGGTGTTCCAATTTTATTATTTTTTCTATTATTCTTGCTTATCATATGACTATGGAAATTGGGTGTAAGTGTTTATAATGGATGGATGATGTTGAGAATGGTTTTGGTTTCATGCGAAATTTCATCAGATGAAGAAGTCTGAGTGTTTATTCAGCTGAAAGACCTGCATTTTAAGTTTTTTATTATAAATTGGTGATTTCCAGTTATCCCGATTCTTTCGGTTAAGCCAGTTTTACCGGTTTGATCTGGTGTTTTTTGGTTCAACATTAAAAGTGGTTTTATAGGTGCTGACGGACTGGTACCTGGCCTGGTTCTTGGTCCAACCGGTTGAACCAGCCAGTCTGGTCTAATTTCGACAACACTGCTAATGAGTTAATTTGATAACTGTTACAATATTTTATTTTTAAGGGTAAAAAATACTTTAAATTTAACATTTCCTCATATTTATTTTTTTATATATTCGTATGTATTCTATTGTTATGTTAAGTATGTTAATGCTAATTTTTAAACTGTCAAATCGTGAATAAATGTATTAGATAGCTGAATTGTGATAATATTTCATAAAAAAATTATAATGAATCAAGAAATAATGAATGATACTGTTAGATAGTATGAATATAAACTATACAAGCAAGTATTTATGTAAATTGATTTATGAATCATAATTAAATAAGTAATAATACTCATGATACTCAATCTATTAATAGTCGTAAAATACACTTTAACTTTAAAATTATCATCATTTATAATTTATTCATAATTTAAATTATTAACCATTCGTTAAAGTAATTAAATAAAAAACAATAATTTTAGTTAATTAATAAAATAAAAACTTAATATTCCCGCGTATTACGCGAGTTACATGCTAGTATATATATATATATATATATATATATATATATATATATATATATATATATATATAGGGTTTTAGATTTTATTTTTATTTAATCAATCATTTTTTTTTTTTAGAGCTGCATTGCAGACGTTGGTGTATGGCGACAAAAGTTTCGAAATTGAACATTCCCTTCTTCTTCTTCTTTTTTTTTCTCCCCAAATTGAACCCTTGATTGATTCCTGTGTGTGAGGAAGTGGCATATTATTCGAAATTAATTACCTGTAAGTTATTTTTGCTGACATGTTGATCCATCACAATATATAATCTCTGCTTTTTTAATTGATGCTGCCATCAGAGCTATAGGAACTTTACAAATCTTATGAATTTTAGCCATTACTGAATTTCTCTTGGATCTGGAAAGTATATTTCGATTTTTTATTTTGGCTCATGAGTTTGGAGATGGTGTATGTTGATTGGATTTGAAAATGACAGTTTTGCCTCCTTGAGCAACAGCACTGGTCAGTTTAATTGGGGTTCAAACTTATGTAAATGGGGTTATCGATGCTATGATATGCTAATGAATATCAAAATTCAAATGCAAGACTATATTAAAGCTGTTTTTTATTCTTCTTTTTTTGTGTAAGTACTCGTACCAATCTTTCAAGGGCAGATACTTTTCGATGGAGAGCTTAATGAGTGCACAGATCAATTTGCATATGGTTCATTCTTTATGTAGTAGACAACAAAACTCAGTGCAGCTTGTTCCTTTATTGGCTCCAAGATCTGTTACGAGGAGAGGGTTAATTAGTCCAATGAAAAGTCGAAAGTCATTGAATTCAGTTGCTGCTTCTGTTCAACCTCTGCAGGCCTCAGAAGCATGCCGTTTCAGCAATACATCACCTTTAAAGGGTAAACATTAACTTAAGCTTTTTGGTTTTGCATTTTAATTTGTTTTATGCTCATTATGCATCGGACTGTGATAATCCAAATATGACAACAGATAGGATTGCAGATTGAATAATGTTGAAGAATCTTATAGTTGAAAATCCAAACTTTTAAAATCCTTGCACTACTTAGCGTGTTATAATCATTGGTATTAGTTTTCCAACGGTGTTACTATCTAGAACATGTTTCTGATGGTTGCTTCATTTTATTCTACTTAAATAGAGGTCCTTGAGAGGTGGAGAAATGCCAATGCTGTATGCTTTGATGTGGATAGCACTGTGTGCTTGGATGAAGGAATTGATGAGCTGGCAGATTTTTGTGGAGCTGGAGAGGCTGTTGCAGAATGGACTGCCAGGTCTAGTTGTGTACTGTTTATAGTATTCTCATTGGTTTATTAATTTTGGTGGCAAGTAGTTCCCACTTATAAGCCCAAAATATATGTTAATTATTTCGATAGCTTTTACAGGGCAATGAGTGGTTCTGTTCCATTTGAGAAAGCCTTGGCTGCTAGATTATCTCTCTTTAACCCATCACTTTCCCAGGTGCAGGAGTTCCTTGAGAAGAGACCTCCAAGGTACAAACTAATTTTTACTAATAGTTAGTAATTATTCACAAATTCCGCACGATTTATATTACTATTGTGTAAGATTTAAGGAATAGAAGTATAGAAGTTTACAATTCCTGTACAGAATGTTTGATGTAGGTGTTGCAATTTGCAGTGTTTATACGCTGCACCTTTTCCCATTGAAAAGATAGTCATACATGGAAATTTTCTACTAAGGAGATCAATTTTTTTAATAATGATATAATTTGCTGTTTCCTTCCTCCCAATAGAGAATGTTGACTTTTAAAATCATAGCATAACAAAATAGTTTTTTGAATTTGATCCCCAACCATTTATAAAAATTCCCAGTGAAGGACTATTGTTCTCCAGTTAAGTAGGAATATTTTATCAATACATGACACCTTAAAGAAAAGAATGCGGAGTTATATCACTGCCAGGGAGTTTTGCGTGGTTGTAGTCCTTCCATGTGTCCATCATAATTAAAGTTCCCCTAGTTTCACTTACTAAAAGTGTATTTTTTATTTTCTATCATTCATTTGGATATGTGGATGTGTGTTTAAAATTGAAAGGCATTCTTCAAGCCTCCATTTTTTTTTAAAGAAGTAATATAAGATCAACATATTTGTTTAAATCTTTATATGTTTGTAAACTTTATCTATTAAAATCTTCATGTTAGCAGTGGCATATGAGCATTTTGTTTTAGGTTTTTCAAATCCCAAGCTATATCCCACTTATAAATGTTTGGATTGCATGTTCTATGTCTAATATAATCTTACTTGATTGGGTTCTGGGTACCAACTACTTGACTGGAAAATGAACATAAAAAATAAATTCGTATTCATGTATAAATCTGTACTGGGCCTTTTCTTTGATTATTTGATATTCATCTAATACATGGCATCACAGCTACCTCCAATTCTCAACCTCTAATTCTCATCTTAAATTCTTAACTCACGCCTTTTAAATATTTTGTAATAACTCCTATTGCAGCTTAGTTTTATGAGGTGAGAGGCGCAAAAAGGCTCAATGGCCCTATTAA
This sequence comes from Pogostemon cablin, assembly GCA_023678885.1. Taxonomy (NCBI): domain Eukaryota; kingdom Viridiplantae; phylum Streptophyta; class Magnoliopsida; order Lamiales; family Lamiaceae; genus Pogostemon; species Pogostemon cablin. The sequence continues at coordinate 15,333,913 of CM042995.1, forward strand.
AGTTTGAGGCGAGCGTCTCATGTAAATCACGATTCTACAACTTATATAGTATATATAGTTGTTAAAGGCGCGCTTGAGGCGAGGCGAAGCCCTGATCGCCTGGGTTTCTTGGTTTTTTGGGGTTTCGGTTGATGTTCAAAAAACCCTCGCCTTTGTGCGCCTTTTTCGCCTCAGGCGCGCCTTGGTTACATTTCCAAATTTTGGTTTTTTTTTTTTTCCTGCTTTCCTATGTTTTTCATTTAGAGTAAGAATTTAATGAATACAATGATCAATTTGATGGTGAAGAAGAGAATGAAGATTATAAGGACCATAGACCATGATAATTAAGTTTTTTATCTCATTGGTAATCATTTGTGTCAATGACATTTGATATTTTCTTAAAATTGAAGGGTCCTGCTTATTTGCTTTTTGTGATTGTCTATTTGTGTTTAGAACTTGAATTGTGAAGTTCATTGTGCACGGGTTTTTAATTGTGATTATGTTATTTATGAGTTATTATGTATTATTATGTGATATTATTTTATTTTTACCTTTATTTAGTTGGAAAATTATGTGTTGAGTTGTATATATTAATGTATATAAGTTCTAAAGTATCTTGTACCTCAGGCGCGCCTTGCGCCTCAGGCTCCAACAAGGTCTTTGCGCCTTTTTGCGCCTTTTGCCTTTAACAACTATGATAGTATATGCATAAGTATATCCTACCTTGCACATAATTACGTAACCAAATAAAGGTAAAAAATACATAACATCACATAACGGTACAGAATAACTCATAAATTATACAAAGAAAATCCAAACATGATCAATGTCAAAATTATAATCCTCAGCACCAATAGACAATAAACCAATAACACAAAGTCTTCAAGTTTCAAAAGGTATCACAATTCAATTATCATCATGATTCATGATTGTTATAATCCCCATCATCCTCTTCCTCCTCTAATTGAGCATTTTTTTCGTTTTCCTTTTGTTTTGTTTATGAAATCCTAATTTTAATTCATGTAAAGCCCTAGATAAACTTTTCCCCAAGACTTGAAGAGGTAGAAGAAATTATTATTAAAAATTATTTTAGCACCTTTTAGAAAACCCTAAAACATAAGCAACATGTGCACATGTACAAGAAGATGCGCCTCAGGTCATGACAAAAGTCACAGCCTCTTGTATAGAGCCTGAAATCTGGAAAAAAAAAACTGAAAAAAGAGGCTCGTGAGCTTGAGCCCCCTCGGAGGCCTACCTCTAACAACTATGAAATGTTGCGTCTCTGTAAATTTTTAATTGAAATCTACAAGAAGGTGAAAAGAGAAGAAGTGAAGAAGAGGAAAAGGATTGATTGAATGAATGATGAGTATATACTCCCTCCGTCCCAAAACAATTGACATATTTTTTTTGGGCACAGAGATTAAGGAGTATAATAATTTAATGTGTAGTGCGTAGTTGTATTAGTGGTGAGTGAGATGTGTGTGGGTCCATGTAAATAAATAAATTGTTTTTGTATGGGTCCCATATCCTTAAAAAGGAAATATGTCAATTTTTGTGGGACAACCCAAAAAGGAAAGTGTGTCAATATCTTTGGGACGGAGGGAGTATATAAAAAAAAAAAGATATGGGATTATATATTCATAAAGATTGCAGATCAGAATTTTTTGTTTCTGATCAATTCGTCACAAGTCTGCACTTGCATCTGTTCATATGTCCAAATGCATTTGCCCTTTAATTTTTTCAGTTCATATCTCATTCCCTTTTTATTTAAGTTAAATTATAATTGACATTTCACATGACTAATAGAATTACTGAAGTAAAAATCCATTACCTGAAATGTCCATGTTTTTTTTATTTTTTATTTTATACATATAAGACCTTAGAATACACAATCTCAGTATCCTATCTACTCAAGCACCACTGAGTGATTTGAAGCCCATTCCTGTTCTTACAAATTCATGCAAACTGATGATATAACATGAGGTTTCTTTAAGAGTGAAATGAAGTTGCATTTCTATTGTGTAAATTATTCCAATTTTACATCTTTGACGAATTCTTGTGTGAAAAATAAAAAATGATAATTTTTTCCTTTCTTTTGATTGTACATGGTTAGCTTAATTTCTTTTCATAATATAGACTTTCTCCTGGAATTGATGCATTGATGAAGAAGATAAAAGACAAGAACAAGGATGTTTATCTGATCTCTGGAGGTTTCCGTCAAATGATAAATGTAAGTTGCTTATTGTGAAAGTCATTGATAGTTATCTATTTGTATCCTTTTATGTTTATGAAAGCCTGATGTTATGAATATGGCATAAAAGATTAGCTTGCGTTGCAAATCCACTATTCACCATTCGTTAAATTACTAAATATTAGAAATTAATTTTCTTGTGATTGTTGAACTTTGTAACTAGGCTCTGATAGGGAGATTCTATCTTCTTTCTCAGTCTAAATCAATCATGAGAAAGTGATCTGTGTAATCCAATATGATTGCAGTTTAGCTTTTATAGGGAGACGGAGATGGAGACGGTAAACAAGCACTAAGCAAATACCATTTTCCTAATCACTAATTTTATTGTCATAATGTATCAGAATATCCATAAACTATTCTCGGATAGGTCCTTAAAATATTTTTTATTTAAAAGGTGCTTCAAGTATTGAGATTTTATCTCACAAGCTCTCTCGAGATGAAAATTTTATGAACTTTTCATATGATCATACACATCAGCTTAATTTTATTTTGTTAATATCTATTTGCTTTTGCAAGAAATTTAAACTGTTATTTTTATAGTGTTCCTTGGTTTGTAAAAGACCATGAATGTATATAAATTGAAAAATAGTCTATATGTGTAATATAACCATTAAAAAACTCATGAAAAACACTGATAGAGGAAGGAAAGATTAGTTATTTTAGTATTTTGATTTCAAGTCCATTATTTTCTTATTTTAGATTATTTAGTTTACTACTCCCTCCGTCCCACAGTAACGTTTATGCATTTCCATTTTGGGCGTCCCATAAAAAGGTTTACATTTCCCTTTATAGTAAATGGGATCCACACAAAACATTTAAATATTTCCATGGGGCCCACAACACTACACTAATACAATTATTCACTATTCATTAAAATATTATACCTCTGACCTCAATACACATTAAAATACTATATTCCTTAATCCCCGTGCAAAAAGCAGACGTAAACGTTTTAATGGGACGGAGAGTATTTCCTTATTTCCTTAATTTACTATTTCCATATCCGTACTTAGGGTTACTGTTTTGGTTTATGGGCCTTCAGCCTATTTAAACTCCTATGTTTACTAGGGTTTCTTAGTTAATAAGAAATTATATATTTTGCAACCTTATTGGTTTGTGGCAGAGTTTGTTTCTGTGGACTTCTTTGAAAATTTGCAGACTTCCGGCTTGTGGCGGAGAATTCCATTATCTGTGGCACTCTTTGAAGGATTATTTTGGTGTGTGTTTTATTTATTTTATTTAAGTGTGCATCTCTATCAGACTCTCGACAAATTCCTTTAGTTTTCGCCATGAAGGAGCTCTTGAAATATATTTTCAATACTTGAAAGACTTTTAAGTAAAAATTTGGTTATTTCTTTTTTATGTTCCCTACTTTTATTTGCCTTTTCATTTTTTGGTTTGCTTGTAGACCAAACAAACAGAATTCAAGCCCTAAATCTCTCACTAATAAATATTGGTCTTGCTTTTTCAGAATATTTTTGACCAATGTATGTAATGTATGTAAAGTTCCAGCATCACTATCATGTTAACTTTTAAGTGCATTGCAGTGCAAACTATGTCTCCTGTTGTTTTTTTTTTAATTTATGAATTGGTACTACTTTTCCTTTGTTGTGGACACTCTCATAGTTTTTGGTTTCAATTTGATTAATGTTGGCAAAATTGTTGTTTATTTAGCATGTCTATGTTGATTCTCTCGTAAAATGATGAAACTTAAAATGTAACAGAAGAAATATAATGCATGTGATGTTTAAAATTTGATCTTACATATGAACGACCTTTGTTACTTATAGCCTGTTGCTTCAACCCTTGGTATATCACTCTTTGTTGTTTATTTAGCATGTCTATGTTGATTCTCTCGTAAAATGATGAAACTTAAAATGTAACAGAAGAAATATAATGCATGTGATGTTTAAAATTTGATCTTACATATGAACGACCTTTGTTACTTATAGCCTGTTGCTTCAACCCTTGGTATATCACTTGAGAACATATACGCCAATCAACTTTTATTTGGTAGCTCTGGGGAGTTCACAGGGTTTGATCCTAATGAGCCAACTTCAAGGAGTGGAGGGAAAGCCACTGCTGTTCAACAGATCCGAAAGGTCAGAGTTCTGGTGTTTTGTTCATCTTAGCTGGTTGATAACACCCATAATTTATTCCCCTGCATTTCCAGGCTGAAGGATATAAGAGTTTAGCCATGATTGGAGATGGGGCAACTGACCTGGAGGTGAGGAATTAAATATGGAAATTTAATTGTCTTAACACTTTAAAGTAGGTAAATTATCAATGCAAAGAAATTATCATTTCAGCTGAATGATTTGAATCTGTCAATTTAGGACCTACAAAGTAGCACTGTTAAGTGGAAGCTGATGGGACTGTTAAATAACACATCGTCATGGGTGTGCATAATCAATTACAAAAATAAAAGTGTTTGTTAAGAAGTGATTGAAATAAGAAGATAATTTATAAAGGAATCCTTCATAGAAAATTTACCCTCATAAATAGCAGTTGCCAATTATTTTTTGTAATGAATGAGAAAAGTAGTGACCCTACCATCTTCATACTTAGAGTGTTATCCAAAAGAAGAATTAAGAATTGCACAAGTAACTTATTTGGAACTTTTTTTTTTTTTGATCGGTAAATGTTAGTTGTTAGTATAGTTAGTAGTTAGTTCACCAAGCACCCATACTCCCCCTTTTCACCAAGCCTCCTTATAACTCCTCCTAATTCGTCCCCAAAGGGAATCGAACTTGGGTCACTCAGGTTAGTGAGGAGCCCAGTGGCCAGGTGAGCTAGCCCACCTGATTACTTATTTGGAACTAAATGATGTTGGGTGGTTGTGCAAATGATTGTTTTTAATTCAATTATCTGATTATTCTTTATAAGCCATCTTATTTGTCAGTCTCCTTGATCAATTGTTACATATTGTCTGCCTATGAGTCCTCGATTGTTGAATGAGAGGCCATGAAATAGTAAAATCATTTGAATCTCTACTAAAATGTTTAGAAATGGCAGTGGGTTTGATTGATGACTGTATATACTTCTTAAATCGGGTCTAAGGTGTCATACATTCTGTTCTTAAACTATTTTCTACTTAGCAGTTAAATATTTATTCCGTAATGGACTTGGAACCATCTGCCAAGCTGATCCATTGTTTTGACGGCCTCGGCCAATTTCTTTTAATGGTAATTTAGACCCTAAATTGATAGTTTCAACTCATTCATGCCCGAAAAGAGAAATTTTCTTTCAAGCTTTGTGAAATTTTATTGATAATGGATCTCCATTCAGGTCTTACACTGGTAAAACTCTTCAAATATGTATTTATCTCATAATAATATTTCTCGGCCAAAACCTGTGATCCATTTCTGTGGTGTAGAGTTCTTCTATTTACATGATAACTGTATACAGGCTCGTAGGCCCGGTGGTGCTGACTTGTTTATCTGCTATGCTGGAGTCATACTTCGGGAATCTGTTGCCGCTAAAGCCGATTGGCTGGTTTTCAATTTCCAAGATTTGATCGACGCATTGGAGTAGGTGGTTGCCTTCTATCTCTTTCTCTGTGTGTGTGATGTATAACCTATTTTGAGGAGTGTTGCTGAGGGTTTCATTCTTGCATAATGTTGGTATTCCTATTCTTTTAGCGGTGAAGAAAACATTCACTGCCATTTTTTAAGGAAGGGACGATAGTATCATAGTTAAGTTAATGATGATGAGTGTGTGGTATTAGGATTTGATCAATTTTACTGTAATTGATAATTCTTTTTCATGGATTAACCTATTAAGTTTACTTGGTTATTCCCCACCCTAGCTAGTACGTGCATTAAATACCGAACCGGGAGTACAAGTTAAATTGGCTTTAAAAATTGGGTGACCAGCAAAAATGCATCTTTTAATTTGGGATGTCAACAGTAAGGTTAGAGTGGGTAATTCACGGGTCGGATGCTCTGGGACATAATGGTGTGATATTTCCTGTTACACACCTCGGATGACTGACACGTGTCAATGTATTCTTGAACCCATCTCAACGTATGATTTCTTTTTCAATATACATCTCACTTATTTATTTCTTAAATGATATATTCTGCAATATCTCTTAATCGTTTATAACGTTCTTTCCTCCTTTCCTTCTTCTTCCTATGTAACATCGTTCAATTTAATCTCCATACTAAACAATCGAAATTTCTGCAACTTTGTCGACTGGCAAGCAATGGAACAACTTTACCCTCAATTTTATACCATCAAATGTGACCAAAATTAGAGATGTATATTCCTCCTTTTATTTTATTTTCTCTTTTTATGTTTTTCTTAAAGCGTATGTGTTGTATCATGTTATAGGTATTTAACGTATGTTGATCTAAACAAATGATTGCGTGACTGATTTTAATGTTTTCTTATAAACGATAAATTCTAGGTCTGAACTATTTATAATATACACAAAGGTGTTCGGCAAAATTACTGAATGAGAAAAATTTTGAAAAAATAAAAGTGAAAGAAGTACCAGTGACTGATATTTGAGATTAAGATGTTCACTTTACTTGTTAGTCGATTTTGCAGAATTTTCAATTGTTCATATGGAGGAGAAAACTGAATGGAGTTAACATGAAATAAATAAGTGAGATGGATATTGGAAAAGAAATTATATGGTGAGATGGGCTCAATAATAAATTGACACGTGTTAGTCATCCGAGATGTGTAACAGGAGATGTCACACTATTGAGACCCACCAGTTTTCTAAATTCTCGCCCTACTCGTGCCCCGTGAGATATATAGGTCCTAACATAATACTCATTGTTCTCTCAAACTTTAGTACTCTTCATATTTCAACCTTTTACATTGAAGAACATAGTATTTTTATTAACTATTAAAGTATTTGCCTTTTAGAATAAAATATTATACTTTAGAGTATTTTGTGCACTTAGGTGCATGAGAGACTCATTCATCTTTAGGGATGAGGGAGCGTGTAATTTTAATTTTATATAATAATATAATAATTATTAAATTGAATGATAAATAATAAGTATATTAATTAAAAATCGATTTGATAAGCTCGATTTACTTTGCTTAACAACCTAAATCGAATTCAACCTCGCTTGAGTATTTTTCGAATTGAATCAAGCTCAGCTTTAGACTCATTTTTTTATCGCTGAATTTGAAGCTCACCTTTAGACTCATTTTTTCATCGCTGAATTTGAATATGCAATAACAGTCCACGTATCCCAGTCACTAATTTATTTAAAGGTTAATTGAAAATAAAAACATCAATTTTACTCCTATTGCAAATTAATCTCCACTTTTGATGAATTAAAAAAAAAACATCTTAAATATTGTTGCAAAACGTAAAAAAAAAACCTACTTTAAGTCACAAATTTTGTGCGTTTTGCAACAATACTTAAAGGTGATGGTTTTTTTTGCAAATTTTTAAAAGTGGAGATTAATTTGCTATGAGTAAAATTTGTAGTTTTTTTTTTAAATTTATCCTTTATTTAATTGGATTAAATCCTCCACATGTTATATCGGGTTCCCATCGATCTTGAGTGAGATTGCTATGCTTAATGTCTAGTCGGTGAGAAAAGGCACTTGGTGAAGTTTTTAAAAATTAATATTACTGTCTCGTTTCATGTTTCTTCAATTTATTTATTTTTTCAAACAAAATTTAAAAATAATAATAAAATAAAATAAAATATCTAAGTATACATAATCTCTCAATATACTTTATTTGAAAATTTTCTCCACCCTCTTGAAATACTTATTTTTACTTTGTATTCGGTTTATTATATATAAATAAATAAAAAAAAATTACTCCATCCGTCCCACGTATTTTTACCCACTTTCTATTTTGGGGTGTCCCACGTATTTTTACCCATTCCATTTTTGGTAAGAATAAATAATATTTTATTACCTACTTTTTACAATCCCAACAACTTTAATTATTTTTTTACACTTTATTCATCATTCCCAACAACTTTATTTACTTTTTCTTTTTAAATTACTAATTTATCCCAACTTTTTCTTACATTATATATTAAAAAAATAATACATCTTAATCTCCGTGCCCGTACAAAGGGGTAAAAATACCCGGGACGGGGGGAGTATTTTTTCTAAAAAAAAACTCAATAAAATCATTTTTCTTTTTAAATTTAGAGTCCAAATGCAGTGCACCGATTTCTACACCTTATCTTTTTTTTTAACCCATTAACCCAGGTGTACCACAAAATCACCCTTAAATTTAATATCATATAACAAGTGTGAATGAACCAAAAGAGAACGTGCGGGAGTGTATTTTATACTTCTTTCATCCCGGAACAAGGTATACATTTACTTTTTGCACGAAAATTAAGAAGTATAATATTTTAATGTATAGTGAAGTGAGAAAAATAATATTTTAATGTGTAGTGGGTGGTTGTATTAGTATAGTGTGTGGGGGCCATGTGAATATAATAATGATATTGTGTATGTCATGTCAACCAATTAAGGAAATGTATACTTAGTTTTGGGACGGACCAAAATGGAAAAATGTATACCTAGTTGTGAGATAGAGGGAGTATTCATTAATTATACTCCCTCCGTCCTACGTATTTTTACCCACTTTCCATTTTGGGGTGTCCCACGTATTTTTACCCATTCAATTTTTGGCAAAAATACATAATATTTTATTACCTACTTTTTACAATCCCAACAACTTTAATTACTTTTTTACACTTTATTCATCATTCCCAATAACTTTATTTACTTTTTCTTTTTAAATTACTAATTTATCTCTACTTTCTCTTACATTATATATTAAAAAAATAAAACGTCTTAATCTCCGTGCCCGTACAAACGGGTAAAAATACCCGGGACGGAGGGAGTAATTATTTTGTTGTGGCTAAAACTTGTGTGTCTCGAGATATTGTATGCCCAGATACTCTTTTGAACAAAAAATTGTATTATTATTAAAGTATATATTCTTTAAAACAAAGTATTGTACACTCACATACTTTACTTTATGCAATTAAAAACATAAGAGACCAACTTTTTGTTGTTCCCCTCTGTCTCGCAAAGTTTTTTATTTTTAACTTTTCCGTCTGTCATAAGATAATTTTTCATACGAAAAAGAAAAGAGAAATGATGGAAACTTGCAATTATAAGAATTAATATTAATATGGAGTAATTGATTCTTGACATGTCTCAATTTAAATTATACACTGTGATACTAGACCTACCAATTATTTACCGACTATAGTACATTCGAAGGGTTTATCGCCAGAAAAATAAAAACTGTACTTTAATTACAAATTAATAACAATATAGGTTTTTGCAAGATTCTGCACTTATCGTATTCATGATATTATGAATCAATGAAGAGACTTAAAATTTTTTATGCCATTAGTGCATGTTATTATTTGTACTTGATTATAAGTGTTTTCTATGTGGAAAAGTTGATATGCTCGTCCAATATATTTAAGATATACAACAGAAATGTAATTAGCTTGAACTAAATATTAAACTGCTAAATTTATTCTAACCTTGAAAATGTAATTATTTCTTAGTGCATTTAGCCCAAACAAATATGAATAAGACTTTATTATAATTTCCATAAAATTCACTCTTAACATTTGAAATTTACAAACAAATGCTACATGATTCAATTGTATAAAAAAGAAAATTTGTAGGGAATTAAATGCAGACCATATCACATTCACAGATTGTACATTTTTTCATTCTACGCATCTGCATTCATAGAATCTACAACAAAAGATATATCACAAACACATGGAAAGGTAGCTTTGATCGGATTCACCCTCGAATGAGGGTCAAACCGATGGCGGTAACGACTAGCGTGGAGGGAAACCCGAACTTGAGATGATTCCAGAATGATAAGTTGTAGCCATAGTGCTGAGCACGACGAGCCTGCTCGCACACAATCAGATTTGCTGCTGATCCCAGCAGGGAAAGGTTCCCTGCTACGGTGCTCACCCAAGCTAAGATGAGCCAAGCTTTCTTCTCGCTGCTCGGAGATATTGCAGCCGCTGAGGCCGCTACTCGAGCACCTAAAAGCAGGACCGATCGAAGACGATACAGGAAAACGTGCAGTTGTTAGAGATGTAGCTATCGCTTGATTAAGCATATAGATGGAGAGTAAAGACCCCACCAGTAGGTTTCTTGAGGAACAAACAAACTGTCATCTCAACAATCTTTTATATATAATATTATTGGATTGATATCCCTATATTACTTAACAAATTACAACTATACGTTAAATGAGCACCTCATCTAAAAGTTTATGCTGGTAGAGAGGAGTATCATTTAGTATTGGGGGAACACATTAAGTTTTCTTAAATAGTTATCACTTTTTATCAAAGGTTTTATCACTTTCCACTAAAACTATTATCACTTTTTATTTATACTACGAATTATTTATGAAATAATTCACTGCACCACATCACTTTTTATTAATCTGAATATCACTTTTTATTAAAATATTATCACTTCTTATCCCCGTTTCACAGAACTACATAAGTCTTCCCACGAGACACTCTCACACAAGTGTTTGCCTTTAATATTTAATCAGTAGTTACTTATTAACACAACCCTTCACTTGGGTCAATTTGTCTCGAACCTTGCATGTGAAATTTAAATTGGTGGCACATAGATTATCTTTTGGTTTCAAAAGAAATATATTAACGGATTTCTTATAGAATAATAATGCATGCTTGAGATTGAACATTGTAATAACATAATTTCAGATTGTGAGGTGGTGGTTAGAAAAAAGATGGTCCAAGAATGAGAAACTTCTAGGTGTTTGAATCGAAGGATTTGAGGAGGGACAATGACAGAAAATCGAATACTAATTGTTTAGATTGATATGAATTGTGATTTATCCACATTTTAATCCTTTTGTTTCAAATTCTCAGTCCAAAGGCAGCCTAAATAACTCCTTGTTTTATTTGCAAGTTTATTGCTAGCATGTTGTGTTCTTTTAACAGTATCCAAAACCATATTTATTGAGATTTGAAAAAAAAAATTCTGTGTTTATGTATGTATTGTAGCATGAATTTATGTTGACAAGCGATTGAAGTAGTAAAAACAGCTAGAATCGACATACCTGTAGGTACGTTAGAAGCCAAATTCGATAGGACGATTATAACAGCTGCTAAAACTGCTGTTCCACTGACATGATCTATTTTCGAATAAGGTTCCATGAGTTCCCACAATGAGCTCGGGATTCCTGTTCTGTTGAAGCCATCCACAGTAATGAACATTCCACAAAAGAATATCAAGAGCGAATAGGACACCTACATGATGGCAATAAGCTATATTAATAATTCTTGAATATTAAGATCATGGCCAGCTAAAATAATCAGTAGTTTCAGGATAATTTTAAGTCATGAACTCATATTACCTTCTCTAAACAGGGCCTTGCGTCCTTGAAGTCAAGAACGACGAGGGCGAGGGCAGCTGTGATTGCAGTCCATGACATGTTCAAACCAGCCAGCAAAGATATTAGCATTCCTAAGGTTACTAGATAGACGCATGTTTTCCATAAGACCCTTTTCCATTTCTTGGAAAATCCCAAGTTTTCTTCGGCAAAGGCAACATAATTATCAAAACGAATTCCGGTGGCAAAGGATGCAGTTCCAGAATTTCCTACTAGTTTCAAAACATCTGATTTTCTTTTGTACTCAATCTCCACTCTTGAATCTTGAATTTCTCCCTCAATTTGATCAGTCACACCATTGACAACACTAGGAGAGCTGTGAATGCTATTAGTCTCAGACACAGATGCTCGATTCCTAAGGGTCCGATCAACATGAGTCATGCTTCCGTTGACATTAGGAGAGTTGTAAGCATTCACTGAATCCAAAGCAAAATTCAACTCTTGGGAATTCTGTGAAGTGAGATGCGACATTGTCGCAGGCGAAAACCGATGAGAATTCACATCTTCTTCGCCCACAATTTCCTCAGTCGCATCTTCTTCATCTTTTTGGACGGATAACAACTTCCAATACATACCTAGGAGGATCAAAGCATTGAGACAGACTCCCACAAGCATTGCAGGAAAAATTCCAAACAAGAACTTCCCAAAAGTAATCTTACTTAGGACAGCAATAACCAAGTTCTGAGGATTTCCAATCGGAGTTGCTGAGGACCCTATGTTTGCACTCGAGGCAACGGCTAACAAAAATGGATGAGGTGGGAGATTCTGTTGCCTAGCAATCTTCAATACAAACTCGTCAACACAACACAAGACGTGTCGTTGGTGAAAAGGGCACTCGATATGGTAGATACCAAGCAAATCCGACATAGTAAGTCCTTAGCACCCATGCTTTTCCAAGTAAGCAATTGGCCCAAGTACTTGAATATATCAGCTCTTTCAAGATACACACTAACTACCATAGTTCCAAAAAGTAATCCGAGAATCGGAAGATCAATCGCAGCATAGGCTTGATCAGGTGTAATCACCTGAAAAAGCACCATGAGCATTGCTCCGAGCAAAGAACCCGCCGTTCTTCCTATTGGTAAGAACGGCACAGCTGGGAAAACGGCTAGTACCCAGAATATAGCAAATGCTATACATCCAAGAACTACTTTGACAGTAGGAGCCATAGCAATGTTCTTACAGCTTAATCAACACCTCAATTCTATCCACTTATCCAAGAACTACTTTAACACTAGTAGCCATAGCCCATGTTCTTACAGCTTAATCCACACCCAATTCTATCCACTCAATTCATACCCCAATCAATCAAGAAAACTCATATTTTCCCTCCATAATCTGTTCCCCAAATTTATCTTACAAAGATTTCATAGGCAAAAAATCCTAAATCCAAGAAAAGTGGTTCATTGCAGATGAAAACAGGGACATCAATGGCACCAGATAGGCTGTAAAGACAGCAAACCAAGAATCAAAAGGAAAACGACAAAAAAAAATAATATAAAATGGATAGTCCAACATTTTCTTAGACAGAATTTCAGCAAAAATATAGAATACACACATCCATCAATTTCTGAAACAAGAAATGTAGCTGTGAGAAGTGAAAATCTTGAACCATATTCAAGAACAACATATTTAATCATTTAAGAACTGAAAAGGGAAATAACAGAAGTAACTAAAAGTAGATCACTAAACCTGAATATAGTCAGCAGTTTCCACAGTGATATTCCAGCTCAAAAGGCAGTCCACCCTTTAATGGCGATTTGTTTGTGCCTTTGAATTTTCGTTCTTTTTCTGCCTATTAATTTGGATGGATAGATTTCCCCATTTATCGAAAATAATTACGAAATAATTAAAATGTAATAATTGTTAAATAACTGGGCAGAACTTTCCAAGACACGTCATACAATATCTCTTGATTTGGGTTTTAACTGGCACTGGTTATATATAACATGTGGCAAAGTAGTTTGTCACATATAAAAATATATTGCCAGATTCTTTGACTTTCTTGCAGGAGGTGGAATTAACTCATTAAGTATTCTCTCTCGTCATCTCTCCATGTTAATTATTGTTCCTTGTTTATCTTATAAATTAATACTGTACGTCACGATTTCTAAGATTTAAATCTCTCTACGTTATTGTTTTAATCAATATATTATGACATTGTTTTATTAAATATTAGAAATAATATCTTCTGAATCGGTTTCACATTACATCCTACATTCTAGTATGATTGTTTTTTCAACTGTAAACTCAAAATACTACAATACTTTAATAAATAACATTTAAACTCTTATATACTTGAACGTAATATAGAGAAATACATCTAATAAATAAAATAATAAATAAAAATATCAAAATATAAATGCGTCTAAAGTAGCATCTAAAAATATTTTTAACCTCTCTCGTGGACTAGACACTGCCTCACTTCGTGTTAGAGCATTTGCATTGGTGGTTCAGTTTAAAATGTCTTCTCTCTCCTCCACCTCAATTTTCACGTCTTTTAATAAAATTTAACTGAGACCCACATTCATCTTTAGTTTAAACTAACTAATAACTTTTTTTTTTACTTTTGTACTTAATTATATCAAATATGTCTATCTGTATTTTATATATTTTTTTGTCAATGAACTCGGTTCATGACAGTGAACCAGCAGTACTAATGAGTTTATACTAATAATCCAACATTAGTCAGTTTAGAATAAATTTTGGTTTAAACTGAAAAATTTGCATCCAATGCAGATGCTCTTATTGCATTGACTTGATAAAATAATAAATTCAAATACAAATATAACAATATAGAAATAGTGCTAATACGATATGAATATAAAAAATTCAGTGTCGGCCCGACACTTGAAATTTTCCAATATTTTCACGAAATATTTGTATTCAGAGAGCACTAATAGATCCGGAACAATATATACAATTTTTTTTCACATAAATTAAAAATTACTCTCTTCATCCTATAAAAACATTTATCCATTTCTATTTTGGACGTCCCATAGAAAGGTTTACATTTTTCTTTATAATAAATTGGACTCACACAAATCATTTGAATACTTCCATGGGGCCCACAATATTACACTAATATAACAACTCACTTTACATTAAAATATTATTTCTCTCACCTCAATATACATTAAAATATAAGTATATTCCTTAATTCTCGTATAAAAAATAAACGTAAATCTTTCTACAGGACGGAAGGAGTATAATATTTTAAGGAGAAGCCTTGTGTGAGATCATCTTACGGTGAGGCTGTTTTAACTTTCGAAATTAGTTGTTATTATAATTTTATTTTTCATTGATAAAAAAAAGAAGTATACATTGTACACAATATATACAGTGGGATTACATCTAAATAAGGAACAAAATCAATCAATAAAATAATTACAATCCCTAGAATTATGGCAGTAAAATAGATTAAATTTGTAGATTTATTTTATGCTATCATCCCCCCTCAAGCAAGACGTTGGATGAGGTCCAACACGTAGCTTGCTCCGAAAAAATTCAAACAATGGGCGAGGGAGAGCCTTTGTGAAGATATCCGCAATTTGTAAATCAGAAGAAATAAATTGCGTTGCTAGACGGCCTGTTAAAACAAGCTCTCGAATAAAGTGATAATCAATATCAATATGTTTTGCCCGTTTGTGAGAACTTGGATTTTGACTGAGGAAGATAGCACTATTGTTGTCTGAATAGATAGTCGGAATAGATGGGAGTTTTACTTGAAGTTCATGAAGGAGCTGAAGCACACAAACCAATTCTAAAGCTGCATTTGCTAAGGCACGATATTCGGACTCACAACTAGAACGAGGGACCGTGGGTTATTTCTTTGCACTCTAAGAAACCAGATTTCCACCAAGACAGATGGAATACCCATAAGTAGATCATCTAGTCTCTACACAACAGGCCCAATCAGCATCGGAATATGCTTCCAATGATGGAGGCGACGCACGAGTGAAAAAAAGACCAAGGATGGAGTATGCTTCACATATCGAAGAATGCATTTGACTGCTTGAAAATGCTCAACAGTTGGAGACTGAAGATGTTGGCTAACGAGATTTACCGCAAAGGATAAATTTGGTCGAGTAATTGTGAGATATTGGAGAGCTCCCACCAACGAGCGAAACAGAGTTGGATCATCAAATAGCTTGCCAGTAGTGGAAAGCTGACACCCTGCAACCAAAGGAGTGGAGATAGGTTTGGAATCTTCAAGAGCAGCCCGTTATAGAATATCACGAGCATACTTAGCCTGATTTAAAAAGAGTCCAGTAGATGTTATGTCACCTCAAGACACAAGAAGAAACTCAATTTACCCAAGTCCTTGATGGAGACGTGATATAAATGACTGCAAACTATGTGAAGAATTTTCTGTCAATATGAAATCAACATATACTAAAAGATATAATATAGTTGAGCCACGAATATAGATGAAAAGAGAAGAATCTGAACGGCTGCAAGAGAATCCAATACTCAATAGAAAATCACTGAGTCGTTGAAACCAAGCTCTAGGAGCTTGTTTGAGCCCATATAATGCCTTCTTAAGACAACAAACATGATTTGGAAATCTTTCATTTACGAACCCAGGTGGTTGTTCCATAGTGACAGGTTTTGATAGTACACTATTCAAAAAAGTATTTTTCACATCAAGCTGATGCAAAGGCCAGTTGTTTAAGACATCTAGAGATAAAATAATTCTGACTGTAGAAGCTCGGATTGCTGGACTAAATGTGTGTGAGTAATCGAATCCAGAAAGTTGAATGAAGCCCTGGGCAACAAGACGAGCCTTGTTTCGATCCACTGACCCATCGGCCAAAAATTTGGTTCGAAAAACCATTTAGAACCCACAATTGTGTTTGCAGGTCGAGGCACAAGATCCTATGTATGATTAAAAGATAAGGTAGAAAGCTCTTCTTTCATAGCTGCTAACCATTCTTGACGTTTTAATGCATAATTTACCCCACGAGGTTCACTAACTGCAAGAAGTGCATTAAATAAAGTGGAAGCATAATTTGTGATGTGTTTTGGTTTGAAGATACCTGATTTGACTCGAGTTTGCATAGGATGGGTTGAGGTAGGATCTACAATTGCTGATTGAAGCGGTGGAATTGTAGCATTTTCAGGCTCATTTTCAGCAATGATATGGGGGATATCAGATTACTCAATAGAATCATGTCCAACCACAGATTCTGTAGGAGCAAGTGTTGACTCATGAGGGCATAAAGTGCATGAAATAATATTATCACTTTTTTATTAAAAATATAATCACTTTCTTTTAAAATATTATCACCTTTTTATTTATATTATTAATTATTCATGAAATAGTTCCCTACACCGTTATCACTTTTCATCAATTAAATATTACTATTTTTTATTAAAATATTATTATTTTTTATCCATCTCACTAAAGTTATTTCGGGAGATGGTCTCACACAAGTCTTTGAAAATTTTAATGTGTAGTGGATAGTTGTATTAGTATAGTATATAGACCCTATTTGGACATAATAATTATTTTGTGTGGGTCTTATCTATAAAAAAGGAAAATGTTTACTTTGTTTTGAAACAGATCAAAATGGAAAAGTGTACTATACCTTATTCTAAGAAGAAGGAAGTGTTTTCTATTGGATATTCATGAAATAATATTGAGAATATCGATATTGATTTGTCAAAATTCAAAATCATACTTCCCTTGAAAGAGGGTATTTTTTTTCCATTTTGGGCGTCCCACCCAAAGAGTCCCCTTTTATTTTTTACACACATAGACCAACACACACCCACTAATACAATTAAAATATGGGGCCCCACATACCCACTTATACAACTTACAACTACCAACTACACATTAAATGATAATACTCCTTAATACATGTGCAAAAAGCAAAAACTCCTCTTTGCATGAGATGGAGGGAGGATTTTATTTTGAATGATATACACTTTAATTAATAAAGAATTTATTTATCCATTAGAAGAATAATGAAATATTAAGAACATGCAAAGACTTGGGTTTGAGTGAGATCGTCTCATAGATCTTATTTCATAAGACGTATTATTCATTAAGATTTAACCCAACTAATAGTCCCTCCTTCACATTTCAATCTTTGCACATTTTTATTTTGGGCATCTCATTTTAATCTTTATGTTTCTCTTTTTGGTATATGTGACTCATCTAAAATAATTAATATATCACCATAGGATCCACAACCATCACTAATCCTATCCGTACTTGTCTCGTTTTCATTACGTAAAAAATATTAATTAAATTAACTAAGAAAAAAATTAAATAAATATTGTTCTATTAAATTAAGGGGTAGGTCTTGCGTGAGATCGCTCACATGAGACCATTTTACACTTTTTAAAATAGTTATCACTTTCGTTATAACATATTATCACTTTCGCTATAAAATGTTATCACTTTTCATTTACACTATGTAGATAGTTGATTTTATTGGGTGAGGTGGGTGTTTAATGTGGCTGTTATATGGTTTAATCGGATTAATCTAACATAATATGAAGAAAAAATAGAAGAAGAACACAAGAATTTCTCCCACGTTTGTGGGAGTTTAAAGTAGAGAGTTTTTGTTTCTCTCTATGTTTTTTTTTTGTTTGTGTGGAGGGAGATAATTCTCCTTTACAATGGTGATGATAGTGCAGGTGAGATTTGGCTTTTAACTTTGGTTGAAGATGAAAGTATGGCTTCCTTCTTATACAAGTGGGGTGAGCCTCCTATTCTAGCAATAGATGCTATAGGCTAGTAGCAAGTGGACATAAAATGCAGGAGATACAAATCTTGCTCTTGACCTTTGGAGTTGTGAAAGGTTACTTTGAGAGATGGAAAAGCCTGGCAATGATGTGATAGATGACTTGACAAGTCATCCACTAGCCATCCTAAGGACTCTAGCTCTGGAAGACCTCGGCAAGACTGGGCTCGGCTTTGGCAATTAGAGCTCGGAAGGGCCGAGCACGTGGAGAGCTTGTAGAAGTCGAGCACGTGGAGAGCTTGGGAGGCCGAGCTCACCCCTGGCGTGGAAGGCTTGGAGAGGAGGCCGATATTGGTGTACGATCGTTTAATTAACGTGAACCGTTAGGGTTTCATAAGTTTCAAACAAGCAGCGAAAGCAAGTAAACAAGAAACGCATTACCTTTCACTAGGGTATGTTGAAGAAGATGGATTCTAGCCACTAGCCTGCGCAATCTCACCGTTTTGGGCATAACTCTCTCATCCGATATCGAATTTGAGTGATCTATGCACCAAAAACGATCTTCTCTTCCGTGGCTTTCTGTCAATATATTACATGTCCTGTTCTAAAGTCTGTATGATTTTAGAAAAATCATAGAATGTGATGGACAGCAGCAGCAAACAACCTTCCAGTCTTCTGCTGTATTCCCAAGTCCAATCTCGATGTCGTGTGGGCGACGATCCTCGAGATCTTCTCATTCTGTTGTTCTCTACCCTCCTCACAGTTAGGCGTGATTAATCTCTCAGATTAGGGTTTCCGGACAGTTGAGATGACTTATATATGGACTACAGAAGGGACCAGGAGGAGAAATTAGAGTTGGGCCTCCATTGGGCTTAAGTATCAAAGCTTATCCCAAAGCTTATACTTAAGTTCAATAATAATAATATATACCACTAAAATATTATTACTGCACTACTGTTCTAATCCTATAATTACGTTATGGGCTCCTTCTTATTATGAGCCCGTTAGTCTCCCAATGTTTAAGATATACAATGTCCATTAATTAATTAAGTTACTGACAACTCCATTAATTAATATCTCATCCAAGAGTAGTACCACTCAACCTCATTATCATGCCGGAATAAATCCACCTGCAGGGTTTATATAATAATTCTTATGAGCTCCTCAAGGGGACATCATCAACCTATGACGGACACGTATTCCTTCTACAATCAACAGCACACCATAGAGACAGCACTACTTCCCAACTCATCAAGTTTGTTAATTTAATTACATGTAAATCTCACTCATTGATGAATCAAAGAAATACATACTGCCCTACGTGTCGAGGTTATTGTATAGGGATTAAGAGCATGAACATCCATAATAACAGAGATCAAGTTCTTCTATAAGTCAGTATAAGTCGAACGATCTCAAACGGTCCTGCTCA
The DNA here is from genome assembly GCA_023678885.1 of Pogostemon cablin. NCBI lineage: Eukaryota > Viridiplantae > Streptophyta > Magnoliopsida > Lamiales > Lamiaceae > Pogostemon > Pogostemon cablin. The sequence continues at coordinate 15,353,688 of CM042995.1, forward strand.
ATACACACAAAGTGCACTAATGTGATTTTATAGCCAAAACAAGCTAAAACCAAACCACACTATAACCATCCCGATAGAGAGTCCCCATCTATCTCGGTTGTGAGCATCTGTTTATACTTTATAAGAAAATCGATAATATGATCTTCCGTGTATTGTCGCATAACATATTATTTACAGTATAAAGTAAGTGGACTATTGCATCTTGCATATAAATAAATTATAAGACGCAATCATTTGATCATATGATTCTCATTTCAAATAAATTGTTATAACATTGTTCATACTAAAGCTAGACTTTTAGTATACATGGTGTGCTGTCGCCGGCACTAAAAAATAATACTTATAAAATTTCCGAACAAATCCATTAAAATATAGTAGGATGAGTACGGGTCGAACCCAAGAGAGTAATTGAATTTTAAATTGAATTCAACGTGTTTTCAAAAGAGTAACCGGATGGGTGGTTTTGATTAAATAGTAACAACTAATAAAAATAATAACCTAAATAATTAAAATTGCAAGAAATATTAAATTAAGACAAACAAATAAAATTGAAAATCTAGTCCAAGGATTTGATCCCCTCACATATCCTAATTCATAAAATCGCAAGAATTAAACATGCCAACAATTATATAAACTCAAATCCCTAGACTAATGGTATGACCAAATTAACCCGAATGTTCTTAAGATCATCAATTAGGGTAGGACCACTAAATTGAACTATTTACGAGTGATCCTATGGATTCGAACTCGCAAATGCATTAAGACTCCAAACATAGAATTACTAGGCTACAAAAACCGGCTAAGAATCATACAACCTAGATCTTATTACACATAGAGGGCCTTCCTCCATTTCGCTACTCAATTCAATTCTCACAACAATTACGGATCATGGATCATTAAATAGCAATAATTAATTTAACAATTAATCTAGATGGCAATTCTAAAACAATTATCAAATTATTATAAAATCAATTCAGTGCATGTAATAAGATAAATTCATATAAAAGTTTGCAACATAAAATTTCCTAACAATCAAATAAATAATTCATGGGAGGTTCACAACCCTCGGACTAGAAACGAAATTACATAATCAAAATTAAATTAAATTAACAAAACCGATAACACCGATGTTCTTCGTGGTGGAACTTCCTTCTCCAATGGCTGCCTTCTAATGTCCAGCAGTGATGAACGTGTGTAACGTAGAGAATATATCCTCCTTATTTATCTTCTTGTCTCTCAAGAAATCTAATTGATTTCTTTCCTTCTTGAAGAGTGTCCAGGTTCCTTGCATCTCATCTTTGGTAAGTTTTTATTTATTGTTGATCACCAAATCCTTCTTTTCCTTAATTATCTTGGTCAACTCTTTAATTTTCCTGCAATAAAAATTATTGTATCAGTCACAAAAATAAATTATTATTGTATCAGTCACAAAAATAAATTTTGTGACTGTACAATTTATCTCAATTTTGGCCTGTTTCAATAAGAAATAAAATAATAAAAGTTCAAGTGTATAAAATAGAAATAAGTCGTAATTAACATTAAATAATTTGCAACTCACGTGTAAAGAAGTGAATTTCATCCAAAATAATCATGTAATATTACGACTTATCAAACTACCACACCTAAACATTTGGTTGTCCTCAAACAAAACAAGACCAAAACAACGTATAAGAAAAATGATAATCATATGCAAGTGATAGCAAAACAATGACTCTTTCAAAAGAGATTAAATAAGGTGCACCAAATACAAATGAGTGATAGAATGCCTCACAAAAATTTGCAACTTATGTAGAATACAAGAATTCATAACCTCACAGTGGTTTCGCTCAATAACGCTCAAGTATATAAATGGGTAGCAAAACACTCAAAATTAAACAAGATAAAACATTACCATATGCTTGCTTCCAAATCAAATCTCCACCAAGTTCAATGAGCATTGCGCAAATATTTAAAGGACATTTAAATGGTTGTAATGGGGCTTGGGATAAGGTAGGATTAAAAGGATTAGAAAGACTAAATTTACCACTTTGCAAATTGTGTTAATCAAGTAAAACGTACATCAAAGGGATACATCTTGCATTCTCAATAATTTTCCACATCTCCTCCTTCATTTCTTATATGAAAATTCTGTTTTTCATCAATACATCCCCCTACCCACACCTGTTTCTTTTCATAATTTCAAAAAATAGGGGAAACACTGAAGGGTTCAGTGTTACTTTCAGAAAAATTCTGCAGCAAATTTCAGCTTTGTTTTTTTTTTCAGCTCCAATTTTTTCTCTTATTTTTTTCAGCCATTTTTTTTTCAATCTGTCATCCTTTTTTTCTTTTCATCTTTTTTTCTTTCCTTTCCCCATTCTTTTTTTGCTTTCTCCATATTTTTTTTCTTCTTTTTCTCAACCATCATCTCTCCTTCATCATAAATCCAATCACAACAAATATTTTCAATGAATTCCACAATATGCAAAATAGTAGGAGGTTCAAATGGAAGAGTTCAAGAAAGAAATGGAACATGGCTAAATATATATGCTCATTCATCAAAGAAAAGATTAGGTTCAACGTGGCTCTCCTAAAAGTTTAATATAATTAGGTAGGTAAAAAGAAGGCCACAATACGGCTTGCTTAGGTGCCTTTATCATTTAAGTACACATGCTCAAATGTAATATCTTAAATGCATTCAAGGAGCAAGTTCTAGAATGTACATATCAAGTTCAATTTGCACTCAATCAAGAAAAATATAGAGCTTATATAGACGATAGCTCTTTAAGGCTCAAAGCTCACAAGAATATGGTAATTTTGCCATGAATTCCCAAAAAATTATTTCACATTTGTCACAAAAATAATAAGACAAATCCAACAACTCACAAGTATAGATATATCAAATCTAACTCTCTTGTCATGCCAAAAATTTCACATATCAAATGTACATTTTCAGAATGAATGGAAACTGATTCGGATGATTTTACCTGATTTTCGTTTTCAACAGAATTGACACTGAAGGCTTCAGTGTCAGTTTCTGCAGTCTGAATTTTCTGCACAGAATTTGCAGAAGTTTCAATACACTCTTCCTCTTCAATTTCTGCCTCAAACTCGATTTTCTCATCATGGGTGGACTCCTCAATACATTCCTCTTGGTTTACATCTTGTTGTGCCACCAAACGTTCAACCTCAGTCCTTAATTTGTTACATTGTCGCTCCAAATTCCAAATACTCAATTGGGTTCCTTGTTGAAATATCAAATTACTAATTTTCATCCGTTTCAATAAGTACTGTAATGAAGCCTTCGAACTTTGTTCATCATCATAATACCTATCATCCTCATAATAGTTTTCACTATTATTGAAATATTGAGGTTCTTGCTCATAATAGCCATGACTTTGATATTCATAAGGTTGATTGTGATAACGGTCCACATATCGGAAATCATGATGCCTTACTTGATTGTAAGTGTTGGCATATGGTTGATCATTCCAATGCCTTTGTTGATTAGCACTCCAATATTAATCTCTTTGTTTCACCACTAATCTATCAATCAAGGATGGACAATCATGAGTGGAATGGAGTGTGGTTGCACAAACTCTACATGGCTGAATATTATGACCATAATAACCATGATATCGATCCATTAGAAGCAAACCTACAAGGGGAGAAAGTGATTATTCACGAAAAATAAAAAAATAAAAACAGGGCAGACCTGACACTGAAGGGTTCAGTGTCAGTGCACTGTTAGGAAAAATTCAAAAATAAATAAAATAAAAACACAAAAAATTCAACAAAAATTCAAAATTACTTCCCGGCAACGTCGCCAAAATTTAGTGTGCTGTCTCTGATGAGCGTTTTCTCAACACACAATTAATCCCCAAGTATGAAGGATATCAATTGTAGTTTCGAAAGGTGACCAAGTGAATATCGAACCCAAGGGACGGTGTATTATCAATTAAATTATTATCTAAATTAATTAAGACAAAGCAATAAGAGTTTGATGTTTGATTATAACTAAAATACTAAATTAAATAACAAATAAAATAAACTATCACTCGAAGAATACGTAGGTGGATCAAGTAGGAGAATAGGTAGCTCTAGGATAATCCAGTTTTACTCATTAACTTCCCTTCCATGTGTCAATGTCCGACTCTACCTTGTGGAATATGGACGCATCACTAAACCATGCATATCTACTCTATGTACACAAGTAAACATGCGTGTAACACGTGTGAATAACCTCGGAGCAAGAGATATAATTTCACCCCCCTTTCTAGGTACTATCAGTATCAATTATTTTCCCCTAGGATTGGTACTCTAACCCGATATGATCTCCCTTTATAGGTACTATGAAATTATCCTCTTTATCCTACTTATTAACCCGAATTCAATTCAATTAATAAGTATTCATATATGATAGTTCTAATGAAGCTTCGGAGTCCCCTCACTTAGAATCATAACATGGAATCCTGTTCAGCGGTGAACGCACTCAATCTACAACCAAGATATATATTCAGACTCTATATACCAATTGAAGATGCACAAAACGACCGTGAATATGGATTAAGAAAGCACAATCATATATAAAATAAACCACGAGTAGTGTTGTACGGAGTGTATACATGGAAGTTCAATTAACTAGATAAAACCTTCAAACTCCTAAATCTACCAAAAAGGCTCTAGCCCATGATGTTTCGAAGAACAATCATGGGTGTTGGATAGATCTTACCCGGATGTCCGGAAAATACAAGATAAATTAGAAAACGAATAAACCCTTGATATGGCGTCTTCATGCCCTTCTCCATCTTGAATCCTCCTCTTGGTTCTCCTCTTGATTCCACAAACGAATCTTCAAAGTGATGGATGGATGGAGAAAAGGAAGTTGGTTGATGGATGGGGGGTGATCCCCCCTTGTGGGGTGTTGTATGGTTGTGGCCTCTCCTCGGTGATTGGTGACGTTTTTCTCAACTGCATGAGCCTCCTTTTATACTTGTAATCACGTCTCTAGGGCTTGGAATGGGCTTTTCAAGTGATCCCACGCGTTTTGGCCTCGAAAATACATAAGTTCCCGCACGTAGGTTCGACCTCGTCAAACAGGTCGAACCACTTCCTCTTTGGTCGAACCACAGGTCGAACCCTGCTACTGGATTTGCGCAGTCTCTCCGTTTCGCGTATAACTTTCACATCCGACCTCCGAATTGAGTGATTTTTATGCTCACGCGATCCTCTCTTCCTTGGCTTTCTATCCATATAAATAAATTACAAGAACTCCAAGAGTTGAATATGTAACAGGCCATGGAAAATAGCACTGCAATTCTGTTCGGCACAGCTCGCGCGGCGTCACCACTTTGCTCATAACTTTCTCGTTCGGACTCCGAGTGGGATGTTCTTTAAGCCAAAACGACCCTCTCTTCAGTGGCTTTCCAACCATATATCACACTTTCCGTTCAGAGCTCCACATCAATACAGAATAATTACACAAGTTGGATGTGCGTTTATCAGCATTCTTGCACAAATTGCACCTTTTCTCAAACTTGGCTCTTTTCATCCTTTTTCCACCTAAAACACAACAAAACACCTCAAGTGCACCTCTTTCTCACATATAATGAATATAAGATATTTGTGCTCATATAAGACTACAATATCAATCAAAATGGTGTTAAATTGGACACTAAAACACGCTTATTTTCACTCTCATCAATCTCCCAAACTTACCCGTTGCTCGTCCCGAGGCAACAAAATAAAAATAAAAAGAGAGAGAGAGAGTAAGAAAATTAGCAGGGAAACAAGGACTATGAATAATACCCCATTCAAAATACAATTGTCCTCAACTTAGGTCATGCAACTCTCATTATATGTAATAATCAATTCATAGCATACAAGTTAAGACAATCACCACCAATTCAAATGCTCCATCAACATGTCCTCACGGGAAGTATATATCACTCGCACTCAAGTGTAAAAATGTACACTAATGGGTTAAGGTGTTTACGCTCAGATTCAATTCAAGTGCATGCGTAACCATAAGCTTGCCTATTGTCTCAACTCTCCTTTTACTTGTAGCTAGTAAATCATGGATCAAAAAGGTCTTTCATTAGGTTGTAATGTAGGCTCTTTGGAATAGGTGGGAAATATATGGATAAGTGACTCAAAACTCGGATCAATCAAGCTGCAGTCTCTCTCGATCTTTCATTCTTCCTCATCACTACAATTAAGCACAATACTCTTCCATCTTTCTCCTTCAAGCACAAAATATTTTTTTTCCAACAATTTCTTGCTCTTCAACTCCATCATTCTCCTTTCTTCACCTTTTTTTTTCTCTTTTTTAATTTTCTTTCAAGGTACCAGTTTCGGGCACTACCTCTCACATCCTCCATAGGGTACTAGATTTAAGCACTACCCTAGGGTGTTTGATTCCATGGAGTACTAGATTTAAGCACTACTCCACGAATTTTCTTCTTGATCCTTAAGATTTTTCTTTCATCATCCTTATCATCCCTCAAATCACCACTCTCTTCAATTAAGCTTTATTGACTATCAAAGAATGGATTTAATAAGGCTCAAATGGGCTGACTAGGGATTTAATGAATTCAAGTAAAGTATATGGGAAAATATGGGTTAAATATCAAAGATGACCTAATATCATTTCCATAATCCGCTAGACTAATCTTGAATATTCAAGGAGACTCAAGGCAAGTTCTAGAATACACGCACAAGAACGATACTCACCAGAAAAAATATCATGTGATTATGTACATGATCAACGAGGCTCAAAATCTCACATGGGTTTTTAACAAGTAACAGAGCACTTTTCATGGTAAGCAATATCCCACAAGTACACATAGAACTTCATATCACAATATAACTCAAGTACACTTCCTTCATCAATTTCAAGAGCATATGAATTTCAAATATAAGCTCATATGGATCACCACCAAAAACTCAATCCTTCACTCCATGAATTATAAGCACACATAAAAATTAGAAAAAGGAAACGAGGGCACCTGATTTTCTTCAACGTACGCACGAGCTCCGCGAGTCAAAGCCTCAATGTAGAACTCGTCTTGCCACCTAGTTGCCCTTTTTCTATCATCAAAGCTCAAACAAACTCATCATCACAGGATTCATCAATAATAAAATAGGAGAACTATAAGAAAGAATTAATTGACTATGTAATCGACTCCACACACTAGAAACTCCACTGAACACTAGGCAAATTGCAAAAAATCGACACATCAAAACCGATTAAAGTTTCAAAATACCGCAAAAAATCAACTCCCCTAGCAAACATTACAAAGAAAAGATTATATTCTTGGTGCTTCAATGAGGTAAGAACATCACACCCCCCCAAACTTAGTAAAAACGTAAGTCGAAACTAAGTTTGAAAAGAGATGTAATTGCCGATTAGTAAGCACCTTAAATATAAAAATTTCTTACGCACACAAAAAAAATAATAAAGCACTAAAACGGAAGGGCAAGCCCCCAACAGGCGCTCATGTTTAACGTCGGAGAGTCACGACGGATTACCACTTTGAACTACTGGATCACAGGATGGTCTTGTCGCATCCTCACCTTCAAGTACTTTCTTTCCCTCTTCTTGTCTACACTCAACACCTCACCTTTCTTGGTCACAAAAATATGATCATTGAAATTTTCTTCCTCCCATGGCTGTCTAGATACCCCCTTGTCAATCTTCCACTTAAATTCAGAATCACCTGCCTTAGAAAAATCAAGATTAAACAAGTTAGAAACCATATCAATGCTCTTGCACGATTGAGTCTCCATGGGCATCTTCATTGCATGATCAAGAGAGAAAATCACATCTTCATTATCCATTCGCAGTCTAAGCTTTCCTTCCTTAACATCTATCATAGCTCCAGCTGTGGTAAGGAACGGTCGTCCCAAAATAAGGGGAATGTCACCCTTATCATCTTCCATCTCAAGTACAAGAAAATCCACGGGAAAAACTAACTTATCCACTCTCACTAAAACATCTTCAATTAAACCCTTCGGACAAGTCATGGATCTATCCGCCAATTGAAGAGCAATATTCGTGGGAGTTAACTCCCCCAAACCAAGCCTTTTAAATATGGACAAAGGCATCAAGTTAACGCTTGCCACCAAATCACACAAGGCTTTATGTGCCGACCCTTTTCCAATGTCACAAAGAATGGTGAAGCTTCCAGGATCCTTTAACTTTGCAGGCAGCTTCCTTTGAAGGATCGAGCTGCAATTCTCTGATAGGTTCACCGTCTCCACTCCGTTCAAGCTTCTCTTCTTTGATATAATATTCTTGAGGAATCGGGCATAATATGGCATCTCCATGATTGCTTCAGAGAAAGGAATGTTCAAGCTTACTTTACTCATGACATCGTGAAACCTCTTGAACTTATCTTCCAATCCCTTCTCGGCCAATCTCGAAGGAAACGGAGGAGGTATCTTGGTCTTTGGTCTTCCCCATTCATCATGTTCAACCTCCTTCGCTTTATCCTTCTTGGCTCTCAATCTCTTTGCTTCTTCCCACTTCTTCTCCATTGTAAGCTCAGTATTCTGCTCATGTAATGGCACTGGAGTAGCATCAACATCATGCGGAGCATTCGGCACAGAAACGGGCAACTTCTGGATGGGTTTGACCAGGGTTTGACCTGTGGAACAGGTCGAACCAGGCACGTACTGGTCGAACCTACCTTCTGGACAACGGCTCTTTTTTTTAATTTGAGGTTCGACCTGGGTTCGACCTGTTTGAGAGGTCGAACCAGGTACGTAATGGTCGAACCTATCTCCTGGAAGACTGCTCTCTTTCTGCTCTTGAGGTTCGACTAGGGTTCGACCAGTGTTAGAGGTCGAACCACTGCCCCCTAGGTCGAACTGCCTCACTGTATAGTTTATATCCTCCAGTTTGACCTGGGTTCGACATGCTGGGTTGGTCGAACCATTACGGTCGTGGTCGAACCGTTGCTGCGACAAAACAGAGCACTCCGAATGAAGAGGTTCGACCATGGTTCGACCTGCAAAACAGGTCGAACCCTCTGGGTTTTGGTCGAACCGGTGTTCTGGAAAAACAGAGTGCTCCGCATGGTGAGGTTCGACCATGGTTCGACCTGAATGCCAGGTCGAACCTTCTGGATGTTGGTCGAACCGAGGATTAGCTATGTCCAAATTTGATCTCGGTCTCGTCGTTCCCTCGTACTGCGTTCCAGATCTTAACATGATGGCTTTATCTTCCAATTTTTGTGCCAATTGATTCACGTTCGTGGTCATCTGCCCCATCATCAAGGTAAGCTCCTTCAACTGCTTAGACAAATCTGCACGATCAACATTCATGGTATCCTCAAGATGATCAATCCTTGCATCATTCTCAGCCCTGTATCGATGGAAGGTATCCTCAACACTCTTCACTTCTTGCTGCTGCCTACTAGGCCCCCTTTGTGTCAACTCTGTAATCTGCCTCTGCTGGAACTCTAGTAGCTTGTTGATGTTAGCTAGACTAGAGACGATCTCATTATCCCTATTCGGCTTCACTTGATATTCAACCTGCGCCACCTTGCCAACTACGTATGATCCTCTATCTCTCTCTATTGGCCAGTCACGTGAATTCATAGAGATGTCTTCAAATAACTTTTCTACTTCAAGTGCTGTCTTTGATAACAGTGTTCCTTCTGATGATGCATTAATAAAAACACGCGGCTCACAATCCAATCCATAGTAGAAGATACTTATGTATTCAGCCTTAGACATTCCATGCTGTGGGCACCTCCTGAGTATGTCTTTAAACCTATCCCACGCCTCATAAAATTTCTCACCCTGATTCATAACAAATTGGGTGATCTCTTGCTTCATTCTTAAGATCCTTGAGGGTGGCATGTATCTCTCCAAGAACTTCTGCTGCAGTTGGTCCCATGTATTGCAATCGGCTGGATCAAGGGTCTCATACCAAGCTTCCGCCTTATTAATTAAAGAGAACTTGAATAAGGCGATCAGCCTAGCATTATCATTAGCTCCAGCTCCCTTCTGAGTGTTTGCATAACCAAGAAATTTTCGGAGATGCTGATATGGATCTTCAAAACAACCTCCAGAAAAGGGATTCTTCTCTACCATGTTAATAAAAGCGGGATGTATCTCAAAATCATCATCTTTCCCCCTTGCTCCTATCAACCCCATGTTACTAATTCCATAGTTCGTAAAAATTTCACGTATGGCAACATTATCCGGATTCTGCCTTGCTCCGGCCATGTTTAGCTCAGTGTGTTATTCTTTCTTTTCCTTCCTTTCCTTTTCCTAGTGCACAAGTACCTCAGAAAAATTCAAGGTTAGATAAAAAATAAATAATCACAAATAAAAGAAAAGAAAAAAAAATCTTAATCAAACTAGAAATAACAAACTAATAATAACAGCCGTCCCCGGCAACGGCGCCAAGAACTTGATGAGCGTTTTCTCAACACACAATTAATCCCCAAGTATGAAGGATATCAATTGTAGTTTCGAAAGGTGACCAAGTGAATATCGAACCCAAGGGACGGTGTATTATCAATTAAATTATTATCTAAATTAATTAAGACAAATCAATAAGAGTTTGATGTTTGATTATAACTAAAATACTAAATTAAATAACAAATAAAATAAACTATCACTCGAAGAATACGTAGGTGGATCAAGTAGGAGAATATGTAGCTCTAGGATAATCCAGTTTTACTCATTAACTTCCCTTCCATGTGTCAATGTCTGACTCTGCCTTGTGGAATATGGATGCATCACTAAACCATGCATATCTACTCTATAGACACAAGTAAACATGTGTGTAACACGTGTGAATAACCTCGGAGCAAGAGATATAATTTCACCCCCTTTCTAGGTACTATCAGTATCAATTATTTCCCCCTAGGATTGGTACTCTAACCCGATATGATCTCCCTTTATAGGTACTATGAAATTATCCTCTTTATCCTACTTATTAACCCGAATTCAATTCAATTAATAAGTATTCATATATGATAGTTCTAATGAAGCTTCGGAGTCCCCTCACTTAGAATCATAACATGGAATCCTGTTCAGCGGTGAACGCACTCAATCTACAACCAAGATATATATTCAGACTCTATATACCAATTGAAGATGCACAAAACGACCGTGAATATGGATTAAGAAAGCACAATCATATATAAAATAAACCACGAGCAGTGTTGTACGGAGTGTATACATGGAAGTTCAATTAACTAGATAAAACCTTCAAACTCCTAAATCTACCAAAAAGGCTCTAGCCCATGATGTTTCGAAGAACAATCATGGGTGTTGGATAGATCTTACCCGGATGTCCGGAAAATACAAGATAAATTAGAAAACGAATAAACCCTTGATATGGCGTCTTCATGCCCTTCTCCATCTTGAATCCTCCTCTTGGTTCTCCTCTTGATTCCACAAACGAATCTTCAAAGTGATGGATGGATGGAGAAAAGGAAGTTGGTTGATGGATGGGGGGTGATCCCCCCTTGTGGGGTGTTGTATGGTTGCGGCCTCTCCTCGGTGATTGGTGACGTTTTTCTCGACTGCATGAGCCTCCTTTTATACTTGTAATCACGTCTCTAGGGCTTGGAATGGGCTTTTCAAGTGATCCCACGCATTTTGGCCTCGAAAATACGTAAGTTCCCGCACGTAGGTTCGACCTCGTCAAACAGGTCGAACCACTTCCTCTTTGGTCGAACCACAGGTCGAACCCTGCTACTGGATTTGCGCAGTCTCTCCGTTTCGCGTATAACTTTCACATCCGACCTCCGAATTGAGTGATTTTTATGCTCACGCGATCCTCTCTTCCTTGGCTTTCTATCCATATAAATAAATTACAAGAACTCCAAGAGTTGAATATGTAACAGGCCATGGAAAATAGCACTGCAATTCTGTTCGGCACAGCTCGCGCGGCGTCACCACTTTGCTCATAACTTCCTCGTTCGGACTCCGAGTGGGATGTTCTTTACGCCAAAACAACCCTCTCTTCAGTGGCTTTCCAACCATATATCACACTTTCCGTTCAGAGCTCCACATCAATACAGAATAATTACATAAGTTGGATGTGCGTTTATCAGCATTCTTGCACAAATTGCACCTTTTCTCAAACTTGGCTCTTTTCATCCTTTTTCCACCTAAAACACAACAAAACACCTCAAGTGCACCTTTTTCTCACATATAATGAATATAAGACATTTGTGCTCATATAAGACTACAATATCAATCAAAAAGGTGTTAAATTGGACACTAAAACACGCTTATTTTCACTCTCATCAGTCTGCGGCACCCAAAAATAATACTTATAAAATTTTCAAACAAATCCACTAAAATATAGTAGGATGAGTACGGATCGAACCCAAGGGAGTAATTTAATTTTAAATTGAATTCAACGTGTTTTCAAAAGAGTAACTGAATGGGGTTTTTTGATTAAATTAGTAACAACTAATAAACATAATAACCTAAATAATTAAAATTGCAAAAAATATTAAATTAAGACAAACAAATAAAATTGAAAACCTAGTCCAAGGATTTGATCCTCTCCCATATCCTAATTCATAAAATCGCAAGAATTAAACATGCCAATAATTATATAAACTCAAATCCCTAGGTTAATGGTACGACGAAATTAACCCAAATGTTCTTAAGATCATCAATTAGGGTACGACCACTAAATTGAACTATTTACGAGTGACCCTATGGATTCGAACTCACAAATGCATTAAGACTCCAAACATAGAATTACTAGGCAATGAAAACCTGCTAGGAATCATACAACCTAGATCTTATTACACCTAGAGGGCCTTCCTCTATTTCGCTACTCAATTCAATTCTCACAATAATTACGGATCATGGATCATTAAATAGCAATAAATAATTTAACAATTAATCTAGATGGCTAGTCTAAAACAATTATCAAATTATTATAAAATCAATTCAGTGCATGTAATAAGATAAATTCATATAAAAATTTGCAACATAAAATTTCCTAACAATCAAATAAATAATTCATGGGAGGTTCACAACCCTCGGACTAGAAATGAAATTACATAATCAAAATTAAATTAAATTAACAAAATCGATAACACCGATGTTCTTCATGGTGGAACTTCCTCCTCCAATAGCTGCCTTCTAATGTCCCGCAGTGATGAACGTGTGTAGCGTAGAGAATATATCCTCCTTATTTATCTTCTTGTCTCTCAAGAAACCTAATTGATTTCTTTCCTTCTTGAAGAGTGTCCAGGTTCCTTGCATCTCATCTTTGGTAAATTTTTATTTATTGTTGATCACCAAATCCTTCTTTTTCTTAATTATCTTGGTCAACTCTTTAATTTTTCTGCAATAAAAATTATTGTATCAGTCACAAAAATAAATTATGTGACTGTACAATTTATCTCAATTTTGGCCTGTTTCAATAAGAAATAAAATAAAAGTTCAAGTGTATAAAATAGAAATAAGTCATAATTAACATTAAAAATTCACAACTCACGTGTAAAGAAATTAATTTCATCCAAAATAATTATGTAAAATTATGACTTATCAATACAATCCAACAATCTCCCACTTATACTAAAAGACTATGCTGTCATGTCTTCTACTATACATCTGATTCCCACTCCCACTACACGACCATCAAAAGCTTTCGCCTTAAGGTCCTTGTAAAAGGATTTTACTAGGTTATCATTCAATGCAATCTAAGTGACAACAACCTTCTCCTCATCATACGATTTCTTGTAACAGGTAGTACTCGCGCTCCATGTGTTTAATTACCTTATGGACTCGTGATTCCTTCAAATTTGCAACTGCACCATTATTATCACAATAAATTGTGATAACATTGGGCAAACTTATAAACACTTCAAAGTCCATCATGAAGTTTCTAGAGTCATATAGATACTTTGGCTGCCTCATAGGCTCCAATTTATCATCTTTCCATGATGGAGTCCGGAGTCTGAAATATATTTCTATATAACACTCCTCTACGTTATGACTCTACTTCCTAAAATTAAACACATAACCTTTGAGGTGGATTTACTGCCGTCCATATCTGATTTGAAAAATCCTAATCTATGTAACCTATAAGAAGCAGTGAATCTGTTCGGTAATCCCACATATAGTTTTTAGTCCTTTTCAGGTACTTCAAAATTATGTGTTTCCACAGTTCATCATTCTTATTTTGGGTTACCTTGATACCCACTGTTCATGTCATTGGCAATATAGCTATCCATTCTCGTGCATGGCATTCCTTAGATTAAGCTTCCTTATTCACCAAAGCATAAGGAACCGCTTTCATCACCTTTATCTTCTTTTGTGTCTCAAGACACATTTCCTTAGATAATGCACATGCTAAACGAGTAAGGATCGTATCATTTTATGAAACTTGAGATAAGCATAACATCCTTTCTTGTGATCCGTATTACCGTGATCAAAATGATATATTTTGCTTCTCTTAAGTCATTCATTTCATACCGCTTTATCAACTATACCCATACGCCCGACAATACTCTTTCATTTTCTCCAATGAGCAATATATCATCTACGTAAAGTACAAGAAATACCACCATGTTTCCATCACTCTTTTCAATATACAAGAGACATCCGCGCATTGAATAAATCCATATGACTGGATTTTCTCATCAAAATGGATGTTTCATGATCTTGAAGCTTGCTTTAGTCCATCGATGGACACTTTCAAGCTTACTATCAAAATGCTCTTAGCCCTTTGCAATGAATCACACTGATTGCTTCACATATTCGAACCCTTTCTTTCTGAGTATTCCTTTTCTCAACAAGCTTTGCTCCCAAGGTTTTCACCTTACCATATGATCCTCTTTTAATTTACAGAGCCACTTCCAATGGCTTTCACACCATCCGTGGTTCTACAAGCAGCCAGATCTAATTTAGAATATCGATTCTATTTCAATATTCGTTGCACTTTGCTAAGATTTTGCATTTCTATCTTGTAGTACTTCGTCGTATCCGTGGGTCCATTCCATGTTTACTAGGGACAAAGTCTCACAACTCTCCCGAAACATATATCTTTCAGGTTGTCTAACAACCCTCCCACTATGATAAGGCACTACACGCAATTGTGTATCAGACGTGACATGCGTCGCAGTTTACCTTGTGGTATATCTTCTTGTACACTTGGTACTAATACTTTGTGTTTTCCCTCTCATTTCCTTTAGAACAATTTATACATGGGTTTTTGATTTAATACATAGTCCTTTTCTAAAAATCTAGTGTTTGTGTTAGCAATCACCATTCTATCTTTTGGACTAAATAAATCATCACCCTTCATTTTTCTAATATATTCCACAAACAGACAAACATTCATACGAATTACTATTTCTAGGGCATATCCATAAAATGAATTTAATAATTCCAAATAACTCATCATCTATCTAACCATTCCCTTAAGAGACTTTCTCTTATTAGGATTAGATGATGTGTTATTAATTATTATTTGTTGCATCTGTGGTATAATATGATTTAATAGTACAAATTGTCCACCAACGTACAACAACAGATTATAATTCCATGCCTCATCACTATGACCTTGTCATTTAAATAAAATGGAGTATCCATCCGTAAACGCATAGAAACTGAAATCAAATTCTTTCTATGAAAAACGTACGTAAAGATAATTTCTTAAAATCAAACATTTATTCATATCGTAAGATATATAAACAACTCCCACTGCAACAGCCACTACTCTCGTAGTATTACCCATGTCCATAATAATAATCTCATCATCACTTAGTTACACGCTTTTAGTGATTCCGGTATCTACACACAAAGTGTCAATAGATGCTGTCAGTAATCACACTTCAACAACTAGTGAATGAGATACTAACTTTGTTCACATCTTGATGAAATTGGATTTTTTTGCCACATGTTTTGTCAAAAGTTCCCCACCATATACAACCTCTCGTATTTCAGGTAGAACTTGCTCAAAACATCCAGACAAATTATGGAGAAATAAATTGAATAGGTTTCCCTTTCAATTTCTACTCCAAGCATTCCCAATTCATTCGTCAACTTTTCCATGACCTCTTGTCTTTCTTACTTACTCAAGTATCTGAAGAGTCGCATGAGACCATCATATTTTTATGAACTTCTCACCTCTCCACTAGAGACTTTGATAGGCATCATGGGACATCCTTAGTGAGAACACATATATATTTTCTTAAGCAGTAAAATTCAAAACTAAGATTCTTTTCTATTATCTAATTTTGACAAGTAAATATAATTTCTTTTAGTCAACTATAAGTGAGATAAAACTATTCGAAATTCAGAGAATCACAAATAAATATACCGATCAAATCTTTGAATTTTATCCTTTTATATTGATTCCCTCAAAACAATATAAAAATAAAATTCACCAACATCTCAAGCACCGTGAGTCTGCAAGCCACGTTAGTGTGGACGTTTACAAACTCTAACATTTATAAGAGAAGATTTTACCCATTAATTTTATTTGTCTACCTAACCTCATGACAAAATAATTAATAGTCGGTTTCTCTTTAGCCATGCAAATAATAGCAGTGACTCCATTGGGGAGGATACTAATTATTTACATCTAAGTGTACACCATTATTTAATCCCAAGTCCGCTGCCCAAGCTTATGTGCCTTACTATTGGAGAAGTACACACGCACTCAGATAACTTTCTACAACCATCAATTATATAAGTTTGTACCAGTGAACCGTATATAAGCTCATCCATTAGGGAGGAAGGCACTATAGCCAACGCGCAAGTCCATATGCTTCACATTACAAACAATAATTATTTAAAAAAGTCTGTACCAGTGATCCATGAATAAACTCATCCGTTAGGGAGGAAGGCACTATAACAACACGCAAGTTTATGTGCCACATTACAAACAATAATTATTTAATGAAGTCTATACCAGTGATCCGTGAATAAACTCATCCGTTAGGGAGGAAGACCTATTGCCAATACGCAAGTTTACTCACACCACTTACAAACCAATAATGGAGGTCGCGGGAATTAATTACCAATCCCCTCTCCCACTTAGTTATTTAATACCGAGGGTTTTTATATGCATATAATATTCATAATAAAATAAGCAACCTAGCATGCTTCTATTACGGCACATAAGGCAGTAAATCACAGAGAATCATGCATAACATATATAATAATAATCAATTATTCCATCAATTATAAATAGTTATATATCAGCGAATTTGATTGTTCGCCACCAAGCACGAGTGTCGGCAAAAACCTCCAGATTATCAAACTTTTAAAAATCTCCAGATTATCGAATTTTGAAACTATCGATATCGACCATCGATATCGTCCAGACTTTTGAAATTATCGATATCGACCAAATTATCAAATTTTTAAAAAACTTTCATATTATCAAACTTTCGAAAATCTCCAGATTACCAATTTTAAAACTATCGATATCGTCCAGATTATCGAAATCATCGATATCGACCGTCGATATCATCCAGATTATCGAAATCATCGATATCGACCAGATTATCAAATTTTCAAAAATTTCCAGATTATCAAAATTTCGAAAATATTCAGATTGTCAAATTTTCAAAATTTTCAGATTATCAAAATTTCAAAATTTTTCAGATTATCAAATTTTCGTAAATATCCAGATTATCAAATTTTCAAAATTTCCAGATTATCAAAATTTTGAAAATATCCAGATTATCAATATTTTCCCGTCAAACGTATAGAGTATTCAACAAGAAATAATAATTTCAAAACCTTAGTCCACGTTTGACACAGGTATATGGTATCTGAATAGGGTATACTAGCATAACATGAATACTTAAACCCTTTCACTTTTTGACATAAACCCTAGCGTAACGTTTCACGCTTCACCATGAAACCGAAGCTCTGATACCAATTGTTGGCATTCGATCGTTTGGTTAACGTGAAAAATTAGGGTTCCATACGTTTCAAACAAGCAGCGGAAGCAAGTAAACAAGAAACGCATTACCTTTCACCAAGGTATGTTGAAGAAGATGGATTCTCGCCACCAGCCTGCGCAGCCTCACCGTTTTGGGCATAACTCTCTCATCTGATGTAGGATTTGAGTGATCTACACGCCAAAATGATCCTCTCTTCCGTGGATTTCCGTCAGTATATCATACATCCTGTTCTAAAGTCTGTATTATTTTAGAAAAATTATAGAATGTGGTAGACAGCAGCAGCAAATAACCTTCCAGTCTTCTGCTGTATTCCCAAGTCCAATATCGACGTCGTGTGGGCGACGATCCTCGAGATCTTCTCATTTTGCTATTCTCTAACCCTCCTCACAGTGTTAGGCGTGATTAATCTCTCAGATTAGGATTTTCAGACCACTAAGATGACTTATATATGGGCTACAGTAGGGACCAGGAGGAGAAATTAGAATTGGGTCTCCATTGGGCTTAAGTTTCCAAGCTTAGCCCAAAGCTTATACTTAAGTCCAATAATAATAATATATACAACTAAAATATTATTACTGCACTACCGTTCTAATCCCATAATTACGTTATGAGCTCCTTCTTATTATGAGCTCGTTAGTCTCCCCAAGATATATAACGTCCATTAATTAATTAAGTTACTGACAACTCCATTAATTAATATCTCATCCGAGAGTAGTACCACTCAACCTCATTATCATGCCGGAATAAATCTACATGCAGGTTTACATGATAATACTTATGAGCTCCTCAAGGGGACATCATCAACCTATGACGGACACGGATTCCTTCTACAATCAACAGCACACCATAGAGACAACACGACTTCCCAACTCACCGAGTTTGTTGATTTAATTACATGTAAATCTCACCCATTGATGAATCAAAGAAATAAATACGACCCTACATGTCGAGATTACTATATAGGGATTAAGAGCACGAACATCCATAATAACAGAGATCAAGTTCTTCTATAAGTCAGTATAAGTCGAACGATCTCAAACGGTCCTGCTCAATACACACAAAGTGCACTAATGTGATTCTATAGCCAAGACAAGCTAATACCAAACCACACTACAACCATCCCGATAGAGAGTCCATATCTATCTCGGTTGTGAGCATCTGTTTATACTTTATAAGGAAATCGATAATATGATGTTCCGCGTGTTGTCGTATAATATATTATCTACAGTATAAAGTAAGTGGACTATTGCATCTTGCATATAAATAAATTATAAGACGCAATCATTTGATCATATGATCATTTCAAATAAATTATTATAACATTGTTCATACTAAAGTTAGACTTTTAGTATACAATCCAACAGCCGACTCACCTCTGGCATGGAGAGCATGGAAGGCTTGGAGAGGAGGCCGACTCACCTCTGGTGTGGAGAGCTTGGGAGAGGAGGCCGACTCACCTCTGGCGTGGAGAGTTTGTAGAGGAGGCTGACTCACCTCTAGCGTGAAGAGCTTGGAGAGGTCCAGCGCATGGAGAGCTTGGGAGGCCAACTCATCTCTGGCATGGGAAGCTTGGAGAGGCCGAGCTCACCTTTGGCAAGACAGAACTCACCTTTGGCATAGAGAGCTCGGCGTTGGTAAGGCAGACCTGGAGGACTTTAGAGCTGGGCTGGGCACCTATCACATTAGCCCCCGAGGTTGCTGCTTATAATAGAATTGCAAGGAGTAACCTCGCACTGAAGTAATTTGTCTCTCGGCTACAGATGACCCTTTGTTGGCCTCATTAAAAAACCTTCCTATGGAAAAACCCGGTAGGAAAAAATCGTAGGTAGGGAAAAAGAATACCAACTCATCGGCGGTCGATCATCTTCGATGTAGCTCTATTCTTCACTTCAATTATATGGTAGCTTATCCAGAGGACTCAATTTTGAAAGTGTGAGCCCCCGGTATCTGTCTTGTGGAATATCTTTTCTGGACATTTTATCTTGCTCCAGGCCCATGTTATGGCTTGGCGGTCGACTATGTTTGTCGAATCCGACTTGGCTCATATTTTTGGCCCTCCGAAATTTGATTATGGTCCCAGACAAAGGAGGAGGTGGCTACAGAGATAAGCATTGTGGTTAATGCACTGTTATTGCCAAATAAAATATAAGAAAGCTTAAATTATTTAAGATTTATCAAAGGGTCTATTGTCCCTTGACTTATCTTTAGCCATTTAGATTCTGGAGTTCGGGCATTAGGGCTCGCAGTCTCCTAGGGGCTCGATGACCTTTCTGTGAGTTGTGGCTCATCTTTTGGTGAGCACGCAAGGTGTGAACCTCCTGTAAGGGCCTTCTCAGACTTGCGCCTAGGCCTTCCTTTAGCATGAATATCACAAGGTTCAAGCCTCATGTGGGAGCTTCCATGAGATCATGCTTTAGCTATCTGGGTTTATGCCTTAGCCATTGGAGCCTTTGCCTGGGGATTGGTATGACTTCTTGAGCTTACCCCTTGGCTATTGGGCCTTAGCCCCCGAGCTTAACGTTTTGGGTACATGCCTAGGCTGTTTGGGAGCTTTTGGGCCTACGCCTGGGGTTTGATAGGGCTCTTTGAGCTCACTCTCTCAGCTATTGGGCCTTAGCCCCCGAGCTTAACCTTTTGGGTCTATGCCTTGGCTGCTTGGGGGCTTTGGCACATATGCTCAAGGTTGAGTAAGGTTTCTTGAGCTTTCCTCTTGGCTTTCAGGCCTTAGCCCCCGAGCTCAGCCTCTTTGGGTCTATGCCTCGGTTACTCAGGAGCTTTTGGGCTTAGGATAATTTTTGAGTCTCCACGCTCTCGAATATTCTCATGGCGGCTCATCTTGTGGGTCCGTGTGGGACCAAGTGTGTGGAGAGTTTCTGCCTTTGGATAGGTCTAATTTGCCTTTGGTAGGCCGGCTATGCCTTTTGGACATGTCGGATATGTCCATAAAAATGGTCCACTCAGCCATATCTGCTTGTGGTTAGGTCTGATCTGCCTTCGAGCATGTTGGATCTGCCCACGAGCTTGTCAGCTCGGTCGGATCTGCTGAGTGGATTGAATCCGCCTTCTTTAGGTGAGATGGATCTTTATTCGTGAGTAGGCTGATTCTCTCTAACCACTTCCCAAGCTTGTTCCACTCGGACGAAGTGGCGCGCCATCACCATATATGCGCCATATGATGGTGGAAAGTTATGTTGGACAGCCACCCACATGTCTGACCCTAGCCGTAGGGTGGCAGTAGCTAGCACGGTGTATTTCTCATCACTTTTCCTTTCTCCTATTGCCTTCTGATCGTTGAATCTTTTGAGGAAACTTTGGAGGGACTCTTCAGGATATTGCTTTATGATGACTAGCTTTAGCTTGGAGCCCTTCACTTGGACGAGGTAGGCAAATTAAGATAGGAAGAGCTTGGAGAGCTCATCCCAGCTACCGATAGAGGCTGGGGAGAGTGAGTTGTACCATTTGTAGGCCGTGTCCCCGAGAGTTAATGGGAATAGTCGGCACTTGGTAGCTTCTGAGCTTCCTTGGATGGTCGTCCATGTCGTGAATTTTTTTAGATGCACCATGGGGTCAGATCTGCCCTCGTATATGCCAATTTATGGGAACTTCATCTCCATTTGGTACGATTGAGAGGTGATGTTTGGTGTGAATAGGTTTCCGCCCAAAAGTGGTTCATTCACCCCAGACTGTTGTCCCTTCTCTAACTCATCTTGTCTTCTTTTTAAGACCATCATTTCTTCATCCAGTGCTTTCCTTAAGGCCATTTTGTGTGTATGGCCCTTACTATGGGTCACTTCATTCTCTTTAGACTTGGAAGTCTTTGAACTTGTGTTCGTTTGGCGAGAGTTGGACGCCATGATTTCTTGGAGTTGCAGAGAGGATGACCTTCCTCTAGCGCCAAATGTAGATAGTCGATTTTTATTGGGTGAGGTGGGTGTTTAATGTGGCTGTTATATAGTTTAATCGGACTAATCTAACATAATATGAAGAAAGAATAAAAGAAGAAGAACACAAGAATTCCTCCCACGTTTGTGGGTGTTTAAAGTAGAGAGTTTTTGTTTCTCTCTGTGTTTTTTTTTTGTTTGTGTGGAGGAAGATAATTCTTCTTTACAATGGTGATGATAGTGCAGGTGAGGTTTGGCTTTTAACTTTGGTTGAAGATGAAGGTGCGGCTCCGCTCTTATACAAGTGGGGTGAGCCTCCTATTCAAGCAATAGATGCTATAGGCTAGCAGCAAGTGGACATTAAATGCGGGAGATACAAATCTTGCTCTTGACCTTTGGGGTTGTGAAAGATTGCTTTGGGAGATGGAAAAGCCTGGCAATGATGTGACAGATGACTTGACAAGTCATCCACTAGTCATCCTAAGGACTCTAACTCTGGAAGACCTCGGCAAGACAGGGCTCGGCTTTGGCAAGGAGAGCTTGGAAGGACCGAGAGTATGGAGAGCTTGGAGAAGTCGAGCGC
Organism: Pogostemon cablin; assembly: GCA_023678885.1. Lineage (NCBI taxonomy): Eukaryota > Viridiplantae > Streptophyta > Magnoliopsida > Lamiales > Lamiaceae > Pogostemon > Pogostemon cablin. The sequence continues at coordinate 15,376,043 of CM042995.1, forward strand.
GTAGAGAGCTTGGGAGGCCTGAAGAGCTTAGAGAGGAGGCCGGCTCATCTCTGACGTGGAGAGCTTGGAGAAGAGGCCGACTCACCTCTGGCATGGAAGGCTTGGAGAGGAGGCCGACTCACCTCTGGCGTGGAGAGCTTGGAGAGGAGGCCAACTCATCTCTGGCATGGGGAGCTTGAAGAGGCCGACTCCACCTCTGGCATGGAGAGCATGAAAGGCTTGGAGAGGAGGCCGACTCACCTCTCGTGTGAAGAGCTTGGGAGAGGAGGCAGACTCACCTCTAGCGTAGAGAGCTTGGAGAGGAGGCCGACTCACCTCTGGCGTGGAGAGATTGGAGAGAAGGTTGACTCACCTCTGGCATGAAGAGCTTGGAGAGGCCGAGCAAGTGGAGAGCTTGGGAGGTCGACTCACCTCTGGCATGGGGAGCTTGGAGAGACCGAGCTCACCATTGGCAAGGTAGACCTTTGGTATGGAGAGCTTGGCAAGGCAGAGCTCGATGTTGGCAAGGCAAACTTGGGGACTTCAGCCTTGTCTTGGAGGAGGTAGAGCGGTGACTTGGGCGTTGAGCACCTATCACATACTTTAAATTGATCATGAAATTGCATTATCATATTTTTATTAATCCAGTATCATTTTTCATTATGAAAGTTAATTTATCATTTTTCACTCGTCTTACATAAGAACTTACGTTAGACGGTCTCACACAAGTATTTGCCTAAATTAAGAGGGTATTTTAGAGTAAACATTAAATTAAAAATATATTTGGATGTTTAATAATATTTCAAGTAAGTTTAAACAACTCTTCATTCGACTCGACCCGATTCATTAACACTCCTAAAGTAGAGGACGATCTTGCGGCCTGTGAAGGAATTAAAAAACAATCAACATTGTGGGTGCGATTTGCAACAATGTTTAAAAGTGGAATCCTTTTCATTTTTTTTTCAAAGGTAGGGTTTAATATGTAATATGAGTAAAATCCATTTTCTTGCAATTAATCCTATTTTAAATGTATTGAAGAACAATTAGAGAAGCTAGAAAATAAATAAAAAAATAAAAAAACCTTATTTATTAATAAATTACTATCTAAATCATTATTTTTTACTTGGTGTTGTTCAAAGATTTTAATCTAAAAAAAACTTATTACTTTTATAGTTTATTAATACTCTCTCTGTCCCCTTGATAAGTGTCCGTTTGCTTTTTACACGTGGATTAAGAAGTATAATATTTTAAAGTGTAATGAGTTGAGAGAAATAATATTTTAATTTGGAGTGTTTAGTTGTATTAGTGTTGAGTGTGGGCCCCATGTGTAGTGTGTTGAGTATAATAGTATTAATGTGTGTGTTATATCAACCCAAAAAGAAAATAAATAATTTGTATTTGGATGGAGTAAAATGGCAAAATGGACACTTATTGGGGGGAGGAGTAAATTTTATCTAAATCATTAATTTTTACCTGGTGTTGTTTAAAGATTTTAATCTAACATGGCGTTCTTTTATTTTATGGTTCTGTCTATAAGAAGAGTGTTGTTAAATACCCACACCTTTCATTAGATACACACTCCCTTTTTTTTTAATTCTTAATTTTATTATATACACCCCCCTTAAATTTCAAAACTACAATTTTTAAATTAAAATTATAAACACCCCTGAAATCCTAAATTAAAAATAAAATCTCAATTCACTCTTATTAAAATAGAAAGAAAAATATTTAAATTTAAAACAATCATAAACAATTACAAAAATTTTAAATTTTGTAATGATATATTGTTAATAAATATTCCTTCCATTGGTGTAACCTCTCGATCCAAGGGAGTTTTCATCCAAACTTTGTATTGAAACTTTATTGTTCATCATGGTTTGTAATGATTTTAATGTCTATGTTGATTTTCTTATGAATATGGTAGGCTAATCTCCCTTGTGAGAATAGCAACATGAGAGTTGTTGGATAATTTTAGGATTTATGTATTAAAATTCATATGTTAATTGGGTTAATTGATTTTCTATCATTGATGCTTTAGATCTTGATGTTTATGATGATTTTTGTTGTTTGTTGTTTTAAACATGGGATTAAATTGAGAAGTCAATGATATGTTTAGGATAATTAATTGAATCATTTTATCATACACCTCATGTGCATTATAGATCTTAAAGAGATAGAAATGTCCTTTAGGATTTAGAACTCTTTGATAGGACATCCGATTGGATAGATCGAGAGGTTGATTAATCGTGTGAAGGGAATCTCATTTCAAGCTTAGTACCTAGTTGGAATTGTTTGAGTGAGAACCAATCCATTGAGCTATTTTGGGATTAGTAAATGGATCCATATCCTATCCATCTCGAGAGGGAGTTTAGGTGAACTTAGTGTTGACCATTAGTCTTATACCCATGATTCATATGAATTTGATGCATTTATCCTAGAATTTCCACTTCTTAATTGTTGCTAATCTCACTTTTACTTAATTTGTCCAGTTCGAATCGATTTAGGGTTCCCCAGTTCGAATCGATTTAGGGTTTTAGGGTTTAGGGTTTATGATTTAGGTTTAGTGTTAAAACTGGCGGTTCCCCAGTTTGAATCGCCGGTTCTAATTTTTTGGTACATGTTTAATTTAATTGCTTGATGTTCTTACAGGAGGATAGAGATGAATATTGTTAGGGTTCTTTAATTCTTTTTCCCTTTCTTTTGGAGTTTACACTCGCTCCAAGAATGCCTATAGAGATGAATATTGTTAGGGTTCTTTAATTTTTTCCCTTTCTTTTGGAGTTTACACTCGCTCCAAGAATGCCTATATGTAATCTTCTTTTATTTCAATTAAGGTAGTATCACATAACTAGAGTGAAAAAGCAAATATTTTTCACACTTCAATTGATTTTTATATATGGTTGATTTAATAACTGTTTGTATTTCTAATGAAAACTTAAGTTATGAACAATTGAACAAAAGACAATGATAATCTAAATCCAAAAATAAAATGCATTTATTTAATAATTAAATAATTGTGCAAGGCTTCCCTTTTCAAAATCTATTTTGGGCTCAAAGCCCACAAAGTTGGGCTTTAAATTTGCCACACAAACTTCAAAACAATAAAATTATAAAATAACACAACATTTTTCACATTGATATTTGAGTAATAATCATCAATTGACCCACCAAGCCAAACAGTCTCTGTACCATTCATGTCTGAAAACACCCCCAAAATCAATCTCTCTGTTTGTTCTTCCATATGACTATTACAATGTCTTTTGCTATTTCCACTCCCACATCCTCTTTGTCACGCTCTTCTTCTCCCTCATCATCACCTGCTGGTTGGAGAACCTCATCTTTCTCAAATCCTGCCATTTCAATCCCTAAAAATGCAATCTTTCAGCATATTAAAGGCATTCCCCAGTTGGGTTGTGCTCCTTTTACACAGTGGAATGGCCTTAGGCACATGGGCATCTCGATTTCTCGACACTCAGTGAAGATGGGTAAATCCCTTTCTTGCTTTAATTTTGCTGCTTTCTTGATTAGAGTGGAGTATGTAGGTGTTCTGCTGGTGATGATTTGTAGTGGAACGGTGAGAATTATAGTTATTTTCAGCTTTGGATAGTTGAATGTGTGAAGTGATATTTGTAGCAGAAAAGAAGGGAAAATGTAAAGGTAAAGGAGTGTATGCTTCCTTATTTGGAGTTGGAGCACCTGAGGTTCTGGTCATTGGGGTTGTGGCTTTATTAGTCTTTGGTCCTAAAGGTCTTGCTGAGGTTAGTTATACTTCCATTCGAGTACTTTTATTTATTTATTTATTTATTATTTTCTTTTGGAGAAACAATGTGAGCCTGTTTTAGTTCATCGTTATTGATCTAATTTTTATTAATCTGGCAATGTAATAATTTGAACTAAGTGGTTATAGTTCATAATCAGCTGATCCGTGAGTTGAAGTTGGACTGTGTGTTACCTGGGTTTAGAATAAGGAACTAATGCCCCTTTGATTATTGCTTTCTTAAGCGGTTAAAATGACAAGCACTGTCTAGTTAGAATGTTCTTGAACTTATATCCAGAGTGTGTATTAAATTCTATGAAGAGGTGATGTTCTTGTAGATCCCAAATTGTATTGGAAAAATGATTATTTAGTAACTAACTTATTATGGAGGTTTGTGATCCACTTGGAAGTCTAGTCAGACTCGATGTATTTTAGGCTTTTAGCATTCGGTTGATTGTTCACTTGTCGCATCCGACCTTCTTCTAATTTTGATGAGTGTTCATGAATCTTAATAATAAGACAGCGGCTCTCAGGTAGAATTTTGTGCTATTATTTGTTGTCTGTGTATTGAAAAATGCTATTGTCAGCTGAACTATATCATCCGAGTGATGCTATAATTGATTGGCTGTCTGTCACAGGCCTCACAGCAAAGGGTGACATAGTTGTAAAATTTAACGGTTTTAGGCTGTCACCTATATAGCATCAACTGGTCCAACTTATGCCCTATATTCGGGCTTCTGACTGGCTGTCACAAGGGGAAGACAGGTGCTGAAACATAATGATTCAAAAATTCCATTAGAGCATTTGGCTTGTGGTTACTTTTTGGCTCCCAGCATGTACTTTTTTGAACAGCAAAAAAGTTGCCTCCCAGCATGTGACATAATGCTCTACAAAATATGGTAATTTATCAGTCTGAGTGATGACTGATGATCAACATACATTCGAATTAAAAAAGAAAATTGTATGATAAATTGATAAACTAGTCCTATTCTGTCTCATGGACATATCGGCATGATTTCGAGTTAACTGTCAATACAATGTTTTCTTTACTGCATTAGACCAGCCATCATTTTCCATTCAATGCACGGACATAGTCATTGCAATTTTTAAGTAGAAGGAGAATCAGAATGGCAACTTCTATGTAATGCAGATTATAATGTTATCACTATTCACTGATGATTAGCAAGTTATTGTAACTTTGGTAGAAGTGGAGTATGGATTTTTCAGGACGCTATTATCACAAGCTCATCATTTTAGAATACATTTAGCTTATTATTATTTTCTTATCTTTCTTAGTTCTACTCTTAAAAGTTAAAGGTGCATCTTTAATAGTATTATGAGTACTTGATTTTGATGAAAGGCACTTGCTTTGTGTGTCAAATGAGATGTCTAATGGCTGGAGGAAATAAGAATAATAAAACTTTAGAAATTAGAAGATAGATTTTGTAGATGTAGCTAATTCAGATTAAAACCATGTGTAAGACATTCCCCTCAAATCTAATTTGTAATTAGAGATTAACTTTGGGTAATATCTGTTAGGCAACTCAAGGAGCAGAACTTAAATAAATTTATTTCATATTTCTTAAACATGGAACTTTGTGGGTTTTGAGTAAAGAACAACCCACAAGTGTAGGACTTTCTTTTTTCCTGCTGAATAATTGAGAACATAAAGTAGCAGAGTTTGGTTATCAAATTGAAAGAAGATGGAATTGGCGTAGTTATATTATAGAACTTCGGTTACCTTGAGGGATTTTCAAACTTGTAGCATGTTGTGTAACTTTTGTTGCTTGATTTTAATTCCTTTTTTTGCATCCAATGTCATTTCCCAGTCTCTTAATTAGGGGCATGTGAAATCCCTGAAGTGTATCATTAAACACGATCAAACCTGGATAGTCACCAATGGAATTAATTTTCGTAATAACTTCTGAGAAAAACATACAAATAATTAAGTCGGTGAGAAGAAATGTACATCATTCTTTTCTGGGCTGGGTTTCTTTTCTATTCACTATGGAGACACTCTCTGAGTGTTTGGTAGGAGTAGTGTAGACTGTAGAACAAGAAAGGAGAAGCTGCTTCATGTGTCTGACTTAGAGTGAAGAAGCGGCCACTCCCATGAGAGACATACTTTTACTTATATATAGCACATGCATTTTCTTACTGCATTTTATTCTTCAGAATAAGGAAAGAAGTTATTGGATGAAATTAAATTGAGCTCAGTAGGTATGAAAACTGGAATTATTTAATAGGCATTATGGGACCTGAATATTGTTGAGAGAAAAGGTACTAGCCATTATGTGACCTTGTTTGAAACTTCTGTTAATTTCGATGTAACTGAATTAGTCATTTTGGAACCCCATTGAAGAGTGACTGAGAAAATTGTCTTTGCCAAAACTAGGATGATTTCCACTGCCTTTGTGATCTGCAGTAACGAGCAGGAATCCAGTATTCATATTACTCCCTTTGTCCCATAAATCAGTCACAATTACTGTTCCACGTTATTTAACAAAGTATCTTTTCTTACTAACTTTATTGAAGTTTTTGGGGGTAATTTAGTATTTTTGGGTTATAAATAAAGAATTGTTGTGTGTGTTAGGTGTGGATGACAATTATGAAATTGAAGTGTATTTTGAAGTTATTGTATCAAGGTGATATTTCCTTTTTTGGGGTGCATGGATTTTGTGGGACAAACAAATGAGAAAGTGTGAACATTCTACGGGACGAGGGAGTATAATTCTCTGTTCTTTAGAACACCTGATTTATTAAGCTTTATCTATGTTAAAGAAACTGTACATAAGGACATGAGGGCTGTTGTTATTGTTATCTAACTCCATTAAACATGCCTTTTGGTAACAGGTTGCTCGGAATCTGGGAAAAACTTTACGTGCATTTCAACCTACGATAAGGGAACTTCAGGTAGATTTATACATTTCTTTTGTAATTTCAATATAAAGAGGTATTTTGTATGATTTTCTAAATGTGCACAGCTAATGCTTTTCTCCTTTTAGGAAGTTTCAAGGGAATTTAAGAGTACTCTTGAGCGGGAAATAGGTCTTGATGATGTTGACAACCCAGTGCCTAACCGCCCCGGTTCCAACACAGCTAAAACTGGAACAGGGGAATCAGGGACGAATATCGAACCAAGTGAGTTGGAAATATTATAATACTCTCATATTTGTCAGCTGAGAATGGTGTTTCTACTCGAATTGGTGATGGCTGAATTACTGGCTTTTGTGGCATGATTAGATGCTGTCTAAAACTTTACAAGATTATGGGCTTATACCAATGTCTAAAAGATCTTAGAGTGTCTGCTGCTAAAACTTGGGGAAAGGTTTAATCATATGCTAGATCTCGAGAGATAAATAAAAAATTTTGGATGTACCTAAGGGTGATAATTTTGCATATTTTATGAGCTTGTAGTACCTCGTCCATGGACGGGGTGGAAATTTTGACTTGAGACTTCATACAGTCTCGTACAAAATAGTTATTTTTAGCATATGACTGGTCTATTAGCCTTGACAAAATCAATCTTCCAATGAGATTATTTTGGCTGGTGTCGAAACAATGCAGATGGCTCCTCATCTGAAAATGCAGAAGTCGTGGTTGATAACGAGTTAAGGATGAGGGCAGAAAAATTTACAGGAGCTCTTGCTCAGCTGCAGAAAGAGCAGGAAGAGGAAAGACAGAAGGAGGAAGAGGAGAGAGAAAAAGAGAATGCTCAAAGTCAAGCAGAATTGCAATCTCCCTCTGAAGGTCAGTTTACAATAAACATATTCAACCCCCCTCCTCGGTCTCACTCTGTCTGTCTGTCTGTCGATCCCCTTACGCTCATATACGACTATGTTGTGCAGATACAAGTCAAGAAGATGCTCCAACAGAATCTTCATCAATCGCGCCACCATCTGAAAATCAGGACAGTAGTGTTCTTCAAGAAGCTGGCTCAGTAGCATCCACCGGCCCGTCTCCAAGTCCTGACACACAAGTTTGAGACTTTGGAGCAAGATTTTTGGGACTACTACAACGTATAGAACTTTTAGCTATAGTCCTTTGAATATCTCTTACTTTGGTCAAGAATGAGTAGCTGATGTATTGAATTAATTCTGGTGAAATAGTATTTGTATTATGAAGATATTTTGGGAGTGAGTTTTCAGATTCCTTCTACTTTTGTACCTTGGATAATCATATATTTGGAATAATTGATCAATAATGACAGCTTCTTTTCAAGTGTGTTGAAACAGTTATTATTAGAGCCAAGTCTTTTTATTTTTATTTTTTATAATTGCTTTTGAGTGTATTTGAAATATGTAGAGTTGAGCTTCAAATTTGTATTTGAGACTGATGATTAATAATAAATATTTCATTATTGTTTGAACTGTTTTTCATGAATATCTTATATTAATCTTTAAAAATATGTAATTTATATTTATTGATAAATAAACATAATGATATTTAGATACTTATGTATTGATTAATATATTATATTTCATATGAAAATTTATATGATTTCATCTTTTATATTTAAATATATTTAATTATTATCAATGCTAAGTGAATTTGCAACTAACAATTTAACATGGTTTTTCAATGTACTTTACATGATTTATGAAAATTTGAGATTATGTTTTTATTTAAGTAATATATGAAATTCCATTTTCAAGGTTAAGAAAATCAATTTATACTAAATCCTAGTGATCCCTTTTATTTCAAATATCAAAAGTTTTATTTTCACCTTACTACATATCTAAATTTATCATCTTATTTCTATTTTAAGTTTGCAAGTTAATCTAAGAATTTAGTTTAATGATAGATGAAAATTCATTACAAAGATATGGATTATTTCTACGTAAAAGTGAATTCATTTATCATTATTGACATTCACTCAAGGTGGAGAAATCTAAACTTTATCTATCGTATGTGCTTATGTGTTTATATTGATAAGTTACTGCTTGCATCATAGACATAAAGTATTACTCGTAATACTGTTTACAAACATAGAGTATTTGTAATACTATTACATGTAACCAAAGACCGTGACATGGGTCAAGTACTAATAAAATTAATGGTCATCGGGAATACTTGGATTGTAAAAGATTCTTGGAAGGCCCGCTATGCTAGTATATTTATTTAAGTCATGGCATTTTCAGATGTCAAGATTCTAAAGAAATCCTAGGGTAGTGTCCGCTATACTTCATGATTGATCGATCATTCACAGACATGTTCACAGAAAGGTTATATTAGTTGTGATTTATTGATGTTTCTACATGAGTTGTATACTATAGATAAATATTTTCTACTGATCTGTATGGTTTTCACATCCCATTATTTAAACATTTTACAGATTAAGGAGATAGAGTACGAAGAGAGGCGATTGGTGATGAAGTTTAATATAGATTGGTTTTATAATTATTTAATAGTTAAACTACTAATTATTTATATTTCATGCGAAACAATTTAGTTTATTGAAGATATTTTCATGTACTCTACTTAATTATAATAAAGTGCTTAGTATTCAATTGCATGATTCTTTTATTTTTCAAATAAAATTCTCATTTTAACTACGCTAGGAAATATGATTTATTTTTTTTAATTGTTGTTCTTTTAATTTAATTCTGACAAATGATTTTATATTTCAATAAAATTTGTCAATCTATTTTAATTAAACCTTAATGGATCTAAAAAATTCTCTTAAAAGGTTATTTATATTTTTATGATAAAGTGATCATTTCAAGAGATATCTTCCTAGATTTAAAATCCTTTAATAGAACAATTAATTGACTAGATCTGTTGATCGAGTGAAGGGAACCAAACTGAGATTAAATATAGTACTTAGAAAGGAGATTATTCTATTCTGAGTACCCCTTAAGGGAATTTGAAGGATATGAGGTGTTTGTTTAAGACTCCTATAAGCTAGAGTTTAGGTGAATCGAGATTGCCTTTATTCTTAGCCTAAGAGATATATAAATTCGATGCATTAATCCTAGAATTTCCATGCTTCTAGTGTTGCTAGTCTCAATTTTACTTCATTTGGTTAATTAATAATCATCTTTCATTCTTTTTTACTTCCTTAGCTTAAAAGTTGTTTTAGCTGTCTTTGATTTTATTTAATAATTCAACCAAAATCTAAATATGAGTTGTCTCTATAAAATTACGATAAATACAAGATCACTTAGACTCTAACTCGTTTCTCCCGTGGATTGATATTAAACTTGGTCACTCGTGGCTACAAGCAATAGAGTATATTTGCTCTTTTCGCACGTAAAAATTACGCATCAATGTCTGATACCATCGTTGTAGCACCGGATGTTGGATTTGGTGTCGGTCAAGGTGTTGGAGCCCTGAAATAGGATTGACACCAAATCAGACATCCAGTGCTATGACAACAGTGTCAGATATGATGTCAATATCATATATCGGTGCTCTGACACCTTAACCAATACCGAATCCAACATTCGATGCTATGGTGATGGTGTCGGACATGATGTCAGTAACCCATATCGGATGTCAGGTATCCGATAACGTTACAGACACTGAATAATAAAAAATAGACAAAAAGGTGGGGGCATTTTGGTCCAAAAAATGATCATTTGGATATAAATAATAGAAAGTTAAGTTATTGGATAACAATGATTTTTACGTTTTCTTAATTAGTTATCACTTTTTATTAAAGATATTATCAATTTTTTTTAAATGTTATCACTTTTTTATACTATATAAATTATTTATAAAATAATTTATTACTATTATCATTTTTCATCAATTGAGTATATTTGTCATTAGAATATTGTCATTTTTTATTTGTCTCACATAAATCATTTTCTTAAACGGTGTGTATTGTGTAATGTAGTTTAGAAAGAATTTGTAAGTAGGAACGATTTATAGATGATTCCATAACTTTTCCAAGGTCGAATCGACCAACATTAGTCATGAGTGATATAACTATGAGACTGATCTCATGTGAAACCGGCTCAGTAGTTAATTTTAATATTTTTTATTTTTAATTGATAATTATATTTTAAAAATTAACACTAAATTTTAAAGGTAAATTATAGATTTTAGGAATAAAATAGAACATGAATCACAAAGATAAAATATACAATTAACTATATGGTAAATAAAACCTAAGAATTAGTTAAACTAACTAAATTTAAACCATATGTATAAAATAATAAATGAAACATTGAGGTAAAATACATCATGAACAAAAAAAAAAGAAATTGCAGTTATAACTTAAAAATTAATTAAACTAATATAAATTTTATGGATAAAATGAGACATGAGCCAAAATAAAAAATAAAAAATTACACAATTAATTATGAACCAAAGTGTTTTTAATATTTTTATTTATTTTTAATTGAAAATTATATTTAAAAACTAACACTAAATTTTAAAGGTAAATTATAAATTTTAGGAATAAAATAGTACATGAAAATAAAGATAAAATATAAAATTAATATAAGGTATAATAAAACCTAAGAATTGGTTATACTAATTATGTATAAAATAACAAATGAATATCATGAACCACAAGAATGAAATTACAATTATATTTAATATAACTAATATAAATTTTATGGTAAAATGAAACATGAACCAAAATAAAAAAATAAAAAATTACACTATGAACCAAAGGGTATAATTATCTTTTTTAGTTATAATTAATTGAAAGTAAATTAAAATAAATATTTAAGGAGACCCACAACGCTTTGAATTTTACATGCGAATGAAGGTAACCCACGGATAATCTGACATCTGGCGCGGGGAGAGTTTAACGTATCAAGTTTCTAAAAGGGTATTCCCTGCACCTGCGTGAAAATGTTGAGTGTAATAGTACAAAGATTTTGTGAAATACTTGATTATCCATTTACTTTTATCATATGAGTATATAATTTTATAATATATATATATATATATATATATATATATATATATATATATATATATATATATATATATATATATATATATATATATATATATATATATATATATATATTATAAAAATATATTATATACATAAATTTGATGCTATTCATTTATAGTTAATTTGTTAAGTATTGTTTGATTAGTTCGATGAATTATACATTACTTTGTGAGTTAAAATCATTTTTGTCCCATAACTATAATGAATTTTTTATTTTGTTCCAAAATAGATAAAAATTTCAATTTCATCCTGTAACTCCTGAAATTGGCCAATTTTGGTCCCAAAGTAGCAGGAACCCTATTTTTTGGCAAGAAATTGGGGCTTTCTGGTGAGGTAATCCGATGTCGGCGCAGGAGATGATTTTCGGGCAGCGTTACTCTCACCATCCCCTTGATCTCTTCGATGAGTTAATGATTTGTAGACAGAGGCGACGTCCAATCAACAACATTTCCACCTAGCAGCAAGGTTCGGCCAGCTTGACTACGCGAAGCAGGTGCTGCGGCGGCAGTGGCCGGAAGTTGGAATTTAGAAATAGTTTGATGTGTGGCATGAGTTTATGGAAGGAGTAATTTAGTTTTGGAAAGTAATTGGAATAGTGGGTTGCAAGAATGGTTTATCTACCACTCATAATTCATTACACTTGATCACATATTTATAGTTACATGATGATGATTCTAGATCCTTAAATGGATCACTCTTCATTAATCTATATTACTTATGTTCTAGATTCTTCTATATTATTCCACAATATTTTGGAGATTTGATCATCTCTAGATAATTCTACTTTATGCTAATTTTCTATCATTTACCAATACTAGAGTTTTCTAATATATTTATTTTACTAGAATAAGCATCATCAATTTTATCACTCCCCCTTGATGCTTATTCGGATGATCTCGAGCTTTTCATGTAGTATCTTGAACCTTGATTTTGATAGCGGTATTGTGAATATATCCGCTAGTTGGTCTTTCATTCCTTTGTGTTTATGCTCGACTTCTCCATTATTGCTCGACTTCTCCATCATTAGTTACTTCTCATAGGAAGTGGTATTTGATGGCGATGTGTTTTTGTCCTGCTGTAACGCACGAGATTTTTTGCCATTGCTATTGCCGACTTGTTGTCGTTGTAGATCTCTGTAGGATCTTTTGTTGTTCTCCCAACATGTAGTTGCTGCACCCACTTGTCACTCCATCGATATTACTCCTTTAGAATAGTGACTCCGCCATAATCATCTATAGATTGTAGAACGCCATGTTGTCCTTCTCCATGATTTTGTCTAGTTTTCTTTGTCTGTATTAGACAAAGTTGTTGTGTCTGCGGGGGACATTGTATCCCTTATCGCTGGTCTCCATAGGCCCAATAGTTGTAGTCTTCGTCTGAGAAGGTTGGGATTGAGATTTCGTAGGTATTGGATAGAGATGACATTTTTGGGGTGGGTTTAGAAATGGTTTGGGTAGTATAGTAAGAATTTTTGATAGTATTATGCGGAAGCTTAGTTTAACGCTCAGTTATTTATCTAACCGGGCTCTGATACCATGTTGGAATTTAGAAAATAGAGATGGATTAGAGTGGCGTGAGGTTTATTAGAAGGTGGTAATAGTTGAAGTAATTAGTTTAGGAGTGAGAATATGGCTTGGGATGATAAGAGAGAAGTATAGGTAGTGGGGGCGTTGGATGTCCTATTACATTTTGGTGTTACATCTCCTGTTATACGTGTTAGATGAGTGACACGTATGTGGAGAGAAAAATCTCAACCTTTTCCCTTAGAGTTGATTGTTAGGGTATAGATTAATCTATCTTACATGTCAATTATCCAACGGTTTGTAATAGGAGATGTAACATCAAATATAACAGGAGATCCAAACCGTATAGTGGGTGTTGCAGACTTTTAGTATGGAAAATAGTAGTTTCCCTTACTCAATTGTACAACCACATGTCCCTATTTATAATGGTACAAGTCGGTGTAATGTACCCTCTAGATATTTCTATCCTTAGACTAGAACTTTCCTTATAAGGTCACCTTTCTGCTATATTCTAGACTATTCATAATAATTAATTATAATACCTTATCTCTAGGGAATTCTAGAATATGCATCAACCTTCAGTACTCCCCCTTGATGCTTATTCAGTGATTTTGATCTTTTCTCGTCTTGAGCCTTGATTTCTTTCTACATGGCTTTTTCTTGGTGATGGCTTCAAAATTTTCTGGCTCAATTTTACTGGAGATTTGACCGTTTTGTCAACTTTTTGAAAGATCTTCTTGTCTCCCGTTATTGTCAACTTTCATCCAAATCTCCATAGCCTTTCAACTCCCCTATTCTCTTAAACACCTATTTCCTACATTCACTAATCCAAACCTCTATCCTAAATTACTAACCACTCACATATAAACCTTCCATTCTAAATACTACCAACCTCATATCCCATATCCTAAATACCGTCACCGGAGATGGCTTCCATGGAAAATGCTGACCTGGAGACGCCATTGCATCACGCTTGCAGAGAAGGCCACCTGGATGTAGCCAAGTTGCTCCTCGTAACCGACCCATTCATTTCTTACAAGCTCAACTCCCGAAATGAGACCGTTTTGTTTGCTTCCTGTCAGAGAGGACATATTCATGTCTTCAAGCATTTGCTCCATTCTCACATCACCCTTCTCATGCTCGAACTCGGCATGGACACTATTTCTCTTCACGTTGCTGCTTCCGCCAAATATACAACTAGTCTGGTCTTATATAAATTACTTCTTACAAAATCTGTCTGAATTAAAGTAAATTATGATCAATTAATCATGTTGGTTGTTAATAATTCAGAAATCGTGAAGGAAATAGTGATGAGAAGGCCGGATCTGGCGTGGAAGAAGAACGAACATGGGTGGGTAGACATTGTTAGAATTTTTTAAAAAATAAAGTCAAGTAAGACAACACAATAGGGATGTTAATTTAGGATGCAACTAAACTCAATGGGCATGCAATCAACTAAAGATAAAACAAAGTAATAGGAGTAGTTTGGGTCGAAGCACGCCGTAGCACTCTCTTTAGAGAAGAAACGCCCCCACTGCACTGGTTGAGATTGTTGAATAACACGTTCTTCTCCCAAGATTCGACGACCCGAGTCCTCTCGTGTGCAGCGATGAGAACCCCAAACCACGTGTGTACTCAATGCTCAAGGAAATATAATATAGTATATAGGAATATTTTTGGTATCTAGAAAGATGTGTATATAAGGTGCAATATGTAGAAAAATCTGTGTATAAGTTGCAGTACGTAATATATATATATATATATATATATATATATATATATATATTATCACATGAAGCTATTTTCGTCATATATATGCTGAATCACTATCATAAACATTGAAAAACTAAATAAATATAATTTAATGTATGGGCTAATTATTATCATATTTAATATTTGGGGGTTATGAAGGAAAGAAACGTTGGGCAGTCAATCAACTATATCATTTCTTAAACACATGATTAATGCATTTACCAAAACTGTTTTAAAAAACATGATAATTATATATATTAATTAATATTTTAAATCATTAAAATATCCAACATTCCCCCACATGATTTAAAATAAATAATATATATACAAAAATAAATTGAGCATATAATACCGTGTAATAGGTGTAGGTACCTTCCGAGTTTGAACCTCCACTTAGTGTAAACGAATTAACCACATTAAGTACATAGTGACATGAATGTCTTGAACTATGTCCTTGGAAAAATGCGGCAATTCATCCCACATGCGGTATGAGTAAACATTGTGGTTCTATCAGTGGTGTGCTTTACGGTCATGCACAGAATCTTGTATCATGAACATTTTTAGGAAGCAGCTCACACCCCCACAGTAGCGACCCCATTACTATATTCACTTAGGTGAATCCTCCAAGGGAGATTTCTGACCAATCACCCCGCAAAGAAAATATGCCTTTGGATTCATTAAGAGTTATAGATTCAACCTCAAACGTCACATGAAGAGCACTTATCACTATAAGAATGAGACCCAGAAATATTTTCGCAAAAATATTATATTCATCACGTGTGCTCTTCCAAGTCACCCCTTTACAGTTTCGTTTTTACCCGTTGAACTTCGTTCATGGGATCGCCATACCTCCGAAGACGGGTTTCCACTGTGGTGACTTAATTAATAGGCTCCAATCCCATTCCCCTCGATGATTATATAGTATAAAACTTGCTGACGCGCCAGTCACTTTGTAAGCGCTGTATTATTTCCAGACTTGAAAAAATCCAAAAAAACAACACCGTGAAAAATTAAGTGTCTAATTGATTTATGTCTAACAGATGTCTAACAGTCAGATGCCTTCATTTTTTCACTATGATTTTTGCTTTTTAACTCTAATAACAATCGCCACTTGACTATCCCAAAGCGAAGATATGGAGGGAAATTGGCTTAGGTAGCAGAGGATATCATTTAGTAAACTTTTTATCAAATCAATTTCCGTACAAGCGTTATCTAACGCAATTAACTCAGCCTCCATTGAGCAGACTTCTATGATTGCTCCACCTGCTAGAGTAAATCCATAGCCACCCACTAGAGGACTTTGTTAATCAATCCAATTTGTATCATTGAAATCTTTTAACACATTAGTAAAATAAGTAAAATTAAAAACATAAATCTAAGTCACTTTCAAATATTTAAATAGTCTCTCATTCGAACTCTGAGAATACACACTAGTCAACCTACAACATTTTTTTTTCATAAAATTTTAAGTATAATTAGATTTTAGCAAAGATAGAGAGCCATCACCATTAATAATTTTAGTCCAAAAAATACATCTATAGGACCAAGATATTTTATGCCAAACTGAGATGACAATGATGTTTTAATATCACTATTAATATTAATATACTACTACAAAATATTTCATGTCCAAAAAAAAAAAACAATTATTACCAACTTTTATATAAACATATCACATTATACAAAACAGTAATAAGTAATGCCATTACCAAGCTTTCCATACTATGTAGTGGAGAACTTTTCAATCTATAAAATGATTTAACAAGCTTACAAATTTTATTTTCCTCACTGGCCACAACCAACCTTCTGGTTGAGCCATATAAATTTTCTTATCCAAATCTTCATTTAATAAAGAAGTTCCTAAACTCATTTTTATGTATATCTAATTTATAAACAAAAGTAATCGCAACCAACATTTAATAGTTGTAATTTTCTTTTATTTGAAAAAAGCATATTACTAAGAGTCAATAAAATCAATCCCAACTTTTTTTCAAAATCTCTAACAACTAGACAAGAATAATTAAATTTTAAATTAAAATCCACTTAAATTTTAACGTTAATCAACATTTTGGTTACACATCAAATGTTAGGTAATACTCAAATATATATTTCAAGGAAAGAATGGTTATTCAACCGAAAACATATTTTACATCCTAATATATTAAAAGTGGTTTGGAGAAGTAAAATATCTTTTCCCGTTTTATCCTTACTCGTTTTGTTTTACTACAATTTTACCCTTAAAATTTTCAAATTTCCCCTAAATTAATATACATGGTGACTCGGTCACCCCACTCCTACCATCATCATGATCCATTGATTATCCACTTCCCTCCCCACCATCATGAATACATTAATATTTATACTTACTACAAACAAAACTCTTGCCTTTCCACTCCCTTTCTCCACCATTATGAATTACATTTACATTTATATTTTTTACATTATAATTATTACAATTACATTCAAAATCCTTTCCTTTTAATTCCATCTAAAAATATTAATAAATCAAATAACATAACAATAACAAACTACAAAAATTGAAGCATCATCATCTTAAATCGGGTACCTACTTCCATCCTCTTAATTTTATTGTACCTGGAAAATTATATTACATTTAACATAACAATAAAGAAAATAATTAAACAAATGCATCTCAAATTATAAGCAATTCCATCCTCTTCTTCTATAGAGAAATGCAGCTCAAATTATAAACAATTCCGTCATTATACTACATTTAACATATCATTTCTAACAGGAATGAATGAATCAAACTAAAAATTGAAGCATCATCTAGAAAACTAATAAATTGTAACCTCCATCCTTTTAATTGCCATGAACTTATTCTCATTAATTATCATGGTAGAGATGCCTCTTTGATCCCCTCATGATTTCCATATAAACTCATTTGTCATCCCATGAATCCCATAATCTCTTCATTTACAACTTCAAATTTCTTTGTGAGAGCTTTGAAAAAAAAAAAAAAAAGCAAGAGAACTTGGAAAGATGCAATCACCTCAAAGAATAGAAGGTAAGTTTGTCAATGTAATTTCAACTTATTCATACACTATTTGATTTTGATTTATCTTAATATCGAATGGTATTATTCTATCTAGATTCAAATATGGAGGAGAAGGTCATTAAAGATTTAGTGGCTTATGAGGACGAGTCCTACATCAAAGTAAGGATAGCAAGAAAGAGCTTAAGAGAAGTCCATTATGAAGATGACCGAAAGACGGAAACTCTAAAGTTCGTGTTAATTGATCGTGAGGTTTGTCATTTTTATCCTTAAAATATTATTTAATATTTAAAATTTCAATTCCTGCATAGTTATATTTGATTATTTATGCATGAACAAACTTATGACGGTTGAAATGAACGTTCTAAAACTAAAACATCCCCACAAAATGCTGGTGATAATGGTATGAATTTTTTAAACTCTGAAATTCAATGAAAAAGATAATGTGCTAGACCCAAAAGGTAGGTTTGTCATTTTTATCCTTAAAATATTATATAATATTTTATGCATAGCTAAATTTGATTATTTATGCATGAATAAACTTGTGACGGTTGAAATGAACGTTCTAAAACTAAAACATCCCCCCAAAATGCTGGTGATAAATGCTATGAATTTTTTAAACTCTGAAATTCAATGAAAAAGATGATATGCTAGACCCAAAAGGTACCCAAGCTTAAAAGTGAAGATCATAATTACCCTCATCTCCAAAAGGGAGAGAAGGTAGTGGCTGAAAACTTTGTATATCTTCAGTATCTCAGATCCTTGTCATGCCTTAATTGCCTAATTTTTTAAGTCTGCTTGCAGCCCGCTTCCTTTTCCCTAGAACATAGAAATAGAGTGATAATCAATGAAGTCATCAGGATTGAAAAGAAGAGAGATGATGAAGGTTCTTCATCAAAAAAACTTAAAACAAAACAATGAAGTGCTATGAGGATTGAAGACGAAACAGAAAGCTAAAAAATTTACTATTATTGTGCGGTGTATGCTTTCATTCCTATGAACCTAAGTTATACATTTGCATTCCCTAACTGCAGTATTGCAGCTCTTTACCTTTAAAAAAATTGTTGACATTTGTGGTTGTATCCACATTGCTTTATATTTCAGTATTATTGTGAATGAATGTTATAGAGACATCTTACGATGAAGTAACTAGCAAAATGATTTTGAAATGCTTTAATGCTGATACTTAGAAGAAGTCATAACCCAATTTTAATGATAAACTCTGACTTTAAACAGAAACAAATTTTATATTTTTCTCATAATCTTAGAAGAATCCATAAACCAAAGTCTACCTACAAACACTCAGATGATGAGATGTTAAAAAAAATACAATAATAATAATAAAGAGATGCATCATTAAAAAAAAAAAACCAAGTATCACACAACAATGCTATCATATACTCACGTTGCTTTGTAACATTAGCATGAGTTTCTCCTACTGCAGCTCCATGTACAACCAACTCAGCCCACACCAAATAAAAGACATGTAATGCTTTATTGGAGCCTTGATGTGTGATCAGTTTTGGAAGCCCCAAGAGCTTTTTTATATCTCCCTGCGGCAATATCATTAAAAATACAAGTCAAGACAGCATTGTTTTTCATCTATACCAAATTTAGTTCAAGTATGCCACCAAACACAGTTCTTCCTATACCTCATTAGCAAGAGGAGATGTAGTGGGGTAGTAGGCTGCCCGTTTTTATCAAACAAGAAATTGATTATCATTTAAAATGAAAAGTAATCAAGGAATATGATATGCATGAGGCCTAAAAAAAATTAGTTTTTAACCATAACAAAGTAGTACTATAGAATAAAACATAGACAATTATATTTGAGTTGTATTTGTATATTTAAAAGAATGCTTTCCAATAAAAAAAAAATAGCATGTGGAAAACGTTTTCAGTATAAGAAATGAAATATTAATCTTCTATTATGGTATCTATGGTTAGAACTAAATAAGAGAGAGCCTTCCAAAGCTAGCTAAAGCTCCTGTTAAAATATTATTATTCCACTTCTAGCTTCTTTAAAAGTTCACGACATCCAAGAAAAATATAAGTTTTACGAATTTAGGCTCTGAACATTAATTGTTATAATACCTTACACATCACTCGATTTAACCATTATCTATTCGTGCACATTATGGATCACCAAGCATTATGGGGACTTGAATGTCGAATTTAAAACTTATGGAAGCTGAAGAGTTTTGATCAATACAACGCCTTTATACCTAATAATGAAGGGAAACAACCAACAAAATACATTAAATTAACATATATTTCAATAAAAAAACTCTTTACATCCCCTCTCTATAACATTAGAAATAATGCATATCTTAGAATCTTTAGAATTCCAAAAACCCATAAACAAATATGAAACTGTTCTCAGCAAGAAAATCAACATTCCCAATGCAAAAATAGTTTACTTAAAAGATCTACAACGAAGAGCAGAGACATCTTAGAGAAGCGGAGAAAAAGCCAAAACCGACTGAAGAAATCGAAAGGCAAGTCTTTTATCCCTGATTTCAACATAGTTGTTTCATTACATGTTTAGCATCTATACTCAAGTTAAAAAAACCCATCATTATAATTTGTCAATGGAAGGAGGATGAAAAATTCCAATGACCCAGCAAAATACATAAACACATACATAAACACATAAATGAGTATTCAATGTTTATCTATCTTAGTACTTTTCATGCCTTATGTGAGGACTATAACAATAGAAAAATATATAGGTTTCAAGATTAAAACTTAAAAACATTAATCGACACTTCGAGATAGCCCATATGCTTCACATAGCAACCAACATCTCTGCAACAAAAGCCTCAAATCTAGAACCTACCGAATTCCGAAGCTGATTGGAGCTCACGCCGCGCATCCATGGAAGAAGAGCAATCAGCAACAGATTCACCTCATCTATCGAGCGGCGGCGCCAGGAACGTCATCTTCGGCAAATACGAAACGGCCGGCCTCCGCCGATTGCAATGAAGACACTTACCTGGACTACATGCGGGTTCTATATATGAAGAAGGGAAGGGATTAATCGCTGAAACAACAAGATCGAAGAGAGGACAAACCCATACAGGGTCGTAATTTGGATACTTGATACTCAAATTCGACTGAAGTTGAAAGTTTCCCCTATACGAACCCTAGATCACAAGTTTGGCCGTTGGGTGACGATGAGAAAAAGTTGGGGTCGATGAGTTTTGCCAGATCCTTTTTAAGTTGAATTCCTTTTATTATCTTTTTATAAAACATAGGCAATAATAAATTTTCAAAATAAATAATTAATACACAATTCATGGAAATTAAAAAATACCAAAATAAAAAAACCCAAACTCACGCTCCCATAAAGATAACTGAAGAAGATTCCATAATTAACTCAATTATGATATTATTGATAGAGTGAGTTTTGTGAGGATCGGATGATCATTGCAAGACAAAAAAAAACATTGTGTACAAATAAGTTCTAATGTAATGACAAAGAAAAATTATGTGCATATATTTTACCAAGAAAACACATACAACTAAAAGCATAAATTAAAAGATTAAAATAGATAAGAAAACAATTTTAGAGATAATAAAGAAACAAAACGTGACTGACGCCCAGAAAATCTAGTATATAGAAATGGCATTAAAAACACAGACTCAAATTATTCAATATCATTAGATCACAGTCTAATTCATAAAATAATTTATTTATTTAAACAATCACATTTTGATTTGGCAAAGATAGAGAAGTTAATAATTGTCATCATTGCGCTACCATTTCATTAAAATAAAATTTATTTTAGAAATTAATACATTTTATATTTAATTACTACACACAAAAAGCATATACGTATAATAAAAGATTAAGTATAGTAAGACTAGTGATCATAGTCAAACAATATATATTCCTTTTTTCAATTTCAATAAAATTCATTTCAAAATAGAATATGCTCTCCAAGAATTATGATCTTCCATACCATGTTTCCAACCGGATATACTCACCACCATGTGGAGAAATATTTTTCTTCTTAAATAATTGTTGTATCATGATATGCTAAATTCATTCCAATTTTTTTTTAAACCTCTCTATAAATTTACAAGGAAAGAAATTTCCCAAAACACAACATAAATTTAACTAAATAAACATAACAATATTTTGAAAAATCATCAATAAGTATAATGTTAATTACCAACATGAGTGAAAACATTTTTCTTATAAACACTAAAATATCCACTACTTTCAAACACAATTATAAGCCACAAAAAGAATTCAATAGATCCAATATCTCTTTTTCTCGAGTTTGACATACATCACATAAAATAAAAGGTTATCATATTAGGACAATGTGTGACATTATACACTCTAATTCTCTCAAACTACACCAACTAAAAATTAATTTAAGGAGATAATGAGTATAACAAATTCTAAATTCAATACGAACCCAACTTCAGATATGGAATTAAAATTATCGTAGTTTAATCATACTAATTACACTCGTAAAATCTACGTTAGACAACCATTTTAAAATCTAACTAATCATCAATAAAAACAGATTTGAAATCTTTTTCACCAGTATCATAACAATCATCTAATGAACTACACAACTCCATAGATTTAACAAAGCACTCAAAATATTGGGTTTATCCGCCCACGGAGCCGGGCCCACTCAATCCACTAGCATGATATTGTCCACTTTGGGCCGCCCACTGGCCCGCACAGTTTTACCACTCTGGGCATCACGCCCAGACCTCATGCTAGGGAGAGTCCATCCCTCAATTATAAACCCCTCGCCATCCCCACTTCTAACCGATGTGGGACTTTGGTTGACACCCAACCAACATTTCCCCCTCAAACAAAGTCCCGCAGCTAGACCATCCAGTTTGAGGTCCGAACATCCCACCAACCCCGGGCTGGGCCGGTTAAGTCTGGGGCCTGGCTCTGATACCACTTGTTGGGTTTATCCGCCCAGCGGAGCCGGGCCCACTCAATCCACTAGCATGATATTGTCCGCTTTGGGCCGCCCACTGGCCCGCACGGTTTTACCACTCTGGGTATCACGCTCAAAAGGTCTCATGCTAGGGAGAGTCCATCCCTCAATTATAAACCCCTCGCCATCCCCACTTCTAACCGATGTGGGACTTTGGTTGACATCCAACCAATATCTCAATCCACTAGCATGATATTTTCCGCTTTGGGCCTGCCCACTGGCCCACACGGTTTTACCACTCTGGGCTTCACGCCCAAAAGGCCTCATGCTAGGGAGAGTCCATCCCTCAATTATAAACCCCTCGCCAACCCCACTTCTAACCGATGTGGGACTTTGGTTGACACCCAACCAACATTTCCCCCTCAAACAAAGTCCCGCAGCTAGACCATCCAGTTTGAGGTCCGAACATCCCACCAACCCCGGGCTGGGCCGGTTAAGTCTGGGGCCTGACTCTGATACCACTTGTTGGGTTTATCTGGCCCAACAGAGCCGGGCCCACTCAATCCACTAGCATGATATTGTCCGCTTTGGGCCTGCCCACTGGCCCGCACGGTTTTACCACTCTGGGCTTCACGCCCAAAAGGCCTCATGCTAGGGAGAGTCCATCCCTCAATTATAAACCCCTCACCAACCCCACATCTAACCGATGTGGGACTTTGGTTGACACCCAACCAACACAAAATCCTATCATGACGAAGAATATCTTTATCACTAGTATAAGTCGTAATAGATTTGCCAATACTATCATTTAAACCATTTTGAATCACAAAACAAATTCAATCCAAAAAATAAAAATATTTTCAAGAGTTTAAGAAATCCTTATAGAGCACAAAATTAATTATCCTAAGTTAACAAACAGTTTCTTCTCTAAAATTGTTAGAAATTTTTTAAAAATAAACTCAAGTAAAACAACACAATAGGGATGTTAATTTAGAATGCAACTAAACTCAATAGCATGCAATCAACTAAAGATAAAACAAAGTAATAGGAGTAGCCTGGGTCAAAGCACGCCGTAGCGCTCTCTTTAGAGAAGAAACGTCCCCATTGCACTGGTTGAGATTGTTGAATAACACGTTCTTATCCTAAGATTCGATGACCCGAGTCCTCTCGTGTGTAGCGATGAGAACCCCGAACCACGTGTGTACTCAATGCTCAAGGAAATATAATATAGTATATAGGAAAGTTTTTGGTATCTAGAAAGCTGTGTATATAAGGTGCAGTATGTAGAAAATCTGTGTATAAGTTGCAGTACGTAAAATATATATATTATCACATGAAGATATTTTTATCTTATATATGCTGGATCACTATCATAAACATTGAAAAACTAAATAAATACAATTTAATGTATGGGGTTATTATCATATTTAATATTTGGGGTTATGAAGGAAAGAAACGTTGGGCAATCAATCAGCCATATCATTTTTTAAACACATGATTAATGCATTGACCAAAACTGTTTTAAAAAACATGATAATTATATATATTAATTAATATTTTAAATCACTAAAATATCCAACATCCTCTCCACGTGGCGTGCAGCAAAGGGCATCTGGAGATCACCAAAGAATTACCTTGCCGGAAAGCCCCAATTTCTGGTGGTATACACTGTGAAATCCAAGGCTGATGGAAGCATTGAAAGATATAAAGCGAGATTAGTCGCAAAGGGTTATAAATAAAAATTTGGGAATGGCCGCTGAAATAATTCGACGTTAAAAATGGAGAACTTGATCAAGAGTTATATATGGAGATACCACCAGGACTGAGAATTGAATTGTCAAGGAAAGATATGGTTTGCAAGTTAAAAAAATCATTATATGGGCTCAAGCAATCACCTCGAGTTTGGTTTGAAATATTATCAGTTGTGATGAAGACCTTTGGTTATAAACAAATTAGTGCAGATCACACCTTGTTTATAAAGCACAAAGAAGGGAAAATAATAGTATTAATTATATACGTGGATGACATGGTTTTAACTGGAGATGATTTTGAAGAACTGAAGATTTTGCAAGATTACTTGGCTAGTAAATTCGAAATGAAGGATTTGGGACAACTAAATTATTTTTTGGGGATTGAAGTGACAAAAACAGACCAAGGCGTAGCTCTTTCACAAAGAAAATACATTCTTGATCTTTTGATCATGTAAGCCGATCGAGACCCCTATTGAGATGAATCATAAACTTTGAATCTTTCCTAATCAAGTTCCAACAGACAAAGAGTGCTACCAGCGGATTGTAATTTACTTGTCTCACACTAGACCAGATATAGCATATCATGTGAGCGTGGTTAGTTAATTCATGCATCAACTGAGTAAAGAACATATAGATGCAGTGTATCGAATTTTGAGGTATTTGAAAGGTTCTCCAGGAAAAAGCTTGTTTTTTTTCAAAAAATAAGCATTCTGAATTTGAAGGGTATACAGACGCAGATTGGGCAGGTGATCAAACAACCAGAAAATCTACATCAGGATACTTTATCTTTGTGGAAGGAAATCTTGTAACTTGGAAAATCAAGAAATAAAAAATCATTGCGAGGTCAAGTGCCGAAGCTGAGTTTCGTGGGGTGGCTCATGGAGTTTGTGAATTGATTTGGGTTAGTCGTATTCTACCAGATTTGGGAATTAAAATTAGCCAACATATGAATCTCTTTTCTGATAACAAAGCCTCTGTTGAGATTGCACATAATCCCGTACAACATGCTCGCACTAAACATGTTGAAGTCGATAGACATTTCATCAGAGAAAAATAGACCAAAAACTCATCAAATTTCCTTTCGTAAAGTCTTCAAATCAGGTTGCTGATGTGCTTACAAAGGGAGTTTCAAAACAAGTTTTTAATAGAGTGATTGACAAGCTGGGCATGCTGGATATTTATGCCCAACTTGAGGGGAGTGTTGACAGAATGATTAAGTTTGGTGGTATCATAAATTTATATTATTTTGTGAGAAAGGAATTATTATAAACTAAATAATTTTTTTCAAGACTCTCGTTAAAAAAATGTAGATCAAAAAAATAAAACTTAAAAAGGTTTAGAAAATTATTTTCGTAAAAGATATAGGACAAACACTAGGGTGAGACCTATGTAAAAGTGTAGAGTAGGGTACGTCTACTCCACATACTACCTTCAATAGTGTATTATCCAATCCTATTGTATTATAATCAGGTAGGGGCAGATATTATCGGATAAATGGTTATCTGCAATTTTAAAAAATAATTTGAATAACCGATGTCTATCCTACCCTACCCGTCAAAATTATCTGACTCTCTTATTCTACAATCCGACTCTAATCTAGTATTTAGAAGATTAAAATTTAAAGTAATCATTATCATTGCAGCAGATTCTGATTTTTATCAATATAAAATAACTTTAAAATATAATCAAGTAATTTTCACTTAAGTAATAGTACAGCACAATCAAACCTAAAATTATGTAAAATACAAAGTAATGAGTTAAAATCATTTTTTGTCCCATAACTATAAGGAATTTTTTATTATGTCCCAAAAAAGATAAAAGTTTCAATTACGTCCTGTAACTCTTGAAATTGGTCAATTTTGGTCCCAAAGTCGCCAAAACTCCATTTTTTGTTTGAGGGTCATAACATCTATATCCTTTTTGAAAATCTAAATAACCAACAAAAATACACCTTTTGCACATGGGTCAAGTTTAGAACGCAAAACTTTAGGAATACACCCAAAAATTCGAGGTTCAATATTTGGAAGATGAAGAATTTTTAACAAAGACTGTAATTTTTGCAAAGGTGTTTGAAAATCTAAGACTCGAGATGGGGATTGATTGATGAGATACACTGCTGATTTTACAGCCACTCCCCAATAAAAATGAGGCATGTTCATTCCAAAAAGTGAAGCACGAACAACTTCAAGTATTTGTCTATTTTTTCGTTCCGCTAAGCCATTTTGTTGTGGAGTATAAGCACAAGAGGTTTGATGACGAATTCCATTCAAACTTAAATAATTTTCAAAAGAAGAATTCATAAATTCTCTAGCATAGTCTGTCTGCCAGACCATTAATTCTTTATTATATTGAGTCTTTACCATATTATGAAATTCCTGAAATACTATATGAGCATCATTTTTTCTTTTGAGCAATGATATCCAAGTCATGCGGGTTACATTCATCAATAAACGTAATGAAGTATGTAGCTTTAGATAAAGAAGGAATCTTAGCAGGTCCCCAAATATCCGAATGTATAACAGCAAATGGCTCAAAACTTTTGTTTAAACTAGGTAAATAAAAAACACGATGACTTTTAGCAAGTTCACAAATATCAGAATGAAAATTTGATATGTTTAAATTCAAAAAAAGATTGGGTCTTAATTTCTTAGGATACCCAAATGAAAGGTGTCCCAAGCGTCGGTGCCATAGCCATATAAGAGCTTTATTATGATCAGAACTATTAGTGTAATGAGCTTGCTTAAAATTTTGTTCTTCATTCTTTTTGAACTCCAAATAACCAAGTGTGTTCCGAGTCAGAATATCCTGAAACATACAAAATGAAGGCCAAAAAGTTATTTAGATGTAATTTGTCCCACCGATAGTAGATTATACTCAAGTGATTGCACGATTAAAACTGAGTCTAATGTGAGTGTATCAGATAAAATGACGGAGCCTTGCCCAACAATAGGACAAGTTGAACCATTAGCCTTAGAAATAATAGATTGAGAAGAAGGACAAATAGATTGCATTTGGTTAGAGTCTTTAATCATATGATCTGAGGCACCTGTATCAATAATCCAAGTACTATTCTTAGAAAAAGCAGATAGATCATTGGCCTTACCAACAATACCTGAAAGAGCAATGTTTGCGGTTGGCAACGATGTTTGCTCAATTTCATTTGCAGATTTTATCACAACTTTTCCAACTCCCTTCTTCCGTAAATTTTTTGAGAAATCCCACCAATGAGGATAACCAATTATTTCATAGCAACGTTGTTTCGAGTGACCTGATTCACCACAATGATCACACAAAAAATTATTTGGCTTTCCATTAGATTGATACCTGCGATTCTTTCCTTGGCCATGAGGTCATCCTTTATTGATCTGATTAGCCACAATGGCTGATTATTCAGAAATTGTATAGTTTGTCTTTGCTGGTACTCTCTTCTAACACATGCATATGTGCTTTCCAAATCAAGTTTTGGATCTCAAGTCCACTTAGGAAAATATGGACTCGAAGTCTAGACATTTTCAAGTGACGTTGAACCACTCCTTCAACAGACCCTTATTTGGAATTTGATCTGTGATCGATTTCTTGGAATATACCCACAAGTTCATTTTAATATGTTTGTAACGATCTACCATCTTGTCTAGTAGAGAAAGATCTTTGATTTAATTCAAAGAGATGAGTTTCATCAGATCCATGGTACAAGGTTTTCGATAAAGCCTCCCATATTTCTTTAGCCGTAGGGAGATGAATAAATCGCTGCATCAATGAGGGGCTCATTGACTCAATCAACCAACTTTTCACCCTTTGATTTTCTGTGATCCATGTGGCAAGATGAGGGTCATCAGCAGCGGATTTGATTGCTGCTCCGGTGAGATGCGCATTTCCATGAGTTGGGACCACAATGCATAATTGGTCTCATCTAGAATGATACTTGTAGGAAAAATAAAATTATCTTGTTGGATAATGATTGGTGCTTTGGAATCAGTTTTTTGTTCACCCATTTGGTTCACAGAAAGTGGTTCAAAAAGTAAGAAAAGAAAAGTTGTTCAAATCGTGGAACAACTAAATTAATAGCACTTACTATGGTACCATGTAGAACAGTAGTGCATATAATTCATGAATTTTGTATATATTTCTTCACAAGTGAGGCAATATATAGATAAAAAGATTGAATAAATAAGGAAAGAATATTACCTAACGGCACTATACAAATCACCTAAAATTACTCTCTATGAATTGTCTACCATATTTACATAGTCAACATTACCAAACTTAATCATTCTGTCAACATTAACAAATGTGAAACGCAATTGCTATTTCACTAATGCATACGAGGTCCATATAACCAACAACATGTACCCACACAATCCTCCCTTGTGGGTGAATTGTGGCTCTGAAGACGACGACCTCGGAATGCACAAACTCAGGCCTAAACAAGAATTTAATTGGGGTTTTTGTGAGTGCATTTTTCGTAACACCAATTTTGACTATAGTTTTGATTGCGAAAAGAAACCGGGAGAGCGGATGTTTCAGAAGGGAACAAAAACGAAAATGTTATATGAATTGAATGTATTTAATTCAGACAAGAAGGATAAATGCGATACGGGGAAGTGTTTCTGGGAAGTAAGGGATGATGGTTTTTATCTATCCAAAGATTACAAGAGCTTTACAAAATATGGCGACTGGTATATTGAAATTGAAGGTCACACAATTACTTAGTCGAATTATAGTATCAATTGTATTACGGTTACAATATATTATTGACCTGATTTTCATCAAAACCTAATCCACATGCATGTATAAAAAAATATAATAATTACATTTAAAATATTCAAAATTATAAATCAATTGATAGAAGATAACAATTCGCACATCATATACTCATTAATAATGGTTAGAGTATGTAAAAGAGAACAAACACAAACCAAATTCTGATGTTTATAAATGTTGACGCTGGCTGAGATCACATGCGATTCTATATAATTATAAACAATATTGTGGAGATCATATATTGTCCATATATATCATATATGATATTATCCATATATATCATATATTAGAATATATATTGTTGGCAATTGGATCGTGCGGATCAACGTGATCGTTAGGATTAACAGTTAAACAAAATTCAGCGGAAGCAATTAGAATTGTTTACCGTACTTCTGGGTCGATGTAGAGGATGAATAGCAGAGAACCACCTCTCAATCTTCTGCTGTATGTCCCAAGTCGAATCCTGTTGTTGTGTGGGCAACAATCCGCAGGATTCTCTCAATCTGCTCATGTTCTTTCTAACTGTCAAATGAGGCACTGACTTAGGGTTAACAGGAGCTGAGATGACTTATATAGTTGGGCTACAGCAGGGACCAGGAGGAGAAATTGGGCTGGGCCTCAATTGAATTTAATTAACCAAGCTTAGCCCAAAGCTTTTAATTAAATCCAATAATAATAATATAGTCCACTAAAATATTATTACTGCACTACCCGTCCAATCCCAAAATTATGTTCTGGGCTCCTTCTTATTATAAGCCCGATGGTCTCCCCATGTTTAAGAAAAACAATGTCCATTAATTAATTAAGTTACTGACAACTCAAATTAATTAATATCTCATCCGAGAGTAGTACCACTCAACCTTATTATCATGCCGGAAATTAATCCACTTGCAAGATTTACATGATAAACCTTATGAGCTCCTCAAGGGGACATCATCAACCTATGACGGACATGGATTCCTTCTACAATCAACAGCACACCATAGATACAACACTACTTCCCAACTCACCGAGTTTGTTGATTTAATACATATAAATCTCACCCATTGATGAATCAAAGAAATACATACTGCCCTACATGTCGAGGTTATTGTATAGGGATTAAGAGCACGAACTTCCATAATAACAGAGATCAAGTTCTACTATATAGTCAGTATAAGAAGAACTATCTCAGGCGGTCCTGCTCAATACACACAAGTGCACTAATGTGATTCTATAGCCAAGACAAGCTAATACCAAACCACACTACAACCATACCGATAGAGAGTCCCCGTCTATCTCAGTTGTGAGCATCTGTTTATACTTTATAAGGAAACCGATAATATGATCTTCCGCGTGTTGTCGCACAATATATTATCTACAGTATAAAGTAAGTGGACTATTGCATCATGCATATAAAATAAATTATAAGATGCAATGATTTGATCAATGATTCTCATTTCAAATATTGTTATGACATTGTTCATACTAAAGCTAGACTTTTAGTATACAATCCAACAATCTCCCACTTATACTAAAAGACTATGCTGTCATGTCTTCTGCCATACATCTGATTCCTACTCCCACTACACGACCATTATAAGCTCTCGCCTTAAGGTCCTTGTAAATGGTTTACTAGGTCATCATCCGATGCAATCTAGGCGACAACAACCTTCCCCTCATCATACGATTTCTCGTAATAGGTGGTACTCGCGCTCCATGTGTTTAATTGCCTTATGGACTTGTGATTTCTTCAAGTTTGCAACTGCACCAATATCATCAATGTAAATTGTGATTACCTTGGGCAAACTTAGAAACACTTCAAAGTCCATCATGAAGTCTCTAGAGTCATATAGATACTTTGGCTGCCTTATAGGCTCCAATTTATCATCTTTCCATGATGGAGTCCGGAGTTTGAAATATATTTCTATATAACACTCCTCCACATTATGACTCTACTTCCTAAAATTAAACACATAACCTTTGAGGTGAATATACTGCCGTCCAATCTGACTAAAAAATCTGAATCTACGTAATCCATAAGAAGCAGTGAATCTGTCCAGTAAGTCCACATATAATTTCCAGTCATTCTCAGGCACTTTATAAATGTCTTACCACAATTCATCATTCTTGTTCCGGGTTACGTTGATACCCACTGTTCTTGCATTTAGCAAAACAGATGTCCAACATCGTTCATAGCATTCATTAGATTAAGCTTCCTTATTTGCCGAAGCATAAGGAACCGCTTTCATCCTCTTTATTTTCTTCTTGTGTCTCAAAGACACATTCACTTAGATAAATTTACATGCTAAACGAGTATGGACTGTATCATTTTATGAAACATGAGATAAGCATAATATCCTTTCTTGTGATCCGTATTACCGTGATCAAAAGGATATATTTTGCCTTTCTTAAGTCTTTCATCTCTACCGCTTTATTAACCGTACCCATACGCCCGATAATACTCTTTCATTGTCTCCAATGAGCAAGATACTATCTACGTATAGTACAAAAAACACCACCACGTTTCCGTCACTCTTTACAATACACAAGATACATCCGCTGATTGATTTAAATCCGTGCCACTGGATTACCTAATCAAAACAGATGCTTCACGATCTCAAAGCTTGCTTTAGTCCATCTCTGGATACTTTTAAGCTTACTATCAAAATGCTATTAGTACTTTGCAATGAATCACTCTGGTTGCTTCACATAGATGTTTTCCTCAAGACTTCCAATCAGGAAAGCTGTCTTGACATCTATTTGCTGTTCCTCATAATTCAATATGAGCAGCAATAAAAGAATCCGGATCAATATAAGCATAGCTACCAGCGAACATGTTTCCTCATAATCGAACCATTTCTTTCTGAGTACATCTTTTCGCAACAAGCTTTGCTTCCAAGATTTTCACCTTTCCGTATGATCCTCTTTTATTTCCCTTGACCACTTGCAATGGCTTTTACACCATTGTAGTGATCCTTCAAGCTCCAGACTTAATTTAGAATCCGTAGATTCTATTTCAACATACATTGCAACTTACTAAGATTCCGCATTTTAATCTTGTAGTGCTACGTCGTATTTGTGGGACAATACCATGTTTACTAGGGATCAAGTCTCACGACTCTCCCAAAACATATATTTATGGGTTGTCAAACAACCCTCCCACTACGATAAGGCACTACATGTAATTGTGCATCAGACGTGACACGCGTTGCAGTTTACCTTGTGGTATATCCTCTTGTACACTTGGTACTTATACTTTGTGTTTTCTTCTCACTACCTTTAGAACAATTTATACATGGGTTTGTGATTTATTACATAGTCCTTTTCTAAAAATCTAGTTATTGAGTTAACAATTATCCTTCGATCTTTTGGACTAAATAAATCACCCTCCATTTTTCTAGGATGTCCCACAAACAGACAAATGTTTTACGAATTACTGTTTCTAGGGCATATCCATAAAATGAATTTTAATTATTCCAAATAATTCATCATCTATCTAATCATAACCATAAGAGCCTAATACCTTCTACCCACCACACCATTTAGCTGGGGCATGCCCAGTGTAGTCAACTTGAGATTTAATCTCAACTTCTGATCAATAACTCCTAACTATCCCAAGAGGTATTCGCCATCATGATTAAATCGTAATGACTTAATATATTTTCCATGACGCTTCACTGTACCAGCCTTACAATTCTTGAATTAATCAAAGAACTTAGACATGCAGTGCATCACATAAATATATTGGTTTCCAGAATAATTTTCGAACATTCATAACCACCTCTCACCTGGATAATATTAGGTTCGCTTGAATCAGAATGAACTAATTCCAACATATATATCTTTGGCTCTACACCCCACAGCCTTGAAAAGGCATTTTAATCATTTTTACTTCCAAGCAAGACTCGCAAGTCCGATAGTTTCCACTTCAGATAAACCTTACGGTCTATCGGCTATCAACTTTTGAATCCTACTCAAGTAAAATGAATTAGTCATAGACGCCAAATGTATGTTTAGTTCATTTCCAAAGGTTCCTTTCTCTTACTAATATTAGAAGATGCATTATTTAATTACTATATATTGCATCTGTGGGATGTGCATGATTCAAGACTATAATTTTTATCCACCAACGTACTTTAACGGATTATAGCCTCATTCCTCATTACTATGACCATGTCATTTAAATGAAATGAAGTATCCATCCGTTAATGCATAGAAACCGAAATTAAATTCTTTCTATGAAACGTACGTAAAGACAATTTCTCATAATCAATCGTTTATTCTTATCATGAGATAAATAAACAACTCCCACTGCAATAGCCACTACCTTTGTAGTTTTACCCATGTTATTAACTATCTTATCCTTACTTAGTGATAAACATTTAGTGATTCCAGTATCTACATACTTCGTGTCAGTAGATGCCATCACTAATCATGTTTAAATCATTAGTAAATAAGATATTAACTTTGTTCAGATCATGATGAAAATTGGCTTTCTTTTGCCACATGTTTTGTTAGAAGTTTCCCACCATATACAACCTCTTGTATTTCAGGTAGAACTTGCTCAAAACATCCAGGCAAATTGTGAAGAATAAATTGATTAAGATTTCCCTTTCAATTTCTATTCCAAGCTCTTCCAATTCATTCATCAATTCAACCATGATCTTATGCCTTTTAATTTACTCTAGTATCCGAAGAGTTACATGAGACCATCATATTTCTATGAACCTCTCATCTCTTCACTAGAGACTTTAATAGGCATCATGAGACGTCCTTTGTGAAAATACACATGTATATTTCTTAAGCAGTAAAATTCAAAACCAAGATTCTTTTCTGATCATTTAATTTGGACAAGTAAATGTAATGTCTTTTAGTTAACAATTAGTGAAATAAAACCATTCAAAATTCAGAGAATCACAAATAAATATTCCGATCAAATCTTCAAATTTTATTCTTTTATATTGATTCCCTCAAAACAATATAAAATAAAATTCACCGACATCTCAAGCACCGTGAGTCTGCAAGCCACGATAGTGTGGACGTTTACAAACCCGAACATTTACAAGAGAAGGTTTTACCCATTAATTTCATTTGTCAACCTCACTTTATGATAAAATAATTAATAGTCGGTTCCTCTTTAGCCATGCAAATAAAAGCAGTGACTCCGATGGGGAGGATAATTATTATTTACATCTAAGTGTACACCATTATTTGACCCCAAGTCCGCGGCCCAAGCTTGTGTGCCTTACAGATGGAGAAGTACACATGCGCTCGGATAACTTCCTACAGTCATAAATTACAAGTTTGTACCAGTGAACCGCATATAAACTCATCCGATAGGGAGGAAGGTCTAAGCCAACGCGCAAGTTCATATGCATCACATTACAAACGTAATTATTTAATGAAGTCTGTTCCAGCAATCCATGAATAAACTCATCCGATGGGACTCTAATGCCGACGCGCAAGTCTATTCACATCGCTAACAAACCAATAATGGAGGCCGCGGGAATTTATTACCAATCCCCTCTCCCACTTAGTTATTTAATTACCGAGGGTTTTTAACATGCATATAATATTCCAGAATAAAATATACAACTTAGGCATGCTTCTATTAACATCAATTTAAATAAATAAATCACATAGAACATGCCTTTCACATATACAACAATAATTGACAATTAAATCAATTAATCAGTTATATAACATTAATTAATTGCATAATTAGTGGATCAATCAATTTGGGCCCAAGAGCAACAAATAAGCACAAAATGAGCAGCAGATTAAATAATTAATCAAGCTCATTATCCATGGTCCATAAACTCAGCCCAAAAATAAATTAAATCCACCAAGCCCATTAGCACAAAAAGTCCATTAATAAAATTAATTAATCATGCTTGGCCCATTATACACAATTAATTAAAAACAACAATTAATATAGGCCCAGCAGCCCAAAACACATTTTAATTAAATTGGACCCATAAGCCCAACAACCAAATTAAAATAAATTGAGCCAGCCTTTTATTTATTACTGAATTGGGCCCTTATAATTAAACCATCAGCCCATGAACTACAGAATCAAGCCCAAATCCACCTTAATTAAAATAGAGCCCAGCAGCCCAATATCATTTTGATTAAAGTTTGGGCCCAAATCCCAGCCCAAAACCAAATAAAAAAAAGAAGCCCAACAAGGCAGCCCAAATACTGCTGCCCTAATCCGCTCAGCCGCAACTCCAGCCGAAGCAAACACCGGTGCCGCTGCTCTCGGAACCATCGCGCTGTCGCCGACGACTGCCGCCGCCCGCGCCCGCCTTCCATCACTCCCAGAAGACACCCGGCGGCCCAACCAGATTCGCACCGCCATCCACGACGGCCACCTGTCAGACAGATGATCTACTGCGCCGGAGACTGCCGCCGCCCGCGCTTACCTGGAAGCAGCTGGACGCGATCGGAGTTTGCCTGGCTCCATCAAGGCCCGACAGATCGGCCACGCTGCGTCTGCCCATCAGCGTCGTCGACTGGAGTTGCAGGTCCAGCCTTCGCGAAGACGACCGTTCTCAACATCCCACAAGAACCACAGGCGAAAAAAATGCCGCTGCTGCTTTCGATCAGCTCCAAGAGTTGCTTCCAGTCAATGGAACCCCTTCTCCGATCATCAGTTGCATCTTACAAATAAACCTGATCCGAAAGCACCTCAGATCCGACTAGAAATTACAGCAGACGCGCTCGGAAGCTTCTTCAAACCGATTGATAGACTCGCCCGATTGCAGCCTGTTCTCGCCCAGTTCCTCTTCCAATCGACTGAATACCACCAACCAGCGGCAGACAGCCGCAATCTTCAGTCGATTTCTCGCCGGAACCTCCAAGGACGCGGCCTGTCCATGCATTCGACTCGCCTCGGGAGCACTAGTCATCAGCCCTGCATCTCCGATAAATTCCAATGGCCATCCCTCTGGTTCTGCAGCATCGCCACCCATTCGCATCCTCGCTGGCATCAGTGCAGCCACTAGCCACCAGTCGGATATCCATCACCAGCCCGACACGATCCGTACATCCGTCGCCCATGGGCAGTTGTGTGTGTGTAGAAACATAGGCAAATTATCCAGAGGCAGTCGTGTGTGTTTTACAATTATTGAATTTTATGTTCAGTCAACAACCGGCAAAAACCACACAAAGCAGATAGGGATATATGCATAAAATAATAACTAACCCCAATTCACACAGGCAATTATTAACATATTATTTCACATAATCAAATAATCACAAAAACCCAACCTTACGGTTCACGTTTCACCACGAAACCAGAGCTTTGATACCAATTGTTGGCAATTGGATCGTGAGGATCAACGTGATAGTTAGGATTAACAGTTAAACAAAATTCAGCGGAAGCAATTAGAATTGTTTACCGTACTTCTGGGTCGATGTAGAGGATGAATAGCAGAGAACCACCTCTCAATCTTCTGCTGTATGTCCCAAGTCGAATCCTGTTGTTGTGTGGGCAACAATCCGCAGGATTCTCACAATCTGCTCCTGTTCTTTCTAACTGTCAAATGAGGCACTGACTTAGGGTTAACAGGAGCTGAGATGACTTATATAGTTGGGCTACAGCAGGGACCAGGAGGAGAAATTGGGCTGGCCCTCAATTGAATTTAATTAACCAAGCTTAGCCCAAAGCTTTTAATTAAATCCAATAATAATAATATAGTCCACTAAAATATTATTACTCCACTACACGTCCAATCCCAAAATTATGTTCTGGGCTCCTTCTTATTATAAGCCCGATGGTCTCCCCATGTTTAAGAAAAACAATGTCCATTAATTAATTAAGTTACTGACAACTCAAATTAATTAATATCTCATCCGAGAGTAGTACCACTCAACCTTATTATCATGCCGGAAATTAATCCACTTGTAAGATTTACATGATAAACCTTATGAGCTCCTCAAGGGGACATCATCAACCTATGACGGACATGGATTCCTTCTACAATCAACAGCACACCATAGATACAGCACTACTTCCCAACTCACCGAGTTTGTTGATTTAATACATATAAATCTCACCCATTGATGAATCAAAGAAATACATACTGCCCTACGTGTCGAGGTTATTGTATAGGGATTAAGAGCACGAACTTCCATAATAACAGATATCAAGTTCTACTATATAGTCAGTATAAGAAGAACGATCTCAGGCGGTCCTGCTCAATACACACAAGTGCACTAATGTGATTCTATAGCCAAGACAAGCTAATACCAAACCACACTACAACCATACCGATAGAGAGTCCCCGTCTATCTCAGTTGTGAGCATCTGTTTATACTTTATAAAGAAACCGATAATATGATCTTCCGCGTGTTGTCGCACAACATATTATCTACAGTATAAAGTAAGTGGACTATTGCATCATGCATATAAAATAAATTATAAGATGCAATGATTTGATCAATGATTCTCATTTCAAATATTGTTATGACATTGTTCATACTAAAGCTAGACTTTTAGTATACAATCCAACATATATATGAGTTAAGTTTTATTCTTTAGTATGGTTCACAAGTCATCCATATATTTCCAAAATTAGGGTTTATATGAGATCCAAGTTCATTGTAATAATCTGTTTATATGAGATCTAAGTTCATCATCTTTGTAATAATTATCAATAAGATATTCTTCTCCCTTAAGAGTTGTAATAATCAGTTTATATGAGATCTAAGTTCATCATCATTGTAATAATCATTAATAAGATATTCTTCTCCCTTAAAAGTAGACGTAGGCAAATTGCCGAACCACTATAATTATTTGTGTTCTTTCTTTTTTCTTTTTTTTCTTTGATCGATTCACAACAATTATTTGTGTTCTTTCATTTTTCTTTTCTTTCTTTGATCGATTCACAACAATTGGCGACGTCTGTGGGAAAAGGGACGATCAAAGAAGAAGCGGAAAGGTGTGGGAAATAAGGCAGAAACGAGAAGAAGAAAAGAGTGGGCAAAACAACTCTTCACGTTTCTGAGAGAGTGTAAGAGCTCAGAAATATTTCAGAGGTCATATCCAGAGTTTCAACCGTTGGATCAAGATGAAACTTTTTTTGAATGTTTGGAACTTGTTAATCTACATTCTGAACGGTGGAGATGGTGTTTGAAGTTCTGTGTCGACAGGAATAGGCCAATTACAAAAGGCAGGTTTTTGGGTGATTCGGTTCTGCGCAGCCGTGGTTAAAGGGTCGTTTCTCACAAAACCAACCATCGGATCGAGCGGTAACTTTAACAGAATGCCCAGGACTCATAGGTATTGATTCTGGATGGTGGAGATTTGGTCCTAAGATTCCAAGAGTTGTGAAAACTAACCATCAATTGGTGTTGTTGGTTTCGACGCTAAGGAGTTCACGGAGGATTTCTGAGTGAAGATGAAGAAAATGATGGATGATCAAGAAATAAGGTGACTCTTGTAGATCAACAAGAGGGATAGGGTGTCATTCATTGGACGGCGCTTCGAAGAGATGTTGCTACTCAAGGTGGAGTAGTGATGTAAAAGAGGGTTTATGTTCCCTTTAAAAACACTTGAGGAGTTTACTGGGCTCGTTAAAAAAAGTTGAGGAGTTTACTGTACTTGTTTAAAACAATTGAGGAGTTTGCTGTACTAAGTTAAAAATAGTTGAAGAGTTTACTGTACTTGTTTTTAAAAAAAACAGTTGATGAGTTTTGCTACTCTCTAAAGGCAGTGTGATATGCTTGCTGCACTCGTTAAAAATAGTGGAAGAGGTGGCTGCATCGTAAAGCAGCAGGTGGTAGGTGGCTGCACAGTAAAACAACAGGTGGGAGAAGTTAGTGCGTTGGTAGTGGGAGAAGTTAGTGCGTTGGTGTAGTAATGCAAGGTCTAAGGTAGAGTATTGTTGAGAGATAGACGCTTGCATCCGTTGAGTTGGCTGAGATTACGTGTGATTCTATATAATTATAGACAATATTGTGGAGATCATATATTGTCCATATATATCATATATGATATTATCTATATATATATATATCATATATTGGAGTATATATATGGGTTAAGTTTTATTCTTTAGTATGGTTCACAGAATCATCCATATATTCCCAAAATTAGAGTTTATATCAGATCTAAGTTCATCAACGTTGTAATCTTCTCCCTTAAGAGTGGACGTAGGTAATTTGACGAACCATTTATTTTCTTTCTTTAATCGATTCATAACAATAAAACATAATGAAAAAAATTAAATTAAGTTTTTCATTCATGCTGATGAGATATCTTAAAAAATCACATCCCATGACACCAAGCAACAGAATGTGATGGTAATCAGATGGATTTTATAAACACTTTATGTTAGGAAAATTTAATTTCCAATATAATCTAATTGTGTGCAATATATTATTATACAATTATTATATAGCTATTTAATTATTTTATGAACTTAATTAAGTAATCTAATTAAGTTTAAAAGTCCATGGGCAATAATAATAATGATATGGGACAATTTAGTAGATACTCTATACTACATGACTAGGTAATTAAGTGTTTCGATGAATTAAATTAAGTTCCCCAACTAATAACTCTTGCCACTACCGTAGGTGACTACCTGATGGAATTATTGGGTAAAACGCCCAACTCTTGCCCTAATTTTCTCAAATTTTAGTAAACGCTTCAAATCCTCTCAATTCTTTCATCGAACTCGAGGATTGTGATAACTTCGGAAATAAGTAAATCATTCGAAATCTCTTTATTTAAGTTTTAAGAATGGAATCGATACATCTTTTCTTCGATTCTTCTACGGAAAAAATTTGGTTCTCGGGAATTTGCACTCAATTATTTAGGTATAGTATTCAACAAAATATGCACATATTCAACGTGTATGTATGATCTTTGATTTTTCTTTTTTTTTTTGAAGTTTCAATTTTATGGAACACGCCTGAAGGATTTTTCAGGCGACAGATGAATTTGGGGAAATCGACGAGGATTGCGACATGTACATCCAAGCAAAATTCATCCAATAAAATTGCCACATCACATATTAAAATAAGAAATAAAAAATTAAAATCTGACTCAACCTTTATCTTAATTTCATAAAATATATTTTAAATTAGAGACATTCTCTTGTGAGATGGGTTGATCACTAAAGTATGCTTATTATATAAATAAAGTATTCTTATTTGTAGTTAAAGTATGTTAATAATAAATCATATTATAACATGCTAAAATTATAATTTAATGTATAGTCCAGCATAGTTTAGAAAATACTTTAACAAAGATAAAATTTTAATTTTAGTCCCGTGAGAATTGTTGATATACAAAAATAGTCCCATACCTATAGACTGATCCTAAAAGCTTTACTTTTGTTCCCATCCGTTAATTTTGGTTGGAATCCGTTGGATTGGAAAAGAAAAGGGAAAAAAAGAAAATATCGTCCAAATATTCAAGAATGGCAACAACCTCAATCATTTTTCAAACACAACTCAATTCCAAAAATATATCTAAAAAAAATTATTCAGAAGCATCGGTATGATGCTCTCGCTAATGGCCACCAAAGCATTCAATTCGGTGTACACCCATCGCCACTCCTTACGACAGCGCCATTCAATTAATTTGCCCCCACCACCATTAACGAAGCCACAAACTCTTTCTCCTACCAACTTTCTCTGCCTCCCCACCTTCCATTTCCTCTGCCGCCCATTGCCTTCGCGAAATTCTCCACCCTACGGCCAACCTCTCCACCTCCCAAAAGGACATTTCCTTTGACCTCCTCCGGCAGCAACTGACCGCCATGGACTTTAGAAAGGCGAACGAGGAGATGCGATGCCTCCTGATAGCCCTCGTCGCTGCCGGCGAGGACCCGAAAAACATCGACGAGTTGTGAAAATGGCACGGCGAGGGCAGATTTGGGATTTGGAAGTGGGCAAACAAAGATTCTCTAAGTTCTTGGTCAGAGTGGAGTGGATGAAGAAGCTGGAGATCTCAGAGATAGATTTGAATAATTGCAGGTCGTTTCCTATAGAATTCATATGGGAAATGGAGGAAGGCATGTTGGAGTGACATCTGCCATTGACGAACGTGCTTAGAGAACTTATCTTCTGAATTGCATTCTGAATTATATCCTGAAGTTTGGAGGAGGAAGAAGGTGAAGAAAATGATGAAGAGAAGAGTTTTAAACCTTAGAATTAATTTGGAGAAAAGGAAGAGAGCCCAGAATAAGGCTATCCACTCAGAATTTAGGACTTGAATAATTGGGGTAAGCCTTAGGGATTTTTCAAATTGTGTTTAAGATTGGGGTAATCTGCCTGCAGAATTTTGTTGAATTATGTGAATGCAAGCACACAGGCATATAATTTAATGTGGGTGCAGCGGCTATGGCGAAGAAGGATAGATATTGACTAAAGGTAATTATGAGAGATGAAGGGCAAGTGGGGAGAGACAGAGGGGTGCCAGTATTTTTGGAAGAGTAGGATTAATTTAGAGAGAAATTTATTTTTTGGATATTTTCAAAATAAATACACTAACAGCGATGTGAATCTCACGCGTTATATTCCGTTAGTTTTTTATGGAAAATAACTAAAAATTCTTATGGGACTTAAATAGTTAGAAAAAGGATCATTTTGGCAATGATTAATTCTCATGGGACAAAAAATTAAAATTTTCTCCTTTAAAAACTATTAAATGTTAACTTGGACCCGGCCCGCAGGTACTCGGTATGTTTTAGGGCGATCCAGACCCAGCCCGTGCAGAAACGGGGCGGTCCGGACCTGCAAATATACATGATGGGTTTGGGTATTACTTTTGCCCCGACCCGGACTCGCCACGGCCCGAAAATAATATAATTAAAATTATTTATATTTTATATATATAATTATATTATATGATATATATATATAATTACATTAAATTATTTATTGTATATATTATTTGGAAGTTATAACAAATTATTTTATTGTGTATATTATTTTATTATAATTATTTTATATTTTATACATATAAATTATTTATAACTATAGTTATATATATGAATAATTACTAATAGGTACACACTTTGTATCCCTAATTACTATTAGATACATTGATTTAAAATAATTACTCTCACATACAAAATATTAAAGTAAAATATCAAATATAACCCCAAATCCATATACTTAAATCACAAACCCTAAACCCTCACTCACCGCCGGACCACCACCGGACCGCCGCCGGACCACCTACGGACCGCCAGACAGAATTCTGGCGAACCGCCGCCTCCGCTGCCAGCCTATCGTCGGAATTCTGCCATCGCCGAAGCTCCGGAGACTGGTCGTTGGACCGCCGTCGAAGCTTCGACGGACCACCCTATTTTTTGCTGCACACACTTATTTTTTACTGCACATACTTTTGTTGCACACGAACTTTTGTTGCACACAACATTTATGTGTAGCACATTATAGGGGTAATATTATAATATCACTATATATTTTTGTAGTTAGTAGTAATATTTTTGTATGTTTGTATCTCATAGTAATTAAGGGTTTTTTTTGTACCTAGTTGTAATCCTTATATATATATATATATATATATATATATATATATATATAATTATATTAAATTATAATTATATTTTATGTTATTATATTATTTATTGTGTATAATAAATATAATCTCATTTATGTTGGTCTAATGAAACTTATTTAATTTGCTTAAAATTTATTTTTTAAATTTTATTGATGTTGTTTATATGTGAGTGTATGTTAAATCAATGTTTATATGATTGATTGATTAAAAAATAAAAAAAAGAAAAAAAGGGGATGGGCGAAGAGCGGGGCAGGGCGAACCCGCCCCATACCGATCT
The DNA here is from genome assembly GCA_023678885.1 of Pogostemon cablin. Taxonomy (NCBI): domain Eukaryota; kingdom Viridiplantae; phylum Streptophyta; class Magnoliopsida; order Lamiales; family Lamiaceae; genus Pogostemon; species Pogostemon cablin. Next base: position 15,419,218 of record CM042995.1, read on the forward strand.
GGGTACAGGTATTGCCATATAGGACCCGTACGGGTAATGGACGGGTCCGGGGCGGGGCTTTGAATAACGGGTCAGGTCCGGATAGCTAATTACCCACCCCAGATCTGGTCCATTGACATCCCTAGTATTCAACAAAATATGCACAAACTTAACGTGTATGTATGATCTTTGATATATTTTTTTCTGAAGTTTCGATTTTATGGAACGCTTGAAGGATTCTTCAGGCGATAGATAAATTTGGAAAAACCGATGAGGATTGCGATATGTACATCCAAGCAAAATTCGTCCAATAAAATTACCACATCACAAATTAAAATAAAAATAAAAAATAAAATTCTGACTCAACCTTTATCCTAATTTCTTTAAATATATTTTAACTTAGAGACATTCTCTTGTGAGATGGGTATGAGATGGATCGATCCATCACTAAAGTATACTTATTGTATAAATAAATTATACTTATTTTTAGTTAAAGTATGTTAATAATAAATCTTATTGTAACACGCTAAAATCAAACTTTAATGCATAATCTAGCATACTTTAAAAAATATACGTTAACAAACATTAAACATACTTTATCTATACAATAAGCATACTTAGTGATGTGTCGATCCGTCTCATATCCGTCTCACAAATAGCCCGTCTCACAAAGACTTTATCTTTAAGTTATTTTATTAAAATTAAAATGTAAACTAAAAAAAATAAATAACAGATTACAATAGCCAGCGATTTTACCGTCCCTGTCTCGCCGGCCTACCCATCACTCTGTCTTCAATCGCCGCCAATGGGTGGATAGCCGAGTGCGCAAGGCAATGCCGATCGGATTCTTTGCCGGTGGTCGCAGCCAGTTACACATGCCCTCACGAATGCCGAGCCCCGATGCGGTCCAGCCACTGTAAAAGTTGCACCGCCAGATCCCATCGCTCTGTCTCAAGTTCTTGTTGCCATTGGCAACTGTTTGCCGGATATGCCACAACACTCCGCAGCACTTCCGGTGGCGCCATCAACCAAACACCATCTTCAGCGAGGAATTACGCTGCTGTCCGTGTCGCCAGTTTTCCATGTTCATTACTTCCAGCTGCTTGCTGTCTTTATTTTCTCTCCATGCCGCCTCCGGATCTGAATTCAGTCGCCGTTCTTACACTACATTCGCTGTTGCACCACCACCAATTGCAAGTTCCATTTTCACGTTTATGTTTTAATCGCATTTTTTTTGGGTTTACGTTTTAATTTTAATAAAATAAGTTAAAATATATCTTAAAAAATTAAGATAAAGGCAGTCAGATTTTAATTTTAATTTTTTTTAAAAATTTGTGATGTAGCGATTCTATTGGACAAATTTTGCTTAGATGTCCAGGTCAGTAATCCTCGCTAGTTTCACCCAAATTCACGTGACCAATTTTTTGCAAAAATCGAGGGTTTCGATGAAAATTAGACAAAATTGAAATAAAACTCATTGTTATGGGACAAAATCGATAAAAATATTTTTTTTGGACAAAATCTAAAGTTTTAAAAAGTTATGGGATAAAAAAACTTTTAACTCTTTTCTATTGGTTAGGATAGCTATACTAGTAAAAGTGTTAAGCAAACACTTGTAACTCTTTAACCATGATAATAGAATTAGTATCACACTCAGGGGCATTCAAACATGAAATAAAGGTTGCGAAGCTTTGTCACATAAAATTTATTGTGTCAGTTAGTCCGCAGTAAAGTATTAACGGTAAGAGTACTTATAAGTCAAACTTATTGACGTAGCATTCTTCATTGTTAAAGAAAGTATTTTGTATGGATACATTTCAGTAGAGTATATTGTGATAGACTCTAAATGTTGATCCGCCAACTATGCATTCAATGTACTGTAATTTTTATGTGCTAGCTACTCACGTGGGTGTTATATGGTTTTATAATACATTGATTTAGTTGGAGTCTATATTCATTGCTCTTTATTCATAACAAAGACACTTTAATTTTGGATAATCCATTTTTTTGTAAAATAAAATGATTTTGAATTCATTGTGAATTCACTTCAGTTAATTTTTTTTATTTTTTAATTCTTTACTTTATGGATTGATCTCACTGAAGATTAAAGTTGGACCAGTTGGAAATAGACATAATATTAATCACATTGTATGTAATTTCAATGCTACTCACCATATTTGATCTACGTCATTGAGTGTACGGATATGGTGATTGTCACGGTTTAATCACAATTTGTAATATGGTGAATGCCGCGGTATTTACATTTTAGTATATGAGATGGACCAGATCGTTAAAGATAGTCTGAAGAGAAATAGCATTAAGGTGCGTAACTAAAGACTCATGATATAATTGCTTTGAGAAAATATATAGCTCAAGTGGGAGATTGTTAGGAAATATTTTATTTCCAATATAATCTGACTGTGGGCAATATATTATTATGCAATTATATTAACTATTCAATTATTTTATGAACTTAATTAAGTGATCCAATTAAGGTTAAAAGTCCATGGGCTATATAATAATGATATGGGCCAATTAAGTAGATACCCATACTACATGACTAGGTGATTATGGGTGTCTTGTTAAGTAGTATATAAAGGCTCCTTAGGTTATGGTCCACAAGATACTAAGTCGCACACAATTCTCTCTTCTCCCATCGGAAGGGATTACAACGGTCTTATAAGAAATAAGGAGGCTTAGTTGAGGAAGGACAGAAATAAGGAAGTTTAGTTGAGGAAGGCCATAATAAAACTAGATCGATGAGTTCGTGTTCTGCCTAGAGAACTCAATGAATCAAGGTATGCTTTTGTTTTAAGTTTAGATCTCGATTAGTTGTAATAGGGTTTAAGATTTCAGGATTTATAGATTTATTTCCTACACTTTAAGCTTTAAGTGATGACATCACAATTGAAGCAAAATAAGAAAAAAATATACATATCAAATGCTTTATATTAAGTCTCTAGCAATTAAATATAAAGAGCCAACTTTTTCTGAATCATAATCAAGAATAAACTAGTGAACTGAGAATTCGACCAGGTTAGTAACAAGACAATTACCTTATGCTCTAGCTGAAGCTTGTCTTTGTACTTGGTATTTTAGAGGTCTTCATCATTGATAAGTTGGTATCTATGATAGAATCAGTCTCATACTGTACAGCAGAATAAAAATAAAAATTCTAAAAAATATTACAATCAACCTAAGGATTTCCAGATTCATCAGTTTTGTTCTTGAAAACCACTTTGTTCCAATCACATTAGTGTTTGTAGGCCTAGGTACTAGACTCCAAACATTATTTATAGTGAATTGTTCAAGTTCTTCTTGCATAGCCTCTATCCAACATTCATCTTTTAAAACTTCAGAAACATTCTTGGGTTTAATAGAAGAGAAATAACACTCAGCACATACCTGATTGCATATGTTAGATATGCAAACCGATCGCACTACATTTTTAAATTTACCTTTTCTTATGATTTGAACACCTTCAGAGGACTCACCAATGATCTGTGATGAGGGCGATCTTTCTTATATCTTTGAGTAAGAGTATTTCTTGGAGTTCTATGAAGTTGGTTCTCATCTACTTCTGAATCAACACTTGATGTTGTAGGTGATGTGATCACATTCAGCTAAATATTGTTTACTGCTTCTGCAATTTCAACCAAGTCAGACATATCATCTTCCATCTTTTTTCCTGCAATATTGGATGGATCATCAAAAACAACATTAACAGATTCTTGAACAGACCATTCTAAGATTAAAGACTCTGTAAGCTTTGCTATTCTTAGAATATCTTAAGAAAAGACCTTTATCACTCTTAAAATAAAACTTTGAAAGAAACTCTCTATCATTCAGAATGTAGCACATGCAACCAAATACATGAAAGTATTTCAGGTTTGGTTTCATCCTATACAGCAGTTCATAAGAAGTAATAGAAAATCCTGGTCTAAAATGAATCATATTAGACACATGACATGCAGTATTCAATGCTTCAGCCTAAAATCTTTTAGACACATTCATTGAAGTAAGCATGACTCTAGCCATTTCTTGCAAAGTTCTATTCTTTCTTTTAGCAATCCCATTCTGCTGTGTGGTTTGAGGAGATGAAAACTCTTGCATAATGCATTTCTTTTTACAAAAATCAGCAAACATGTTGTTTTCAAATTCTCTACGATGATCAGTTCTTATACTATATACTCTAAGATTAAATGCATTTTTGAACCTTTTGAAAAAAACTTTGAACACATTAAATGTATCTGATTTTTCTCTAATAAATTCAACCCATTAAAATCTAGAAAAATTATCAACAACAACCAAAGAGTACCTCTTACCACCAAGACTTTAAGTCTCTATAGGACCCATAAGATCCATGTGAAGCAATTCACAACACCTTGAAGACGTGCATAGTGATGTGATTTTGTGTGAGGACCTTACCTGTTTACCTTTTTGGCATGAACCACATACAGGTGGATCGCTGAAACTGAGCTTAGACAATCCTTTAACAGCCTCCAAATTAACAAATTTATATAATTTACATGGCCAAGTTTTTTATGCCAAAGTACACTTTCATCATGTTGTGAGATGTTACAGTAAATATTGTTATCAATCTGATAACAATTATCAGAAGATCGACTACCAATTATCACACAATCATTAGTTTCATTTAGCACAAAACATGAATACTTATCAAATTTCACATGCAAATTATCATCACATAATTGACTCATGCTTGTAAATTTAGCACGTAAACCTTCAACATGAAACACATTCTTCAGATTTGAAAAACCTTTAACATTTAAAGTTCCTTAACCAACAATGTTACCCTTAGAGCCACCACTGTAAGTAACTTTTTCACCATCAAAAGTTTCATAATCCTTCAAGTATTCAACATTACCGGTCATATGTCTAGAACAACCACTATCAAAATACCATAGACCAGATACACGTGCTTGTAAAAAAGTACTGACAACATTACAAAGCACTTTTAGTTTTCTGACCCAAGAAGATTTAGGTGTGTGTGAATACTTGTGTGACAACACTCCAGGCAATATTTTTCCAGAAAGTATATCATCTTTCAGTTTGAAACAGTAAGGATGAATATGACTAGGGTTTGAATAATAATGACAAATAAGGGTCCTATTGCTTTTTCTATTAGGAAACGTTTTGGAAAAATCATTTGAATTAGATTTCACAAATTTTGAATCAGGTTTCACAAACTTAACAGGATTTTCAAAACTAAACACTACACCAAAAATACTGATAGACATCAATTAAAAATCGATGTCTATTTCACCAAGCAGCTGATATTGAAGCCCTAAATGTTGAAAGTGAGCGATAGACATCAATTTTTAACCGATGTCTTTTATATTGTTTAGACATCGGTTGCACTCTTTGACATCGGTTATCCACTGATGTCTTTCAATAGAAAGACATCAATTGCATTCTTTGACATCGGTTATCCATCGATATCTTTCCTAGAAAAGACATCGGCGAAGACACATTAGACATTAGTTTTTAGCCGATGTCTATCCACTTAAAGACATCGGTTGGCACCTAAGATATCGGTTTGCCACCGATGTCTTTTTGTGAAAAGACATCAGTTTTTACCAAAACACTTCATTTTTCAGCTGATGTCTTTCCTAGTATAGACATCGTTTTCATACCAATAGACATCGGTTTTTACATGATATCTTTCATATTTTTAATTTTATTTTTTTTAATTTTATACATAAATATATATTATTATTAAAACAAGATTAAATGCAATTATACTGTATACTTAAAACTTACGAATTTTTTACAAGAAATTCAAATTTTTAATTTTAAATACACTCAAAATCATCCATTAATCTAAAAGTACAAGGATATCCTTACTAAATAAATCTAAAGTTACATTGAGCATTTTCTTATCTTAAATAGTTACTTTGTCTTCTTGTCTTCCATCATATAATATCTTTATCTTTTTGTAATCTCACTGCAACAGAGACGAGAAGTAACTGATGATCCACACAAATACAACTTCAAAAGGATATTGCAGCTGCGCCTTCACCCATCACATCCACAAATGAGAAATTACCAACATTAGATCCACCATCTGTAAGAAACTCTGGTATTAATTTACTAGAGGATGTAAAAACTTATCCAAATCATGAGAGAGTAGCTCATGTGTAACATCATAAAAATCATACACAACTTTATCTGCACGTTTTACAAGTTCAGGAGTAGGATTGCTGATCAAAGTCAAATGGAAGATGTTAGCATTAAGGAAAAGAAATTAGAAAAGACACATAATATTTATCAAATAACTTTTAATTACATTTTATGTTTAACATGAAATTGTTCTTTGGAGTTGAACTCAAATGGAAAGAATAGTTGAGCACTAGACAGATAAAGTGTACATATATAAAAGGACGATATTGGAAATTTCAAGGTAAACCAACCAAAAAAAAAGAAGAAAAAGTCCAGTATAGATATTAAATAATTTCAAGACAAAATCATACAAAGACATCATGGCGTCCAATTAAACAAAGTATGAATATGAATCCAGAGGGAAAAAAAACACTTAAGAACTGTAACTGGCTAAAATTTTTAGTTCCAAACAATAAGAATTTAAAAAAAGAAGGCTTACTAACTATATTTTTGAATATGAGATGCACCAGTTCCACGATACAGTCAAAGACTAAACTAGCATCTCGTAGGCCATAAATTCATTTATGCATTTAGAAGTAGAGTACTGACTTCTTACCGTTTCATATTTAATCATTATTAACATATTCATGTTATAAGTGTGTTAATGTAAATCAGGTGTGCTAAGATTTAAATATTAAATAATGATCAAGAAGGGATGGGGGATTACCAGAGGCCCCAACAATGCAAAAAATCTATTTAACACCGTTTGTAACTTTTTAAGTGATAAAGTGATGAGAAAAGATCCTTTAGATATACTGTTAATGATTGTTGAAAATACCCTATCAACCCTGCATTTCAACAAAGAACAAAAAATGATCACATATAGTTATATCCCTAATTTAAAAGAAAGACAAAAATTAAAAACATGCTACCAAATTCTTCCATCTCCATCAACCAAAGAGTGTAAGAATTTTTCAATACTTGAATAACACTCCTGAACTGCATATGCCATGTACTCGTCTTTGCATATTCTATTCCAGAGATTAGCTTGCGTGTCTTTGCAATCCACTACTAAATCAATGGCCAATAAGATCTGAAAGCAAGAAAATATGGTGGATACTGAGACTTGAGAGCTAAAAAGACTAAAAAAATTCAGAAAATTTAGTAATTATGGGAGGCAACTAAGTTATAAGGGCATTGATGAGAGTGAAAATAAGCGTGTTTTAGTGTCCAATTTAACACCTTTTTGATTGATATTGTAGTCTTATATTAGCACAATAGTCTTATATTCATTATATGTGAGAAAAAGGTGCACTTGAGGTGTTTTGTTGTGTTTTAGGTGGAAAAAGGATCAAAAGAGCCAAGTTTGAGAAAAGGTGCAATTTGTGAAAGAATGCTGATAAACGCACGTCGAACTTGTATAATTATTCTGTATTGATTTGGAGCTCTGAATTAGAAGTGTGATATATGGTTGGAAATCCACTGAAGAGAGGGTCGTTTTGGCGTAAAGAACATCCCATTCGGAGTCCGAACGAGAAAGTTATGAGCAAATTGGTGACGCCGCGCGAGCTGTGCCGAACAGAACTGATGTGCTACTTTCCATGGCTTGTTACAGATTCAATTCTTAGATTTTTGGTGACATCTTTATATTCAGAGAAAGCCAAGGAAGAGAGGATCGCGTGAGCGCAAAAATCACTCAATTCGGAGGTCAGATGTGAAAGTTATACGCGAAACGGAGAGACTGCGCAAATCCAGTAGCAGGGTTCGACTTGTGGTTCGACCAAAGAGGGAGTGGTTCGACCTGTTTGACGAGGTCGAACCTACGTGCGGGAACTTACGTATTTTCGAGGCCAAAACGTGTGGGATCACTTGAAAAGCCCATTCCAAGCCCTAGAGATGTGATTACAAGTATAAAAGGAGGCTCATGCAGTCAAGAAAACGTCACCAATTACCGAGGAGAGGCCACAACCATACAACACCCCACAAGGGGGGATCACCCCCCCATCCATCATCCACTTCCTTTCCTTCATCCATCCATCACTTTGAAGATTCGTTTGTGGAATCAAGAGGAGAACCAAGAGGAGGATTCAAGATGGAGAAGGGCAAGAAGACGCCGTATCAAGGGTTTATTCGTTTCCTAATTTATCTTGTATTTTCCGGACATCCGGGTAAGATCTATCCAACACCCATGATTGTTCTTCGAAACATCATGGGCTAGAGCCTTTTTGGTAGATTTAGGAGTTTGAAGGTTTTATCTAGTTAATTGAACTTCCATGTATACACTCCGTACAACACTACTTGTGATTTATTTTATATATGATTGTGCTTTCTTAATCCATATTCACGGTCGTTTTGTGCATCTTCAATTGGTATATAGAGTCTGAATATATATCTTGGTTGTAGATTGAGTGCGTTCACCGCTGAACAGGATTCCATGTTATGATTCTAAGTGAGGGGACTCTGAAGCTTCATTAGAACTATCATATATGAATACTTATTAATTGAATTGAATTCGGGTTAATAAGTAGGATAAAGAGGATAATTTTATAGTACCTATAAAGGGAGATCATATCGGGTTAGAGTACCAATCCTAGGGGGAAATAATTGATACTGATAGTACCTAGAAAGGGGGGTGAAATTATATCTCTTGCTCCGAGGTTATTCACACGTGTTACACGCATGTTTACTTGTGTCTATAGAGTAGATATGCATAGTTTAGTGATGCGTCCATATTCCACAAGGCAGAGTCGGACATTGACACATGGAAGGGAAGTTAATTAGTAAAACTGGATTATCTTAGAGCTACCTATTCTCCTACTTGATCCACCTACGTATTCTTCGAGTGATAGTTTATTTTATTTGTTATTTAATTGAGTATTTTAGTTATAATCAAACATCAAACTCTTATTGCTTTGTCTTAATTAATTTAGATAATAATTTAATTGATAATACGCCATCCCTTGGGTTCGATATTCACTTGGTCACCTTTCGAAACTACAATTGATATCCTTCATACTTGGGGATTAATTGTGTGTTGAGAAAACGCTCATCAAGTTCTTGGCGCCGTTGCCGGGGACGGCTGTTATTATTAGTTTGTTATTTCTAGTTTGATTAAGATATTTTTTTTTCTTTTATTTGTGATTATTTATTTCTATCTAACCTTGAATTTTTCCGAGTTACTTGTGTGCTTGAAAAAGGAGAGGAAGGAAAAGAAGGAATATCGCATTGAGCTAAACATGGCTGGAGAAAGGCAGAATCCAGATAATGTTTCCATTCGTGAAATTTTCACGAACTTTGGGAATGTCAACATGGGGTTGATAGGAGCAAGGGGGGAAGATGATGATTTTGAGATACATCCCGCTCTTATTAACATGGTAGAGAAGAATCCCTTTTCTGGAGGTTGTTTTGAAGATCCATATCAGCATCTCCGAAAATTTCTTGATTATGCAAACACTTAAAAGGGCAGTGGAGCGAATGATAATGCTAGGCGGATCGCCTTATTCAAGTTCTCTTTAATTAATAAGGCGGAAGCTTGGTATGAGACTCTTGATGCAACAGATTGTACTACATGGGACCAACAGCAGCAGAAGTTCTTGGAGAGATACATGCCACCCTCAAGGATCTTAAGAATGAAGCAAGAGATCACCCGATTTGTTATGAATCAAGGTGAGAAATTTTATGAGGCGTGGGATAGGTTTAAAGACATGCTCAGGAGGTGCGCACAGCATGGAATGTCTAAGGCTGACTACATAAGTATCTTCTATTATGGATTGGATTGTGAGTCGCGTATTTTTATTGATGCATCATCAGGAGGAGCGCTGTTATCTAAGACAGCACTTGAAGCGGAAAAGTTGTTCGAAGACATCTCTATGAATTCACGTGACTGGCCAGTAGAGAGAGATAGAGGATCATATGTACTTGGTAAGGTGGCGCAAGTTGAACATCAAGTGGAGAAGCCGAATAGGGATGATGACATCGTCTCTAGTCTAGCTAACATCAACAAGCTACTAGAGTCCCAGCAGAAGCAGATCACAGAGTTGACACTAAGGGGGCCTAATATGAAGCAGCAAGAAGTGAAAAGTGTTGAAGATACCTTCCATCGATACATGGCTGAGAATGATGCAAGGATTGATCATCTTGAGGATACCATGAATGTTGATCATGTAGATTTGTCTAAGCAGTTGAAGGAGCTTACCTTGATAATGGGACAGATGACCATGAACGTGAATCAATTGGCACAAAAATTGGAAGATAGAGCCATCACGTTAAGGTCTGGAATGCAGTACGAGGGAACGACGAGGCTGAGATCAAATTTGGACATAGCTAATCCTCGGTTCGACCAACATAAAGAAGGTTCGACCTGGCATTCAGGTCGAACCATGGTCGAACCTCACCATGCGGAGCACTCTGTTTTTCCAGAACACCAGTTCGACCAAAACCCAGAGGGTTCGACCTGTTCTGCAGGTCGAACCATGGTCGAACCTCTTCATCCGGAGTGCTCTGTTTTGTCGCAGCAACGATTCGACCACGACCGTAATGGTTTGACCAACCCAGCAGGTCGAACCCAGGTCGAACCGGAGGATATAAACTATACAGTGAGGCAGTTCGACCTAGGGGGCAGTGGTTCGACCTCTAACACTGGTCGAACCCTAGTCGAACCTCAAGAGCAGAAAGAGAGCAGTTTTCCAGGAGATAGGTTCGACCATTACGTACCTGGTTCGACCTCTCAAACAGGTCGAACCCAGGTCGAACCTCAAATTCAAAAAAAGAGCCGTTGTCCAGAAGGTAGGTTCGACCAGTACGTGCCTGGTTCCACCTGTTCCACAGGTCGAACCCTGGTCGAACCCATCCAGAAGTTGCCCGTTTCTACGCCAAATGTTCCGCATGATGTTGATGCTACTCCAGTACCATTACATGAGCAGAATACTGAGCTTACAATGGAGAAGAAGTGGGAAGAAGCAAAGAGATTGAGGGCAAAGATGGATAAAGCGAAGGAGGTTGAACGTGATGAATGGGGAAGACCAAAGACCAAGATACCTCCTCCGTTTCCTTCGAGATTGGCCGAGAAGGGATTGGAAGAAAAGTTCAAGAGATTTCACGATGTCATGAGCAAAGTAAGCTTGAACATTCCTTTCTCTGAAGCAATCATGGAGATGCCATACTATGCCCGATTCCTCAAGAATATTATATCAAAGAAGAGAAGCTTGAACGGAGTGGAGACGGTGAACCTATCAGAGAATTGTAGCTCGATCCTTCAAAGGAAGCTGCCTGCAAAGTTAAAGGATCCGGGAAGCTTCACCATTCTTTGTGACATTGGAAAAGGGTCGGCACATAAAGCCTTGTGTGATTTGGGGGCAAGCGTTAACTTGATGCCTTTGTCCATATTTAAAAGGCTTGGTTTGGGGGAGTTAACTCCTACGAATATTGCTCTTAAATTGGCGGATAGATCCATGACTTGTCCGAAGGGTTTAATTGAAGATGTTTTAGTGAGAGTGGATAAGTTAGTTTTTCCCGTGGATTTTCTTGTACTTGACATGGAAGATGATAAGGGTGATATTCCCCTTATTTTGGGACGACCATTCCTTGCCACAGCTGGAGCTATGATAGATGTTAAGGAAGGAAAGCTTAGACTGCGAATGGATAATGAAGATGTGATTTTCTCTCTTGATCATGCAATGAATATGCCCATGGAGACTCAATCATGCAAGAGCATTGATATGGTTTCTAACTTGTTTAATCTTGATTTTTCTAAGGCAGGTGATTCTGAATTGAAGTGAAAGATTGACAAGGGGGTGTCTAGACAGCCATGGGAGGAAGGAAATTTCAATGATCATATTTTTGTGACCAAGAAAGGTGAGGTGTTGAGTGTAGACAAGAAGAGGGAAAGAAAGTACTTGAAGGTGAGGATGCGACAAGACCGTCCTGTGATCCAGTAGTTCAAAGTGGTAATCCGTCGTGACTCTCCGACGTTAAACATGAGCGCCTGTTTGGGGCTTGCATTTCCGTTTTATTGCTTTATTTCTTTCGTGTGAGTAAGAAATTTTTATATTTAAGGTGCTTACTAATCGGCAATTACATCTCTTTTCAAACTTAGTTTCGACTTACGTTTTTACTAAGTTTGGGGGGGTGTAATGTACTTACCTCATTGAAGCACCAAGAATATAATCTTTTCTTTGTGATATTTGCTAGGGGAGTTGATTTTTTGCGGTATATTGAAACTTTAATCGGTTTTGATATGTCGATTTTTTGCAATTTGCCTAGTGTTCAGTGATGTTTCTAGTGTGTGGAGTTGATTACATAGTCAATTAATTCTTTCTTATAGTTCTCCTATTTTATTATTAATGAATCCTGTGATGATAAGTTTGTTTGAGCTTTGATGATAGAAAAAGGTAACTAGGTGGCAAGATGAGTTCTACGCTGAGGAGCTCGAGCATTCATTGAAGAAAAATCAGGTGCCCTCGTTCCCTTATTCTAATTTTTATATGTGCTTTTAATTCATGGAGTGGAAGGATTAAGTTTAAGGTGGTGATCCATGTGAGCTTATATATTTAAAATTGTCTTTGAAATTCATATGCTCTTGAAATTGATGAAGGAAGTGTACTTGAGTTATATTGTGATATGAAGTTCTATGTGTACTTGTGGGATATTGCTTACCATAAAAAGTGCTCTGTTACTTGTTAAAAACCCATGTGAGATTTTGAGCCTCGTTGATCATGTACATAATCACATGATAATTCTTTTCTGGTGAGTATCGTTCTTGTGTGTATATTCTAGAACTTGCCTCTTGTCTTACTTGAAACTACATGTGTGATAGATAATGGGAGATGATTTTAGGCCATCTTTAAATTTATAAGCCACTTAGCCAAATAATTCCCTATACCATATGATTGTTCATCCGTAGTTAGCCCCGTTGAGCCTAAAAACCTAATTCTTTGGCAGCCTACGTGAAATAACCACTTCGAGCATCTTAATTTTTTGAGCCTTGATTGTCTTATTAGTGGAGAATTAATGGCTTTTCAAAGTGTGTTGATAGAGCTTGATAACGAACAACTTGGGAAGGAATGAAATTGGTATTGAATTAGTGATGGATTTTGATAATGCATCTAAGGAGAAGCATGGAGTAGTGCTTAAATCTAGTACTCCACTGAATCAAATACCCTAGGGTAGTGCTTAAATCTAGTACCCTATGGAGGATGCGTGAGGTAGTGCCCGAAACTGGTACCTCAAGAGAAAAAGCAGAAAAAGAGAAGGAAAAAAACAGATGAGCTTGAGAAAAGAAAAATAATTGTGCTTGAAGGTGAAGAAGGAATGAAAATCGTCTGCATTGAAAAGGAAGAGAGGATGAAAGTTGAAGTGATCAATCAGCTTTAGTTCTCCACTATTTGAGTCACATTGTCCATATATTTCCTACCTTAACCAAAGAGCCAACATTACATCCAAAAGAAAAGTCCTTTTTGATCCCATTGTCGAATCATACTTTTAGTGGTGGAGAGTTTGAGACTTTTGGCAAGCTTATGGTTACGTATGCACTTGAATTGAATCTGAGCGTAAACACCTTAGCCCATAAGTGTACATCTTTTACACTTGAGTGCGAGTGATATATACTTTCTGTGAGAACATGTCAATGGAGCATTTGAATTGGTGGTGATTGTCTTAACTTGTATGCTATGAATTGATTATTACATATAATGAGAGTTGCATGACCTAAGTTGAGGACAATTGTATTTTGAATGGGGTATTGATCATAGTCCTTGTTTCCCCGCTAATTTTCTTACTCTCTCTCACACTTTATTTTTATTTTGTTGCCTCGGGACGAGCAACGGGTAAGTTTGGGGGTTTGATGAGAGTGAAAATAAGCGTGTTTTAGTGTCCAATTTAACACCTTTTTGATTGATATTGTAGTCTTATATTAGCACAATGGTCTTATATTCATTATATGTGAGAAAAAGGTGCACTTGAGGTGTTTTGTTGTGTTTTAGGTGGAAAAAGGATCAAAAGAGCCAAGTTTGAGAAAAGGTGCAATTTGTGAAAGAATGCTGATAAACGCACGTCGAACTTGTGTAATTATTATGTATTGATGTGGAGCTCTGAATTAGAAGTGTTATATATGGTTGGAAAACCACTGAAGAGAGGGTCGTTTTGGCGTAAAGAACATCCCATTCGGAGTCCGAACGAGAAAGTTATGAGCAAATTGGTGACGCCGCGCGAGCTGTGCCGAACAGAACTGATATGCTACTTTCCATGGCTTGTTACAGATTCAATTCTTAGAGTTTTGGTGACATCTTTATATTCAGAGAAAGCCAAGGAAGAGAGGATCGCGTGAGTGCAAAAATCACTCAATTCAGAGGTCGGATGTGAAAGTTATACGCGAAACGGAGAGACTGCGCAAATCCAGTAGCAGGGTTCGACCTGTGGTTCGACCAAAGAGGGAGTGGTTCGACCTGTTTGACGAGGTCGAACCTACGTGCGGGAACTTACGTATTTTCGAGGCCAAAACGTGTGGGATCACTTGAAAAGCCCATTCCAAGCCCTAGAGACGTGATTACAAGTATAAAAGGAGGCTCATGCAGTCAAGAAAACGTCACCAATCACCGAGGAGAGGCCACAACCATACAACACCCCACAAGGGGGGATCACCCCCCATCCATCATCCACTTCCTTTCCTTCATCCATCCATCACTTTGAAGATTCGTTTGTGGAATCAAGAGGAGAACCAAGAGGAGGATTCAAGATGGAGAAGGGCATGAAGACGCCATATCAAGGGTTTATTCGTTTCCTAATTTATCTTGTATTTTCCGGACATCCGGGTAAGATCTATCCAACACCCATGATTGTTCTTCGAAACATCATGAGCTAGAGCCTTTTTGGTAGATTTAGGAGTTTGAAGGTTTTATCTAGTTAATTGAACTTCCATGTATACACTCCGTACAACACTACTTGTGATTTATTTTATATATGATTGTGCTTTCTTAATCCATATTCACGGTCGTTTTGTGCATCTTCAATTGGTATATAGAGTCTGAATATATATCTTGGTTGTAGATTGAGTGCGTTCACCGCTGAACAGGATTCCATGTTATGATTCTAAGTGAGGGGACTCCGAAGCTTCATTAGAACTATCATATATGAATACTTATTAATTGAATTGAATTCGGGTTAATAAGTAGGATAAAGAGGATAATTTCATAGTACCTATAAAGGGAGATCATATCGGGTTAGAGTACCAATCCTAGGGGGAAATAATTGACACTGATAGTACCTAGAAAGGGGGGTGAAATTATATCTCTTGCTCCGAGGTTATTCACACGTGTTACACGCATGTTTACTTGTGTCTATAGAGTAGATATACATAGTTTAGTGATGCGTCCATATTCCACAAGGCAGAGTCGGACATTGACACATGGAAGGGAAGTTAATTAGTAAAACTGGATTATCTTAGAGCTACCTATTCTCCTACTTGATCCACCTACGTATTCTTCGAGTGATAGTTTATTTTATTTGTTATTTAATTGAGTATTTTAGTTATAATCAAACATCAAACTCTTATTGCTTTGTCTTAATTAATTTAGATAATAATTTAATTGATAATACGCCGTCCATTGGGTTCGATATTCACTTGGTCACCTTTCGAAACTACAATTGATATCCTTCATACTTGGGGATTAATTGTGTGTTGAGAAAACGCTCATCAGGCATAAATCACTGCTTAGAGGGAAAGTGGCCATTGGACCAATTTCAGACTTCCAGTGTTGCTAGGCATAAATTCTTCCATCTCCTAGAAATTGATCAATAATTTCAGCAAATAGTTTTCTATTAAGCATTTCATCTAACATGTTTAATACAACTGATATCAAAATAATAAATAAGATTTATAACTTATCCATATGATGATATTTTAACCTTGTTATTTTAATTTTTGTGTTCTAATGGAGCGTAATTTTTGCAGCTCCAAGCAGAATTTACAAGATTGTACTAGTATGATATAAGAGCTAGTGGAATAAAAAAAAAAGAAAAGGGTGGCAATACATATATATACTATCAAGCAAAACAAAGTTAATCCTCTATATCAAATCAAGACAAATTATATCATGTTTATCACTTTCATATCAATATTACCGAATCAGCCAAGTTTAAATCTCTGAGAGTTCTTGAGATTTAAGAAATGATTAAACTCCACAAATCATTATCGATAAAAGCTAAAAGCTTTTGAAAAGATGATAAAATAAAGAATTCCTATAACATCACTCTTAGTATAAATTTCCATTGGCCATAAAAAATCATAAACCAGATCTAACCTTATTGCACTTGACTACTAAGTGTTCATGACTGTAAAACTGTGCCTTCAAACTTGTTAGTGAACTTCAAGTAGAACACAAGTTTGTAGAGCCCTATCAGTGTAAAACCAACTGAAAGCTTTATATACCTATTTATTTTTCTTCCTAAGATATCATCTACTACAACAAAAGCTTAAATAGATGAAAATAAATTCAAATAAAATAAAGAGGAAGACAACAAATTATTGCTTTATTTCTATCTTAAAAAACTTACTAGCTAGAATATGGTGCATCTACGCTAGAATCAACAACTACAGAGCAAACAACTACTGCTCCAATTTGTGTCAAAGTAAATGCAACAAACTTTGAATAATTTCAGCAAAGACAGCCAGGAAATCATTCATGGACTTTGTAGCAGAGCTCATATGAATACTGGTAATCTAAAAGAATGTGAACCTTCACTCACAGAGGAAGTTTAAAAAGGAAACAACATGAGGTCAATAAAAATCAATGTAGCAAATCCTAATGGCTATACAGTGCTAACATTCATTATAAAAATGTAAAAAAAAGCCTAAATAAACCAAAATAATAAAGTGGGAAACACGCAAAACATCAATAAATTCTCATTTAAACTTAAGACACTCTGTCATGAATTATAAATTAAGTTTTGGCACTGGGTCTTTCTACAAAAATCTCCATTACATTAAATTCAACACTCATTTTTTGGTGAATAAGAAATGTACTATTAGTCTATTCTAGCACAGTAAATTACAAAGATTAAGTACAAAAAAGAGGATAATAACAGCCACGAAACAAGAATGTATTACATGTAAACTTCCTATTGAAAATGAACATACGCATGCATATAGAGAGTAAGGAAGCTAAAATAAAGGACCTCGTTTTGCCTTTTTGAAACTGCCACTGCCATTAAGATCACCCTTAGCTCTACTTCTTTTTCTCCCCCTTCCAAAATCCATTCAGATTATCCTGCAGAAAAATTCAAACAAAGAACTCAAAACATCTTGAAATTTTAGTGTCTCCAGAGCACACGCAACCTTACGTATTCAAATATGTACTGTTCCAGAAATGCACTTGTAAGTCGAAAGCCCCAAAGCTTGCTCAACCTACCAAATCACAAAATGGAATACAATAAGAAATTACTTTCCAGTGATCTAAGTATATAAAAGAGAAGGAAATAGGGCTATAGGAACCAAAGTCCCAAACTCAATATATTAAACTCAAATTTGTTGTCATCTATGTTGTATGTTATGTGTGGAATAATTTGATTCTATTACATTTAGTATTAAAGTAAATTAAGATGCGTTTATTAGGCGGGGTGTACTTTTAGGAAGACAGGTAATTTTGCACTGATTTATTGCTAGTTTAATTCAGTTTACCTCTTTGTCAATAACATCATTTATTTATTACTTCCCCGTGTTGATAGTCAGACGAGTGTATTTTCATCCACCGCAACTGTGATATACAATCTCGTAGTATCTGGGATTAGTAGGTTTAAAGGTGTACACATCTTCTCAGATGTTCTGAAAATTGAGAAGGATTTATCAAAAAAATAAAAATGTCAATTTGAAGATAAAAGTAAATGCCACAACATTTATGTTTAAAGCAGAATATGAAAGCAATTGGTGAATATGTATTTGCTATTTAAATCTATAACTGAGCTCTAAGCTCCTTGATAATATTTATGGAGGGTTTGCAACAATGCAACTTTTAAAACCTCATTATACACTGGTCTGTTTTTTTATATACTAATAAACTAATATAATGTAGATTGAGAATTAGAGTACGAATACAAAGTGAATCATTTTTCCATTTAAACAGCATGCGCCGGTGTGTATGATAAATCATCAGTACATGTGTGCAAAATCATATGCTGAAATTTCCCTTAAACCTATGCTGAAATCAATATTCTAGCATATCTTAAAATACAAATAAGCAAAAAAAAATTTCTCCCCTTGGAGCAAATAGATGAATATTCAATTCATAGATTAACAACAACATCAAAATTTAGTGAAGAAGAGCCAAGACCACGAGAAGTAGCATAACTAAACGGGGGAATTTAGTTTTCCTAGTCCACTAAAGATTTCAATTAAAAGTTAGTTCCATCGAGTCTATCCCATACTAAAAAGTACTAAAAGAGAGAGAGGGAGATAGAAGACAATGCTAATGTTTACTGCCCAAGAACTCAAAGCAACAAAAAAGAACTTAGACTTTATGTATAAAATGTAATATAGGTAATACTTTGGCTATTTTTTAGACTTCATAAAAAATAATAACATAACTGAATCCAACATCAAACATCATAGACGTCTTTAAAGATAAAAAAAATTAGTTCAAATTCACCCAAGATTGAATAAAAATATTGTTGAAAATCAAACCTAGATAGAAAATCAAACTTAGACAGAAAGATGAGAGTGAGAATACCTGGAAGAAATGTATCAAGAGACTTTTAGTTTTTGAAAGAAAAATCGATACAGGAGATTTCAAAGCTATCACTGGATAATACAAACTCTCGTGCAAATTCTCCTTCGTTCGATTGAGAGCGGCAAGACTGTTAGCGACGGTGGAAGAGTATGAGAGATAGCGGAATGGCGGCTTTCCCAAGAAATAATAATATTGTCGCCTTTCCAAACACAAATATTCTCCTCCGAATTGTGTGGTGAGTGCATCTGCGACAAGAGAGAGAACTGAGCGGCGGCATTCCCAAACGGCAGTGAGTGTGGCAATGATATCGTTGCTGGCCAAATGATGAAATTAGGGCTTTAGTCGGAGAATTTGGGAATTCTGTGTTAGAGTTCTGAAATGGTTTGTTCACTTAATAAACAAACAACGATTTTAAGAATAAAACAACATTTTTTAGTTATATATATATTTTTATATATATTTTAAATTAATAATTAATAATAAATAATATAATATATATTATTGTAAATAATAGACGTCACTATAAGACATCATATAATAGACATCGGTTTTTTATAACCAATGTCTAACAAAGCATAAACATCAGGTGAAAAGACATCAGTTTGAAGAATCGATGTCTATCAGCATATTTTTTTAAGGATTGAGAATTGACATCACTTGAAAGACATCGGTTAGGAAAAACCGATGTCTTTCAGTGCATTTCTCATTAAAACCGATGTCTATCAGTGTACTTTTACTCCGATAGACATTGATTATACAAAAAATATTGGTTATTTACCAAAAGACATCATATTTTATGAAAACCGATGTCTATTCTGTGATGTCGATGAGCTTTTGTGGTGTAATGAAAAGGCATGAATTCTTCAGTGTATCCAAGACCAAATTTATCAGTTTTTCCAACAGATAAAGTTTCATTCAAAACAGATATATCTTTGCTGTACTTTTTGAAACTTAACGTGGAAGCAGCTAACTGACCTGGGAGTTTAGCAATCTCAGCATCCTTCTTTGTAAGATTTATCTCAAGTCTTGTTATAGTCTCAATTAAACCATCATTCTCTTGGTTAACATCTTTTAGTTCTTTAAGAAGTTTAGAAATCTTCATCTCTAGAGTTTCTTGTACCTGCTCTAGAAGAGAAAGCATTAGTACAGTTCATATCAAGATCAGAAGTAGACATAAACCTGCATGATGTTGTTTTCGATATTGGCACACTGATTAGTCATTTTGTAGTAGGGATGACCAACTAAAATAATTTATCGAACCACAGGGAGGTTGGCGCTAGAGATTAAGTGATATCACACTTATCATAATTTTATAGAGACTAATCATCGAGTGGAATTATTGAACAAGGATTAAAATGACACAAATCAAGTAAACACAGTATGATCAATAATTAAAATGAAGTAATGTAAAGTTGTTTTCCAAATTAAGCAAAAGTGGGATTAACAACAATCAAGTAGTGGAAAATCTTAGGATACATGCATTAAACTCATATGAATCAAGGGTATGGATTAAGGGCCAACTCTAAATTCACCTAAGCTCCTTCTCAAGATGAATAGGATATTAATCTCAATTAGCACTAAAGGTTAGTTTTCATTCAAACAATTTCAACTAGGTACTAAGCTTGAAATAAGAATTCCTTCACACAATTAATCAATCTCTCAATCAAACTAACCGTATGTCCTATCAAAGGGTTCTAAACTCTAAAGAATTTCTCAATCTCTTTACAATTTATAATACACATGAAGTGTTTGATGAAATAACTCACTCCAATGTCCTAATCACCTAATTGATTTCTCAATCTAATCATATATTTAGAGCATCTAAACACACAAATCTTCAAAAACCTCAAGATCTAAGCATCAATGATAGGAAATCAATTAACCCAATCACCATATGAATTTAATTACATAGATCCCAAAATTTAACCACAAACTTCCATGTTGCTAATCACACAAGGGAGATTAGCCTACAATCTTCATAAGATCCTTAACGTAGACATTAAAAACCTTACAAATCATGGTAAACTAGAGGATTAACACAAAATTGGGATGAAAACTCACTTGGATTGGCTCCAATTGAATCTCCTTCCTTCTTTTAGTGATCACCCACTCTTCCTTGCTTCTTCACTTGATTTGGATGGTAGAATTATGGAGAGATGATGTAGAATCAAAGTATGGATGAAGGGGATGAAGAATATGGTGTAAAATCAAAGGATTGGTGTGTGAGGTGTGTGAGCAGCTAAAATTTCATGTCTCTCCCTTCAAAGGTTGAATGGATGGCTATTTATAGTCATTGGGGCCTTCTAGAAGAAGTATGATTTTTTTACTGATTAGGCACCTACACGACTCGTGTGCTGCAACACGGTTCATGTGTTGCAACATGAGTCGTGTGACACAATACGGCCAAGGGATGGTTGTGTTGTGCATTCTGATGTTGTCGTACGACCATCTCTTACAGGCCCGTTTGCAGTACAAGGCTCATATAGTATGACACGGCTCGTGTACTTGAAATGGCAGGCCGTGTTCTTGCTGCCCTGTTTTCTTCTTCCTTCTTTCGTCTCCCTTCTCCATTTTCGCTCTGATTTCACCTGTGTTACATATGATTAAGTTTATTCACACTCAATTCCTTAAAAACACGTAACTCCACCAAATAACATATAAATACGGATAAAAATGTATGAAAACACACATAAAAAGACACTAAAATCTAGGTGAAAATATCACTCATCACACCCCCAAACTTAAAGTATTGTTCGTCCCCGAACAACGAAAAATGATAAACCAAGAGGAGTAATTTTCACCTAGGAAAAGACTAAATGAACACAAGTAATAACACATCAATAGCAATAAGAATTACAAACTATGCTAAGGCATCCTACATCAATAAAATCATAACATGCAAATATTAATAAGTTCAATCAAAAGAGAATAAAGTATAATATAATCCTTCTTTGTCCAAGCCTCACATAGGTTATCCATTTCACTCAACACTCTTTCAAGTAAAGAAACAACACTCATTAATCGATTGACTTGACTTGCTATAAACTTGCTCGTGGACAACATTCACAAACTACCAAAATTTCAATTAATGATCAAAAAGGTCTTTAATTAAGGAGTAATGATAGACTCTTTGGTAGGGTAGGAAGAATATGGATAATAGTGACTAATCAAGTGTAAGTAATTGAAGAGATGTCCAATTTCTCCAACTTCTCCACTTTTCTTTCTTCCTTTCTTGTCTTTAATGTTCACAAGCACTAATCATCAACTTTCCTTAGATTGAACTACTTTCAATGCATGCTTCCTTCTTCGAACTTTTAAGTACTTGAGCATATTATTATTGCTTTGCTCATTTTCTTGTTTTAAGGGTTGCATGTTCATTCTTGTTTTTGCTCTTTTCATCATTTTTCTTACTTGTTTACCATTTCCTTTCTTCGTTTTGCTTTCTCATCAAACCTTTCTAGCTACCATCTCCTCAATCACCCACACTAAGGTATGTATATAAGGCTTAAGTGGATAATCATGGCTTGTAATGTGCTAAAATCATAAGAAATAGGCTTAAAGGCTCAAAGTGGTTAACTAAAGATGATGTTTATGGTAGGGAAATATATGACAATGACTTTTAATAACAAAGATGGCCATAGATCATGTCATTAACCTCTACTAATCGGGTTCATTCCTATAGTCCTTGAGCAAGTTCTAGCTTATCAAACACAACCAATCCACTCATGAAGAAAAAATACCATGTATGCACGGTTAAGGCTCAAATAATCACAAGGTTATGCTTAGACTTTAAGGAACTTATTACACCACATTCATCTTAAAATTGAACAAGTTAATTAAAATATGTCACAATTTGAAAGTGTAGAGATTCTTAATCACATCTTGTCATCACTCATTACCACAATATATCATCACTTGTTGTTAAAAAAAAAGACTCACAACCTCCTTAAACAAACCACCAGCACATTCCCTAAACAAGAATAAAAATGCCAACAAACACAAGACAAACAAAGGATCAAAAGCACAAGAACAAAACACCATATGAAGAAATAAAGCATAGAATTCCCCCCATCCATAATCAATACAAATAACCATAAATCTCAATCCTTAATTAAAAATGAAACTAAAGTACGAAATTAAACATCCCAAAACACAACAATCAAAAATATCAAATCCAACACAATTCAAATTCAACTAAAATGAATGGGCTAATGAAGTGACGAGCACTAAAAGTACTCCATTCAATTCTCCGAAGGGGGTGGCGGCTGGTATGAGGCCCAAGGATTGTAAGTACGAGGTGATGCTGGGAATTGGAAATTAAATATCATCGTGAGCATCTCCTCCATGTTGTTTGAATGAATACGTGTCTGCTCATCGTTGTAATCCCTCCGACGTTGCCCCTCTTGGATCTCCCTCAGTGTCACACCATGTCTTTGTTGCTTCTCCTTGAGCTCTCTAATCTCCTCCATGTTGTTCGATGTTGCATACCTCTCACATCAATCCCTAGTCCCTGAGCAATCTCGTGACCAAACCCCCAATCATAATCCCTCGAGTGTTTTCTCTTTTGGCTACCCTCTCTACATGTTGAACAAAGTGAGCCGTAATGTTGACTCTGAATTCTTTATAGAGGCTAAACATAATGTACAACTGCTTCTCGCTGACAGCTCCGCTCTCAAACCTACCCAGAATAGTATTTGATATTATCTTCTCAAGATACCTCATCACTAGGTTTCTGATCGCTGTCCCTTTTGAAGAGCTAGATATGTACTCTAGAGGCTCAGTCCTATCTTCTATTAACCTTATCCACCATGTTTGCTGATTGAAACCCTTCGGGTAAGAAGTTCTGATGTCCTCTCATGACTGGACACCCAAAAAATCTGTTCAAGTCATTTATAGGAACCTCTCCCACATGACATTGTTCAGCTGAAATGTGATTGCTAAGGGAAAACAGCTCCTATCTTTGTGAACTTGCAATGTGCTCATGAACTCTGCTGTGAGATGAAGATAGATGGGAGGCCTCTTGTCGAAAAATTCTTCCATGTCTACCCTTCTGAATAAAGCCCTCAGATCATTCTCAATCCCAAGACCCTCCATAGTAGCCTGATCTTGAAATCTCGTTGGCCTAATCTTGGTCACTATGTATTGCCACCTTAGTGCATACTTCTCCCACTCCGAGAATTCCACTCCAAAATTTTGAGGGTGTATTTCATCTATCATTAACTGAGCATCAATGTCTGATAACTCCATGTCCGTCTCAACAATGATGAAGTCTTCATTACATTTCCTTGTTCTTCTTTCAGCCATCTACAATGTTCAACATGTTTCAAGTTAAATTCATTTTCAACTCTTAGGCAAAACATCTCATAATAAGCAGAATCAACACTTGTTATTCAACTAAGTGTAATTCTAGCCTACATCAACACATACAATAACATTCCTCTAAGGATGATTATATTTAAAACCAAGCAACATTTCAACAATTCATTCCATTGTAATTCAAGTAATTCCAACCTCCCAATCCTTCCATTCTTTCATCAAATCATCATATTTTCCTTTCTATGTGCACAATATAAATCAACAATGCTTCATACTTTCAATAGGGTCTCAATCTAACTCAAAACTTCACTCAAGCATTTCATCGAACACTTAGCGTGCATGTATTTCACAATCACTATTAGCATCTAATTTCAATCCCATTCATGCTCAAATCCTCAATACCTAAGCTAATACAGACTATTATAAATTCATGAAAGCATTATCAATCAATTCATAGCACAATTTGCATCAAATTTCATTGATTTCCAAAAATCCCCAAATTCAAAATTTCCATGAACCCTCATTCCTTAACAATGCTACACAATTCAACAATTAAACAAATTAATTCATGTTTCACAATCATGGACATGCTTCAAACATGCTATCATTCAAAGCCCATACACAAATTCACACATTCAAACATTCAATTGAAGACTAGGGTTCAAATTGACATACCTCTTTCTTGGAATCAAATGGAAGATTGGATGTTAAAACTTTGGGAATTACTTACTCTCACCACTATTGGATGTTGTTTGAAGGTTTGTGGAGTTTGGAAGAGATATTTTTGAGTGAGAGGGTTGAAGATGACGAAGGGGAATGAGCTATTTTAAAGAGGCCAGCCCATCTTTTAATCTACCTTAAAACACGATATGGCTCGTGTATCTTTACTCAACACGAGCCGTGTGGCGTAAAATGGTCAGGGGGTGGCCGTGTCGAACGTTCTGATGTCATCACATGGCCATCTGTTATAGGCCCGTGTTGACGACACGACCCGTGCTTCTTGACAGGACACGACCCGTGTTGCGCAAAATGGCCTGTGCCTGCCAGTGTTGCTTCGTCTGATGTAAGTACATGGCCACTTGTTATAGGGCCGTGTACTGCACATGGCTCGTGTACTGTTTGACATGTTTTCTTCAATTTTTGACTTCAAACCCAATTTTTCATGCTTCCAATACTCCCTATTCATGCTCACAACTTAAAAACAACATTAGCTCAACATTAGGTATCAAAACATGGATTATCATCTACTTTCACACAACCAAATGGACCAAAATCACACCGAACTCATGAGAAAAATTTCAAATTAGCTCAAAGACACAAAGAGTTCATGCTTTCAATAAAATACATGTCATACCATGCCATATCCCCTCAAACTTAAATTGAACCAAGAGTTTCGAAATAAGTATGCAAAAAGTGATGAGACATACCTACACACTTAACATGAAGCCCTTTTCATATCTTCAAAATGCATTCTTCTCACGCGCACAATCCACCTACAAAACCAAAAATGCAACACAAGAAAGAGAAATATGTACAATCCTAAACTACTAAAAGGATACGAGCCTTCAAGAAGTGAAGGTATCCACATATACCAACTCCCTTTGAGAGGGAGAATGGTAATATTTCACCCTATGACCATTAACCACAAAAGCATTCCCATCCGATCCTTCAAGCTTCAAAGATCCATCTTTTCTAACCTCAATCACCAAATACGGTCTGGTCCATTTCGAACGAAGTTTTCCGATGAATAGTTTAAATCTTGAATTGAATAAAATAATTATCCCCCAGAATGAACTCCTTCGTTTTAATCCTCTCATCATGAAATCTTTTAAATTTTTCTTTCAAAATCCTCGAGATTGAGTAAGCATCCTCTCTAAATTTCTCTAGTTCAACCAATTGGAGACACCTTTTTTTCGCCTTCTTTCTCATCAAAGTTCAATTTCCTAAGGGCCCATAGTGCCTTATGCTCCAACTCCACGGGCAAGTGACATGCCTTTCCATACACAAGCTTATATGGTGAAAATCCAAGAGCGGTCTTATAAGCTCTTCATTAGCCATAGAGCATCGTCAAGCTTTGAAGACCAATCTTTTCGATTACCATTGACCATCTTTTCAAGAACAAGCTTTACTTGCCTATTTGACACTTCCGCCAAGCCATTGGTTTGTTGAAACATTGTGTTTAACTCCATATCCCACCAAAAGCTTCTCAATGATCTTTTTACTGAAGTGAGATCCCCCATCACTAATCATCACTCTTGGCACTCCAAATCTAGCAAAGATGTTCTTCCTCAAGAAGGCTTTCACCACTAGAGCATCATTTGTCCTTGTCGGGATTGCTTCTACCCATTTGGAAACATAATCCACTGTAAGAAAAATGTACAAGTACCCATTGGATGGCGGAAATGGTCCCATGAAGTCTATTCCCTATGCGTCAAACACTTCAACCTCAAAAATATTCCTCATGGCCATCTCATCACGTTGCCCTATGCTTCCAATTCTTTGGCACCTATCACATCCCTTGATCTACTCCTTGCAATCTTTGAACAAAGTTGGCCAAAACAACCCCGATTGAAGAATCTTTGCTCCCGTCTTTTGAAATTCAAAGTGTCCTCCACAAGGTGAACTATAACACATCTCCATGACACTCAATTTCTCATCCTGCGGGATACACATCCGTATGATTCCATCCGGACAATTCTTGAACTTAAGAGGATCATCCCATAAATATTCCTTGACATCATGATAGAATTTCTTCCTTTGAGACTGGGTAAGATGATCCAACTTTAGACCACAAACTAAATAATTTACGAAATCCGCATACCACATCCCGGTCTCACACAAAGTATACATTCTTTGAAAATCAACTCGAAGGATCTCTTCATCTGGGAATACATCCTTAATGAACTCCATGGTTCCCTCTTCATCAATATTTTTCAAACGTGACAAGTGGTCGGCCATGACATTTTTGACCCCCTTCTTGTCACGTATCTCCACATCGAACTCCTGCAACAAAAAAACCCAATGAATTAGTCTAGGTTTAGCATCTTTCTTACTCATCAAATACCTAATGGCCGGCATGATCCATATAAACAATGGTTTTCATGCCAACTAGGTATGGATGAAATTTTTCAAAAGCATAAACCACAGATAAAAACTCTTTTTCCATTGAGGTGTAATTCTTTTGATTGGCATTGAACGTCTTTGATGCATAGTAGATAGCTCGAAACTTCTTCTCCCTCACTTGACCAAGCACCACTCCCAATGCATTGTCACTTGCATCACAATGGAGCTCAAAAGGCTTACTCCAAACGGGAGAGACGAGGATTGGAGACAAAATTAAAGCTTCCTTGAGCACCCTAAAAGCATTAAGACATTCATTATTAAATTTAAACGGAGCATCTTTTTCAAGAAATTTACACAAACGTTTGATTATGTTAAATAATCTTTTATAAAACATCGATAGAACCCGACGTGGCCAAGAAACGATCTAACCCCTTTTTTATTTTTTGGTGGGAGAAGATGTTCAATAGCTACAACCTTCGCCCTATCAACTCTCAAACCTTTCTCCGATATATGATGTCCAAGTACGATACCCTCTTGAACCATAAAATGACATTTTTCCTAATTCAAGACTAGGTTCGTATCTTGACATCACTCCAAAACCATAGAAAGATTAGCCAAGCATTTATCAAATGAAGACCCAAAGACGGAAAAGTCATCCATAAACACTTCTATCACATTTTCAATCAATCCCTCAAAGATGGCCATCATTCAACGTTGAAAGGTAGAGGGGGCATTGCACAACCCAAAAGGTAACTTATAAAAGCAAATGTGCCATATGTACAAGTAAAATTTGTTTTCTCTTGATCCTCGGGGCTATTATGATTTGGTTGTACCCCGAGTAACCATCTAGAAAATAATAATACTTGTATCTCGCTAACCTATCAAGTATTTGATCAATAAAAGGCAAAGGAAAATGATCTTTATGAGTGTTTTCATTAAGCTTCCAATAATCAGAACACACTCTTCAACTCGTTTTTACCCTTGTAACAAGTTCTTCATCAAATTCCATTTTAACAATGGTCAATCCCCCTTTCTTAGCCACAACATGCAAAGGACTCACATGCGGACTATCACTTATGGCATAAACAATATTAGCATCTAACTACTTCAAAAACTTCTTTCTTAACAACCTCTTGCATAATGGGGTTCAAACGTCGTTGAGGTTGTATGCATAATTTACTCTCATCAATCAACCTAATGTGATGCATACAAATAGTGGGACTTATACCTTTCAAATCATCAAGACTCCACCTTATAGCACTTTTATGATCTCTAAGCATTCTCAACAATTTATTAAGGTCTAGAGGTGAAAGGGATGATGATACAATTACTGAAAAGGTCTTGTCATCTCCCAAGTACGCATATATAAGGTGATCGGGTAATGGCTTCAGTTCCTCTTTTCCCTTATCAACCTTGGGCTCTTCATTCTCTATCTCCAATGGAAGGCACTCCCTCTTTCCATAGTACATCATCTTGGCTTTATCTTCTTGCATTTCTCTACAAGCATTCAAATCATGTAAGCAATCATTTATATCATCATCTTCTAGACAATAGAAAGAAGAGTTAGAGTTAATAGATAAAGTAAGAGAATGGCTTATGCTTGTCTCGAGAGGATCTTTAGATAAGAAGAATGTCAAATTTTCTTGAACAGCTTCATCAATCATTTCAATCCTTCTACATTCTTCCTTCTCATCCGGATGCCTCATAGTACTTCTTAATGAAAACACCACTTCTTCTTCATTTACTCTCAATGTCAAATCCCCCTTGTGCACATCAATTAAAGCTCTTCCTATGGCCAAAAATGGACGTCCCAAAATCAATGGAACATTTGCATCCTCGTCCATGTCAAGCACTACAAAATCCACCGGAATATGAACTTTCCAACTTTAACTAACACATCCTCAACTACTCCCTTAGGGTAAGTCAAAGACCTATCCACAAGTTGCAATGTAATGGATGTAGGCTTTACTTTTCCTATACCAAGTTTCTTAAAGATAGACATTAGCATCAAATTGATAGCCCCAAGATCACAAAGAGCTTTGTGTACTTCACTTTTACCCATCTCACATGGTATGACAAAACTCCCCAGATCCTTTAGCTTTGGAGGCAACTTCTTTTGAATTATAGCACTACTCTCCTCCGTCAAGTTGACGATCTCATTCTCCACTGAGCTCCTTTTTCTTGCCATGATGTCTTTCAAAAACTTAGCATAGTGAGGCATTTGTCTCAAAGCATCTGCAAATGGTATATTGATGTGGATTTTCTTGAAAATCTCCAAAAACTTTGCAAATTTTTCATCTAGGCCCTTCTTCAAAAATCTATGTGGAAAAGGGATGGACACTTGAGTTTTTGGTATGCCCCAACTATCCCTTTCCAACTCCACTTATTCCTCTTTCTTTTTCATTGCTTTTGTTTTTTGCCATTTCTTTTCAACAACTTCCGACTCAATTACATCCGTTTTATTATTTTTTTTAGCTTCAACTTCTCCTTCTTCCACAATCTCTTCCTCAACCAAGTTTTCCTCATTTCTCTTCTTTTCCACCTCATCATTTTCCAAAGGCTTTGAAGGTCCTTCATAATTAGTTCCACTCCTCAAAGTAATTGCCTTGCACTCCCCACTTGATACTCCAAGGCTTTGAACCTCTTATCATTAGCTTCATCGGCCTTTCTTCTCAATTCATCTTGAGCTCGTCTTGTCTCATCTTGAGCCTTGGTAGATGCAATCAACTTCTCAATCAACTCTTTGATTGTTGCTTTTCCTTTATTGTTTGGTGCTTTAGCTCTCGGATGATACCCCGGAGGATAAGCAACCGCATTGCTTGGGTTTGAATAAGAGAAGTTATCTTGCCTCCTTTGTTGTTGTGGGTATGAGCTTCCACTTCCTTGACTATTGAAGCCTCATTACCTTGGTGGGTGGTTTTCTTGGTTGTGGTTGAAATTACCTTAGTAATTGTTTTGATAGTTACCTTGGTAATTCCTTCCTTACATGTATTGCACATCCTCCACACGTGGTATTGTCATAGCCCATTGTTCCCCACTTACAACATTCGGAGGTAGCACCCCTTGATCCCTTCAACCATATTAACTCCTTGATTATTCACACCTTGATTCAAGCTCATTTGTCTCATTATCTCCACGACTATCATCTCAATACTTGGCATACTTGGTTCCACACTAGCACTCTTCACACTAAACTGCTGCCCTTGATCGAAACTTTCAAATCCATAGCATCCACTAACTGTCTCCGATGGCCATTGGTAAACATTTGTAGCAATCTCATCAAAAATCCTTATAGCCCTTTCCTGAGTCACACCAAGTACGGATCCACCCGCTGAAGCATCAACAAGAACTCTTTGACCATTTACCAAACCTTGGTAGAAAAATCCCACTTGTTGATTTTTCGGAAAGCCATGTGGTGGACACTTGCGTAGCATATCCTTAAACCGTTCCCACGCTTTATAATCTTGAGGTATGTGCTTGAATTAGGTGATCAAGCTCTTCATTTGAAGCGTCTTAGCAGGCGGAAAGTATTTGTTCAAGAATATTTATGCAAGCTCATCACATGTGTTGCACGTACCCGGAGTAATAGTAGATAATCATGTTCGAGCACGATCTCTCAATGAAAACGGAAACAACCTCATCTTAATACAAACCTTGCTCACCCCATTCATCTTCACGATATTGGCAATCTCAATAAATTGAGCTAGATGAGCATTGGGATCTTCATTCGTGATTCCACTAAATTGTTGTTCTCGCACCATAGAAATTAGGCCCGCTTTAAATTCAAAGTTGTTGGCATTGATTGATGGACTCATCATTTGTGGCATTGCCCTTGGCATGAAGAAATCCTAGATCACCTTTGGATCTACTTGAGGCCCTCGATGCACCAGAGGTGATGGTAGAGGTGCATAAGATTGTTGAAATCCTTGTTGAAGCATAGCTTGTTGCACCATTTGTTGAAGCAAAGCTTGATTGTTAAGTCCTCCAAAATTTTGATGAACTTGTTGAGGAGGATTAGCATTGACTTGGGGTGCTTGTGCATTGTCTTGCACATTTTGCAATCCTTTCTCATCGTACTAAACATTTACACGTTCTTCTTGATTATTTTCCATAAGATTACTGTTTTTGGTTTTGTTCTCCTTTCTCTTTCTTCTCAAAGTGTGTTCAATCTCAAGATCAAGAGGTTCAACTTGTTTACCCTTGGACCTTGTGTTCATACACATTCAAAATAAGAGAAGTTAGAATAAAATTTTCAAAGCAAATACAAGCAAATAAATAAAATAAAAATGTCTCTATTAAGATTACTCTAAGCATTCCTTCGTTAAGCTACTAGCAATCGTTACCTCCCTGGCAGCGGCGCCATTTGATTAGTTATTTTGTAGTAGGGATGGCCAACTAAAATAATTTATCGAACCACAGGGAGGTTGGCGCTAGAGATTAAGCGATATCACACTTATCATAATTTTATAGAGACTAATCATCGAGTGGAATTATTGAACAAGTATTAAAATGACACAAATCAAGTAAACACAGTATGATCAACAATTAAAATGAAGTAATGTAAAGTTGTTTTCCAAATTAAGCAAAAGTGGGATTAACAACAATCAAGCAGTGGAAAATTTTAGGATACATGCATTAAACTCATATGAATCAAGGGTATGGATTAAGGGCCAACTCTAAATTCACCTAAGCTCCTTCTCAAGATGAATATGATATTAATCACAATTAACACAAAGGTTGGTTCTCATTCAAACAATTCCAACTAGGTACTAAGCTTGAAATAAGAATCCCTTCACACAATTAATCAATCTCTCGATCAAACCAACAGTATGTCCTATCAAAGGGTTCTAAACTCTAAAGGATTTCTCAATCTCTTTACAATTTATAATGCACATGATGTGTTTGATGAAATGATTCACTCAAATGTCCTAATCACCTAATTGATTTCTCAATCTAATCATATATTTAGAGCATCTAAACACACAAATCATCTAAAACCTCAAGATCTAAACATCAATGATAGGAAATCAATTAACCCAATCACCATATGAATTTAATTATATAGATCCCAAAATTTAACCACAAACTTCCATGTTGCTAATCCCACAAGGGAGATTAGCCTACAATCTTCATAAGATCCTTAACATAGATATTAAAAACCTTACAAATCATGGTAAACTAGAGGATTAAAACAAAATTGGGATGAAAACTCTCTTGGATTGGCTCCAATTGAATCTCCTTCCTTCCTTTGGTGATCACCCACTCTTCCTTGCTTCTTCACTTGATTTGGATGGTAGAATTTATGGAGAGATGATATAGAATCAAAGTATGGATGTAGGGAATGAAGAATATGGTGTAAAGTCAAAGGATTGGTGTGTGAGGTGTGTGAGCAGCTGAAATTTCGTATCTCTCCCTTCAAAGGTTGAATGGATGGGTATTTATACTCATTGGGGCCTTCTAGAAGAAATCTGATTTTTTTACTGATTAGGCACCTACATAACTCGTGTGCTGCAACACGGGTCGTGTGCTGCTACACGAGTCGTATGACATAACATGGCCAAGGGATGGTCATGTTGTGCGTTCTGATGTCTTCGTACGACCATCTCTTATAGGCCTATTTGCAGTACATGGCTCATGTAGCACGACATGGCTCGTGTACTTGAAACGACTGGCCGTGTTCTTGCTGCCCTATTTTCTTCTTCCTTCTTTCGTCTCCCTTCTCAATTTTTTGCTTCGATTTTACCTATTTTACGTATGATTAAGTTCATTCACACTCAATTCCATAAAAACACATAACTCCACCAAATAACACATAAATATAGATTAAAATGTACGAAAACACACATAAAAAGACACTAAAATCTAGGTTAAAATATCACTCGTCACACATTAGACTCAACATCTGAGTCACTCTCAGAGAAACCTTCCTTCATACATTGTGTTAAGAACGTAAGTTTTTTTTCATTTGCATCTGAATCTCCTTCTGAATCATCATCACTCAAACAAGCATTTAGGCTCATCCTTTTCTTTAGAAGAGTGTTAGCACATTCATTTGCATAATGACCAAAACCAGTACATTCATCACAAATGATCTTTTTCCTAAACTCAGGATCATACCTAAATTTTCTTCTTTGAATGAATTTACGAACAGGAGTATGAGGGGAATGTTCTACCTTAGGCTAAATGTTTGCTTTAGACTTGTTCTTCTTTTATCTAAGATAAGACTCAAATTTCTTAACAAGTAAAGCAATACTGTCATTATCATCAGGAATGTTGTCAACATTATTATCAACTTGTTTAATATCAGTTATGGTAGAAGTTTTACCAGAATTAGAACTAGAACAAGCACCGGTTTGATCTTTAAAAATGACAACACCTTTTTTATCATACGCAGAATCTTGTTGAGACAAGTTCATTTCATAAGTTTTCAAGATACTTATCAGTTCATTATGACTCAACAGATCAGTGTTCCTAAATTTTTCTATAGCACATATTTTACCATTAAATCTCCTAGGATGCGTACGTAGAGTTTTGTTTACTAACCTGATATTGGAGATAGGATCCCCAAGTGACTGCAATTCATTCACCACCTCGTAGAGTCGTTCATTGTACAAAGAGATTATCTCATCTTTCTTTATCCTCAAGCTCTTGAATCGTGCGTTCAACATCCTCGCCTTTGCTCTTTTGACACTTCCTGATCCTTCACAGTGCTCTTGAAGCCTTTTCCACGCATCTTTTGCTGATGTACAATTCTGGATCAGGTTGAACATTACTGTATCAACCGATGAGTTGATTGCATTGAGTGCTTTGTACTTCAGCATCGATTGATTATTCTCCTCAGCGATCCATTCAAGCTCATTCTTGATGATTTGATCTCCATCATTGTCTTGAAGTGTGGGGGTGTCTAGCCTGCCAGAATGGCATTCCAAGCACGTTCATCCATGGACTTGATGTGATTCCTCATTCGGCTCTTTCATAAGGCATAATTGGTTCCATCAAGTATGGGAGGACGATTGATCGATCTAGCTGAGTAATCCATGACACTTCAACACATAACACTTAACACAAAGAATCAACACCTAGCACCATCAAGTGTTGGCTCTGATGCCACTTGTCACATTGTTGTGGTGTCTAGCAGTGTAAGTGTGTTTATGTCAGTGATGTTTCTTAAGTGTGGTAAACACTTCGTACAACACCGACTCTTATCAGAATGAAACTTGAATATGAATATGCAAGTTTGTACAATAGAAGACTTTAACACTCAGAATTACTCAATCTTCCTATAAACTTATAAATAAGTTTGTAGCGGCCTTGATGAGAGTGAAAATAAGCGTGTTTTATTGTCCAATTTAACACCTTTTTGATGAGAATTATTGTTATATTAGCACAAGTATCTTATATTAAATATATGTGAGAAAAAGGTGCACTTAAGTTGTTTTATTATGCTTTAGCTGGAAAAAGGATCAAAAGTGCAAAGTTGGAGAAAAGGTGAAACTTGTGCTAGAATGCTGAAAAATGCACGTCCAACTTGTGTAATTTTTTTGTATTCGTGTGGAACTCAAAAATAGAAGCTTGATACATATTTGAAAAGCCATAGAAAATAGAGACATTTTGGCAAAAAAACACTTCAATCGAAATCCAAACGAGAAAGTTATGATCAAAATAGTGACGCCGCGCGAGCTTTACCAAACAGAACGGCTGTGATACTTTGCATGGCTTGTTGCACCTTCAAAGCTTGGAATTCTGAGATTTATTTATATGTATAGAAATCCAAGGAAGAGAGGATCGCGTGAGCTCAAGAATCACTCAAATCGGAGCTCGGATGTGTAAGTTATACGGAAATGGTGAGACTGCGTAAGCTGCCACAGTGTGGTTCGACCACGATGCAGTGGTCGAACCACTCTGTCGTGGTCGAACCAAAAGCCTGAAGGTTGAACCAGAAGCCTGAATAGTGCTAGATCCGTATTTTTACACCCCAAGTACGTGTATTATTGTGTTTCCAAGAAAAAGATTATAAGTCCATAAGGAGCACTTACAAGTATAAAAGGGGATGTGGATCACATCATTATTGATTGAATTGGATTGAGAACCACAACACAATCATCCTACACCCCACAAGGGGAGATCACCCCCAACCGTCATTCACATCCTTTCCTCCATCCATCCATCACTTTGAAGATTTGTTTGTGGAATCAAGAGGAGAACCAAGAGGAGGATTCAAGACGGAGAAGGATGCGACGATGCCCACATCTAGGTTTTCTTCGTTTTATAATTTATCTTTTATTTTTCAGATATATGGGTAAGATCTATCCAACCCCCATGAACGTTCTTCAAAATGTCATGGGCTAGAACCGTTTCGGTAGATCTAGGGTTTATGAAGGTTTTACAAGTTAATTGAACTTTTGTGTGCATACTCCATAAAATACTACTTGTGGATTTATTTTATATAAGACTATGCATTTTTAATTCATACTGTGAGTCATTTTGTGCATCATTAACTGTTATGTAGAGTCTGAATACACATCTTGGTTATTGATTGAGTGCGTTTACTGCTGAGCAGGATTCCATGTTATGATTCTAAGTGAGGGGACTCCGAAGCTTCATTAGAACCATCTTATATGAATACTTATTAATTGAATTGGATTTGGCTTGATAAGTAGGATAAAGAGGTTAATTTTATAGTAACTATAAAGGGAGATCATATCGGGTTAGAGTACCAATCCTAGGAAAAAATAATTAATACCGATAATACCTAAAAAGGGGGTAAAATTATATTTCTTGCTCCAAGGTTATTCACACGTGTTATACGCATGTTTTCTTGTGTCTATATAGTAAATATGCATTGCTTAGTGATGCATCCATATTCCATAAGGCAGAGTCGGATATTGATACACGAAAGGAAATTAATGAGTGAAACTGGATTATCCTAGAGCTATATATTCTCCATTCTTGAGTCACAGTTGTATTCTCTTCTAGTGTTTAATTTATTATATTATTATTTTAATTAATTGTTTAGTAGTTGATAGTTAAAATTCTCAATCTTTATTGTCACTTGTCTTAATTAATTTAGTTAATAATTTAATTAATAATACCCCATCCTTTGGGTTTGATATTTCACTTGGTCACTTGCTTTAGCTGCAACTGATATCCTTAATACTTGGGAATTAATTTTGTGTGCAAAGAAAACGTGCATCAAGCATCATGGTCTTTGAAAGATATCTTTGTTATAGATAGGTAAAAAAGATTCATTGAAATTGTATACATTTTCTTTGTATTATTACTAGCTTCTTCATTTTGAATAATGGTGTGCATTGAGTTTTTATCTGATACACAATTAATGTAAGTTAAAATTAGAATGATAAGAGTTGCAAGTGAAAAATTCAAGAAGTGGAAAATATTTGGAATGCTGCTGGCCATGGAATGTTGTTGATTGTTGTCGGGGTCCCGGGGGTGTGTAAGTAAATATTTACGTCAGTGATGTTGTTCTTAGTGTGGTAACACTTCGTACAAACTGACTCTTATCAAAATGAAACTTGAATATGAATATGCAAGTTTGTACAACAGAAGACTTAACATACAGAATTACTCAATCTTTCTTCAAACTTATGAATAAGTTTGTCGCGGCCTCATGGCAAAAATCAGATTCAAAGAGATGGAAACATTCCTTCCACTCTTCGAATACACACATGGATATAAATACTAAACAAACTCCCAAATGGAAAAACCTAGATTGTTAGATCTAAATCCTACTTTAAGTATGCACTTCCGCCTGTGAACAGTACACACAAAACGTACAGGATAATACTATACACGTGATGTGGAACGAGATGTTACAACACCAGTGAAAATACTATAAGAGGAACACTGTCAAATAAACTCTATGTCCGGCGAATCTCTTTGTAGGAACTCTCTAAGTATTTTCCGCGCCACCGGAATGAAGTCTGACAACTTCTATTTATAGTTGTAAAGCATTCTACAGGCCTTTTTTAAATTGTTGGCGTTCGATCATTTGGTTAATGTGAACTGTTAGGGTTCTATGAAAATCTATATCAGCAGAAGCAAGAATATAAATATGCATTATCTTTCACCAGGGTATGTTGTAGAAGAGAAAATTCTCGCCGGCAACTTGCGCGACCTCATGACTTTGGGTATAACTTCCTCATTCAATCTCCGATTTGAGTGATTTTTGCGCCAAAAATATCATTTCTTCCGTGGCTTTCTAACCATGTGTCACACCACTAGTTTTGGATTCTACAAGATTACAGACAAATCGTGGAAGTTAGCGATCAGGTTGCTGAAAATGGCCTTTCTGATCTTCTGATGTATTCCCAAGTCCAATCTTGAGGTCGTGTGGGCGATGATTCTCAAGATTCTCTTAATATGTAATCCTCCTCAAACTCATGTATGTTAGGTGTAGTCATTAGGGTATCCAGATCACTAAGATGACTTATATATGGGCTACAACAGGGACCAGGAGGAGAAATTAGAGTCGGGCCTCCATTGGGCTTAAGTATCCAAGTTTAACCCAAAAATTATACTTAAGTCCAATAATAATAATATATTCCACTAAAATATTATTACTGCACTGCCGCTCTAATCCCAAATTACGTTATGGGCTCCTTCTTATTATGAGCCCGTTAGTCTCCCTGCGTTTAAGATATACAATGTCTATTAATTAATTAAGTTACTGACAATTTCATTAATTAATATCTCATCCGAGAGTAGTACCACTCAACCTCATTATCATGCTGGAATAAATCTACCTGCAGGGTTTACGTGATAATCCTTATGAGCTCCTCAAGGGGACATCATCAACCTATTTAATAGGACACGGATTCCTTCTACAATCTACAACACACCAGAGAAGCAGTACTATTTCCCAACTCACCGAGTTTGTTGATTTAATACATGTAAATCTCACCCATTGATGAATCAAAGAAATACCTACTGACTTACGTGTTGATTTTATTGTATAGTGATTAAGAGCACGAACATCCATAATAGCAGAGATCAAGTTCTCCTATATAGTCAGTATAAGTCGAACTATCTCAAGCGGTCCTGCTCATTACACACAAAGCATACTAAAGTGATTTTATAGTCATGACAAACTAATACCAAATCACACTACAACCATCCTAATAGATTGTCCCCGTCTATCTCGGTTGTGAGCATCTGTTTAAACTTTATAAGAAAATTGATAATATGATCTTCCGCGTGTTGTGCATAACATATTATCAATAGTATAAAGTAAATAGACAATTTCATCGACATATAAATAAATTATAAGATACAATCATTTGATCAATGATTCTTATTTTAAATATTGTTAAAATATTGTTCATACTAAAGCTAGACTTTTAGTATACAATCCAACACAAATAAGTGGTCCACTAGGAGATATAGAAACCACCCATTAACAACAAATAACCAACCCACCCACTACTTTGGATAGTTATTTTCAATTTCCAAAATCTTATGGACTTTTAAAATTTCTCAGATTTCTCTTTAGTCTTTTGGGTCCCATTCAGCACGTTCCTTATTCAACTGCCACAACCCTGAAAGCAAAATCAAACACAACACTACAAAAACATTTAGTGGTTAAGTAATAATTAGTGGAGGATCGGTGTGATTCCAGATGTGACGACACTGGTCTAAACACTTCACATCAACAATCTCCCCCAATCACATCTATCCGCAACCACACAACCTAATGCAAAAAAATAAGGCAAAACAAGATATCCATATGATACATCAGATGTTAATTCGATAGTTATGCAAAATAACTAAGCACTTCAGAGCATAATTACCAAAGTGATAATTAACCATAAGGTCAGAGCTTAGTTCAGAGATAATATAAAAGTTAAAACTAAAGTTATTAAGAATCCAGCAACCTAGTTTCAATAAGTTTAGAACAATAAATAAATTGAAATAAGTATCTAGCAAATCCAGCAGAAAATAAATATCAGTTTAAACAATCACCAAATAGTTAGAGGGTTAGAGAGTTAGAGCAGCAATAGTCTTTCATTCTTTAAACATCATGATCTGCAAACTCTTGGTACAGAGTATCAACATCATGATCTTATGATCTGTTACTTTCCCAATCTCCCATTCTCTCCCTTACTATACGGACTCCCCCTAAGTTGCAACATCATCAGCAACATTAGCATCAGCACCTACAGCACGATCAATATTTTCTCCTTTTGGTTCTCCAGTGATGTCTTCGATCACAACTCTCCTTGAGCTTGAGCTTTCAACAGCATCAGCATTTTGAGCAGCAGCGTCATGTACCTCTCCCCCTAAGGCTGTGGATAGCAAACCAGTTTAGAACTGAGCTTTTTGTTCTAGCCAGTTAGCTTGCCTATTCAAAGCAGAGGCTTGGAGTCTTTGATGAGACATTTGGTGTGCGAGTGCATTAGCTTGCTCTTCAATGTACAGTAAAAGAAACTACCTCTCCAGAATGAGCAGGAGCATTAGTGCATACAGTAGTGTTTTCAGCATCAGAGGCAACATTCTGAGTTCCAAGTTCAGGTTTATGAGCAGGAGTGGGGTTCACATAAAGTAGATCAACAATGCGGTTACCTTCAAGCAGTGGTTTGCAATACCTAACACCAGAGCATTCAGAGATAGAAAATCACCCTTACCCTTCTTAACACCTTGATCCGACAATAAGAGATAGATCAATGCAAGGTATGGTAACTTGCCAACCTTGGAAATGTTTCCACCATAACTGATTAAGTTCTTATAAATAACTTCACTAAGGTTAAAAGGCAGGTTCTTCCCTATCTTATAAATCATCACGACATGCTCAGTAGTAACTCTAGTAATATTAGAGGTAGGCAATCAATTGTAGACACACAGCTTGTGCAAGCCAGCATATAGACTTGTAAGACTTGGACTGAACAACTTCTTAGGCCAACTAGTAATCAGATCACCAGTAATCATAGAAACAATCTCATCCATATCATCATCACTTTCAGTATGTACAGTTCCTAATAATGCATTTATCTTTTCATGAGAAAAATCATAAATCTTTTTCCTTAAAGTAAATCTTTTCAAACTTAGGACTAGTACTCTTAATCATGTTTGAACTAATATTTGCATAAAACTCACAAATCCAATTACTGCAGAATGTACTAGAGTACCTGAGAGATTTAAGCAAACTTTGTTCTTCAAAGATTTGAGTAAGATTGTGTGCGACATGATCTGCACCCTTCATTTTCCTTTCAAGAATGACATCTTTCTTTGCAAATTTTTTGTATCTAGTCTTACCATCATCAAAGTAGAAATGGTCAGTTCCAAAGTTCTCAAGATCATAATCAGAATCATCATCTTCTTCATCAGCATCTTCAGGATCAACATCATCAGTCTGTTCATTATCATCATCATCTTGTTCATCAGCATCATCAGCAGCATCATCTGGAGCAGCTTCATCCTCATCAGATTTATCAGAGGTAGCACCTTTATCAGATTCCTCGAGTGCATCCTCATCATCATCAGACGATGAATTAGGATCAGGATCAGAGGGGTCTGCATTCGCATCAGGAGGTGTTGCTTTATCGGTGGCAACATCAGTGATAATATGATCAATCCATTGGTTTAGATCAGCTTCAGTTTTCTTCTTCAGGTGTTGCAATAGAGGTGGAAACATCAGAGACAACTTTCTTGCCTCGTCTCCTTTTCTTCAGGGCTTTGTATAATTCAGCCACTAAGGGGTTCTCTCCAAGAACATCCACATCCATCGGAGTAGAGTCATTATCAGAATCAGACATGGAAATGAGAGATTTCCCTTTAGCAGTATTGGGAGCATTCTGTGAAGCAACAGTTTGACTCTTCTTCCGCACACGGATAGACCAGCGCATGGGTGAATCCTTGAGCTTAGGAGTAGTCTTCTTGGTCACCTTTAACAAAATTAGAATAAGCGGTGATGATGTAAAAGAAGACATTGTCGGATTCTACTCAGTTTGGATAGAAGAAGCAATGGGTGATGACGAAAAAGGTACTTGAACAGGGTTAGATGGTTCAAAAGTTTCAGAGGGCTGAGTTTCAGATGGAATTTCAGATGGAGGAACAGAAGTTTGAGCGGGAATTTCAGATGATGGAGCAGGAATATCAAATTGGACAACAGTAGTAGGAGGTTCAAGCATCGGGACTTCGATTCGAGACACAAGAATGCCTAAATCAGCAACCTGAGCCTGAAGCGAGAGAAATACAGAGTCGGG
The DNA here is from genome assembly GCA_023678885.1 of Pogostemon cablin. Taxonomy (NCBI): domain Eukaryota; kingdom Viridiplantae; phylum Streptophyta; class Magnoliopsida; order Lamiales; family Lamiaceae; genus Pogostemon; species Pogostemon cablin. The sequence continues at coordinate 15,460,634 of CM042995.1, forward strand.
AGTACCTTGAAGAAGGACAATATGTTTGGGTACGGCTGACTCTATAATGGGTCCAAGCGCAGTGTAGCAGCATCAGGATTTACATTCTGAGCAGCATTAGTCGTGACAATCTCGGCCATCGAAACTAGGGTTTGGAGTGGAGTGGATTTGCGAGAGAAAACAGAGGGTTTGGATGATGAGGGATGTTTTGCTCTGGAAGAGGGAAGGTTTGTCTTTGGAGGAGACTTAGAGATATGTGAGTGAGACATCAATTTGAATTTTGAAAAATCAAAAGTATATGAGAGAGTGCTGTGTAATGATTAAACAAACAAGAAAACTTCACACCATATCAACTCACACATCACACATAGAGAATATAAAGAGAAGAAAAGAAGATTTGAGAAGGGTGTATGTGCACTAAGTGTAATTGTTGATCGTGTAATGCAGGGGATCAAATGCAGTAGTTACTAAGGCCCACTAACTTATATGAGAAAAATATGGCCTTAATAAATAAAAGAGAAATAATATGCATAATTAATAAATAAATATACTATAAATTTCATCACGAAATATATTGAAAATAATTAATTTATTAACACATTTTCATGAGCTAAAAATATTCTGGAAAAATTAATCAAGGTTGATTTTTTTATGCAGGCACACATACACTTATATCCTTTTATTGATTTTTATGCACTTTTCAATCTCAAGGAACTTACCATATTTTGAAAAGATCACATCGTGGTTGCCAGCCCCTTGTGTCTGGCTACTCAGTGATAATCCAAGAGTGTTCTTATTCCTTTTTTGAAACTAAACAGCCATTAGAAAAGAACACATCGTGGTTGTCAGTCCCGTGTGCCTAGTTACTCAACATGTTTAGACCTTTGATTTTCTTAGAACTAGTGCTTTCAGCTGTGTATGTCCAGAATTGCACCTCAAGATTAAACCAGAGTATAGTTAGCAACAAGAAAATTAGCTACCAAATCAGTTAATTTCGACATAAAAAGACAAAATTTACAGTTGTGTCGCTTCTAGTATTGTCACACTCAAAGCAACATTATCCATGACTCATGGAATGCAGAGTCCAAGAGATTTCCTAAGTGAAGAAAGCCTCTTGAAATCAAGTGCTTTCGTGAAAATATTAGCAAGTTGTTTCTCAGTGGAAATATACTCCAACTTAACTACTTCTTTCTCAGCTAAATCTCTAATGAAATGATGTCTTATGCTGATATGTTTAGTGAGTGAGTGCTGCACAGGATTTTTGGAAATGTTTATAACATTCGTGTTACCATAAAAAATCACTAAAGCATCTGTCTCAAGCACATAATCATCTAATATCTTTTTCAACCAAAGCAGTTGCGTGCAACAACTTCCAGCAGCAATATATTCAGATTCAGAAATGAATTGGGATATGCATTTTTATTTTTTACTATACCAAGAAACAAGATTGTTACCCATATAAAAGCATCCACCACTTGTGCTTTTCCTGTCATCACAATCACCTGCCCATTCAGCATCACTGTACCCAATCAGGGAGAGTTGTTTGTATCCTTCGAAAACCATAGTCCCATCTCACTTATTCCAGAAACATATCGGATGATCCTCTTCAAAGCTTTCATATGAGACTCCTTGGAATTTGCTTGGTACCTAGCACATACATAGACACTTACATAATGTTAGGTCTGCTCGAAGTTAAGTACAGAAGGCTACCAATCATTGATCTATACAGAGTGTGGTCAATATCTGAGCCAGCATCATCTCTGCGCAGTTTCTGTAATGTTCCCATAGGTGTCTTCATATGCTTAACGTTCTCAAGGCCAAATCTTTCAACAAGTTCCTTGCATACTTACTCTGTGAGATGAAGATAACACTATCACTTGATTGATTTGGAGCCCTAAAAAATAATTTAGGTCACCAACCATACTCATCTCAAACATGGTAGTCATTTCCTTTACAAAGCTGTCCATCATGACTTGTGATGTTGCTCCAAATACGATGTCATCAACATAAATTTGAGTAATAAAAAAGTCATCAGATTCATGCTTAATGAAAAGAGTTCTATCAGCCTCACCTCTAATGAATCTAAACTGAAGTAAGAAGTTAGTTAGTCTACCATACCATGCTCTAAGAGCTTGTTTTAAACCATACAAAGCTTTCTTCAATTTATACACATAATCAGGGTGAAATGGATCAATAAAAGCTTCTTTAAGTAAAATACCATTTAAGAATACAACTTTAACATCCATTTGAAACATTTTGATACCAACAAAGCATGCAATAGCTAAGAGAAGCCTAATAGACTCTATTCTAGCTACAGGTGCAAATGTTTCATCAAAATCTATTCTTTCAACCTGTGTGTATCCTTGTGCAACAAGTCTAGCTTTGTTTCTTACTATGTTACTAGATTCATCAGTTTTATTCTTGAAAATCCACTTTGTTCCAATCATGTTAGTGTTTGTAGGCCTAGGTACTAGACAACAAACATCATTCCTAGTGAATTGTTCAAGTTCTTTATGTATACTCCTCAATCCAACATTCATTTTTTAAAGCTTCAGGAGCATTTTTTGTTTCAACAGAAGAGAAATAATATTCAGTACATGCCTGATTGCATATGTTAGACATGCAAACCGATCGTACTACATCTCTAAATTTACCTTTTCTTCTAGTTTGAACACCAACAGAGAACTCACCAATGAACTGTGATGAAGGGTGATCTTTCTTATATCTTTGAGTAAGATTATTTCTTAGAGTTCTATGAAGTTGGTTCACATCTTCTTCTGAATCAACACTTGATGTTGTAGGTGATGTGTTCACATTCGGCTCAACATTGTTCACTGGTTCTGCAATTTCAACCACATCATAAATATCATCTTCCATATTTTTACCTGCAATATTGGATGAATCATCAAACACAACATTGACAGATTCTTGAACAGTTTTGGTTCTAAGATTAAAGACTCTGTAAGCTTTGCAATTCTTAGAATATCCTAAGAAAAGACATTTATCACTCTTATAATTAAACTTTGAAAGACACTCTCTATCATTCAGAATGTAGCATATGCAACTGAATACATGAAAGTATTTTAGGTTTGGTTTCTTCCTATACAGTATTTCATAAGACGTAATAGAACAGCCTAGTCTAAAATGAATCCTATAAGACACATGACATGTAGTATTCAATGCTTCAGCCCAAAATCTTTTAGACACATTCATTGAAGTAAGCATGATTCTAGCCATTTCTTGCTGTGTTCTATTCTTTCTTTCAGCAATCCCATTCTGCTGTGGGGCTTTAGGAGATGAAAACTCTTGCATAATGCCTTTCTTTTCACAAAATTCAGCAAACATATTGTTTTCAAATTTTTTACCATGATCAGTTCTAATCCTACATACTCTAAGATTAAATGCTTTTTGAACCTTTTGAAAAGAAATTTGAACACATTAAATGTATCAGATTTTCTTTAATAAATTCAACCAATGAAAATCTAGAAAAATCATCAACAATAACCAAAGAGTACCTCTTACCACCAAGACTTTCAGTCTCCATAGGACCCATAAGATCCATGTAAAGTAATTCAAAACATCTTGAAGACATGCACATAGGTGGATCTCTGAAGCTAAGCTTAGGCAATCCTTTAACAGCTTCAAACTTAACCAATTTCTGTAATTTACATGGCCAAGTTTTTTATGCTAAAGTACACTTTCATCATGTTGTGAGATGTTGCAGTAAATGTTGTTACCAATCAGATAACAATTATCAGCAGATCGACTACCAATCATCACATAGTCATCAGTTTCATTTAGTACAAAACATGAACTCTTATCAAATTTCACATACAAATTATCATCACATAATTGACTTATGCTTATCAAATTAGCACATAAACCTTAAAAAAGAAACACATTCTACAGATTTGGAAAACCTTTAACATTTAAAGTTTCTTTACCAACAATGTTACCCTTAGAGCCACCACCATAAGTAACTTTACCACCATAAAAAATTTCATAATCCTTCAATTATTCAACATTACCAGTCATTTGTCTAGAACAACCACTATCAAAATACCATAAACCAGGTACAAATGCTTGTAATGAAGTACAAACAACATTACAAAGTACTTTTGATTTTCTGACCCAAGAAGATTTAGGTGTGTGTGAATACTTGTGTGGTAATACTCCAGGCAACATTTTTTCAGAAAGTATATCATCTTTTAGTTTAAAATAGTAAGGACAAATATGACTAGGGTGTTTGAACAATAATGACAAACAAGAGGGTCCTACTGCCTTTTCTATTAGGAAACTTATTGGAAAAATCATTTGAATCAGGTTTCACACATTTTAAATCAGGTTTCACAAACTTGACAGGATTTTCAAAACTAAAAGTATTGCAATCTTCAGTGTATCCAAGACCAAACTTATCAGTTTTTCTAACAGATAAAGCTTAATTCAAAACAGATGTTCCTTTACTGTACTTTTTGAAGCTCAACGTGGAAGCAGCTAACTGACCTTGGAGTTTAGCAATCTCAGCATCATTCTTAGTAAGATTTAGCTCAAGTCTTGTTATGATCTCAATTAAACCATTATTCTCTTGGATGACAGCTTTCAGTTCTTTTAGAAGTTAAAAAATCTTCATCTATAGAGGTTGTTGTGTAGTACATGCTCTAGAAGAGAAAGCATTAGTACAATTCATATCAAGATTAGAAGTAGACATAAACCTGCACGATGTTGTTTCTAATGTTGGCACACCAGACTCAACATCTAAGTCACTCTCAGAGAAATCCTCCTTCACACATTATGTTAAGAACGCAAGTTCTTCTTCATTTGTATCTGGATCTCCTTCAAAATCATCGTCACTCAAACAAGCATTTAGGCTCATTATTTTCTTCAGAAGAGTGTCAGCATATTCACTTGCATAATGACCAAAACCTGTACATTCATCAAAAATGGTCTTTTTCTGAACTCAGGATCATACCTAAATTTTCTTCTTTGAGTGGGTTTACGAACAGGAGTATGAGGGGAATGTTTTACCTTAGGCTGAATGTTTGCTTTAGACTTGTTCTTCTTTTGTCTAAGATAAGACTCAAATTTCTTAGCAAGTAAAGCAATACTATCAGTGCCATCAGGAATGTTGTCAATATTTTTATCAACTTGTTTAATATCAGTTATGATAGACGTCTTACCAGAACTAGAACAAGAACAAGCACTAATTTCACCTCTGAAAATGACAACACATTTTCTATCATACACAAAATCTTATTGAGACAAATTTATTTTATAAGTTTTCAAGATATTAATCAGTTCATTATGACTCAAAAGATCAGTGTTCCTAGACTCTTCTATAGCACATATCTTACCATTAAATCTTCTAGGAAGCGTACGCAGAGTTTTATTTACTAACCTGATGTTGGAGATAGGGTCTCTAAGTGACTGTAGTTTATTCACAACTTCGTAGAATCGCTCATTGTATGATGAGATGGTCTCTTCTTCCCTCATCCTCAAGCTCTCGAGTTGTGCGTTCAACATCCTCGCCTTTACCTTTTTTACACTTCCAGATCCTTCACAATGCTCTTAAAGCCTTTCTCACGCATCTTTTGCTGATGCACAGTTCTGGATCAGGTTGAACATGACTGTATCAACCAATGAGTTGATTGTAGCATTGACTGATTGTTCTCCTCAGTGGTCCATTCAAGCTCATTCATGATGATTTGATCTCCATCACTGTCTTGAACTATGAGGGGTGTCCAGCCTGCCAGAATATCTTTCCAAGCATGTTCATCCATGGACTTGATTCGACTCCTCATTCACTTCTTCCACAAGCCATAATTTGTTCATGGACTTGATTCGACTCCTCATTCGCCTCTTCCACAAGCCATAATTTGTTCCATCAAGTATGGGAGGACGGTTGATCGATCCAGCGGAGTAATCCATGACACTTCAACACTTAACACCAGGAATCAACACTTAGTACTGTCAAGTGTTGCCTCTGATGCCACTTGTCGGGGTCCCGAGGGTGTGTAAATGTGTTTACATCAGTGATGTTGTTCTTAGAGTGGTAATACTTTGTATAACACTGACTCTTATCAGAATGAAACTTTAATACGAATATGCAAGTTTGTATGGCGGAAGACTTAGCATAAAGAATTACTCAATCTTTCTATAAACTTATGAATAAGTTTGTAGCGGCCTCATGGCAAAAATATTACTAACTTGGAAAAAGTGATTTACAAAAATCAAATTCAAAGAGATGAAAATATTCCTTCCACTCTTCGAATACACACACGGATATAAATCCTAAACAAACTCCCAAATGGCAAAACCAAGATTGTTAGATCTAGATCCTACTTCAAGTTTGTACTTCCACTACTTGTAAACAGTATACACAAAACATAAGGGATAATACTATACACGTGATGTAGAACAAGATGTTACAACATTAGTGAAAACACTACAAGAGGAATGTAGTAGAATAAACTGTACGTCTGGCGACTCTCTTTGTAGGATCTCTCCAAGTTTTTCCACACCACCGGAATGAAGTCTGACAGCTTCTATTTATAGTCATAAAGTATGTTGCAGGCCTTCCTCAAGTAAATGGTCCACTAGGAGATATAGAAACCACCCATTAACAGCGAACAACCAACCCACTACTTTGGGTAGTTATTTTCAATTTCTAAGATCTTCTGGACTTCTAAAATTTCCCAAATTATACTTCAGTCTTGTGGGTCCCATTTAGCACGTTCTTCATTCAACTGCCACAACCCTGAAAATAACATCAAGCACAACACTACACAAATATATTAGTGGTTAAATAATAACTGGTGGAAGATCGGTGTGATTCCAGATGTGACGATACTGGTCTCAACACTTCACATCAACATTTGTGTTATCAATGGCCTCTTAATTTACACACAGGAAGGGATGGGCAGTAGGGCATACCAGAGATTTTTTGTCATACTAAATACTGTATCAAAAATTTTTATATTAAAAAATAAATTAATTGCGTTAAAAACGATGAACTTTCAACTTATTGTAAATTAATCCCAACTTTTATAAAATTGCAAAAAAATATGACCTTTCATGTTGGTGCAATTCGCACCCATCGGGCGATTAAGGCCTGCCCGACCGCTGACGTGGCGTTGACCCTTGCCACGTCAGCTTTTTATTTATTGCAAGAAAAGCCCCAACCTTTACTTAAGTTGCAATTTAATCCCAACCTTTGAGATTTTGGCAAAAAAGATCATCAATTTTTTTTCTATTTTTATTTTTAAATTGTACCATCTAATAAAAATTTATATTTTATTTTTATATTTAAACTCTAAAAAATTATTAAATAAAATAATAAAATTATTATATGAATAAAATATTTATTATTAAAATTATAAAATTAATTATAATATTTATTATAGTTAGGCAACATTGAGAGTATGGCGCGTGTGTTGGGCAGATTTATAAATGGGTTTGGATATATCCGTCTCATGGAATAAGAACCGTGAGACGATCTCGCACAAATCTTTGCCTAGATATAATTAATTTTATAATTTTAATAATAAATATTTTATTCATATAATTAATAATTTTAGGAAAAACCACTAATAGGTACACACTTTTACCATAAATCAGTATAAGATACAATGAATTCAAATAATTACTCTTACATACGAAATATTAAAGTAAAATACCAAATATAATCTCATACACTTTTAAACCACACAAACCCTACCCCTCACCCACCCACCCACTGCCGACCGGCTGCCGGACCACCGCCGGCCGATCGTCGGACCGCCGCCGCCGGCTGCCAGACCTCTACGGAACTTAAAATGTTCAAACAAAATGTGCAAAAATAAAATTGTGCAAAACAAATTGTGCAAAACAAAATTGTACAAACTAAATTTTGCAAAACAAATTTGTGCAAATAAAATGTGCAAACACATAGGGGTATTTATGGTATCATAATCATAATTGTATAGTTATGAGTATTAGTGCTTTGAGTCTTGTAGTTCATAGCAATTATGCATTATTTTATGTATACAATAGTAAGTGACCCATAATTTATTATTTTATTTATTAATTTTATAGAGTATAATATAAAAATAAAATATAAATTTTTATTAGATGGACCAATTTAAAAAAAATTGATGATCTTTTTTGCTAAAATCTTAAAGGTTGGGAATAAATTGCAACTTAAGTAAAGGTTGGGGTTTTCTTACAATAAATTAAAAGCTGACGTGGCAAGGGTCAACGCCACGCCAGCGGTTAGGCAGACTTTAGCTGCCCAACGGGTGCGAATTGCACCAACATGAAAGGTCATGATTTTTTTTTTGCAATTTTATAAAAGTCGGGATTAATTTGCAGTAAGTAGAAAGTTCATGGTTTTTAATGAAATTAACCCTAAAAAATCATACTATTACCTTACCAAAACTTTCGGTATACAAGAGTTCGGTAAACTGATGTTTTGGTATAGGAAAATAGTATGCCTTTTACTTACCGATATTCTGTATACCTTATCATACCTATAATATCGGTATATATCGCCCTATATAGATAGTTTAGCATACCATTATGCACCTAAAATTCGGTAAACATAACTAAAAACTATATAAAAAAACGAAAGATAACAATAAAAAAATCCTAATAGATAATAAATTCATAATTAAAAAAATATACGACAATTCATAAATGATCAAATTATATAATATTGTAAAACACTACAATTCAAATCTTAATATTAACAAAATATATTAAATGATAAGGGTATTAACTACCTCCAGCTCTATTCAAGAATGAATATGATGATACCACATATACAATTTAAAATTTTTAAATATATTTTAAATATATAAAAATATTTATTAGGATTATAATAATTATAATTATCTTATAATTTAATTAAAAAATTATAATAATAATTATAATTACATAGTATATTATATGTATGTATGGTATACCATATCATATTACAAAAAATTGAATATTTTACGGTATTGACAATTTATATACTATTATCGTACCAAAATTTTAAATATTATATCATACCTTACTTAAATTTCGGCATATCTAAAATTTCAATAAATTTGTTTTTCGATATGGTAAGGGCGGTATATCGAAATTTTGGTATTTTTTCCCAGCCATACACATAGCGGGTCTCTCTCTTTCCTTTCACTTTAATCACTATGTGAATCAGTGGTGGACTAGAATTTCAGGTTAGGGGACCAAATAATTATTATTTTATGTATATTTGGTAGTTGTTTAAGTAGTAAGTGGAGACACTTAATATAGTAAAATGGGAACCTTTCGATGGAATGGGGAGTAGAAAATATAAAATAAAAAAGATTTAGGGTGATTGGAAATTATAAGTATTCTATTATTAGTTGACACACTCTCTTGTGAGATAGGTTGTGAGACGGGTCGACTCATCATTAAAGTATGTTTATTGTTTAGATAAAGTATATGCTTATTTGTAGTTAAAGTATGTAAATAATGAATTATATCAGAAGAAATTAATGACAGTGCCTGTCAGACAATAGTGATATTTTTTATTGCCCAAAATATAAGAGTGACTCTTTTATTACCCGAAATGACGGATTTAACATTCACTCGAAAACAATTCATGTAAAATATAAAAATACTGAAATGAATTTGTGTAAAAAATTCGTGTCAAATAATGCTTTCGTGTAAAAATTTTGTGTCAAATAATGCTTTCGTATAAGAAATAATGCATTTGTGACAAATGAATTCGTGACAAATAAGGCATTCGTATAAAAAATTCGTGTCAAATAATGTATTCGTGTAAAAAATAATGCATTCGTGTCAAATGAATTCGTGTCAAATAAGGCATTCGTGTAATGAATTCGTGTCAAATAATACATTCGTGTAAAAAATAATACATTCATGTAAAAAATAATGCATTCGTGTCAATGAATTCATGTTAGATAATGTATTCGTGTAATGAATTCTTGTCAAATAATATATTTGTATAAAAAATTCGAGTATTTTTAAAATATTTTTCAAGTAAAAATTATTTTACTGGAACACTTTACTTGAATATACTACTCGAATATTCGAATAAAGGGTATTTTGGTCAATTCGGTTATAAAAAGATTTAGGATAAGAAAGAAAATGTGTAAAAAAAAATAGGGTACAGTAGTTTTTTCCCTATCATATTATAACACGTTAAAAATCATACATTAATGCATAATCCAACATATTTTAAAAAACATACTTTAACAACCATTAAACATACTTTATCTATATAATATACATACTTTAACACGTTTCACAAACCACTACAAAAAAAAATTATTTTTTAGCAACGGAATTTACCAATGAAATTTAATTCGTTGGTAATTAATTACCAATTGATTGACAACAAAAATGACATTTTTCTTTTAACAACGGAATGCCAACGGATTCATTCTCTATTTTACCAATAGAATTCAATCCGTTGGTAATGACCAATGGATTACTAAGGGTTCATATAAATTACAAACCACCACTTTACCAACATAAATTTACCAATGGATATTGTTGCTAATCCGTCAATAACAATGGAATTAACGGAATATTCTGTTGATATAAAACAATTTTTTTGTAATGAACCGTCTCATGTAAATAACGTCGCACAAAGGACTTTCTTTTATTAGTCATATATAATTAATTAATGTAGTAGTCATAGTTTTTTTTTTTTTTTTTTTTGAAAGCATGCAGTAGTCATAGCTGTTGTTTTTATTATACGTCATATGTAATTAATATACAATCATGTTTTAATCCTTGTTAATTTTTTCTATTTATTGCTTGTAGAATTGTTTAGCGTACGTTATGCATGAAAGCCAAGTAAAACAAAAACTTGTTTACAGTATGCATGAAGAATTGCGTGAAGAATTGTTTAGCTTACAGTATGCATGAAACCCAAGCATTGCGTGAAGAATTGTTTAGCCTACGAGAGCGTCTTACTTAAAAGTTTATGTGAGGCAGATAAGAAGTGATACATTTTATAATGAATGTATGTAAGTTTTAACTCTCTTACTTACAATTATGTCAATCTCAATTTTCGTTAATTTTACCTAAACAAGTTAAATGCAATTTCAATCCCATAATTTTTGTCAAATTCGATTTTCATTCCAAATTACTTAAAATTTTTGATTTAGTCCCGTAGCTATTTCAAAATTTTAGATTTTGTCCCAAAACAAAATTTTTGTTACAAATCGTCCCATAACTCCTGAAATTTTATCAAAATCGTTTCAAATTAACTCTTGAATTTTTTTTCAAAATCATCCCAATTTTGAAAGCTTCCAAAATTTGGGACGTGCGGTTATGAAAAATTTTCAGGAGTTATGGGATGATTTGCAATGAAAATTTAATTTTGGTACGAAATCTAAAATTTTGAGATAGCTACTGAACTAAATCGAAAATTTTAAGTAATTTAGAACGAAAATCAAATTTCGCAAAAACTATGGGCTGAAAGTAGATTGAACTCTCACTAAACACTTATTTAATACGTCGTGTGAAGATAACATCCGTAAATTTCACTTTTAATGCAATTTTCGTTATGAAATTTAGTTGAATTTGTTAATATTTAAAAGTTGTTTGACGGCTCTGATTCTAAGTCCTATATAAATAGATTTAATATCTATCTGCATCACAACAGTACAAGGATCTTAGCCAAATTATGCTCTAGCCAAACAATTACTAAGATGCAATTTCTATATGTCCTGATCTTACTAGCTGCAGATGCTGGCCTTGTTCATGCAACAACAAATGTGAAACGCACTTGCTATTTCACAGACGAATACGAGGTCTGTATAACCAACAACGTCCCCCCAAACAATCCTTTTCTGCAGCTGCATTGTCGATCCAAAGACGATGATCTCGGATATCACATGCTCGGGCGTAAAGGAAAAGTTCATTGGGGTTTTTGTGAGAACGCTTTTTCTAACACCGTGTTTGGCTGCGATGCTAAGTGGGGTGGGAAAATGGTGCATTTCGATGCATTTAATTCAAAATGGGTTGGTGGTAAATGCAATCCGGGGAAGTGTTTCTGGGAAGCAAGGGCTGATGGATTTTATCTTTTAAAAGATCAGAATAACTTTACAAGATATGTCCGATGGTAGGAGTGTGTAAGATTGATTGCAATCCTCACCTCTCATCACACCATTGCTTTAGAATTGGAAAGTTATATATATATAAAATATTATGAAAATATTACTATTAGATACACACTTTGTACCCCAAATTACTATTAGATACATTGATTTAAAAAAATTACTATCACATACAAAATATTAAAGTAAAATACCAACTATAACCCTAATTAACTCATATACTTTTAAACCACACCCTAAACCCCCACCCACCGCCGGACCGCCACCGCCGCCGGAAAACTGCTTCGCCGGAGCACTGCCGGACCGCCGGCCGGCCTTCAGAAAAGTTGCCGGACCGCCGCCGGAGCTCTGCCGGACCACCACACCTTTTTACTGCACACACTTTTGTTACTGCACACTTTGCTGCACACGAACTTTTGCTACACACAACATTTATGTGCATCACATTATAGGGGTAATATTAGAATATCACTATATATTTTTGTAGTTAGTAGTAATATTTTTATATGTTTGTATCTCATAGTAATTAAGGGTTTTTTTGTGTACCTAATAGTAATCCTCCCAAATATTATTGAGGAATTTTATATTTTTAGTTTAAGTTTAATTTAAAACTTAATTTTACAAGTGTTCTAATTTAGAATTTAAATTTAAATTCTTCCCAACTTTTAATTATTTTTTAAATTGATTTTGACTAAAGGTGTAACTTCAATAATAGGATCACAAAGGTCTTGCACTTAGGATGTAACGTTGGCTCTTTGATAAAGGTAGAAAATATATGGATTAAGTGAATCATTAACTAGTAGAGAATTAAAGAAGACTTACAGCTTATCAACAAACAGTTCCACTTTCTTCTTTTTCCTCCAATGCTCTTCAACTTTTCTTGCAATTCAAATTCCTCCTTCAATTTCAAGCTCAATTTCCTTACATGAATCTTTTTTTTTCCTTATTTTTCTTTCAAATAAGGGTACTAGTTTCAGGCACTACCCTTTTTATGGGGTACCAGTTTCGGGAATTACCCCTTTATGCAATAATTTAACCATTCTCTTCTATAATTTTAATCACTTCCAAATTACTTCTCCTTATATTTTTCTTTATAAAACTCCAACTTGATTCCTTCAACTCTCTAATAGGTAGGAATTTTTAAGGCTAGCAAAGGGATCAATTAACTAATCACATAGGCTTCCAACAAATAAGGCTTTTAGGCTCAAAATGGTTGACTACAGATAATTTTATTAGGTAGGATAATAATTTGGCTAGTGACTAATAAATACAAAGATGGCCTAAGATAATTTTCTATTGTATAATCAAACACGTAGCCTCAAGCAAGATATAAAGTCAAGTTCTAGAATACGTGTGTATGAACGACACTAACTAGAATAAATTGAATTATACAACTTGTCATGATTTCAAAAGGCTCAAATCTCATATGGCTATAGGAATGAACGAGCAATCCTAATAAAGCTACATAGCTAATCATCCATTCATATAATTAAACTTCAAGCATCTCAATACCAAAGCATAATATCAAATCGCTTCTCAAACACAATCACACTACAATATCATCAAGTGTAAGAAAAATCAAAAAATCATCATAGAGAACCAAAAATCAACTATACCGACACTAGGATCAACACACAACAAATAAACACTAACAAAACATCTGGAAAATTGTAAAAAATCAAAAAATCAACATTCACGAATAAATAAAAAAAATCAAATAATCGCAAAAATGATCCTCCAAGCACACAAATTATAAACAATGCAAAAAATTTACTTTGGTACAGCAAGACAAGGTATGTACGTAACCCTCTAGATCAAACAAGGTGAGAGACTAAATTTACAAAGAAGTATATACTATAGTCGAGCAGCACATAATAAAATTCCTACACCATATAAACACAGAAAAGCAATTAAAATGGGAGGGACAGCCCCCAATAAGCGCTCATGTTTAACGTCGGAGAGTCACGATGTATTACCTCAGGCTCATCGGAATGGCCATGGATATCTTTTATCCTTACCATCGTACTTTAATAGTTGTGCCTCTTCATCAACCCAATATTTATTGCAAGGAATTTGCCTCGTTGGCATTCTTAAAATTTATTTTGACCTTGCCAACCACGTAAAGATCACATTCCATCAACCTCTTCATTCTATTCCACCATTTATTCCTTCTTCTGACAAAAATTTCCAACTTCTCTTCTAACTCATTTCTATCCCTAAGAATATGTGAAGACTCATTAGGTGAAACAAAGTCAACAGAAACAATATCATCAAATTCAATGCAACTTAAAAAGTTTAAAGGTTTAGAAATGCTCATTTCATTCTCCAAGTCCTCGTTGGTTGCTTCTTCACTTTGCTAATCTTCTTTCTTTTCTTTCTCAACATCCTCAAATTCTTCATCAATCTCTTCTTCTGTCTCAAACGATAACACAAGACCTTCAAACTGCATTCCAGTGTGCAATGGAACAACAATTTTTTCCTCAAACACTTCTTCATCCATTCTTTCCTCTTGTTGAAATTGAAAATTTAAACTTGAAGTGATGTTCGCAAGAAGATTTTTTTATCTCTTTCGTTCGATGAAACTTTCCTCTCCTGCGATTCAACTTTTATCTTTATTTCTAGAGCTCCAACCTTTCCATGGTTTCTTCATGCTTCTTAATGGAGGTTTCAAGCGCGTCTTGTAATCCTTGGGAAACTCTGGTCGATCCAGAATAAGTGTTCTCTTGATAAGGTTGATATGAATTTTCATTGTAAGAACAAGACCATTCATCTTCATATCTGACTTGATGGAAATTGATTCGCTAGAAAATCATAACCATAGTACCTCTCATCCATGTAATATGGAGAAGGTTCCATAGCATTTTGATTTTTATAGAGTTTAATATTTCGTCTATGCATAGAGAAGGATCCATAACATTCTGATTACCATAGCGTTTCAATATTTCGTCCATCTCATCTACCTCAAAAATAATTTATAGTCAGAATATATCCATATAAAAATAAAGCAATAAAAATCTAAATTAAACTAGCAATAAAAGAAAGCAAATAATTAATATTGTCCTTGACAACGACGTCAAAAGCTTGTTGAGCATTTTTTACGCACTTTAATTTAATCCCCAAGTATGAAGGATACCAATTTTAGTAGCAAGCGACCAAGTTTAAATATCGAGCCCATATGACAACTAATTATTTGCTTCTTATAATTACTAAATTAATCAAGACAATAATCGATTTCCAATTTTGAGAATTTAATTATTATCTAAAGACTAAAAATTAAATAACTATTAAAATAAATCACAGAAGAAAGATTTAAGATTAATTCAAGAGAAGATCAACAGTTCTAAGATAATCCAGTATAGACCAATTGATTTGAATTCCTAAACTTCCAATAGATCATTCATGCAGATTTTATGAAAATACACCACTTAACCCTATTTTTTCACCGAATATGATCCAATTCAAAGTTAATAGCATAATCTGATTTAATTCCTAAGGTGCGTGAATATTACCAAGCCCCATTCCTAGAGACTAATCAACGCAAATAACAATACCTCCGGATGACAAGTTCAACTAACAAGAAATTTCTTGAAAGTACTACAAGGCTCTATTCACTTCCTACTTGAATGTCTAATTGCATTGTTCCACTAAACAAATCAAGTATCTGATTTACCAGTTCATGGAATTAAAGTGTTTATAGTGGAACTACCTTAATCCCTAACAGATAGACAATACCAATGATTAACGCATACAAGCTAACATAATAAATCAAGCATTATAGCAGATGTCATAAAATTATTATGAAGACATTACGAACCAGAAAAGCAAGTCTAAATAAAATAAGTAAAATCAGAACATCAAGTGCATGAATTCAAAAAATTGGTCTCAAAATCAATTAAATTTATCCTTCAAACCTTAAAAGCGTAAACAAAATTTGCCCTGGGGTTACAAGCAACTCCCATGGCTATCAAAATCATACCAAAAATCTTGACAAATAAAAAGTAAAGGTAGGAATAGAAAAATCCTAGTGTTGGCATTGTCTCAGATTCCTTCTCCGTCTCTTCGATTGACTGATCTCCCTCTTGAATAGCACTTGAATCTCCTTCAGTGTGGATGGATGATGGGATGGATGTAGATGATGGTAGATGATGGATGGGGGTGATCCCTTTGTGGAGGGTGGTGTCTTTTATGAATAATGATGTGAAATATATATAGGTGAGAGAAGAGAATGAGATAAGGAAATAAAATATTCAAAAAGATATGGTGGAATCATGGAGGATTAATTGATAATGAAATTAATTGTGCTCCAAGAAATAGAAAAGGGGATAATTTAAGATTTAGTTCGTAAGAATTGCTCAATGCTAAAAAGGTTGCAAAACTAGTAGATTTAGTCTCATAGGAATTTTTAATCAAAATCTGATAATAGTTGACGAAATATTTTGAACCATTAACAAGACCAAAATAGACTATGTCTATTTTGAAAGATAGAAAATAATATAAATCTGGTAGTTTATAATAATATAAGTTAATTTGGGATTAAAATTTCAAAAATTATGATTATAATATTGTTATGGGACCAAAACCGCTAGCTATAAGACCAGTGTATTCCTACGGGACCAAATGTGATATTTTCCCAAAAGAAAAGATGAGCTAATTTTTTAAAATTTTCAAAAATTCCAGTCGGCAGCTGCGCAACCTCACGATTTTGAGCATAACTTCCTCTTTCAAACTCGAATTTGAGTGATTCTTGTGCCAAAACGATACTCTCTTTTGTGACTTTTCAACCATTAATCACACCACCAGTTTTGAAATCTACAAGAATACAAAAAAATTACGCAATGTGAGCATGTATTTTTTAATATTTTTCTAACTTTAACTCTTCATTCCAACTTTGAACTTTTGATCATTTTTCCACCTAAAACTCAACAAAACACCTTAGTAGCAACTTAATTATGCAAGATATGAAAACCACGCAACTTACACGAAATCATGGCCATGTTCTAATAAAAAAGGTGTAATGTGAGACCTATAATGCATGAAATTCCACTCTCAACAATGAGTATCTTTTTATAATTTTTCAAAGGTAAAACTACCATACTACCCTCAAAAGTAAGTCAAAAGTGACTTTTTAAATTTCTGTATCTACAGTAAACGTGAAAATGAATTTGAGACGGAGGGAGTAAATGATACTAGCATCTAGAATTTCACATTCAAAACTTCAGTCAAATTGACATGCCTACATATGAGGGGCATATTAGAATGACCAAGTTAAATATTAGATATCTAGACAAAATTAAACTATTAGATGAAATGATCATTTAATATATTTTAACATCAATTGATCTCCCACAAATTGTAGAACATACTAATCAATGGATCATCATTGTACAAAGTAAAATTTAAATGTATTATAGTCTCTCTGTCCCACACATTTATGCAAAATTTTCATTTTAAGGTGTCATAGTTATTTATACACGTTCCATTAATAGTAAAAATATATTATGCATTTTGTAACAATAAAATTTGTATTTATTAAATAATAAATGCAAAATGAATTACAATTAATTGTAAAAATGTATTATGCATCGTGTAACAAAAATATTTTTTATTTATTAAATAATAAATACAAAATAAATTATAAAGATAATTTAAATGGATTGAACTTAAGAAATTAAGTAAATAGTCTCTAACTATCCTCTGATTCCTCTTCTGAGTTGACTTCTAATTTGAAATTCAACTTTTGGAGTTGGATCTTCGGATGAAGCTTGTCCGAGCTCGGGCTTGAAGCTTTAAATGTTGATTCGGAAGCGTCAGCCTTTGTTCAGATCAAACATTGACTTGAGGGTTTCTTACGAAGAACGTTGTTCAATTTGGTAGAACATTGTTGACTTCATGAAGAATGCTGAATGAATTTGACTTGAAGAAATGTCGAATCTGAGGGGCTTAACACCTTGATCTCAAGTCGAGTGTATTTTCTGGAGTCTTCTAGGATGAACACCATGGAACTTGAAGAACGATGTTGAATCCGCGAAAAATGCTGAAGAACTTGACTTGAATAATGCCGGATCAGAGTGTTTTAACACCTTGATCTCTGATCGGAAGTTATTGACTGAAGCTGTTGACTTGAACTAATGCCTGATCGGAGGCTGATGACTGGAGCTGTTGACTTGAATTAATGCCGGATCAGAGGGATTTAACACCTTGATCTCTGAGCGGAGGCGATTGACTTTGTCGGATTTTCAGGTCTCTCCAGGTTTCTAGTGATGATTGAAATAAAGACTAAAGACTATTTATAGGTGGAAGAAATAACCACTTATGAGATATTTTCTGAAAAAAAAAATTATGTTCACACTTGAATTAGGCTTATCCAATTTAATTAATCTGCTCGACTAGATTTTGGCATATATATTTAATTTAATTAGATTTTGCTTGATTTGATTTGGGTTTAGTTGACTTGCATCAGACCCACTTGACATATTTTGGACTTGCTTGACTTGAGTGGGCCAATTTGACTTGGATTTAGGCTCAAATAATTTATATTAATTTTTGAATTACTTATTTATTTATTTATTTATTTTATGAATTAATTTATTTAAATTCTTTAATAAATCAATATTTAATATATTTTTCTCCGGATTCTATTTATTAGGCAATAAAATTCATTTGTCTACACATCTGATCTACTTCTCACACTTTATTCATCAATTTCAATTTATTTACTTTTTTCACTTTATTCATCATTCTTAACAATTTTATTTACTTTTTTTTTTAATTACCAATTTACTCATACTTTTTTCTTATATTACACTCCCTCCATCCGCATGAAAGAGTCATTTTTTTTCATTTTGGGCGTCCGCCCCAAAAAGTCTGTTTTCTTTTATTACACGTATAAGACCCACACACACCCACTAATAAAATTATAATATGGGAGCCACTACAAAAAAATTATTTTTTACCAACAGAATATTCCGTTAGTAAAAACCTTAATTCCATCATTAAATTGGTTTACCAAAAGATTAACAATGAAATCCGTTGATAAATTTCCGTTGGTTATTAACGAAAATTCAATTCCGTTGGTAATCTGTTGCTAATAATTCCGTTGGTAATTTATATAATGATTCCCCTATTAATCTGATGGTAAAATAGAGTATATATCCGTTGGTATTCTGTTGAAAAATGTCATTTTTGTTGATATTCCATTGATAATTACCAACGATTGAATTTCGTTAGTAAATTTCATTATTAAAAAATATTTTTTTTGTAGTGACCAATACCCCTCTAATACAACTACTCACTACATATTAAATAATAATACTATTTAATCAATGTGAAAAAATAAATGACCCTCATTCAATTAAATATTTTAAAAAAATAACATTTTTTTTTAATTTACATGTACATACAAAAGCAGATAACTACGTCGAGTACAATAAATTCACACCAAACAAAAAGAGATGCATTTCTAAGTTAAGTGGGCAGTAGGCAGAATAGTCTGAAATTTTATTTGTTCAAAGAATACAAATACTTTTGTAGTTGGGTTCAAGTATAAAGTATATGGTTCATTTTCAATTCTATATAATCTATATATTGATAGAGTATTTAAATTAAAGGGAATCAAATAATTTATATGGGTTAAATACTTAATATAACAAAACTCATTCTGTCCCGCATTAACGTTTACATTTATGAGGAATACTCTCTCCGGCCATTGTTAATATATCTATTTGCTTTTTGCACGTGGATTAAGGAGTATTATTATTTTATATGTAGTGGGTAGTTGTACTAGTGGAGGGTGTGAGTCCCATATTTTAATTGTATTAGTGAGAGTGTGGATTGTCTAAAAATGGAAATGGATAGATTGAGAGTGGACGACCCAAAATAATACTCCCTCCATCCCAACTTCAACTTCACACTTTCCGTTTTTGTCCGTCCCAATTTCAACTTCACACTTCCATAAAAGGAAAAGGTACATAACTAATATCCCTCTAACATACTTTAATTTCAAAATTGTCATCACCTTTTTAACATACATAACATACTTTATCATTTATTTATTACCCAAAAATACCAAGCTACCCCCAAAAGTTACTCAAAAAGCAACTTTTCTTAATTTGCGTGTGTACAGTAAATATGAAGATGAAAATGGGACGGAGGGAGTAAAATGGATTAATTAACAATAGACGGAGGGAGTAATTAATACCTAGCTATCAACAATTTCAATTCTCCATAATACCAAACATAAATACAATTAATTATAAATCAAACAAATTTCATCGTACATAATCTCTTTATATCGTATAATAGCAAACGCGGTTCGGATGTCCTGTTACATTTTGGTGTTACATCTCCTGTTACAAACCATTAGATGATTGACACGTAGAATAAACTATTCTATACCATAACAATCAACTCTAGGAGAAAAGATTGAGATTTTTCTCTCCGCATACGTGTCACTCATCTAACGCGTGTAATTGGAGATGTAACACCAAAATGTAACAGCATCTAGCAAACGACCTCTTACTTAATAGAGAGGCACCAACTAATCATTCAACGGTTATACCTTTTACTACTATTTCATTATCAGAATTTCTATGTTATAGAATTGGGACAGCACTTATAATGCTCCATTTGAATAATGGTACATCTATTTTGCTTGTAAAACCATCTTTTTTGCCTTGTTTTTCATTCAATTTCCTGAATTACCCCCATCTACTTACACATGTTAGAATTTATTTTCTGACTTTTGGAAAAGTGGCGTTACTTTTCAGTTACACTAACACACAATTCATATCTTAAAAATATATTTACACAATGGATGGTATATACTTTAAAAAAAATGTGAATTTTTATGATTGGTGGGTTTTCTAATTTTACTAATTTAATCAGATTCAATCTTAAAAATGTTACTGTTTGTTTTATTATTGTTATTTTTTTCTGTTATTTTTTTAAATCTATTTTATTGATGAGTTGATATCTTGCACTCGAATTATCTTTTTTTATTATTGAAATTCTAATATGTTATGATTTTTATTTTTTTTATTAATATGAGTAATATTTTAAGAATAAATTATTATTTATACTATAACTTATTATTGTGTTTTTGGGCATGTAAAAGAATTATGTTTGGTGTATATTAGCACATGTCCTCAAATAGAAAAAAAGAATTTTGTTGGTGTCCGCATAAAGAAATAAAAAGAATTTTATTTGGCACATGTCCGCCGAAAGAATTTTATTAATATTATAAAATATTATTTCACGTTGGGGTGTACACGTTGAAATAATTTATAATTTTTGATGATGTAAGTTAGTCAAATTTAGTGTAAGAATAATAAACTGAGCTCGATATTTGTGGGTCCGCCGAAAAATTTGCATGTCTGCCACCTCAATTAAGCTTATATAATGTGTCCGCTGACAAAATTGTTATATAATTGCGTGTCCTCCATTAAATTTGATAAATACTTGCATGTCCGTCAATAAATTATGCTTTATATAGTGTGTCCGCCAAAGAATTTGATAAGTAATTGTATGTCCGCTTCTAAAATCCATCTTTAATGGCTTGTCCGCCGTTAAAAAAATTGGATTTTTCTTTTTTATTTATACAAATATTAGAGTATTTTTTTAATGAAAATTGGATTTTTCTTTTTTATTTGTACAATATTAATCTATTTTTTTAAGCTTGTCCGTCGGTAATCTTGATAAGCTTGTCCGCCGGTATTTTTTTATTTTTAAACTTGTCCGCCGGTAATTTTGAATAAGAATGATGTGTACAAATATTTAAAGTATTTTTTTAAGCTTGTCCGCTAGTAATCTTGATAAGAATGATGTATACAAATATTTAGAGTATTTTTTTTTTATTTTTAAGCTTGTCCGCCGTAATTTTGATAAGAATGATGTGTATAAATATTTAGAGTATTTTTTTAATTTATTTTTAAGCTTGTCCACTGGTAATCTTTAAAAGAATGATGTGTATATATATATTTTTTAAGCTTGTCCGCCGGTAATCTTGAATAAGAATGATGTGTACAAATATTTAGAGTATTTTTTAAGCTTTTCGTCGGTAATCTTGATAAGAATGATGTGTACAAATATTTAGAGTATTTTTTTTATTTTTAAGCTTGTCCGCCGTAATCTTGATACGAATGATGTGTATAAATATTTAGAGTATTTTTTTAATTTATTTTTAAGCTTGTTTGCCGGTAATCTTTATAAGAATAATGTGTACAAATATTTATAGTATTTTTTTATTTGTAAGCTTGTCCGCCAGTAATCTTGAATAAGATTGATGTGTACAAATATTTAGAGTATTTTTTTAAGTTTGTCCACTAGTAATCTTGATAAGAATGATATGTACAAATATTTAGAGTTTATTTTAATTTTTAAGCTTGTCCGCCGTAATCTTGATAAGGATGATTTGTATAAATATTTAGAGTATTTTTTAAATTGATTATTAAGGTTGTCCACCGGTAATCTTGATAAGAATGATGAGTACAAATATTTAGAGTATATATATTTTTTTATTTTTAAGCTTGTCCGCCGGTAATGTTGAATAAGAATGACGTGTACAAATATTTAGAGTATTTTTTTAAGCTTGTCCGGCCGGTAATCTTGAATAAAAATGATGTGTACAAA
The DNA here is from genome assembly GCA_023678885.1 of Pogostemon cablin. Lineage (NCBI taxonomy): Eukaryota > Viridiplantae > Streptophyta > Magnoliopsida > Lamiales > Lamiaceae > Pogostemon > Pogostemon cablin. The sequence goes on from CM042995.1 coordinate 15,483,331, forward strand.
TATTTAGAGTATTTTATTTTAATTTTTAAGCTTGTCCGCCGTAATCTTAATAAGGATGATGTGTATAAATATTTAGAGTATATTTTTTATTTATTTTTAAGCTTGTCCGCCGGTAATCTTGATAAGAATGATGTGTACAAATATTTAGAGAATATTTTTTTTATTCTTAAGCTTGTCCGCCGGTAATATTGAATAAGAATGACGTGTACAAATATTTAGAGTATTTTTTTAAGCTTGTCCGCCGGTAATCTTGAATAAGAATGATGTGTACAAATATTTAGAGTTTTTATTTTAATTTTTAAGCTTGTCCGTCGTAATCTTGATAAGGATGATGTGTATAAATATTTAGAGTATTTTTATTTATTTATTTTTAAGCTTGTCCGCCAATAATCTTGATAAGAATGATGTGTACTTATGAGTGTGTAAATTCACAAGTTTGGCACCATGTTTTGTGCTAGTTTTGGAGAGTTTTGAGGTGGAAATAGGTGGAAAACCTATATATATTGTGAATTAGCATGAATCAGGTATTAGTGGAGCTATTTAAGTAGTTTTCATAGCAAAATCGGAGTGAAAGTGCCAAGAATTGAAGAGACGAAGTCGAGACCACGCGAACCGCTAAGGAGAGAGGTGGTTCGACCTGATGGAGGAGGGTTCGACCTCTCCTACAGGTCGAACCAGCATTGCAAAGTTTGCAGAAAGAAGGTTCGACCACGACTCAAGGGGTTCGACCTGTTCATTAGGTCGAACCATGGTCGAACCAGTTTGTGAGAAGATGGATTCAACCACGACGTTGGGATTCGACCTGACGGTTGGTCGAACCAGGAGCAGAAATTGTCCAGTGGTGAGATTTGACCTGTGGTTCGACCAAGACCCGAGGGGTTCGACCTATACAAGAGGTCGAACCAAGTGCAGAATACTTCTAGTAGGTAGGTTCGACCTGTGGTTCAACCTGCGACCAGTGGTTTGACTTGTTTGACGAGGTCGAACCGACGTGCGGGAACTTACCTTATCCGGATTTTCGAGGCCAAAACACGTGGGATCACTTGAAAAGCTCATTTCAAGTCCTAGAGACGTGATTACAAGTATAAAAGGAGGCTCATGCAGTCAAAAAAACAACGGTCACTAAGAGAACGAAAAAGAAAGAAGAAAGGGATCGTCGTCAACAACACATTGCAAGAGGAGAGTAGGAGAGCTGAGACAGAGGTTCAGCTAGAGATTCAAGTAAAATTGGTCCAACTAACCATGATTGTTCTTAGATCAATCATGGGCTAGAGCCACTTCGGTAGTTCTAGGGTTATGAAGGTTTCATGAGTTAATTTATATTTCGTGTGTATACTCCGTACAACACTACTTGTGGTTTATTTTATATAAGATTGTGCTTTTTTTAAATCCATACTCATAGTTGTTTTGTGCATCAATAATCGTTGTGTAAAGTCTGAATGCATAACATGGTTATTGGTTGAGTGCGTTCACTAATGAGCAGGGTTTATTGTTATAATTCTAAGTGAAGGGATTCCGAAGTTTTATTAGAACCGTCTTATATGAATGTTTGTTAATTGAATTGAATTCGGGTTAACAAGTAGGATTAAGAGTATAACGTTATAGTACCTAAAAAGGGAAATCAAATTGGGTTAGAGTACTAAGTGCACGGGAAATAATTGATTATGATAGTACCTAGAAAGGGAGGTAAAGTATACGTCTTGCTCTAAGGATACTCACACGTGTCAAAAGCTTATCTATTTGTGTCTATAGAATAGATTTGCATGGTCTAGCGATGCGTCCATAAATCACAAGACAGAGTCGAATATCGACACATGAAAGTATGAATTAACGAATGAAACTGGATGACTTGATGAACTACCTATTATCTTATTTGATCATAACTACTATTTTCTTGTTCTTGTTATTAATTTGCTATTTTTATTATTACTTAGATTACAAACCTACAAATATAATTCTCAACATAGTCATAATTGCTAGAAAATAACAAAAGTAATATTTATCCGTCCCGTGGATTCGATATTTAACTTGGTCACCTTCGAAACTACAATTGATATCTTCATACTTGGGGATTAAAGTTGTGTGTTGAGAAAACGCCCATCAAGTTTTTGGCGCCGTTGCCGGGGATGGCTTAAAATATCTTTTTGTTATTTCTAGTTTATTAAGGCTATTTTTCTTGTTTTGTTGTTTTAATTCTAGTTCTTTTTAGGTGCATGCTCACGAGATCAAAGAAAGGTGAACTTGAACCCTATAATCCTGAAATCGGAGCATCATCAAGAAAGAAGAAGAAAAAGAAGAGCAAGGCAAAGAATATTGATCCAACTGAAGCTCTGAATTTTGGAGTTGAAGTTGACGAGCAGAATTCGCAGACGATTGAAGCTACAACAGAAGTTAATTCGGGAGTAAGGACAGTCAACATGGCAGCGAATCCGAATAATCTAAGCCATCCGAGAGGTTTTCAGAAACAATTGGGCTAGAAATATTGGGCTTCTAGGAGCGAGGGGAACTAATTCAGCTTTCGATCTTCATCCCGCTCTTATTAGCATGATAGAAAGGAACTCCTTTTCAGAAGGGTCTTTCGAGGATCCGCAGCAGCATCTGAACAAGTTCTTGGGCTATGCAAGTACTCAAAAAGACGCAGGAGAACATGAAGATGCTAGGAAGATCCTTTTGTTCAAATTCTCGCTTACTGAAAAGGCGAAAGATTGGTACGACACTATCAACGCAGCTGAGTGCACCACTTGGGAGAAACTGAAGTTAAGGTTCTTGGAGAGGTACATGCCACCTTCAAAGGTGTTTAAGATGAAGCAAGACATTAACCAATTTGCTATGGGTGGAGGTGAAAAATTTCATGAAGCATGGGATAGATTCAAGGACATGCTTAGGAAGTGTCCTCAACATGGGCTATCTAAAGCCCAATATATCAGTATATTCTATAATGGATTGGACTGTGATTCACGAGTGTTATTGGATGCTTCTTCTAATGGAGCATTGCTTACAAAGTCATCCGTAGAGGCCAAAAAGTTGTTTGAAGATATTTCGATGAATTCGAGGGATTGGCCAACTGATAGAGTTAGAGGTACTTATATCCTTGGTAAGGTAGCTAAGGTTGAACAAGCAATGGTGAAAACAAGTAGAGAGGATGAGATCGTCTCTAGCTTGTCCAATATCAACAAGCTACTTGAATCCCAACAGAAGCAAATCAGCGAATTATCTCAGCGCGTACCAATCATACAGCAGGAGTTAAAGAATGAGGGACCAATCCAAGAGGAGTTGGAAGAGGCACACTATGCCATGGGTCAAAGTATTCAAGGGACTAGGTATCCAGATCAAGAAAACCGGAATTACCAAGGGAACTATCGAGGAAACTTTAATAATCGTGGTCCCCCTGGTGGTTATCAACAGCCTAGGAGGCCGGAGTTCTCATGGAGCAATCCGAATAATGCAATTCAACCTCCGATGGGTGTTGATCCGGGTGCTAAGGTGGAAGAAGGGAAACCGGGTCTTGAGGATACTGTGAACAGGTATATAGCCAAGAATGATGAAAGAGTTAACCGCCTTGAGGCCAAACTTGAAAAGAAAATCGATGCAAACCATGAGGTTATATCTAAGCAGGTGAAGGACCTTACGTTGCTGATGGGGGAGATGGCAGGAAGTGTTAACAAGCTTACTCAAACTCTTGAGAAGGGAAAGTTCCCATCTCAAAGTATTGAGAATCCAAGGTCCTGCAACGCCATCACATTGAGGTCGGGAATGCAGTACGAGGGACCTATGAGGCCGAAATCAAATTTGGACATGTCTAGGGCGAGGTTCGACCATGGTTCGACCAACATTGAAGGTCGAACCATACAGGGGAGGTCGAACCAACACACTGGACACGATCAGGAGGCATTGCAGCATCGGTTCGACCAAACTGCAGATGGTTCGACCTGTTCCACAGGTCGAACCATGGTCGAACCCGACAACTCGAAGCACTCTATTTTTCCAGAACACCGGTTTGACCAAATCAATCTTGGTTCGACCTATCCAACAGGTCGAACCCTGGTCGAACCGCACCACTTGGAGCACTCTATTTTGTCGCAGCAACGGTTCAACCACGACGGTCATGGTTCGACCTATCAAACAGGTCGAACCTTGGTCGAACCAGATGGCGGAAGGAGTACTAGGCCGGTTCGACCTAGGTGCCCGTGGTTCGACCTACTCAACAGATCGAACCCAGGTTGAACCTCAAATTCAAAAAGAGAACCGTTGTCCAGAAGGTAGGTTCGACCAGTACGTACCTGGTTTGACCTGTTCCACAGGTCGAACCCTAGTCGAACCCCACCAAAAATTGCCTGTTGCTACTCCGAACACTCTCGATGATGTTGATGCTACTCCAGTGGTTCGGAATGAGCAAAGTATAGACATAATAACTGAGAAAAAGTGGGAGAGAGCCAAGCGATTGAGAGTCGAAAAGGCAAAAGCGGAGAAGGTTGATTGTGATGAATGGGGGATTCCCAAAACAAAGTTACCTCTGCCGTTTCCTTACAAGCTTGTGAAGAAGGGATTGGAAGAGAAGTTCAAGAAGTTTTCAGAGATAATGAACAAAATAAGCTTGAGCATTCCTTTCTCAGAGGCAATCATGGAGATGCCGTACTATGCCCGATTTCTTAAAGACATATTGTTGAAGGAGTGGAGCTTAACCGGAATTAAAATGGTGAATTTATCTGAGAATTACAGCTCAATCATCCAAAGGAGCTTCCGCAAAAGATGAAGGACCTGGGGAGCTTCACTATTTTATGTGAAATCGGAAAGGGGCTGGCACGGCGAGCTTTGTACGATCTAGGGGCAAGCATCAATTTGATGCCTTTGTCCATCTTTCAGAGGCTTGGTTTGGGGGAGTTGACCCCTACAACAGTGGTTCTCCAATTGGCGGACAGGTCGATGACGTTTCCAAAAGGTATAATTGAAGACGTTCTCGTCAAAGTGGAGAAGCTAGTCTTTCCTGTGGACTTTCTTGTGCTAGAGATGGAAGAAGACAAGGATAATATCCCTTTAATCTTGGGGAGACCTTTCCTTGCTACTGCTGGAGCTATGATTGATGTTCAGAAAGGAGAGCTTAGATTGTGGATGGACAAAGAAGAAGTTTTTTTCAACTTGGACAAAGCAATGAAGATGCCCATGGAGTCGCAGTGTTATAATATTGACGTGGTGGAGGAGATTATGAAGGAGGATATGTCTCTGATCCTGTCAAAGGATCCTCTTTTGACATGTTTGATGGAGTCTCTTACTTATCCCACTACGGAGCTTGACGGACTCTCCAACGAGGTATGTATTGAATTTCTTGAAAACTTACTTGCTTTGGGTGATGACAGGTTTGAATCGGAAAGAACTAAGGTGGAAGAAGTCAAGTGGACTAGGAAGTACTTGCCTTTAGATAACGAGAGCTCTCCAATAGAAGTGAGGAAAGAGGAGTTGAAACTTTTGCCGGAACACTTGAAGTACGCCTTTCTTGGCGACAATGAAAAATATCCGGTAATTGTATCTTCTTCTCTTGATGATGATCAACTTGAGGAGTTATTAAACGTTCTTAGGAAGTATAAATCTGCGATTGGTTGGTCTCTTGAGGATTTGAAAGGAATTAGTCCATCGTATTGTATGCATAGGATAAGATTGTTAGACGAGGCAAATGCAAGTGTTCAGAATCAGCGGAGGGTTAATCCCGCGATTCAAGAGGTAATTAGGAAGCAAATCCTTACGTGGTTGGATGCTGGAATCATATATCCTATTAGTGATAGTCCCCATGTGAGTCCATTGCATGTAGTTGCTAAAAAGGAGGGTATGACTGTAGTAAAAGCTGAGGATGGAGAAGCGATAGCCACAAGGATTCCTACGGGATGGCGTACATGTATAGATTATAGGAAGTTGAATGAGAACACGTGTAAGGATCATATTCCTCTTCCTTTCATGGATCAATTGTTAGATCGTCTTGCAGGGTATGAGTTTTATTGTTTCTTGGATGGATACTCGGGGTACAACCAAATTATGATTGCCCTCGAAGATTAAGAAAAGACCACTTTTACTTGCCCCTATGGGACCTTTGCTTTTTGGAAAATGCCATTTGGGTTATGTAATGTGCCTGCTACTTTTCAGAGATGCATGATGGCAATATTCGATGGGTTGATAGAGAAGATCATGGAGGTGTTCATGGATGATTTTTCTATTTTTGGTTCCTCCTTTGATATTTGTTTGTCTAACCTAGCTACTGTTTTGAAGAAATGCCAAGTGACTAATCTTGTCTTGAATTGGGAGAAGTGCCACTTCATGGTGAAGGATGGGATTGTTCTTGGGCATCATGTTTCAGCCAAAGGGTTGCAGGTAGATCGTGCTAAAGTGGTGGCAATTGAGAAGCTTCCACCACCGACCAATGAAAGAGGAGTGCGGTCCTTCCTTGGATACACCGGTTTTTACAGGAGATTCATAAAAGACTTCTTAAAATACTCTAAGCCCTTATCTCGCTTACTTGAAAAGGATGTTCCTTTTGTGTTTGATGAAGATTGTCTGATAGTTTTTCAAGATTTGAAGGAGGCGCTTATTTCTGCACCTATCTTGATCACACCGGATTGGACTCAACCATTTGTACTAATGTATGATGCAAGTGATGTAGCACTTGGAGTGGTGCTTGGACAGCTGAAGGAGAAGAAGTGGGAAAGAGCAAAGAAGTTGAGAGCGGAGAAGCTTAGACTGCAGATGGATAATGAAGATGTGGTTTTCTTTCTTGATCATGCAATGAAGATGCCCATGGAGACTCAATCGTGCAAGAGCATTGATATGGTTTCTAACTTATTTAATCTTGATTTTTCTAAGACAGGTGAATCTGAATTTAAGTGGAAGGTTGACAAGGAGGAGTCTAGACAGCCATGGGAGGTGATTCTGAATTTAAGTGGAAGGTTGACAAGGAGGAGTCTAGACAGCCATGGGAGGAAGGAAATTTCAATGATCATATTTTTGTGACCAAGAAAGGTGAGGTGTTGAGTGTAGACAAGAAGAGGGAAAGAAAGTATTTGAAGGTGAGGATGCGACAAGACGGTCCTCCGATCAAGTAGTCTACAAAGCGGTAATCCGTCGCGACTCTACGACGTTAAACATGAGCACCTGTTGGGGGCTTTCCCTCCCGTTTTATTATTTTATTTCTTTCGTGTGAGTAAGAAATTTTTATATTTGAAGTGCTTACTTATCGGCAATTACATCTCTTTGCAAACTTAGTTTCACCTATGGTTTCTACTAAGTTTGGGGGGGTGTGATGTACTTACCTCAATAAGCACCGATAGTATAATCTTTTCTTTGTGATGTTTGTTAGGGGAGTTGGTTTTTGCGCCATATTTAAAATTTTAATCGATTTTGATGTGATGATTTTTTACAACTTGCCTAATGTTTAGTGGATTTTGGTTGTGTTTTCTTTTATGGAGTTACTCATGAATGATATTTTGTGGAATAATTTTTGATGAAGTTATGCTCTAGTTGGTACCTAATGATTCGTATTGAAGTTTGAAGTGTGTAAGGATTGAAGAACACTTAGTTTAGAAGCTTAGAAGGGTGGTTCGACCAAAGCCAGGGTAGGTTCGACCAGTGCCAGGAGGTCGAACCGAGCAGAGTGAGGTGGTTCGACCTGATCATTGTTGGTTCGACCTGTCTAACAGGTCGAACCAAGGTCGAACCCGGTGACTTAAAATTTACAGTAGGGTGGTTTGACCTGAGCCGTTATGGTTCAACTTGTTTAGAAGGTCGAACCTGAGATCGAACCAGTCCGTTCATAGCACTCTGTTTTTCAGGTGATAGGTTCGACTAAAACAAGAGTGGTTCGACCTGTTCAGAAGGTCGAACCTAGGTTGAACCAAAAAGGTAAGTCTGTCTAGAAGGTAGGTTCGACCTCATCGCTCGAGGTTCGACCTGTTCCGCAGGTTGAACCCGAGGTCGAACCCATTCAGGTACGCGTTTTAAGTTGTTTTTTTTAGAAGTGTTCGATCATTCTTTTTGTTCACCAAACCTCGAACCCTCCCCGAACCTTAACACCCTTGCATAAATTCGTTAATTACACTTGATTTTGCACCGATTACACAATACTACACTCTTGATTCTTGAATTAGGCACGGATTTGGGGCAATTTCGTCGTGAATTAGGGTTCAGTTGTGCGTTTTTGAGTGTTGTGTTCCAATTTTTGATAGTTAACCATGGGCAAGACTAAAGGTACGATTTTTTTCATCTCAATTACCTTAGGATTGAAGTTTATTGCAAGAAATGTGTTGTGGGTAAGTTGATTAATGTTGATTTTGGTTGAAATTCATGGTGATAATGGATATTGTTGAGTTGATTCATATGAATTCATGTTATTGGTTTGAGATTGCTTGATTATGGATAGAACTTGAGTTTTATGTGGATTGATCAAGGATATGATGCATCTAGATGAATGAGATGTTAGTTAGGTTTGAATTGTTGATAATTGGAGTTGTTCATGAAGTTCAATTGTTGAAATTGTTGTTGAATAGCTTGAATTGGTTGATGCATGCTTGTTGTTTATGATTTGAAGATTAAAGTGTTGGATTGTATACTAAAAGTCTAACTTTAGTATGAACAATGTCATAACAATATTTGAAATGAGAATCATTGATCAAATGATTGCGTCTTATAATTTATTTTATATGCATGATGCAATAGTCCATTTACTTTATACTGTAGATAATATGTTGTGCGACAACACGCGGAAGATCATATTATCGGTTTCCTTATAAAGTATAAACAGATGCTCACAACTGAGATAGACGGGGACTCTCTATCGGTATGGTTGTAGTGTGGTTTGGTATTAGCTTGTCTTGGCTATAGAATCACATTAGTGCACTTGTGTGTATTGAGCAGGACCGCCTGAGATCGTTCTTCTTATACTGACTATATAGTAGAACTTGATCTCTGTTATTATGGAAGTTCGTGCTCTTAATCCCTATACAATAACCTCGACACGTAGGGCAGTATGTATTTCTTTGATTCATCAATGGGTGAGATTTATATGTATTAAATCAACAAACTCGGTGTGTTGGAAAGTAGTGCTGTCTCTATGGTGTGCTATTGATTGTAGAAGAAATCCATGTCCGATCTAGGTTGATGATGTCCCCTTGAGGAGCTCATAAGGTTTATCATGTAAATCTTGCAAGTGGATTAATTTCCGGCATGATAATAAGGTTGAGTGGTACTACTCTCGGATGAGATATTAATTAATTTGAGTTGTCAGTAACTTAATTAATTAATAGACATTGTATATCTTAAACATGGGGAGACCATCGGGCTTATAATAAGAAGGAGCCCAGAACATAATTTTGGGATTGGACGGGTAGTGCAGTAATAATATTTTAGTGGACTATATTATTATTATTGGATTTAATTAAAAGCTTTGGGCTAAACTTGGTTAATTAAATTTAATTGAGACCCAGTCCAATTTCTCCTCCTGGTCCCTGCTGTAGCCCAAGTATATAAGTCATCTCAGTTCCTGTTAACCCTAAGTCAGTGCCTCATTTGACATACAGGAGAGAACAGAGAGCAGATTGAGAGAACTCTGGGGATTGTTGACCACCCAACACCAGAGTTGACTTTGGGACATACAGCAGAAGATCAGAGGTGTTCATCACAGATCTTCATCCTCTACATCAACCCAGAAGTACGGTAAACGTTTAATTGCTTCTGTTGTTATTGTTTGCCTGTTAATCCTAACGGATCACGTTGAACCGCACGATCCAATTGCCAACAATTGGTATCAGAGCATTGGTTTCGTGGTGATAACGTGATTCATTAGTTTATGTGATTAAATATTTTTATCAGGTTTTAATGACATGTTTTTTTTTCGTGCTTCTTGTGATTTAATTATCGGTGAAAGCATGAATTTTGGGTTTGGTTTGTCTAAGATAATCCATGATATCCTATGTTATGGTAAATCTAGTACGTTTTTCATTGCTGTACATGGTGTGATTACAAACTGTATGAATACGATGTTCCATCACACACACACGGATAATCCACCGGTGAAAGAAAGTTAGTCTGGACAAGTCGAAGGCGAGGTAGATGGGTGTCACGGCTGGTGGATGAAAGTGGTGAAACCCAGTGATAGCCCTCATGGCTATCAGACCAACGTGAATTGGTCGGCGGAACTTGATTGGCGGCGTCTGATGGAGCAGTGACATTCCGGTGTCGACATGAGATTGTGGCTGTTCGATGACAGATCAGCATCTCACCTGAACGATCTGGGCGGATCAGACTGAATAGTGGGATCCAGGCGAGTCCCTGCAAGATCGGTTGCGATCGACAGACCGGCGCGCGTCTGGTCAATGGCGAACCCGCTACTGGGCGAGCCTCACAGCGGTCGTTCGGGAGACAGTAGGCGGTGGTGGCCTTGGACGGCGCGATCGGTGGCGGATCCCATCTGGTGGGCTGACGATGTTAAAGCCGAGAGCAGCGACCATCGGGGATCGGACTATCCGTCAGTCGGACAGATCGCGACGACGCGGTGGCGAGTGGCCAATCCCAGTCTGTTGTGTGGTGGTTTTTCGGCAGAACCAGATCGGATTGACAGTGCAAACCGGTGGCGAGCGGCAAGCGGCGGAAGGTGGCGGCTAGGCGGGCGGTGGCGCTGTTGCTCAGTGGACGGCAGCGGCGGCTTGTTTTGCTAGTGATTGCTGGCGTGTGCGAGTAGCAGTCGGGTGCTGCTGGCGGCTGGCAGCAGGGCGACTCCGCTGGGCTGATACGCGCAGGCTCCTCGGAAGTCGACGGGAGTTGGCTGTTGGTGAGAAGCCGGTGGGCTGTGGGCGTGGCAGCCGGATGCAGCAGCGGCTTCAATTATCACCGGTGCTTGCTGGCTGTGTGAGATGAGCGGCGGTAGTTTTAGGGCAGCATATGATGATCTTGCTGGGCCTTTCCCCTTTTAATTTGATTATGGGCTGTCCATTGGGCCCATATTTAATTAATTGCAAATGGGCTGTTGGGCCTATTTTATAGTTGTTGGGCTCGGATTTTTTTATTATTGCTGGACTTATTTGCTGCTTGGGCTTGCACTTATGGCTGCTCTATTTTAATTTGGTTTGGGACATTGGGCTCAATTTTAATTAAAATGGTTTTGGGCTACTGTTTTAATTAATTGTGGGAATAATGTTGGGCCATATTTAAATATTGGGCTAGACCTTAATGCAGAAATTGGCAAGATAAATGGACTTAATTATTTTAATAATGGGCTGCTCATTTTATGCTAATATTGTTTGGGTCAGCTGGGCCTATTTAATTGATCCAACATTTTATGCAATTAATTAATGATATATAACTGATTTAATTGTTTTAGCTTGACAATTAATTGTTGTATATGAAAGGCATGTTCTATGTGATTTATTTATTTAAATTGCTGTTAATAGAAGCATGTCTAAGTTGTATATTTTATTCTGGAATATTATATGCATGTTAAAAACCCTCGGTAATTAAATAACTAAGTGTGAGAGGGGATTGGTAATTAATTCCCGCGGCCTCCATTATTGGTTTGTAAGTGATGTGAATAAACTTGCGCGTTGGCAATAGAGTCTTCCTCCCTAACGGATGAGTTTATTCACGGATCACTGGTACAAACTTCTTTAAATAATTATTGTTTGTAATGTGTTGCATATGGACTTGCGCGTTGGCTATAGTGCCTTCCTCCCTAACGGATGAGCTTATATGCGCTTCACTAGTACAAACTTATATAATTGATGGTTGTAGAAAGTTATCTGAGCGCGTGTGTACTTCTCCAACAGTAAGGCACATAAGCTTGGGCAGCGGACTTGGGATCAAATAATGGTGTACACTTAGATGTGAATAATTAGTATCCTCCCCAATGGAGTCACTGCTATTATTTACATGGCTAAAGAGGAACCGACTATTAATTATTTTGTCATAAAGTTAGGTTGACAAATAAAATTAATGGGTAAAACCTTCTCTTGTAAATATTCGGGTTTGTAAACGTCCACCCTAACGTGGCTTGCAGACTCACGGTGCTTGAGATGTCGGTGAATTTTAATTTTATATTATTTTGAGGGAATCAATATAAAAGGATGAAATTCGAAGATTTGATCGGAATATTTATTTGTGATTCTCTGAATTTCGAATGGTTTTATTTCACTAATTATTAACTAAAAGACATTATATTTACTCGTCCATATTAAATGATTAGAAAAGAATCTTGGTTTTGAAAATTACTGCTTAAGAAAATACATGTGTATTCTCACAAAGGACGTCTCATGATGCCTATTAAAGTCTCTAGTGAAGAGATGAGAGGTTCATAGAAATATGATGGTCTCATATAATTTTGGGATTGGACGGGTAGTGCAGTAATAATATTTTAGTGGACTATATTATTATTATTGGATTTAATTAAAAGCTTTGGGCTAAGCTTGGTTAATTAAATTTAATTGAGGCCCAGTCCAATTTCTCCTCCTGGTCCCTGCTGTAGCCCAAGTATATAAGTCATCACAGTTCCTGTTAACCCTAAGTCAGTGCCTCATTTGACATACAGGAGAGAACAGAGAGCATATTGAGAGAACTCTGGGGATTGTTGACCACCCAACACCAGAGTTGACTTTGGAACATACAGTAGAAGATCAGAGGTGTTCATCACAGATCTTCATCCTCTACATCAACCCAGAAGTACGGTAAACGTTTAATTGCTTCCGCTGTTATTGTTTGCCTGTTAATCCTAACGGATCACATTGAACCGCACGATCCAATTGCCAACATAAAGGTAGTGTGATTGAAGATGTTTTGAGTATGTTAAATAAGCAAGTGATGTTGAGATGATAGTTGGGTTGATTAAGCATGGATGCTTGAAGTCTTGAGTAGAGTATAGGATATGCTAGTCATATACTTGTGTTCTCGTCTTGTTGGTTGTATTGAAGTAGTTGTTTTCAGGAAAGGGACAAGGATCAAGTAAAGGGAAAGGTAAGGCGGATGAAGCAAGATCGAAGAAGAGGAATGACAGGCCTTCGAATGTGGACACAGTGACCAGGAAGCTGAGGCTACAAGATCGTTTACCTGAGAACTTCAAAATTCAAATGCAAAACTGGGATGAGATTAAAGAAAAGTGGGAAGAGGTCTCGGACAAGATAGCTCGTACTCGATACCAAGATGATGAGGTGATGAGGATAATGAGAATCGGGAATGACATTTTCTGGATGTTCGATCAAGTGGGTATCCGGAGGTTTATGGAGTTAAAGAGGCCGACGTATTTCCATGTTACAGCGGAAGTAGTCTGCTCCTTCGAGATGGTGAAGGACCCGCTTGGGTACCCGTATCAGTGTACGTTTCAACTTGGTGGAGTGAGTAGGAGATGGACGTCTGAGGATTTTAATGAGCTGTTTGAGACGCCTTTGGGGATCTCTCATTTGGAGAATGGTGCGTTCAACGCTAATAGGTTTTGGAGAGAGATTACAGGGGAGATTGGAGATTATAAGATTAGGCAGGCTCGTGCTTCCTCAATAAAGAATTCAGTTTTGAGGTACATGGATCGTGTCTTGAGCAACACGTTGTTCGCCCGCTCAGAGGGAAGTGTTGTGTCTAGAGGAGAGCTTTACGCTTTATGGTGTATGCTAAATGGGATGCAGTTTAATGTTGGAGCGTATTTTATTGCACAGCTATATCGATTCAGGACCATTGGGTTTCAAAAGGTGAATATTGGAGGGTTACTGACGATCGTGGCTGAGCATTATAATTTGGATTTCACCGGCATCACACCAGTTAGAGGAGAGCCCAATTTGGCGATGTTTACATGCGTGAAGGGAGGATTTACACATTTCAGAAATGGAGATTGGTTCTTCACGAGGGGACTCAAGCCCTTCGATTTCATGTTTTCCTTCGACGTGAGTAACTTGACAACTATTCGGGTGGTGAGGAACAAGTTGATGGATTCTCTTGAACACAATGCTTTATCCATGGCAGCGAGGCCGGGTGGTGATTGGAGGACTGTATCACAGATGTGTGCGGATGGTAGGATGGCAGAGTTACAGCAGATTGTTGATCAAGGAGAGTTCCGTCCACCACAGCAGCCCGTGGATGAGGAGATGCCGATGCAGCACGACGCACATCAGCATGAGCCAGCACCGCAGCAGCAGCGGGCGGTCTCCAATGATACACAGGAGCAGCTCCGCCTTATTCATGAACAGCTGGTCGCGATCGTTGCTAGCCAACAGGAGACAAACCGATAGCTCGTACTCGCCAACGCCAACTATGCTACGTTGAATGAGAGGTACACGGCCTTGAATGAGAAAGTTGGTAGGTTGGGTGATCGAGTTGATTACTTGGATAGACACATCGGTGATCTGCACCGGATTATGGATCGGAGGCTTGATGATGACGATGATGATGATGACGATGATGATGCTCCGGAGGAGTAGTTTTTCAGGTTTTCTTTGGTTTTCTCTAATTCATCTTGATTCCATTATTTTTCTTTTTATCTTTATAGGTTGGGGTGTGATTCATGCGTGAGTGGAATGTATAAGTGATATCTTGAATGCTTGATTTGGTATAAGCTTATTGATTTTTGTGCATTCATATGTTCATGTGTTAATTTCTATTGATGAAAAGCATGTATAATTTGATAAGTATATTGTGTTCTTGTGAAATTGATCTTAATTATGTGCTATGAGGAGTACTTAGGATTCTAATTACCTATGTGAGGATTTGAGCCTTGATAATCATGCTTGATCATGATTATTTTATTCTTGAGAGGATCATTCATATGAACGTATTCTAGAACTTAGCTTGGAGTCTTGTGTGAGACTTATGTTGATAAATTGCTAGGACATGATCTTAGGCCATTATTTTGTGCTTAAGTTACTTAGCCAAATTTTATCATTCCTAATGATTTATTAACCTTTGGATGCCCCGTTGAGCCGTTAAAGCTTTTTCTTTGATAGCCAAAGTAAATAACCTTATAAACCTTTACTTGAGCTTTGATTAACCTATTCATTGGTAGAGAGAGTGGAGGTGAGTAAGTGTTGCAAGAAGAAAAAGGAAGATAGAATATGGTTGGATGAAAAGACTATGGTTAAATCTTGTTTAGGGGTAGTGCCCGAAACTGGTACCCCGATTGTTTTTATACATGGTGTGTGAAGCTTAACAGCTGACGGCCTATACATGAGAAGAAGGATAGTGCCTGAAACTGGTACCCGAATTGGTTAAAAAGATGATGTTGATGCCATGAAAAGAAGAAACATTCAGGAATTTTACTAGTTCAAGAGACGACATTGGAGGAGAACTTGCTGTAAGAAGAAGAAATCGAGAACCTCAAAGGTAACTCTCTACTAGTGTCTTAAGTCACTAAGTCTAAATTTTCCTATCTTTTTCCAAAGAGCCAACATTACAACCCGAAAATAGTCCTTTGTGATCCTAGTAAAGAGTTGATTATAAGTTGATTTTAGAGACCTTTGCCAAGCTTATGGTTACGCGTGAATATGGATTGATATGAGTGTTTATATTGACCTATATAGTGCCTCACGCACTTGAGTGAAAGAGAATAAATACTTATCTTGTGAGCGAAATTACTTAGTACTCCGAATGGTGTGTGATTGGATTGGTTTTGCATGAGTGATATATATGAAGCAATTAATACTTGTTTGATTGAATGAAGTTGCATGTGTGATATGTGTCGTACTTGATCTTGGTGAATTATACACGACTCCTGTGGTTTGATTTGGTTGCCTCGGGACGAGCAACATGTAAGTTTGGGGGTTTGATGAGTGTGTAAATTCACAAGTTTGGCACCATATTTTGTGCTAGTTTTGGAGAGTTTTGAGGTGGAAATAGGTGAAAAACCTATATATATTGTGAATTAGCATGAATCAGGTGTTAGTGCAGCTATTTAAGTGGTTTTCATAGCAAAATTGGAGTGAAAGTGCCAAGAATTGAAGAGACGAAGTCGAGACCACGCGAACCGCTAAGGAGAGAGGTGGTTCGACCTGATGGAGGAGGGTTCGACCTCTCCTACAGGTCGAACCAGCATTGCAAAGTTTGCAGAAGGAAGGTTCGACCACGACTCAAGGGGTTCGACCTGTTCATTAGGTCGAACCATGGTCGAACCAGTTTGTGAGAAGATGGGTTCGACCACGACGTTGGGATTCGACCTGACGGTTGGTCGAACCAGGAGCAGAAATTGTCCAGTGGTGAGATTCGACCTGTGGTTCGACCAAGACCCGAGAGGTTCGACATATACAAGAGGTCGAACCAAGTGCAGAATACTTCTAGTAGGTAGGTTCGACCTGTGGTTCGACCTGCGGCCAGTGGTTCAACTTGTTTGACGAGGTCGAACCGACGTGCGGAAACTTACCTTATTTGGATTTTTGAGGCCAAAACGCGTGGGATCACTTGAAAAGCCCATTCCAAGTCCTAGAGACGTGATTACAAGTATAAAAGGAGGCTCATGCAGTCAAAAAAATAACGGTCACTAAGAGAACGAAAAAGAAAGAAGAAAGGGATCGTCGTCAACAACACATTGCAAGAGGAGAGTAGGAGAGCTGAGACAGAGGTTCAGCTGGAGATTCAAGTAAGATTGGTCCAACTAACCATGATTGTTCTTAGATCAATCATGGGCTAGAGCCACTTCGGTAGTTCTAGGGTTATGAAGGTTTCATGAGTTAATTTGTATTTCGTGTGTATACTCCGTACAACACTACTTGTGGTTTATTTTATATAAGATTGCGCTTTTTTTAAATCCATACTCATAGTTGTTTTATGCATCAATAATCGTTGTGTAGAGTCTGAATGCATAACATGGTTATTGGTTGAGTGCGTTCACTAATGAGCAGGATTTATTGTTATAATTCTAAGTGAAGGGATTCCGAAGTTTTATTAGAATCGTCTTATAAGAATGTTTGTTAATTAAATTGAATTCGAGTTAACAAGTAGGATTAAGAGTATAATGTTATAGTACCTAAAAAGGGAGATCAAATCGGGTTAGAGTACTAAGTGCACGGGAAATAATTGATTATGATAGTACCTAGAAAGGGAGGTAAAGTATACGTCTTGCTCTAAGGATACTCACACATGTCAAAAGTTTATCTATTTGTGTCTATAGAATAGATTTGTATGATCTAGCGATGCGTCCATAAACCACAAGACAGAGTCGGACATCGACACATGAAAGTATTAATTAACGAATGAAACTGGATGGCTTGATAAACTACCTATTATCTTATTTGATCATAACTACTATTTTCTTGTTCTTGTTATTAATTTGCTATTTTTATTATTACTTAGCTTACAAACCTACAAATATAATTCTCAACATAGTCATAATTGCTAGAAAATAACAAAAGTAATATTTATCCGTCCCGTGGATTCGATATTTAACTTGGTCACATTCGAAACTACAATTGATATCCTTCATACTTGGGGATTAAAGTTGTGTGTTGAGAAAACGCCCATCATGTACAAATATTTAGAGTATATATTTTTTTATTTTTAAGCTTGTCCGCCGGTAATGTTGAATAAGAATGATGTGTACAAATATTTAGAGTATTTTTTAAGCTTGTCCGCCGATAATCTTGAATAAGAATGGTGTGTACAAATATTTAGAGTAATTTATTTTAATTTTTAAGCTTGTCCGCCGTAATCTTGATAAGGATGATGTGTATAAATATTTAGAGTATTTTTTTATTTATTTTTAAGCTTGTCCGTCGTTAATCTTGATAAGAATGATGTGAACAAATATTTAGAGTATATATTTTTTTATTTTTAAGCTTGTCCGCCAGTAATGTTGAATAAGAATGACGTGAACAAATATTTAGAGTATTTTTTTAAGCTTGTCCGCCGGTAATCTTAAATAAGAATGATTTGTTCAAATATTTAGTGTATTTTATTTTAATTTTTAAACTTGTTCGCCGTAATCTTGATAAGGATGATATGTATAATTATTCAGATTATTTTTTTATTTATTTTTAAACTTGTCCGCCGGTAATCTTGATAAGAATGATATGTACAAATATTTAGAGTATATTTTTTTTTTATTTTTAAGCTTGTCCGCCGATAATGTTGAATAAGAATGACGTGTACAAATATTTAGAGTATTTTTTAAGCTTGTCCACCGGTAATCTTGAATAAGAATGATGTGTACAAATATTAGAGTATTTTATTTTAATTTTAAGCTTGTCCGCCGTAATCTTGTAAGGATGATGTGTATAAATATTTAGAGTATTTTTTTATTTATTTTTAAGTTTGTCCGCCGGTGATTTTGATAAGAATGATGTGTACAAATATTTAGAGTATATTTTTTATTTTTAAGCTTGTGCGCCGGTAATGTTGGATATGAATGACGTGTACAAATATTTAGAGTATTTTTTTAAGCTTGTCCACCGGTAATCTTGAATAAGAATGACGTGTACAAATATTTAGAGTATTTTATTTTAATTTTTAAGCTTGTCCGCCGTAATCTTGATAAGGATGTTGTGTATAAATATTTAGAGTATTTTTTATTTATTTTTAAACTTGTCCGCTGGTAATCTTGATAAGAATGATGTGTACAAATATTTAGAGTATATTTTTTTTATTTTTAAACTTGTCCGCCAGTAATGTTGAATAAGAATAACGTGTACGAATATTTAGAGTATTTTTTTAAGCTTGTCCGCCAGTAATCTTGAATAAAAATGATGTGTACAAATATTTAGGGTATTTTATTTTAATTTTTAAGCTTGTCCGCCTTGATAAGGATGATGTGTATAAATATTTAGAGTATTTTATTTATTTATTTTAAAGCTTGTCCGCCGGTAATCTTGATAAGAATGATGTGTACAAATATTTAGATATATTTTTTTATTTTTAAGCTTGTCCGCCGGTAATGTTGAATAAGAATGACATGTACAAATATTTAAAGTATTTTTTTAAGCTTGTTCGCCGGTAGTCTTGAATAAGAATGATGTGTACAAATATTTAGAGTATTTTTATTTTAATTTTTAAGCTTGTCTGCCGTAATCTTGATAAGGATGATGTGTACAAATATTTAGAGTATTTTTTATTTATTTTTAAGCTTCTCCGCTGGTAATCTTGACAAGAATGATGTGTACAAATATCTAGAGTATATTTTTTTATTTTTAAGCTTGTCCGCCGGTAATATTGAATAAGAATGACGTGTATGAATATTTAGAGTATTTTTTTAAGCTTGTCCGCTGGTAATATTGATAAGAATGATGTGTACAAATATTTAGAGTATTTTTTTATTTTTAAACTTGTCCGCCGTAATCTTGAATAAGAATGATGTGTACAAATATTTAGAGTTTTTTTTATTTGTAAGTTTGTCCGCCGGTAATGATATTTACAAATATTTAGAGTATTTTTTTTTTATTTTTAACCTTGTCCGCCGGTAATCTCGTTGATGTGTTTCAGACTTTTTTTTAATATTATGGTGTGTTTTTTATTTTTGTAATTATTTATGATAGTGATTAGATTAGATTCTTTTTTCTTAAGATATGTCCTCCCAAATCTCAGTCGGTATCTCCATATTTAAAAAAAAATAATATATCTTAATTAACGATGTGTCCGCCATGTTAAAAAAAAGTAGAATTAAAATGATATCAGGTAAATTTTAAATAGTTGTGTCCGCTTAGATTTTATTATTATTATATTAATTTGCGTCCGCTTAGATTTTTTTTATAAGATGATATTATTTTAAAGATTTATTTTATTAGTAAGTAATACATCATAAAAGAACAGTCAAATTCTGACATATGACTTGCGTCCTCCAACTGTACTTGTTATCTCATTCCAATGTTAAATGGTGGGCCACCCTTTAGGGGTATTAATGGCATTACATGTATTTTGTGGGCAAGTTGTGGGATTTCCCTATTCGTATGTTATGTGGACCAATTCAGATACGCCCGCATGGGCAGCTCAACTGGTCAAGCAAGGGGACAGCTTGTACAATGACCAAGGATCGAATCTCACCCGCAGCGTGGGAGCAACCTCTTAATTAAGAGGTTGCGTGTGGTGGTTAAAAGGTCTAACCCTTGTTGGTCGGTTGAGTTACCATGATTAACCTCCTTCACATGCTGTCGGGCCGACGTGCGGGGACACCTGGGGTGGGCGAACCACCTTTTTTGTACAATGGACCAATTCAGATACATCATCAGCGTTGAAGAAAGAGCGAAGAAGAAAAACACTACACATCATTGGTACATAACAAAGAAAAGAGATCTATAATGGCATGTCGGCATCCGTGGATCGAATCTTTGGTCTTCTAGACGAGCAGGCTCGATACCACCTCAATTTGGTGAAAGGAGCTGAGGAGCAGCTTCGCAGTCTGGCCAGAGAGCTGAGGACCATCCGAACTGTGTTGGATGATGCTGAGAATCGAAGATTCAAGGATAAAACTGTCCACTTATGTCGAGGCTCGAGCAAACAGCCTATCAAATGGAAGACGTTTTGGACCAATGGAATTGCGCCATCTTAAGACTTAAGATCAAACAAAAGGTATGCTCCTTCATCCCCTCATCTTCGTGTTTGTGCTTCAAGAGAGCTGTTGTTCGCCATGATATTGCCAGGAGAATTCTCGATGTGAAGGCCCAAATTGATAAGATCTTGGAAGAGAAAGATCGTTACAAGTTTGTGCCCACTTCTGTTGATCCTTCGTCCGAACCTGTCCGAATTCAGACCACTTACTTCGTTGACCTCGAGAGAGTCAACGGTCGGGAATCGGATAGGGATTTTCTTGTTAGCAAAATTTTTGGATGATGGTGTAAGACAAGGTGTTCTGTCCATAGTGGGTGTGGAGGGACTTGGGAAGACCACTCTTGCTCAGCAGGTTTTTAACGATACTCGAGTGCAGAAATCATTCAACAAACTAAGGATTTGGATTTGTGTTTCGAATCCCTTTGATTCTGCTGCCATTGCTAGAGGGATTCTTGAGAGTATACAAGAGGGGACGTCTCCAAATAGCGACTAGTTGGATGTTCTATTGAGACGTATAACCCAATCCCTGTCGGGGAAAAGATTTCTTCTGGTGCTCGATGATGTTTGGACAGAGGACGTTAATAAATGGGAACCACTGCAAGCAGCATTCAGACGTTGTGGAACTGATACGGGTAGTAAGATTTTGGTAACAACTAGAAATGAAAGGGTTGCCAGAATGATGGGCTCAACTGATAATGAGATATGTCATCCTAGACTGCTCTCGAATGAAAATTGTTGGTCATTATTGTGTCGTGTGGCGCTTTCCGAAAAAAATGAAATGGAATTTAAGATAATTGGTATGAAGATAGTTAAAAAATGCAATGGCTTGCCTCTGTCTGTAAAGACTTTGGGAAGTCTTTTACGTTTTAAGAGGAGTTTGCAAGAGTGGGAGAAGGTATTGAACAGTGAAATATGGGAATTAGAGGAAGCAGAGGTAGACATTTTTCCTCACTTGCTTTTGAGCTACAATGAATTGTCCCCAACACTGAAGCGATGCTTCTCATATTGTGTTGTCTATCCTAAAGATTACAAGATTGATGTTGAGTCCCTAATCGGAGATTGGATGGCACTTGGTTATTTGGGCTCTAATAACTGTGATATGGAAGTTAAAGGGCGAAAGTATTTCGATGCTTTAGCGATGCGTTCCCTATTTCAAGATTTTGAGAAAGATGATATGGATGAATTGGTAGAAAGTTGTAAAATGCACGATATAGTACATGATTTTGCTCAATTTATACGGAAGAGCGGTAGGGTGGACAGTGCTGAAATGAATATTGCAGCTTGTGGAGTTTGTGATAAGATGAATGAGTTTTGTAGTTTAGATTGCAGGGGAGAATATCCTTCAAGGTCTTGTGGTTGTCTGCTGCGTTTGAGGGTGTTAAGCCTTGCAGAGATGAGTGTTCCACAAGGAATGGTAAAGTTAATTCACTTGAGAAGCTTGAAATTGTTTTCGATAAATAGTAGTCCTATATTCCCTGAAGATCTTAAAGTCATTTTCCAACCTTATAATTTGCAAACTTTGATCTTACGCAACTGTGATGCAGAAAAGATTCCGAGAGAAATTGAGAACTTGAGACATCTTGAGTTGAGTAGGATTAATTCGTTGAAGGGGCTGCCGAATGAAATTGGAAATTTGATCAACTTGAGACACCTCTACTTAAGTATGTGTGATTCTTTGAAAGAGCTTCCGGAGAGCATCTGTTGTTTTCAAGAATTGAAAGTGTTGGACATTTGTAGATGTGGAATGCTTCGTAAAATTCCAGAAGGGTTTGGGCAGTTAACTAGTGTTGTCCGTCTTCGGGGAACGTTCAAGTGTGGAAGTGGTGGGAGCAAATTGGGATTATTGAAGAAGTTGAACTATCTTGGTGGACATCTATATTTGAGGATCAGTGTAGAAAATGACGAGTTGGAAGGTGGCATTGTAGAGGATGCTAGGGAAGTAGAATTGAGGAGAAAGATACAGTTGAAGAAACTTACAATAGTATTTCAAGATTTGATATCAGATGAGTTGAGCAGCAGTGGCAATAGCGTTAGAATGGGAGTACTGGACTCTCTCCACCCCCATCCAAATCTCCAATGTCTCGCTATTCGTTGTTACAAAGGCTCTAATCTTCCAACGGAGTGGCTCGTCTCGCCTCTTAACCAGCTAAATAAACTTGAACTCCGTGATTTCCCTAAGCTGGTGTCATTGCCACCCTTGGGAAGACTATCCTGCCTAGAATCACTTGAGCTGTGGGGGATGATGGAGTTGGAAACAGTGGGAAGAGAATTCACAGATAAGACAAGCTTTCCCAAATTGAAGACACTGAGGTTCCGCTGGTGTCACAAGTGGAGGGAGTGGGAGGACATAAGAGGTGGATAAGAAGAATCTGCAACATGCATGCCTTCTCTCACCCTTTTGGAGATATGGGGTTGCCCTGCCTTGCAAGCACTGCCGCATCATCTGCTGTGTAGCGCCACGTCCCTCCGAGTCATCCAAATCGATGACTCGCCACTGCTAGAAGAACGCTACGTACCATTGGAAATAGAAGCTTAGCTTACGTACCATTACTGCTTTTGTCTTGTATTTATATTTTTCTTCCCTTCTCTGTACTAATAATCCCACTCTTTATAATTAATGTATGTCTATTATTTTATTTTTAATTCTCCTTTAATATCACATCTAAATTATATACAATAAACAATTAAAAAATACAAATAACTAAAGAAAATAAAATTATTAATAATTGTCTCGATAATCACATTTAACAATTGAAATGTCGGATTAAGTTACATAAATAAATAAATGTTTTTTTAATTAATTACCCGTATATCCTTAATCAAAATATTTATAGATATATTTATACAAAGTAATTCTTTCGTCCCAA
The DNA here is from genome assembly GCA_023678885.1 of Pogostemon cablin. NCBI lineage: Eukaryota > Viridiplantae > Streptophyta > Magnoliopsida > Lamiales > Lamiaceae > Pogostemon > Pogostemon cablin. The sequence goes on from CM042995.1 coordinate 15,506,667, forward strand.
AAATTTAACACACTTTTTATTCTTATTAGATTTTAAAACATGAATTGCACGTTATATGCACATCAAACTTTCTAATATTGTTTAAAGAGTATAATGCCGGTAGGGCATTCCAATGGTAAAAGGAATTATTCCTAATTTTTTGTTTGAAATGTTCACTACAAGAATTATGGAGATACACATACAGATCCCATCTAGCGCCGGATGTCCATTTCCTCTTATTTCACTGTTCATGTGAATAGTGAGAGATCCATTTCCTCCCATACTTCTAAATCCCACATACACTACACATATTCTATGCTATCTATTAACATTTTAAGGTAAAATTATGTGTTGTCCTATTTGAGGTAGTCAATAGTCATAGGTGCTTATTTATAACAATACATATACTATGTTGTCTATCAACTTGACCTCTTCTTAAAATTGATCAGAACAACTACAAAGAATTTATCGTCTTATCATAATTTATGTGTTGTTTATTAGCTAAACTATACTAAAATAACTTTTGATTATAAATACATAGTTTTTGCAAAAGGGTTGAATATGCTCTGACAAATTTAGGGATTGAAAAAAAATATGTCAACTTATGCTAAATATTCAAGAGTTCTATGGTATAGCGAGCTTGTTAAATTTCATTGATAAACTAGTTGAGTTGCTATATGTCTCTAACAAGTGTATAGCGATTAAAACTCATATCTCGTGGGTCACACGATGTATTAATCTGTGCGAGAATATGATTCATGAAGAAAATGAGTCAGGTGACTTTTGACTTCATATGTGAGTGGGAGATGTAAATAATAATTAATATTATTTATTTAAATTAAATCCACATATGAAATATCGTGGATAAGAGAGAGACAAAAGGGGTTAATGAAACAGTTTTTTAACTCCTATCTCTTTGGAGATATATGTTACTGCACGGAGGCAGTTAACACACGCTCATACGTTGAAACGCAAAACGCAGAATACAGAATGCGATAAGTGATTCTCTCTCTGTGGTTTTTCTCTCCTAAAATCACAACGTAAACCAAGTTCTTCATATTCTCCAAACTAATACATATCGCGAAAACATAATCTTTCAACCCCGTATTGAAGGATTGATCCATAGATCACGATTTATCAACGTGAGTACCAATTGGTTCATACATATACTTTCGCTATAACTTAACCCTACGGAGAAAGGTAAGATTTCTCTCTAGGCATGATTAGGGTTTGTATTTTTATGAACGTGAGATTTCCAACAATATCGACTTTGATGGATCAGAGCCATAGTAGCTTATCAACTGCAGGAGAGTGAGTTGTATTATGTTTCAACAACTTGGTTAGCTAGGGTTTGATTGTCGAAAATTTTCAGTGATTCTTCACATGGATTCTGAAAATTTCAGCGACTGTAAAGTTCCTGAGACCTTCAACAAGTCGAGTTCCACAATTTATGTTAATCGTCAAGCTTTCTGGATTGGGGCTTTGAAGAAAAGCAGAGGAAGTGAATCTGGTGTTCTTTTAATCTTAAAAAGCTATTGAAGTTTCCTTTTCACAACACGATTTATGTTTTGAATTTTGTGATTTAACAAAAAAATAATAATAATAATAATAAATAATTAGTTTTTAAATATATTGTACATATAAAGTAAATATTTTTAATTAATTTTTGGGCTTACTTAGGTGGCCCGTGGTCACCGGTGACCCCTCACATGGAGTGTGCAACTATGGGTGAGTGCACACCCCCATGTGAGGGGGATATCGGTTACCACGGGTCACCTAAGAATTGCCCTTAATTTCAATATTTGATTTAGATTTAATCCCCCAGGTTTAGATCTATTAAATCTTCTTAAATCTCACCTATATAAATCTATTAACCCTATTAATACTTACCCACCCCTACCATGCATTATCTCTCCTCAATTAATATTTTTTCTTCTTTTCTCTCTATTACTTTTATCTCTTCTCTCACATCAATTAATACTTGATTTGACATAAAGTTTAAATCTTTCCAACTTAAACCTAAAACAAACATAATAAACATAGAATAACACTATTTATTGGTTTATTAAATCAACTTAAACCCAAAACAAACATCTCCTAAAAGAACACAATTCTAAGTGACGACAATAATATAGCCAAATAGGTAAGCATGCTCTCTTCATTGAAGAAGGTCAGGTTTGAGTCTTGATTTTTTCTGTCTTAATTTCTTTAACTATACTTATTATTTGGGCCCCCTCACCAAAAATCGTGGAGTCGTCCTATATAACAACAACTAAAGACAACACATGCTTATATCTGTAGTCCATCACAACAAGAATAAAATTAAGACAAGCCCTTTAAGACAACACACAGTGCGCTGTTGCCGACACCCAAAATTAAGATTTATAATTTTTCCAAACAAACCCACTAAAAATGTAGTAGGGTAAGTAAGGGCCGAACCCACAGGGAGTAATCGAATTTAAATTGAATTAATCGTGTTTTTAAGAAAGTAACAAGGGGGGATGGATTGAATCTAACAACTAATAAACATGAAAGTAAATAATTAAAATTGCCAGAAAATATAAAAATAAGATAAACAAATAAAATTGAAAACCTAGTCCAAGGATTTGATCCCCTCCCATACCCTAATTCATAAAATTGCACGAATTAAACATGCCAACAATTATACAAACTCAAATCCCTAGGCTAATGGTACGACCAAATTAACCCAAAATGTTCTTATGTTTAACAATTCAGGGTACAACCACTAAATTACACTATTTATGAGTGACCCTATGGATTCGAACTTGCAAATGCATTAAGACACAAAATATAAAAATTACTAGGCTATGAAAACTGGCTAGGAATCATATAATCTAGATCTTATTACACCTAGAGTGCCTTCCTCTATTTCGCTACTCAATTCAATCCTCACAACAATTATAGATCATGGATCATGAAATAGCAATAAACAATTCAACAATTAATCTAGATGGTCAGTCTAAAATAATTATCAAATTATTATAAAATCGATTCAGTGCATGCAATAAGATAAATTCATATAAAAGTTTGCGACATAAAATTCCTAACAATCAAATAAATAATCATGGGAGGTTCACAACCCTCGGACTAGAAACAAAATTACATCATAAAAATTAATTAAAAATATAAAACAAAAGAACTGATATTGTTCTCCATGAGTGGTGCGTCTCCTGCTCTCCCAATCTGCCTTCTCCTTGCCCTAGCGTGGAATAACGATTGAATGTCATGTGTGGAGAGTTTATAATTAATAAAAGATTCTCATTAAATATCTTCTTTTGACCTTTCTTCTTGAATGATGTCTAGGTTCATTGCATCTCCAATTTTTTTGGTAAGTTTCCTTATGCTCTTCAAATCAAATCCCTCCTTAAATTACTTGGTCAAATCTTTATTTCCATCAATTAAATTTATCGTAACAGTCACACAAAATAAATTGTGGTACTGTACAATTTCTCTCAATTTTGGCCTGTTTCAATAAGAAATAAAATAATTAAAATTTAAGTGTATAAAATAGAAATAAGTCGTAATTAGCATTAAATAATTCACAACTCACGCGTAAAGAAGTGAATTTCATCCAAAATAATCGTGTAAAATTACGACTTATCAACACATCTTTGAGAGACTCTCTTATGAGACGGTTTATTTGTGAGACGGGTCAGCCCATCACTAAAGTATGCTTATTGTATAAATAAATTATGCTTATTCGTAGTTAAAGTATGCTAATAATAAATCATATTATAGCATATTAAAATAATACGTTAATGCATAATGCAGCATACTTTAGAAAATATACTTTAATAACCATTAAGTATACTTTATCTATGCAATAAATATACTTTAGTGATGGGTCGACCAATCACATAAATAACCCGTCTCACAAGAGACTTTGTCCACATCTTTTATATTTATTTTTTATGCTCTGTTGTCTATGAACAAATTCTTGTAGTGCCAGAAGGGTACTCCCTGAACCTGCATAAAAATGATGAGGGTAAAAGTAGGATATGGATTTTTTACAATACTCGAAAACTCATTTACTTTATCGTAGGAGTATATAATTTTATACATATTATATATAATTTATATTATAACATATTATTTACATAAAGTTGATGCTATTCATTTATAGTTAATTTGTTAAGTATTGTAGGATTATTTTTATGAATTGTGCATCACTTTATATTTTTAATTAATCTTAGGGTTTGATTGCTTTGTAGTGTTACTTAAGTGAAAATTACTTGATATTATTTTAAAATTATTTTTATATTAATGAATCTCATAATCTATTGCTTTGGTGATTTCTTTTAATTTTATTTATAAATACTATATTCAAGTCGAATGGGTAGAATATGGTAGGATCAGGTTTCGACAGGTCGGGTAGCGTAGGGATAGATCATTCACATTATTTTTAAAATTGCACATAATTGTTTATTCACGGATTATCCGCGTACCCAGTGGTGGATAATATTCGCTGCTACTCGATTATACTCCTTCCATCCCCTTTAAAGGATCCCTTATTGGAAATTTTTAATTTCCAATATACTCTAATTGTGGGCAATATATTATTATACAATTATATTAACTATTCAACTATTTTATGGACTTAATTAAGTTATCTAATTAAGATAAAAATTCCATGAGCTATAATAATAATTGATATGGGCTTATTGAGTAGATACTCAATACTACATGACTAGGTGATTATGGGTGGCCAAATTGTGTAGTATATAAAGACTCACAGGTTATGGTTCCCAATATTTTAAGCCGCACATGGTCTTCTCTTCTCCCATCGGAAGGGATTACTACGGTCTCATAAAGGAATAAGAAGGCTTAGTTGAGGAAGGCATTATACCTATCGATCTTCGAGTTCGTGTTCCGCCTAGAGGACTCATTGGATTAAGGTACGCTTTTGTGTTACAGTTTAGATCTTATTTAATCGTAATAGGGTTAAGGTTATATAAATTTATTTCCTACAAGAAGTATCAGAGCCACCCTATTTATGATTCTCTGAGATCTGTCAAATTGTATTTAGATCCAAATATTTGTGTTTGAATCTTTTTGTGATATCACAATTTTGAGTTTAGAAATTTAATTTCTCAATAACTCACGGACTTTAGTTTGGTTTATTCAAGATATGTGGATTAAATTTATCTGCAATATGTTAAATCAATTTTAAGATTCAGTAAACGGTGTACATATACAGTTCATAAAATTTGGGCTCGTGTGGCATTCAGTAATAATTGAATGTGATTCTATGTATTTCGACATATGCAATTATAATTGTGATAATTTTAATTTATCCAATTAGGTTGTTTAGCTGATTGTCCTTAATTAAGAAATTCTAATTTTGTAATCATGCTTGTACATGATTGTGACTCAGAATATATGATAGGACATGCGCCCTTATTTAATTTAAATTCAACAGTATATTTATATTATTGAATCAGTATATTTGTCTAAATTAATTTGTACTGAATTAGAATAAATATTGTGGCGATTGATCATGTGAATCTAGATAAATCGTGTTTAATTAGTGCCATGGAATTACTATCCGCAAATCAATGTTTAGCATTAGAAAGTCTAAACAGATTGTATGGGTCAAATAGGTTGCCATACGCGGAACCAATATTTAGGATTTTAATTAATTTGATTATGCTACTTAATTGTTGATGGTTACTCACGTGAAATCACTTTAGCTTTGAGTAATTTGCCTAATTTAGATTTGGAATTCTAAATTCACGTAAACAAATCTTTTAGTTTTAAATTTGTATGAATCATCTATTATTTCCATTGGATTGTGCAATTTAATTAAATTAAAATTGGGGAGATATTTTTTAATGTCGTTCAATTAAATATAAATATTTATTGTAATATTTGTTTAATTGGTCTAGTAATTTTTCAATCTAGTCAATCAAAGCATCATGTTGCCATAGCAGCCTCTGTGTGTGGAGTGCGATTTTATTGAAATTACATAGATGAATGTGGAATTATTTATGCATTCTGTGTTCGGCCCATAGGTAGGCACAGTTTGGCAGAATAATAACGCATAAATGATAATTATTTTTAATTGTTCATGTGAACATTATTTGGTCCATAAATAGACTTTTGTTTGACAGAACTCATTATCAGTACTTGATTATTACACCAAGATTACCCTTGCAATTAATTTTTGTCCATAGATGAGGTTAATGTTGCACAAGGTGTTTTGTGATGGGTCCCCAATTAATAATGTTGTGCAAGTGTATCTTCACGTGGGTATTGATCTACCCAAATGTAGATTAATATTTGGCCCGAAATACACAAGCACTTGTGGTGATGAATATGTGACAGTTATTTGTTTAGCATGTGAGTAATAAGTTGGCTCAAAGGAGGCTATTGCTTGACAGTTTTATTGTCAGTATTTGACTACTGTGTCACTTACAAGTTGGTATTGTTGTCATTGGACTTTACACTAATGATGTGCTTCATTTCTCGAGATGATTCTAAGTTTTTTAAATTTTGAAAGATTATAAAGTTTAATGCGAGCATGATAAATTATTTTGCAATAATTCTCTTTACAATTAAGAAGTCTGCTAATTAAGTTTAACCTATATCAACAATAAAATCATACATGATGATAACTTCAATAATAGAGATAAGACTAGTAGGCTTCAAGAAAATTTGGTCTCAATAAAGTATAAGGGCAATACAAGAAAATCCATTAAGAAAGCTGCTAAAGACAACTAAAGTACAATCTTTTGTTTACTCCTAAAGGCTTGTGGAATTATTGTTTTATAATACACCACATTAAGATTACTTAGCATGAATGGTGTTGTAGTGTAGTTAAAAGACAAAAATAATATTCCACAACGTATGGTTACTAATTGGAGAAATACTAAAGATTGCAGCTTATGGTCTCAATAAAGTTCCAACCAAAGTAGTTGTGAGAACTCTTTGAGTTTCACATGTGGTGATGTCCAACTAAGGCTAGATCATTGGGATCTACTAAAAAAATTGGACTCAAATAAATACAAGCTACTTTATTGGTTATGAATAAAGATAAAAGTTTATGATCCAATTAATCGGATGATATTTGAGATGGGTAATACGGTATTCTTTGAGGATGTTGATTTGGGGAGAAAAATAATATTAGAGACATTGTCTTTAAGGATGAGTCTAGTTCGACTCTCACTTATGCTTTTAAGAATGATGCAAATCCAGAATAACGATATGACAATATCAATAATATTTAAGGAATAAAAAATTCAACAACCTCAAGAATTAATGTCACTAAGTAAACCACTAGAGTAGAGAGAAAGACAATTCGGATGATTATGTAATTTTTCTCTTAAATAATAAGAACACTATGAAATTAATGATAGAACATTCAAACAATGTTTATCAAGTCATGTAAGGTCAAAATACTCGAAAGTAGGTTAATGCTATAAGTTATGAGTTTAAATCAATACAAGTTGATCAGGTTTGCATCTTGGTAAAGGATTATACTCAAAAGGAAAAGAAGACATTATTTTAAGAGACTTTCTATCCAGTTTCTAAGGAAGACTCTTTTAAGATAGTCGTGACATTAGTAGCACATTTTGATTTTGAATGAAATTAAATGGATGTAAAGATAATGTTTCTTAAGGGTAACATTGATTAAACGATCTCAGTGACTTAAGAACTAATAAAAGGAAATCCATCTATCAATTCAAGCAGCTTTCACATATAGGAATCACAACTATCATCATGATGTAATTGTCTCATTTGGTTTTGAGACAAGTGTAGATGGTTATGCGATTCAGTGGAAAAAGGTTTAAGTTAAACTAAAGGAGACATGGGCAGTCTCAATCAAGTACCATAAAGTTAAACTAAAGATTTAAGAAATATATAAATATTATATATATTTTGATTGTTGAAAGTTGTTGTATGATGAGTTGTGTACAAGACCTAATTTGATTTTTGTTGTTGGTATATTAAGTAGATAATTAAGTAACTCTAGTATGGATCTTTATAATGTATTTACAAAGAACTAAGAATAACAAGCTTGCACATAAGAGATCAGATTAGTAGGAGATCATAAAGTAGTCTGATTTTCAGTTTGTTGGATGCCAATACAGTATAAGATCCACTTCAGGCTATATCTTCTGTTGGTCTGGAGAGTTATACAAGTAAAAGTATTAAGCAAACACTTTAGCTCCTTAACCATGACAACCGAATTAGTAGCACACTAAGGGGCATTCACACATGAAATAAAGGTTACAAAGTTTTATCACATAAAGTTTATTTTGACAGTTAATTCGCAATAAATAAAGTATTTAGTAGCTACATGAGTTCTTATAAGTCAAGCATATTGACATATAATTTTTTGGTTGTTAAAGAAAGTATTTTGTGTAGATAAAATTTTAGTAGAGCATATTGTGATAGACTCCAAATAAGGATTCGCCACTTATGTATTCAATGTCTTGTATTTGAGCTAGCTACTCATGTGGGTATTATATGGATTTGAAATACATTGGTTCAATGGGAGTTTATATTTATTGCTCTTTAAAGTTTCAAGACACTTTAATTTAGATAATTCAGTTTTCTACATAATAAAGTTGATGGCTTTGAATTCATTGTGAATTCACTAAAGTTAATTTTTCATTTTGTAATATTTTACATTATGGATTGATCTCACTAAAGTTTAAAGTTGGACCAGTTGGAAATAGACATGATTTTTTGATCACATTGCATGTAATATCCATGCTACTCACCATATTTGATCTATGTCATTAAGCGTACTGATATGGTGATTGTCGCGGTTCAATCAAGATTTATGATGTGTTGAATATCGCGGTAGTTCCATATTATTATATGAGATGGACTGGATTATTAGGTATAGCCTGATTATGGGTGGCCCAATTGTGTAGTATATAAAGGCTCAGAGGTTATGGTCCCTAATATACTAAGCCGTACATGGTCTTCTCTTCTCCCCATCGGAAGAGATTACTACGATCCCATAAAGGAATAAGAGGGCCTTATACCTACCGATCTTTGAGTTTGTGTTCCACCTAGAGGACTCATTAGATTAAGGTACACTTTCGTGTTGCAGTTTAGATGCCATATAATCGTAATAGGGTTAAGGTTATATGGATTTATGGATTTATTTACTACATCCCTTTTTTTTCCGTCATCCCGCTCAAAGGGTATTTTTTTATATACATGAGATCCACACACCCACTAATACAATTAAAATAAGGGATCTGCAGACATCCACTGAACAATTAAAATATAGGACTCACATACTTACTAATACAACTATCCACTACATATATTAAATAATAATAATTCTTAATACACGTACAAAAAGGAAAAGTCCATTTTTTAAGGGGACGAAGGGAGTATACTATAAGGTAATAAGGTAGAACAAGGTTAATGATAGTATGATTGAGGGTACCTACCTTACACATTTACATAGTTCTCAACCTAGTGCTTGTTAATTTTCTAACCCCTTCTATTTTTTTTAATTGATCTTCGTTCTTTTAACGAGAGTCTAAAAATAAAAATCATTTAGTTTATATGTTAATTCCTTTCTCAAGAACTACTATAAATTTATGATACCATTAATTAATGCATGTATGCAAGTCCTAACTCTCATACTTCATTGCGGGTCATAAACGAATTAGGCAAATACTGGTGTACAACCTTCAATTGGTACAACCTCCTTTGTGATGTTTTCTTGGAAAGGGGTTATCGAGGGCCTTCCAGGTGTTATCTTTGCAGATGTGAGGTTGAAACGTTAGATCACCTCTTTATTACCTATCCGGTTTCTTCAACTATCCTTCAACACGTTTTGAAGGGATTTCACTTTGGTGACAGGGTCCCCACGGCTGATGGGTTTTTTGTTCTTTTGTTGTATGTTGTTACGATCCAAGAAAGTGCACATATTATTTCTTTATGGAGATATATGATAGTCACGTATATTTGGCTGATTTGGACAACTCGTAACAAATACATGGTTGATGGATACTCGATTTTGGAGGACGGTTCTTCTGTTGACAAGGCAATTTGTTCCACTCAGATTATTGCTTCAGTTATGGCGGTGGCCCGTGAGTTCAATAACTTTGCTGTTGGGGCTATGCATAATACCATGGAAGATCTTCGTGCTCTTCACTATTTTGGTATTCGTGGTGTCCCGAAGAAGGCTCCACACATTATTCCGGTGAGATGGATACCCCCTGCTCAGGGGTGGGTTAAAGTGAATACTGATGGTCATGCAGATAGAGCCCCTGGTAACATTGCAGGGGCTGCAGTTTATAGAGACAGTAGTGACAACCATTTGGGGAGTTTCACTTGTGGGTTTGATAATTGTTTTGCTTTTGAGGCAGAACTTCACACTGCTCTTGTCGCTATTGATATTGCCTACACCAAAGGCTGGCACTCTATTTGGTTGGAGACTGATTCGACCTATGTGGTCCATGCTTTATCTTCTGATAAGCCAGACATACCTTGGATATTTCTTCAGCAGTGGAGAACTGTCAAAGATGTTATTCCTCTGATGCAGTTCGGAGTTACTCATATCTATAGAGAGAAAAATGCAGCTGCTGATGCTATCTCAGCTATTGGGGGCCTTTTGTTTGGTACCTTACCACTCCTCCTGTTCTTCAGAGACATCTGTTGGAGAATATGAGCTTCACCCATTACCGTTTTCGATGATCTTTTGCCAGACGATGAGATGTGAAGGGGTTTATGCTCTGAAGGCGACATCGTCTGGTTTGCCATGTGGCTCCTCTCCTATTTCATTTACCTTTGATTCTAGTTTTTTCGCACTTCAAACTTGCTGTTGCTATTTCAATTCTCAGGACTCTTTAAACGTCTGCTATGAAAGATGGATGTGCCTGCCCAACCGTGATTGTGGTCGTCTTAGGTCCTATAGGCTAGATGGCAGGTTTTTTGGAACCCTTTTTCGAAAGGTATTCTTTTTCTCTATATGTGTTTTTCACACTGGGTTTTCTCATATAGAGGTTTTTAACGAGGCCTTTTGGGGGTTCCTATGGCTATTTGACCACCCTACTTTTTTATTTAGGTTTCATTTTAAGCCGTATATTAGGCTTTTTCGCCGCCTATAGCACTGGGGTCGATGCTATACATTACACACGGCTGTGTCTGTCTGTCATTCCATTTGCTGGAAGTTTGTAGTCATCTTTTAGTCCTGTCCTGTATACTCTTTGGTTTTTTTATAATTTATTTAGTTTAAATTAATATTATAATAAAATTATATTTCTTCATTAGTCCCAAATTAATCTTTCACCTTTTGTAATTATGTCGGCCTCCATTCCTAAAATAGTAAAGAGAGCTCGTAAAATAATATAGTGTGTGCACTCTATATAATGATTTCTTGAACGTCCATAGATTAACTAAAGTTATGCGTCATCTTCTAGTAGCATATCACGCTATTGAGATGGCACTTTTTGGCATGTAGTTACCACTAATTTGATCATGTTACAGATTGAATTCATTTCTTTTGAGCTGGATATCAATCTATTATCCTGATATTTCTGTAGAGGTAAATAGATCATGAGAAACGCCTTGCAACTTTCTATGGCTCAGAGAAAATTAAAATTATCGGATGAGAGGTATAATCTAAAATGGGACGGAGAGAGTAACAACTTTAATGATCAGATAAAAATGATTAGGAAAAGGTAAAATATTGTCACACAATTGTTCTTTGCACTAAATATTAAAAATTTCAATATAGATAATCTCGTCATACTCTCTCCATGTGTCCAAAAGATTATTTTTTTATTTTGCACGTTCAATTCCAAAGATATCATTTACCCTTTTTAGAATGAGTTATAACTCACAAAAATATTTTTAATATTTCCAAACTTATATATATTATTAAATAAAAATTAAAAAATATATATTATTGGCATAAATAGGATTAATGGTTGAGATCAAAAGTATTAAATAGATGGTAAAAATTGAAATCAAATTGTTTCTAAATACAGTAAAATTGAAAAGATGTAGAAAAATTGAAGATAAAATTAGAATTTAAGGTTTATTATATATATATATATATATATATATATATATATATATATATATATATATATATATATATATATATATATATATATATATATATTTCTTAAGTATACTATAGTATAAACTATTTTCGCTTACGTGTCGTCTCAATAGCGGTCCAAAGTGAGGTATAATTTTCTCAAATTTTTTATGTTATTAATATTTTTTTAATATTTTCCTTATTTATGTTTAATTAACTTTTTTATTTAATATTTTTTTTAAATAATGTCTTTCTTAATTTTAATAATGAATCTTAATTTGGTAATAAATTAAAAAATATATAAAAATTAAGAATAAAATATTAATTAAAATATATTTATTTAATTTTATATATATGGTAACAAATAAAAAAATGTATATAAAGTAGAACAAAATTTTAATTAAAAACATATATTAAAATATTAGTTAAAAATATTCTTTTTCTTATATGTGGTCTTGCCTCATCTCTGAGGACCTATACGCGTAGGGGCAGATCCAGGAAAAAAAAATTGGGGATACGATATGTAATTATAAAAATATTATTTATTTTATATTTAAAATCATAAAATAAATAAATTAAAACGGAAAAATAATGTTTACTTATCATTAACTTCCTTATTTAATATTTTCTTTTTAAAATAATGTATTTTCTTATTTTATTTATTATTCTTAGATAGGTAATAAATTAAAAAATATATTTATAGAAATTAAGAATAAAATAGTAATTAAAAATAAAGAGTATGTTTATTTGAGATAATAATAAATAAAAATAAACATATACATAATTTAAGAAAAAAATTCAAATTAAAAATATATATCAAAACATAAATTAAAAATATATTTATCTTTTCTTACATGTGCACCTCATTAATTTATCATAAAATAAATTTCTTTTTTTATTGTTTTATTTTGATTGATGACTAATTAAAATTTTAATATCTTTATGTTTTATTTTCATATCATTATTTAATTATTAAATCTTTTATTGTAAATAAATAAATAAGAATAAATTTAAATTATATATAAAGGGGAAAAAAAAATATTCCATATAATATTCTCTCACATTCCACCTATAAATAAGCCTTTTTTTATTCATTACAAACACACACATTCGATTTTTCAAGAGGAATGAAGCTTTCTTCAAGTTCCTCTAGATAATTGATTTATAAAAAGTATAAAAGTTTATTTCGATGGAGCGAGATTCGATTCACTTTAAATAATTGAATCTCATTCACCTTTAAAGAATCAATTCAAGTATTCTTAAAGATTAAAATAATCAATTTAAGTATTCTTCAAGATGAATAAAATGATTGATTCAAGTATTCTTCAAGAGGAATAAAATAATCGATCGATTCAAGAAAGTATTTTTTTGGAATCACTTTACCTATTCAAGTATATAATCTCAATTGACTTAAGTATTTTTGAATCATTTAAATATTTTTGGAATCGATTTACCTCTTCAAGTGTATAATCTCAAGTATTCCTTAAGAAGAGGAATAAGAGGATCGATTCAAATATTTTTTAAATTGATTTATCTCTTCAAATAGATAATCGATTCAAGTATATATTCTTTAAGATGAATAAGAGGTTAAAAAACTGATTCATATAGATCATTCAAGTATTTTTGGAATCAATTTACCTCTTCAAGTAGATAATCTATAAAAGTATTTGTTAAGATGTATTCTTTAAGATGAATAAGAGGTTAAAAAATTGATTCATGTAGATCATTCAAGTATTTTTTGAATCGATTTACCTCTTCAAATAGATACAAGTATTTCTTAAGATGAATAAGAGGTTAAAAGACGGGTTCATGTAAAGAATCTAAAGCTTTCTTCAAGTTATTTAAGTTTAATCAATATTTTATATTATATTTTTTAATATATTACTCGATGTTGGCAAATTATATTGTAATCGAGTTTTTAAATAATTGTTGATTTATTAATTTTAGGATATTAATTTTATTTAATTATTCATATGTATTTGAATTAATCAATCATGGCATGTGAATTATAAAATTCGTTTTGTTTAATTATTAATATAATCTAAAACTAAGAAGATTAAATATATATATATATATATATATATATATATATATATATATATATATATATATATATATATATATATATCTTAAGTATACTATAGCAGAAACTTTTCTTGATGACGTGTTGTCTCCAGAGCGCTCCAATGTGACGTGTAATTTTCTGAATTTTTTGAATTTTAATACTCTTTTTAATATTTTCCTTATTTACTTTTTATTAACTTCCTTATTTAATATTTTCAATTTTAAATAATTTGTTTCTTATTTATAATAATGATTAAATTTTCCATATTTTATTTATTTTTTGGGTATCATCAATTAATCATCACTAAATCTTTTAATGTAATGAATTAATTAATATCAAATTAAATCATATATATAAATGAAAAAAATAATATTCCATATAATATTCTCTCCCATCCCACCTTTAAATAAGATTTTTTAATTATTTATTCTAAATACACACCCATGATTTTCCAAGAGGAATAAGAGTTTTCTTCCCGTTCCTCTAGAGAATAAATTTATAAAAGCATAAAAATTTATTTCGATAGAGAGAATCAATTAGAAATTCGATCTAAATCTAAAAAATCGATTCAAGTATTCTTAAATAGGAAGAGAACTGATTCAAGTATTCTTGAATCGATTTACCTCTTAAAAGTTGATTCTTCAAGAGGAAGAGAATCGATTCAAGTATTCTTGAATAGATTTGCATCTTAAAAATTGATTTTTTAAGGGTGGGATCGATTCAAGTATTCTTGAATCGATTTATGATGAGCGTTTTCTCAACACACAAAATAATCCACAAGTGTGAAGGATATCAATTGTAGTTTCGATAGGTGACCAAGTGATGATCGAACCCGAGGGACGGATTATTATCAATTTAGTTATATTCTAATTAACGAAGATTATGTTTGGCAAATTGGTTTGGAATTGTTACGAAAATAAATAGCGAATAACTTAAATAGCAAATCAAATAAACAAGCAATAGATAAAATTCGGTTGTGATCAAGTAAGAAGTTAGGTAGTTCTTTGGGCATCCAGTTTTACTTATTAATTTCTTTTTTATATGTTATTGTCCGACTCTGCCTTGTGGTTTATGGACGCATCACTAAACCATGCAAGTTCACCCTATAGACACAAGTAAACATGCGTATGACACGTGTGAATATCCACGGAGCAAGAGATATAATTCACCCCCCTTTCTAGGTACTATCAGTATCAATTATTTCCCGTGCACTTAGTACTCTAACCCAATATGATCTCCCTTTATAGGTACTATGAAGTTATACTCTTTATCCTACTCATTAACCCGAATAATATTCAATTAACAAGTATTTATATAAGATAGTTCTAATAAGACTTCGAAATCCCTTCACTTAGAATTATAACATGTAATCCTGCTCAGCAGTGAACGCATTCAATCAATAACCTAGATATATATTCAGACTCTACATAACAGTTAACGATGCACAAAACGACCGTGAGTATGAATTAAAAAGGCACAATGTTATATAAAATAAACCACAAGTAGTGTTGTACGGAGTTTATACATGAAAATTTAATTAATTCATAAAACTTTCATAACCCTAGAACTACCGGAGCGGCTCTATTCCATGATTGATCTAGGAACAATCATGGCTAATTGGTATGATCTTACTTGACTCACCAGACAAACCTCTCCTCATGACTCTTGAGATGATGGTAGGGTTTCGGTGGTAGATGGATGATGCATGATGTCGTCTCTTTTTCTCCTGCGAAGGCTCTTCTTTTATACTTGTGGAACCTTCTTATGGGCTTAGGATGGGCTTTTGCTTGAGGCATACGTCAAATTTGGTAAGAGAACTCTGAAATTACCATAAATAGAAGCTGCGAGAATCCGCTCGACCACACCTGGACAAGTCGATTAAGGCTTCCAAATCGAGCAATGGTCGAGCTAACTCTCTATACAAGTTTGCATATTTTGCTCGATTCTACCTCATCTGCTCGACCAGAGTGATGCTGGTCAAGCAATATCTCCAAGTCGAGCAAGCTTTCTATACGAATTGTGCATTCCGCTTGACTTGACCTCCTCTGCTCGACCAGAGTGATGCTGGTCGAGCAATGCCTGAAAGTCGAGCAATCCTCAAAATTTGTCTCAAAAATTATATCTTCCAATTCCAACCCTTTCGATCCATTTTCCTGTACAAATACACTCAAAAAGCCCTTGTATTCTCTGATTCGTGGCTTTTCCATAAATATATTCATCTCAATAAAAGACTCAATCGTACTCCATTTTCACATAAATCAAAGCCCAATATATGTGAATTTACACTCTCATCAAACCCCCAAACTTATACGTTGCTCGTCCCGAGGTAACAAAAATCAAAATAATTCAAGAGAGTGTAATCACTAAATCAAGGACAACCTATCCTAACACATGTAATTATATCAATTCAAAACATGTAATCCATCATACCTTTCATTCACTAAAAAACATCAATCAATCACAATACTTCTACGAGTGCTAAGTCATCTAGCTCATAGGTAAGTGTTTACTCTCTCTCAAGTGTAAAAGATATACACTTTATGGGTTAGTATCGACACTCAATTTCAATTCATATACTCGCGTAACCATAAGCTTGACAAGAGTCTCTAAAATCCATCTATAACTACTTCAATACTAGGATCACAAAGGACTTGCATATAGGTGGTAATGTTGGCTCTTTGGTAAAGGTAGGAGAATATAGATAAGTTAGCTAAATTACTAGTAAAAAAGTACCTTGGAGATTGGCTTTTCAACAACTTCCTTCTTTTCTCCTTCGTCTTTCTTATGATCAGTTCAATACACGCTCCCTCCATCTTTACTTGGATCAACCTCTTTTCTTCGCAGTAGAATACCAATTCCAGTGTTCTTTAAGTATAAGGGTACCAGTTTCGGGCACTACCCTTTCTAGCATTAGGGATACCGATTTCAGGCACTATCCCTTGTAAGATTTAACCACTTGTCTTTTGATTCTTATTAAACCAAATCCCTTCTTCCTATTGTTCTTCAAAACTTCATATAGCATTCATTTACCTCCAATCTTTACTAGTAATAGGTATTCAAGGCTCAACAAGGTAAACGGTTGTTTATCAATGCCTTGCCAAAAAAAAAGCTTAAAGGCTCAAAAGGGCTTCCAATGATAATCATATAATAAGGTAAGATAAATTTGGCTAAGTGACTCGTTCAATAATAATGGCCTAAGATCATTTTCTAGCATCTATCACTTATAGACTTCAAACAAGACTCCAAGTCAAGTTCTAGAATACGAGTATACAAACGACTCTCAAGAATAAACTATCATGCGTATAGCACGATCAAAAGGCTCAAATCCTCACATGGGTAATAGAATCATAAGCACTCTTCAAAGCATGCAATCAACATCCATTTTCTATGAACTACAAGTAAAATAGAACATGCTCGTCATCAACAAATCAACATGCATCAAAATAAGGCACATGCATAATATGAACAATCCTCATCACTAAACAATCACAAATCCATGTAAACATCTCCCAACAATCAATCAATCATCATCAAAATCAAATACATGCCACCCACACATGAATCATACACTACACCCCTAGAAATCAAGTCTCCACCTGTAAAGTGTAAAAGAGAATAGGGATGAGAAGAATCAGAAAAGATAAAAGACTTGTCAACTCTACTCCTCCTGAGCATCATCATCCTCATCTCCAGTCATCTCCTCATGTCATCGATCAAACGCTCTATGGAGATCACTGATATTCATATCTATCAAGCGCCCATGATCATACATCTGCCTCAACTGACAATCCATGGTATTATAACGCGCATTGAGTGCGGCATAGTTAGTATTCGCAAGCGCCAACTGTCTATTTATTTCTTGCTGGCTTGCATTCAGTGTGCCAAATTGCTAGTGCATCAATCAGAATTGTTCCCAATAAAACTAATCCTGAGATACCTAATAATCCTACTGTGGCTGTGGCTGTGGTGGCGGCTCAAAAAACTCCTGCTCCTGAGGCTGCACCGAGGGTATATCTATCCCAGAATAATCAAAAGCGGGTGGTGGCTGCAGCTCCTCTTCTACAATATCAAAATCATATTCTCATCTAAGACGATCCCATGTGTAGTGACGGAGCCAGAAAAATAACTCAGGGGGGTCCAAAATGCACTTTAATTCTATTCGATATTCGATTTACTTCACCTATTATTTTAGTAAAATAAATTTTAAATATAGAAAGAAAAATTAACAATATAAATTTAAATGGAAAGAAAAAAATTAAATATAAATACGTATTTAATATATTTATTTAAAATTTAAAAGGAAAAAAATTAATATAAAAGAAAAATATAAATAAAACAAAATATTAGAAGAAAGAAGGAGATGTGATTCGACCTTGGGATCAACTAGGTTGCGGATGGAAGGTGAACCACTAGGCCAGCGCTTAACTAAGTAAATGTATGTTATATACTATAGGTAAAAACACTAAATTTCCAGGGGGGCCCGTGCCCCCCCGGTCCTATGCTGCCTCCGTCTATGCCCATGTGCCCGCATATTAGCAAGGAGTCTCCAATCTCCTCTTCCCAAGCACATCTTCGATATCACCGTGTGCTCCATGGTATTCATCAATAAATTATTGTTGACTCTAACTGTAGTGAGATCAATAATCACCAGTGGAAACCTGAATGAACTTTGCCACGAATAAACATCTAAGTGTCTTCTATCCGCTCTATCAGCCCCATCCTCACACATGATGTCAAGATCAAGTCCGGATCCCCTCGAACGGGTCTATGCCTGCTCAAATCGACTCTATAGTACTCCACTATCAAGGTGATGAGTCTTCCGATGTTCACGTGCTGAAATCCATGAGTCGTGAACTTGTGCAGCTGATGGAAAAAGTACGCCGCTACATTGAAGCGAACTCCACCATAACACGTACAACTCTCCCCTCAGAATGCAACTCCCCTCGGACCTCGCAAACAGCGTGTTAGCCACACTACAACTTAAATGGCTTTACATAACAAGTAAAAAATGTTATCTAATAGCTTAAATGTATTATTATAGACGATAGATAACACTTTTAGGGGTGTCGCTGTTGCCCCTGTTACCTATTGTCTTATGTAATACTTTTTCTTAATATAGTAACACTTAAAAAATGTTACATTTATTTTAGTAACACTTTATAAAAGTTACAACAAAATGTTTATGTAACACTTTATAAAATAAAAAATTATAATTATAATGGCTTGAATTTGATCCCATGACCTATGTGTTACAATGCATTTCCTTTACCAACTTATCTAGTCCATAAATCTTAACATGTATTACATATTTATTTTATTATATATTTTTTGTCTTTTTTTCCCCTTTTAAATTAAAATTTTAGAGTTTAATATTTTAACCATTAACATAAACGGTAAGTAAATATATTTTAAAATATTTTTTCGTGAATAATAGTATTCTTTTTAATTTTATAATTCAATTTT
The DNA here is from genome assembly GCA_023678885.1 of Pogostemon cablin. Lineage (NCBI taxonomy): Eukaryota > Viridiplantae > Streptophyta > Magnoliopsida > Lamiales > Lamiaceae > Pogostemon > Pogostemon cablin. The sequence goes on from CM042995.1 coordinate 15,526,214, forward strand.
AAATAATATATATTAAAATAAAATATATTTTATTTAGCGAACTATGTATATTTTGTATTATATAATTATATTAAACTAATTTATTTATTTATTTTAAAAAATATATATTAAAAGGTATGTAATATATTTTTAAATATGGGTAATATATATATATATACATATATATATATGTGTGTATGTGTGTTTGTGTGTGTAATGTTTCAATTAATATTCATCTTATAAATATGGAGTATTAAAAATACCATTCAATTTTAAATATTGTGTAAATAATTTATGTATTTAGAAGTGTTACTTAAAAATATTTCTTATGTATATAAGTGTTATATTATAGTGTTACCTTTGTAAAAGTATTATATAAAATGTGTTATATATATAAAAGTATTACATGTATGTGTTGCATATTAGAAAAGTGTTGCATGTATGTGTTACTTATATGGAAAGTGTTAAAAAATATTACATATCATAGTAATTTTAAAAGTGTTACCATTTTGTGTTAAATAAATTAAAAGTGTTATTATTGGGTGTTATTTAATGCTACTTATGTTGTAGTGCCAGAATCCTATCCATGTATGCTAAAACGGGGTTATGGATGGAAACAACCTTGGCAGAATTTGAGTTATATCTCTCTTGCCTTCCCGTGATCTCTCTCCAGAACTCATCCGGCTTAAAATCATCATGCTCCACATTCGTCTCATTCTCACAACCAATCAATTCATTAAACTCTCGGGCCCACATCGTATGCTCATGTCCGCCAATCTGCATGTGAATACTATAAGGTAGGTATTGGTCTCCATGCTCAATCCTCAACGTGCATAGAACCTCCGCAGTGATGTGAAAATATGTCTCTCTCTTCATCTCCATAAATCTAGTAATGCCCACTTGATCGAACATCCAACAAATATTGGTGAGAATATTCATTTCCCTTATAGCATGGTCATCCTGATACCACGTCCTCTGAATCTTCTGTGCAATCGCAGTCCATAGATCCTTCTTCTCCTCCCAATCTGGAATTTTCAGCCCATAGTCGGATGGTCTATTCTTACCCGTCCCCATCTTCTTGACTATCTCTCCAAGTGAAGGCGACCTAGGTCCTTTCCTCTTGGATGAAGAATCTCTTTTCCTACAAAGCAATACTTCAATACATACCAAAAGAGAATAACAATTATACCCATCTTAAGACTAGCACAAATCCTACTCAAGACTTCAAATTCATGTGCTTCAAAAACTTAATCTAAAGTGCTTATCAATCACATTTGCACTCTAAATCTACACTTTCAATTAAGAATATTGAGGTTCAATTAGTCTTAACAATACTCCACACAAACATACTATAAATTCCGCACATAATTTCACCAAAACAACACTTAAAACATGTTCAAATTCTACCCTCAATTGCACAATAACAACACCCAAATTCAATGAGCCCATATGTATAATTCAAAATTAAACTAAAGCCTATGCTCCATACAACACCAATTTCACAAAAATTCCACAATTCAACATAGAACAAATCATGAAAATTTTGAATGCAATTTCGAATAAGAACTTTAACAATTCAACAATCAAATCCAACCAAAACTAAGTTAAATCCACTCACCCAGTCTTAAATAAGCATAACCAACACAATTAGAGAATAAAAAGTTAGAGGAATCGTACCTTTGCTGGACATGGTGCGAGTGTGGTGAAAAGCAGCGAAATACCCTAAAGATTCGAGTGAAAATCCTAAATCGGACTTGTAAACCCTTGAATTCGGATGTGAAAGTGTTTGAAAAGATGGATTTAGGTGTAGAAAAGAATTTGGGAAGAAGGACTTACGATTATGGATTGGTGCTCGAGAAAGGGTGACGGGAATGCATCGAGTGAAATGAGAAACCAACCTTTAAAATCTGATTATGGACTCCGCTCGACTTAACTGGCAAAGTCGAGCAATGGGTGCAAGTCGAACAACCCTTTCTTTGCCTTTAAAATCATACCGCTCGACCTTCGTTTGACTTGCACAAACTGGTCGAACGGGTATTGGCGAAGTTGAGCAATGGGTGCAAGTCGAACAACCCTTGCTTTGTCTTTAAAATCATACCACTCTACCTTCGCTCGACTTGCACAAACTGGTCGAACAGGTATTCGAAGTCAAGTAACACGCCCAGTCGCACCCCCTGTTCTCCTCTGTCTCGCTCGACCTCCGTTCGACTTGGAGTTCTGGTCGAGCAATCACTGCTTGGTCGAGCAAACTCTCTGTAAGATTTATACATTTTGCTCGACATCTGCTCGAGTTGGCACAGCTGGTCGAACAACCCCCTCGAAGTTGAGCAGAGCCACTGTAAGTTCAGTGTATTTTGCTCGACCTCTGCTCGACTTCTTCTCCTTGATCGAGAAACCATGTAATGGTCGAACAATAACCCGACTTCTCAAGAATTTGTACTCTTCTCGTCTCTCTCTACAACATTCAACTCTAGGACAATACCAAGTATCAAGATAGCAATTTGTAAGCTCGAGAGCCTCCTATATACCATATAACATCAAGTATAACTCCGCAATGACACTTAAAAAAAATCAAAACACCACCAAACACTAGGCAAATTGCAAAAAATTGATACATCAAAACCGATTAAAGTTTTAATATACCGTAAAAAATCAACTCCCCTAGCAAATGTTACAAAGAAAAGATTATACTCTTCGTGCTATATGAGGTAAGTACATCACACCCCCCAAACTTAGTATAAACTATAGTGGAAACTAAGTTTGTAAAGAGATATAATTTTTTAATAATAAACACGTCAAATATAAAAATTTCTTACTCACACGAAAATAAATAAAGCAATAAAATGGGAGGAAAAGCCCCCAACAGGCGTCTTGTTTAACGTCGGAGAGTCACAACGGTACCAATCTAGTGCAAGGTATCTTCAAAGACGACGCAAGCATCATCCGGCGACTTGTAATGCTTCAATCGATGCCCATTTGCCGTGATAATATCCCCGTCTTTGTCCATAAGCTCAAAACTTCCCCCTCCACAGGCTCTATGGAAAATAAACGGCCCCGTCCACTTCGATTTCAATTTCTCTGCGAAGAGCTTCAAACAAGAGTTAAAAAGTAATACCTCATCACCTTGCTTGAACTCCTTGTATCAGATCTTTGAATCATGCCATTTCTTCATTCTCTCCTTAAAGATCTCCGAATTCTTGTAAGCACGGTTTCTGAACTCATCCAATTGATTGATCTGAGTCATCCTCAACTCCTTTTAATCATTTAAAGACAAGTTCAAACTCATTAATGCCCAAAAAGCTTTGTGCTGAATCTCTACGGGTAAGTGGCACGGCTTCCCATAGATAATTTGATACGGTGACATATCCAACATCATCTTATAAGCAGTCCAAAACCCCCACAAAACATCATTGAGCTTCATAGCCCAATCCTTCCTATTGGTTCAGACTATTTTCTCTAAAATTTGCTTCACTTCTCGGTTGAAGACTTCGGCTTGCCCATTCGCTTGAAGATGATAGAGTGTAGTAACCCTATGCTTAACACCATAATCCTTGAAAATCTTTTCAAGAAGATTATTGATGAATTACTTACCTCCATCGCTAACTAGTGCTCTAGGAACTCCATAGCGGGCAAATATATGTTTCTTTAAGAAAGACAACACCATCCTTGAATCATTCACGTGAGTAGGAATGGCTTCCACCCACTTAGAAACATAATCCACTGCTAAAAGGATGTAGAGAAATCCATTAGATGGGGGAAAGGCCCCATTAAATCGATCCCCCAAACATCGAAGATCTCAACAATAATGCTCGGCTGAAGTGGCATCTCATCCCTCCTACTTATGTTCCCCATCCTTTGCATCTATCGCATGTCGCCACATAGGTTCACAATCTTTAAACAAAGTAGGTTAATAAAGAGCATATTGAAGTACCTTTGATGCCGTCTTTTGAGCTCCAAAGTGCCCTTATTAGGTTGTGCATGGAAGAAATCAAGAAAGCTTTCCATCTCCATCTCAGGCACATACCTACGAACTATGGAATCCGTACATATCTTGTAGATAAACAGATCATACCATATAAATGTCTCAACATCCCTCTTGAATTTTGCAAGTTGATATCGGTTGAGATCTCGTGGAATTTCTCCTACGGCAATGTAATTCACATAATCCGCATACCATGGATCTACCCCTTGGGCAGCCACCACACATGCTCTTTCCGCTCCTTCAACAAACACCGCCATTATCTTCTCATCAGGGAACATCTCTTCTATGTAATTGAAAGAATCATCACAGTGCTCTCTTGTCTCCAACCTCGATAGGTGATCCGCCAAAACATTCTTCGTACCCTTCTTATCCCGGATCTCCATATCGAACTCCTATAGAAGAAGGATCCATCTATTAATCCTTGGCTTCATTTCCTACTTCTCCATTAAGTACCGGATCACAGAATGATCCGTGTACACTATAGTCTTCATGCCAACCAAATATTGTCGAAACTTATTGAATGCATATACCACAACTAGAAACTTCTTTTCAGTCACCGTGTAGTTCTTTTATGCAGCATCAAAAGTCTTACTCGTGTAGTAAATGGCGCAAAACTTCTTATCCTTCAACTGCCCAAGCACCACTCCAAGTGCTAATTCACTCGCATCACACAAAAGTATAAATGGCTGAGTCCAATCCGGTGTGATCAAGATAGCTACAGTAATAAGTGTCTCTTTCAAAACTTGAAAAGCTGTTAGACATTCTTCATCAAAAATAAAAGGAACATCCTTTTCAATTAAATGAGATAAGGGCTTGGAGTATTTCGAGAAGTCTTTTATGAATCTTCTATAAAAATCGTCGTGTCCAAGGAAGGACTGCACTCCCTTTTCATTAGTAGGTGGTGGAAGCTTCTCGATCGCCACCACCTTTGCTCTATCCACATGTAATCCCTTGGCCGAAATATGATGGCCAAGAACAATCTCATCCCTTACCATGAAGTGGAATTTCTCCCAATTCAAGACAAGATTAGTTTCTTGGCATCTCTTCAAAACAGTAGCAAGGTTAGATAAACAAATATCAAAGGAGGAACCAAATACAAAAATATCATCCATAAACACCTCCATGATTTTTTCTATCAACCCATCAAATATGGCCATCATTCAACGCTGAAATGTAGCAGGCGCAATACACAATCCAAAAGGCATCTTTTTAAAGGCAAAAGTCCCATATGGGCAAGTGAAAATAGTTTTTTCTTGATCTTCGGGTACAATCATAATCTGATTATAACCTGAGTACCCATCCAAGAAATAATAAAACTCATACCCAGCAAGACGATCAAGCATTTGATCCATGAAAGGAAGGGAAAAATGGTCTTTGCATGTATTTTCATTCAGTTTCCTGTAATCCGTACACACACACCATCCCGTAGGAATCCTAGTGGCTAATGTCTCTCCATCCTTGGCTTTCACAATGGTCATGCCCCCCTTCTTAGCTACTACATGCAATGGACTCACATGGGGACTATCACTAATGGGATAAATAATTCCAGCATCTAGCCATGTTAGGATTTGCTTCCTAATCACTTCTTGAATAGCGGGATTCACCCCCCGCTATTTTGAATACTACTCTTGGCCTCATCTAACAACCTTATTCTATGCATGCAATATGAAGGACTAATACCTTTTAAATCATCAAGAGACCACCTAATAGCATACTTATACTTCCTAAGCACATCTAACAATTTCTCAAGTTGATCATCATCAAGGGAAGAAGATACAATTACCGGATATTGTTCATTGTCACCTAAATAGGCATATTTCAAGTGCTTCGGTAACAGTTTCAACTCCTCTTTCTTCTCTTCTTGAGGTGTGCTCTCTCTATCCAAAGGTAAGTACTTCTTAGTCCACTTTATTTCTTCAATTTTTGTCCTTTCCGATTCATAACTGTCATCACCCAAAGCAAGAAAGTTTTCAAGAAATTCAATACATACCTCGTAGAGTTCATCTAACTCCGTAGTGGGAAAAGTAAGAGATTCCGCTAAGCATGTCTCAAGAGGATCCTTAGAGAGGATCAAGGACATATCTTCCTTCACTATCTCCTCCACCACGTCTATACTATGACATTGCGTCTCCATGGGCATCTTCATTGTTTTGTCAAGGTTAAATAAGATCTCTTCTTTATCCATTCTCAACCGTAGCTCACCCTTTTTGCACATCAATCATAGCTCCCTAAGATAAGAGGGACGTGATCCTTGTCATCTTCCATCTCAAGCACCAGAAAATCCACATGAAAGACAAGCTTCTCAACTTTGACAAGAACATCTTCAATAACACCCTTTGGAAAAGTCATAGACCCATCTACCAATTGAAGAGCCACCAATGTGGGAGTTAACTCCCCCAAACCAAGCCTTTTAAAAACAAACAAAAGCATCAAATTAATGCTTGCCCCAAGATCACACAAGGCTCGTCGTGCCGGCCCCTTTCCAATCTCACATAAGATCATGAAGCTTCTTGGATCTTTCAACTTAGCTTGCAACTTCCTTTGTATGATCGAGCTACAATTCTTCGATAGATTCACGGTTTCAATTCCGTTTAAGCTTCTCTTCTTCAAAAGTATATCCTTCAAGAAACGGGCATAATACGGCATCTCCAAGATCACTTCAGAGAAATGAATATTCAAACTTATCTTGTTTATGATATCTGAAAACCTCTTGAACTTTTCTTCCAATCCCTTTTTGACAAGCTTGAAAGAAAACGGTGGAGGTATCTTTGTTTTGGGAATCCCCCTTCATCACGTTCAACCTTCTCCGCTTTGTCCTTTTTGGCTCTCAATCTCTTGGCTCTTACCCACTTCTTCTCTACTATAATTCAGTGTGCTGCTCTTGAGAAGGTACCATAATGTTCTGATTAATGGGTGTAGCATTCGGGATCGAATCAGGCTTGAAACGGGACTGCTCGACCTCCATTCGACTTAGGTAAGTTGGTCGAGCAACTTGTCCTTGGTCGAATGACGTAGGTGATCACGGCGTATGCTCCTTCATGTGTTGCTCGACTTCTATTCAACTTAGGTGATCTGGTCGAGCAACCTGGTCCAAGTCGAGTAAACCTCTCGATCAAGAGCTTTCCGTGGCAAAGTGCTGCTTGACTTCCGCTCGACTTGGATGGTCTGATCGAGCGGAAAGGTGTTGGTCAAGCAGCAAACCTGAAAATAGAGTGTCATGGTTCTATTTTTCTGGAGCTTGCTCGACCTGAGCTCGACTTGCGAATGTGGTCGAATAGGACTGTGTTGGTCGAATAACTCCTCTATTTCATTTGTTTTTGCTCGCTGGCATCATCGAACCTTCATACTGTGTTCCCGATCTTAGTGTGATGGCGTGGCAAGACTTTGGATTCTCAATACTTTGAGATGGAAACTTCCCCTTCCCAATAGTTTGAGTTAACTTGTTCACGTTACCTGCCATCTCCCCCATCAACAACGTAAGGTCTTTCACTTGTTTAGATAAATCCTCATGATTAGCATCAATCTTCTTCTCTAACTTGGCCTTAAGACAATCCACTCTTGCATTGTTCCTCGTCATATACCTGTTCACCGTATCCTCAAAACTCGGTTTTCCTTCTTTCACTTTAGCACCTGGATCAACACCAATAGGAGGTTGCACCACATTATTCGGATTGATCCATGAAAACTCCGGCCTCCTTGGTTGTTGGTAATTACCCGAGAAACCACGAATATTGTAATTCCCCTGATAATTCCGATTTCCTTGATTTGGGAACCTAGTTTCTTGAATACTTTGACTCATGGCTTAGTTTGCCTCCTCAATCTCCTCTTGGCTAGCTCCTTCAGAGCCACCATCCTGCTGCATCATTAGTACTCTCTGAGATAAATATGTGATATGCTTTTGTTGAGACTCTAGTAGCTTGCTAATGTTAGTCAAACTAGAGACGATTTCATCATCTCTTCCTGACTTCACCATAGTATGCTCAACATGTGCTACTTTACCAAGGGCATAAGTGCCTCTCAGTCTATCAGTAGGACAATCTTTTGAGTTCATCAAAATATCCTCGAAAAGCTTCTCGGTCTCAATGGGTGACTTTTTAAGCAACGCTCCATTAGAAGAAACATCGAGTAAAATACGAGAATCGCAATCCAACCCATTGTAGAGTATACTGATGTATTGAGCTTTAGATAGCCCATGCTGTGGGCACTTTCGAAGCATGTCCTTGAATCTATCCCAAGCTTCATGAAACTTCTCATTACCATGGATAGCAAATTGATTGATTTCTTGCTTCATCTTGAACACCTTTGAAGGTGGCATGTATCTTTCCAAGAATTTCACTTTCAACTTCTCCCATGTATCATATTCAGCAGCATCGAGATTATCGTACCAATCTCTCGCCTTTTCATTCAGTGGGAACTTAAACAAAACTATCTTCCTCGTATCCTCATGTGCTCCTGCATCTTTTTGTGTACTTGCATATCCAAGAAACTAATTTAGATATTGTTGAGGATCTTCAAAGGTTCTCCCATAAAAGGGACTCCTTTCAATCATGGTGATAAGAGCAGGTGTAAATCAAAATTGGCTCCGATCCCTCTTGCTCCTAACAACCCCGCATTGCCTCCTCCGTTGTTCTTAAAGACTTCACGGATAACAAGTATATCCGGATTCACTACCATGTTGACTTCCACTATTTCCAAATTAACTTCGGTTGCAGCTTCAATCGTTTGCGAATTCAGTACGTCAACTTCAACTCCTAAATCAAGAGCCTCAATTGGGTTTATGTTCTTGTTCTTATTCTTCTTCTTTTTCTTCCTCGACGATGCTCCAATCTTCAGATTATATGGTGCTAATTCACCTATCTTCGATCTTGTGAGCATACACCTAAGAAAAATAAGTGTTAGAAATCAAAAACAAGAATAATAATCTAAATTAAATTAGAAATAATAAACTAACAATCTATGCCTTCCCCGGCTATGGCGCCAAGAACTTGATGAGCATTTTCTCAACATACAAAATAATCCCCAAGTATGAAGAATATCAATTGTAGTTTTGATAGGTGACCAAGTGATTATCGAACCCGAGGGACAAATTATTATCAATTTAGTTATATTCCAATTAACGAAGATTATGTTTGGCAAATTGGTTTGGAATTGTTACGAAATTAAATAGCGAATAACTTAAATAGCAAATAAAATAAACAAGCAATAGAGAAAATTCGGTATGATCAAGAAAGAAGTTAGGTAGTTCTTCGGGCATCCAATTTTACTTATTAATTTCCTTTCCATGTGTTATTGTCCGACTCTACCTTGTGGTTTATGGACGCATCACTAAACCATGCAAGTTCACCCTATAGACACAAGTAAACATGTATATGACACGTGTGAATATCCTCGGAGCAAGAGATATAATTCACCCCATTTCTAGGTACTATCAGTATCAATTATTTCCCGTGCACTTAGTACACTAACCCAATATGATCTCCCTTTATAGGTACTATTAAGTTATACTCTTTATCCTACTTATTAACCCGAATAATATTCAATTAACAAGTATTTATATAAGATAGTTCTAATAAGACTTTGGAATCCCTTCACTTAGAATTATAACATGTAATCCTGCTCAACAGTGAACACACTCAATCAATAACCTAGATATGTATTCAGACACTACATAACATTTAACGATGCACAAAACGACCGTGAGTATGAATTAAAAAGGTGTAATCTTATATAAAATAAACCAAAAGTAGTGTTGTACGGAATTTACGCATGAAAATTCAATTAACTCATAAAACTTTCATAACCCTAGAACTACGGAGCGGCTCTAGCCCATGATTGATCTAGGAATAATCATGGCTAATTGTTATGATCTTACTTGACTCGTCAGACGAACCTCTCCTCACGACTCTTAAGATAATGGTAGGGTTTCGGTGGTAGATAGATGATGCATGATGTCGTCTCTTTTTCTCCTGTGAAGGCTCTTCTTTTATACTTGTGGAACCTCCTTATGGGCTTAGGATGGGCTTTTGCTTGAGGCATACGTCAAATTTGGTAAGAGAACTCCAGAATTACCATAAATAGAAGCAGCGAAAATCCGTTCGACCACACCTGTACAAGTCGAGCAAAGTGATATTTTTACCTAAATTTTAATGTCTTTTTATATCCATTTTTGTATTATTTTATTCGTATTTATGTGTTATTTAGTTGTGTTTTTTATTTTTATTGAAATGTTTGTGAATGAGCTTAAACCTATGATTTTCATGGATGCCAGACATGATAAGAAAGACATAGGAAAAAGCGGATCTCAATTCGGAGTTGAAATGAGGGAGAACGAGCTAAAACAGTGAAAGAAACAGGGGCATGCACCAACACGGGCCATGTATAGAACACGGCCCTGTAAGAAGTGGCCGTGTGCCGTCATCAATTCATCCAACACGACCACCATGTGCCCGTGTTACAGCACACGAGCCATGTTGCGTAACATGGCCCTGTAAGTCTTGACCGTGCAGCGACATCAATTTACCCAACACGGCCACTTTGTGGCCGTTTTGCAGAGCAAGACTTGTGTTGTGTAAAAAGCTGCTAAAAATTCCAGAACCTTCTAAAAGCTTCCCAAGGGGTATAAATACCCAATAATTTAACATTTGATGAGATTGGACGAGGATTTTACTATTTCACACACCTCACACACCATTTCTTCCATTCCACACCATCATCTTCATCCATTCTTCATCCTTTGGATCTACCATCATCCCACCATCAATTTCTACATCAAAGTGAAGGAAAAGGATCGAGGAAGAGAGGAAAGTGAAAAGAAGGGAAGGAGATCACCATTGAAGATAGATCAAGGAAGTTTCCATTCAATCTTTGTATTAAACCTCATAGTTTTATCATGATTTGTAAGGATTTAATTGTCTATGTTAATTTCTTTATGAATATGGTAGGCTAATCTCTCTTGTGAGATTAGCAACATGGGAGTTACTGGATAATTTTGAGATTTATGTATTTGAATTCATATGTTGATTGGATCTATGGTTTTCTATCATTGATTAATAATTGCTTGATTTGTATTGATGATTTATGTGTTTAGTTGTTCTAAATATGTGATTAGATTGAGAAATCTATTATGTGCTTAGAATAATTGAGTGAATCATTTCATCAAACACTTCATGTGCATTATAAATTGTAAAGAGATTGAGAAATCCTTTAGAGTTTAGAACTCTTTGATAGAATATATGATTGGTTTGATTGAGAGGTTGATTAATCGTGTGAAGGGACTCTCATTTCAAGCTTAGTACCTAGTTGGAATTGTTTGAGTGAGAACTAACTCATTGAGCTATGTTTAGAACCATATCCTATCCATCTTGAGAGGGAGTTTAGGTGATCTTAGTGTCGGCCCTTAGTCTTCAATCCATGATTCATGTGAATTCGATGCATTTATCCTAGGATTTCCACTTCTTAATTATTGTTAATCTCACTTTTACTTAATTTGGAAAATCACTTTTCATCCATCTATCTTGTTTGCTAATCATTACTTGCTTGCTTGCTTTGATTGATTTAATTTCTTGTTTGATCAAATGGCGCCGTTGCCGGAGAGGCAACGGTTGCTAGTAGCTTGAAGAATGATCATTTTAAGTAATCTTAATAGAGATATTTTTTTTATTTTATTTGTTTACTTGTATTTGCTTAGAAAATCTTGTTCTAACTTCTTTTGCTTTGAAGGTGTATACAAACAAGATCCAAGGGGAAACAAGTAGAACCTATTGATTGGGAGATTGAGCATACATTGAGAAGAAGAAGAAAGGAGAACAATACAAAAAATAGTGATCTAATAGAGAATTTTCAAGAAGATAATCGTGTGGAGATAGAGCATGATGGGGAAGGAGGATAAAATGTGAACGTGCAATACAACGCACCTCAATTCAATGCAAATCCTCCTCAACAAGCCTATCAAAATTATGGAGCTTTCAACAACCAAGCTTTGCTTCAGCAAATGGTGCAACAAGTTCTAAGGCAACAAGGCTTTCAACAAGCTTATGCTTCTCCACAACAAGCTTATGTACCACCACTACCACCTCCGGTACAACATAGAATGCAAAATGATTAAAGGATGATTCGGGAATTCTTTATGCCGAGAGTCGTGCCACACATGATGGCTCCACCATCAACGCCAACAACTTTGAAATTAAAGCGGGCTTGATTTCTATAGTGAGAGAGCAATAGTTTAGTGGAACCCCGAATGAATATCATAATGCTCATTTAGCTCAATTTGTGGAGATTGCCAACACTGTGAAGATGAATGGGGTGAGTGAAGATTGTATCAAGATGAGATTGTTTCCGTTTTCATTGAGGGATCGTGCTAGAATGTGGCTATCCACCATTACTCCCGGTACGTGCAACACTTGGGATGAACTTGCGCAAATATTTTTGAACAAATATTTTCCACCTCCTAAGACACTTCAAATGAAGAGCTTGATTACTCAATTCAAGCAAATGCCTCAAGAAAGCTTTTATAAAGCGTGGGAAAGGTTGGATTTCCGGAGAATCAACAAGTTAGATTTTTCTATCAAGGACTTGTGAATGGACAAAGAGTACTTGTTGATGCTTCCGCGGGTGGATCTGTACCTAGTGTAACTCCGTAAAGGGCCATAAAAATATTTGAAGAGATTGCTACAAATGTTTATCAATGTCCATCAGAGAGGGTTAGTGGGTGCTATGGATTTGAGAGTTTCGATCAAGGGCAACAATATAGTGTGAAGAGTGTAAGTGTGGATCAAAGTACGTCAAGCATGGAAAAGATAGTGGCGGAGGTCATGAAACAAATGAGCTTGAACCAATGTGTGAATAATCAAGGCGCTAATATGGTTGAGGGGCTACAATCGATCAAGGTGTGCTACCTCTGAATATTATGAGTAGAGAACAATGGGCTAACTCAATGCCACGAGTGGAAGATGTGCAATACATGCAAGGAAGAAATTACCAAGGGAATTATCAAAACAATTACCAAGATAATTTCAACCAAAGTCAAGGGAACTATTCACCAAGGCAAGGAGGCTTTAATGGTCAAAGTAGTGGAAGCTCATACCCACAACAACAACAAAGGCAAGGTAACTTTTCCTACTCTAATCCGAGCAATGCGGTTGCGTATCCTCCAGGGTATCAACTGGGGGCTAAGGCACCAAACAGCGAGGGATGAGCATCAATTGATGAGCTACTTGAATAATTTTTGGCATCAAACAAAGCTTGAGAAGCATCAGACAAAGCTCGAGATGAAGCTTTGAAAAAAGCGAAAGAAGCAAATGAACAGAGGCTCAAAGCTTTGGAGTATTATGTGGGACACATTACAAGTACCTTGAGTGCTCAAAAAAAAGGGAAGTTTCTAGCTACAACCGAGGTTAATCTGAAAGCTCAATGTTTGTTTGTTGAAATGAAAGAGGAACGAAAGGTTGAAGAAGGGTTGGTGGAACGCAAGGTTGGTGAAGAAATTGAAGAGATAAGTAAGAAAGAAGAGAAGGGGCCTAAATGGATATCTAAGTGGAAAAGAGTGCAAGAGAAAAAGAAAGTAGAGGAGAAGGCCAAAGAAGAGGAGTACAAACGTGATTATTGGGGGTATTCCGATCCACAAATGTTTGTAAAGGAGGAGAAGAAAAAGGAATTTGAGGAATATGTGAAAAATCTTAAAAAAAGTATGAGAAGAAAAGGAAAGAAGAGCTACCCGAAGCGAGTGAGTCGATACATAAGGAGAGGCCTACAAAAGTTGGTGATCCGGGGAAGTTTATAATCCCTTGTGATTTTAAAGGGAAAGGTACTCTTGATGTATTGTGTGACTTGGGGGCAAGCATCAACGTGATATCTCATGCCACGTTCAAAGACCTTGAAATTGGAGAGCTAAAGCCTACTATTATCCATCTTGAAGTAGTAAATGGAGAGGTTGTGAAGCCTCTAGGAATTGTTGAAGACGTGGAGGTGAAAGTGAAAGGGCTAGCTTTTCCGATCGACTTCATGGTGTTAGAAGTGAAGGCGGACCCTCGAGTGCCACTCATTTTTGGAAGACCATTTCTAGCTACGGGAAGAGCAAGGATTGATGTTGGAAGAGAAAAACTTTCTTTGAGCTCAAATGGAAAAAGTGTTACATTCTTATGTAACAAAGACAAAGGGGCCAAGTCTCATTTGAAGCCTCCGGATGATTTCATAGATCATGACTCTATTCTCTTTGACAATTTAAATTCATTTCTTCATGATTATATGAAAATGTCAAATTCTAACTTGTCTTCTTCTGATGGTGATAGGAAGAAAGCTCCGGACCTTGATTGGAAAATTGATAAAGGAGAAAGAAAAAATCCACTAGAAGTTCTTCTTGATGATGATTTGATGCTCGTGAGCAAGAATGGTGAAGTGGAGCTTGTTGACAAGAAGAGGGCTAAGCAAATGATCAAAGTGAGGATGCAAGGAGAGAATGGGATGGACCATCCTTTGGTCCAATGATCGTAAAATTTCGTGCGGCTTGAAGACATTAAACTAAGCACTAAATGGGAGGCAACCCATTCTTTTTATATTTTGATGCTTGTTTTGTTTATTTTGGTTTCGTAGATGGATTGTGCTCGTGAGAAGAAGGCTTATTGAAGAAAAGAGAAGTGCTTTATGGATTTGAGTAAGTATGTCACCACTTGTACAAACTTAATTCTTGACTCTTGTCTCGAGTTAAGTTTGGGGGGTGTTTGCCTATTTTTGTAGCACTCACGAGCAAGAATACTCGATCATTGTAGTAGTATATCCCAAGAAAAATTATCAATCCACAAAGGAGTTATGTTCAGACTAGCAAAATACGCGAGCTCATGTTCATGTTATTTTTGTAAAGATGATCGGGGGTTTTGAGATGATTAACAACTAAAGCAAGTAGCAAGTAAATAAGAGAGTGAATAGGAGAAATGACAAGTAAAGATGAATAACAAGTAAAGAAAATGGGTGCTAAAGTTCAAGTATGGAAAAACATGGGATTAGAAACATCCAATCACACTCGATTCATATTATCATGCAAAAGGAATTCAACTCAATTGATGTAGACTAAGGGTGATCACGATTGTATCCTAAGCTCCCTTTCGGGTTACAAAGGTTGTTGATCCATTTTAGACTCCCAAAAGCACTTAAGATCAAAGCCCAACATTAACTCCTTCCATCTAGGTACTAGTTAGATTAAATTCTCCCTTTTTGTGTACTAAGGCCAACGAATGGATTGGTTCCCCTCATTGAATTCAAATATCCTCTCGGTCAAACCCAAACTCAATGTCTAATCATACCTTCCTAATACTATATAGGGTCGTTTCCGTCTCACTCCAAGCAATACATACATGAACATTATGATAGCATTTAATCACCATAAATCAATTCATTGATCAACAATCCATTAAACCAATAATCAATTATGAATAACAAACCATGTCATCACAACATCAAGACAATTAAACTCCATGAATAGAAATCAACATCAATTAAATCAAAAACCAATTTAATCCACATGATAATACAAATCTAATATGCTCTTCATGTTCCTAATCCCACTAGAGGGATTAGTCTATCATGATAAAAGTAACAAAACACATAAATGATTCATTATAAATATCCATAGTCTAAATCCAAAAGAAAATCAAAGGAGATGTAAATCTTCCCCAATAATTTCTTGTAGGAGATCTTCAATACTCATGGATCTTCTTCTCTAGCTATTGATTTCTTGAGATCTCTCACACCCAATGGAAGGGATGAAGTTTTGATGGAGAATTAATGAAGATGATGAAGATGGATCAAGATGGATGAAGGTGGATGAAGATGATGGTGTGAAATTGAAGGAAAGGTGTGTGATGTGTGTGTAGAGGATGGGATTTCGGATCTTCTCCCTCAAAGTGTTGAAATGAGGTCTATTTATACTCCATGTGGGCCTTCTAGAAGATTTCAGCATTTTCTGCATTTTTGCACCAACACGGCTCGAGCTCCGCCGCACGACCCGTGTTCTAACACAGCGCACGATTCATGTTCCGCACTCGGCCACAGGGGTGGCCGTGTTGTGTAATCGGGCATCCTAACACGGCTTTCTGGACAGGCCCGTGCACGGTGCACGAGCCGTGTGTTTGTACTAGGCATGAGTCGTGTTCTGCACTCGGCCACAGGCGTGGCCGAGTTGGTGTTTCGAGTGTCGGCGCACAGCCATTCTGACAGGGTCGTGCACTGTACACGGCCCGTGTTGTGCAGCTTCTGTTTTTGCCCGTTCTCCCTCGTTTCAACTCTGAATTTAGATCCGCTTTTTCCTATGCCTTCCTTATCATATCTAGCATCCAATAAAAAGTGAAAATCATAGGTTTAATCTCATTCACACACATTTCCATAAAAACACAAAACACAACCAAATAACATACAAATACGGATAAAATAATATGAAAACACATATAAAAATACACTAAAATCTAGGTGAAAATAGCGCCAATCAAACCCCCCAAACTTAAGGTGTTGTTCGTCCCCGAACAACGAAAATGACAAATCAAAAGGAGAAATTTTCACCTAGAAAAAGACTAAACGAACATAAGCAATAACATATCGTTAGCAATAATAACTACAAACTATGCTAAGTCATCCTACAATATTAAAATCATGACATGAGAAATTAACAAGTTCAATAAAAAGAGAGTAATAGTGTAATATAGTCCCTTTTAGTCCAAGCCTCACAATGGATATCGATGTCTCTCAACACTCTTTTGAAATAGGATAAATCACACTCATTAATCGATTGGCTCGACTCGCTATAAGCTTGCTCGCGGACTATATTCACAAACCACCAAAGTTTCAATTAATGATCAAAAAGGTCTTTAATTAAGGTTGTAATGATAGGTTTTTTGGTAGGGTGGGAAGTATATGGATAAGAGTGACTAATCATGTGTAAGTAATCAAAGAGATGGTCAATTTCCTCAACTTCTCCACTTTTCTTTCTTCCTTTCTTATCTTTACAATCTCAAGCACTATTCATTAACTTTCCTTGGATTGAGCTTCTTTTGATGCATGCTTCCTTTCTTTGAATTTTGTTTACTTGAGCATTTTGATGTTGCTTTACTCTTTCTCTTGCTTTGAGGTTGCATGTCCATTTCTTACTTTTGCTCTTTTCATCCTTTTTCTTGCTTGTTTACCATTCCCTTTTCTTCTTTTGCTAATCAATCAATCATTTCAAGCTAACATCTCCTCAATCACCCACACAAAGGTATATATAAGCTTGAATGGGTAATTAAGGCTTGTAATGTGCTAAATTCACAAGAAATAGGCTTATAGGCTCAAAGTGGTTGACTACGGATGATGTTCAAGGTAGGAACATATATGGCAATGACTATAATAACAAGGATGGCCTTAGATCATTTCACTAATCTCCACTAATCGGGCTCGTTCCTATAGTTCTTGAGCAAGTTCTAACTTATCAAACACAACCGATCCACTCATGAAGAAATACCATGTATGCATGGTTGAGGCTCAAATGCTCACAAGCTTGTGCTCGGACCTTAAGGAACTTATTACACCACATTCATCTCAAAATTGAACAAGTTAAGTAAAACATGTCACAATTTGAAAGTGTAGAGATTCTTAATCATAATTTGTCGTCACTTATCACCACAATCTATTATCACTCACGTTCAAAAATGACTCACGACATCCCTAAACAAACCACCAAACATCCCAAGACAAGAATGAAAATACACACAACATACAAATAAGGACTCAACAAACAAGACACAACAAAAACACAAAACATGCAAAAACATAAAATACCATCATCCATAAGAAAATTAAGCACACATTCATCCCAACCTTTATTGAAAAGGAAATCCTAACATACGAAAGTAAACCTCCCACAAACATAACACATGAAGTAGCATGCTAGTCACAAATTAATTCATTTCAAGTAATAAAATGATAAGGTGTAGAGTACTCCCTCAATAGGCATTTGGTAAGGAAAGCGTTAGCTCCAAGCTCCATCATGCTTCCAATACCTCTCATTCATGCTCAAACACTCAACAAACACCATTAGTTCAACAATTTCATTATGAATATGGACTATCATGCACTTCAACACCACCAATCATGCCAAAATCAAACCAATACTCATGAGAAAAATTTTAAAATTTTCCCGACTTTACAAGAATATACTCAAGTGGTGAGTCACACCACACACTCTCCCCCAAACTTAAATCGAAACAAGAGTTGAGACTTAAGTTTGCAAAAAGTGGTGAGACTTACCCTTGTAGTTTCCGTTTATGATCTTCTTGTAGAGAACCATACGCATCCAAACGCTCAAGCTATGTCCACCACGCACTAGCACCCCCAAACTTAACTCGAGACAAGAGTCACGAATTAAGTTTGCAACAAGTGGTGGAACATGTCAACTTGAATCCTTGAAGCATTTCTCTTTTCTCCAATGAGCATTTTTCTCCATGATCAAAATCAACCTACAAGTCCAAAATACAAAACAACAAAACCACAACCATTATTGAAAGCACTAAAATAAAGCAATAAAGATAGTGATGGGGTACCTCCCATCGAGCGCTAAGTTTAACGTCTTCAAGCTAGACGAATTTTGAGATCATCTTTCAAATAAAGTATCCACAAAGAGGGTCTCCCTTTGTGATGGATCCACATAATGCTTCACACGATGACCATTAACCAAGAACTCTCCCGCGTTCTCATCCATAACCTTTAGAGCTCCCCCATCAAGTACTTCCTTTACCACATAAGGTCCTCTCCATTTGGACTTCAACTTGCTCGGAAAAAGTCTTAGTCGAGAATTGAATACCAACACCTTTTCACCCTTTTCAAAGCTCTTCTTCCTCAAACGAGCATCATGCCACCTCTTGGTTTTCTCCTTAAAATCCTTGAATTTTCATAAGCACTTTCTCTAAATTCCTCAAGCTCATTCAACTGCAAGAATCTTATCTTCTTCGAAGCTTTCATGTCAAAATTCAATTTCTTAATGGCCCAGTAAGCTTTATGTTCTAACTCCACTGGAAGATGACAAGACTTGCCATAGACAATTTGAAAAGGAGACATACCAAGAGTGGTCTTGAATGAGGTTCGAAAGGCCCACAATGCATCATCAAGTTTATTAGACCAATCCTTTCTACTCACACTCACTGTTTTCTCCAAGACTTGCTTTATTTGTCGGTTAGAAATTTCAGCTTGACCATTCATTTGAGGGTGATACGGAGTAGACACTCGATGCTTCACTCCATAAGTCTTGAGAATGTTCTCCATGAGCTTATTTATGAAGTGACTACCCCCATCACTTACCAACACTCTAGGTACTCCAAATCTTGTGAAGATATGCTTCTTTAGAAACCCCATGACCACTCTAGCATCACTTGTTCTTGAAGGTATGGCCTCAACCCATTCGAGACATAGTCGACCGCCAATAGGATGTATAGGAATCCATTAGATTGAGGAAATGGTCCCATGAAATCGATGCCCCACACATCAAATATCTCCACTTCTTGAAAGCTGTTAAGGGGCATCTCATCCCACTTGGAGATTCCTCCCATCCTTTGACACCGATCACAACCCTCTACAAATTTCTTACAACTCTTGAACAAAAATGGCCAATACAACCCCGATTGTAAGACTTTTGCAGCGGTCTTTTGAGCTCCAAAATGGCCTCCACTAGATGAAGAGTGGCAAAACTCCAACACACTATTCTATTCTTCCTCGGGCACACATCTTCGCACAAGAGAATCATTACACATCTTGTACAAGAATGGATCATCCCACAAGTAACTTTTAACATCATGAAAGAACTTCTTGGATTAATACTTATTAAGCTCATAAGGCCTCCTTCCACTAGCCAAGTAATTCACATAGTCCGCATACCACGGGCTTCCTTCTTGCTCCACTAAAGCCTCAATTTGATAGCAATCACACTTCAAAATTTCTTCATCGGGAAAAACCTCCTTGATTAACTCATAAGTACATTCACAATGCTCCCTCGACTCTAACCTTGAAAGATCGTCGGCTACCACATTCTCCGTGCCCTTCTTATCTCTCACTTCAATATCAAATTCTTGAAGAAGTAGTACCCATCTTATCACCCTTGGCTTTGCATCCTTCTTTGCCATGAGATACTTGATAGCGGCATGGTCGGTGTATACAATAGTCTTCATTCCTACCAAATAAGGACGAAACTTATCAAATACGTATACTACAGCCAAGAACTCTTTTTCGGTAGTAGTGTAGTTCCTTTGAGCCGCATCAAATGTCTTGCTTGCATAGTAAATGGCTCGGAATTTTTTCTCTCTTAGTTGCCCCAAAACCACTCCAAGAGCTACATCACTTGCATCACACATCAATATAAATGGCTCTTTCCAATCGGGGGTTGTTGAGAGTGGAATTTCACGTATTTTAGGCCTCACATTACACCGTTTTTGATAGAATGTGGCCATGATTTTGTATAGAATGACATGGTTTTCATATCTTGCATAATTAAGATGCCACTAAGGTGTTTTGTTGAGTTTTGAAGGGTAAAACATGATCAAAAGTTCAAAGTTGGAATGAGGAGTGAAAGTGAGAAGGAATGCTGAAAAATACAGTCCACGTTGCACAAATTTTCTGTATTATTGTAGAAGTCCAAATTGATCATGTGATATATGGTTGGAAAGCCACAGAATAGAGGGTCATTATGACATAAATAACACCCCAATTGGATTCCAAACGAGAAAGTTATGATCAAAGTGCTAACGTCGCACATGCTGTACCGAGCAGCCACTTTGCATGACTTTTTACATATACAAATTTTAGAGTTTCTCAGAGTTCTTTATATGGATAGAAATACAAGGAAAAGAGGAACACGTGAGCGCAAAAATCATTCAAATTGGAGTCCGTATGAAGAAGTTATGCTTAAAACGGTGAAGTCGCGCAGTGCAGTCTCCGCAGCTCGGGAGGCCGCTCGGCTCGAGCGGGACCAACTTTGTGCGAATTTCCAGCCGAGTTGGGTTGCTTCAGAACCTACATTACGGCCCCATTCCAACCATATGCTGCTCGGCTGGTTTGGGGGCCGCTCGGCCATGAGCTCGGCCCGAGCATGGTGCCGAGCGGCCCAAAATCGGGCCCAGACGAAACCTGTTCGATGCAGCAGCGTATATATACCCTCAAGTCGCGATTCTAAAGCAGTTTCGATCGCGAAAAAGCCCTGCATCAGTCCTAGAAACAATTAGGGAGATCGAGACACAAATTGGAGAGAACTCATCCATAATCCTTCATCAATTCACACCTCCAATTCTTCCATATCAGATTGACAACCTGATTTCACCATCCATCCACTTCCAAGAGGGTTCCAAGTGCTAATTGAGGGAGAATCGAGCAATTGGAGAGACGGAGAAGGAACGAAAGACTACGTCTACACTAGGGTTTCACAATTCCTATCTTTTCCTTCCTTTTACTTTGATTTTTGGTATGAATTGCTTAGCCATGAGTGTTGCTTGTGACCTCATGGGCTAATTTTATATACAGTTCTAGGGTTTGATGGATTGATTTAATTGATTTGGGGATTTAGACCAAAGATTAGGATTTTATGCAGTTGATCTTTTGATTTTACTTATTTTATTAAGACTTGCTTATCTGCTTCGTAACGTCTTCATAATATATTCATGACATCCGCTATAATGCTTGGATTATTGTGTTAGCTTGTGTGCGTTCATGATTGGTATTGTCTATCTGTTAGAGATTAGAGTAGCTCTGCTATAAGCACTTTAATTTCATGAACTGGTTAATCAAATACTTGATTAGTTTAGTGGAACAATGCAATTAGACAATCAAGTAGGAAGTGAATAGAACCTTGTAGTAATTCCAGAAAATATCTTGTTAGTCGAACTTACCATCCGGAGGTATTGTTGTTCGCTGGATTAGTATCTAGGAATAAGACTTGGTAATATTTGCGCACCTTAGGATTTAAACCAGATTAAACTGTTAGCTTTGAATCGAATCATATTCGGTGGGATAACAGGGATATGTGGTGTATTTTCAGTGAAACTGCATGAATGAACAATCGTAAGTTTAATAACCCAAATTAATTGGCCAATACCTGATACCTTAGAACTGTTTGTTATCTCTTGATTAGACACTTGCTTTTATTTTTCCTTGCTTTTAATTAATTCAGTTATTTAATATTTCGTTATTTAGATTAATTCACAACAAAACATTGGAAATTGGTTACTCAATTCTGATTAATTAGTAATTTACAGAATAAATAAATAATTAGCTGTCTTAGCGGGATCGATAATTTAACTTGGGTACTTGTTGCTACAATTGACATCCTTATACTTGAGGATTAAATTATAGTGCGAAGAAAAAGCCTATCAGGGGTGATCAAGATGGGTGATGAAATCAATGCTTCCTTTAGCACCTGAAAAGCATTTAAACAATTATCATCAAACTTAAATGACACATCTTTTTCAAGGAGATGAGATAGAGGTTTAGAAAATGAAGAAAAATCCTTGATGAATCTACGATAGAACCCGGCATGACCAAGGAACGATCGTACTCCCTTCTCATTTGTTGGCGGTGGAAGCTTCTCTATAGCAATAACTTTGGCTCGGTCAACTTGCAATCCCTTTGAAGAGATGTGATGTCCAAGTACAATGCCATCATTTACCATGAAGTGACACTTCTCCCAATACAACACTAAATTAGTGGCTTGACATCGCTTCAAAATAATAGCAAGGTTAGACAAATAAATATCAAAAGAAGAACCAAACACCGAAATATCATCCATGAATACTTCCATTATATTCTCAATTAATCCTTCAAAGATTGCAATCATACACCTTTGAAAGGTGGCCGGTGCATTGCAAAGTCCAAATGGTAATCTTCGAAAAGCAAATATTCCATAAGGACAAGTGAAAGCGGTCTTTTCTTGGTCTTCGGGTGCTATGAGAATTTGGTTATACCCGGAATACCCATCAAGAAAGCAATAAAACTCATACCCGGCCAACCTATCCAACATTTGATCCAAGAAAGGTAAGGGGAAGTGATCTTTACGTGTGTTTTCATTAAGCTTTCTATAATCAACACACACACGCCACCCCGTCACCGTCCTAGTGGCTATGGTCTCATTTTTCTCGGTCTTCACTATAGTCATACCCCCTTTTTTAGATACTACATGCAACGGGCTCACATAGGGGCTATCACTATTAGGAAAGATCATATCAGAATCTAACCACTTAAGAACCTCTTTTTTTACCACTTCTTGCATGATAGGATTAAGTCTTCTTTGGTTTTGAACACAAGCTTTCCCTTCATCCTCAAGTCTTATCTTATGCATGCAAATTGTTGGACTAATTCCCTTCAAATCATCAGTACACCAACCAATAGCCGACTTATGCTCTTTAAGGACATTAAGCAATTTATCAAGTTGACTATAGGTTAGAGATGATGATACAATTACCGGATATGTCTCATTTTCACCAAGGTAGGCATAAGCAAGATGATCGGGTAAAGGCTTCAACTCCACCTTCTTTTCCTTTTTCTCTTCTTGATCGATTGAATCTCTAAGTGGTAAGAACTTTCCATTTCCCCTTGAGATGGCGGCTGCAACCTCTTGAGCTTCACTACAATCACCTAGATCAAGCAAACAATTAATCAATTCTTCATTTAAATCAAGAGAAGTAGTAGAAATATTAGAAAGAGATAGAGAATTGCTCAAGCAAAGTTCAAGTGGATCCTTGGTTACAATGGAAGGCCAACTCTCCTCGACACTTCCCTTTACAACATCCACACTTTTACATTCTTCATCATTCATTGGATATTGCATGGCCTTGTGTAGAGAGAATACCACTTCTTCATCATTAACTCTCAACTTCAATTCTCCTTTGTAGACATCAATAAGAGCTCTCCCGGTAGCAAGAAACGGTCTCCCAAGAATCAATGACACATTTTCATCCTCCTCCATATCTAGAACAACAAAATCCACCGGAAAGACGAACTTATCAACTTTTACCGACACATCTTCAACTACTCCTTTTGGATGTGTCATAGATCGATCCGCCAATTGAAGTGTGATGGAAGTTGGTTTTACTTCACCCAACCCAAGCTTCTTGAATATGGATAGAGGCATTAGATTAATGCTTGCACCAAGGTCACAAAGAGCCTTTTTCTTCTTGTTCTTTCCAATTTCACATGGTATAATGAAACTACCCGGTTCCTTCAATTTTTGAGGAAGTTTCCGTTGTAGAATGGTACTACACTCTTTGGTTAGATTAACCGTTTCATTGTCCACAAGACTTCTTTTCTTTCCCATGATGTCCTTCAAGAAACGAGCATAATGAGGCATTTGATCCAAAGCATCGGCGAAAGGGATATTGATTTGAATCTTCTTGAAGATTTCAAGAAACTTTTTGAACCTCTCATCCAAACCCTTCTTCAAGAACCTTTGAGGAAAAGGAACCGGTACTTGAGTCTTGGGTATTCCCCAACTATCTCTTTCAACTTCAACTTCCTTTTCTCTTAACTCCTTTGCCTTCTTCCACTTTGGAATTCTCTCTATTTTCTCTTCTTTTTTCTTGCTTACTTCTTCCATTTCAATCTCCTCTTGCACCAACCCTTCTTCAACCTTTCTTTCTACTTCCCTTTCAATGACAATACTATCTTCTTTAGGCATAGGAGGTTCCTCATACTCTTTTCCACTTCTAAGAGTGATAGCTTTGCAATCTTCTTTAGGATTAGTAACCGTGGTAGATGGAAACTTTCCTTGTTGGTATTGAGATCCCACGGAAGAAGCAATTTGACCCATTTGATACTCAAAAGCTCTCATCCTATTATCGGATTTCTTCTCATTTTCCTCCATTCTAGCCTCAAGCTTTGCCTCTCTCTTTTCCAATTGAGATTCAAGCTTAGCATCTCTCTTTTCCATATAAGCTCTTGTATCTTTCATGAATGCTAGCAATGTCTCTTCCACCGATGCTTTACCCTCTCCATTGGGCGGCTTAGCACTCGGATCGAATCCCGGAGAAAATGACACGGCGGCTTGAGGATTAGAGTAAGAAAGATTTTCATGCTTCCTCGGAGCTTGATAATTTCCACTTGATTGATTGAAATTGCTTCCCTGAGCTTGTCCTTGATATCCTCCTTGAAAATTACCTTGATTAGAAGGATAATTACCTTGGAAATTCCCTTGATGATGGAAATTCCCTTGGTAATTTCTCCTATCTAAATATGCAACATCCTCTACACTTTGCATAACATTGCTCTCATCATTCACCATAGAACTTGTGCTTCCCCCTTGACTTACTCCTTGAGTGATCAAATTCAATTGCTTTGTTAAAGCTTGGATACTCTCATTGAATTCTTTCATTCCTTCACTTTGGAACACATCACTCTTCACTTTGTTCACACTTTCCACTTGAGCTACTTTTCCAAATGCATAACCTCCCATTACTCGCTCGGAAGGCCATTGATAAGCATTCATTGCAATGTCTTCAAAAATATCCATGGCTTTCATAGCATTCACTCCAAATATAGACCCTCCGGATGAGGCATCTACATGCATCCGATTTTATTGATTCAACCCTTGATAAAAGAAAGCCACTTGTTGATTCTCATGAAAATCATGTTGAGGACACTTTCGGAGCATCTCTTTTTAGCATTCCTATGCTTCATAAAAATTTTCATCCGGAAGTTGCCTAAATTGAGTGATAAGGCTTTTCAATTGGAGAGTCTTTGAAGGAGGAAAGTACTTATTTAGGAATATTTGCTCAAGATCTTCCCATGTATTACAACTTCCCAAAGGAATTGTATTGTACCATGCTTTAGCCTTGTCTCTTAAAGAAAAAGAGAACAACCTCATTCGAATAGCATCATTCGACACTCCCTTCATCTTGACGGTATTGCAACCTCCAAGAAAGTAGATAGATGAGTGTTCGGGTCTTCAAGAGGACCTCCCCCCAAACTGATTTGCTTTGACCATGTTGATCAATCCGGTCTTAATTTCATAATCATTGGCTTGAACTGGAGGAATCATATTGTGCACGGCTCTCGGTTGGAAGTAATCCCGAATTGCTCTAGGCCTTGGCAACTCTTGTTGTTGAAATATCCTTTGAGCTTCTTGATTGGCAAGCAATTGCATATACTCTTGATTTTGAGCAAAGAAATTCCTCATTATCTCCGCTTGATTCTCTTGCACTCCTTCTTGTACCCCCTTTTGATCTTGTAAAGGATCTTGGGGTGGGTTATAATTAGTATTCTCTCCACGTTGATTATCCATATTTGTTCCTTTTTTAGCTCTTCGTCTCTCTCGCTTTCTTTGTCGCGCGGTCTTTTCTATCTCCAAATTCAAAGGAATGATCGATTGATTTCCCTTTGATCTTGTGATCATAAAACACCTATGAAAAGGCAAAGAGTGAGACCACAAACACAAATAGTAAATAAAAAAAATAAAAAAAACCTTATCAAGAACAACTAAAACAATAACACAGTACTCGACTAGTCCGTCAAACTCCCCTTTGGCAACGGCGCCATTTTCTTGTTTGCCTATTTTTGTAGCACTCACAGGCAAGAATACTCGATCATTGTAGTATTATATGTTGGATTGTATACTAAAAGTCTAGCTTTAGTATGAACAATCTTATAACAATATTTGAAATGAGAATCATATGATCAAATGATTGCATCTTATAATTTATTTTATATGCATGATGCAATAGTCTATTTACTTTATACTGTAGATAATATGTTGTACGACAACACGCAGAAGATCATATTATCGGTTTCCTTATAAAGTATAAAAAGATGCTCACAACTGAGATAGACGGGGACTCTCTATCGGTATGGTTGTAGTGTGGTTTGGTATTAGCTTGTCTTGGCTATAGAATCACATTAGTGAACTTGTGTGTATTTAGCAGGACCGCTTGAGATCGTTCTTCTTATATTGACTATATAGTAGAACTTGATCTCTGTTATTATGGAAGTTCATGCTCTTAATCCCTATACAATAACATCGACACGTAGGGCAGTATGTATTTCTTTGATTCATCAATGGGTGAGATTTAAAAGTATTAAATCAATATACTCGGTGAGTTGGGAAGTAGTGCTGTCTCTATGGTGTGCTGTTGATTGTAGAAGGAATCCATGTCCGACATAGGTTGATGATGTCCCCTTGAGGAGCTCATAAGGTTTATCATATAAATCTTGCAAGTGGATTAATTTCCGGCATGATAATAAGGTTGAGTGGTACTACTCACGGATGAGATATTAATTAATTTGAGTTGTCAGTAACTTAATTAATTAATGGACATTGTATTTCTTAAACATGGGGAGACCATCGGGCTTATAATAAGAAGGAGCCCAGAACATAATTTTGGGATTGGACGGGTAGTGCAGTAATAATATTTTAGTGGACTATATTATTATTACTGGATTTAATTAAAAGCTTTGGGCTAAGCTTGGTTAATTAAATTCAATTGAGGCCCAGCC
This sequence comes from Pogostemon cablin, assembly GCA_023678885.1. Lineage (NCBI taxonomy): Eukaryota > Viridiplantae > Streptophyta > Magnoliopsida > Lamiales > Lamiaceae > Pogostemon > Pogostemon cablin. The sequence continues at coordinate 15,553,650 of CM042995.1, forward strand.
CAATTTCTCCTCCTGGTCTCTGCTGTAGCCCAACTATATAAGTCATCTCAGCTCCTGTTAACCCTAAGTCAGTGCCTCATTTGACAGTTAGAAAAGAACAGGAACAGATTGAGAGAATCCTGCGGATTGTTGCCACACAACAGCAGGATTCGACTTGGGACATACAGCAGAAGATTGAGAAGTGGTTCTCTGCTGATCATCCTCTACATCAACCCAGAAGTACGGTAAACAAGTTTATATTCGCTTCCGCTGATTGTTTGCCTGAATTCCTTAACGGATCACATTAAACCACACGATCCAATTGCCAACAATTGGTATCAGAGCGTGGTTTCTTGGTGAAACGTGATTTGTTAAGGATAAGGGTTTTTTTGTGATTATAAGATTATATGATCTGATCTGTATTAATCGCATGTTTATTGATTAGTCAGTTATGTGATTATGTGATTGGAGTATAACCTGTTGTAATCGCATATTAATATGTGATCTGTTGTTGTGTATTTCTCGTTGATTGTATACACTGTACACGCTGATACCACACACATACACGTCTGAATCGTGAGAAATAGAAGAAAGAATGGCTGTTGGTCTAGATGTACGCCCTGCATCGTTTTCTCGTACGGAAAGGGCATCGCTAGACAGACAATGAAGTCAGGAGATATTGGCGATGTGACCTGGGTAGACGTACAGCGAATGCTGCACCTGCTTGATGTTCCAGCAGGATGAATGGCGCCTAGGACTTGTCAGTGAATGGAACGTCGATCGACTGCACATGGCAATGGCGTTCGCTGGCCCTTTTTTCAGTGGGAGACGACGTATGTGGCAGACAAGCAGCGGCATTCCGCGCGAGTCCCTTGATAGCTCCGATCGAGTTCTTCAAGTTTTGGACGAGTCTGGAGTGCTTCTGGTCAAGGCTGTAGTCTCTTTTGATCCGATCTTATCTCCTTGCCGAGCGAGTCTGCCTTGCTTTGGTTGTTAAAGGAAGATGGAACGGCGATTGGCGCGGCTGACTGGATTTCCAGACGAGTTCACTGGCGTTCTAGGCGAGACCTAGGGAGGTTCTAATCGGGCCTGTTAAACTTACCGGAGCAGGATTTGGTTGAGTTCTTCTGCCGATCAAGTCCTGCAGATTCTGGGACGGGCCTGAAGGGCTTCTGGTCGGAGTCAAAGGCGGCTTTTGGTGGGTCGACGGGATGATTTGATGTTGCTGCCGGCGTGACTGGGATATTTTTGGCGCTCGTGGCTTGCCGTCGGCAGCAGCGGTAATGCCAGTCGTCGGCGGCAGCACTGAAGGGCAGTGGGCAGTGGTTGCAGGCGCTGGAAAGAAAGGTCGTGGTTGGGTCTCCCTTGTTGTGGCTGGCGGGTGCTACTGGAAGGTCTTGGCTGCGGAGAGTACACGGCAGTGGGCTGACGGCGCGACTTCGACGGACTGACGGCACCACTGCTGAAAGTAGCGGTGCCAAGTATTTCCTCCGAGCAGCGACTGCCGTGTGGTATCTGTAAGCGGCTGGAATTTTTTAGGGCTGCAGCTGGTTGTATGGGCTTGGAGGCTCATATTTCTATTTTTGGTTTATGGGCTGCTCTCCTTGCTTATTGGGCTGATGGGCCCAATTCAGTTATTTATAGAATGCTGTTTGGAAATGGGCTGCTGGGCCAATCCTGTTTTTTAATTAATTTGGTTAATGGGCCAAGCATGAAATTAATTTTAATAAGCTAATTTTGTGCTAGTGGGCTTGGTGGACTTAATTTAATTATGGGCTAAGATTATGGGCCATGGATAATGGGCTTGATTAATTATTTAATCTGCTGCTCATTTTGTGCTTATTTGTTGCTCTTGGGCCCAAATTGATTGATCCACTAATTATGCAATTAATTAATGTTATATAACTGATTAATTAATTTAATTATCAATTATTGTTGTATATGTGAAAGGCATGTTCTATGTGATTTATTTATTTAAATTGTTGTTAATAGAAGCATGCTATTATGTATATTTTATTTCTAAATATTATATGCATGTTAAAAACCCTCGGTGTTAAATAACTAAGTGGGAGAGGGAATTGGTAATAAATTCCCGCAGCCTCCATTATTGGTTTGTTAGCAATGTGAATAGACTTGCGCGTCGGCATTAGAGCCTTCCTCCCCATCGGATGAGTTTATTCATGGATTGCTGGAACAGACTTCATTAAATAATTACGTTTGTAATGTGATGCATATGAACTTGCGCATTGGCTTGGACCTTCCTCCCTGTCGGATGAGTTTATATGCGGTTTACTGGTACAAACTTGTAATTGATGACTGTAGGAAGTTATCCGAGCGCATGTGTACTTCTCTATCTGTAAGGCACATAAGCTTGGGCCGTGAACTTGGGATCAAATAATGGTGTACACTTAGATGTAAATAATAAGTATCCTCACCATCGGAGTCACTGCTTTTATTTACATGGCTAAAGATGAACCGACTATTAATTATTTTGTCATAAAGTTAAGTTGACAAATGAAATTAATGGGTAAAACCTTCTCTTGTAAATGTTCGGGTTTGTAAACGTCCACACTATCGTGGCTTGCAGACTCACGGTGCTTGAGATGTCGGTGAATTTTATTTTATATTATTTTGAGGGAATCAATATAAAAGAATAAAATTCGAAGATTTGATCGGTAAATTTATTTGTGATTCTCTGAATTTCAAATGATTTTATTTCACTAATTGTTAACTAAAAGACATTATATTTACTTGTCCAAATTAGATGATTAGAAAGAATCTTGGTTTTGATAATTACTGCTTAAGAAAATACATGTGTATTCTCACAAATGACGTCTCATGATACCTATTAAAGTCTCTAGTGAAGAGATGAGAGGTTCATAGAAATATGATGGTCTCATGTAACTCTTCGGATACTTGAGTAAATTAAAAGGCAGAAGATCATGGTTGAATTGATAAATGAATTGGAAAAGCTTGGAATAGAAATTGAAAGGGAAACCTAAATCAATTTATTCTTCACAATTTGCCTGGATGTTTTGAGCAAGTTCTACCTGAAATACGAGAGGTTGTATATGGTGGGAAACTTCTAACAAAATATGTGGCAAAAGAAAGCCATTTTTCATCATGATGTGAACAAGTTTAATATCTTATTTACTAATGGTTTAAACATGATTAGTGATGGCATCTACTGACACGAAGTATGTAGATACTGGAATCACTAAATGTTTATCACTGAGTAAGGATAAGATTGTTAATAACATGGGTAAAACTACAAAGATAGTGGCTATTGCAGTGGGAGTTGTTTATTTATCTCATGATAAGAATAAAAGATTGATTATGAGAAATTGTCTTTACGTACGTTTCATAGAAAGAATTTAATTTTGGTTTCTATGCATTAACGGATGGATACTTCATTTCATTTAAATGACATGGTCATAGTAATGAGGAATGAGGCTATAATCCGTTAAAGTACGTTGGTGGATAATATGTAAACTCTTGAATCATATACATCCCACAGATGCAATAAATAGTAATTAAATAATGCATCTTCTAATATTAGTAAGAGAAAGGAACCTTCGGAAATGAACTAAACATACATTTGGCGTCTATGACTAATTCATTTTACTTGAGTAGGATTCAAAAGTTGATAGCCGATAGACCGTAAGGTTTATCTGAAGTGGAAACTATCGGACTTGCAAGTCTTGCTTGGAAGTAAAAATGATTAACTGCCTTTTCAAGGTTGTGGGGTGTAGAGCCAAAGATATATATGTTGGAATTAGTTCATTCTGATTCAAGCGAACCTAATATTATCCAGGTGAGAGGTGGTTATGAATATTCGAAGATTATTCTGGAAACCAATATATTTATATGATGCACTGCATGTCTAAGTTCTTTGATTAATTCAAGAATTGTAAGGCTGGTACAGTGAAGCATCATGAAAAATATATTAAGTCATTACGATTCAATCATGATGGCGAATACCTCTTAGGATAGTTAGGAGCTATTGATCAGAAGTTGAGATTAAATCTCAAGTTGACTACACCGGGTATGCCCCAAACTGAATGGTGTGGTGGATAGAAGGAATAAGGCTCTTATGGTTATGACTAGATAGATGATGAATTATTTGAAATAATTAAATTCATTTTATGGATATGCGCTAGATACAGTAATTCGTGAAACATTTGTCTGTATATGGGATATCCTAGAAAAATGGAGGGTGATTTATTTAGTCCAAAAGATCGAAGGGTAATTGTTAACACAATAACTAGATTTTTGGAAAAGGACTATGTAATAAATCACAAACCCTTGTATGAGTTGTTCTAAAGGAAGTGAGAGGAAAACACGAAGTAAAAGTACCAAGTGTACAAGAGGATATACCACAAGGTAAAAATGCAACGCGTGTCACGTCTGATACACAATTACATGTAGTGCCTTGTCGTAGTGGGAGGGTTGTTTGACAACCCATAAATATATGTTTTGGGAGAGTCGTGAGACTTGATCCCTAATAAACATGGTATTGTTCCACGGATACGACGTAGCACTACAAGATTAAAATGCAAAATCTTAGTAAGTTGCAATGAATGTTGAAATAGAATCTACGGATTCTATATTAAGTATGGGAACTTGTATGACCACTAAATGGTGTAAAAGCTATTGCAAGTGGTCAATAGGAAATAAAAGAGGATCATACGGAAAGGTGAAATCCT